>BQMI01000393.1:4395671-5708507 GCA_026005395.1 Asobara japonica
CGTAAGCAAATTGGTTCAGGGGAAAATGACATAAACATTTTTTGTTGGCAATCGAATTCTCTATAAAAAATAATTAATAACATTTTTCGGTTAACCCACTTGTTACCGAGATAATGCACTTACTGCGGAAATATCAAGAACCAATTTTGTTTTTTCAATTTCCATCGCCAAGCTATTTAACAGCTGTTAAAAGCATTTCAAAACTCTACCGCAAACATTATTATCTCCCGGCATTGTCCGTATTTTTTATTTTTATTTTGTTTTATTTTTCTAAAGGGCAGAGTTATTAAACTCTTGGGATCCCACCATCTTCTTTTGATAAATGACGTGCCCCAGTTCCTGATATGCCAAAGGACTGGAAAAATACAAGGGGAAAAAAGGGGCAAAAAAAGAATCCATGACCTCGCTCTTTATGTTAACATGTGCCACATATATGTATCATTAATTCCCATTTATGTTCATATTTTGGTCCTCATGTGGTTCACCAAAATGTCCCACAAAAGTGCTTTTCATTTCCTAACGCTGTCATGAGATGAAAAAACGCGACAGAATTATTAATCACGTTTGGAAATATTCCCCTCCTTTTTCCGTCACGTGACTTGACCACGTGGGCTGGACCAGGAATTTCGAATATGGGAAACAGATTAAAGTTGAGAATTAATTGAAGAGGGGACTTGACTCCGATGTTACAGCACGGTTTCCGGTTTACGATTTTTTTTTTTTTTTTCAATATATATATATATTCCATACACTTTTTTTACAATATCTATATATATATTCCATACACTTTTTTTTCCAATATATATATATATATATTCCATACACTTTTTTCACAATATCTATATATATATTCCATACACTTTTTTTTCCAATATATATATATATATATATACTCCGGAATTTGAAAATTTTAAATTTGACAAATTAACAAATTGCGCATTTCATCCCACTATAATTCGGCGCTATGCGCCGATGATTCATCCGCAGCATCTCGGGCTTCCCCGGAATGTGTCCAACTTGGTGAGTCACTCAGGTGATCGAGCCCTCCCCCAATTTCTCCGGATAAGACGACTGACGTGTTTCCCCCATTCCATTCACCAAATCATTTCTCAATTGATTCGTAACGAGGCGCGTAATCACCGGAATACAGTCACTTAGGCTTGGCTAATTACTGGGTGACACCGAGCCATGGAATTCTGCAGTCACTCAAGGATAGACTTACTGTTCTAAATGTCCATGTTTTTTTTTTAAGGTAGTCCAGCCGAGGAAAGGGATTCTAATATTCAAGTTTCTACGTCCGATTCTGCCGGCGACAGTTGCAGTGTTTTTCTCTTCTATTATTCACCGATATTTCAGTACCTGGCTTTGCCCATGAGGAACACCTGTCCCCAGAAATTCTACCCGAATTTCCATACACTTAAGCCCCGAAGAATCCCACCGCGACCGTCCAATTCATTCTGAATTCCCCACCGAATTCTGTGAGGGCTATTGTATTTCCAAGGGCCACCAGACCGTGAAAAAGAAGAAAATGTTTCTGTTTATGCGAAGATGTGTTGAAAATGCGGCGAGCCATTTTTAATGTCTCAGGCCATTCGTTGAGTTTCTTTGGATCCTATGGTGGAAAGGAGAAGCGGAAGAATCTATCGATAGATATCGAAATTGTCGAAAACGGTAAGATTGGAGAGGATGCGCCACCAGTCAGTGCTGGACGTCAAGATGTTATGTACAGGATGGTGGACATCAAGATGTCGGGCATCAACATGCTGGACATCAAGCTGCTGGGCATCAAGATGCTGTTCATCCAGACGGTTGATATCGAGATGCTATGTACAGGATGCTGGACATCAAGATGGGATGCATCCAGGTGCTGTTCATCCAGGTGCTGTCCATCCAGATGCTGGTCATCAAGATGCTGTCCATCAAAATGCTGGACATCAAGATGCTGGACATCAAGATGCTGTGGATCCAGATGCTGTCCATCCAAATACTGGTCATCAAGATGCTGTCCATCAAAATGCTGGACATCTAGATGGTGGACATCTAGGTGGTGGACATCTAGATGGTGGACATCTAGATGGTAGACATCTAGATGGGGGCATCTAGATGGTGGACATCTAGATGGTGGACATCTAGATGGTGGACATCTAGATGGTGGACATCTAGATGGTGGACATCTAGATGGTGGACATCAAGATGATGTGGATCCAGGTGCTGTCCATCAAACTGCTGAACATCAATCACGAATTGGTACCTATATAAACAATGTGCTATCACATCGCGAGGTCTTGTCAAGTCCGTTGAAAGAGACTTGTATTCAACAATTGACAATTATTGTACGAGTATGATCTTTTCATCGTTTTCCCACGAACAATGACTTGGGGTTGTACTATAGAGCAAAAAAATATGCAAGTTCCCCCATTGTTCATTGCGTAGCAGTTACATTTAATTGAAATGAGTCATGAAATGGCGATCCACTTACAATTAAATACGCGTCGAGATTACTTGCAATAATGCATTCCCACGGGTCAGCATGTCGGAGGTGGTGCCCCATATTTCCGCTGATGTGTTCGTTTTTTTCGGTTAGACTTGAGAGGTGCTTTGTAGTTTCAAGTGAAAATTCTATAGGCACCTTGGACGCATATCGATTTGCACGAGGTGACAAAAAAATTGACATGTTGACTCATTGCAGAGTTTTGAAATGTATTTAACAGGTGTTAAATAGCTTGCCGATAGACATTGAAAAACCAAAATTGGTTCTTGATATTTCCGCAGTAAGTGCATTATCTCGTTAACAAGTGGGCTAACCGAAAAATGTTATTAATTATTTTTTATAGAGAATTCGATTGCCAACAAAAAATGTTTATGTCATTTTCCCCTGAATCAATTTGCTTACGAGATATGTTGCAAAAGACGTTGAAAAAATCGCCGCATTTGTGTAATAACTCAACGAATGATCTCAGGGAAAAATGTCCTAAGGTATTTTATGTAGAAAATGTGATTTCTGACAAAAAAGTTTTCTATCATTTTTCTCTAAACCGATTTATTTATGAGTAAACCCCGTAACAGTAATACTTTCAACCTGCGATACCTCCTTAATGGCGGGTACTGGCGACAAAAGTCATATGACCTAAAATGTGTATTATTTCATCGGAAACAATATTTATTACAAATATTGTTCTCTATCTCCAACGGTTTTTACGATAGAACGTGATAACTTAGGTATTGCCATAGTTCCAAAATGTCATTTTCAACCCACGCACATCTTCGCACACATTATTTTATCAAGTTTTTGCACGTTCTTCATTGAATTGAAATTTTCGTTTCGCTTCTTTATCTTGAAGCCGGTGGTTTGCTTATCACGCCACTTGGATCTGCCGTATCCGCTTCCGGACACCGGGGTGACAGGAATTTATCAGGAAACATAAACTCGATTTATGAAACAAAATGCAATGTTTTGCAAGAGTTTCAATGTCGTTGGCGTTGACAATTGGTGGGTGGGAAGGTGGGCGTGTGGGTGGGTGGGAAAGTGGGCGGGTGGGAACGTGGGCGGGTGGGTGGATGGATGGGTGGGCGTGTGGGTGGGTGGGAAGGTGGGCGTGTGGGCGTGTGGGCGTGTGGGTGGGTGGGCGTGTGGGTGGGAAAGTGGGCGGGTGGGTGGGTGGGAAAATGGGCGGGTTGGTTAGAAAGTGGGCGGGTGGGAAGGTGGGCGGATGGGTGAGTGGGCGGGTCGCTGGGTCTCCAGGTGATTTTCAAACTCCTATCTTCAACTAAGCTCCCCAAACATTCTAATCAACCTACCCTTGCCACTCCCCAAAATATTGTGCTCAAAATCAATGACCAGCTCAAATCATTTGAACAAATCCATCACCCCATCACTGAAATCACGACACATCATTGCCAACTGCTCGTACTTTCAACCTTAGCCGGAAATTTTCATGTATTGCACATACAAATGCTGCGTTGATCTCATGGCAGCTGTCGAGCGTGGCCTGTTCACCGCAGGTGCACGCGAAACACCCAGTTACACCTGCGTCCTCACTCCCCAGTTCTCAATTCGCTATTTATCGTGCAACAAATTCATTTGACACTTCAATTGAGTTAATCCAGGGGCATCTTAGCACATCCACATTTTATATTCTGCTCCGGAGATTGTGCAAAAGATGATTTTGCTAATTATGGTTTTTTTATCTTTTTACAGGCTCCAGCCCAGAGTCCGGCGTGCCGGACATGACGGTCATCAGCGACATAGATGAGAAGGGCATCAACAGAAATTTACAAGTTCGATATGGACGAGACCAAATATACGTATCCTTTTCCCATGAAGTCCGACTTAATATCTACAGTTAATAGGAGCAAAACAATATAGACAAGTGGAAAAATTCGAACGATACAATGACAGCGAATACCAAAAGTTGCTCCCCTCAAAATGCTACAATTCGTAAGCTAATGATCCATCAGCTGTCAAATTCATACACACGTCTTCTGACGGTTAGGGCCAACCAAAAATCATCTGCGTGTAATTCTAGTGGCGCCATCTATGTGCCGGCCGGCGACTCTCCAATTATTGCGTTACACAGATTTCACCTGGAATTGACCCATATCGGTCGATATCTCGAAATTGGCGACACTTAGCCGACATTTCATGATGACCTTTTTTGTAGAGAAAAATGAGTTCTACAAGAAAGGTCTTGATGATAATTTCCGTATCTCTGCTAGATTCGGAGATTTTTACGGGAGAGACATCCGAGCCGTTGCACTCATCTCACTTCATTTTACACTTGGAACTTTTATTCCTTGCCTTTTGCCTTTTTTTTTAATCTAAAATTTTGTTGTTTTTCATTTTGTTAGTGCTGAAGAACATATGTAAATTTTTTTTGGCGCGAAATGTATCGCCGATTATCACCCGGATTACATAACGCGATAATGGGGTGACTAAGATAGTGGAAAAAGTGGAATGCCGTCTTTTGAGGCTCAGTCGGTCGCTCGGTCGCTTTTTGACAGAAAAAAAAAATCCTCGGCCGAGATGAATGGGGCCTGTGGGTAGGTGAAAAGGGGTGGTGCAACCAGCTGACTGCGGGGGAATATGCTGCCATGGCAACGCGCTACCAGCCCCCGGGAGGGCCCCACCCCAAAATTCATATTCAACGACCCTCGTTTTGTTTCAATTTTTCATTGTCTTTTTTTTCGGCTTCTTTTTTTTTTTTTTTTGTCCACTGAGACACTAGGCTGTTGCTCTCTTCATGTGTTATTGTTTGTGGCTTTTCATGTCGCGCTCGCGGGGTGAGGGCACTTTTTATCACCCCTTTCTCTATGTGGGTTTAAAGGGACCACTCGATTACCAAGTTTCTTCGAGGAAAAGAAGAAGCCGAAAAAATTTTTTTTTTTTCTGTCTTCATTGGTCCTTGATGTCCTCAGATCCTCTATCAGATGGCTCAATAAAGTCTGTAAAAAAAAAATCAAAGCAAAATCAAAATCGAAATCAAAATCAAAATCAAACCCACACAGATGACTCAATCAAGTCTGGTAAAAAAAAAAAAAAAACACAATCAAAAATCAAAAGCAAAATCAAACCCACACAGTTGACTCAATCGAGTCTGGTAAAAAAAAAAAAAAAAAAAAAAAAAAAAAAAAAAAAAAAAATAAATCACTGCAGATAAAATTGTTGGAAAAATTTCGGACCAGACAAAATTGGTGAAAAAAAACTGAATTCTCAATTTCTTAGGTGTGAATTCAATCGTCATATCCAGTACTCGCGCATGAGAAATGTTGACGCCAGTTGGTAGTGAAAATAATCCTTTCGAGGTTGATCCCACACTTTCACGTCACTATTTCCTCACTCAAACTCCCCATTATCGTCCCACACGTCTTGCGCACGTAACCAGGAAAGCCAGAATCTGCTGTTAGCATTTGTCCCCCGGAATTGCTTGAATTTGTCGAGAATTGGCTCATTAGTGTCTCTGAATAATCCACGGTGTCTTAAATCATTTAGGCCGTACAGTGGCGTCTGAGACGTGGAGATGCATTGGATTTATCAAGATCAATTGTCGGAGGTTCAGAATTGGAGTTTATGGCACTCCGAATACCAAAATGTCTAACTAAAAATATTTGATTTTGGCCTGGACAAAAATTGGCAGGCGAATGGAATGATAGTCCCCGTCTGCAGCCTATGAGGCCACACTCGCCGCTTTTTTCTGAACTAGGACGGAAAAAAATATTTTACGCACCGGCGGGCGCCAAGTGACATTTCCCGCCCGCTGCGCTCCCCCAAATAAATCCCAGATCGATCAAAAAAAGGGGAATATCTCGTGAATGAGTGGCTTTACGACAAAATGTCATCAATGATTTTTTGTAGGGAATCTAATTCCGGGAAGAAAAGTCCTCTACCATTTTCACGTAAACCGGCTGGTTCTCGAGGAATTCTGGGTGATTCGAGAAATGAAACTTTTCTCTGTTGCACCGAACAATTTCACATTTCTCGGAAAAATGATAATTAATTTCTAAATGGAAAATTCTAATTTCGTCAAATTGGCTTGGTCAAGAATTTTCTTTGGACCCGAAGGAACCGGCGGCGGCGCATTGCTCATCGCGCGACCAACGGCGTGAACTTGCCTCATGACCTACCATTTTTCATTGGGATGCTTCGTTAAAGGATTTATCTCAGCGTAAATTTGTAATTCATACGGGTGACTCCCCTTTGCATAATATAGCTCGATATTACCCAACGGCATATCGTCTTGGGTGCCCTGGGGTGCCCAGTGTGACGTCACCATCGAGTTTTTCTCTCCCATCCGCAACATTGATGGGCCAACCCCATAATTCAGGGGCGATGAGTCACGGGTCTATCCTCAGCGTAATACACCCTCAACCACCCCCCACAGCATATGAACCCTTCAGAGGTCGCTTGCGCTCGCGCGTATAGCAAATTGCCGAGCGTCGATTTTTTTCCCCAAAACCCTCTAATTTTTTTAATTTCATTTTTATTTTTCCCCTCTCTATTATTATTTCTCGCTCAATCTATTTTTCACGGAAACAAAAAATCCCAATTTTTAATTAAGATTTTTTCAAAAATTTAAAACGCAATTTTTCGCGCGTTTTTTTTTGCATGATAATGTCTCTTTAAAGGTAATTAAAAAAAAATTGTGGACCCTATTTTAGGAAGTTACATAATTTTAATGGGGAAAAACGTGGGACCGGAAGTCGACTGTGAAATCTCCATTTTCAATACATCACTTCCTTGAAAATAATTCCTTAACAATAATGATAACAGACTTACACAGGATCAATTCTGGTGGCAGTGAATCCGTACAAAGAAGTCGATGTCTACACAATGGTGAGTAAAAATCTCCAAATATGTATGAATGATTGTGGAGAACTTTTACGGCACCGGAAGTGCCTCCGCGGAATGGATAAGCAGGTTTATGACGCGTGCCTGTCCATTTCACGGATCGACATACGAGGAATATTTTTTCTGGACTTTTTAGGGAAACTTCACCGGTTGCGTTCAACATTTTCGAAATAATGTAATAAAAAAATTTATAAGTCCATTTTTCCTTCCGACCTTCATGGTAGCACATCCCGGCAACATGTGAGGCTAGAAAGTCTAACCGCTCATTCCAAAGTCCTTGAAGAACCCTCTGACTCCGATATTAGATCTCCCGACAATCCTCGAAACATTCGCCCGCAAATTCGCAGGCTGAGTACGGCCGCGCATGCGCGCTTCCCTTTCCCGCCGCGCGTGTCGCGTCGGTTCCGATCGTACGCTCTTCGATTACTGCGATATATACCGATATTTTCTCTGGTCTCTCCCTGCTATTACCCGGATTAAAATTTTCGAAAGAAATCTCGAGACATTATATAAAAAAAAATGTCTTTTTTTCTACTTTACTTATATTGATTTTTTTTTTTCAAAAAAAATTGAAATGTAAAAAAAAATTGAAGTTAGAAAAATGAGGTTACGTAAATTTGAAATATTTTACGATGTATAAAAAAAAGTTTAGACACTATTTCAGGCCAATAACTATCGCCTAAGAGACTTAGGGCGTCAAAGAAAATCATTGCCCTGTGTGCCGAGGCGATAAAGCCCAAAGATTCTCCATTTATTATCATTTGTTTATTTTCATGGCAACCGGGCCACGTGCATCCGCCCATTAGCCTCTGTCGTCTGTTGAACCGAGGTAAGAGGACAAGGGCGATACGATAACTGAGAAACTACAGTCGCGATATTTTGGGAGACTTCAGAATTGTGGAATTAGCAGCTGGCCCAATGGTTCTTAATAAAGCGCTAAATATTCAAAGTGGCTTGTTCTGAACTGGATCCAGCGATGGGATGTTGCACCAAATTCCGTGCACACCTTTCTTTTCCTCCCTAAATGAAGAATGTCTTGTTTAATCGATTCAATTTATTTTACTTCATCTGCTTAATGCACTGGCAGAGGAAGAAAGGGCGGATGATGGTATAGTGCACGCCCCTGCGTATTGATCGCCACCAAGCGCACGTTGGAATCGCCGAGGCTTTCAACTCCAGTCCTTTTTACGTCATTTTTTAGGACTTCTTTACCAAGGATCCCCGGTACATTGTCTTCTCCATGTTGGGTGGGTCCGGTGCTCGTGGTCCGAATTCCCAGCCGCCGATTGGCCGTCACCATCACATCAAAATGCATTTGCCCAAATTCATTTATTATTTCGGTTATTTTTCATTTTTTTTTATTTTTTATTTTTTGATATTTAACGTCGCTATATTTATGCTCTCTACCTAAGTGCTAATCAGCGCCGAAGGTCTGCGATGTCTCTGCAAACAAAGTTATCATGTCGTCTCGACTTGAAAAACCTGCCATCAATTTTGTGCAATCTGCAAACCTGCAGATTTGCCCTGAAATCAATTTTTTTTTTCCAATCTTACCATCAATATTTCATCCGGGAATCCCCGGGTTCATTCGCTCGTGCTCCAGAGATAGAATGACATTATCCACGAGCATCAATCCACCCATGATAATCGTTTCATCCCTCTGTAACGAGACATGACCCAGTAAGGAAATAGGCTGTGCCTTTGCCCCGTTGCGACCTACACCGGTCGACGACATGCTTCAGCACAGTCCTGGAGTCTAGGGCGTTTCATCACTGAGTGAGGGATAAGAGGGAATCCCGCTAAAGGGAGTAAAGAATGGAGAAGAAAAGAATGGGAAGGGTGAGCTGCACTCGCGAGTGCTGCCCCCCCCCCCCACTCTAGTGCACTAATCTCAATAACACTTCGAGTGCATCGATGTGAATTAGGAGCATGACGAAGTAGATTTTTCGTGATAATGATGATGATGATAGGACAACCAAAATAGAAGTGTAGAACACTTTTTCGCAGACTTAGTTCAATATTTTTTTTTCATTTACGCTTCGATCCAATTTACGATATATTGCGGCTCCTCCCCCCTCCCCCCCCCCACGCCCATCCAGCTAACCGCCCACCTTCCGACGCGCCCACCTTTCTACCCGCCCACCTTCCGACCCGCCCAATCGCTCACCTTCCCACCCGCCCACTTTCCCACCATCTCACCTTCTTACCCGCCTGACTTCCCACCCGCCCACCTTCCTACCCGCCCACCTTCATACCCGCCGACCTTCCGACCCGCCCACTCGCTCACCTTCCCACCCGCCCACTTCCCCACCCTCCCACCTTCTTACCCGCCCACTCGCCTGGCTTCCCACACGCCCACCTTCCGACCCGCCCACTCGCTCACCTTCTCACCCGTCCATTCGCCCACTCGCTCACTCTCCCACCTTCCTACCCGCCCACTTTTCCACCCGCCCACCTTCCGACCCGCCCATTCGCCCACTCGCTCACCCTCCCACCCGCCCACTTGCCCACCTTTCCACCCGCCCACTTGCCCACCTTTCCACCCACCCACCTTTCAAGTGATAGAGTTGAGCTCAAAATTTTTTATTTTCACCCAAAATTGTCCCCAAATGAGCTCTAATTGATGCAATAAATAAAATTTCTCATCTTTACTGCCCGTGGTTTACACGCATCGTTTTTAAAGGAAATATTATAAATCAATTTTTTAAATTTCTATAAAAGACAGAGCAGTAATTTTCATAAAGCAATCCTCTTCGGATGGTACCTCGCGACATCTTCCTTGAATGAATCCACCCTGTTATGAAGCTCTGCACTTGAAAGAATTTAACGCGTATGTTTCGAATGAAAAGGGTTAAGACTGTACTCCCGGTTTTAATTATTGCGAGGGGGAAGTGTCAAGTAGCGGTGGGTGTATTTCCCTTCCGCATGTCCCACGGGAAATAGCCCACTAACCCCTATAAATTGCGTTATTCGATATCTCGAATTCTGAGCGAGATCCAAGGATTCTCTGGGGATTTTAGTGCAATCGAGTGCAGTGGTATAACAATAATTATAGTCGGACTGTTCTATGGGTGCTATTACGTATTATTCATTAGTAATGCTCGACAATCATAGATTCGGGAACTTGAAAATTATTTGCCGGAAATTATGTCGACATTGGTCGCGTCGTGAGGGATGTGCCGCCACTCGCCTACGTCACATGGCGATTCAAAAAAAGCCTTGTTTCTCGTTCTTCCACTCATTTTTATCACTTTTTAAGCTCCAAATTTTTTTCTCGTACATTTTATAATTTTTTAAAATTTTTTCGAGAGGGAACAAAATGTTGAGGTGAGTTTGGTCTGTCGCGGGTCCATATCTCGAAATCTACCCGAAATAGCTGCATATTGATTAGGACCTTTTTTGTAGATCGCAACGAGAGCTACACATTTGCTCATATTCAAATTTCGATTATCTGCCTTAGTTTGTGAGATATTTAGGAAAAACTGTCGCTGGAAAATCGACCCGGTTGATCACTTAAACGTCGTTTGGGATTTTATCATTGTTATCGATACGACGATAAGTTGTCGCGAAATGTCAGTTTAGTCAAAAATAATGAATTCTATGTTAAGCCACGTGTGTAATATTCTCGCTGGTGAACCGGGTATTCTGGGACCGACCTTTAAAGTAATGACCCTCATCCTTCATTTATCCCCGATTTATCGAGCAACAGAGCTATTTTCACTCGATTTTCTCCAACCGTGGATTTCAGGAGGTTTACATACTTTTAATACAATTCTTTCTGGGTCAATTGAGCCGACAATACCCCAATCAAATCATTATTTTAGATTGCTAAGCATGAAAACATCTTTTGCCTATTTTTCTTTTTAACAAAAATTTTTAATAGAAATATTTTAAGAAAAATTTTTGACAGAAACATTTTAACAAAAATTTGTAACCAAAATTTTTAACACAAAAAATGAAAAATTCTTTCCTAAAAATTTTACTAAATTTTCTAGAAATGCACATTCGAAATTTTTTACAAAATCCAGTTGCTGTGAAAAATTCAAAAATTAATAGTCATAAATTCTCTTCGTCGAGTAAACTGTGACCCCTTAATTTGCAAACTGTGCAAAACCAGATTTCAAAATGTCTTAATTTCATTTGTCCACTTGTGCCAGATTGAGTAAAATATTTCATATTTTTTCTAGGAACATGTGCACAGGTACCATGGCCAGAAGATGGGCTCCCTGGAGCCCCACGTATTCGCCCTGGCTGAGGCCGCCTATCGATCTCTACAAAATACCGAGAGTAATCAGTCTTGTGTTATATCTGGGGAGAGTGGAGCTGGTAAAACTGAAACGACAAAATTTATCCTCCAATATTTGTGCTCGGTAACTAGCAACGTTGATACCTGGGTGGAGCAACAGATTCTCGAGGCTAATACAATTCTAGAAGCTTTTGGTAAGATTCCTCTATTGGTCCATAAAAATTTATAAAAAATCAATAATAAATAAATATTATATAATATTTATCAACAACATAATAATATAAACATAAAATAATATTAAATAAATTATACATATTATTACAATATAATAATAAATAAAAAGTTAAAATAAAAATAAAAATTATGGGCACAGTGGCCATTCCGTAAGTCTCGCAGCGCCAGCGAGAGAGGGGGAAGCGTCCCCCACTTCACGCAATGTTTCGCAACAGCGCTTGAGGGGTATGCCCGTTGCGTTGGATGCGGTCGCGCGTGGGCTCATGGCCGAGCGCGTGGCCCCGCCTATTGCGCCTGTGGAGGGGGTACTCCGTAGCTTCTCGCACGCGCAAACCCTCACCCCAAACCTGTAGACTCCTGAAAAGTGCCCTGTAACATGAAAATGTGGATCATAACGCAACTAAATTTCATTCTCCCCTCCAGGAAATGCAAAAACTGTCCGCAACGACAACTCCTCGCGCTTCGGCAAGTTCATGCAGGTCTGCTTCGACTCAAAATGGATGATCAAGGGCTGCATAATTCAGGACTATCTCCTGGAGCAGTCGAGAATCACTTTCCAGAGCCCAGGGGAGCGAAACTATCACGTATTTTATCAGCTGGTGGAGGGTGGCATACTGGACAAGGAGTTCGCTGATCAGTACAAGCTTCTACCAGCCTCCAGGTACAAGTACCTGAACCAATCGGGTTGCATAAAGTTGGAGGGCATTTCCGAGCACAAAAAGCTGGATGCTCTTCGCCTCGCCTTCAATGTCCTCCAAGTGCCCTCGGAAATGTGCGAGGGCATCTACCGAGTTCTCTCTGCTATCCTTTGGCTGGGAAATCTTAGCTTCCAGGTAATTATACCAAATTGCTCCATACTTCCGGTCTTCTGGGATCTTTTGCGAACTTGATATTTCCGTCCGATCGCTTGTGTGCGGCCAACAATACATTCATGTCGCAATCGTTAGAACTGTGATATGGTTTTCATTATCATTTGCATTGCTCATGAGCTTCCGGTGAAACCTAGTTCGTCAATGTCCCCGATAAAACATGACATAGAAAATTGTCTAATCAGAATGCTGCTGAGCCAACACAACCCAAGACTTGAACGCTTCCTTTCTTACTTCCAGGATGTAGATGGAGAGCGTTGTGAACTAACCAAAGAGGATGTGGAAATAGTGGAGACAGTGGCACCCCTCCTGGGCCTAGACTCCGAGGACTTGAAGAAGGTTGTCCTTGTCAGGCAGATCAACGTTCGTGGAAACATCACCGAAATTCCCCTGAAGGTGCAGGAGGCCAGGGAAAATCGTCACGCTATGGCCAAGGCCCTCTACTCCAGAACCTTCGCCTGGCTGATCAATCACATAAACAATTGCACCAATCCTGGACAAGACTCCTCCAGATTTCTCGGCGTTCTCGATATCTTTGGATTTGAAAATTTTTCCGTCAACAGCTTTGAACAGCTCTGCATCAACTATACAAACGAAAAGCTTCACAAATTCTTCAATCATTACGTTTTTGCTATTGAACAAGAGCTCTATAAACAAGAGGAGATTCAGTACTCCCACATCACGTTCACTGATAATACACTTTGTCTAGAGCTCATTGAAAAGCCACCTAGGTGTGTGCTAAAATTGCTGACTGAACAGTGCCACATGCCCAAGGGTTCCGACACAGCATATCTGACGAATCTTCATGCAGAGTTTGAGGGACATGGGTGCTATGTCAAAGGGGATGATAGGAGAAAGTGGGAGAAGGAGTTTGGGTGAGTTTTAGGGGTTGTTTGAGGGGTGATAGAAACAGGTGCATTTGTAGGGATGCTGGTGGTATGAAGGATGAAGCAGGATGGTTGATCTATCAAGAGGATCTATCGGTATGATCTATCAAAATGATCTATCAAAATGATCTATCAAAATGATCTATCAAAATGATCTATCAAAATGATCTATCAAAATGACCTATCAAAATGATCTATCAAAATGATCTATCAAAATGATCTATCAAAACGATCTATCAGGATGATCTATGAGAATGATCGATCAAAATGATCTATCAAGATGATCTATCAAGATGATCTACCAAGATGATCTATCAAGATGATCTATCAGAATGATCTATCAAGCTGAACTAAAATCCTTCAAGTAAACCAGCCAATATCGAATCCACCAGAAGGTCTTGGTGGATTTCGCTTGAACCTTCGTTCTAGGCTCTCTACGTCGATTGTATTGGCCGAATATTTGTCAGATTTTCCAACCTTCTACCTTTTGAATTCAATAGAGTCAACATTAGTGGAGGATAACCTAACTAACGCTCACTGCAACCCCTCCATTTATCCATGTATAATTAGTTTAATTTCCTATGTTCTGAGAGCCCTTAAGTCAAGCTGCATCAGCTAATAGCCTTCATCTGTATTTACTCGTTTATTCAGTCAACCCAAAAGGGCCATTTCTTCCCAACCAGCGATAGCTGGTAACCTGATGCTTCTCTCTGTATTCCATTGAAGTGCACTATATCCATTGGCCTTGAATTGGTCTTGAACACGATCTCACCCACCAGGTTGAAGCATTATGCGGGCGCTGTTACTTACACAGTCGAAGGCTTCGTCGACAAGAATCGAGATGTTCAGCAAGATGTCTTCTTCGACTTTATGAGCAGAAGTACCAATGAATTTGTCCAGGAGATAACGGTGTACCAGGATTTGCTGGGGTGCACTGTTGCCCGAGCATCGGGAAACACCACCACTATGTCTCGGGGTACTACTAAGGGTAAGCCAACGCTTTGCGATTCATTCAGGCATCAGTTGCAGGCGCTTGTTGACGTTCTCCAGGGGACAACGCCCTGGTACGCGAGGTACGTAACACCCTATATCTGCTTTTTAACGACAAGGTAAGTCTCCTCATAACCCTGACCATCGAAATCTACCAGGTGCATCAAACCAAACATGGACAAGGCAGGCAATCATTACGACGAAAAACTCGTGCTCGACCAGCTCAGGTACCTGGGCATGCTGGATATCATCAGGATCAGGAAGGAGGGCTTTCCCATCCACCTCCAATTCATGGATTTCGTCGCGAGATATCGCTGTCTTGTCAAAGGGAGAACCATGCTGCCGAAAGACGACAGAGAAGCCACCAAGTGTCTTATCAAAAGCCAGGGAATTCCCGAGACTGAATGGCAAATTGGAAGGACCAAAGTCTTCCTCAGGAGCTATGTTCACGAGCCACTTGAGGATTCCAGGAATAAACTTGTCACGCGAAATGCAATCATCATCCAGAAAATATGGAGGGCCTACGTTGTCAGAAAAGGTGTGACTTCTCCATTGCACTTATTCCCTCATGAAAAATCTATTCAATCTCATCGATGCACTTTGACTAATTTTGATTCCCTTCGTTGTCTTTACCTAGACTACCAACGCACGCGTTCGGCAGCCCTTAAAGTCCAGCACGCTTACCGCGGCTGGAAGCTCCGCATCATGTTCATAAGGAAGCGTCGTGCAGCAATTGTCATTCAATCACATCTTCGTGGTGTATTCGCCCGAGAAGTTGCAGCTGCACTTCGTGAAATGCGTCGCGTTGACGAGGAGATGAGAAAGCGCGAGCGCATGGAAGAGGAGAGGCGCCTTATGGAGGACAAGAAAGCCCTCGAGGATAGTCAAAGGTACGCACTGATTTCCTTAACGTTTTCATTCTCTCTCTATGCTCTACATGATAAGACAATGTCATCATTTGTGCTTTATAGCGCTCAGTACAATGGTATTGTGGGAATGGAACCTGGGTGAGTATCACCCGATTTAATACACTCAGTTTACGGTTATAGGGATGGGTGGCCTCAGGGGCCAATGTGACCCGTTTTGCCCCGTAGGCCAACCAAGAGCGATTTTTGTTATTCCTTCTTGTCTTGTGGTTACGTTTCAGGAAGTCAAAGTCAGTTTCCTTCTCAATGATCGCCAGGTGATCGGGGAGAGACATTTTTTTTGCTCTGCTTTTTCCCCATTTTTCATACCTAATACGTTCCTAACGATCGTCCACACTTGCAGAAAAGCGCAGGAGGAAATTGCCGCGCTCTCCCAGATGGCAGAGCAGCTCAACTCGAAGATGGCGACGACGGAGCTGCAGTCGGTCGACCTGGACAACCTCTTCTCCTTCCTCTCCGACGTCCAATCAACAAAAACACACCAGACCATCGAAGAACTGGGCGAGCAGATGGAGGAGCTTGTTGAGGATCTGGATGCTGAGCTGGAGAGTGTCATTCAGCTTGAGATGGAGATGATTGCAAAGTCAGATTCAAAGATGTCAAATCTGAATTCGCCGGATACGAGGAATGGCACTTCCGGTGTGAAGATGGGCCCACCAAGCCTGCCGGAGCCTACTGGACCACCACCCCCACCGCCACCACCGCCCTTGCCATCCAATGGCGAGGCCATCGACTCCAATGAACCAATTTATGAGTCAGTTTTACCCAGGGAGGACAACGATCCAACTGCACCAATACGGATCAATGGACATGGGAATCAGACGAATGGGGAGATCTGCTCATCACCTCCACCTGTACCAGTGCAGAAGATGATGAAGGAACCGACGGTTTGTAGTGATGGAAAAAATGCAGACAGGAGCTCCAGATTCTTTTTATACACCATCCAATCCATTTGAAAAAATCCACAAAATATGAAGATACACAGTCTGAAAAATGACAACAAAAATTAATTTTAAAATTGCTATTGAATCTGTTGGAAGAAATTGGATATCCTGATTGCATTTTTACCACTTTGAATCTTGCAAAAAAAATTCTTGAGCACTTTTGGTTCAGGGACAATTCAAAATTGTGTTGGATGTGCAATTCAAAATTTTGCAGGTGGGTGGTCCGCCATCGCGTCCAGAATCCAGAAACTCATCCAATCATCATTTGGCCACCAATGGCCACCAGCCAAATGGCCCGATGACCAACGGGCACGATGGTGCCCACGTGACCTTGTCTGGACAGAGCAGCCAGGTCCCTAACCAGTCAGCGGGGCAAAACGGGCCAAGAGAGCAAATTAATGGTGCCCAGCAGCCAGCTGAAAGAGAGCAGAGGAGGAAATTCAGGGTGGAGAGAAAGCTTCAGGAACTTGAGGAGAAGAAGGAGCCAGTGGAAAACGAGGTAAAACTTCCCCAAAAATTTGACCATAATCCTGAAAAAATTCCACGAAATTATTAACCTCAAAAATGTCACATGTTCCAGGTGTTATACCACGACATCGTTGAGTTTGCCCAGAACTATTTCAACAGCCACGAAAGATCGCCCGAGGGCACAATAATGGCAACACTCACGAGAAAATCTCGTGGCAAAAGTATTGAGTTCGTTCCCAAGTACGAGATGGTGACTTACTACAAAGGTTCAACAATTCCCAATTCCCACATTCACATGTACGATCCGGACAACGTCAACCTAGCCTGCTCAACCTTTCGCGATCTCTGCAAGTACTTACGAGGTGAGATGAAATTAGAGCAGGAAATCACGACAATACAATCGATCATCGGTCACGGAATTGAGCGCGAGGAGATGAGAGATGAAATCCTGGTGCAATGTATGAGACAATCAACGAACAATCCAAACGGCGAGTGGTCCGAGAGAGTCTGGCTGCTGCTCTGCCTGGCAATCGTCGCATTCCAGCCCTCAAAACTCCTCTACAAATACTTCGTATCATTTCTCCGGAAGAACTTGGCACTCGAGGGAAAACTGCGTCAGTACGTGCAGTGGTGTGTTGACAACTGTAAAAACACGAAGGTCTCCTGCCGTCAATATCCCCCATCGACAGTGGAGATAGCAGCAATGAGACGTTTGGGTACAATCGTCTGTCGCTTCTTTTTCCTGGACGGACGAACGAAGGCAATCGACGTTCACCCAACTGACACAGCAGCTGACGCAGCTGCCAAACTGGCCGAGAAGCTTGGCCTGAGATCCCTGGAGGGCTGGGCAATATACCAGAGCCGACCCGATGGTGAGGAGCACGTGCGCGCTCACGACTACCTCTACGACGTAATCGCAGCCTGGGAGATGAAGCAGTGCAAGCTCAACACCTCAACCTCATCCTTCTCCACTCTACGCCGAGGCAGCAATCAAACACTGGGCAGTGGTGACAATCGCTTCGTCTTCAAGCGTCGACTATTCCGCAATACTCGTGAACTATCCCAAGATCCAGTCGAAGTTAACATGCTGTACTCACAAGCAGTCTACAATGTCGTCAAGTGCGATGACTTCCCAGTCTCCGAAAAAGTCGCTCTGCAACTTGCTGGACTGCAGGCTCAAGTGTCACTTGGCGATCCCAAGGACAACGACAGATTGGAGTACTACAGCGAAGTCGACAGTTTCCTTCCTTACCGAATCAGCAGGGCACGTGGTGATGACGTGTGGGTGCCAATAATTGCCCAAGCACACAAGCAGTATGGTGCAGGACGATCAGAGCTTACTGCCAAGGTACTGTATCTCTCCTGCGTCATGCAGTATCCACTCTATGGCACTACGATGTTCAACGTCACCTACCGGGGCTACTGGTCCTATGGCAATCAGCTGATACTGGGGATAAACTCAGATGGACTGATGCTTATCAAGCCTGAGGACAAGTTCGTACTTTCAGAGTATCGTTATCAGGATGTTGAATCGATAATGCTGGATCCTAGTGATTCATTCATCACGATTTCTCTGTTAAGACACAATCCTGATAGTTCACACAAGTGTTTTGTCTTCGAGACACCCCAGAAGAACGAAATTGGATCTCTGATTGTGAGTTATTCCCCAGCATTGGCTGGCTGGATAACTGAGAGTGAAATACCTACGAAGAAGGCGAAGTGTATGACGAATGAGGACCGGGTACGTTTGTACCATAATTTGGTGAATTGCAGGAGGACACTCGTTGACTCGGAGGCATTGCGCAAGCCTCAGGACTCAGGTGGTGGTTTTCTCAGGAATACCTTGAGGAGATTGTCCAAGCATAGAATTGAGAAGTTGAGACAGGAGCATGGTAACAGCACTGATGATGAGACTTACAAGGGATTCCCCCATGCTTACTGGGCGTTTAGCAGGGGATCTATACCTCAGAGTTTAACAAAGCTGCCTGATGCAGAGGAGCAGATTGCTCTCGGTGTCTTTCAACTTGTTCTTACCTATGCGGGCCTGGGGCAGAATGGCGATACCATTCGCAGGGTTGAGGACGAACATGTCAATCTCATTCAATCGGTCATGGAGAGGTGCATGAGGAAGGAGAACCTTCTCGGTGAACTGTACCTGCAGTTGATAAAGCAGACAACTGATCATCCCGATCCAAACAGCAGAGTCAATCTCAGACACTGGGCTCTCCTCTCACTCGCCTGCTCCGTAATTCTACCACCGCAAAAAATCATCCGCAAATATCTCATAGCTCATCTCAAGAGGTGTGCAAGTGATTACGTCACTGAGGAGGGTAAGTACGCGAGATTTGCTGAGAAGTGTCTGTACAAGACCCAGGGCACAAGGCGGCGCCAGTGGCCACCGAGTAGGGAGGAGATAATGTGTACCATTAACAGAAGGCCAATCTACGCAAGATTTCATTTCATGGACGGTCAGTATCATGCAGTGGAGTTTCATCCGTCAGCAACAGCGAGAGATGTCATGGATATAATTAAAGCGAAGATTGGACTTGGGGAGAGCGCCATGGGCTACGCCATTTACGAAGTCCTGGGGTCCACAGATCGCGCTCTTATGCCGGAGGAGAAGATTGCAGATGTGATGTCTAAGTGGGAGAGGTATCGCACGAGTCAGCAGAACTCGCAGCCCCAGCGCAAGCACGGTCATCATCTGTTCCTCTTCAAAAAACACTTGTTCCTGGATCAGTACATGAATCTGAGTGATCCAGTGGAGAAGGAGCTCCTGTATCATCAGGTCCTGCACGATCTCAGAGCAGACAAGTTTCCCATAACAGAGAAGGAGGCTATGATGCTAGCAGCGCTGCAGGCTCAGCTGGAATTGGGGGATTGTCTTGATACAGTTAGTGGGCCTGAGTACAGGACAATTGCAAGCCACTGTCTTCCACCGAGGATAGCTCCCAGCATCAGTGTTGAGGGCATTGTCCAGCATCATCAGTCCCTCAGGGGAATGACACCTAATGAGGCTAAGAAGGCCTTCCTCAATTTCATACAGTCCTGGCCCCTGCATAAGGCCACGATATTCGATGTGATGCAGTCGTTCACGTCAAACTGGCCCAGGGTTCTTTGGCTAGCTGTCGATCAGCTTGGGTTACATCTTCTTGAGCACAGGTCCAGAAATGCACTTTGCACTTATGAGTACAGCAGCATTCTCAGCTACAGTCCTGCACTGAATTGCCTCATGATTATCACGGGGACTGATAAGAAGCAGAGCAAGGTCATATTGACGACCTCACAGGTGAGTTTGATTTTCAGGTGATCTGAATGAATGAATGAATGAGTGAGATGCTATACACTGTACATTATGTTGTACACAAGATTCCGACCAAGGTCGATAGTACAAAGTCAGCTAAGAGGAAATTAATAGTGAGAAAACAATGTAGAAATACATTGCATAGATATAGAAAAAGGAGAGATGTATAATCATAGAAATACAAGGTTAAGCCAAGTCAAAATAGCAAAACAGTAATCATAAGGTACATCGAGCTGTCAATAAGGTCGATGTAAGGAGGAAAGGAGGGAAGTGAAACGTTACTGGAAAAATGTAAAGGGAAGGGTGGATACGGATTGGTTGATGACGTTTTCTTTGGTGTTTGCAGGCCTGTCAGATAGCGAATTTAATACGGGAGTACACGGAAGTCCTTCAGATACCACCGGAAGTACCGAGGAGAGACTCAGGTATGCCGCAACATATGACCTCAATTCAGCCGATTAATGTCACTGCCCCTGCCGCTAATGGACACAAATCACGACCAGCCTCAACTTTACATCGTGGCGCACCGGTGATCCATTCGCAGGCTAGCTAAGACCATTTTTACTAAAGCAAAATGAGATTTTTTGCTAGTTTTTTTTTTCCATGACAACTGCGTACCGACGAGGCCTATGTGCGACGATTAGCATGGGGAGTTAGCCTAGGGTGTTCTTCTTCCAGTATTTATTGTAAGTATAAGGGGTAATCAACTGCAATCGTCAGGCACAAAATAATGAATCATTACTGCCATGAATTTTACTGGTGAATTTTGGGAATCAAGATGCATTTCCGGAGGTTTTTTTGTAAATCATTTTACTGGGAGACTTTTGTCTCCTTTTTGGTTATCTGTATCATATCAGGCGAGGGGGGTGAATCTCGAACAGTGAATTTTTTTTGGGGGGAATTTTGGGTGGTAGGAATATGCCAGGCAGGGATCTAGTCGAGAAAATTCGGAGGAGTTTAAAACTCGAGATATCTCCTTAATGACTGGTTTTAGAGTGAAACATCAAGAAACATTATTTGTAGAGAATTTAATTCTCTACAAAAAATGTTTTACAACATTTCTGCTTAAACTCAGTAGGTTCGGAGATATTGGAAAAATTGGAAACAAAAAAGTGGGAAATTCAGAACAAACAATATTTGAGGCAATTTTGTCGATATCTCGAAAACTACATAGTTTATTGAAAAATGGTATAGAATGTTTTTTGTTCAGAATAGTATTCTCTACAAATGAGATATTCAACATTTTTTCGTCACACCAACCGTTTTCGATGTATCGATATATTTAGAAAATATGATTAGTAAAATAATTTTTATTCGTCTCTGATTACTTGACTAAATAATCGTAAATTCGTATAGCGCTAAATTAATTGTACAGCTTTCTCAACGCTGTTGGTGTAAGCAGCGATGCAATGTTAATTATCATGCATAATTAGCTTAAAAAAAATAAATAATAATCCAAAAGCAAGAAAAATCGGTTGCCATATAAATAATAATCACATAAAATTGTGAGAAAATTAATAAATATTTGATATACGATTTTGTTATTAATTTGACGATTATCCTATTGTTAAATTACAAGAATTAGTGGATGAATAATGACATTAGTAGTAAAATATTAAATTAAATTGAAGTAAACTAAAACTTAGGTTGTGATGTAAATCATCAAAATTAGTGAAAATCGTTTATATTTTCTTAACGGTTAATTTTACGAGATCTTATCAAAAGCCCATTTTTGTTGGACATTAAATTCTCAGCAAAAAATGTTATTTGTATTTTCTCGTCAAAACAATCGTTAACGAGGTAATGGGAAACTTGCATGAACTTTCTAACGAAATTTTCATTTTAACTCAAAGTTCAATGATTCCATATTTTTTTGTTGTGATCTTTTAATATTTTAATTAAAAAAAAAAAATTCAAAAAAATGAACAGAAAAATTAGTTATGAAAATTATTTCATGAAACAGTTTTGGGCTATTTAGATTTAATTCTAGACATTTTCCTTTTTTGATCATGCAAGTTCTCTATTCAATTTTTATATAAGGAAATTTCGATTCAGCTCAGCCAATGATAGACCGTGTGGAAAAAATTCCAATTTTTTCAGTAATTGTATACAACAAATGTGCCCCACGTTAAAAAAATCCGCGCTTAATAATCTCATTATCAAAATCTCAAATTCCAAAAGTATCCAATATGAACATTTCCGCCCACATTGAACCCGCTTTCAAATATACTTCAAATATTTCCATATACTGGAGGCTTTCGTTAGTTTGCTCGGTTCGGGGCTCTCCTTTCCACGAGCGGCCAACTAACGGTTCCCCCTTCCATGCGCCTTAGGGGCGGAGCGAAGTGAGCGAGGCGCGCACCGCGCACTCGACCACCAATAGCATTGTGCCCCTCCCCCATTTTCCCCTGAGATGTGAGCGTAGTGGGGGGCACTGCTCCTCTCGGCGCTATTACTTCTTGTTTTCTTAAATTTACAAGATTATATCTCATTACACTATCAGTTTAAAAATCTGAAAAAAATTGGGGAATGCATATATATAGTACACAATCGTTGGAAATTTTTTGAGATTTTTTTAGACGATATGAGGGTCCCGCATTGACCGAAATTGGAATGAAATTATCCATGATTTTCTCTTCTGTTGTTGATACGAATGCAAGGTTGTGTAAATTATTAAACGAACTATTATATTACGTTCAATGTCCAAAGATTGCTGGCTGGTTGTTATCATTGACTTCCTCCGTCTGTATATAATGATTATTAATTATTATCGATAATTAAGGATTGGAATTATCAGAAATTTCGAATGACTCATCCATGAATTATTAGAACAATTTACCTCTTTATTTTTTTTCTCTTTATTTATACCTCAAAACGCGGAAATTATTTATGTAGTATTACAAACAATTAACAATTCGACACGTTTATAAATCATTGTGTGTTGGAGAATAAAAAATTCGAAATGTAAAATAAAATGCAAAATCACAAACTTTGAGACTACTCTTTTGGCAGAGGATTAAATTTTTTAATGAGAAAAAAATTAATTTGATTTCATCCCGAATGGCTCAAGTGATATTTGCAAAATGCTATAAACCTCATTTTTCAGCGTATGAATCAATAAAAAAATTATTTTGCAGAATGCGGAGGTGGACTTGGATCCCCATTGGATCTTCGTCTTCCAATCACATTTTTTTAACGTTGATAATTTTTTTTCAAGCTAAATGGTGCAAATGTAAAATTAATGGAGGAGAGATCTCACTGAGTTTCACAATTTATTAATAAAAAATGGCGCCAATCTCCATTTTCTCCGAAATTTCACAGAGCACTAAATCTCCAAAATTCAAAACTCGTCCGTTTATCTATAATCTTGACCCACGTGATAGTCGCTCAAACGCCGCGCGCTAACTTTGCCCTAGAAGCGGCCATTTTGAAATTGTTAACAGCGCCGCCATCGCTACTCAAACTATTTTTGGCGCCACCAATCAAAGCGTATCAAATGAAAAAAGTGTGTCTACTGCGCCACCTGTCACCAGGATGCTAAATTAATTGTGACGAATTGTCCCTACGGGTAGTGACATAACCCAACTTGACAGTCTTGAAACTCAGGGGGGGCTTCCCCCATTTACCTCAATCAGTTAAACCTAACCTAGACACTGGCGTGAAGATATGAGTTATGCGCACGTCCTTACGTACGTAGCTTAGAATAATTATACATAATTGGTTGAAAATGTTATTGAATTATATGAGTGACAAACGTGATTGAAGAGGCTGTATATAAATTACATAAAATTAATGCATTTTAATGAAAGGAATTATGTAAACCACGCACACATGTGTACGAATTATATTGAATATACTCAAACTCTGTTTATAAACGGAATAAAAAGCGTATATTGAAAATACTGATGCGTATTTTTATCCCAATTATTGAAGCTTGAAAAATCAAAACTGCTTGTAAGCCACTGTTATATAAACCATAGGGAATGGGTGGAATTTTTCCCTATGCCTTCTGGGGGAATCCCCGAGATATCTCTTGACGTGTCTACCGATTGATCCCAAAATCGGTTAGAACACGTAATGAAAACAACTTAATAGATCTTGCTGAAGCACTGAGGGATCTGTTGTCATAAATACAACAAATGGAAATGGGAAATGAAGCGAAGTACGGGGAAAACCTGATGGAATGGAGTTTTTGGATTGTGCCCGGGGAATTGACATGGACTGCCACAAACGGAGCCCAAATGTCAGATCACGTTACAAATATCCTCCACTAACCTTACTTGAAAAGTTGAAAGCAATTCGTATTGAACAATATGGCAACGACTCCTGGGGAGGACAGACTGATCCATAGCTGCACCCGCTGCTATATATGCTTCCTACCATCAACTATGTAAACCCATACGAAACTCTTGATCATTTCTGAATTCAACCACAGTACATTATGAAATTATAGAGCTAACTACATATTTTGTTATTTTTCACTTTGTTTCTTATCGCCTATTCATAGACCAACTTACTCAGATTTCGGGGATTTTTTGCAAATTGACTTGGCCGATACACTGCCGCGTTTCTCGATTATATAAAAATGTTCATATTGTAGATACTTGGCTGACGGCCCTCGGGCGATGGCCAATTGTTGATTTTTTTTTCTTGCAATGAAGACCGTTGAAACTTGAAACTTCATTGGATATGAAAGCCGACTATTAATAACGCAAATTCACTCCTGGTACTTGTCAATTTTTAGTTAATTCGTGGATTTATTCAGGCGATATTCTAGTTATCAATTGTACAATTTTTTTTTTGTTTTTTTTTTTTCAATTTTTGGAATAGAAAGTAGAGGATATATAGCACACTTGCTATCGGGTTTGGCCCGCTGCCTCCTTGCGCGCCGCATCCTGGAGAAGCTGTGTGTCCACCTCGTCACCTGGTAGCTGAACGTATCGCACCACTGAGCCTCGGATGAAACAATTTTTCACGGATAACTTGAATGAAAAAAAGAGAAAAAAATTACAGGAAATTTAAGGAAGAGACTTTGCTTCTTAAGTAATGGATTTAAACTTTTTTCTTGAAAACTTCTTACTCACAACAGAGACAATTTTTTTTTCGTTTATTCAAATAATAATAATAATAATAATAATAATAATAATAATAATAATAAGGTAAAAAAAAAACTGAATAAAAAAAAATTTTTTGAGTAACATTTATATCTTCCAGTGCAATTATTAATTTGTTATTAAATTAATTAACTCACCATATGTGGATATTTATCGGGATCAGTGACACTGATGTCAGTCAACTTAATGTTAAGGTATTGGTCCACAGAGTGGAGAGTACCACAAATGCTGCAAAAGTCATGAAAAAAATTAGTTAAAAAAAAAATAGAATTAAAAACGGTTTAATTGAAGATAAAAAATACCTAAGATCATTTTTCAATTCCACGACAACATCCTTTCCAATGAGTGACTTGAAGAAAGAGTAGAACAACTGTAAATAAACAAAAATCCACAAACGTTTACAATGTTTGAGGTTAGAAAGATAAAACATGTGATATTGTGTATACTCACCATGGCTATTCAATTAAACCCTCGCGCAAGTAGTTAAGTAATAAATTAATCAGATAATTCACATAAAATTAATATATTAACATTATTTATCCGGAAAAGCGTAGCAAATATCAATCGGCGGCTTATTTACAGTGACAGACGGCAAGTGTTTAAATACAAATGGCGCTGGTAGAGGGTACCACGTGACACACGAGTTTTTGGCGGGAAAATTGAATGGACGGGATTTTCAACTTTTGCGAGCTCTGCGGGCAATAATTCACGTTACGGAGAAACGAAACATGTAACTTCCGGTCTAGCTCATTTCTATTCAAAAGATTCTCTTGAAACTTTCATTTAACAGCTATAGATATCGGAATTTTATACAGCTATACAAATTGTGGTTATGAAGGTGCATACGCATTAGTTTTAGTTTTTTTGAGTGGATAGCAGATATCACAGTGATAATCGTTTCACCCTACCCGAAAACTTGGATTGAAAGTTTTTTTTTCCCTGACGGTAAGTACCACGGCCACTTAAAGTTGAGTCGTCTCATCTGATTGGTCAGGCTTGCATCATCGGCCAATCACAAGGCGCGAGCGGCAAATTCAATATGGCGCTAAGCAAAGACTTCCGAACTCGACTGTCGCACGACAGGGGATTCGAAATATATTGTCGACGGCTCTCTAAACGATTCCCCTCGATGACCATTCAATTTCCCGGTTTAAATCCCTCGATTTACTCTCGATTTTATTGCAAATCTGACGCTTTCAGTCAGATTTTTCCACCGACAATGCAGAACCTACATGGCATCCATACATGTAAGACTTCTATACCTATACATTCATACACTCATTTAAACCTTGCAAAACATATACACGCTATGTTTTTCACAATGAAATTATGTATACGCACAACTTTCCCAGATGAACACTATGCACAATGGGAAGTTATGACATGTCGTAATCAAATTCAATGCATACATTGAAGAAAACGCGCGCATAGGTTTTTGAATATTCAACCGCATTTAACTGTCAAAATATTGTATAAATTTATTTTTCTTGAAAAAAGTAGATATTTCTTTGCAATATAACTAATTGCAAAGCTAATAATAACAGAAATTGCAAAGCGGAAGCTTGTCTCATCGAGCTCCCATTTACCCAATTCAAATTTCCCGCCCCGAGTCCGTGGTGCGTGGCGAGTGAACCCCGTGGCGCGTTGTTGTGATCTAATATGGCGGAACATAGTGTTGTGGCTGTCGAGTGCCTACGTCAGTTTTGAGGGATATTGCACCCATTATTGTAATGGCAACGCAGTAATTTAAAAAAAATGTATCTACACTTTATTTACCAGTGTTGACGCGTGATTAACGTAATTAAAAAGTCGCCAAAATCACTATAGCCCACGTGACATACGAGTGAGATCGTCAGTGGATTCAGAAGAAAATTTTTCATCTCGATCATTCGCGTGAGGCCAAAACGCTCAGTTAATTGTCCCATCAGCCGCTCGCAATTTAAACTAAAACGGAAAAAAAAAAACAAAAAAACACATAAACAAGGAGGGGGAAAAAAACAACTATCATTATAAGTCACAATCGTGAATATTTATCCACCGCATTATTATGATGGTTATTGCACAGTGATAGCGAATTTAGTAGTGGTAAAGAAAAAAGTGCCGAAATCAATATTAATTCTCCCCACCAGCGCCGCAAAAAAAAAATCGCACCAATTTTTTCACACATTTTCATTTAAATAATCAATCACGTGACCACTCTTTTTCCGCGTCTAAACAAAATTTAAAATTGTCCATTTTGTTTTGCCATATTTTGCCCGTTTCTATCTGTCCACTATACATATATATGCACACACATATGTACATAAATATATAAAATATATATGTATGATTACAGATTTATACGTATATATATGTGAGGGAGAGACCAAATTTTGTATGACGATATATGTCGTACATATGTCAATGGGTATGTGTGGCCAAGTCCACAAGAGACTTATGCAACTTGCTCATATAAACATTGGATTTTTGTAAATAAACAATATAGTGGATGTGATAAGTGCTGGTGATTCGTGGAAAAAAAATATCAGTGAGTGATCGAAGTGAAATTGTCGACATATAGTGTTTGAATTTTCGGACATCTTTTTTTTTTCCCCCATTGGACAATCATCACTTGGACGCGACATTTAACCGCAATTAACAAATTTGTTCATCAGTGACTTTTTTTCTTCCCCCAATTTGTGAAAGCCGGGGGGAGACCCAAGTGCCATTCAGTGGAGCACGTGAAAAAAAAAGAAAAAAAAAAAAAAAAAAAAAAATTTAAGACGTTTGTGAAAACGTCACTGTGAAACACTTTTAAAAAATTCTTGATGTAATGATAATAACATACAATGGACGTAATAACAAGAGAGACAGATTAGTGACAATTATCAATACATTTATTTATCATAGTTTTTTAAAATTATATTTATTGTGGAGAACAATGTATGCGTGTTTGGGGCATTACTCTGGCATTTGTACGGCTTGATTGATCCAGAATTGAATACTTTTTTTTCTTCGTACATTGAGTGCTGATCAACGGAATTGATTGAATTTTTTTTTTTTTTTTCGACATTGAAATATTAGGAACATTAGGATGACTGATACGAGAAGAAGAGTTAAGCTTTATGCACTCAATGCTGATAGGCAGTGGGATGATCGTGGTACTGGTCACGTGTCTTCACCTTATGTTGAACGTCTCAAGGGAATATCGCTGCTTGTAAGAGCTGAAAGTGATGGCTCCGTTTTACTTGAGAGCAAAATCCAACCGGACACTGCTTATCAAAAGCAACAGGTATTATTATTATTATTATTTTTAAAAATTATTATTGTTATTATTATTATTTTTTAAAAATATTATTATTATTATTTTTCAAATTTATTATTATTATTATTATTATTATTATTAAAAAAAAATATTATCATTATTATTATTATTACCACCATTACTATTACTATTATTGTTATTATTAATTCTATCATCTTATCAAATAGTAATTTTTTCAGTATAAAAATCGACGGAAAACATGAGGAAATTTGTTAATTCAATATTAAAATGATAATGTTCTTTTTTCTTATCACACCACTATTAACCCACCAAAAATAATTAACCCCTAACTTTCTCAGTATAACGCAAAATAATTGCTACTTGCAGGACACGCTGATAGTGTGGTCCGAGGGTGACAATTTCGATCTTGCCCTGAGTTTCCAGGAGAAGGCAGGCTGCGATGAGATCTGGGAGAAGATATGTCAGGTGCAGGGCAAGGATCCATCAGTGGAAATAACGCAGGACATTGTGGAGGAGTCTGAGGATGAGCGCTTCGACGATATGTCAGATACAGCGCCACCAATTGAACTGCCACCTTGTGAACTATCACGGCTTGAGGATATTAATGAGCTCATAGGCAATTGTCTCTCCACACCAGTGCGCAAGGACAAATTAGCAATGGCCCTTGAGTCAGAGGGCTACATTAAGAAACTACTGAGCTTATTCCACACGTGTGAGGATCTTGAGAATATTGAGGGACTACATCATCTTTATGATATATTTAAAAATATATTTCTCCTGAATAAAACTGCCCTGTTCGAGGTGATGTTCTCCGAGGATGTTATATTCGATGTTGTTGGCTGTTTGGAGTATGAGCCAACTCTGCCACAACCAAAACGCCATCGTGATTATCTTCGTCAATTAGCAAGATTTAAACAAGCAATACCAATAACAAATGCAGAATTATTGGCGAAAATTCATCAGACTTATCGTGTACAATATATACAGGATGTTGTGCTACCAACGCCAAGTGTCTTTGAGGATAACATGCTGAGTACATTGAGTAGTTTTATATTTTTTAATAAAGTGGAAATAGTATCGTTAATTCAGGAGGACGAGAGATTTCTCACTGAATTATTTCGCCAGTTGACGGATGAGACAACGTCAATAAGCAAGCGGCGTGATTTGGTATTATTCCTCAAGGAGTTTTGCAATTTTTCCCAGAATTTACAGCCCCAAGCTAAGGAGACATTCTATCGGACGCTTACTGCGTTGGGCATTTTGGCAGCATTGGAGATAACTTTGGCGATTAATGATGCACAAACTAAAACAGCTAGTATAGATATACTGACTTATATTGTGGAATATTCACCGAGTGTTGTTAGAGATTATACGCTACAACAGATTAACAATACAGAGCAAGATCAAATGCTGATTAATGTTATTGTTGTACAACTTGTTGGTGATAATGATCCAGAGCTTGGTGGTGCTGTACAACTTGCTGGGGTTTTACGGTTACTACTTGATCCAGAAAATATGATGGCAACTGTTAATAAAACAGAGAAGACTGATTTTCTCAACTATTTCTATAAAAATACCATTGTAACGCTGATTGAACCACTACTTGGCAATACTGTTGGTGATAAACCAGCTAGGGAAGATTATAGAACAGTTCAACTACTTGGTCTTATACTTGAACTATTGTCATTCTGCGTTGAGCATCACATGTATCAGATTAAAAATTGCATTTTAAACAAGGATCTGCTTAGGAGAATACTTATACTTATGAAGTCAACACATACATTTTTAGTATTATGTGCACTGAGGTTTATGAGAAAAATTATTGCACTTAAAGATGAATTTTATAATAGGTATATTATTAAGGGCAATCTTTTTGCACCAGTCTTCGATGCTTTTGCGAGAAATAATGGGAGGTATAATCTACTAGATTCGGCCATCTTGGAAATGTTTGAGTTCATTAAATTGGTGAGTTAAAATTTTTTTTTTAAGTTATTTTTGCTAAGCACGTGGTTGCAATTTTTTGACAATTTTTTAGACGTTTTTCTTAAATCACTTTGTGAATTCATTTTTTTCTCTATACTTAAATTATTAATTGAAATAAAATTATTTTGAACATTTTTTATTTCGGCAAATTAAGTGAATATTTTGGTGCTTTGAACAAAAACTTTAAAAAGGATATATACCTTTGTTGCTAATTTTTAATTTTTTTTTTTATTTTTCCAGGAGGACATAAAATCATTGTGCTCACACGTAGTGGAGAATTTCTCGAAGGAACTGGAAACAATTGATTATGTACAAACATTTAAAGCATTAAAAATGAGATACGAACAACATCAGGATAAACTTAAAGATCGCGACAGAGCTACACTCGAAAGGTAAAGCATGTTGATCATCATCAAAATATCTCACCAAAATAAAAAAACACGACGAGAAAATTTCAACGATTTTTTTTGTTTTTTTTTTAGATATTAATGGATAATTTCATAATTTTCTGAAAATTTCGCTCTGTAAATTCATGTCATGAAACCGTATTTGAGTTTCATATTTTGCATTTGAAGAGTTGCCTGAACATTTTTATATCCTTGTCGAAAGTCCCTCAAAAAATCTGAGAAAAAAATTACGACACAGTTTTTCGAGTCTGGAAATCACCAAAAAATGTTTTTCAATTTTTCGAAGCCACGTGTAAAATTGAGGAACGATAATGTCGGCAGCATTGCCGGTGAATCCCCCATCTATCTCCATACATTTCTGTACTAAACAATTTCCTTAAAACTTTTCAGTGTACCCTCAATTTTACGAAATAGTCGATATCGTCGTGATCAGAGGCAGCTAGATGAGGACGAGGAGATGTGGTTCAACGAGGAGGAGGATTTTGATGAGGGTGAAGCAGTTGTACCAGCAGCTGCTGCTGATCTAGTGCCCCCAGCATCAGCAAAAAAGCAGCCAGCAAGTCCCAATAGTGGACAAAATCCAAATCCCATTCCACCTGAGTCTAAGAGTCAACAACAACAGGGCCAAACACTTCTTAATAATAACTCAGCTAGCAATATACTGACAACACAACAATCTCAGGTGAACAGTAGTAGCTTATCTACAGCCAGTGAATCATCAATATCTACGGGAATAATCAATGCATCAACTGAGGAAACGGAAAAATCTAGTGCAACTGTTTTTAAGAAGGTACGTTGCCTTCCCACCCACCCACCTACCCCCCATCACCACCCCACCCACCTACCCCCCATCACCACCCCACCCACCCCCTATCACCACCCACCCACCCCTCATCACCACCCACCCCTTATCACCGCCCACCCACCCACCCCTTATCCCCACCCACTCACCCACCTCCTGTCTCCGGCCCACCGCCACCCCATCCACCCACCGCCACCCCATCCACCCACCTCCACCCCACCCAACATGATTAATGAAACAACCAATGATCACCTGACTTTGGCACATGAGGTCCAAAATTCGAATCCCCTTTTGAGAATCTCCTCTTCGTACAGTAGTGTGTAATAAGAAAAAAGTCAAAAAAAAAATTTTTCAGTATTTTTGAGACCTCGAAATATAAATTAAAAATGACCCTCCAAGATCCAAGATGGTTTTATCCTAAATTAAATTATAGAAATATTATCAAAATTAAAAAAAAAGCAAATCTCTCCCAAAGATTTTTTTACAAATTGCTTATAAAAACAAATTTTCCAGGGACTAGTGGATTACGAGGGGGATTCCGATGAGGAGGACGAGGACTCAGAGCTCAGCCCATCACCAAAAAGGCAGCGGCTCTCATAGTAGACACAATTGCCTTTTTTCCTGATGAAAAAACCTGCCCCCTTACCATTAAATTGCCCCACACAAGAAACACAAAAAAGCAAAGTCAAGCTGTTGCCAGGTTAATGCTTGTTTATTCTTTTCTTTTTTTTCATATACGTCTTTTGTACTCTCCGAAATATTTCACGGTTTTTTTTTCTCGCATAACGAGCCTTGTTGGGCTCGAGGTGGAAACAAGTGTTTTAAAGGAAAAAACAAAAATCACAATTTACCAATAATTAAATCGATTTGATGAAGTACACTCATTCGATTTATGGAGTAATAACCATAACTCAGTGTAATCTGTATAGTAGAAGTCTAATTACCTGTCTGTACGAAATTTTGTACAATGAACTTTAGAAAAAGGAAAACAAAACAAACAAACAACAGAAAAAAAAAATAACAATTAATTTCAATTTTAATATTAAAAGTAACAAAGTATAAGAGAATAAAAGAAAAATAAATAATATGGAGCAACGTATATTTGACGATGGAAACGCATCAATAGGATTAATGAGTGAATGGGAACTTTTAAATATGAAAAACGATCACAAACCGAGACAAATTAATTAATATCCCGATCAGGTTAACCAGAGAAAAAAGAATTAAGGTGGTAATTATATGGGTTTGTGGGAGAAAAATGAAATGATAAATGAGTAAAAATTAATATGAAAACACTTTAGACTATCTTGGATAAGATAAAGAATTATTTATGCGCAATTGTACGCCTATGTTGTGTGAAATGAATAGTGAATTTTTTTTAAAGGACAAATTTATCAGTAGTTTCTATTTCTTCTTCTTCGTTTTTTTTTTTTTTTTTTTTTTCGGTAAGAAATTTTTGGTTTGGTGGGGAAAAAATTACGGAATATTGATATGCACGGCATACATTGTACGCGAATTTTTGGAATCATTGGTTAGTGCGGCGACGAAAGTGGGGGTTTTAGGAGTGATTTATTATTATTCATTTTGGGTGTTGCGAGCGAGCGAAATCTTGGGGATTTGAAAGGAAATTTCTACGATTTTTTAAATGTGCGTCTGCTATATTTTGGGGGAGGAAAGTTTGTTAGAGGAATTGCCAAGTATTTTCAATTTTTTGGACTTTATTTTTTGGAGGGAAAATGGATTCCACAAATACTGATCAAAAACATTTTTCTGGAAAATTGATTGAAAAAATTGGAAAAAAACTCCACCAAAAAGCATGGAAAATACTGAGAAAATTGGGTGAAAAATATATATGCATGTCATTTTTGACGTTTTCTAAATGTGAAAAAAAAACAACCAAGAAATATTTTTTCATTTTTTTTTAACCAGAAAATGAGAAAGTTTTTTCATAAACTCAAAATTGTTAGGCATCGCATGACATATATTGTGTCTTGCCTGACAATTTCAACTCGTCAATAGTTGTTTCATCCTAGAAAAAAATTATTCTTCGATCCATGTATAAATTCTGCAAAATATGAACATGCTTAATCATAAAATACGAAAGTATCTTGAAGTTACATATGAGGTTAGATTGGCATCAATAAATTTTGTAATTTCCTGCATTATCGATTGGTCGGTAATGTGGAAAATCTGTGGGTTTTATCGACACTCCATCTAGCCTCGTGAATAAAAGTCAGTTTCACAATACGTTTTCACTATTTTTCCTTGGGCCAAAAATGTTCATATTTTCGGTACCGTTTCTAAACTCATTAAACGAGGTCTCACAAAAATTTGGAGGCCCCCTTTTTTTTTTATTTTTCCATTCTCACCTTATTGGAAGACCCTCAACAACCCATCTAATTTTGCAATTTATCTGAAACAATGTTGTCACGTTTTATCCAAAAAAATTACAAGACCAGCTCCAGAATATGACGTAACATTACCATTTTTTTGACGAATTTTACCTCGAAATATGTCGATATTTCTCCCCAGGCTCTCCCAATCTCGAGACATTCGCAAAAGCAATTTTCGATGAATTTTCACTACGGAACCGCTCGACTAAACAAATGGATAGGTTTAATAGTAAATTGAAAACAATTTAAAAAAAAAATGTGAAATAATTTTATTGGTTTCACAACTTGTAAACAAGTAATTTGGCGGACGGTAAATTATAACTAAAGCTGCATAATTGGCATTAAACTAACATTATCGTAGCGAAAAGCAATATTTGCATTTTTTGATTTATCATTAATTTGTTCATTAAGATAATGCGGCGTGAGTAAGCGTTTTTTTTTCTCTCTTTTTTTTTTCATGAAAGTGGTGACATTCTTAAAACGTTAATGAGTATATCTGAATCGCTTTATTTTATGTAAGTACTTCGTAAGCCAACAAATACAATTTTTGTAAATACATGATTAAATTAAGGGACAAAAAAAAGGAGCGTAAAAACATAATGCTAAATTCTTTTTTTTTCTTTCGTTCATCGTAATGAGAATTAGACATGTGATTTTCCATATGAGAAAATTGTATGATGCGTTGAGTGATATGAGTGAGTGTTTTATGAGTAAAAGTGTTGTAGGAGTGCGACGAAAATATTTAATTATAATAAATTTAAATTTAGAAGAAATGGTTTTTTGAGTTTAAGTCATTTCTAATTTTATCTTACAGTCACTTTTGATTTTTGATTTTTTTTTTTTATTATTACCAAACTCATTATATTGGTAAAAAAATTTAAAAAAAAATTTTGTTACACATCACTTCCGGTCTTACAAACAAACACACAAATCATATAATTACACTCTCACTGGTCCGCGTGGGAAGCGACGACCGTCAGTCAGCGCCACTACACAGTTTAACGCGTACTAAACTCTGCGCCACTGCGCATGCGCGAGCGCGCGCTTTTGGCGTCTGCTCAATCCGGACGTAAAAAAAATTCATAACTAAGTACTGAGCCGTCAAAAAATTTTGTTTTTCGTAAAAAATGCATCACGTGGGCTTTGCACTTATAAAAAAAAAATATAAAAAAAATCGTGCGGCAACGAAGAGTCTCACCCTTGATTTCAAATTTGGCGCGCACTTCACAAAAAATTTCCCCCGCAAACTTTAGCTAGAAAAACAATTTTAACTAATTACTCCGTAGCTATTTTTTTGCTTTGGTCCAAATGCAAGAAAACAGTTCTTAAGTAAAAAAATGTTCAGTCTAAATGGTAATGGTAAACATTAAAGTACGACTGTTTTTTCCCAAACACCCAATAGGCGAGGAAGGGAAAATTTTCGGTTAAATAGATTCCCAATTTCATTTGGCTGTTGAAAAATTTGCGGAACAAGCCAGACCACGAGTATTTCGTTTGTAGAAGATATTGATGTACGGACAATTGCAAATTGAGGATAAATCTGCTGTACGCGCTCATTGTTTCCACGGGAAAAGTGAGGGAGCTGTTGTTGTTTGAAACAGCGGTGGAAATTAGATAGTAGGTCATAGCTTTGTATCCGTGAACGTCTATGAATGGATTTATGGGCCACAAGCCCTTGAGCAGAGCCTGGCTCATGTCCTCAAAATGTTCATCGTTTTTCGCTAAATTTGGCACAAAGACTTCTTCCAGTAGTCGCCGGCAGAGGGCCTTCGTGTCGCCAATGCTCCCATTACAGAGATTGAACCTATAGCAAAAGATGCAGAAATTAACATTTGTCATTTCAATACAAACGCACACACACAGACACACACAGGTTATCTCATCCTCCGCCAATTTTATTTAAATACAGCATAGTGTAACCATCTATAGATTTAGCCCTCGTTGCTTTAAATCAAGAATTTCAAATTATTCTCCAATGATTTGATGTAACAAATACAGTGGAAAATCGCCGATAAATTCTCCTTGTAATTACGTAAAAAATTGCGCTAATTGTATAAGGTAAATTGTACCTATAACAAAATCGCGGTGTAATGAATTGTGCTATAAACTAGGCCGCTGTAAAATGGAGTAACAAATTGTGCCGTAATAAATAGAGGCAATTCACTTTTTTCATCTGAAACTTAGTGAGCCAATACTTCGATGATCAATTTTTACCGCGCCTTTTTTTTCTCGACTACTTCGATTTACGAGGGAGTACTTTTTTCCGGGACGTTTAATGTAATAAAATTAGTATAGCTGCGTCTTACCATGGAATATAAATTTGAATAATACAATTCTGGGATTGAAAAAAATCATAAATTTAAAAAAGAAGCGTAAAAAAATATTGGAATGCAAATGAAAAATCCAATTTGAAGAAAACGAAAAACGGATAAAAAAAAATTCTAAAAAAGAGGATAAAAAATTGTAGTTAGAGACTATTACCGTTCTTCCGTGCCTAACATGTGTCCAATGACCCGCCAAAAGTGCAGAAGCCCCTCTGTCTCTCTGTCGCTCATGGCGATACCTAGTGGCTCGGCGCAGAGTAAACTGAGTCCCATAAAGCCGAATTGCGTGAGCGCCATATCGCGTTGAGATATTCGGCCGATGCCCACTTCGGAGCAGCGACGCGAAGCAATGCAATGTTTCCGTCGTACATTTTTTACTGACTCGAAGAATCTGAAATTAATAGGACGGGGGAATGAGGGGAGTGTATGCAATGCACTTACCCACCCACCCTTCCATCCATCCATCCACCCACCCTCCCCTCCATCCACCTACCCACCCACCCTCCCCTCCATCCACCCACCCACCCTACCTTCCCCTCCAGCCACCCACCCTCCCCCTCCTCCATCCACCCACCCACCCACCCTCCCCCTCCTCCATCCACCCACCCACCCTCCCTTCCCCTCCATCCACCCACCCACTCTCCCTTCCCCTCAATCCACCCACCCACCCCCTCCATCCACCCACCCACCCTACCTTCCCCTCCAGCCACCCACCCTCCCTTCCCCTCCGGCCACCCACCCTCCCCCTCCTCCATCCACCCACCCACTCTCCCTTCCCCTCAATCCACCCACCCACTCTCCCTTCCCCTCAATCCACCCACCCACCCTCCCTGCCCCTCCATCCACCCACCTATTCACACACACACACACACACACACACATATCGACCTACAAGCACACTCTGTCCCAACAAAATGCGAGTAACGATAGCAGCAACTAGGCTACCCACAATAAGTAAAAGTAAAAGAAAAAAAAACTTTCTCTCGCTAAACATATACTGCAAATTCCACTTGATTATCAAATACGTATAATCATTGATCAATTTCACTCACACCATATCTTGATTTGGCACACTCTTATACCAAATACACGTGTGTAGGATCGTAGCAGCGTAACGACGAAATGCAGCGCATGGTGTGCCGCTCTGTTTAGTAAATCGAAGAATATCAAGAACAGAAGGTACAGCGAGTAATAATAATAATCCCGATAATTTTGCTATCATCATGGTGAATATATTTTTCTCGAAGACATCTTGGCCCAATCGAAATTTTTCCTCATCGTAGTAATCGGGAACTTCGATAGTATCAGTTGCTTCATCCGCGGGAATTTTCGATCCCTCATGCAGCAATGAAATCAATCGTTTTTCAATTTCTGCGGCATCTGAAACATACAAATAATCATCATAGTATAATATTATATTTTACATTAACACGAATGGTGTGTGTCTGTGTGTTTTCCTCCATCCCTCTCTGTTGTACTCCCCACGGTAGTTGCTGTTCAGCATTTCTTAGGTAGGGCGTAATGGACACCCATCCAAGCGGTTGGGGCCGACTTAGCCCTTTAAGCCATCGTATTTCTCAACAGGGGCAAATGATTGATTGATGGATTGATTGATCGATTGATTGATCGATTGATTGATCGATTGATTGATCGATTGATTGATTGATCAATTGATTGATCGATTGATCAACTGATTGATCGATTGACTTCCTGATTGATCAATAGTTTATTCACTATACATCATGTTGCACAAAAATACTGACCGGAATCACAACATTCATAATGCCGATAAGAAAAAAAAAATCAAAAACCAATAAGAATGAAAACTATTCGCGTCTTCGGGGAAATTTCCGAAAAAAAACTATTTCACATTTTTCCACCCACAAGTCAACCTAATATTTAATGAAATGTCTGCCATGTATCATTCACTAAATACATTTGACGCACATCATGTTTAACATGAAGATTCCGCTACTTGATATGCCTTCAAGTACTTAGTATGCAATGTCACCGGTGAAATGTACATCTTTATTCTCTACGAAGTCTGAATTACCAAATACGCAGACAAGCGGTTGATTAAATACCCATATATCATTTTCCGGAGTGGGGAAGCCCAATGTTTACTGTGTCATTACATATGATTCGACTATTAGCTCTGCAAATAGGTTTGCCGGCGATTCTTTTTTTACTTTTGCAGTTTCCTCGGTTATGAAGTGCCCGGGTTTCGGGAACTTGTCGCAATGGGTCGAAAATAAGTTATTTTTCTCTGCAAATTCCCAGTAGATGTGTGTGTGTTTGTTCCTCCATCCCCCTGTGTTGGTAGGGCATAATGGACACCCATCCACGTAACTGGGTCCGACTTTCGCCATTTCCTCCATCGTATTTCTAAACACCGGGTAAAACGCCAGACACCCCTGCGCATGCGCCACGATGACTGTTTCGGTTTCAACGTCATTGAAATAATTTCCCGAAAAAAAATTTTTTACCGGTTTTTTTGGTGGAACCGTAATCCGCAATATTAAAAAATACTTCCAAATCACCTACAAGGCATTCCAGATAAAAAACTGGTTTCCCAAACTTAGTTATGCAACGGAGGTCAGGATTTATTTCCTAAATTTCGAAAATCGAGACGCCCCGGAGTTAACCAGTCCGGTCCAACCGGTCAGGTATATCGAATTTTCGGATTACAAATTAAATAATTAAATGGCCGATAAAAAAAATGGGCTTTCTCTATTTCACGCTTTCGTCACAGAACTCAAATGCCATGTATAAAAATCTACACGGCGCTTTGTAGAAATCGACATGTCAGCCAACACGGGAATGTATGTACAGGGTGTCCCAAAACCGATAGTTTTTATTTCATATATCGATGGAGTATGCAATTCGAAGGCTCAAAGAAAATTTGAGGATTGAAGTCCGTCAAAGGTAGGTGGTCGGTGGGTGGGTGGGTGGGCGGTCGGTAGGTGGGTGGGCGGTCGGTGGGTGGGTGGGCGGTCGGTGGGTCGGTGGGTGGGTGGTCGGTCGGTGGGTGGGTGGGTGGGTGGGCGGTCGGTGGGTGGGTGGGTGGGTGGGTGGTCGGTAGGTGGGTGGGTGGTCGGTGGGTGGGTGGGGGGGGATAACTTCTATCTATTACACTTGAACCTCATAATATAAATATTTCCCTAGGCAAAATGACCATGACAACCACCACAATGGACATTCAGTCAACTGCGACTTGAGGTAGCAACTTTACTGGCAATTCAGTGAGAATTTATGTGCAAACACTTGTTCATTACCTCGCGTTGTCCTCAATTTGCCATGAATGTCGTAATGTCTCTAGCGATTTTTATTATAAAACAAGATAAATCTGTGTTATTCTGTGAATACCTCCAAGAAGATTCGTACTTAATTTCCAGATTTCGGAAATTTGTTGTAATGATTGCGAATTCAAAAATCGCAGTGTCGCTATCTAACTGCTCTTTGACCTTCCAGATCAGCGCCGATAAAAATTGGATCATGAATTAAAACCCTCATAGTCTAAGTTTTTTTTGGTCCATTTTGGTCCATCAGCTGAAATGATCATTCAGATCAATCATCACAGCATCCGGGAAAATTCTGAGATGTCCTATATCTCATCTTGGTGGACCCTTGTGGAGATCTGGGACTTCTCCCTAGATCTCTCTCATCTCAAGTTATAAAAATTTTGTCCGATTTTTATGGGATGCTGCATGCGGAATGCTCTGGAATTTTTTTTCCATAGTGTTTTTTTTGCAGATATTATTTATGGGTTCCCACCCAATCAAATTTCCCATAGAATTATTATGAACTTTATATTGATAAAAAATATGAAAAAATAGAAACTTGTAGAGATGTAAAACGACAAAAAATCTCTAGATCAAAATTCCAGCATCTCGAGGAGATACGACAATCTTTATGGGAACTTTTTTGTAGAGGACATCGATCTCTACAAAAAGTTCCTCATTCATTTTTCCCCATCTCCCCTCACTTTGGAGATATCCAAACCCAAGAGTACAAACCCAAGATACGTTCACTTAGCTTGGTACCACTCCCTCCCAGAATGCACTCTCAATTTTTCATTCCGAGATTTTCCCAATTTCGCCCATTTTTTCCCACGAAATTTCCCCAATTTTTCCCACGAAATGTTCCCAAAATTTTTACATCAATCAGTCATCCACATCCCACAGTCCGCAAAGTAGGTCACACCGTGCTCACCTGACTCCTGCAGCATTTCAACCTTCCCAAGCTGCCCCCTGAAACTCTCACTTTCGCACTGCATGCTTGGAATTTCACCAAAAACAAGTTCCAAATCACAAAAAAGTCCGAAAGAAAATTTTCCCAAAAAAAAAAAAAAAATCTCACAACTCAGCCATGATCGAAGCTGCTGCGCTTCTGTCCGCGAAATCGCTAAGCCGCGTTGCTTTAACCACTCGCGCTTTCCGTTTTTTTTTCTTTCTCAAAATGTTGGATCAGATGCGAGTCTCTGCCAATCCCCATACAATGGCAAAATGCATGGTTGGGCATTGAGTCTTGGTGTGCGCTCTTGGCGAAGAGAAAGGTCCCCGTAGTTCAAGTGACTAGTTGCAAATTGTCCTTCACACGATCTCCAATCGTCACGCTTGTTGACAGTATGACAGTTGTCATTAGGGACAATAATTTGACATTTGTTAGGATGCGAATGAAAATTTGCCCATTGATAAATTGTCATTTTTTTCAATGAGATAAGTGCGCGACTTTTTCTGATTGTGATGGATGCTGCGCGTGATTCATGATTTTTCATGGGACACCATGGAATTCATGATTACTTGCAATATGTTGGGCAATGTGACGGATTCACGCGACTGAACTGATTCGTATTAACGGACGTCCGGGATTACTGTCACCGTGACGAGGGGAAAGCTCGAGTGTTTCTAGCTGTGCTGATAGTTATGGTGAAAGTTGGGGGGGGGGGGGGGAGTGAAGTGGGATGTGGATTTCTTTCCAATTGGGTAGGTGGAGATGAGTACGTGACGCCGGTGATTTTCGACGGATGTGGAAAAAATTGGAATTTTATGGGGATTTTCTATGGGGTTTCCCATGGGAATTCCATGGGGTATGGTGATGGGGATTTTTTTTAAGTTGGGTATTTGGAAATGGGAACATGAGTTCGGGAATTTATGACGTGTGTGAAAAAATTTGGAATTTTATGGGAATTTTCTATGGGGTTTCTCATGGGAATTCCATGGGGTGTGGTAGGGGGATTTTTTTTAAATTGGTGTTTGGAAATGGGAAGATGAGTTCGGGAATTGATGACGTGTGTGAAAAAATTTGGAATTTTATGGGAATTTTCTATGGGGTTTCCCATGGGAATTCCATGGGGTATGGTGATGGGGATTTTTTTTTAGTTGGGTGGTTGGAAATGGGAACATGAGTTCGGGAATTTATGACGTGTATGAAAAAAATTGGAATTTTATGGGGATTTTCTATGGGGTTTCTCATGGGAAGCCCATGGGGTGTGGTGGGGGGATTTTTTTTTAATTGGGTGTTTGGAAATGGGAACGTGAGTTCGGGAATTGATGACGTGTATGAAAGAAATTGGAATTTTATGGGGATTTTCTATGGGGTTTCTCATGGGAAGTCCATGGGGTGTGGTGGTGGGGATTTTTTTTTAGTCGGGTATTTGGGAATGAAAACAAGAGTTCGTGGATTTACGAAGTGTATGAAAAAAATTGAAATTTTATGGGAATTTTCTATGGGGTTTCCCATAGGAATTCCATGGGGTGTGGTGATGGGATTTTTTTTTAAATTGGGTATTTGGGAATGGGAACATGAGTTCGGAAATTTATGACATGTATGAAAAAATTTGGGATTTTATGGGGTATCCCATAGGAATTGCATGGGGTTTTAATTGAGTATTTGGTGATGAGAATGTGAGTTCGGCCAAATATGAAAAAAAAATCTTTGAAATCTCGCCAATTGTATGGACCATTTCTTATGGGGATTCTATGGGGAATCAGATGTCTTCCCATAGAATTTTTCACCCAAAATTCATAGAAAAAAAAATTGTCTTATAGGTATATCTATATACATGCGCAAAGATCAGATATCGTTTTGCGCAAATCATCCATCAAATTTCGAATGTATTCAATGTAATCTTTCATCAATTGCCATTATGTCATCGCGAGTTCAAACAGGTGTATACATATATAGGTCATATTATGTCAGGTTTCGCCACATGAATTTGAAATCTTATCTCATCTGACGGATTTTGACAGTATATTGACAGCGATGTAATAGAGAAGTGTTTGGAAGAAAAAAATGATAATTCTTTGGAACTATTTGGCGAAATATCGAAATAATTATTATCGACAGAATTTTTGGAATTACGATTAAAAGAGCGTAAGTTGTGTGTCATAGTTGTTTACAATTATAGGAATAAAAAAATAGTGAACTTTATTTTTGCAGAATCTTAAAAAAAAAAATTGTAAAATTGTGGAAAAAATTTTTGGAAATTTTTGTGAGATGTTGAAACTTTTTGGAAAAAAAACTTTTTCTTTGGAATTTTTTTCCCTATATCCTGAAAAATCTCTGGGATAGTTTCTTAGATATTTTTTCTCAAGGATATAAAAAATTTTCTGAAAATTTTTCATGTGGAATATTTCGGGAAAATTTTTATTTTTAGGCCGTGACAGAAAAAAAACGGGAGGAAAAATGAAAGAAAAAAGGTTATTACTTTATCGACGGTAGATCGATAGATCTACGGGTTCGAGCAACGAACACGTCGCTTCCAAGCAATTTAAAATCATCGACTATATTTCAGAGAGTTTCAGAAAGTAAAAAAAATTCACTTTCCAACATTTTCAAAAATTTTCAAAAATTTTCAAAATTTTCAAAATTTTCAAAACTTGTCAAAATTTTCAAAAATTATCAAAATTTTCAAAAATTTTCAAAAGTCTTCCAGATTTTCAAAATTTTCAAAATTTTCAAAAATTTTCAAAATTTTCCAAATTTTCAAAATTTTAATAATTTCTAAAATTTTCAAAAATTTTCAAAATTGTCAAAAATTTTCAAAATTTTCAAGTTTTTCAAATTTTCAAAACTTCCAAAATTTTCAATATCTTCAAAATTTCAAAAATCCAAAAAAAAAACTATATTCAAAAATTTCAACAATCTCAGAACTCTGAAACTTTGAAAAAAAAACATGAAAAAAAGGAAATTGTTCTCCAAATTTTCGATCTCTCTCCATTAGACCCTAAGATACCTGGATCATAAATTTACGATATTTGAGACAACCACTGTAGTAGAAAATTGAAAACAGGAAAACGAGAAACGTCGAGATGTTATGACAGGAATTAAATTTACCCCAAAAATGATTTTAATCAGCAAATATTGACGCGTTCATTAATTCGCAATTTTATCATGATTGTCTATATATATAAGCGTAGATACAGGAAGAAAAATATAGGTAACTTGGCCGATTAAAAAAAAAATTACGAGTAAATGAGAAAAAATTTTGGCGGTCCAACAATTAATTATGAAAAATCCCACCCACGTTTTTTCGCACCGAAGCGGTCGCAAGAAATCTCAAAATATTTTGTCAATCCTTGGAGCATTGTGTTTTTGCCATTCCGCATTTTTTCAAATTTTAGTTTCATAATTTTTTTCGATTTTTCCATAAACTCATTTTCTAAATTAAGTGTTTTTAACTTTCGACCTCGAAACGAAGTGGGTCAGGTCCATGACATTATCTCGATTTTTTTTGGTCTCCGCCGCTCTCGATGACATATATATGTGTTTTTCCCCTCCGCCCTTCTCTCTTGTAGCCCCCGCAGCAGCTGCTCTTGAGTACTTCTTAGGTAGGGCCTACTGGACACCCATCCATGCGGCTGGGACCGACCTTCGCCATTGAGGCCACGGTATTTCTAAACACAGGGTGAACCCCCAGCAACCCCCGTGCTGCGATGGTGGTCACCTATGATGGAAGCCACCCCCTGCGTCGGGTTAGGTTCCCACCCGACCTTGCGGTCTCATTCCATCGGTACCGCCGTTAGCTCACACGAAAACATTCTGGGAACCGAGGACCTCTCACGTAGTAGGCAGGTAATGTACCCACTACATCCAAGCCCCAATCCGGTGTGTGTGTGTGTGTGCGTACCCAAAACAGTCGTTCTACCTCGTAGAAACGAAATAATTTGGACCATATCTCGCAACCATGTAGAGTTACACCAAAATTGCATACTACATTTTTTGTTAGGAATTAAATTCTCTACAAAAAACATGTTATAACATTTTCCACTCCGGCCACTTGTTAAGGAGATAATCGATTCTTAAGAAATCGTAGAAATCGACTTGTTCAATTTTTCAAATTATTCCTGCGACAGATTTTTTATAGCCATTCATTTATTTACAGCGGAAAAAAATTCCAATAATTTCTCCAGCTTCCCACAAACAACCTCCTCCTCCCCCCCCCCATGACGTAACGCTTCAACATAATCCCACAATTCCCTACTAAAAAAAAAACAATTCTAAATTGACCTAAAAATTATCATAGAGCTGATAGGGCCGAGAAAAAAAAACCAGATAAACCGACTTTGTTTAATCTCCCATTCCGATAATTATAAACAATTCATTGATATCTCGCGCACGTTTTTAAAACTAGTGGTAATAGCTTCAATGGGTGCTCCAATTTTTCGTGAGTTCACATTAAGTTGACCCTCAAAAAAATTGGGCAATTCTCAACACATGTAGAAAAACAAATACTCGTAGAAGCAGAAGATTCCGATAATGAGTGGATGATTATTTTTTCTTCTTTTTTTTTTTGACGTTAAATTTCAAGAGAACGTATAGCGGAATGGTGGGAGACCCCGTCGACCCTGGCTCCCTGTCTTTTATCATCAGTCTCTCGTAATCTTCGCTCATACATTGAGCTGTAAATTCGTGGAGGAAATAATTCACGAATTTTTTTACAAAAATTCATTCGTTTTTACTTAATATTGATGCGTTATTGAATTGAATATGTTGCGGCTGCTGCAAGTGTACGTTGTGATCTTCGTCATTCATGGATCATCATCACGTGAGTAATTCCCACTTTGAAAATCAGAATTTTACAAAAGAAAAAAATTAGTAGAAGTCAGTTAAAATTACCAGAAAACTTACGTCAAAATTACACTTCCCAAAATACAAACGCTCTTAAAAAAAAGTTTTCCAAATAACGAATTACTTCGAAAATAAAATATTTTCTATAATAAATTTAACAAAAAAAATTTGCCAAATAGAAATTAAAAAAAAAAACAAACAAATTAAAAAATGTGGAATCAATTTTTAAACCGATTTTATTGTATCCTAGAAATTTAAATTTCAGGATTTTTCCAAGTAGCTTACCCTACCGCTATGTCACAAAATCTCTTGAATGTCAAGGACGGGTCATGCAATCGCTCTGACTCAGAGAATCTCCTAACTTCACTCACATTTACCTAGAATAACTTATGAGCGCTTCAAAGATGAAAAGAAAAACAGAAAAAGTGAAAGAGGAAGCTGAAAAAAAAACAAATCAAGAGCTATTTGTTTTTGCCTGACAGGCGGAAATGCTCACCACTATACCACCGGAGATTTTACTATACATTGTGTTTACTTCCAGAATCGGTGAACGATATTTGTCGGAATCCAGATGGTGTCGTAGGCACGTGTATAAACATTCGCCAATGTCCATATTTACTGAACATCCTTCAATCTAAACCACTGTCTCCCCAGAACGTGGGTTTCTTGCAAGCCTCTAGGTGTGGCTTCGAGGGCAGGGATCCTAAAGTCTGTTGCATTAATCAGCAGTCTGACTCCAATAATAACAACAACAACAACAACAATGGAAATGCTGTTTCACGTCCGGATCTTCTGCCGAAAGACTGCGGACGTGACCTTTCCCTGAGAATTGTTGGGGGTGAGCGAGCAGAGCTAGATGAATTTCCCTGGATGGTGCTCCTGGAATATCAAAAACGTAAGTTGACAGATGGAGGTACCTTAATAGTTCTATTTATTCTTCTGATGTGCACGGAATTTCTGATGCTTGGAAATGGGGGAATCCCAGCTATCGATCCTCTTCATCCTTGTTTCCTAAGTGTTCAATCTGTTTCCGATTTGCTTCAGTTCAAATCCGAAGTGGTTGCATTGGTCCAACATGTCAAACCTGTCAAGTATGGTCTTGCTTGGTCCAGCATATCAAGCATGGTATTGATTGGTCCAACGTGTCAAGCATGGTCTTGATTGGTCCAACATATCAAGTATGGTCTTGCTTGATCCAACATGTCAAGCATGTAATTGCTTGGTCCAGCATATCAAGTATGGTCTTGCTTGGTCCAACATGCCAAACAGGGTCTTGCTTGGTCCAGCATGCCAAACATGGTATTGCTTGGTCCAACATGTCAAGCCTGGTCTTGATTGGTCCAACATGCCAAACATGGTATTGCTTGGTCCAACATGTCAAGCCTGGTCTTGATTGGTCCAACATGCCAAACCTGGTCTTGCTTGGTCCAACAGTCAAACATGAGGTTGCTTGGTCCAGCATGCCAAACATGATCTTGCTTGGTCCAGCATATCAAGCCTGGTCTTGCTTGGTCCAACAGGTCCAACATGCCCAGCATCGTCTTGCAAGGTCCAGCAATCCCCGTCACTATATTGAAGACACTAATCCTTCTCCTTTCAGCAAACGGCAAGACGACAGCCTGCGGTGGAGTTCTCATAAGCAAACGCTACGTCATAACAGCTGCGCACTGCATCAAAGGCAAGGATCTTCCGAAAACCTGGAGATTAACAAACGTTCGTCTAGGGGAATACAACACGGAGACTGATCCCGACTGTCTAGCTGACAGCGAAGTATCAGAGATTTGCGCACCACCTCTAACGACAATCGGCGTTGCCGAGACAATTGTCCACGAGAATTATGATCCTTTCAGCCGTAGCCAATTCAATGACATTGCTCTTGTGAGACTCGTTCAGGATGTCACATTCACGGACTACATCAAACCGATCTGCCTTCCCCAGAGTAACGATCTGCCGTCGAGGCTTTGGGTTGCTGGTTGGGGCAAAACCGAATCCACTAGCTCATCGACCATCAAGTTGAAGCTGTCCATTCCCATTGCTGAGGGCAGCGCCTGTCAAAGTCGGTATGGCAATGCTGGGGTCAATCTCGGCAGCACGCAAATTTGCGCTGGTGGACAGAGGGGTAAGGACTCCTGCAGGGGAGATTCTGGTGGTCCTCTGATGAGCGTCGAGAGAGCTGCCGATGGCACCGGCAAATGGATCGCTGTGGGAATTGTATCGTTTGGACCATCACCCTGCGGAATGGAAGGCTGGCCCGGTGTCTACACCAGGGTCGCGTCCTTCAGGGATTGGATCTTGAGGAACATAAGGCCTTAACCCAGCGTAAATTTTGTTTTGTCATCCAAACAAGAAGTCGCGGGAGTTCTAAGTACGGAAAACGGTCAGTGGAGTCCATTTTCCTCGATGGAAATTCATAGGAAACCATCTCACATAAGTGGTCTGAGTCATTCCTTTGGCAATGTATATAGCGCAGTTCAGGTATCTGAAGAAACGTTTCCTGTTGTAGAGTAATGGGAGGTGCCTTGGAGTTACAAATCGGTGATTAAATTTGTGGAGTTGAGCACTCACGGTGTTACATAAACAGTGGTGGGTTATGTAATGGAGTGTCGCAAGTGGAGAACATCTCGCTCATATTTAGGAGATGTTGATAGAGTGGATGTCGATTAGCAGGACATTATTATACTAGTAGAATCCTTCCTGGAACTGACCGACCATGTAATGGCGGATAACAGCAGCGGCCATTACACTCTGTTCAATTCTCATTGGCTGTCATCTGCGCCGCCATACTCTTTTCTCTCATGCTGCTGTCTGATTGGCTCTCAAATGCACGTCGCCATGTTCCTTTTTGCGCGGGCTCATATTTTGAATTCAAAAAGTTTACAATTTCATTTTTCCAATTCTACAATTCAATTTCAAGCTGAAAATATTTTTTAAATTCAATTTTGAAAAATCAAAATCAAACTCAAATTTAATTACAAAAATGAAGAATGAAAATATTTCAAATTTCATTTTAAACTTCAAATTGTTTAAATAAGAAAAAAAGATCATTTGAATGCGCGGAGTGACGTTAGTAGGGTAAGCGCAACCGGCTCGCGCATGCGCACACCTCAACTCAGTCACGTGACTACGACCGAGTGATATAGGGGATTTTTGTTGTGCGTTAGAAAAACCGGAAATGGAGTCTTTGGACCGGAAATGCGCCGATCTTAGAACTCTCGCTGTTTCTTTCTGCATTATCATACACTTTTTCAGATGTACTTACACTAATTGCAGGAAGGTCATACAGGAGCGCAGTGGTGGAAGGGGCTAAGTGACTCTTTGGCAGTTGATTTTTCCGGCTCGACTGCCAACTCTGCGCAAGCAAAAGTTCCCAGATCTACAGGCCGGAAAACGTAATTCTCGTCGGGTAACTTCGGCTCTTCGGCCCGAAGTCCCCACTCCTGCGCTAGGGGCACCAGTGGGCGAGTGGTGGGGGTACTTCGGGCCGAAACCGAAGTTCATTCTTTCGCGTCGAGCATTATATTGGGGGGGGGGGGGGGGGGGGGGATTTGTGGCGGGAATAAAATAGAACAAAGTGGATAACGGATTTTTTGAGTGTTTCTTGAGCTCAACATAGCTCTCTCAACATATTTTCATAAACTTTGCCATTCCTGGACTATCTGAGATATCATTTGAGATTATAGTTTTTTTTTTTTGGTATTGAACAGTTGTGTGCACACTTGAACTAACACTTGGCACGTGTTAAAGATTGTGTTTTCACATTTGCCGAATATTATGTAACATGATGTAATGAATGTAATTTACTTCAAGATTTTTCTGGTTATTTCCGTATATGTTGCTTTAGGAATTTATATGAATGATCTGTACATACAAATGTGTAATCGTTTGATAAAATTTGATCTGAATGTAGGGTTGATGGCTATCAGTTATTTTTCCGCTCGAGACGGCTGTCTCGTGTCCATCTTCCTGGGCGCTGAAGAACTCATTTATAATAGCTGCCAAGATAAATTATATCCGGTTCAAAGAAATCAATACTGGTGGTGACTTTATTAAATTCGAATTGGTTCCCTCCCACAGGAGCACAGTGGTGATCGGCGAGACTGACAGACTCGCCGGTGAAGCTACCCAAGGGGCTCCAGATCCTGCTGCTGATCTTCTAACTTCAGGGAACCATTTCGAGGAAATAGTGGGTGGGTAGATGGGTGGATGAGTAGGTGGGTGGGTGGGTGAGTAGGTAGGGGAGTGGGTGGGTGGGTGAGTGGGTAGATGGGTAGGTAAGTGGGTGGGTGGATGAGTAGGTGAGTGGGTGGGTGGATGAGTAGGTGGGTAGGTGGGCGAGTAGGTAGGTGAGTGGGTGGGTGGGTGAGTGGGTAGGTACGTGGTTGGGTGGATGAGTAGGTGAGTGGGTGGGTGAGGAGGTGGGTGGGTGGGTGGGTGGGTAGGTGAGTTGGTGAGTGGGTGGGTGGGTGGGTAGATTAGTAGGTAAGTGGGTGAGTGGGTGGGTGGGTGGGTGGGCGGATGCGACTGTAACACCAACTTACCTGATCAGATTTTTTTTTCTCAGTCATTGGCATTCTTAGCATGATTTTCCGTATTCTCGATCAAAGTAACGGATGACTCATAGCAGAGTTATTATATATTACTGATGTTAGCTGGGAAACCTTTGTATTTTGCTCGTCATGTTATCAGGAGGTCAACATCAACGGCTGCAGCACATCGGGAATTCACAAGTAGCTACTTTTGTAATGGCACTTGAGAAAAACAGGAATTTCCCATGTACCATTCCCAATTATTTCAATACAAATATTCAATTTCAATGTTAATATTTTTGACAGGGAAAAAATGCACACCGCAGAATTTTTCTTCCAATATGAATAATGGGTGAATATTTTGCGTCAGGGTCATACCAACGAACAAAATTGGATTTGTATAATTTGGTCGCTATATAACGACTGGGGTTTTCCATTTTTTTTTTCAATCAATTCCCACTTTTTAACATCTTTTTTTACAATTATGATAATAATAATAATTCACGCTCTAAAGATGGAACTAATTGGAAATAGCGGATTCAAGGCCCCGGCCTCTAGACGTTCTCCAATCTGACGTTTACGCATATGAAAAAAAATTATTTACTATAACTCCTTCAATTTTCCAGAACTCCCAAAAGTTGCATAATTTTTCTTCACAATTTTACCAATTTAAAAAAATTTCTACCAATTTTATCAATTAATTTTCTTGCAATTTCGAAATGGTCCATCGTAATTTTTGTTCTCAATTTTTCGTTAGGAGAAGTTATTGCCTGAGACCTTGAGAAGTCACCGTTTTGGATCGTGATGCACTGAGACAGCCATAGCTATTTTAGAGGACACTCCAAGAGCTGTGTGTTCGTGTGTGTTCATCTTTGCGCAATTCTGTCATTGGGATGCTGTATGGACCAATCCCCTTTTTTTGCGCGATTTCGTGATTTTCGGTGAGAAAATTTTTCCATAAAATCGGACGGCATTTCTATACAATATTTGTGCGGGGACAGCGAGTAGAAAAATATTCAAGGTCATCTAGCTTGCTGAGATGCGTTGCAAGAGTTATCCAGTAGTGTCGTGCGTCTCAAGACGATAGAACTGGTTTTAACAATTTTTCAGTGCAACTGAGAGTGCAGAGTGGCCAATGAATGATAAAGACCGAAGCTGATAAAGAAATAAAACCCATTTAAACTCATAATGTTGGGTCATTGTCGGCATGGCCTCCTGCTATCAAGACGCTTCATTTTTTGTTTAATGGTCTTCTTAGTTGAGTGATCAATTATTGCTTGATTTCTGGTTTTTCACTGAAATATAAGGAAGTATCAATGAAAAATGAATTTCTTCGCAATCCTGACACTCACCATACTTAATTGCGCCAACATAATCGCACGTGAGTACGAATTTTGCATTGAATTAGCTATAGTGTACACTAGAAAAAACTGGGTGCTGCTAAATAAGTGACAATTTTTTTTGAACCTTTCCTTCAAACCCAATTTTCTCCTAACCAAGTGGGTTTATAAAAAAATGTTATAAGACACTTTTTGTAGAGAATTTCATTGCGGACAAAAAAGATATATGACAAATTTCTCTCCGATGGCTTGCTCTCGAGATACGCCCGAAATCGCCATAGACGGCATATGGATGTGATAGCGTACGCGCTGGACCAATAACTTCCATATGGCCATATGTCCTAAATTATGCAACTTAAGAAAAAAAGTCATATGACATAAAATGTGTATTTCGAGGAGAGGAACAATATTCATTACACACTTTTTTTCGTAGCTCCAATCGTTGTCATGATAAAGTGTTATAAACAAATGACATTGAAAAAATTTCGAAACAATTATTGGTCCAGTGCATTTTGGTCGAACATGAATTGGTCCAGTGGTACCATCGGTCTAAAGAAAATTAATTCCTCGGTTGAGAACATTCAATTCCGTAAACATGTTTTGAATAAACCATATGTGTTCAACTTTGACCGCCAACGGATGTGCCGTAAACATAAACACACACATCAATAAACTGGATTAGGGGTTGCAATAAATTCAAATGGGCAACGACGACATGAAACGGTTCCCAAAATGTGAAGTCCTACAGGACCAATAGTACTTGTGGACCAATAGTACTTGTGGACCAATAGTACTAGTGGACCAATAGTACTAGTGGACCAATAGTACTAGTGGACTAATAGTACTAGTGGACCAATAGTACTGGTGGACCAATAGTACTATCGGACCAATAGTGCTAGCGGACCAATAGTGCTAGCGGACCAATAGTACTAGCGGACCAATAGTACTAGCGGACCAATGTTATTAGCGGGTCAGCCGTGCTAGTGGACCAATGTTATTAGCGGGTCAGCCGTACTAGTGGACCAATCATTCTGGCAGACCAGTGATACTAGTGGGCCAATAGTGCCAGCAGGCCACTAATACTGGCGGACCAATAGAAGTAATGGACCAATATTACTGGCGGACCAGCGGTACTGTCGGACCAATAAAAACAAGGGGACCAATAGTACTAGTGGGCCAATAATACTTGTGGACCAATTCGCAGGGGACCAAAATACAATGGACCAATACGTACGGGTATCGTAATATATATATCAAAGAAATTTTACCCTGATCAGAGCAGCATTTACAGTATATGACTAGTATACATAGTTTTCTTAGGGGACGGTAAAAAAAATTCATTGACTGATTGTTGTTAACAAAACATTGGTTCCTATATTCATCCATTAGCACTTAAATTCGATGTTCAGAGTTTATAGGCGGTGGAGTTGAGTTTCATGATAGAGAAGATCCTTGCAGGACTTCCTCAGGGACCTGTGTTCTCTTAAGCCAATGTCCAGAATTCGTCAACGACCTTAGAAAACCCGGACACCCCACCAACGAAGATATAGTAAAATTAAGAAGAGCAACATGTGGATTTGAGCAGACGCAGGCTAAAGTCTGTTGTCCCACTTCGGTAAACATATATATGTTATTCCGTATGGACCAATAAAGTTTGTCTTTCAAAAACCGATTTTTTGCCAATAGGTACCTGCGCCTGCGGCACCATCAAGATCCACGGAGGGCTCCGACTCCTTACCAAATGTTACAAATCATCCTAACCTCCATCTCTTGGACTCCCGCCTCTGCGGTGTAATCTCCCGGGACCGAATTATCGGCGGCAACAAAACCGGTGTATTCGATTACCCATGGATGGCCCTTATCGCTCACAAAATCCGCAACATGCACGTGGAATTCCGATGCGGTGGGACTATAATCACTGATCGTTATATCCTAACCGCAGCGCATTGCGTTACCCAGCTTCCTTCAGGTGGGTACTTCCCCCAGCATCAGTTGACAGTTCCCCAACTCGCTAAAGTGAGAATCACTAGGGAAGCCCCGGCCTCTGTGAATCTAGGGACTTTTGGGTGGCGCAGTTGCGCCTGCGGCGCCACCGGCGACCTGCGCGCGCAGAAGATCCCTGGATCCCCAGACCGGAAGTAGCAAGAACCCTTGTTATCAATTGTAACTTCCGTAGTCATGGTGTCACTCCGTGATGAAGTCAATCGGAAGTCAATTGAAATCAGTGAAGTCATTGAAGTCAGGTGAATTCGACTTGTCGAAGTCGTTTGTAGTTATTGTTGAAGTCATTCGTAGTCGACTTCATTTTGAAGTCATGATGTCAATCGGGGAGTGACTAGCTCCTCGCCAAAAACTGAGTGCGTTAATGCTACTTTTTCTCCGCCAGGTGTCACGCTTATTGGCGCGCGCGTCGGCGAGCACGATCTGAGAACCGAGCGCGACTGCAACCGCGACAAGGACGGCCTGGAGCTTGAGTGTGCCGAGCGTTACCAGGATTTCGGAATAAGTGAGGTTAACCACCACCCCAATTTCTCACAACTGACTTTGCGCAATGACATAGCGATCATCAGAGTTGACGCGCCAATCGATTTCCGTCCCGCCAACGCTCGGCCAATTTGCCTGCCAATTGGTAGTGCAGTAAGGCAGCACCAGGGCGTAGTTGTGGTGACGGGATGGGGTGCAACGGAAAATGGACCGCGTAGTCAGGATCTTCTTCAGGTGAAGTTATCACTTGTTTCCAATGAAAATTGTGCTGATGCATATAAGGCGTACAGACGCACCGTGAGCATTGGGAAGCAACAGATGTGCGCTGGTGGCGTCAATCACCAAGATTCTTGTCTTGGCGACAGTGGCGGCCCCTTACAGGCGCCTTCAACGTACAATAACACACTTATAAGATTTGTTCAATATGGAATTGTCAGCTTTGGACCTAACACCTGCTCACGCGAGGGATATCCTGGTGTCTACACACGACTTACGTATTACACTGACTGGATTCTTGATCATTTGCGACAATAAATTCATGTAATAATGATAATAATAAATTATTTCTCGTCAAAATTTTATTTTATTTTTTTTTCAATTTTGTTTCCAATTTTTTTTCGATTTTTTTTTCAATTTTTTTTTCCAACTTTTTTTTCAATTTTGTTTTTTAATTTTTTTTTTCCAATTTTTTTTCCAATTTTTTTTCCAATTTTTTTTTCCAATTTTTTTTTCAATTTTTTTCCAATTTTTTTTTCAATTTTTTTTTTGCGGAGAGATTTGTGAAACTGAAAGGTCAAGCTTGTTTGCCCATTTTTTTGAAATGTCTGGAAAAAAATCCCATCTTTCGGATTGCAAGAATCATTTGCAAATTGGATAATTATTGTTATTATTATTAGGGACCAGCGGCTGGGAGAGACCGTGTGAGTAAAAATCTTGCAGCATCTCACAGGATTTCATTCAAGAATTGTTTATAATAATCTTATTGGGTTTTGTAGGATTGTTTCGGTATTATGCAATAGGGGATTCATCGTTGTCACTGCTGTGTGGTGTGACTTGATGGGGAATCCGATGTTCTTCAATCAGCTCAGCAGTCTCGTTGATGGACACCCTAAGTGCTCCACGATCGGATTTCTTCTTGCTCATGGGCGAATCACATACTATGTGAGAACGATGGGACTTGGTCGAGCTCGAGGACTTCGATGTATTGGTCAGTGTACCAGAATCGGATCTCGAATCGGCGACGCTTGCATTACTCGATACGTTGCACTTGGATTTTCGTTTCTTCTTGCGACGCTCCAGGTTGTAAGAACGAGATGATTGCAAGTGCCGCATTGCGTTAAAGCTCTGGAATATGTTCAAATTTCTCCTCAAAATGTGAAATTTTGGTAACTTCCTCGGTTAATTCTCCATTTTTTAGAGAGAATTGATCCCAAATTGTTCAGGAAATGTTCAATACATTAATTTGGGCCATGTTGCTTTCGAACTCCCCCCACCACCGTCTGCGCATGCGCGTCGCCATCCAACCGCCCATTTCCCCTCTCCGGAGAGCGCAGTGCGCATGCGCCGGCGGTGGTGGGGAGAGATCGGCTCGGAACCTAACCACAACTACCAATTGCCACGGAAAAACTGAATTGAATGCCAAATTTAAGAGACAAATAATTTGAGTGATCCGAGCTAATAATCGAGTTATTGAGTGAGTGATTAAACGAAAAGTCCATGTGAAATAATGAGAAATAAATGTCATGAACCTGAGAATAACGTTCAAAGAGCGTAGGAATCTGTCTCACACGATTTAGCATTAACTCCATCTCCAAACGATGGCGCTCGGCTTGCTCCCGCGATTCATCTCGACGTAAGGATACTCGATAGTCCAAATCCCTCGTGTGCTCTTTCCTGAAGTAGAGAAGTTTATTATTTTTTTATTATTTAAATCTTGAATTCAATTAAAATATTCCGACATTTTTTACCTTTCGGATTTTAGACAATGTATTTTTCTAAATATTCGAAATTTTCGAAAACGGTTGTGTCATTTATTACTTGCATGTCCTCTGGTCCAGGATCACAAGACTGCTAAAAATAGTACCCAATTTTTTAGTGAAAAATATATCAATCAAAATATACCTGGTTGCATGCCTGAGGGCCTTCCAAGCTGGTCGCCTCGCTGTCATAGACTCCCTCACTCTTATAGCATGTGTCCTCGCTTGTTCCTCCAATTTCTCTTGAATATCCCGCTCTAATTTCTCCCTAGAAGCACATCAACCCTTATCACTTTCCCTTTTTTTTCTCGTGTGCAGTCCGCAACATTCACTATACTTCAAATTTCCAAGATGGCTGCCTCAGGGCGGCAAAATTCAAATTTCCGCATTTCTCTAACCATCGATCAATTTGAAATGCACATATACAAAACTCGACAATCCTAAAGGAACAATAATAATAGGGTCTTCTCCAAAATCGGGGCGCCGCGCGCAATTATATGATTCGATACTCCATTTCCATTTGATCATCAGAAGAAAATGGCGAAGGTTGCGATTGAACTATAGCTTCTCCATCTACATGCACTTTTCAGTACTGCCTAGTGTCTCTGCGCATGCGCGCGCCTCGAGCTTCGCGTATACGTATTACGTGTTCACAGGCGTACTTCGATGGGAGAAGCGACGCGAGCAACAAGTTACCTTTATCTTGTGTAGTTGATGATTTAACTCCTCAATAACCACTGATACCACTTGCTAATAGATATGGATATGAAATTCAAGACATTGATCACATATTTTGACAATGTCCTAACCTAACCACCGAGTCAACAAGAAGAATTACCGTGAAGCCTGGCAGCGCAGAACAGCCGCTAGGTTATTCCCCCTCACGGAGGTGTCAGTCATGGCGGATCTCGATCGTTCGGAGGTCAGTGGTGTCATGCTGCACACCCTGAAGCTTTCCTCGCTCCTCTGGCTATCCTGATTAACGCAGCTCCTGATTCTCGGTGGGTAAGCGGATTTGATCCTCTCCCTGCGCGCCATCGAGGGTGGCAACGACGACGACTTCATCAGCTCCGCAGCTCTTACCTTCTTCTGCAACTGCCTGAAGTATTCGTCCTCGAGCATGCGATCATAAACTTGAGTACCGAACAGATGATTTGGGACGGGCTTCGCTCGGAATTTGGGAGGTGATTTGGTGCGTCTTGTTAGCAGCTCGGGGGTTGATCTGCTGAGGATTTTTACGGCTCGACGATCGCACTCGAGGTGGAAGGGCTTAACCTGGAGCAGCAGTGGTGCAGATTAGATGGTATAGGTACATAGGAGAGGTGTAGGAGGACAATGATCAGGAATGAGGGGATGATTAAGGGATCTGACTATGCATCTGGATCGGTCTTCCAAGGAAGGAGATCAGAGGTAGGAACGACGGATTAACCGGTCACCATTCGAGGGATGCAGCCGAATCGGGTGCAGTAGAGAAAGGGATCGGGGAGTATTACCTGGGACATAAGACTCCATGCTGACTCCTCGCGGATCATTCTGCTGCGCTCCTCCTTCGCTGCTAGGAGCTTGTCGTATAGAGGGATTCTGGATGCCAGAGGAATTGGTCGGATTCGGCGCTTCTTTGATGAGTCTTTTACCTTCGTTGGGTCGAAAAGCACCACTTGACTTGGGTACTTTGGCCTGTTGTCTCTGGAAATTGAAAGGGAGCTCGTGCAACTGGCTTTTCCTTGCATAACCAGGTCAAATTTAAAGTTGCATCTTTGGTCCCACATTGATGGATACTATTCAATTGGACCCTCAGGAAGACATTTCCGGAGATTTTGGGTCGAAAAAGTGAAATTAATTTTTTTCGATTTTGGCCGAATTTAACATTGGGACCTTATGGGGAGGCAAACTTAAATTTTTTAAAATTGAATTTTTGGCCCCGTGTGAGTTTATACTATCCAATAGGAACCCCTAGAAGACATTTCCGTCGATTTTGGGTCGAAAAAGCCAATTTAATTTTTTTCGATTTTGGCCAAACTTAACATTGGGACCTTATGGGGAGGCAAACTTAATTTTTTTAAAATTGAATTTTTGGCCCCGTGTGTGTTGATACTATCGAATAGGAACCCCTAGAAGACATTTCCGTCGATTTTGGGTCGAAAAAGCCAATTTAATTTTTTTCGATTTTGGCCAAAGTTAACATTGGGGTCTTATGGGGAGGCAAACTTAAATTTTTTAAAATTGGATTTTCGGCCCCGTGTGTGTTGATACTATCGAATAGGAACCCCTAGAAGACATTTCCGTCGATTTTGGGTCGAAAAAGGCAATTTAATTTTTTTCGATTTTGGCCAAACTTAACATTGGGACCTTATGGGGAGGCAAACTTAAATTTTTTAAAATCGAATTTTTGGCCCCGTGTGCGTTGATACTATCCAATAGGACCCCCCAGAAGACATTTCCGTCGATTTTGAGACCTTATGGAGAGGTAACTGTAAATGTTTTAGCCAACTCAAGACTCCAAGAGAACCATTCCAGAAATCTGGTTCACCGCTGGAAATGACCAGAAGCAGACTTCTGGAAACCCACCTGGGAGTCAGCGCTGGCGACTTAGAAACCCCGGAGTCCCACCTCCTCGGACTCGTCGGTGGTAGGCTTCTCGTCTCAATGCTGTTCTCCGAATAATCCTTCTCACAATCCGAGCTCTTAGAATCACTCCACGTGCTCCAGCTTTTAGCATTCGCCGAATAGATCTCCCTGTTTCTGAATGTCTTCATGGATTTGTCATCGCCCTTACACCTGCGCAAAATTCAATTACATTGCAACTGAAATTTCCATTTCAGCTATACGAAAATTTTCCACAAAATTACAGGTAATTTTCTACAAAATTACATGTAATTTTCCGGGTCTTGTAAACTTTACTGCATGTCCTAATAATTCTCCAATGATTCTTTTGCGCGTAGAATAAAAAGTGTATTAAATGTTTTAATGTGCACCTGTAGGTCAGTAGATCCTGATCTTCAGCAAGGCCGGCAAAATTTCCACATTGAAAAATCACGGGACTGTCAGTCCTAGAGTCCTCCAAATGGCACTTCTTCCCCATGAGCTTCAGCTCATTACCACCTCCAATCCGCCACTTTTTATCACACTTAAACCTATCGGTCCCGGGAGACCTCAAGCTCTTCTCATCATCAATTCTTCTTCCATCATCAACATCCTTGTCCTCATCCAGGCAATTCTTCAAGTTCTTCAGCAGCAGCCGCTGCTTCCTCTTCAGGTAATCCAATTTCTGTTTGAACTGCTCGTTCGAGAGATGATGCACCTGGCCGTAGTCCGGAATGCTCTCAATGAAGTCAATGAAACTTTCCACGTTACTCTCGTCTGAACTACCAATGTCCGTTCGATTGGAATCTCGTTGGCTGGTTGGTGACGTGAAATTAATTCGACGACTTTTGTAATTCGTCGGACGCTTGGGTGTTGAATCCATTGATGGACGCTCGTACGAGGGAGTCGGCTGTCTGCTGTAAGGGTCCACTGGCACTTTTACACAGGAATTTATGAACGAGGAGCCTCTATGCTCCATATTCTCATTTAAGCAACTTTGTAAATTGTGCAATTGAATTTTGCAAAAAAAATTATGTTTTATTTTTTTTTTCCGAACATATATAGTTTACAACATATATATATTTTTTATTTTAACATATATATACATTTTTCTATTTTTTGCCGTAAAACGCAAACGTTGCGCGCTTATACCCTCAAAAGATAGTGCGGAAACGCATTAGTCGAAGAGCGCCGCTTATTGGGGCTAGAACGTTGCCGAATTCACTCTACACGGCGCGAGCGCGTTTAGCGGGGATCCGGCAACGCCGCGACGCGCGCCCCGTCGTTGACCGCGGCAAGAAATTGTTTAGAATTTTTTTTTCTCGTGTAATTGACTATATATATCGCTCGTGAAATTATCGCGGTATTGTGAACACTTTAACTACGAAACTAAAATTTTTCCAGGCTCTTCCGTTGGGCCAGTGGGTGAGAGAAAAATGTTAGCGAGGCGTTCCGCATAATGTGACCATACACGGTTAAGCCGCTTCGTGCAAATTTAATATGAATTTGATGAATTAAGAAGATGAACAAGTGGGAGAGACCGTCACATGAAACTATGAGCACAAAATCTTCTTCGGGGAAAATTTCAATCCGTAAACGCTTTTGGTATGTTTGACTAGCGGAGATATCCGGCGTCAACCGGAAGTGATGTTTTTAGACATTGCGTACAATGATTGTTAGCGGTTATTTAATTTTTTTCTGTTAGTTTCTTTTAGAATTTACGTTATAGAAGGTTTTGCCGATGGTTCAGGCTGTCGGTGGATAACTGAAAAGTTCTCGTATGTTTCCCAGTGAAGAATCGATTGCACTTAGCGGTCGTGGCTCTACGCATCACCATGGTGACCCTACGGTGACCCTTGTTGTCTTCCCTACTATGGAAATGTTCATTTATCGTGGGTATTAACCCTAAGACGTCCCGCAGAAATATCAATATCTTGGAATTTTTTAACTTAAATATGAATATAATTCGTGGGCCTCTGTGCAAGCGACTTCCATATATATATCTATAGCTATGTCTTCCTCAATTTCCATTTTTCTTGTCATTTTCAAATGGAATTTTTGCAGGTAAGTGTCACCGTAAATTTCTACATGCTTCCATCGACAACCTTTAAATTTACCGTAAATCCAGCAATAGGAATTACGTATCGTAAAATTTACGCGCGTGAATTTGAATAGCGATTCGTTTTTCAAATTCCAATGGCTTCATCCGGTCATGGTATAATTAGTTTTGAATATTTTTGAATTTTTGCGGCACTTATGCAAAACTTACGCGGCGTAATTTGAGACCTAACCTGTTTGCAACCGGCTCCTATATATATATATATATATATATATATATGGATACGCGGTTTGACAGGGATGAGTAAACATGGCGATTACTAGTGAAATGTCAGTGCATCTTCGTCGATTATTTTCAAATGTCTGGAGAAATTCCACTCCATGTGTGCTAAATTTAAATATCAAAAGAAATCATCACTGCGAAGCTGGTCATAATGAAAATTATAATGATAATGATGTTACGATTGTTGGAGGGGGCATGGTGGGAACCGCACTTGCTGTTGCGTTAGGTTAGAACTCCATTTTCAAATTTTAACCATAAATTTTTCCTAATGAATCATATACGCATGTCTAATGCATAAATAAAAAAAAACATAAATTTTTGAAACTATTTGCGCATTGGGTACTGCGCATGCGCATCAGTGAATAATGTTCTATTTGAAAATGTAAATAGAGATGAAGGTAAATGAAGAATGGGAGAATGCAGGGGAGAAGAGAAAAGGAGTAATGATTGTAAAAAAAAATGTAATTTTGTAATAATCTAGTTTTCGTTACTTTTTCAGCCAAAAACCGGAGTTTCGAAACGAGAAAAATTGTTTTGCTTGAGGGAAGTGGGAAGAGGAAATTTGAGAAAAGTGAGAAATATTCTAACAGAGTTGTGGCATTGAATAAACAAACACGAATGCTGTTATCGAGCATTGGAGCCTGGAAGCACATTGAAGATGTGCGTGTCACTGCAGTTCGTAAAATGCAGGTAAAGTTAACGATTATAATGAAAGAAGAGAAAAAAAATTTTTTTTTTCACCTACTGTCCATTTATTCAGAGTTAACAAAAATATTGCAGTATTACTAATTTGCGAGTTGTATTTTCTGAGTATACTATGGTTATGCATTATGTGGTGTCTCGTCAAAAGTGACTCCATAGTTAATTGTAAAATATGGGATAATTTGGTGAGATTTAGTCGAGGTTTGATAACTTCCAAGTTAGACACTTTACTGCCTGAACTTTTAGCAATAATGAATGCGTTATTAGTAATTGAAGTTAAAAAATTTAGAACAATTATAAATTTTTTTTTTATATTTAGAAAAATTTAGAACAATTTTAAAGAATTTAGAAAAATTTAAGAAAAATCATAAAGTATATAAATATAAAAAAACATATAAAATGTAGAAATATTTTTAAAAAATCGTAACCACTGTCCATCAAAATTTGCATCCAATTTTAATCTAATTGTATCTAATGGAGGGAATAGAGGTAAATAGTGGCTTTATAAAAAAAAATCTGCATTTTTGGGAGAGACACCAAAAGGAAAAATACATCTCCTCTATTATTCTGCAGTTCCATTGATCATTAATTCCATTTACTATTTCAAGATATGGGACGCAATATCTGATGCAATGACAACATTCAACGAGGACCATCTGTCAGATGACATAGCTTACATAGTTGAGAATGATGTTCTGCTTCATGCACTGGCCCAGGAGCTCGAGGACAAGCCAAACCTCCATGTTATCTACAACGCCAAAGTCGAAGAAATTTCTCTTCCTCGGCAACGAGGGGAAACCTCAAAAATTAAGCTTCATAATGGCAATGAATTATCATCAAAATTGCTGGTAAGAAAAATCGCTAATCGCTCAAAATTTGACAAACCAAAACCTTGTTAAAAACAAATCCCCTCCCCCCTAAAACAAATACTCCAATTTCATAATAATAATAATAATAATAATAAAATAGTCCACAAGTTGATTGCCCTAAAAAACATATATATATATTTCACCAACTATCAAATATGTTTCACATTAATCTAATTTTTTTCAAAGTAAATTTTCATCTTCCAAAATACAAAAAAATTTCAGTGGGCCAGTAAAAAAAAAATGCTAAGCCTAGATTAAAAAAAAAATATCCAAAAAAATTTTGGATATCGAAGGCAACTGGTAACTTTCCTCATAAACTTTCGTCGAAGTTAAAAAGCCATTTCAACCCAGGAGCTACACCTCAGCTTTCCCCTCACTGTCGCCCAAGGCAGCCTCGACCCTGCTGGCCAGCGCCTCGAGTTTCACCGAGACACTCCTCGCACATCTCCTAAGCTCCCCAGCAAGATCCGCGATCTGCTGTCTCCCCACATCGCTGGAGCTGGTAGCACTGATGATCCTGCTGGCCCTCTGGCTGCCCCCCCGCCCACTGACTCCATTAGTCCCAACGGAGCCATTGCCCTCCCTGCCCCTCCTCCCCTTGCCCCTCCTCTCCGACACAAGTGCATAAACCGCCTTGATCAGCTCCTTGGGTAGCCTCTTCTCCCTGGGATCATTCGGCTTGACATGTATAGCACAGTGATGCGGCGGATGCAAGAGAAGCGCTTCCCTCCTGAAAGCCTTCACCACTTTGCTCGGCGCATGATCCAGAAGCTTGGAGAACAGCATACTCTCCAAGTGCGCCACAAGCTCAGCCCTCCTCAAAAGTCTCTCCAGCCCAGCGCACCTCCTCAATTCCTGAATGTCAGACACTGCCAGTCCCACCATGAGATTCGTCAAAATAACAGTCACCAGCACTACAAATCCCAGCAGCAGCAGATGAGTGGTCCACAGGTACCTAACAGGTATCCCCTCATCGAAGAAGACATCCTCAAACTCCAGCTCACCCGACATCATCACAATGGTCTTGAGCAATCCTAGAAGAGGATTTGCGAAGGATTTATACCGATTGTGGAGGACGGTGAAGCCCAGGGCGAAGCCAATGATCAGGCAGATGTAAGCGCCAGTGAATTTGAAGAAGTTGATAGCAACCTGGGTGAACATCTGGACGTAGAGTCCGAACATGGGGAATCTTCCCACGACCATCATGAGCTCGGTCCAAACGAGGAGAACGTCTATGGCTGCCATGTGGTATTGCCATTCACTGATCGGACTTAGGAGAACGAGAATTGTGGAGATGATGACGCCCCATTGGAGCCAATTTTCCCAGCTCTTGGCGTAGGTGAAGATACCGTGGGCAAGTTGAAATAGTTCCTTGGCAGCTAGCAGGGTGGTGAAAATTAGCACTGGCCAGAAGAGGATCTGGATGATGATGGTGTGGGACTTGTAGAGGTAGGCTACGGTGATGTAACTGGTGAAGAAGCAGACGAAGATGGAGTGGAAGACGAGGCTGAAGATGAAGAATTTGCGGATTCTCAGCCATTTTAGGTAGAGGAAGCTCTCGCAGAGTGGATGCTCCAGGATGTGCTTCTGGCCGACCTCCACCAGGCACAGCATGAGATCGGTTTCACCACGACCACCCGGCACCAAGGAGCGAAAGTCCAAACGTAATTCACAATCTACGTCACCCAACTCGTGATCGTGGAGGGAGATCCCTTGATCCATCCGCGATACGAAGCGGGGAATTACATCTGGTGTACGACGAACTATGAAGCTCAGTGCCGAGATTCCGCCCTTGGTACGCGCTGTCACATCGGCACCCTTGGCAAGCAGGAGATTTACGATGTGGGAGGACTCGTTCAAGGCGGCAATGTGCAGGGGTGTGTAGCCAAACTTGTCAGGTTTGTTGATGAGGGAACCTGCCTTCAAGAGTGAAATGAGTTTTAGAAGACGAGTCAGAGGATTCGCCAGGAAAATATCTCCGCATAAAAAAAAATCGGCAAAAATTTCCCTAGAAATTCCTCGAGGATGATGTCCATTGGTTGCACTCAGGCCAATCAAGAGGTTGGTTAAATACACTTGGGGTTGGATAGAAAAATTTTTGCCAAGATTTTTGTGAGGTGGGATTAAAAGAAGAATTAGATGTCATAAAAACCTGTAGAAGAACTCGTATCAACTCACTCCCCCGCAGGCTCTTGGCGACCGCAGTATGAAGTGGTGTTCTGCCACCATCGTCCTCAGCATTGGCATCAGCCCCAGCTAGGATGAGGGCCTCCAGGGTTTCGGCAGATTGAGCAAGGGCTGCTATATGCATCGCCGTCTGCCCCCTCGAGTTCTTGGCATTGCATGGAGCGCCTGCGCGTAACAACAACTTCGTACATTCAGAGCTGCCTTCTTCAGCGGCTAGGTGGAGGGGAGTGGACCTAGTGGCAGATTTATTGGATGAGTCCCTATCCTATCCCTTCTATAGAAAGCTATCTACAACCCCAGAGAGCCACCAAATTCCCTGAAAATCGAACACATTATTCAATTGCTGTTTTAAGATGCTTCCTAGATCACGTGAGCTAGTCCAGAGCAGCTCGTTATATGAGGTCTAATTTCAGTCAAGTTAATCATCGGTTAAAGCTCTTTGATCCCTGGATTAGGACATCGGATTGACGATGGGATCAGAGAGCAAAACGCTATCGCTACCTAACGGAAGCAGAAGGCTGTCTCTCCCTACCGGAAGTAGAACGTTGTCTCTCCCTACCGGAAGTAGAACGCTATACCTACCTAACGGAAGTGAAAAGCTGTCTCTCCCTACCGGAAGTAGAACTCTATACCTGCCTAACGGAAGTAGAACACTGTCTCTCCCTACCGGAAGTAGGACGTTGTCTCTCCCTACCGGAAGTAGAACGCTGTCTCTCCCTACCGGAAGTAGAACGCTATACCTGCCTAACAGAAATGAAAAGCTCTCTCTCCCTACCGGAAGTCGAACGCTGTCTCTCCCTACCGGAAGTAGAACGCTATACCTGCCTAATGGAAGCAGAACTCTATCTTTACCTGTCAAATTGAACTTGGTGGTGTGTCTACGTAGCAAATACCAACCTGGCTGATCCTGAACAGACCCTGGCGTCCGCACCATGGCTCAGCAGCAGCTCAACGCTCTTCACTAGTCCGAGACTTGCAGCCACGTGCAGGGGAGTCTCCGTGTAGACTTGGGGATTGTTTGGACAAGCGCCAGACCTCAGTAACACCTCGACGCAATCAGTCGCGTTGCTCAGAACAGCGTAATACAGGGGCGTACGCCCAGGCAGCCCTGCATCCACGTTGCCACCCTTTTTAATGAGCAATCTCAAAGAGCAGAGATCGTTTATAGCCGATGCGTAGTGGATCGGGGTCATCTCCTCCTGCGAGTCCCACTCGTTTGGGTTACCACCGTGTTTTAGGAGCTCTTCTATTATCGCGGTTGAACCTGAGCACGCTGCTAAGTGCAGGGGGGTCCTGGCGGATGGAAACGAACAAGTATATAGAAGCGTTTTTGAGCCCTCAATTTTCCAATTTGGCGCAAGCATCTTTTGCTTTATCTGCAATTATCGCGGGCATATAAAATTTGCCAACACTGGGCAGTATATGTAAACCACTCGAAACTTGATAAATTAACAGAGCCGCAAAAAAATATTCTGTGTATATAATTTTCAATAACTACATAAGTTATGACAACTTGAACAATTGTCATACATTTGAAAACTAAACCCAAATCGATATCCCAGATATCGATGTTTATCGACACGAAACGCGATTACCAACCAACTTGACGATGTTATCTGACTGATCTGATCACCCAATAAATGAATCACGATTGGAAAATAAATGATGGCAGACCAATGAGGAATGGTCTTGCTACTTTCGACTCTGACGCTGTTCATTTTTGTCTGTGCGCTTTCTTGGATAGGCTGGCAAAGTGATAGAAATGCCCAGTTTATGCCATCTCGGTAATACCTGCCATCTCCATCACGCGCAGAGACATTTGCTTTTCGCTCCAAGAGCGTCATAACGATGTCATAATTTCTGCACCAGGAGGCGATCAAGAGCCACGAATCGGGCCAAGTGAGAAATGACGAGGCCAAATTCTCTACGTCGTCGTGGAAATTTTTTTTATTTGCGCTGTAAAAAATTGGGAAAATTTAGAAAATGTCAAATAGATTTTTGGGTGGCGTGAGCAGAGCCAGGATTTTTTGCATGGGGGGGGGGGGGCAAAACCGATCGGTGTAAAAAAAATTTACCCATTTTTCGAAGGCGTCGATTCGAATTTGCGCTTCTTCTTCGCCTCGAGTGTCTTAACGTCGCTCAAAAATTGTTCCAGAATTTGCCCCTTGAGTGTCCCCATTTGATTGATAAGTCTTTCACCATCTGGCAGATTGGCCAATGACATCGCGATCTGATTGGGATTCCATGGTTGCTGTTGCGAGGGCACTATGTATTTAGCGCACGCGAGATCCTCGGAACTACCCTCCGAAGATATACTACCTGGCAACTCCTCCATCGACATTTCTTCATCGCCAAACTAGAAATTGGAAATTTAGATGAAACTAGAAAAACTGGGAAATTGATCAGCAGATTTGGAAAATTTCTCTGAAACATCTGTCGCGAAATTTGTATGAAAATATTTTTTATACTTCACCCATACACAGAATCAGACAGGCGTATGTGCACGCGCATGCAGCACTTCAATATTTCGTAAACTTGATTTTCAAGTTTTAGACGGTTAAGAATGAGAGTTACGGAAAAAACTTATGAAACATAAAGTCTTCCTTTTGATCTGAGGAACAATTTTTGTTATCAACTTTTTTTTCTATCTTGCACAGTTTTCGTAAATGAGCGCTATGAACAGTTGAAATTGTTAAGAAAAATGGAGGAAAGTCGGTCTCTCCAATTTTGCGCTGCCAAAATTTCCACACACACACACACACACACTTGGGAATCCGAGTCATTAAACTTGTCAGGTTACCACCAATAATCGCGAAAAATTGAAATAGTTTTTTTAAGACTCTTATTTCTGAGATGGAACAAGCATTGAAAAAATTTTGTTTTCACTCAAAAAATGAAAAAGTTTCTCTTCCGGTTTCTCACACCTGTTTTTCCATCTTTTTACTTCTAAAATCGGCTATCTCGATGGATTGTCTCCTGTAGCCTCCGTGCCTCCTCAACAAACTTGTCTTAATATCACGAACACTTCGCTTGGAAGATCTGTAATTTCTCTCTTCCGACATGCTTACACTTGGAAATGTAAAACACTACAAGGCCCAAGAAGCCTCTCGATCTATATTTTTATTCCAAATAACTGGGGGGGAATGCTGAACCCACGCCCCATCCATCTGAAGCCCCCACCCCCCCCCCCCCCCACCCCCCACCCACTCCTCACCATTATGTTTATAAACATACAAAATTTATATATAGAATCGTGTCAATATCTTGTTCTTTGAGCTGAAAATCATCTGGAAAATATGGACCACTTGGTCACGTGGTTCAACTTTGCTCTCCGCCATTCAATTTTTAATGACTAATTAAATAATTTATTCTGAAGAAAATATGGGGGAAAATTTAAGCTTATATCCTTTATTTAAGCAAAATTTTATTCAACGACTTTCAGAAAAAAAATAATTAATTGAATTCAGTATATAATTTTTCTACTCGATTGCGAGGAAAATAAATTTATCTGCTCCAATCGGAAATACTGCCAACGCTTGAGTCACTCCGCGAGTATCGCCATGCGGATGTGGTTTTCGCGCAATTTTTTTCCTCTTTTTTTTGCAGTGAAAAATGAGATCAACTGAGTGTATCACGTTTTCTGGGGGAATTATTTATATCGAAGCATATGGAGTTAGTTTGACACACACACACACACACACACACAGATTTTTTCTCATAGATTTCGGCCGTTAGCAGGTCCGCCTGTGCTCTCGGTGGTACCTATAAAATTAGACCGCACGGTCGGGAACCTAACCTGACCTAGGGGGTGGGGGGTGGGGGGGGGGGGGCTGGGGGGTCCATCATAGGTGCCCGCCATCGTAGTCCAGGGCTTTCTGGAGGTTTACCTGTGTCTAGAAACGCGATGGCTCAAATGGCGAAAGCCGGCCCCAGTCACGTGGATGGGTGTCCAGTAGGCCCTACCTAAGAAATGGCCCTACCTAATAATCGTGATTTTGTCTTCCAGGTTGGCGCAGATGGAGCTAATTCGCGAGTGAGAGAAGCCATGGGTACTCAATACGTTTCGTGGAATTATGAACAAATGGGGGTGGTCGCCACCCTCAAATTATCAGAGGTATGAGTGAACGATATTTCATGTGAAAAAGATGCGAGTTTTCTTTTTTGTCTTTTTGAAAATGGTAGGTAATTTGAACAATTTATTTTTTTCCAGGCGACGGAAAATTATGTAGCCTGGCAGAGGTTCCTACCCACTGGTCCCATAGCACTGCTGCCTGTAAATATATATATATATATATATATATATATATATATATATAGAATTTTATCTATTATTTGGAGAATTTAGTGGCGAGATTAAGAGCTTTTGAATTATTGGAAATATTAAAAGTTCAATTTTTTTTTCCTGAGTCTGAGGACTTTTCAAGGATTTTCAGATTTTTTGAAAATAAATAAAAGCTTGAGATTTTTGAAATTGTCACAATTTCTAAAAAAAAAATTGACATTTCAGAAATTGAAGTTCCCAAAAATTTTCAAGTTTCCAAAATTAATGTTGATTTTCATTTCGCTTTTTTTAATGTTTTTTTTTCGCTTTTTTGAAAATTTCGAATTGATTCTGTTGTTTTTTTTTTGGGTATTTATCTTTTTTTTTTCCCCAGCTTTCAGAGGATCAAAGCTCTCTGGTCTGGTCTCTACCCACAGATGAGGCGAGGAGGGTGCTGAATATACCGGAAGAAGAATTCGTGGATGCCATTAATGACGCTCTGTGGAAGATCTATCCGAAAAATTCTATGGTAGAAGGGGGAATGAGTGCACTTCAACAAGTACTCGCAGGATTGTCTCTGCAAACTGGAGTGTCTCGTCAACTCCAACCGTCCATCTCTGGCATCATCGAAGGCTCACGCGCCGCTTTCCCACTTGGCTTTGGACATGCTGCTAATTACGTTGCTAATGGTGTTGCATTGGTTGGGTAAGAATGATTTTCTCATGACTGAGTGGGAGTTTTGAAATTTGAAAATTTGAAATTTAAAAATTTGAAATTTAAAAATTTGAAATTTAAAAATTTGAAATTTAAAAATTTGAAATTTAAAAATTTGAAATTTAAAAATTTGAAATTTAAAAATTTGAAATTTAAAAATTTGAAATTTAAAAATTTGAAATTCAGAAATTTGAAATTTAAGAATTTGAGATTTAAAAATTTGAAATTTGAAAAAGTGAAAATGTGAAAATTTGAAAATTTAAAAATTTGAAAATTTGAAAATTTAAAAATTTGGAAATTTGGAAATTTGAAAATTTGGAAATTTGAGAATTTGAAAATTTGAAAATTTGAAAATTTAAAAATTTGAAATTTGCAATTTTGAAATTCAAAAATTTGGAATTTAAAAATTTTAAATTCGAAGATTTGATATTTGAAAATTCGGAATTCAAAAACCGAAAATTTACCAAATTAAGAATGTGAAAATTTGAAAATTATCAATTTATAACTTGTACCTCATTTTTTCAGCGATGCAGCACACAGAGTACACCCCCTAGCTGGGCAAGGTGTGAACCTAGGTTTCGGTGATGTTACAGCGCTCATAAAAGTACTAAACGAAGCGACCAAGAATGGAACCCTAATCGGCGATGTCCTGCACTTGACAGAGTACGAATCTGTGCGTCAGAAGCACAATGTCCCCACAATGTTGGCCATTGACGCACTAAATAAGTTATATCGTGGTACCGCAGTTCCTGTGGTACTCGTCAGGAGTCTGGGCTTGCAATTATTCCATGCTCTCACTCCGTTGAAGGTAACGAGAATGCTTCAACCTTTTGAATTTCAATTTTTTTAATTTTGAAATTTTTCACATTTCAAAAATTCTGTCAACAATTCAAATCTCATCTCTCTAATTCCAAATTTTCTCTTACATTTGCAGAGATGTGTAATGGACCATGTATCGGAGGTTCCAGTTGGCCGATAGCGAACTCAAATAATAATCATGGTTCAAACTGTCACGAAAAAAAATGGCTGCAAATTCTCTCTGTTGATTTTTATTACTTGTAAAAATAATCATAACTTACTGTAACATAAATGCAAATATGTTTTTTTATTCCGAGATAATTTATATCTTTTAATATTGATAAGTGTGAATAAAAAATTCATTGTTACTAAAAATTTCTATTTTGTTTTATAATGAAAAAAAATAACCCCAATTTATTCAAAATGTCTTATAGCCCCATGACCGAAATTCCCAGAAAAAAATTAATATTAATTGTTATTGGTTATTACCTTTTTTTCAATTCCAATATTTCAAAAAAATTACAATATATATATATATGTATATATATTGTATACATGTATATATATTGTATACATGTATATATATTGTATACATGTATATATATTGTATACATGTATATATATTTCAAAAATGTCAAAAATCGAAAAGCAATCAAACTTGCCGCCACTGCGCAGCTCCTTCGCGCAGCAGATGGGGAGGGTATCAATGGCGGCGTTGTGCGCATGCGCACTAGTGCCCCTATCCCCTGCAGTACGCTGGAGCACGTCCCTCGAACTTTTCGTTTCTGCGATAAAAGCTCCGTGAAAAAGCCGCAGTAACTAAATAAAAAAACGTTTTCAAATGTACCAGAGCCCCAACAGCGATCAACAATTCCACAATTGAGTTTCTTCAGGCATTTAAACTCTATAAATTGCGAAAAATTGGTGCGGGAGCGTTAGCGAGACAAGTGAATCCTGATTGATAATAATGGCCGATGCGGAGGGTAAAAAATTGACGGAATTGCGAGTCATCGATCTCAAGACTGAGCTCGAAAGACGGGGCCTTGATAAAACCGGAAATAAAGCCGCCCTGCTCGATCGCTTATCCAAGGTAAATATTGCAGGAAATATCACATTTTGTTGTCCACTTTTTTTTTTGCCATTTTTCGGGCGACAACCGATGCTGAGGCGAACACAAGTTTTCAGCGTCGCGTGGTCACCCGGCGCCATTTTAAAGTATTTAATCAAACGAATATAAATGATGACATGCGGTGAAAATCTGCGGACAGTGTTTATCAGTCATCTCATTATGTAATGCATGCTCTATTTTACTCAAAATATTGGCATGACTACTCTTGCATAAACTACAGATTTCACTTAAATTGCGCGAAAAAAAATTCCAGTAAAACTCGGGGGGAAATCGTACATGTAATACGCGCGCTTTTTCAAAAAAAAAAACATTATATTTTACGTTTTTTTTTTTCTCAAAATTTTGTATCAGTTCAGATTGTGATCTGATTTTGTGCGACCTATATATATATATATATATATATATAACTATTACTATATATATATATATTGTAATTGAGAAAAATTGTTAGTGTTAATTGAGAAAAAAAAAAAAATATGGAAAAAAATAATCTTAAAAATCCTGTGGGGAGGTCAAAATTTTCTTTACCTCAAATTTTAATCATTTCAGGCTATTGCTGATGAGGGCGAAGATCCTGACGAGTACCTGATGATTCCTGGTGGAGGTTCCAATAAAACAACACCCCGCAAGAACAGTGGTACTTATTTTTGTTCACAAACTCTAAAAATTTCATATGGAAAAAAAGAATTAAAATATTCCAAAAATTTGGAATTAAAAAAAAGTCAATAATTTTTTTTTTAATCATAATCTTGAAAAACTTCATTATTCGATGAATGGAAAAATTGGTGATTACGAAAAATATTATTGACATTTTCATAAAACAAATTACCAAAATATTTTTTTGTAATTACGTAATTGCTGGTTTTTAGTGAATGCATTCCATAAAAATAAGATTTGTCCACAGTCACTGGATCAGCTGTTCAAGAAGAGCCCCAAGATACCCCAGAAGCTAATCATAAAGAGGAGAAGACGGAGAGTACTAAAGAAAAGCAGGTAAAAGGAAAGGAAGAGCCAGAGCCACCAGTGATTGAAATCGACGCCGAGTCGCCCCCTAAAACTGTAAATATTACTTAATCTCTCCCTTAAACCATGACAATACCACACATACACTAGGACCCCCTAGTTTCACTATTGAAAATTTTTCATAAATGGTCCCTTCCACCATTACTTCCCATACTAGAAAAAAAAGTACCATTATCTTGCCATTATCTTCTTACCTAGTGGCTTTAGAGGAAAATGTTATAGAAGATTTTTTGCTAGAAATTTAATTTCCATCAAAAAGTTCCTCTGGAGTTTTCCTCTGAGACGTCTCATTCTCGAGATAATTGAAGTGTTGAGATGCTCCTTGAGTCTAAATAAGTCATGTGTCATCAGGAATTTTTTTCGTTAGAAAAAACCCACCCACCCACGCAACCAGCCCTCCCTCCCACCTACCCGACCAATCCACCCATCCAACCAACCAGCCCACCCACCCCCACCCATCCAACCAACCAACCAGCCCACCCACCCACCCCCACCCATCCAACCAACCAGCCCACCCACCCACCCCCACCCATCCAACCAACCAGCCCGCCCACCCACCCACTCAACCAACCCTCCCACCCAACCAACCCTCCCACCCAGCCACCCACCCAACCAATGTAGAATTTATTTTACAAAAAAATCAGTGGCAGCCCTGCCAATGCAGACAGTTCTAATTAGAATTGCAATTGCCCAGGAAAATTCTCAAATGTAATTTATTTCGTAGGAAACTGTCGATGCAGTTGGTGATGAGGCAGCTATAGAAGGAGAGCCTGAAGAAATGAAGGAGCCTGAGGAGAAGCAAGGGGAGGAGGAGGAGGAGGAGGAGGAGGAAATGGTGGAAAATAACGAGAATGGTGAGGAGGAAGAGGAGGAGGAGGGTGATGGTGAAGAAGAGGGCGAGGGTGAGGAAGAGGAAGCGGTCAAGGAAGACAACGTGGAGGACAAGAAAGAGGAGGTGAAAAAGGAGGAGGACATGGTGGAGAAAATGGAAGTAGATAGCACAGAGAAGGAGAAAGATACTGATAAGGAGCCAGAAGAGCCTGAGAATGCTGATGCTGTTGAGGAGGAAAAGAAAGAGAATTCTGATAATTCAATTGCTCCACCACTTGCTGTTGTTGCTGAGCCCAACTCTTCTGTGGAGGCTAATGGCATTGACAATGAGGACTCTATCAATTTGACCATTGGCGAGGACGAGGAAAACCTCCTTGCCGAGGAGGTACGTTGGTTAATTTTAGATGTTTCGTTGGAGCAATTTCTGTCGGTTCTGAACAATTTGAAGCAATCTGGTGGGTGTGTGAGGGTGGGTTGGGTACAGGGGGTAGCTGGGTGAGTTGGGTGCGTGGGTAGGTGAATTGGTTGGGTGACCCGTTTTTGTGGGTGGGTTGGTTGGGTGACCCGTTTTTGTGGGTGGGTTGGTTGGGTGGGTGGGTGGGTGGGTAGGTTGGTTGGTTGGGTAGGTAGGTGGGTGGGTGGGTGGGTGGGTAGGTGGGTGGGTGAGTAGTTGGGTGGGTGAGTAGTTGGGTGAGAAGGTGGGTGGGAGGGTGGATGTGTTGGTCTATAATCAACAATTTTCAATTTTCAAACAATGCTTGATGCATCAATGATTGCATCCATAATTATCTCATTCTCTATCTGAAATTTCATAACAATTCTGTAGTATCAATCTTCTAATTCACAAAATTTTAATTTACAGACGGAGATGCACGTAAAGCAGAAAGGTAAGTCACGTTCTCACACTCACATAATTTTTAGCTGATAACGACAAAAAAAAAAAACCCCCAGAAAATTTCAAAGCGAAAGGAAAATGTATTAACATAGCAATAGACACTAGAGAATAATAGAGTGAAATCATCGCTGGAGTGCACATTACGTAAGTAGAAGAGCGGCGATAATCGAGGAGTATCGGGTCTCAGATAAACATCCAAACTAAATGAATAATCATAGCGCGTACCTATTTGAGGAGACTCATCAGGACATTACAGAAAATTACAAAAAAAAAATGAATGAATCGAGTGTTTCAATGTAACGTATCTTCAATCGATCCGAGCAAATAAAAAAAAAAAGAGTCGTGGTGTTATAAGAAAATTACAACTGGCCGCGAATTTGGAGGTGAGAGCTGATCTGCACATTCTATCAAGTATTTTCCCGAGGGTGTCCTATGACGTCATCGAGAACATCCACAGCAGATACCGATTCGAAGATGGGCCGACCAATATTCCTATTGAATAAATTAATCCCAATTCTTAATTCAAATAGTCTAGGGCATATAGATAGAGCATCGTTGGATGAATTCGAAAAAATTTAACAGTGAAAAAAAAACTATATGTTACCATTTTGCTTTTTCCATTTTTCTCATTTAGAGTTGACACCAAATTAAAAAAAAAAAAAAAAAAAAAAAAAAAGTCACCTAGCCATCTGCATTGTGACATAGAAAAAAAATTTAAGTAAAAAAAAAAAATATCTCTATCTGCCTTCGAGTCCCTGATTTAAAGGATTAGGAATTTTTCCTTGCACTTGAATCTGCAAGTTGAAAATAAAAGTACGCACGTTAATGTATGTAACACAGCAAGCCGAGCTCTAATCCACACAGGCAATTTTCCAGTGAGAGCGATGACATTTTGGGGGAGAGACGATTTTCTTTCAGGCACCAAGATACCAAGAATAATGAGTTCCATCTGAGAGCATCCCATCACGGAGCTGCGCATAAAATTCCTTTAAACAAATTTCACTTAAAAAAAAAAAAAAAAAAAAAAAAAAACCAGACAGTTGGGGAGTTGACGACACTGTACACTAGTTGGCTTGATTGTTCCTGCAGATGGCGGGGCTAAGAAGAAAATTGAAGATAGCAAGAAAGGTGATTCCAAAGGCAGAGGTGACACTGGCAGCGGCAACAAGGACCAATCCAACTCAGCTGGGATCAAGAACAAGGAGTCGGGCGATGGAGGCAAGAGGTTGGTCTCACATTGCTAAAAAAAAAAAACAAACAAATATACAGTGCGTCACGTTTATCCATCGAGGCTAAAGTATGTTTAGAAAACTATATAAAAAACCTATAAAAAAAAAGCGATTGAGCTTCCTGGATTACGCCATCTCACCTGGATGTGTAACACAGTTCTACGAACCAACGCTTAACCCCCTACTTACTCCCAAGATCGAATTTAATTCGAAAGTTCACACGCAAGATTTCTCACTTTGCCACTTTCATCCAATTTTTTTTTTTGTTTCACATGTTGTGCTCATTTTTTTTGTCTATTTTTTTCAACAACAATGTTTGTGATTTGTTTAGTTCTATTTTATACCTTAGTTTATACTTGGGGGTATTTTCCCTAGTCCCGGCGTCACTTGAGCTAGTTGAGGCATCATTTTTAACTCTGGAAAGTATGTTAAGGGGTTGCACTGATCTCTATGTAGTGGGCAATGAGCGAAGATTGCGATGGACATCAGCGCCGCCTGGTTCTTTCCGCGTAACTAAGTATTGAGGCTGTGCGCATGCGCGAGGGAGATATTGGCGGGAAAATTTACTTATTTAAACAAACGGAGTTGATAACTGATAACGACAATACATACAAACTACCATGCGATATAATTATTTGCATGTAAACTGATGATACGAGATTTGGAATTGTGACAAAAAGTCGGCGCGTAATTGAAATTTCAGCCGGCCTGCGCATGCGCAGTGAGGCGGAATTTAGTATGCGTCGAAATGTACAGAGGCGCTGATTGTCCAATCGCTTTATTGGCGGGAAAAGAAGCGTCTTTGAATCACAAGTTCCATTTTTCAAAGAAAAATTGTGAAACTGAAGATTTTCAAAAATCTGAAATGCTTCAAATTTTTTTTTTTCAAAAAATTATTTGAGTTCCGAAAATTTATGGAACTTTAATTTCAAGTTCAAAAAATTTTTTTTGCCAATTTTTCTGAATTTTTTTTTTTTCACTTTTATAATGTATATAGATATAGATATAGAGATCAGTGAGGGTGTGTTAAAAAATTGGCTAGCAAACTTTCTGGATATATTTCTTGGCGCACATCATTAATCGCAAGTGGATGAATAATTGCTGTTACACTTTGGATCACAATGAATTTAATGGAGAGACACCAGCGCCACCTGTTGGCCATTCTGTGGAAGGAGATTTTCAAGAATAAGAAGAGAGAAGATATAACAATAATCTACGCTGGATTTTGTCGACGCGGCAGTGCATTGCTTTTTTTTTTGTATGGAACAAAAAAAAGACAACAAGAGAACAAAACGAAATGAGGGAAAAGAGTTGCTAGCCAAATTTGCTTAACTTAACACTGTTCCAGGGCTAATTTGTTGGCCTATTTAGAATCATCGATGAATGGTTTGTTGTAATCACGAAAGAAAGTATTATTGTTATTATAGATTTATTGGATTAATTTTTTTAAACTGATTAGTTATGAATTTTTTTAGTTTTTGATTTTGAAAATAATATTTTGGTGTTTACAGCAGTGAGTCTAGCAAGTGCCAGAAGAGAGATGATAAGGGTGAGTTTAATTGTAAAAAGTATTATAATTTTTTTAAAATAAATTTCGAAATTTTTATTATTTTTTTTTTCTGTTAATTTAGAGAAGAAAACTGGTAGCAGTGCTGCTAATGCAGGCAGCCGCAATTTATGGGTGTCAGGCCTGTCCTCGACAACACGTGCTACTGACTTGAAGCAGATATTCTCCAAGTATGGAAAAGTCATTGGTGCTAAAGTTGTGACTAATGCTAGGACACCAGGTGCTAGGTGCTATGGTTATGTTACTATGTCAACCAGTGAAGATGCTGCCAAGTGCATTCAACATCTTCATCGTACTGAGCTTCATGGACGTGTAATTTCGGTTGAGAAGGTATTAAGATATTGAATCAATTTCATAACTAAGAAAATTATTCGGGTTAATATTAAGACATTTTTTTTTTTTTTTTTTTTTTTTTTTTTTTAAAGACAAAACAGAGAAAGGCCGAAGTGGGTGGGAAAAAGGGTGTGTGTGTGTGTGTGTGTCATTTTTTTTCCTAATTATTCCTTTGATTTGCATGATGATTCATTTCAATATATTGAATATTTTCTTGTTCAAATTAGGCGAAAGGTGATTCACAACAGAGTCACATGCGCAAGCGCGAATCAGCAGGTGGTAAGTCGGAGAAAAAAGAGGATAAGGATAAGGTGAAAGATGCCCACCATGATGCGAGTATAGAGAAAAAAGAGAAAAGTGATAAGAAGGAGGGTGAAGAGAAGGTGGGTGATGCGTCAAAGAAGCCTGAGGAGAAGTCTCACGTTGATGAGAAAAAGCCGGAGAGCGCGGAGAAGAAGGAGGATGGCAAGGATGGTGATGAGAGATCAGTGAAGTCGGCTGGTAGAAAGTCAGAGGGTGAACGTAAACGTGATGATAAACGAGCACGACCTGGCGATGGCCCTCGCTCCAATACTAGGTAAAGAACTATTGGATCTATTTATGTCACGCGTGGAGTTGGGGTTAGGGGAAGTTAGTGGTTTTTCCTTGAAACTGAAAAAAAATCTATCCATTTGAAGAAAAAGTGTGGCTGAGGATGGGTGGGTGGATGGGAGGATGAATGGGTGGATGGGTGGGTGGAAGGGTGACTGGGTGGTTGGATGGGAGGGTGAGTGGGTGGGTGGGAGGGTGACTGGGTGGTTGGATGGGAGGGTGGGTGAGTGGGTGGGTGCGAGGGTGGACGAATGTGGGTGGGTGAGAAATATTTACTGAAAAAAAAATCCTGACATTAAAGTCACACCAAAATTACAACAATTTTTCACCTCAATGTGATTGGTGTTTTTAATTTTTCTTGTCCTCAATATGTGGGGGACATTCACTTTATATGTGTGATTATCCTAATTTTCTGGTGTCGGATCAGTATGGTACCTTTTTCTTTTATATATGCATTATAATAATCATTTGCTCGAAGAACACACAGACCCTAATAGAGTAGGGTCACTGACCCTCATTTTTAACGGATTCTCTCGTACAGTTCCATCAGGACAGTGGCGAGCTTTCATCACTCAAAAAAAATTAATAATCACTGACGAAAATAAGTCTCAATCTGTCTCGTCACTCTATAATCGAGGCAGTAAATGATGTACCTTCATAGACATAAAAAAATAAATATGAGATGGGAAAATTAGTCTTTTTTTTTTTTTTTTTTAAACACAATTATAATGAACAATATCATATTCGACCATTGTGTATCACTGAAAATTCTGAAAATTGCACTAAAAATTTTTTCATCGAGTGCTGCAAAATAAATTTCGATTGGCCAAATAGTTAGATTATTAACAAAAAAAAAAAATTGTGTAATTTTATTGGACCAGGTCTCGCAGTCGTGAGAGACGCCGACGAGATGATGTACTGACATTCGCCAAGATCAGAGAGGAAAGAGAGCGCCAGCGACTGCGCGATCGCGAGCGTCTGCTGCGCGAGGAGGAGCGCCGACGTCGGGAGGACATGGAGCGCCAGCGGGAGATTGAGAGACGCCAGCGGGAGGAGGCAGCGCGCTTGGAGCGCGAGCGTGAAAAATTGCGCAGGGAGCGCGAGAGAATTGAGCAGGAGAAGGCGGAATTGTTGAGATTGGAGAGGGAGAGGCAAAAAATGGAGAGAGAAAAATTGGAGAGGGAGAGAATTGAGCTTAAGAGACAGCAAATGAGACTTGAGGAGAGCAGAAGAGTACCACCGCCACCTGCCATCAAGAGGAGCTCCAGTGATAGGAGGGACATGAGGGAAATGTATGCTGAGCCTGATAGAAAACGAATGACCACTGAGCATAGCAGGAGACACAGCCCTGAAAGGGTATCTGATAGGCGAAATGAAATTCTTGATAGAGTCTCGGATAGGAGAATTGATGGACCACCTGCGGGAAGATATGAGTCCACTAGGTAAACGCTCGCCGGGCTTTCTAGTTGTTGTTTGTTTTTGGTTTTGTTTTTTTTTTGTTTTTGTTTCTTTGTTTTTTGCTTTTGTTTTCGGTTTTTGTTTTTGTCTTAGGTTTTTGTTTTTGTTTTTTTTTGTCTTGGGTTTTTGTTTTTTTTTTGTTTTTTGTTTTTGTCTTGGGTTTTTGTTTTTGTTTTTTTGTTTTTTTGTTTTTGTTTTTTTGTTTTTGGTTTTTGTTTTTTGTTTTTGTTTTTTGTTTTTTGTTTTTGTTTTTTGTTTTTGGATTTTTATTGTCAATTAATTTTTTTTTACTTATCGGTTTTTAGAGCAACCCAAGATTTGGCCCTGAAAAAAGATTTCAAACGAAGCAGTGAATTTTCATCACGCAGCAGCCGGCCAGAAACATTTACCGATGTATCCCGAGATAGAGAGGTGATCGTCAGACGTGAGGCCCTACCAACGGTATCGTCAACAATTGATCCACGTCAAGTTAAAGAGAGGTGAGTGATTATTGTAAGGGGGAATGAAAATGTCCCTGTTCATTCAAATCATCCATAAATGGATAATTATACACTCATTAAGTGATTAGATTTTTTAATTACAGACCAGAAACAAAATTTTAAGAGCACAATTTATTTACTTTTATTCATTTATTTTTATTGTGCTTAATAAAAAAAAATTAGAACAGACATTTCAATAATTCCCAACAAAAAAGGATTAAACCTCCCAATATTATCAAATGAAATAATTGTAAATAAAATAACATGCAAAAGCAATTTATCACCTTGTTGCGCCCAACTCATTTTGTTTATGTACAAATTCAATTGACTTAATTTTCTGGTATTTGTCATGTTTAGCCGGTATGAGAGACCAAGCACAACGTCTTATGGGCGCAGTGAGCGTGAAGTGCGACGTAACGATGCAGATAATCACAGAAGCTCAAGAGACTCTAGTCGCTATAGTGATAGTTCAAAGCCACCAGGCTCCAGTGCCCAAGGACGTAAGTCATTTTCCTAACCCTCGTCTAATTTTTTTTTCGCAAAACTATCCTATATAGAAACTATATGTACCGATTTTTCTTGCCTTCAAAATCTCAAAATTTACCACAGTCAAATATCGAATTTCATTACATTGGAATTTTTTTTCATAAATTTCTGGAGCTTTAAAAATCATATTTTTTTTTTATCTCTTCATCTTAAAACAATTTCCCACTTTGCATTTTTTTTTTACCTTGGGCACCCATCCAGTTACCAATCGAACTATTTGACCATGCGGTTAAAATTGTATTTTTCACAGACAATTTAATTTGCTACATTTTTGTAGAAATAAATCTCTTTTTTTTTTAAAGAAAATTAAATAGAAATTGCCAAAAAAAAATTATTGTACCAACAATGCTGTTTACACATGAATTTCGAATCTACCCTGTGCACCCTCTTCTTTTTTCACAACGCAATTATCATCATCAGTTCATGTTCCGTAACATTCCTACATTAATAGTACCTGACACGTGACTCAGCCAATTTACCCGTTTTGTACTCGCCATTGGTCCCAGATAAATTTATGAAATTACTGATCCGTGTTATCAGAGTCCACTATCAGAAAATATTGATCCAAGAATGCCAATTTTTTAAGGTATATTGATAGGTCCACGTGGTTCCCAAACTGAAAATTTCCTCGGTCTCACTCCATCTTGTGTGACACTTCACCCCTAGATCGTGCGCGCGCAGCGCTGACTTGCACTTTGAAATTTCCAGTACCATCTTTTCCGAAGTTGAAGATCCTGTTAATCATTGATTCCGAAAAAATGAGAGCCCCCAATTGTCCAATTTGGCGCAATCATCTTTTGCCTTATCTGCAATTATCCCGTGCATATAAATTGTCATACATTTGAAAACTAACCCCAAATCGATATCCCAGATATCGATGTTTATCGACGCGAAACGCGATTACCAACCAACTTGACGATGTTATCTGGCTGATCTGATCACCCAATAAATGAATCACGATTGGAAAATAGATTATGGCAGACCAATGAGGAATGGTCTTGCAACTTTCGACTCTGACGCTGTTCATTTTTGCCTATGCGCTTTCTTGAATAGCATCAAACCTCAACCTATCAATATACCTTCCTCTTTTGTTTTCCATATTTTTTTTTACTAAAAATTTTTTTCTACCAACTATCACCAGCACTTGTCAATCAGGGCTCACGGCTGATACGTGGCTAGGTTTGAAAAAAGAACACCAACAGCTTATAGTTTTTTATGTCTTTAGGACATTCGTCGGGCCGACGTCGAGAGCGACACGTTATATAAGATGGAATGTGATGAGGAGCCTAGGTACTAACTAATAAACACGACTAGAAGTAAATTGGTGATGAGTCCCATGTCAGTACCTATCACGTTAATATCAACTAAAATCATTTCAATCTACCACTTTCTTACACTTGAGGTATTTCGGGAGAGACATCAGTCTTAATTGTTTTTTTTATCGAGAAATTACAGCTCAATTTACCCGCTCACAAGTTTTTTACGTCCAATATTTCTCGAAAGTCCACTCAAAAAAGTTTCTAACCTTAAGTTCACGATTGGCGCGCTTTCTGCGTGCGCACGCCGCGCATGCGCAGATGGGCTAAGCCAAGCTTGCTGTGAACTATCCAGGCGGCGCTGACGATCATACACATCATTCTGACAAGTACATTTCGCTCCCGTCCCGAAATACCTTAAGCCTATATATAGATATATATATATATAGTATATATATTTATGTCTATTTATGTATATACATATATATATATATTTATGTATATACATATATATATATATATACATATATATATATATATATACATATATATATATATATATATATATTTATGTATATCTATATATATGGATATGTATGTATATGTATATATATATATATATATTAGTAAATTGACAACATCAACTAATCTCAAATTTTTGTTTGCACTCTAAAGAAAAACTTGATAATTCTAGGAGACAGTCGTTATGGTGATAGCAGTAGAGCACCAAGTGGCTGGCACTCTGGTCCATCATCAAAATCATTTAATGCTGTTAGCAGTGGTAGTCAACGAAGTGAGGGAAGAAGTGAATCATCAAGTTGGAGTAATCGTTCATCGGATAATCCAAATAGATGGGCCAATTCAAGTAGCATTGGTAATACACTCAGACATCCGGGACCACCATTGGGATATCAAGGTGGTCCAATACAATCTATGGGGATTGCTGCACCTGGCACAACACCATCAAGCGAACGATTCGATCCGTACAAGTATTCCATGCCAAGTTTGAGAAAGTATTAATTTTAAAGATAGAGAGAGAGAGAGAGAGAAGCAATGATAATAGTTGATCCTTGGGGATCAATACGTATGCAACAGGGGCTATACGTATTATCTGTACAGTCTGGTGTTTATTTTTTTTTCTTCTACAGTGTCTTTTTTTATTTCTTCTCCCTTATTGTTTGGTTTTTTTTCTTTTTGGCTTAAGGAAATTATGTATATTTGTTTATAGAACATATTGACTGATGAATTGTGGTTATCTTCATGGGACCATGTTACAAAATGTTCTCCAGGCTGGTAATAGCTTGGTACCAGGTTCCAAAGGGTTCTCCAAGCTGGTAACAGCTTGGTACCATGTTGCAGAATGTTCTCCAAGCTGGTAACTGCTTGGTACCATGTTGCAAAATGTTCTCCAAGCTCGTACCAGGTTCCAAAGTGTTCTCCAAGCTGGTACCACCTTGGTACCATGTTGCAGAATGTTCTCCAAGCTGGTAACAGCTTGGTACCATGTTGCAAAGTGTTCTCCAAGTTGGTACCATGTCCCAACATGTTCTCCAAGCTGGTACCAGGTTCCAAAATGTTCTCCAAGCTGGTACCCTCTTCCAAAACGTTCTCCAACTTGGTACCAGTGGAGCACATTTTTGTGGAGAACATTTCCATGGAGAACAAAAACTCCATGCCACCACATTTGTCGAATATTTTTTTTTTCATTTTAAATGAAAAAAAAACTGATGAAGAAATAATTTGGACATTTAATCATACGACTTTTATGTTGCAAAAATAAATAAGAAATGGGTAAATTATTTTTACTGCACACAGTTCAGTCGGATTCAAAATCACTTTTAAATAATGCATTTTGTTTTTTAATGATTTTTAGTAATCATCAATAATCACGAATTAAGTCTGGTAAGCGATTACGTCATTGTCGATTAAGGGCCAAAAAAATTTGAGTAATATTGAGCGTAGTAAGAACAATGTTTATATTTGTAACGTTTAATCTCTATTGGCTACATTATACGTTATCGAAATAAATTGACGTTTAAGACCAAGTTATCTCTTTTTTTTCATTGATTTTTGGGGTAATTTTAGGTTGAGGGAGAATTATTATTATCCTCTAATGTAACTCTTAACAATTTCAAAACACAAAATAATTTTGGAGAATTCCAAAAAAAAATTGCAAAATCCGAAAATTCAAAAATGTCAATATTCAAAATTTAAAAAAAAATTATTAAAATCCAAATAAAAAAATAAAAAAATCTTAAATTTAATCACAAAACTATAATCCCAAAAAATCCTAAAAACTTTTTTTTATCTGAAATCGAAGTTTTCCCACTTGAAAAAAAAAAAAAAAAAAAAAAAACTAAACGATGTCTTCAGTGTCGTCCGAGTGGGTCACACTCCCACAACTTCCACCCAAAATTGACACCTCCTAATCTTATCATACCGAAGAATGGAGTCTGACGAGATGTTTGCGTTCGACACAAACCCACTTTTCGTTAGAAAAAAAAAAGAGCATGAGCGCGGATTGTCGCGGTATTTCCGTAACGAATCATCGGCCACTAAAATATTCACTATTTTTTTCTCTCTCAAAAGCAACAGGTGGGGAATGAAACCACTTTCCCTTGGATGTGGCGACGGGGCGGGGAAAAAAATAACGCCTTAAGAAAAAAAAAAATAAAGGAAAAAATCCAATTGAGAGGAAAGGAGAGAGAGTAAACTTCTTCGTTGAGTGGTAAGTATGTCGAGGTCTTCTCACGGACAGTCGTGTTTTAGTCAGGACTGTCCCTGCAACTCTACGCACTTCCTATTCGATATTTGTCGGCTCAACACCAAAAAAAAAAAAAAAAAAAAAAAATTATTTTTCAATTTAAATTTTTCCCGCTCGCGAGTAGACATATATCTAATTGTTAGGTATATGAAATATTTTTTGCGATACAATGTGTTGGGTCAATTGACAAGTGCAATTTTTGTTTTTTTTTTTGCATCACTGTGGAAAAATTAAGTGGTGATATTCTGGAATTGTAATGCTAGTGGATAGATAATGCAGTTCAAAGTGAGGATGTCTTCATGGGGATTGGGTAAGTACTGTCATCAAAAGTTGTGTGGGAAACTTGAATGGGGAATCCCCGCACTATTTTTTTACGCGTTTTTTTAAATTTGGGGGGAGGGAAAGGGTTCTGCTCGCATGGTGAGGGATGTGCCGCCATTACATAACATGAGGGAAAAATCTGGAAAAGCGATTCCAGACACTTTTGATTTTTTTTTTTTTTACTTTTAAGTGGATGTGAAATTAAAAACCATTTTGTGAAATTCTTCGTTATAAAAATTTCGTGATTTGTAAAATCTGACGTTCTAGTTGTCCAGAAAATGAAGAAAAAAAAAATTGCGCGTAGAACATTTCGGAAGGGGGATGGGAACTAAAATGTGGGCGACGCCATTTTGTGGAGAGTGGAGGGGGTAGCCGAACAAAATGGCGGCGGCCAGTCCCGTCAGCTGACAAGTTTCAATGTCTTTTTCATCCACTTATCTTGCATTGAATTACGCGATGTTCATTTCTAGGTGTAATTGAGGAGTGAACAAACGTTTTCAACTATTTTCCATCCTCGTCCAGGCTACTTGGACCCACGAATTGATCGAACAAAGTTTTCCCGCCATTTCGATTGCCATGCGCGCGGTTTCTCTTCAGCGAAAGCCAAAAAAAAATATAGAAAAAAAATTCGCAATGTACAAAAATTTTGATAATAAAATTGAAAAACTATATTTCGCAATTCGAAATTTGAATCATATTCCCGCCATAAATCTCTTAAAATTATTGGCCACTAATCACTTTCTCACAAAAATATTCGAAGATTTCCCAGAAAATTGCTGTATTGTACAAAAAAAAAATTGACAATTAATCTGAAGAAAATATTAGTCCAATTACACTCGCATACTTCAGCGAAATTCGTAGAAGATATAAACCCTGATATCTGGGTTATTCGGTTCAGTAACAGAGTTCACTAACATACAACCAAGACGTGAAAGAAGAAATCCGGTGTTTTCGTTCCGGCCATCGAATGCTTCTCATTTCTTTGGGTATAATATTCTTGCTATTGCTTTTTTTTCCCACCTCTTTCCTCCCACAATGTGCACCTTTTTTTTACCCCTTTTGTTCACGTTCACACGCGCTATAAAGGACGTTTCCGATTATAAAGCGCACTTCTTAAATTGAGTGGAACGTTCACGCCCACAATTTCTGGCACTGATATATTTACGGTAATTTTTAAAAAACCATTTACTCAAAATTTACACCCCATAATAAATCAATCAATTATGATTCATCAGAGGAGTTCCAAAAAAAAAAAAAAAAAAAAAAGTGATTTTTTTTCCATTTCCGGTTTTCAAATTTGCGCGCGAAAAAAATGAAAAAAAAAAAAAGAAATTGGGACGTGAAAAAAAACTGATATTTATGGGAATGTTAATTATGAATCGTTTGATATGAGAGTTTTTTTTATTATTTTGATTGGGCGCAATAAAAATGAAATCACGGAGGAAGCGGATTTTTTTTATTCGCGCGAAAACTTTCACCCACATCCTCATATGTTTTTTTTTTTGGGAACTCGCGTGATTTGGTTTGTCATCGCCAACTGATAATTGAGGTTTTGTCCTCTTTACAGATGTAATAAAAAAATTGAAACGGTTTTTTTGCGGGGTTGAAGGACTTAGGATCTTCATTGGTGAGCTCGGATGCGCAATGAAAAATTGGGATAATTGGAAATTGGATCAAACATATATTGCTTTTTTCTATATAAAAAATGTGGGGAGATCCATTTTTAAACACACAGTTGAACTGAATTTTTTTGGATTTTTTTTACCACAATAATATGAAATAAAAAATTCAGCACGAATGAAGAAATAAAAAAAGTTGGCTAAGCCATTCCTAAAAAGATGATTTCCTCGTTACCAAGTGGCTTATCACAAAAATGTTACTGATTATTTTTTACAGAGAATTTAATTCCCAACAAAAAACCTTGTATGCAATTTTCCTCTAAACCCCTCCGTTTACGAGATAATACCGATAACAGTACTCTCCGTCACTTCGAAGATACTCCCGCCGCCAGTTTGAATTTCGCGCGCTCCGGAAACACCTGCGCGCGCCCCTCGCGGATGTCCTTGCCACTACGTTCGCCACTGTGACGTCATAATCGGAATTTCGTCGTGTGAAAAATAGATATAAAATGATTGGTCCATTTTTTTTTCAACATTTTTCTGCAACATATCTCTATAAAATTCATCTTGTATGTTTTCAAGGTTATGTAGTCTATTAACGGGAAAACTTTGAGCGGAGCTGTGTGAATGTTCCCCATTGAAATAACAAATGTTCTTACAAGAATTCATGAATTGTTTACGAGGAAATCCGTTTTGTTGCTATTATAACACAATATTCATTATGCGCTTAACCCAGTTCAAGGTCACCGGAAGTCGATAGTCGCATTCGAATGGAGGTTCTTTTTTCATATACCGCGTCGAGAGAAACGATGGAAAAGATTTTTTTGTTGGGCATTCCGAGATTAATGACACCTTGAAATTAGTCAAGACCAAGGTTCCCGTTTCAGCCTTTTATTACAATTTTTTTCCTGTACTTAATGACCTTCATTTGGGAAGATGGACGCCTCATGATGTATACGGACCATTTAGCTAGATGGTGAATCAGCGGTGGTGTATGGGAAGAAAGGCACACTTTCACGGCTCGAGTAACTTTCACCATCGATGGAGCTGCATAGGCCGCGTAATGGGAATTGAAGAATCCTGTTTCCTACCTCGGGTGACACGCACGTAATTTCATGAGTCAAAGTTTGCTCTTTTTCTCCCGACTTCCGGTTCTCATTTTCTCGACATCGCTTGACGATTTCGGGAAGTTATTGTAATCACCTTTAGAATCATCATCATGTAACTTACTGACAATTACATTTCCGATGGAATCAGTACAGCATACCTATATATATACATATATATATGCAATTGTTTACGACGCCCTATTACGTTAATAATCAGAGCTAGCCGAAAAATCGTATAACAAAAGTTGTTCCCCATGCAAAACCACGCATTTTATGTTCCACGACTTTTTTTGTCATTCCCATAGTTAAGGAGGTACGACAGTTCAAAGAGAATACCTATATATACATATATAGTGGACGCGGGAAATTTGAAAGAGAAATTCAGTTCTGATGGTTTTGGAACTCCCAATTTTCTGTTTTGGACGGAAGTGACAAATTGGAAATTTTTTGTTTCCGCAATTGGGCGGGGGGGAGGGGGGGGGGCGGACCCATTCAGCCCACTAGGATTGAAAGTGAAATTACGTGGAATTGGGCGAGGCTCTATAGTTGCAAAGTATGAATAGGATTAGACGCGTGTTCAGCATATAGATGAGGTTAAAATTGTGTTGATGATTTTTATAAGGATCTCCAATTCAACTGATCCATCAATAAATAGGTCAATCACTCGATCAATCAATTGATCAATCGCTCGATCAATCAGCTGGTCAATCAATTGATCAATCAGCTGATCAATCGCTCGATCAATCAGCTGGTCAATCACTCGATCAATCAATTGATCAATCGCTCGATCAATCAGCTGGTCAATCAATTGATCAATCAACTGATCAATCGTTCGATCAATCAACTGATCAATCAGCTGATCAATCACCTGATCAATCAATTGATCAATCACTCGATCAATCGATGGATCAATTACTCGATCATTCAATCCATCAATTCGAACCGTAAATGGCTGGTCACCTGCGCAGGACCCAATCGGTCAGCGCTGACTTTTAGGGGTTTGTGCAATTTAGAAGGAAAGCTGGGTTCCATTGGCACCAACAAGTGGTGTCGCGGTAGAAAAAAAATTAACCCTGGAACCGGCGAAGAAGCAATATCGATTTGTCCCAGATACTGAATGATGAAATAGTCGAAGCCGGATCTTCGCGCAAAATTGGAAAGCCCAGGGTTTGACGCACGTGGTGTTATATCATATATAGTGTTGCGCAATCAGGGATTTCCGATTTGAATTTTTATGCAGGCATTACCTTCGATGGGGACCTACTTTACACATGCCAATGAACGAGACTTTCGTTGGTGATTTTATTTATGTTTTGTTTCAGGAATTTTCATTGTTTTTCTGGCGAGTGGGAGTTGGTCCAATGCAGGAAATCCGCAGCATCTTCATCCCAGTAAGTTGAAAATCAAAGGGAAATATTGGAAATTTTTTTCATACTTGAAACTTTCAAAATTTCCGAACTAGAATTTTTTTGAAAATCTCAAATTTTTTCAGTCACCAGAACTCAAATGGCAAACTTTATTATCTTAATTTTCCGCATTTCCCAAGTTCACGAAATTGGCAAAAAATTTTAATTCCCAAAATTTTTAAAATAAAAAAAATGAAAATTGTTTTTTCAAAATTTTCAAAATTTCCAAAATTTTCAAAAAAAAAATTCCCCTTCGCACTTTCCTAACCCAACTAAACCTCCAATAAAACTCAAGGATTTGGAGTAGGCCCGCAGCAGTCGCACTACCCGCTGACGCGTCGTTGGAGTGACTCGTGGGAGGGTGGATCTCACAGGAGTCCCTTAACCATCCGAGCGCCGCAGGAGCCACCAATCCACTATACCCGTCTAGTCCGTCAATCTGAGCCGAAGCCAGACCCATTGATGACGATAAGTGAGACGCTGGGTGCCCTGAACACGGTTGGGAGTTACATCGTCAACATGACAAGAGGAGTGGACTCTGAGAGTCCGCCCAAAGAGTTGCCCTCGGCTCTCTACACAATCTCCAAGAATATTTTGGGTAGAAATGTCACGGACAGCATTGCCCCGCTGGTCCGGGGTGTCACCCTGCCCCTGAGGCCCGCTGCAACACCGGAAGTTGCAGCCCACAGCCTCCCTCAAACCGGTGAAAGTTTGGTGAACAGAGATAAGGACGCCGCTTCCTCAACGTGCACCACGTCCGAAGGAGGTCGCGGCAAATGTCAGGATCTGAGCAATTGTCCCCAACTTCTACTGGACCTCACCAGATTGAGACAGTCCTTATGCTTCAAGAGCTTGTTTGTACCGGGGGTCTGCTGTCCTGTTGATGCTGCTGACTCTGGCACTACTTTGAGGTAAGATGCTTCCATAGACCTGTGCCATTCTGCCGCAGGTTCTGCGGTACTGTAAAGTGGACACTTTACAGCCTAGGCCGGAAAACTAGCAGTCCGACCTTCCTGAGAGGTGCAATGGATATAGCTTTGCTAGTCTCAATTCCTGTATTGCTGGAATAGTCGCAATCCATTCTGGGGCTAGCGGTCTCCAGATGCAAGTGGGCGGAAATGGGATTTTTCGGCCCACTGAGCGGGGAGGAAAACTTACTTTGCGCGCCGGGATGGAAAACGATGGTCAATCACGGGAGGTGTTGTTAGGAATACTCAGCCGCGGACTTGCTGCCTCGCCTTCGGCTCGACTGAGAATTCCTTATTTTACGTCCTAGGTTGAAAAAGTACTATTATGCCATTCAGGTACAAAAACCGCCATTCCCAACCGAGTAACAAAGTTTGTTACTCTGGTCGGACAAAATTATCTGGCGCATGCGCATAAGGCTGCAGTCGTGAAAAATTTTTTTGCGTCCTCGGTGCGTAATAGATATTTTAGTCACAAGTCTTTACGGCTGTGTAACGAACTTAATTTTTTTTCATACTGGGCGTAAAGCGGGATTTTCCGGACTGTATGATGAAAAGTATTTTTTATAGCCCAGGCAGGTAAAATGAACTTGCACACGCTGGGGGGGGGGGGGGGGGGTCGGATATCGTTTTCCGGTCCGGCGTCGACGTAAAGATGGATTTTCGCCCCGCTATGCGGGACGAAAAACCATTTTCCAGCCTAACCCTATTTTAATAGCCCCTGATAAAACCTCACTTCCGGTCCAATTAATTTTCCTCATAAAATTGAAAATGCGTGCGTACAATTTTATCCCGTGCTGATATGAAAATTTCTAATTTGCGATTCAACCTTCAATCGCCAATCAGTGATATTTATATTAAAGGAAATAATATATAGGTAGCCATACTCGTTAGAGTTGGCAGGAACCCTGTGATTGTTTATCATATGATGCATAGATAGTGCACTAATTGTCAACTTTCTATGATTAGATAGAAATTTTATTGAGACTTAATACTGTTATTTTGTAGCACAACGACAAGTCCATCAGTCAGTGAAAGTGGACTTCCCCCGAGGCCACCTTACCGTCCACCGAAGCCAGCGACACCGCGACCAATTCCACTCTATCCAATAGCAACGTCCACATCCAGCACTGTGCTCAAGCCACTTCCGCCAGCGAATACTTCGACGAATTTAGAGACGATTGATAGCATCGAGAATAATTTTATTCACGATGATGAAGGCAAGGGACATTATTTTTTATCCGAGACTTCGGGAAAGTCACACTGTCAGATTTCGAAAAAGTATATTCCGCCAAACCTAATTATTTTTCTATTTAATATTTTTTAACGATAAAAAAAAATTGTTTGATCATGAGGGATACCGGCTATGACAAGAAAATACACAAATAGTTGCTCGACTCGATCAGAACGCGGGTTACGCGTGGGCTTCATAGTGGCGCCATCTGTGGAGCAATTCCGCGGCGTCAGCCGAAAGCGTATTTGGCGGATATCTTGAAAACTAAGAATATTAGCGAATGTTCGTAAAAAACTTTATTGTAGCTCTCAGTGTGCACTACAAAAAACATTCTCATGAAAATTGGCGTATCTCCTTCACATTTCGACATACGAACCGAAAACAAAATCCGGGAGATCCGAAGTACCTCAAAGTGGGGCACAATTTATTGATTGAACTAATGAAAATTTTCTCCACAATTATTTAAGAATGTGGCGTGAGGAATGCCGGAAAATATCGAGTAGTCGGAGGTGAAGAGGCACTACCCGGACGCTGGCCCTGGATGGCGGCGATTTTCCTGAGGGGCACTCGGAAAACCGAATTTTGGTGCGGTGGGTCATTGATAGGACCACGGCACATTCTCACCGCTGCCCATTGCACCAGAGACATGCGACAGAGGCCGTAAGAACCAAAAAAAAAAAAAAAAATCCAAACCGGAAATTGTCTCTCCCCGATTTCCACTTGTGAATAATTAACATAAAAAATTGATTTTAGCTTCGCCGCCCGCCAATTCACCGTGCGTCTCGGTGACATTGACCTTGAACGTGACGACGAGCCATCATCCCCAGAGACATACACAGTGAGGGCTGTGCATGCGCACAACAAGTTCTCACGAGTTGGTTATTACAACGACATTGCCGTCTTGGAGTTGACTAGAGCCGTGAGAAAATCCCCTTATGTCATACCGATTTGTTTGCCACAAGGTCGCTATCTCTCGGAAGCCTTTGCCGGTGCAAGGCCCACCGTGGTTGGATGGGGAACAACATATTACGGTAATTATTGTCCTGCGACTTGACCCTTCCGGGCCCGCCCCAGGCGCCCCTGATGATCGGGGCGCCATCTATGTAGTTCCTTTCGCGCCTTCTCGGTTTCTAACCTCCATTGCAAAAAAGACCATTTTTTTCCAATTCCCTGAATTAGTTATCTCGAAAATACCCAATAATATCACAGAGTGTCACGGGTCGGACTATGAACCATTTCTGGCGCGAAAATTCAAAATAATCCACGCGACGGCGCGGGAAAAAAATGAAAGAGGCAAATGTTGCAACTAACGAAGGTTCACTGTACTACGTATCTGATATGTTATATATATGAATGCGACGCGCAACTTAGCGAAGCTAAGTCAATTGTGTGTCGATAATTGTGTGTCCGCTTGCTTAGGCAGATAGATCCGCCAGGCTCGACCTGAATGTCGTAGAAGATAATTTTGACAATTTTTTCCACAGGCGGAAAGGAGAGCACGGTGCAGAGACAAGCGGTGTTGCCAGTTTGGAGAAATGAGGATTGCAATGCCGCATACTTTCAGCCAATCACTGGCAACTTCTTGTGCGCTGGGTACAGTCAGGGTGGCAAGGACGCCTGCCAAGGCGATTCCGGTGGACCCTTGATGCTCAGGGCCGAGGGCAAGTGGATGCAAATTGGGATTGTTTCTTTTGGAAATAAGTGCGGAGAGCCTGGCTATCCTGGTGTCTATACCAGGGTCACTTCCTATGCCGATTGGATCAAAACTAATGTCAATTAAAGAGGGGAAGACGTCAGGGCAGATCTAAGATATTTATTGTATAAAATTTAGTGGGTTTATTATATTTTTTTTTGTAAAAAAAAAATGAAAACAATGCCAGATCTCCTTCAGATCAAATTTCTCTTGTCTCAGAAACAGGGACACGATTCAATGAATTTTTGCCCACGGGCTACATAAGTAGAACAGGGGAGATCCATTGCAGAAATTGAATTGTCTTCGCTCGAGTTATTTTTTATGGGTGATATAGAGAGGGGAAAATAATCGGATTCTGCACTGTATCACTCGAGATCGAGGCAAAAAAATTGTTTATGGTTTTATATATTCATTAAACTTTGCGCGGGAATTTTGAAAACCCCTGCACTCCCTCTCATAAAAATAAAACAAATTTCGTGGTTTTTTCTGTAAATAGTTTTTGTGAATTACAAACAATAATGACCGAATATATTATATCAATAAGCTATTTAAATTAAATGTATTTAATGTGAAGAATTCTGTACATTGTGTGATATGAATAAAACTTTTTCGAGATTCAAAACAATGGACTGCGAGTTGTTGAATTAGGTTAGTTGTTATATTTCGGTAATTTTGCAAATTGTCAAGTTTTAGGAAATACTATGGAAACCACGAAAATAGGTAGAAAGGAGGGAGAAGTGGAGAGCATATCTGAGGAGAGCTTGAAGAACATTATCAAAAGTGTGATTAAAAAGGCGCTCGATGATAATGGTGATAAAATTTTCAAAATTTTTGTTATTTTGTTTGGAAAAAAAAAAATTCCAAAAAAAATTCTTAAATTTTTAAATCATCAGAAATTTGTGATTTAATAAACAAGTATTTTAATTAATTAATTGAATTTTTTTTTTTTTTTTTTTCACTGAATTGAATGGATTCCAATACAGATCAAATGGTGAAGCTTCACCGAAGAATTTGCGACGAGTGGTCGACTCGCATCAGGCCTTCGGAAACGGCAAAAGAAATTCCCCAAAAAAAGGGGAAGTCCCCGACGAAAGTATGCGCGCGCAGAAAAATGCCCAAGACCAAAATGAGCCAGAAAATTGATTTGCATGATTGCAAGAGGTTTGGTGAGCCCATTGAGACAGTCTTTGACTCTTCCAAGTCCTTGAAACCCGAGGGGAATGCCCACGATAAAATACAGGAAGAGGTACTTCCTAAAGACCCTCTTTATATTCTAATTCCTTATGATTAAAAAGAAAAATGTCTGTACTTAGGTGAGTGCACGGTTGAAGAGAGAAAGGGCCCTGGAATTTTACAACGAGCAGAAGAGGTTGCAGAAGGGCTGGAAAATGCACAAGCACTTGGAACTTAACTCGTGGTTCAATCAACTCGATTCAGTTCTCCATCAGAAGTACATGCGCGAGCACAGACATCGGGTACAGTCATTTTATTGTCAACCAAATTATTATGGAACCGAAATCCCTGGGGCACTATACCAGCAGTACTTGCAGAACAGATTTACTCACTAGAATCATTCAACAATTATTTTATCTCTTGCAAATAAATACATTTCTTAAAACTGGAAATTGGGACGATGCAATTATTTTGAGTTGTAACATTTATCGAATTTTAGATTTTTTTTTTGTATTGAATTTTTGGAAATTTTTCGTTGCAAATGTTTTCCAATTTTTGACATTTCAAATGTTTAGGCAATCGATTATTCCTTTCGTTTGCGAGAAATTTGGGGGCAAAATTATGGTGACTGACACACACACACACGAACACTTTTTGGTATACCCAAAAGCCCAACTTTTTTTTTTTTTGCGAAAATACTGTTATCGAAATTGGGAAGTTAGAAACACTCAAGCTAATTTTTTCTCCAGTTTAATTCTTGTAACCAATTTAACTTTTTTTTTACAGTACACAAAAAAATTAATTAAACTGAGGATAATATTCATGTTTAAAATTAATTTCAAGGTATATTATGTTCGTAAACTTTACTGAAAAATTTCAAACATGGATAAAATTTGAAAAAAAAAGCAAATTTGGGAATGTTTGCTTATACTATAAATATTTGGTATTTGTTCCATCGTGTAGACTAGATAACTTCCTCTGTGGAATGACTCGAAGCTCAAATTAAATTTGATAAATATAACAAGAAAAAAAGGAACGTAAATTGAAACGATCATGAAAAATACTGACCAAGAAAATTATCACGATTTGTCATTGCCTTTTAGATTGAGTAAGGCTTTTTGTACGAGTGCTTCCAAATTTTGGGGTAATCCCAATTGGAGTTTTCTGGGCGTTCTGGTACTTTCTGATGTGCAAGGAGTCTCGATTGATTCATTAACCTCCGATCCATGGTCATTATTTTCTGAGGGCTCCCCCGAATTTTTCTCGTGGTAATCTTCAGCATTGCCTTCTCGATTATCAACGTCCTCTCCTGCGTAGCCTTGGAGTAATTTTGCAGTGGGGGAAGGCACTGCTGTGTCAAGTTCACAAATTCTGGCAGCCAGAATTCTAAAAAAAAAAAAAAAAAAAAAATTTTAACTGAACTGAACTTTAGAAAGAGAAAAAAATTCTAAGTCTCATTACATATAAAAAATTAGAAATTGAGAATATTATTTATTATTTTGATTTTTTTAGAATACAAAATTATTCACTTACTTGTTGGCTTTTTTCTGATGAGCTAGTGCCAAAGTTTTGTCATTCAGAGCTTCTAGGAGGGCTGAGCATAAACAACGAAGATCAGAGAGTGCTGCTGATGATTTGTGAGAAGGAATGTTGACTCCCTGCTGGAGCACTTGCTCAACTTGCTTCAAAGTCATTATTTTTCCAGCAGCACCGTTTCCACCTAATTTAATGGTGCCCTTTACTTTTTTGCTGTCGAGCATTCCCTGAGAAAAAAATTAATTTTTTTCGTTATTTAAATAAAAAAAAATATTGAGATTATTTGAAATGTTTTTCGAATTCTATTTTTTTTACAAAACGAATTTTCGATGAGTTGTTTAAAAAAAAATAAGTGCTCTTTTTTCGGCCAAAGGAGAGAAAAAAAAAATTATGAGAAGGACCTTTTTAAAACAGCGAGAAAATACCTTGTACTTTGACAGTGACTGTCTTGCAAGTTCTTTCTCCTCCAAAACTTCCTGAAGACGATCTTGCAAATATCTATTTTCGTTTATGAGAGCATCCAGGTCCACTGGTTGTGTAGCATTAAGTGCTTGTGATAACTCATGATTTAATCGATGGGACTTGCATTTGAAGGCATCTCTCTCAGTTACCAATTCAAGTTTTTCATCCAAGACTGATTGAAGGTCTGTTTGAAGTTGAGTGCACTGAAAAAAAAAAATGACAATTATCGAATTTTTTTATATTTTCGTCAAAGTAAAAAGTATATGGAAAATTTCTTGATTTTGAAAATTATTTCGTATGCAATTTTTTTCTGGTCCAATATCTTATCCTATACATGTTACTTATATCTAAAGAGCAAATTTTAGGGAAGTTACTTTGACATTTAGCTGTTCCAATTGCTCAATCATCTCTTCCCTCTCGTGAACTGCTGGAGCCAGTTGAGTATCATTTTGCTCAGTATTGAGCTGATTACGCCTTCGTAGAACTTTAATATCACCCTGGGCATCCCCCAATTTTTGCCTCAGAGTTTCTACTTGCAGTTTCAGACATTTATTCTGCTCTCGGAGCTCTGCCACTAGATCCATCACTCGAAAATCACCGTCTAGACTATATTGCCTGTAAAATTCATAAGATCATTAATCATCAACGAAATTCAAAATGGTCCACAATCAAATTTTTTTACTAAGGAAAAATTGTCCATGAAAAATGCAATTTGAAAAAAAAACAGTATTCGATGTCCCAACATTATTTGAATTTTATATTTTCTTCTCATTCTGTTCGACTTTTTAACACAATTTCAAAAATCAAATTTCGTCGCCCCCCCCCCCCCCCCCCTCCCTCTCCAATGGACTTTTCACTGATGACCCAATCGTGAAAAATGAGTGTCCTTAATTGTCAAAAACGTATCCAAAAATTTGTGTGACAAGATTAACAATGAATTGTATGTTCAGATCACTTCTGGGACTCCATACCTGAGCTCTTGGGTGTCATTGACCTGTCTCTTAAAATGCCAAAATCTCTCCTGGATTTGTTCCGCCATCAATTTGAATTGATCCCGCTGATTCCTGCATTGGTCGAGCTCTTCGCTGAGGACAATCAGTGCTTCAGATTTCAATTGCAATTTTTTCGTCAACATTGTCACATCAGGTACACCCTTCTCCGATTGGTTCATTTTAGTTTGCTCCGAAACGCCCTCCATTTTCCGCAAGTCCACGTGACCGCACACTTTCGACATACAAATAAAAATAATTGTTTCCTCTTTCAGGATATTTACAAACAATTTATGTGCATTTTTTTCTTATTTATTTATCCTCATTCCACACAGGTTAAAGCACTTAAAATTCTTCTATGGTATTGAAAGCGTCCGCAAGTGGCGCTCATTCGTGACACGTGATTGTAAAAAAAATGATTTCCCGCACTTTACATATTTCTCTGAAATAAGTTTGCAATTCGCTAAAAATCCATCGAAAATCATTTAATTTATGTTTCTGCAATTTTTTATTAATATTTATTCAATAGGTTACTCCATGGAGCACTTTAATCACTTTTGCGCTTTCGCCAAGCGCCAACCGCAAAAGTCAGTTCAAATAGAATCCTTTCCCGCCTTTTCCGCTTCCCCTGAAATACGTTGCAATTCAATAAAAAAACGCTCTAAAATAATGCATAATATGGAAATGACAATTTTTGCTTGTCTATTGTTTATATTAACCCAAATTTTCACCATCAATTAACATAATTAACGATGAACAAATTAAATTTCCATTGCTCAATTGACTAGCTATAATGACGTCACACAGTGTCAAAGTTATAGGCTCACCAATCGTATTCGCCAAAGTGTGTTTGATTTAGCGTAGCTAAAAGAGTCGTGTGCTCCGTGTGCTCCTGTGTACAACTCCAACAGTTCAATCAATTATCTGTTTATACTTTTCCAAATTAATTTAACGAGATTCATTGATATTATTAATTGCAACATGACATCCACTGGTACATTCAAGGGAATGGGAGACGGCCGTAACTCCAGCAAGTGAGTATCAAATTTTTTTCTCGTACATTTTAAGACAAAGAAGTCTGACTCATTTTTATTTTCATACATATTGTTTGAGTGGCTCCTCATTCCTTCTCAATGTCGCGTCCTTGGGAAAAATTGCCAGGACTATTATAACCTGAAAACGAAGCGCGTCGCGCTCACATCTTTTCATGATCAACCGGCGCTTTTGCCATGTGTCATCGCAATCATTAGTCCTTTTTTTCGTGACAGTTTCGTTACAAGTTTGACACTTTTTCACGCCGTTTTTTTTTTTCGCCAACATTGTAATTTACGTGATTTCGCGTCGATGGCAATTGCACATCCAGTATAACTGAATACAACCGGATATAACCGGTATCTGCGCTTTTTGTTGTATCAGGATTTCCCCCCGTTTTTATGGGCGGAAAAAACGATGATAGGGAAAGAAATATATAAACGTTATGTTGTGATCATTATGGCAATTAATTGCACAATTTTTAATTTTAAAAATTATTTTTATTTTTTCACTATTTTTTTTCTACAACATTTTTTATTATGATTATTGTTCATTATAATTTTTTTTATGTTCATTATAATTATTATAATTTAGTATAATTATTACTGGTGCAGTAATTATTATTATTATTATTTTTATTATTATTATTATTATTATTATTTACTTTACACAGTCAGCTGATTGTTAGTATATACTTTGAAAAAAATTTTCCCGCCTAAATTTGCTAGACATTTTTTTTTTCAAATTTCTCTGCAAAATCTATTTTTTTTTTTAACGCTCACGAGAATTTTTTTGAATCTACTTGAGACAAGGCCCAGAGGAAATGAAATTGTATTTTTGTTCAGAAGCTTTCTTGTCTGAGTGAAAAGTGAGGGCGTTGGCCTCCTCAGGGCTCGACAAAATCAATTTCGTCGCCACCCTCTGAGAGTACAATATTTTGATATTTTTTTCTGTTTTATTGCATTGAATGTTTTATAATAAGTGAGTTTGGCTTTTTAAAAAAATTGCGCCAAACAAAATTTACTTATGAAAATTTTGTGCTTATATATATATATATATATTGCATTTTTTTTTGCATATATATATCTATATGCCGAGATTTTCAGGAAAAACTTAGTGCAACGACAAAGTCACTTATCTCCTTTTACCACCTCATAGAGCCGTTGGGCTCTTTCCCCTCACCCTACAGATTTCAATTCTCGTGGTTCTGCCTAACAAGTCGAAATATGAAAATGGAGGGAAAAAAAAAATGGTGAAAAGGGAGAAAAAAGTTTGCGTTTTGTTCGAATGGTGAGTCATGAGAGGGAGGTGTCCCCGCCCGTCGCAGCTGTCCTGATTGCCTGCTAATAATTGTGGGTTGCTATCCGGGCCTCACTCTCTCACTATACCTATATATATAACAGGAGTTTGGCGGGAGAGGCCAAGCAGGACGGGCATGCGTGTTCGTTCCTGTTCACTGTTTCATCCTAACCTCTCAAACCTACCCACTATCCTTCCCCGAAGAATTTTGAAGATCTTGTGACCTAAGCTTCCGGTCTCTATCTTCTAAAACTTAATGAAACAAGAGTTGAAAGTTTGACGACGATTTGAGTTATAAGGGCCGTCATTGGGAAGAGAAAACAACCAATGGGATGGAACAAATTTCCTAGAAATTTAAGGCAATTCAATTACTAGAAAAAAATCCGCAATTTGAATTTCGCGCGCCGCGGAATACCTGCTCGCGCCGCGCGCGGTCGTCCTCGCAACTACATCAGCCGCCGATGACGGTATAATTCAAAATTTGCAGTTTAAAAACTCGTGTTTTTTCATTTAGAATTCTGCAATATTTCGAATACAATGTTATGAATTACGTCCTGGTAATTTTTCGAAATATTACGTTTCGAATTTCGTCAATTGGAGCTACATGCAATTTATCCTTCTTCGTCGGTCACGTAGCACACGAATTTTCAGTGGATAATTTTCTCACGGCTTTCCCATGTATTTTTCTCCCCGTGTTCTGGGAATGTTCGACGAAAATGAATAAGTTACTTAGGGATACTTGCTAGGGGGTGGAATGCGTGCACGGAGAATTTTAGCGGGAGGGGGTGAATGTCCACTTTGTGAAAAACAGGAGGGGAATAGTCCAGACAATGTGATAAGTGTGTTTGTCGTAAGGAATAAATCGATAGAACAGTCGAGACAGTTTGTTCGTGTTTGTCAAATATCTGGCGCCCGGGTGGTTTGTCATTAAGAGACGGTTCATCGGGGAAAGGGTTAACGCCGCATTTGGGTTTGAAAAATTTTTACGTGACGGAATATTGCCCTCAATTTTTTTCGCAGGTTTTATTTGAGCTACTCATCGACTTTCAATATCTCATTATAACTTCATCTAACCCTTTAAATAATTTTTGACCAATGAATTGTCGCGACTTTTTAAGTTGGGCATTGAGAGAAACTCTCACATTTTGTTTTGCGCTCATACGTCGATATGGGAAGGAGATAGGGGAATTTTCATGAGAATGTTTTTTGTAGTGCACATCGAGAGCTACAATAAAGGTCCTTACGAGCATTCGCTAATATTCTTAGTTTTTAAGATATCCGCCAAAAACGCGTCATCCAACGTTTTTCAGGCACGCATTGAGAGAAACTCACATTTTGTTTTGGGCTCATATCTCGATATTGGAAGGAGCTAGGCCAATTTTCATGAGATTGTTTTTTGTAGTGCACATCGAGAGCTACAATAAAGGTCCTTACGAACATTCGCTAATATTCTTAGTTTTTGAGATATCCGCCAAAAACGCGTTCGGTTGATGCCGCGGAATTGCTCCACAGATGGCGCCACTATGAACCCACCGCACGCGTAACCCGGGGGAATTCTGATCGTAAAGAAGAATATAATTTCCGGCAACTTAACTGTGTGGCATAAATAATTTTTATCTCCAAAAAATTTTTTTTGGGCTTCCGTAACAGTGTCATTATTTATACATATATATATGTATTATAATTTATGGTTATGATTAATTTTAAAATTGGAGAAAGCAGTGAAAATTCTTCGTATATCAAAGGATCTCTAATCTTCTTTTTCAATTTCAATGAATCAGTGGCGATGGAAGAAAAGGAAACAATTATTTTAATAAATTCTCTTTTTCACGCTTTATAATAAAAAAAAAAAAAAAAAAAAATTGGAAACTGTAATATTTCATAGCGTTCCAGTCTATGACTTCACAATCAAATTAATGACCTAACGCCGTTATGTCTCCAGAAGGAACCCTCGATTAATATCACTTTGATGACTGAGCTTACAAATTGTGAATAGAAAATTTTTTTACAAAAGAAATGCTCAATATAAAAAAAAATTGAAAGAAAATTGGGAAGACCTTCATTCAATTTTGTTAATTGCGTAGGAAAAAAAATCAAATATTTTTTTTACTCAGTTACATCGTAATAATAAAATTTTAGGACAAATGTAATTGATGAATTGAATTGATTTTTTTATGAATTTTTTTTTTTAAATCAATAAAATCGGTAACAACAAATTCATTATTCCGACCACCGATATTAGCAGTTTCGATTGTTTATAACGCTCTACTGTGAAAACTAACAAAGCTATAAAAAAAAGTGTTAAACAAATATTGTTCCTCTCTTAAAAATACACTTTTTGTGTCATATCACTTTTTTTCTTAACTTTCATATTTTAGGACATACGGCGACCTGAAAATTATCGGCGCGATGCGCGCGGAGCACCCGCGATTTCCGTTCATTGCGACTTCGCGTCTACCTCGAGAATGAGTCGCTGGGGCGAAATTTGACAAAGGACTTTTTTGTCAAGAATAAAATTTCCTACAAAAAATGTCTGAAGACATTTCCTCGCAGGAGCACTCGTTCAGGAGCTAATGCCATTTTTTTTACGAAAATCGTGGAAAAGCCGAATTTCGGTTGGACCCGATGTCTGTATTCAAATGTTCCCGCCCAGGAATTAGTGATATTTTTACGCAGGTCTTCATTAACGGGGTTACTTGCTCATACCTCAGGACCCGCCTGGAGATTCGCTCCAGTGATTTTCACTTCAGATGTGTGAGAATATGTCACGCTACTGTTCAAATCGACCACCACAACTTCACCAAGTCCACTTCATTTTCATTATTCCCTTTTTCTTTCCACGAGACGTGATACAGAAAATAAAGCAAGAGTCATATAGGAAAAATTTGTTCACTGAGAGGCAAAACCCGATCTGCGACGTCAAAGGCACCTTTCTTATCTCGATTTATCGTGGAATTGGATATTTACCGGCAAGGAATAAATTTCATGTGCCCATATGGTACTATACGTGTTTGCTCTTTATGTTTTCTCCTCTTTCCATTGAATCTTGATTTATTGGTAACAATCCCATATCTCATGATTATCTGTGGACCAAAGTGAACTATATTCATATTAGGTCTGCGTAATCAGGAATAATTAAATGGATTTTTTTTATTGATTCAAGCAGTGCATGGTTATTTGCTTTAATGAGTTTCCTATGGGGGTAATAATGACACCAAAAATTAATTGTGTCAGATCCATGGATTTGCCATTTTTCGCGACGTTTCATTTCCGGACCTTTTTTAACAATGTGTGTGTGGGAGGGGAGTGGGTGAGTGGATGGGTCGGTATTGGTGGGTGTGCATAGGTGGATGGGTGTGCATGGGTGGGTGGGTGGATGTGCATAGGTGGGTGGGTGGGTGTGCATGGGTGGGTGGGTGGGTGGGTGGGTGGGTGGGTGTGCATGGGTGGGTGAATGGGTGGATGTGCATGGGTGGGTAGGTGGATGCGAATAGGTGAGTGAGTGGGTGGGAGTGAATGGGTGGGTGAGTTGGTGGGTGTGCATGGGTGGCTGGGTGGGATTGAATGGGTGGGTAGGTGGATGCGAATAGGTGAGTGAGTGGGTGGGAGTGAATGGGTGGGTGAGTTGGTGGGTGTGCATGGGTGGCTGGGTGGGTAGGTGGATGCGAATAGGTGAGTGAGTGGGTGGGAGTGAATGGGTGGGTGAGTTGGTGGGTGTGCATGGGTGGCTGGGTGGGATTGAATGGGTGGGTAGGTGGATACGAATAGGTGAGTGAGTGGGTGGGAGTGAATGGGTGAGTGGGTGGGTGAGTGGGAGTGAATGGGTGGGTGAGTCGGTGGGTGGGTGGATGGGTGGGTGTGCATGGGTGGCTGGCTGGGATTGAATGGGTGGGTAGGTGGATGTGAATAGGTGAGTGAGTGGGTGGGTGAGTCGGTGGTTGGGGGGGGGGGTGGGTGTGCATGGATGGCTGGGTGGGTTGGTGTGGATCGGTGGGTGGGTGCGGATGAGTAGGTGGGCGGGGGTGGATCGGTGGGTGGGTGGGGGGGGGTAATGTATTCTGAAAGGATGTTCAGTGTGTGTATATGTGTGTTTGTGGAAAAAATTTCCCATTACTGAAAGATATTGTATAAGGCACCGCGTTATCGTTGCTCACAGAAGTGTTTGTTATTACAAGAAATATAACGCCCGATCGAGGTTGCCCAACAGCTCATGACAAAGCTCCTGTAAAAGATAACCAATTCGATTCCACTTCCCGTCTGGCCTGCCAAACCCACCCACACTATATATCTGCCTACGCAAAACCACAAGGAAAATCGAGGAAAAAAAAATGGCAATTTTTTCTATTATTTCTAACCATCCTCGCTCCTTTTTTCTCTCTTCCTCTCTTCATCTCTTTTATTTTTCCACAAAAGTCGGGATAAACCGTTATTCTAGCAGTTCAAGTGTCTCGGTCAATAAATTTCTTCCGGGAAGAAAATGCATAGTATGCACAACTCCAGTGAAATGATACAACGAAAGTGGTGGAAAAATTATCGCTAAGTAGATAATTTGTAATTCCGGGTAAATTCTTCGCATTATTGCGGTAAGTTTAGAATGAATTTATTGCTGGAAAATAGGTCGGTGAATTTTTGCAATAATGCAGTCTGTAATTGTTGCAGAAGTTGAAATTGCAAAATGCAAAATAGGGAAATTTTATGGAAATCAACCGAAGAAAAACCAATTTTGTTCTGGAATTTCGCTGTGAGTATAGTATCCATCGTTCAAGGTTTTTGTGATTTTCCCAAAATTTCCTACGAATTTTCCGGAACTATCTGGGACGTAAAAAAATTATGGCAAATTTTTCTCAATATTTTTTCCGGGATTTTTCAATATTTCTCCCCATCTGGGATTTCCCAATTTCCTCTTCTAAGATTACCTACATAGCTATATATATATATATATATGTGTGTGAATTTTCCTTTCTTTTTAGGAGGGTCAAGAAGGTGACAACATGTCCAGTTTCAATTGTCGTCGATACTGCCCTCCAAAAATAATCAATTTCCAATTGATCAACGGAAGAACACTCTCGTAGTATGAAGCATTAATTACGAGGCTACATTCCATTAAACATTTTCCCAATTTCTTTCTCTGACATTGCATGCATATCTCTGTCTGTGCGTGCCTGTCTGTCTGTATGTGCGCCTCTCGGTCTGTGTGTGTGTGTGTGTGTGTGTGTGTGTGTGTGCATTTTCTCATTTTGTCATGGAGGGTCAAGAAGGTGACAAATTGTCCAGTTTCAATTGTCGTCGATACTGCCCTCCAAAAATAATCAATTTCCAATTGATCAATGGAAGAACACTCTAGTAGTATCAAGTATTGATTACGAGGGTACATTTCATTAAACACTTCATCAAACATATCGTACTGTCATCATAATGAACAAACGATATATATATATATGCAAACAAACAAGTCACTTGTCTCAATATTTGCCATCATCGTATCACGCTTTCCAACATATGTTCCTGCATGCGTACCTATATATATATATATATATATATATATATATATAACCTTAGCTTGACGGTCCGTCACGAACCAATAAAGGATTTCAATTCGGGTTTTCCCCCATCAAAACGTTGGTACTGCAATTTTTCGATCCAACATCTGAAACCGATCGGAGATCGTTGGGCGGCGCTTCGCTCATCACGCGGGGGTCCAGCATCAATGGACCACTCAGATCTTCTCATTTAACCCCGCCATTAATTAATGTGTGCCATCCGGGAGGAATAACAATGCGCGAAATATCGCGATCGGCAAGCGATCGGCTCTCCCAACCTCACCCACCCACGCCCATCCCTACATTAACATCTCTCCCGCCAGTTCATCACCTCAGAAGGCAATCTGGCAAGAACGAAAGTAAAGGGATACGACATATATACGTATAAAGGCGTGTAAACTTGGGGGCAACGTTTCAGCACCACGCGACATGAGAAACCGATCTTTCTGGTTGGCACTTCAGTTGCCCCATCAGCCAGCCGCCGTGTACAGTCCACTGTCGATTTACCAGTTGTAGTTATTTTTACCGGTTAATTGAGGAGCACCGATCTAAACATCTGGCATTATTTGTCCTTTAAAAGGCCGTTAAGCGTTACTCAAGGTGCTGCCGGTGGGTGGGGGGGAGGCGCGACCTTTTATACCGATCGCGTGTTTCAAAGGTGAAAAATAAAATTCAAGTCTCGCGGGTTTTTGAGGAAAATATACTATTGGAGGATCTATTTGACAAATTTTTCTTTTGGTTGGCTATTTTGACTTTTTTGAACGAGCCTTTGGACTTTTCATTTGGGCGCAAGTAACGGGGATAATGTGGGCCGGCCAAGACAACACGCAAAGATTCAAGACCAGGTAAATGCTTGGAATATGTAGAACATTCCATTCATCATTATAACTGTGGAATTAAATATTTAATTGCGGGAATTTATCAATTAACGGATTAATTTTTTTCTTCCTTTCAGCATGATATTCTATGTGTGGTTAATTGATACAGTAGTTCTAGTTTAATTAACGTATATTGTTCGATGTTATTTTCTTATCGAAAATAGGGTCATTAGTGTAATTAGCTGATTTTAATTGAGGGGGAAATATTTTATTAGTGGATGGGGGTGGTGGATTTAATTAAGAAGAGAGCAATTGTATTATTTGTAGGCTCAAAAGGTTTGTTCTTACGAATAAACAATTCAATAAAAATTGGAAATATTAAATTTGCATTTCTGCAAATGGGCGGCGATCTGCTGTTGGCGCGACCGCAGGCGTTCGGCGAGCGCACGCGACTTGAAAAACCCAAAAGAGGACGGTCATACAATTTTTTTGCCACTTAATTTTTTTTTTATTTTCAATGGGAATTGGAAGTGAATGTCGAAATCGTCTGCGAGAAGCGAGAAATTGGTGGCATTAGAATTCGTGATGTTGGGATATATCTCGCGTGCCGGAAGCTCCTGCCTTGTTGAGTCTAAAACTACGGGTTTAAGAGGGTTAAACGGGTTATCTCTTCCTCTGCTGCCGGCTGTCGATACTCCTTCCGCGTTTAGCACAAATAAATCTGGGGGACAAAAATTTAGCGTCGCATTGGTTGGTCTATAGCAGGATTGATTATATCGATTTGGTTATGTTGGGTATATCGATGTGGTCAAATCCGGTATGTGAGCCTAGCCACCCGCCTATCCATCCATCCACCCACTCACCCACCCACCCACTCACCCACCCACCCACTCACCCACCCACCCACTCACCCACCCACACACTCACCCACACATATTCACTTACCCACCCACCCACCCACTTACCCACACACCCGCCTACACATATTCACTTACCCACCCACCCACTCACCCACCCACTCACCCACCCACTCACCCACCCACTCACCCACCCACTCACCCACCCACTCACCCACCCACCCACTCACCCACCCACCCACTCACCCACCCACACACACACACACACAGGCGTGCGCGCGTAATGAGTAATTTTTTTATAAGATGTGTGTGTGTGTGTGTGTGTGTGTGTGTGTGTGTGGCGAATTTTGTATTAATATCAGCAAGTAAATTGTTTTTTTTTATGATATATCGAATCTAGTTCATAAGCTCTACTTTATCAAATATAAAAAAAAAAGTTCTACAAAATTTCTCCACATAGGGAAATTGACCTACTGTCTTTCACCACTGACCTGAGAAAAATTTTCAGCATACCTTTCATAATTTTGTCATTGCTGTTGGGTTTACAAGTGATTCATAAACGCACGGATCACCGTGCACCACCATATTGGGTCACAGAGTTCTCACAGCATTATTTGCATCATCACATTTGTGGTCAGTAATCTTCTTCCTCTTTTTTTTTTTTGCTGCTTTTTTCTTCACTTTGCCTTTTACGATGACAATTTTATGAAGGGATTTATTTTAATTTTCTTTTGATGGAAATTTGCGGGAGACACACTTGCTCGATCGATCATTCGAGACATACGGGCGCCCATTAATGTGAATTTTCGAGACTGAGTGTAATGACCTCATCCGTAGCTTCTGCACAGGAAGCTATGTCTGAGCACGCGAGTTTTCAGTAAAAAATCGATGAAGAATTTCGCTTGTGTGGTGGATGAAGTGTTAAATTGCGTCAGTGGAGATGGCTTGGATAACTAGATTGGATGAAGGTATTTTTAATTATTTAAATGACACATCCATATTCACACCCGAACCAACCCATCCAACCAACCCACCCAGTCACTCCCATCCACCCCCCCCCCCCGTCACTCCCACCCACCCCCTCCCCCTCACTCCCACCCACTCACCCATCCACCCAACCCAACCCGTCCACTCACCCACCCACTCACCCAACCCAACCCACTCACCCACCCACCCACCCACTCACCCAACCCACCCACCCAACCCACCCACCCAACCCACCTACCCAACCCACCTACCCAACCCACCTACTCACCCACCCCAACCCACTCACCCACCCCAACCCACCCACTCACCCAGCCACTACCGCCCACTACCACCCACCCGCCCACAACCCCCCACCCACCCACACACTGGGAGTAAATTTTGTGGGCTAAATTCGGGCCTTTCTGAATATTTCATTCCTCTCAGTTTCTTACAAATGCGAGAATAAAACACGCACAGATAGAAAGTGTTAATTTTCCAAAGATCTTTCGAGATGATTCACATCATTAATGAGGATCAGATCTTAAATACAGGCTTTTATCAAGCGAAAATCTTGGAGTGTTCCGCGAATGCACTGACGATGTTTCGCGAAAGTGCTCCGATTTTGGTCGCCCTCACTTCCACGTGCTCATTAATATTTCCAACAAGTATTATCGCTGATAAATAATATTACTTTTCAATTTTTATTGCAATAATGTACTTATGCCAGAATTCTCGAATATTTCAGTTGCCGAGGAGGAAAATTATTGAAAGTTCCCAAATCCAAAGTGAAAGTCCTAAATTCATATTTTTATTTTTCATGACTCCCCGAAATATTTGGGATTTTTTTCCGAGATGGAATGTGCGTGTGTGTGTGTGTGTTCGTAAATTTGGGCGCGACTCTTTTTTTTTTAATTTCACTCTGCTTCCCAATAATAACAAAAAAAATGTAACGAGAAACTGATTAATGACATACCTTTTTAGTCCTCTTAATGACAAAATTGCATCTGCATTCTCTCAAATGGTTTTTCTCCCACATTGAATACCTGGACTCTCCCTGGCAATTATAAGTCTGAATGGCATTGGAGTGAACCCATAAATTGATAAGAGAATGAGATTATTATTCTAGGGAGCATTCACGCTTTGAGAGATGGGCACCAAAAGAGCCACCTAATTGTCCACAATTATCAGGGCTCTTGGGCGGCGGGAGGTCGGTTGGGGGGGGGGGGGGGGGGGGGGGGGGGGGGGGGGGAGCAGATTCCAATCCGGTTGGGCTCCTTCTATTCTTGACGACTTCTTTGCGAGATGCAATGCGAAGGTTAATCCTAAGTGGAACTCGGTCGATTTAAGGTAGTTCGATCCTTCTGCAATGTTGTAGATTTTTTTTTTCTTTTTGCCAAGCAATTCCAGGAAATTCAGTTTAAGGTGGAATCATCAGCCCCCCCCCCTCTACCCACCACCCACCCATCCACCACCCACCCATCCACCACCCACCAACTCCCAACCAACCACCACCCACCGCCCACTGAATACCATCCACCCACCTAGCACCCACCACCCACTGACCACCATCCACCCACCCACCACCCACCTCCCCTGATTTTTTGAACACTTGACTTTTTGAAAAATAATTCTATTATTGAAGAATAGTTTGAAATTTTTTTGAGATGAAACAGACTGAGATTTTTTGATAAGTATTCAATTTACCGAAGAATTTTTCTGAGATGAAAGGGGGGAGAGGTAGCGCCAAGATTTGATCTAGAGAATTGGAAGCAAAATTAGTTTAACCTCTGGATGGAATGCAATGGTAAAAGGTTGCACGAGCACGAGAGAGATCTGTACAATTGCCAACCTGTTTAATCACTATCGATTGCTACCTAGATTTTTTCATAAACATCCAAAGCCAAGAAAACAGATAACACAAATTTACATGATTGCTAGCGGGGTGCATGTAGAAGATATTACCAACTTGATATTTACGCAAATTTTCATTTCGCGAAATTGTTAGGTTACTTCGTGCGCGATTATTTTTAGGGGTTTGGTTATAAATTTTTTTTATCCTATTTTTGATTTGGTATTCAAATTCTAGGAGGTAGGCATACTCAGTGTAATGGATAATTTTTTTTGAAAAATGGCAATTTGTTCAATGCCTCAAGCACGACTTTTCGTTTATTTGGGCGGCTCACGACACACACACCCGCCCACTTATTCAGCTCCCCCCCCCCCCCCCCCCCCCGGCACCCACTGACCAAAACCCACCTAGCCATTGACCCAACCAACCAACCAACCAACCGATCCACCCAACCCAACCCACCCACCCATCCACCCAACCCACCCACCCATCCACCCAACCAACCAACCAACCAACCAACCAACCTACCCACCCGCCCAACCAGCCTACCCACCCAACCAGCCTACCCACCCACCCGCCCAACCAGCCTACCCACCCACCCAACCAGCCTACCCACCCACCCAACCAAGCTACCCACCCACCCAACCAACCTACCCACCCACCCACTCACCCAACCTACCTACCCACCCACCCGCCTACCCAACCCAGCCGGCCACCCACCCACCCACTCACCCAACCAACCAACCTTCCCACCCAACCGACCCACCCACCCATCCAACCACCCCACCCATCCAACCACCCCACCCAACCAAGCCACTCACCCGTTCAACCAAGCCACCCACCCACCCACTCAACCAACCCACACATACACACACATAGAGAGCTATACCAACCATCTAGTAGAGTGAGCATTTCATCGACAGTTTACCCTCTTAGTTTTCAAGACCATTACGATAACTCGCCCTACCAGGAATTCAATTAATTTGTCTCTTCATATTTTCCAAATTTATGGAGAAAACTACTTATAATTTTCTGCTCGCTCATTTATCGGGGCCCATATTAAGGAGCAGGTAAATGGTATCATATGAATATTCAAACTTCCCGTTATCCCAGTTAGTAATTTTTGCCGTCAAAAGACACGTGAAAATATCCACAATATGTACCTCATTTATTTTCAACGTTCGTCGATTTTTTTTTTTTTTTATTTATTCTTGCCAGCAGATCTAACATGTGTTAGAGGATACGTGAATGACTCTTATTACAAATACTCATATGCCTTTAATATTCATAGTGCCAGAAGTTTTACCGCACCACACCCGGTTAACTGTGCACGTAATGAGGAAATACGTAGTTAATATCCTTTGATTTACCGCACGAGTGAAGGCGTTAAAAATATTTTATACATGACAACTGTGGAATATCCTGTGAATGACCTGGGCATCATACCTCTACAAATTAGTGTGAAGTTTTATGTCATTATTAAATTTGTAAACAATCTTCGTTACGAGGAAAGTCCGGAAGAAAAACATTTCTAAGAAGGAAAAATACTAAACAGACTTGACAGACAAATTGCTAAAGTTGATTCCTAAAATTTCCTCAGAACACGATTATTTCCTTAACAAGTGGCTTGCTGCAAAAATGTTACTGAACATTTTTTATACAGAATTCGATTTCCAACAAAAAACTCTTATGTCATTTTCCTCAAAACCAATTTGCTTAGAAGATATGCTGCAAGTAAGTGGAAGAAGTCGCGACTTTTTTCTGATAACTGAGCGAGGGGGTTTTGAGGAAACGACCCCTTTCAACGTAGCATAACTCCTTAATGATGAGTGCTGGCAAAAAAAGTCATAAGACCCAAAATGTGTATCTCAGAATGAGGAACAATGTTTATTTAGAAGATTTTTTTCTATTTCGAACGGTTTGTATGGTAGAACATGATGAATTATTGGAAGTGGTGATGGGTATATAGGACGATGTTGTCAACTTTCACTGAAGTCCTAACACACACACACACACACACACACACACACATATATATATATATATATATATATATATATATACGTACACATACATACACACATACGCGCACTCACACGCACGCACGCACACTCACGCGCGCACATGTTAATAATAATATTGCAAATAATGTAATTTCAAAGCTGAACGTCATTGCAAAAATTTATGTTGCGTAACATATTCAATCTAAATTAATAAATTCATTTGGCCAGATAAAAGTAAGTAGTACAGTGAGAATTTTTTAATTGGCCATGTAACACAAATTAATTTTTATTAATTCATTTTTTGACATTAATGTTTTTTTGTTCTTGTACCCTCAATGCAATGTCGAAATGATGCTGCACCCAGTGACTCGACGAGTCGTGTGTGGACTTTCTCATTGATAATGAGAACGCGTCCTGGGCGCGCGCCCACACCGCGGCATCTCTAAAGTCGCTTATTCGAGGCCTCATAATAATAATAAGAAAATCTTAGTATCTTCGTTTAGGGTAACCTAAATTTTGTATTACCAAAAATCGAAGAGCATTTTTGCAACGGTCCATCTCTAATTCTCGATGTGTCCCACGTTATCCTATGGGACAGCTCAACTCTCGGTTACGTCGACTAATCTTCAAAATTATCATTGTCGGTGACAATTAATTATCAAAACAAGTTCAAATGTCATTACTACAATTTTTACTTTAGCTCTTTAGGCGCGTACCAAAAGTCCAATGGGACACGTGTAATTGCACCTGTTTTTTTGTCGATTTTTCTCGCGTGCACTAAGATGAGAAAAATTGTGAACAAACGTGAGGACGCGGCTCGTAAAGTCCAGGAAATACCATTCAGCCACTTAACAAAACGAATTTTACTGTACGCCAACCTTATCCGTCATCTTGCCCCATGACAAAGCAGCCGCAAAGTGTCGTACAAAGTTTTCACATACTTGAATTTTTATAGTCATTTAGAAGAGACCAATTGTTTCCCTTGTTCCATCTGTTTATGTCTTTAGAGTTACCAGACAGTTCATTTATTTTTTTTTTATCCCGTCCCTCCCCCCCCCCCCCCACCCTCCGGCGACAACAGCAACTAGCTTCTCTGACCACGATTTAATTCATTAAGCCTAATTTTATTTAATTTACATAACAGCGGCTTCCCTCTTCAAAATGTTGTCAATTAGTTGAGTGTCCCTGCTTGAAAGAAGTGACTTGGTCAATTTTTCTAACGATTAGAGGAAGTTGATGAGGAAAACAAGTGGAATGGGGGTGTGGTCCATGGAGGTCATCTAATCTAAGATCTGAGGTGGATTTCGTGACACCGGAAAAAACTCTCAATATAAAAAAAGACAATTTTTTTAAAACAAAATTATTATTGTTAAAACATTGCAGATATCTTAATTCAATTGATCATTTGTTTCTGGATTTGCATTATTTTTTTTCTCCATTTGTACGCCGCTTAGTCCCTCCATGTGCGATGCATATACAGTGCTGAATGCTAATAATATCTGAGAATTGATTTGAGCCTGGTGAAAGGCATCCGCTCCAAGAATTGAGGTTTGAAAAAAATTCCATGGAGAGAATGGATCCTGTGTGCGCCTTTAGTTTTCATATATCTTATATTTCCATTCAAATTGAATGGGACGTCAATTTTTCAATGGGGAGTACAGAGGGAGAACCTCAGACAGATCCCTCAGAAATTCGTTTTTTTTCAATGAAATTGTGTGTGTGTGTGTGTGTGTGTGTGTGTGCGGTGCAAAAGTTTTTGGCGTCGGATCACCTTGGCGCCAAATTTTTTTTGGGCATGGTCAACATTGCGAGCGCCAAATTTGCGACCGCCGTATGGGCGGTTGGGTGGGTGGGTCTAGGCGGGTGGGTGGTTGGGTGTGTGGGCGGGTCTGGGCGGTTGAATGGGTGGATCTGCGAGTTTGTTGGTGGTTGGGAGTGTGGACGGGTGGGTGGCTCTGGGCGGTTGGGCGGGTCTGCACGTGTGGGTGGGTGAGTCTGCGCATGTGCGTGGGTGGGTGGATGGGTCTGCGCATGTGCGTGGGTGGGTGGATGGGCGTGGGTGGCTCTGGGCGGTTGGGTGGGTGGGTCTGCGCATGTCGGTGGGTGGGTGGGTCTGCGCCCGTGGGCGGATCTGGGCGGTTGGGTAGGTGGATCTGAGCGGTTGGGTGGGTGGGTCTACGCATGTCGGCGGGTGGGTGGGTCTGCGCCCGTGGACGGGTGGGTGGATGTGGGCGGTTGGATAGGTGGATCTGAGCGGTTGGGTGGGTGGGTCTGCGCATGTCGGCGGGTGGGTGGGTTTGCGCCCGTGGGCGGGTGGGTGGATCTGGGCGGTTGGGTGGGTGGATCTGAGCGGTTAGGTGGGTGGGTAGATGTGAGTAGGTGGATCATCACGTGCGTTCACACAAATAAACATTAATTAGTAACTTACTACGTTTTCTCTCCGCACACTAAGCACCCACCACGAGACATTCATGAATGCTTTTTTTTGTCTTAAATCTAAAAAAAAAACAATTGCGACATAAAATCTTGACGAGAGTTTTCCAGATAAGCGTTGATGCCCCTCTTAATTGGCTCCTACTGTAACGCATCGTGTAGTACACACAATGAAGTCGGTTGAGAAATTAAGGACATTTCCAATTTTGTCGACCAAAAAAAAAACTGGAGAAAAAAGAAATTGTCGAATGATCATTAAAATTAATATAATTTCACTTTCAATTATACACACACATTAATGCAATGGTTCTCATAAGTGTCACGGTTTAACGTTGCCTGGCCATTGACACGATTAGAATGATTAATATGCAGATAATTGAGAGAAAGGGAATAAAAACGCGGGAAAATCATTTGAATTGAATACAATTTAAATTCAAAGTGGTTAAATGGCGGGAAAAATTATGCATTGCCGGGTGAGAACTCTTGCGAAATTCAATTGCTCTTGGGGATTTTATTGTTAAGTCTCACAGATTGGAATTACGACATATGCATAATCAGCGTAACGCGACATAGAGACCTTAACATTATTTTTTTATGTATTCCTCACCCTCCAAGTTCTCATAATTCTTTCAATGAATCGCCTTTTATTTAAAAAAAAAATTTCTTCTCTTCTTTTTCTCAAAATATGGGAACTGTATTCTTCAAGCCCTTCAGTGCCTTTCACGCGCCTCTGACCACGGAAGTGCAAATTAACGCGTTTCTACCTTGGCGGAAAAATGAAGAGACTGTCAAGTTACATGAGTTAGACACAAATTCTGATGAATGAAACCCTTTTTTTCATTTTCTCCCATGAAACTCTTTCATTCCAAAATATTTATACTAATTTGCCTTTTTATACTCAATTTTTTTTGTTAATTTATAAATTTTTTTTTTATGTTACGAACTTCGGGAAAAATTTTTTTTTGCCTAAATTTGTACCTCAAATTTCCATTTTTTTTTTGTTTTTTTTTTTTTAATTTCGTCATTTTGTAATTTTTTTTGCAATTTTTTTATAATTTTTTTTCTTTTTTAAATTATTATTTTTGTTTTTTTTTTCCATTTCAATTTTTTATTTAATTTGAAAAAGTTCCCAAAAGTTTTGTAATTTTTGGATATTTTTTTTAGATTAAAAATACAATAATTAAATCGTTAAAATTAATGTTGTGTACCCTCAATGCTAACGGACCTTTTTTTCTTTATGTTTCAGGTAAGTCCAGCTGATCATCTTCATTTCCACTTCCTTCATTACGAAACTGAAGAACGAGATGAGAATTGTATTTATCCATGATAGCCGTGATTTGATACAGATTGAAGCGAGTTTCTTGCGATTCACTTCTCGAGCATTTCAACCGATAAATAATTCCCTCTTCGTTCACGGTGAGAATAGAAACAGGCAACATGAAGCCATTCTGTGAAACCATATCCGCAAACGTTCTAATATATCGGTGCGTTGACCCAATACAAAGTGTAAACAGTGATTACAAGTTTTATCGTCGTCTCTACTTGTAAGTACATTTTTAAGGTCAATTTTTACCCGTAATACTTCAAAATAATTGCAAAAATTCACCCAAAATTTCCACCGAAAAACCAAATTTTTTTTTTCTCATTTTTCTCACCACAGAGCTCTCCAAATGATTCCAGTTGTTCATAACGCTCTAACGCCGAAAGGGTTGAAGATACGAAAAAAGTCAAAGAACACAAAATATGTATTTTTTTATAAGGAACAACATTTATTCGACACATTTTTGCGTATTTATAATATTTCGTGAGATACAGCGTTATGAACAATTGAAATTGTTGATAGCGATAGAGACCAGCAGACATATATGGACCAAAAACTAATCGGCTCTAAGTTGCGGCAAGACGCTTCGATCGCGTCATCCAGGACCTCGATCGGATAATTTGTTCATGAGAAATCGTTTCGGGAAATTTTTGGTTACATATGTACATCAGCACACACACACACACACACACACACACACACACACATACAGACATTTTGTTTCAAATAGTCTAGAAAGGTCAGAAATACCATGAATCGTGGAGATCTGATGGAAAACCGATTTTTCACTTTCGCGGGCAAAACAATAACTTCCCCTATCGGCAAGGGAACAAGACTCTGCTCACCGTAGAGTGAAGCTTGAAACATATCGCAGGAGATCGGGTATTGAAATGGTTAAGTTGGCATGGTATGCCCCATATACCGATCACCAGTTGATGCCCGGCAAATTGTAAGTCATGATGAACATAGAAAAGCGTAACTGATCGGTTGAATCCATGAAAAAGTAGAAAAGTGGTGAAGAGATTTAGATATTGTCAGACAAGAAAGCCAATTTCATGCTCAAGTGAAGAAACACTTTGTACAAAAAATAAAAGAAGAAAAAAAACAATCCGTACAAAAATCCCTCCATTTCTAATTTCATCTTTTTTGTTTACGTTTAAATTCAACCGCACAATTTCCAATACTTCCGGTGCAAATGAGATCTGGGATTTTCTAATTCCGCGGTTTTTAAATTTCTAAAATTTTTGACTCAATTTTTTTTTTGTTTTTTTTTATTTTTTTTTTTTGAAACTTAATTTTGAAATTTGGTGAAACTTTGAGTATATGGATTTTTTTTATTTTCTTCATTTTGTATAGGGTTTGCATGTATGAAGGAAAAAATGAAAATTTGAAATTTCGCGCCACGGAAATTCAAAATTTCCGGACCACACTGCGATGATAGTCGGCACCATTTGTTTGTTTTTTCATCCCACAACTATTGAGGTGAATCCATGTCAATAATGCAAATATTGACTGAATAGAGACAGCATAACCTAAACCGGAAGTATCGTATGAAATTGGTCTGGCTCAGTCAGTCCGTGACGACGGGAAATGTTGCCAATTGCAAATATCTGTACAGTTCCTCCTGCACCCTGCCAAGTAACTTGCCTTGTTTAATGGAGCGAAACCCGTTGCTAATGAGAGCATTATTATTACGTCACCTCTCTGGACTCGATTCCTCGAGAAGACTCATCTCACATCAGGCAGGCGTATCACGAAGATTGATGTAGAATTATCCTGTCTGTTATAAACACCAATTATTTAAGACCTCAGTGGTGCATTTACGAGATGAAGAAGATGGAAGTCATTACTCCACGTGTCTTCAATTTATTTGCGCTGTTGAGCAATTGAAACATCTATGGAAAAAATTTTTGAAACTTTGTGTGCATTTTACAATGATCAGAACATTACGCGCCGCTGGTCACCCTATGAGCGCGACGCCGGTGGAAAATCAAGCGTGAAGTTCCTTCGAAATTGCTCTTTAGTTAGGTGGGCCAAAGGTTAGAATTGTGTTAACATGTTCTCCACAAATTATAATTCAAATTTCGCGCCGATAACTGATGGATTAGCGCATGCGCACTCCACGCGATGTTGGTACCCTGCGCCCTATACGGAGGCGCCGATTGACCATATTTTAATAAAACAGAACACACTTTTCACTTGTTAAAATTTCCCAGAAAACTTGATTGGCGCATAAAAAAAAATCGTAGAAATTTTATCAGCGATCCACAGTTACATCAATCAATGCGCACCTCAATGAATCAATTCCACCAGAACCAATGTTCAAATCCAACGATGGAGACCAGAAAAAGTCCCAAGTCATTGAACCTCTCAATGGTAATTACTCGAAGTGATGAAAATTCAACGCTGTAAAAAACGTAAATTCCGAAGTGTTCGTACGTGCCGTTGGGCTCCACTAATTTTCAGCAGCGTCATTGAGTTAGAAATCTACGCGACTAGAAAAAAAACCCCGAGATTTTCACTGTTATAATTCATCATGATTTATTTCTTCTATTCTGAGGTTTTTCCATCAATCAGGGACATAGACAATTCCCATTTCTATCCGATTAGTCCAATTATATATGGGTTATTCAATGAAAAATGGGGAAATCAGGCACCCATCCACGCACTCACCTGTCCACCCATCCATAGATACGCACCCACCCCCACCCATCCATCCATACATACCCACCCACCCACCTATCCATACATACCCACCCACCCCCCACCCATCCATCCATACAGACCCACCCGCCCACCCATCCACGGCCACTCACCCATACGCACCCACTCCACCCATCCACCCATTGACACCCACCCACCCATCCATCCAAAGCCATGCATCCCCACCCACCCGCCCATTCGCACCCACCCCACCCATCCATCCATAGCCACCCACCCACCCATCCATACCCACCCACCCATCCATCCAAACCCACCCACCCATCCATCCAAACCCACCCACCCATCCATCCAAACCCACCCACCCATCCATCCAAACCCACCCACCCATCCATCCCCACTCACCCATCCATCCATACCCACCCACCCATCCACACTCACCCACCCATCCGCACACGCACACATCCTTACACATACATATATACACATGCATGCATATACTGGTAAACGCTCTATAAATATACCGTTACACACACACATATTCTGCTAAGCGATCTAGAAATATTTTTAAATACCTTGAGTTGAAGTTCATTCCCAATGAGGCGATCAATAAACGCCTCAAATCCATAACATTCCCATTTAATCTACGAGGCACTCACATTTGAACAGCACAAAACACCATATGGTGAGATATGCCGCTTCCGTTAGCAACCGTCACTGATGATCAAGCCGAGTTGATGCTGTCCAATTTAACTCAAGCGCAGAAACAAGCCAAGTATACCGTAGAAAATCTAGAATTCGTATTTGCACGTAATACCTTCATTCACTTGCCCATAAATCTGACAGGTTATTTCTGGTCCAATGATGGAGGATCGAATTTAATCATTCTTAATGATTCCGAATCATAGGTACATTATGCATTATCATGGATTAGGCTCATTATGAGGAGGCCTTTCATTAATTACTCCGTTCAAATTTTCTTCGTTTTTTCTGTCATGTCAGATGATGTTTGGTAGGTTTCAATAGTCCTTTTTCTTCTCGTTAATTCGACCGCTTGTAGAGGTGTTGGTGAGAAATTTATTCAGTTCATTAAACACTTTCTCCGTTTGCGTTTTCCAGGTCAAATGCTCTTGCGTTTATCATGAGTACTAGGTAGTGAGAAAAATCGGAATAGAACGCTAATTACTCGAACAGTCCAAGTGCCTTCCACATGTTAGCCCCCTAGAGCTTGTCCAATAGGTTCAGCCAACATCTCCATTTAATATCTCCACCCAATATCTCCACCCAACATCTCCATCCAACATCTCGACCCAACATCTCCATCCAACATCTCCATCCAGCATCTCCATCCAGCATCTCCATCCAGCATCTCGACCCAACATCTCCATCCAACATCTCCATCCAACATCTCCATCCAACATCTCCATCAAACATCTCCATCCAACATCTCCATCCAACATCTCCATCCAACATCTCCATCCAGCATCTCCATCCAGCATCTCGACCCAACATCTCCATCCAGCATCTCCATCCAGCATCTCGACCCAACATCTCCATCCAGCATCTCGACCCAACATCTCCATCCAACCTCTCCATCCAGCATCTCCATCTAATATCTACACCCAGCATCTCCATCCAACATGTCCACCCAACATCTCCAACCAATTCCTAATACCCAGACTCCATAAAACAAACCAGCTAGTTCAAGCAACCAGGATGCTTGAACTGCTGCTCCAAAACGACCAACCCAAAGGTACCGTTGTCTATAGAAATGTCCCATTGTCCACCTCTAACCCCAGCTCAATGCCTTCCTTCATTTCAAGAAAAAAAACCCACCAACAATGATCTAAAAAAGTCGAGAATAATGAAAGGGAAAGACTGAAAGCGAAGAATGATGAATGAATAGGAACAAATGTCAGATTCACGCTTAATCTGATATGAAAGAAGCTCATCAAAGCTAACTTTCACCTAACTTTTACTTCAAACTTCACCCAAAATATCTTATCAATATTAGATCCTTGAGTCTCTCAAGATCAGAAGAGCGTATCTGTGATGTCCATCGCGCAACAAACTTTTACCTTCAGGTATTCCAACCTGTAGTACATCCTCAAAATTTCATTGACCCAAAATGTCTACATGACATGAATTGTTCAAGATGGCCTTTTCCTCCATCAATATTGTCATTGAATTCAGTCGTGCTCGCGAGATAACGGGTTCGTCTGAATCAGAGAATGCACTTCTTCCGATTGGGATAAGTCGTTATCGATCCATCAAGATGCTCCAGAGGCTGAGTTGTCACTGGACCATCCAACATTGACAGCAATTCTTTTGAAAAAATTTACAAAATGGGATTGGACAAAAAATTGATGTCCAACAATGATCGTTCTCCATCATGCAGCACGCTGAACTTATTAGAAAATTGACTGTTTTCGGGTACCGTTAATTTAATTTAAAGCAAGCAGACTTGTCTTGTCCCCCTTGGCCACAAAAAAAAAAGAAATTAATTGTCTCGGGGTCAGTAATGCTTCCGGTAAGCACCGTTACCTTGATTCACCTCGCGATAAGACAATTCCGGTTGTATTATTCTCCCATTTAGATGATTTCAAAATTGCGTGTTGCCCAAAAAAATTCTCATGAAAGTGTCTCAGTGTTCTGCTTTCATAATTTTTGATAGTCCAGCAGTGGATCTGAGAATAATGGGTAAACAAAATATCGTGCGATACCGGAAGCACTGTGCAGTAACACTAGCATCACTGAAATTCAAAAAAAAAATCAAAAAATAAAGTGTAATTGGACGGCATTTCCTGGAGTAAACTGAGCGAAAAAAAGGGGCCAATCAGTGCAACATCCCAGGAGGTTCAGTAGGAGTCACCGGGTGCATGTCTGTTTACGATTAACATTGAAAATGGTGGCACGCAACTGTCTATCAGGCGAGAAAGCATCACGTGAATGAAAAATCGGTGTTTTTCTCTCGAAATTTTCATGCAAACCGTGATATCGAATATCAAAAATCATTTGACGGCTCTCTTTCTGATTTTGATCGAAGAATCACCTCAAAAAATTGGAATGATGCTATAATAACAGCGTTTAGCACCACCTAAACCAGTCCAAACGTCGGAAAGAAGAGAAGAGCGCTTCGTTTCTACAGACATCGACTCCCCATATTTTGGTCCTCCCTGTCTGTAAGAAGTCTTGATGATGAATGGACCCGATTGTCAGCAGCAGACTCCCAAAGATCCAGACATCTGGGTTTGACCGAGAGCTTTGACCGTTCTGGCTTCATAGCACGTCCAAACCTTGACTAGATCAAAGCCTGCTGTCCAAAGCTTTTGAAGACCACGACAAGTTGGTACCACCTGCCAACAACTCATTCAATGACCTAAGAGTCAGATCAAGATCAAATCCCAAATCGTCCATCAACGACTGCTTGCAGTACCCTGTCTGCCCCAGCGAACCATCAGCATCCGTCCGAAGCAGCATTGCATAAGGATGAGCAATACCACACTTGGTGATAGCCTCCAACACCGAATCCCTTCTCGCATCATCAACAGGATAAGGATTTGGCCCCCTGCTCAAAGACTCCAGGCATGCTACTCCAATGCAAACCACCTTCTGCCATGGAGAACCCATCAACCTTCTAAATGACCACCACAAACAGCTTTCCCAATGCAATTCGACCATTCAGAAGTGCCAGAATCCTTCAACGATGGTAGAAATTGATCAACCTAACAGCCAAGCTAATAATTCCAGTCCATCCCAAGCATCCAGAGGAGTGCTGGTTGAAAGCCAATGGACGACTGGACACCTTGAATATAATTGTACCCGATGTATAAATCATGTGGCACTTGAACATTTATAAAACCAAGCTGCGGCAGAATACTGTTCGTCTCTTTGCTTGTGGATGAAACAGAGTAGGTTGTGTAGAGACGGTAAGGGAGGAGGAGGGGATAGACTGAGTTTACTGGCCGGCGTGAATTACGCCAGACTCGAGGAAGTACCTTTGGGTATGCGTTTAACGACGAGCGTCATGCAATGAACGAATCGCCTCCATCCCATGGTTTAGGAAAGGGTTTTACCAAAGGTGTATAACACTGAAATTTCTGTGTAGTCACGATTTGGATCTCACGATTAGTTCATCCTGCCATTCTCCAACCACCAGTGCAACAGTAGAAATAGGATGGTACAAAACGTTGAGTAATTTAAGGTTAATAACTCTGTTACCCAAAGGAATGATAAATTCACTCCAATCTCATTTTGTCCAAGTGTTTCTTCAGCATCCTGATGTGTCTTTTTTTCTCCTTACTCATCTAATTGGTCACCCAACAGCAGAGACCTGGAAATTAATGAACGGCACGTGGGTGTCATCGTCAGGTCAACCCAATAGCTTCTGCTCATTAGTCACGTTATCTCATTATTTCTTTTCTATTTTCTACTCTTCCTTGTGTAACAGACAATTGAGCTTTTTGGTTCTTTTCGATTGCTATTTAGTATACCATGGACCTTGATCCTGTTCTTTTGTACAACATAATGCACGGCAATAAACTATTAATCGATCAATCCATCATTTACCACCACTGTCTACGCTTTTTGTTTCAATAATTAGGGAAAATCACGGTTTTCTCTTCCATTGGCGCTTATTCATGATTCGATTTTTTCTCTAGTGTTGAATTAGAAAGGCAGGATTAATTGGAAATGAAGATGGGACATTAGGTGGAGGGATAAAAGGAGCAGACTCATTGATCGATTGAAAAGTAGGCGTTTACGCATGACTTAACGCTTTGGCTGACGACAGGAATTCAAATTTACCACTTTGAAGCCATTGGACCAATCACTTCTGATAGTCCGGGATATAAACTATTGTAGCAGACGAAATCAGATCGTTCAATTTTCACCTTTTCACCGTTTCACGAGTGGACTTTCTATTCTGATCAGAATGAGTGTGCTTGGGATTGGGAATTCTTCAGATTTAGCATTCAGAGAAGCCTCGTTAGGAATTTGGGCTAGACCAAACGGCTAATTCTTAAGGCAGGATGGAACTGCATGCTTCCTACCACAGCTTGTCCAAACGGAAGTACAATTTTTATCAACTTTTTCCCTCCGTGCACTAATTTTTTGTTCACAAACGTCAACATTAGTTGCGGTAATAATCGCTGATATCCCCCCTGATTCTCCAACGTGCTCCACTGAACAGTCAAGGTAACATAAAGGATGAAATTCCATCTCACCGCAAGCGGAATTCAGGATAGTCGATCGCTGGAGATCGATGGAAAATGTTTCACGATGAAGATATCTCGTGGACACTTTTTCATTCATTGCTGAACTTTCTACTCTCAGTCAGGTTGTTCACCAATTTTTTCTGAGGTATTTAATTAGAATAGCATAGATGTGCAGTGAATGGGCAGAACGAGAAATTGAGTTGCAAAATCAATTTTCGCTGCTTCATCATTGAATAATTAACTTGTTTTGAACTAGAATTGTCGAAGACACTTTGAGGAGTCGTTGGATTTATCTCTGTTTTATTTGTCAGCTCGAAACTTTACAAGTTCATCGAGCTATTATAAGAAAATTTGGACAAATAAAAACATCAATGTGTATATATTCCGATATGGTCTAATGGTCCAGGATATCTGGATATATCTCGGCAATGAGCGAGTTTTCAGAAAAGTTGTAGAGGACTTTTCTGTGAGGCATCAAATTCCCTACAAATAATGTTCAATGCAATTTTTTCGTATATTCACTTGTTGGCTAGATATTTGGTGTTTTCGGGGGAGCCTTGGAGATGCAATGATGCTGAAGGAAGACGGTCGATCTGGAAACTCTGCCCTACCTGCTGTGTCATAAATATAGTCATCCTCTTGGGGAATATATGAAAGGCAGGAATGCGTTGAATTATCAACGCTCAACTCGTGCAGTTCACCTGTATGAAGTCAGGTCTCAATAGCCCGCCTCTCCCTTCGCCGTACAGTACCGCAGTCCCGTAGTGTCACGATTATCGACCCGCCCAGCAACTTCTGGGTTCTCTTATCGAGAGCACTGAGTGCCGGGAGCTCCTCGAGATTAAAATAGCCTCCTGCTTCAGCGATTTTCCAGTTTTTAGGTCAAATCTAGCCACGACCTTTTCCTAATTTTTAGACTGTCAACGAAGAATTTGGGGGACACGGTGGCATCACCTGGTGAAGAGTGTGGACCATCCTGATCAGCATCTGGAACAAGAACGAAGTGCGCTGAGATGATAGCTTGGGTGGAAATTGCGCTTCCATGTTGGTACACCTGTCCGCCATCAGTTTTACCAACACGGAAGGGAAATTTTTTCCTTTGGACAAATTAGAAAGCAGGGAAATTATAATAAAATAAAAATAAAAAAAAAAACAATTATTTTGAGTTGATATAAGAAGCAAAACGGCAAATAGTCGGCTCGAGATTCTTTTAGCGAACTAACGATGCGGAAAATATTTAATTAATGCATAGCTGCGTCGCGCGCATGCGCAATCGCAGAGTATTTTTTCCCTCCTGCGTAAAATGATTATTAAACGTAGTAATTGGGCGTCGAGTTCATTTTGGCGAATTAACGATGCGGGAAATATTTAATTGATGGGTATTGTTTTTTACGACTTCCTAATATGATGTTGTTGATACTTGTCACACCCATTTCCACGTGTCGCTACTGCGTCTTGACCTTAGTTTCCATTTCAGGGCTGTAGGCAATTGCAGAATTGAGAATTGTTGGTTGTAGTTTGTTTTTCATATATTGTACAGGCGATTCTCCCTAGAAGATACCTTTCTCCGATCAGAAATCAATTTAACTGTTGAGTGATCGCGCCTCTTCACTGTATGTAACTGGTGGCGCCCGCAGGGGGAATCCCCGCGCTATGTACTCGGTCGATTTCAGTTAGGGCCCGGAAAATTCGTTTAACTTCTCGAAATAAATTTTTTTTTTTTTTGGTTTTCGAAATGTAGGTTGTTGAGGAGAATACGGACACATCTGCTGACGATATTAATTAATTTAATTTAATTTAATTTTTTTTTTTTTTTTTTTTTTTTTTTTTGGTCAGCTGATGATAGAACCAACGACGGATCAAAATGTTTTTTGGCCGTCGTCTTAAACAGAAAAAAAATTCAACAATCAGAGTTGAATGTCGGCTGGGTAATTAAGAACTTTGGAAATCTACGAAGCAATTAAGAATAATTTTGATGTCCCTCTCAAAGAGAATCGTGTAACGGAGAGACTCCTAATTCGATGTCTATAGCGAATGACAATGAAAATTCAAGATCTTTTTGGATTGGTCATCGTGACCAATCAACTATTTCTACCCAAATCAATTGCACATCGTGTGTAATTATTTCTATCGTCTTAAAAAATTCTAAAAAACAATTATCTATTGATTACTGTTCTCGACCCAAATTTCGCTTTTAAAAAATTTTTGATTTTGCAATTTTTGAATTTCAGCCCAAAACCAAATGCGAGAGACTCTCTCAATGTCCCATTTTGTTTCAATATGTGATTTAATAATTAAGTAAAATTTGATGAAAAAACTGAATATAGGAAGTCATGCAGAACAAAACCTCAAATAATTACCGAGTAATTTGAATTCGTTAAAAGTCAATTCCAAGGCGTCATAATTGTCTCATAAAATGTGAAAATAATTTACGTTCATAATTCTTTGATGAATGAAAAAAAATGGGAATTCTTGCTCGGGGGGGCACCTGGCGATTCCACGAAGTCAGCGATCCTTGAAGCGAAAAGGCAAAAAGTTTTTCCACCGATCATCAAAAATTATTAATCATCTCCTGGAGGAAACAGCTCGGAAATTGCACAACCGCAGATACATTGGAATCAGTGATGCATGTGTACCTCCGATGAGTTGCATTAATGGACGCCATAAAATTCACTCTTTCTGCCGTAGTTTGTATACATCGTACAAACCAAGCATCAACATAAGTATTAAATCTGGTTTCAAATTGTGCTCATACGATGTATGGCGCGCATTGAGAGGAACTCTCACATTTGGTTTTGGGCTCATATCTCGAAATGGGAGGGAGATCGGCCAATTTTCATGAGAATGTTTTTTGCAGTGCACATCGAGAGCTACAATAAAGTTCCCTACGAACATTCCCTAATATTCTTAGTTTTCAAGATATCCACCAAAAACGCCTTCGGCTGATGCCGCGGAATTGCTCCACAGATGGCGCCACTGTGAAGCTAACGCGCGCGTAACCCGCCAACACAATTCTGAAAATTTAAACCCCTATGGGATGTAACGGCCCCAGTAAAATAAAACTACTCGCGTGCACAGGTCTAATATTAGAAGTTCAGGTATTTCAGTACCAACCAGCAATTCATTTTTCAGCCCCCCCCCCCCCCCCCCCTCCCTAAGCCGAGTGGGAATGGAGAACGGTGTTTCCATCTTAGAGATGAAGTTGAGGGAAAAAAGTTGGCGGTTGTGTATCGAACTGAGAGTGAGAGAAAAAAAGTAAGAAATGGGAGACTTGACACGCGCGTCCATCAGCTGGTTCTACTGCGCCTTCCGGATGTCTTGTCTGACTATAACTTGATAGCTGACACAGCTTCATCTTTCTTATGTACTGTCTCGCCTCATATTCGTTTTTTTTTTCACATTTTTTTGGTGTAGGTTTACTGATAAAATTTCTATTGCAGTAACTGACGATTGGAATGAATATAATCACACACACACACACACACACACACACACACACACAGAGTCACACACACACACACCTATCCGTCCGTACATACCCACACACACACACACACACACACACACACTCACTCACCCATCCGTCCGCCCACATCCACCCACCCACCCACCCCCTCCCCCCCCACACACACGCACACACACACATGCGTACGCATCCAATCACTCACCGATACTCGTATACATCCCACTTTACACGTACACACACACACACACACACACACACACACACACACACACACACACACACACTTAATTAGAGCATAAGGTAAACTGAAAATCCATACCATGCATATTTGGCTTTTAAACCTGATTAATGACTTTCTGAATGAAACATCACAAGTGCCTTGCATTAGTATGCATTCACCTTAATCTTGCGCAGTTTTGTCATCAATTTTTCACGGTTGACTCGTAAGGACAATCCTCAATTTTTTAATTGATCCGCGACCAGGAAGTTCGCTTGGTCAACCAACGAGTAATACGACACGGGGCTTGGCTACTTCGTTTTCGTCCCCCCCCCCTCCCCCTGGCTTATTCTTTAAATATCTCTTTTTTCTCCTTCAGCGTTCCTTCGTCATGTCTCCATGAGTCTCTTGACTGACAGATTATCGCGAGATGTTCGATACATGTCATGATTTGATTCTTGAAAAAAAATTGGGAATCCCTCCCCCCTTCCTCCTCCTCCTCCTCCCCCCCCCCCCCCCCCGTCCTTAATTAAGACTCTCAATAACGTCAATTTTAATTCCATGAACATTCCAAATTAAAACTTTTGCTAAGATTAAATTTCAATTTATGGAAACTTAAGTCTTAAAGGTTAAACTTAATTTCAAAAGTCTTAATCCCAGAATCCCAGATTTATTCAAGAGTATTTGTAAATGATTGTGTGCATTAAATACTTGAATAAAACAGGAAAAGCTTTGACTAAAAATCTGAATAAATTGGCATAATTAAATGAAAAGAAAATACAGAATTAAATAGGTCAATATAAATTTTACACAAAAAAAAAAAATCAGGGTAAAAAAGAGCCTTCTTAACTTTCTCTCCAATTAATATTCTGCCATCACATGGTGTAGAATAATCATGGGCCTTATGGACCTTAAAACAATGGCTTCACGTTCCGAAAGAACAAGTATTTTATCCCAATGCTGAATCACATCGGCATGGACCCTGACCTGCGTCAACGTGCGAAATCCCATGCGCATCCACGGCTACCCCACTTACCCGCTGTAACCCACCGCCGTTACATCTCGCGACGATCGATCCTCCTCTCAAGTTCATGAGCACTGATCAGCCTCTCAACACACCACCCCCTACCCCCAACGTCCTTCTCCCCCCTGCCCCCCCAACGTCCTTCTCCCCCCTGCCCCCCCAACGTCCTTCTCCCCCCTGCCCCCCCCCAACGTCCTTCTCCCCCCTGCCCCCCCAACCTCCTCCCCCCTGCCACCCTCCAACCCCTGCCCCCACCTCCTTCTCCCCCCTGCCACCCCACCACCTCCCACCCCCTACCCCTCCAACCTCCTTTTCCCCCCTGCCCCCCAACCTCCTCCCCCACCTCCTTTTCCCCCCTGCCACCCTCCCCCCCCCACCTCCTCCCCTCCCCCTGCCACCTCCCACCCCCTACCCCCAACCTCCTTCTCCCCCCTGCCACCCTCCACCACCTCCCCCTGCCACGTCCCACCCCCTACCCCCAACCTCCTTCTCCCCCCTGCCACCCTCCACCACCTCCCACCCCCTCCCCCCCATAGCAATAAATCATATGCATCCCAGAATCACCAAAGACTCAAGCCAAAAATCCAAACTATTCAATTTCATCGAAAACCCAAAATTGAACCTAGATAGCGGTATTCTCACGTAACCCTTTTTTATAGACCAAAACAACATCTACAAATTTTTGTCGAACTAAATTTCGATAGCTCCCTTAGTTCTTGACATGCACAAGCTGATGTTGGCTTCAAACTGACAACTCGACTGATCACTTCCAGCGTTATTGGCGAACATTCTTCCTGCATTATTCCCGAGGATTCTAATAGTTCTGTAGTTATAAGTAAATGGACAACTGTGATTTAGGATACGTTAACGGCTGTACATATATTGTGGAAAACGGATGTACACGTCTCATGTAAATAGTTCATGTAGGGCTCATACATAAAAAAAAAAAAAAAAAAAAAAAAAAAATCTGGTGACCAAGCTGATCCCAACAAGATCCAATTACCAGGATCACCGGACTTTTAATCCCCGCCAAATGATCCCCAGACAAAATTTCCCGCCACCAATTTCCCTCGAAAATCTCCGAACCTAAATTTCCTCAAACCCAAAAATCCCTAAAAATTGTGACATTCGGGTGCAGTTAGTACACATTTTCACGAAAAAAGCTACCCCATTCAAAATGCCAAAAACTCATGAAAACAAAATTTTCGTCCGATGATTTTTTTTTCAAACAACAAATGTCACCAATTACCAGCTGACAACCGCCCACCACCCACTCAGCCCACCCGCTGAATCCCCAGGTCCCACCACCCATCATTAGTCGTCACGGTCGGTGTGAATAAAGATAAATTCGATTGACAAGAATATCGAAGGTGCCAGTACTCGCGTATTATTGATTGAGGTGAATGCACGAGTACTCCGAGGGGGGGGGGGTGTAACAGAGAGGGCGCTCAGAGCGTGACGGAAGCCGGGAGGGCGGCGAAGGTTCGCGAGTTGTGGGTGGGGCGGTGGGTGGGGGGGGGGGGAGAGGGGGAGTGCGGGTCTATTCAATGGGTAGGAGGCGGTGGGGAAAAAAAGGGAGACCCAGCGCCGACCGGCGTTATATACCGCACGGTTCTCCAATGCTTCTGCCAGTCTCTTCCACGGACGCGCTCCGATCGTCACCACTTTTTTCCCCCCATTATTTTACGTTTATTTTATTGACAATTGTCGCTCCAGTGAATTGTGATAACAGTCGAATTTTCATTATCTAGAGAATTATCAGATTTATCATTTTTTTTTCGTTTGTTTGAGACCAGTCGGAATTTTGAGTTACATCATTTCGCGGTTATCGCGAGTGGAGGAAACAGTGGAAAAAAAATTTGAGGGCTGGGAGCAGTGAGGGGAAGTAAAAATTAAAATTGGAGGAGGGTAGATTTGGGAGAAGTCCAAGGGATAAAATCCGCCTGCAGTCGGACCAACATGGCAACTTATGCTGCGTACAGACACATTGAGCTTGACAATGTCGGCTATGGAAAAAAGAGGTAAAATAATTTTTAGGGTGAACAGAAGGTGGTAAGGCACCTACCTTTGCCGATGGATTTCATTTCAAATTAAATTTAGTGCCTTGAGAAATGTATGAAGCTTCGTGCCTTTACGAATTGTGTCGATGCGACGAAGATCAGATCTGAGGAGAGCACAGATCAGATGTAATGCGACGACCAACAGATTAACACACGATTAACATCGAATTGTGGAGCGAAATAAATTCGAACCATCAACTTGAAGAATGAAAAATACTCTATAAACCTAAACAAATTCTCTTCATGAAATGATGTCGAGATCTGCATTTTGGATGGTGGATGACAGTAATGGAAGGTCAGAGGGAGAGGAACTCATTATTTGGTGTTGTCATCGTTATATGACAATGGGGAATCGTTGCATCGTGAGATCGAAGCCCGACTCGTCAATGATTAGTTAGGAACCGTCTGGCAGACGCGGAACTGCAATAAACAATGTCTTTATGACCGTTTAATCGTTTGGAAACAACCCGTAATTCACATCTGGGGAAGACGGTGGAACTACGTAAATCTAACTGAGAAATACAGTAACGCGGTTCATTATAGGAAGAGGTAGCTCATTGGTGCACCCTTCTCGTGGTTTACGATCTGTTGTCTGCTGACCTTCCATCACCTGGAAGTCAGGTCCCTTCCAGTTGTAGGAAACAGAGATGACGTTAGGTTGCCAGGTTCGGTTCTGCCCATCATCTCCATCATAAACTTTCCTGTGTCAAACGTCTTGAGGTTACCTCCCATGGACAGCGTTAGGCATAAACACATGTTGAAATGTTCTCCAAGACTGCTTTCCCAGAAAATTTGTTATCCCATTGAGAAGTTCTCATGTGCAATTCCAAATGTCAGCACTATCGCAATACAAATGCCAATTATTTGGTATTTCCTCAAGCTGAATGTTGAATTTGTGGGAATCATTGTGGGTGAAAACTTTTAGGCATGTGATGTATATGTTTGTGTGTGTGGGTTCGTGTGTAGGTGGGTGGGTGGGTGAGTGGGTGGGTGGGTGAGTGGGTGGGTGGGTGGGTGTAAGTGGATGGGTGGGTGTGAGTGGGTGAATGGGTGGTTTGGATGGGTGTGTGTGTGTTTGTGTGTATGTGGAACTTTGTCGTTTTTTAAAACTGCAGTGTTCCCTAATCATTCCTTTTTTGCTTATATCTCAAAAAGTAAGGCAGATAGCAAAATTTGTGTGTAATGAAATTTGTAGCTCTCCTTGTGACCTACAAAAAAGGTTATTACCAAAATACCTCTATCTCCTTATGATTTTGAGATATCCGTGGTGGAGTGAAGTCACAGCAGACTCCACTCAGCTGACCTCGCTACCGAATCCCAATAAGAACGCTCTATCGCAAAAACCGGTGAAGATAGAAAGAAATGTTTCAGATAAATATTGTTTGTCATTAGAAAACACACATTTTAGGCCTTATGACTTTTGGCGCGAGCAGCCCTCATTAAGGAGGTATTACAGGTTGAATGTGTTAGTGGTGTATCTCGCGAATGAATCAGAAAATTTTGTGTCACAAATTACAAGTACAATTTTATGTTCGACATAAAATACTGCAGCCCCTTTTTCTGTAAATCACCCATATACGTAATCTATCGAATAATACTGCAAATGTGGTTTAAAGTGGGTTTTTATACATGAGGTTATATGGGGCGTCGAGGAGTTTAGCATCTTTTTCACATTACCGAGTGCGCGAAAACATAGGGATTCCATAAAATGTATGCTACGTGTACCCTCATGTATAAGGAGCAACTTTAAAATAAATGTTCATTGCTATTGGTCGCATATTAATATTTTCCACACTGCTTCTTGATGCGAAATGGTGAATTTCCGGCCGAGGACGGAAAGTACATTTTTCCGGCCGACGCATTTTTCCACCGTAATTCGAATTCCACGTGTGCTATAAAAAAGTTTATAAGAACTTATTTGTAGAGAAAACTGTGCTCTACAAAAAAGGTCCTTACGACATATTGCGCATATTCGATTGGTTTCGAGATATTTCGAAAAGAAAACTATTTTCGTACCTCAGGCGTTGATTGCACTGAACTATTATTTAGCTGTAATCGAAGGCCAAACTAACAACAAATCTTCTTTTTCGATAGATTTCCGTCCGGCGAAAATCCAGCAATCTCGAAACTCCATCCACTTATTTTTCCGTGCTACTACCGAGTTATATTCGTTCATCACATCTCGAGCAACATTAATGAAAATATTAAATGAATTTCGTGTAATTGTTTCTTCCGGGATTATTTTCAGATATTATCATCCAGTTTGCGCTTGACGAAGCGTATTCGTTATAATCGTGCAACAATCCGCGAGTATACGGGGCGCTTCTAATTGGTCTCATTACCCACCTACAATCGGCTACTCATTATTTATTGTTACTCGTTTTTATTGCAGTTTCACATTTGTTGCAAATGTTGAGGCTCCAAAAAAATTTTCTTCTGATTTATTCATTTATTTATTTATTCATTTATTTATTTGATACCAATCTGTGCTACCCGCAGGTTAAATCTCTGTCATTCAAAAATATTTTCCCATGGATTCCATCAGAGACTGGATGAAATGAGAGAAGTCGGGCTCAGCTACATGGATGGGTGTCCAGTAGGGCCTTCCAAAGAAATGCTCAAGAGCAACTAGCGTGGGGAGTACAGGAGAGGGGGATGAAGGCAAACACACACACACACACACACACACACACATATATATATATATATATATATATATATATATATATACACGCCCATCCATTTTCTACCAACTCTTTTTCTTGCCAAGAAACTCTCCAAACACTTATTGGCAAGTAAAAGATTATGGGAAGTCTCGAGAAATCATAGATCCATAACGATAAAGCCTCAAGATGATGAGGGATTTAAAAAAATTACTGATTAAACGTTCTGCCACAGTGCATTGCGGTGCAATCAATGACCGAGCAACCGAGTCCAAGGTTATTCCCGCGGTCAAGCTCACTCATTCATTTCTCTGTTATAACCTGTCCTTACCTCGCAACATCAACGCTCTGAATAAAATTATTTTTCCCCCCATTACAACATTATTTTCCTTCCGCAATTGCATTCACGAAAAATGCCAAAGCCGGCCAATTGTCCCGGTATTCGATGAACTTGTATAAAAAAAATTGGTTACGATACATTCTTAACCTCCGCTATCAAATTATTTCAGTAACAATTGATTTTAAGCGGCATTATCTCACGAGAAATTTTCCCACATTCAAATGCACACCAGTCACTCATTGAGCTGACATAATTGCATAATTAGCAAATGTATACTGCGACTACAGCTTTACCTCAATTTTTTCAAGCTGAAAGGGAAAGCCATTGTGGTTTATTTCTGTAGCAAAGTGACTACAAGTAAGTGTTATCCAGGAAGAATAGGCATGATGAGAGATGGAGTACCACAAGGTGGATCTATATGGGATGGTTAGAAAGCGTGACTCAGTAACTGGAGAATAACCCATGGGAGATATGAGTTATCCGTACAGCGCAAGTCATAATATTTTGCGGAACTCCCATTTGTTATCATCCCCTCCGCCGCTGCTGCGCCACCGCTCGCCGCCCCCCCGAAACCGCTCCGCCGCCCCTCCGGAACCGCTCCCCCCTCCCTCGCTCACCGCTCCGTCGCCCCGCCCACTCCCCCACTAGTCAATCGATCCACAAAGATTAGCGGAAAAAAATCGAAAGGATTAATTACGAAGGAGATAACGAGAATGGGTCAATCGGTAATCTGCATAACGGTTCTTTTATCAACTTTCCTTGTAAAAAAAAATGTAAACCTTGAATTAGCCAACATAAAACGCCGAAAAATTTGTTCTCTACGTCCCGTAATATTTCTTAATTGATAGATCCCCGATTAGTTATCTCGAGAAATCGAGACGAGGTCGATTAATTTTCTCACTGTCGAATCTCATATTGCACAATTATCTCTATACGAAGGCGTCTTTTATGTTTTTGCTTGACAGTACATACCTTGTCTCACACACACGTCAAGAGCCATTAACGTGGCACAATTTTCAGGCGTTTTGTTCTGTACTTACTGAGACTGCAACATTGTCAATGATTCTTGTCTTGATGAAGACAACATGTAAACAGTTGAACTGAGATAATGAGCGTCATCATTTCTAATTGTTTTTTTGTTTGTTTGTTTGTTTGTGTGTGTGTGTGTGTGTGTGTGTGTGTTTGTTTGTTTTTTTTTTTTTGTTTTTTTTGTTTTTTTTTTTTTTTTTTTTTTTTTTTAAATTAAGAAGAAGTTATTATTTTGTCGCAGTGGTGATGAATCGATTGGGGATCGTTGTGAGATTTTGAAAACACTTCCAGATCTTTTGAGACAGTGTGTGTGTGGGTGGGGAGGGGTGGATGTCTGTGTGTGTGTGTGTGTTCATAGGTTTTGATGGAAATCTGTCGAAGTTTTTTTTCTCATTAACCATTTCAATTTCTTATGATACTGTATCATGAGAACGATTGGAGATAGAGAAAAAAGTGTTAATTAAATGTTGTTCCTCTTGTAAAAATACATATTTCATGTCATATGACTTTCTCTATTAAGTTTCATAATTTAGGAGATACGGGGATCTGAAATGATCGGTTCGACCCTTGCGCGCGCCCACTCACATGTCGTTCATTGAAACTCTGGGTTTATTTCAGGAACGAGTCGATGGAGACAAATTTGGCATCTATCTTTTTTGTCGGGAATTAAATTATCAACAAAAAGTATCTTATGACATTTTCCTCTAAATCAACTCGGCGAAGAGATAATTGGATTTTTAAACCGCGCATTGAGAGAATGTCTCACATTTCGTTTTGGGCTCATAGCTCGAAATGGGAGGGAGATAGGTCAATTATCGTAACAACGTTTTTTGTAGTGCACATCGAGAGCTACAATAAAGTTCCTTACGAACATTCGCTAATATTCTTAGTTTTCAAGATATCCTCCAAAAACGCGTCATCCTCCCAACGTTCTTCAGGCGCGCATTGAGAGCATCTCTCACATTTTGTTTTGGGCTCATATCTCGAAAGGGGAGGGAGATAGGCCAATTTTCGTAACAACGTTTTTTGTAGTGCACATCGAGAGCTACAATAAAGTTCCTTACGAACATTCGCTAATATTCTTAGTTTTTGAGATATCCGCCAAAAACGCTAAACCGAAGGAGCTACTTGAGACGTTGGTGGCTTATTGCGTCCCACGTGAATTTTCAATTTAGGAATTTCGGGGGAGTTGTCGATAATTAGCCAAATAAAGTCAAGAGTTTACCGACAAATTGACTAATTATCTGAGGCCTTCGATGCACGTATATATACGCCAATTTGTCAGGAGAAATTGAGCCGATAATTTAAGAGACATGGAGAAAAAAAGACGCCCCGACAATGAGGAATTTCCCACGAAGACAAATGGCCAATTTGCAAGCTGATTTATTCAAACTGCTGCCGTATCTGTCGTTGAATCGCTACAATTTTCAGTACGCCTACTTCGAGTCGATCCGCATCATTTAGGCCTCATTATCAATGCCGAGTCAATCAATTGTCCATCAATTTTCTACTACAGCCAATTAGCATTTTTTTTTTATTGTTTACGCCCGCGAATTGATGTGATCAACTTTTTTCATCAATTAATGCGCATTTTTGTCGGGGCATTTAGTGAGCCGGAGTGAGGGATCAATCAATTAAATTGATGGGACTAATTGATGTATCAATTAATACGACTTTAAAAAAATTTTCTTTTAACAAAATCAATTGTCAATTTTTAGAAATTTTTGAAAAATGCCAAAATTGTGAATTTTTTACTTTTTTTTCAATTTTAATTTTTTTTGAAATTTTCGAAATTTTGTTGATCTCAAAAAATCGATAGCATTCAGAATCTTTGGAATGGTGAAAAAAATTTTTTTTCTGCATTTTTAAAATTTCAAAAATGTGCAATGCTTCAATTTGTAATGGAAAACGCGGAGTTTTGGATTGATCTCGAGAACAGGCCAGTTTGAGGGAAAATCATAGAGGACTTTTCTTTTGCAAATTCAATTTCCTACAAAAAATGTTCAGCAACATTTCTCCTAAAAATTACTATTTCACGAGATATTTAAGTTTCCGGTGAAATTTCGAGGAAAAAACTAGCACAGAAAGGAAATACTTAATCGGGTAATTATTGGTATGGCCCCAATGGGTCACGCTCACTGACACCGCTTGCTGATCTGACTTCTACCCGATCCTTTCGCTTTTCAAAAAAAAAAAAAAAAATTCAAAAATAATGGTCCTTTTAATTTTAATTGAAGCGAAAATGAAAATTCATTGAAATCACACCCAAAGCCCACTAAAAGAATGCCACGTGACATATTCAGTGGGCTTCATATTCATCCCGAAAGGAATTGAATTGCAGTAGCCCCAGAAGAGCCAAATAAAAGTGCCTCACCAAGGGGTCATACTAAGCACGTGCGTGGAAACAGGACGCCCCGTATTTCCGCTCGTTCCGAATATTGCATTACACTAATTACGTAATGCGACACGTGAACCTCTTCACCAGACACTCTTCATACTTTATTTGCTTTTGTATGCGTCTCCCCATAATCATCCATCCACCGACCCACCCACACACGCCCTAACCATCCACCCACCCCCCTCAACCATCCACCCACCCCATAACCACCCACCCGCTCACCCCCAACCATCCACCAACCTAATAACCACCGACCCACCCCCTAAGCATCCACCCACCCCATGACCACCCACCCACCCCCTCACCAGCTACCCACTCCATAACCACCCACCGACCCACCCCCTCAATCACCCATCCCATAACCACCCACCCACCCCCTAACCAGCTACCCACTCCATAACCACCCACCGACCCACCCCCTCAATCGCCCATCCCATAACCACCCACCCACCCCCTAACCAGCTACCCACTCCATAACCACCCACCGATCCACCCCATAACCAGCCACCCTCTTCATAACCACCCACCAACCCACCCCCTCAACCACCCACCCCATAACCACCCACCCACCCCATAACCACCCACCCACCAAATAACCACCCACCCACCAAATAACCATCCATCCACCCACCCTCTTCTATCCACCCACCCACCCTCTCCCACCCACTCCCTCGTGCCCCCCCCCCTTATCTTTACTTGACTTGAGAATTTCAACGGATTTCCGTCTCATCGATTTCAGCACGTTAAGGGTGAATATTGTGTTCATTGACACGCAATAGTCAAGGGGTGTTCACCCCTTCTGAAATAGGGAGAAATTCAGCCAGCCGTGGGTTAATAGGGCTTCCCCGAAGCCGGCAAATCCAAAGCCTGTCTACTGGTGCTATATACAGGGATAAACCAGTGGGCCCCGTGGAGACCACAAAGAATGCCTCTCGATTTGTGATTCCGGACGTTCCAAGGCTTTTCCAAAGCTCAAGTACTCGCGGGTAATCCGCGAATTGCCCGCGAATCACAGTCGAACACTTGAAGCTAGTTAATAAATAAAATTTTATTATTCTCGGATTTTTTTTACAACGAGCAAATGACTTTGACTGGGAAAATAATTCACTCAAAATTCATCTAATGTCTCAACAAGGCATTTTGTGGCGGCGTAATAACCGACTGTGAATAACTGCATGCTTCATAAAACCTTGTGTCTATTAAATATGAGCAAATAAATCTTTTCCAGTTACATTTACATGAATTTCATAAATTTTATTACAATTTTCTCTTCTTATTGTTTCCACGAACACAGAAACTTTCTTCAATAATATTTTTTTCACTTCAAATTTGTTGAATTATTTTTTTTATTTTTTTTTATTTTTTAAATTAGAATTTAAATTGGCCTAAAAATTCAAAATTCAATTTTTTCAAATTCTAAATTCAAACATTGAGAAATTAATTTTTTTCTCAAATCTCAAATAAAAAAAAAAATTAAAACCAAAAAATAAAATTAAAATGGAAAAAATAAAATAATGTATTATTATTTTTATTTTGTTAAAGAAAAAATTATTAAACATTACCCTCAAATTTAGAAGAAAAAAAAAGCGAGATTGAATCTCTATATAGACAAAAAACTAGTTCCTGGAAAAAAATACTAAATCAAGATTAATTGAGAAAAAAAAAATGTATCATCGAATGGGAAATTTCTTTTTATAAAATGAGTGCAATAGAGTTAAATGTACAACGGTACACACATGGTCTCATTACCCGCAATAACGAACGTGTAATTGTACCAAGAGGGTAAGAGAAAATCGCGTCTTTTCCATCTGACCAAGGACCCCCCCCCTCCACCTCCCCCCTCCCCCCCATCCACCTCCCCCATCCACCTCCCCCTCCCCATCCACCTCCCCCTCCCCCATCCACCTCCCCCTCCACCTCCCCCCTGCCACCCGACCACCTCCCACCCCCTACCCCCCCCCCCCCCCACCTCCTTTTCCCCCCTGCCCCCCCCCCCTCCACCCCCCAATAAAGCCCGTAAATTAAACTCGTGAAAATAGCAATAAATTGTTTATAACGGTATGCAGTGGTAGATCTTTCTCCACAAGAGCTAATAGTGCATCGGCCTCGTTAAAATCCCAACTCAAGGCACCATCGTAAACCCATAGATCTCAATGAGATGTTCATTAATTTAATTTCAATCTCCACACGAAAAAGAAAGAAAAAAAAAAAAAACAAACAAATTCCCCCAGAAAAATCACAGGCCGCTCAGAGATGCTGCGAAAAAAAATCAATCTCGCCTTTTCCGTATCTTAATCGATCTTCCCAAAAGAGAAATGTGCGTAATTGGCCGAGATCGATTAATTTCTCGTAAATCACTCTCCCCTCGCGTTATAATCACTTATTCAGTGAAATTACTCTGCAACATTTATCAATTAAATTTGTCGGATTTAATTTTATGGGAATTGATGTTTGAGTATAGCATACAGGATTGATCAATCTTTTGAATTCCCGCAAAACTATTTTTTTCTCACATTTTTTTCGATCGATAATAATCATAATTATCCATTCGATATTTTAAGAAATGTATAAAAAAATTATTCAAAAAATGATAAAAAATTGTCAAAAAAATAATTTTAAGAAAATTGATCAAAATAAAATTAATAAAATTTTTTTCTAAAAAAAAATCCAAAAAAATTGATAAACAAAATAATTTTGAAAAAATTAATAAAAAAATATGATGAAAATTTTGATAAAAAAAATTAGTTAAAAAATTTAATTAAAAAAATTGATAAAAAAAATATGTCAAAAAATTGATTAAAATTTTTACTCAAAAAATTGATATAAAAATTGAAAATTGCACAAGGATCTACACTTGACCTTGCCACCTACCATCTCCAAAATGTCTCCCTCTGTACTCTCCATTGATAGCGAAGGTTGTGCAATTTTTACTTCCTATAACCGATCTGTCAAAAAATTTCGGATTGTTGATTTCCTCGTGCTCTGCCAAAAATCTAGGTCGAATGATATTATCCAATCGCGTGACTATGGAATTACAAAGTAAAAGGAAGAAATTTCGACAGTTTGATAAGCGATTGTCTACCACTGGGGCAGCGCACACATTGCCATGGTGATATCGAGCTCGCTCTTACCCATGAAGATTTATCGAAATGTTATGGAGACATCCCTCAAACTGGTACCAACCTGGCTTGCCTCACTCAAACCTGTCTAATGCACCATTTTCTTATTTCTTCTCGTTTATTTATTAGCCATGTTCGTGTGGCCGAGTGGATTACATTTACTTTACCGATCCATACTTCATTTCTTTTGGTTCCAGTATACGTGACGGTACGACCTAGAGCTTTATGTAATCAACGGATGGAGATGTTGTCATTTGAGATGATGTTGTCTCCATATACTTAGCATTATTATTGCCATATCATATTCATGGACTAGTAAATAGGATAAATTTCAAGTGGGATGATAAAATTAAAAATTGTGAATGTTGAGAATGTGAAGGATTGAATTTCAAGTAATGAATTTTCAAGAAATTTGAAACGAGATTTTGAGGGGCAAAAAAAATGAGGGAAATTATTCTAATGTTCCGCTTACCGCCCACCCACTCCCCCTACCACCCACCCACCCACCCACTCATCCTCCCACCCACTCACCCTTCCACCCACCCACCCACCCGCTCACACTCCCACCCACTCACCCTCCCGCCCCCACTCACCCTCCCACCCACCCTTCCACCCCTTCACCCTCCCACCCACCCACTCACCCTCCCACCCAACCACCCACCTGGCCAGCCACCCACCCACCCACTCACCCTCCCACTCCCCCAGCCACCCACTCACCCACCCACCCATTCACCTAGCCAGCCACCCAACCGCCCACCTGGCCAGCCACCCACCCACCCACCTATCCACCCACCCACCCACCCACCTGGCCACCCACCGACCCGCCCACCTAGCCACCTACTTCCTTTCTCCTTAAAAAAAAAAGAAAAAGAAGAACACGCACACACACACACTCATGTATCCAACCTTCGTCAATCAACACCCAACACACAAGCCCTGATGACCATAACAACTCGTCCAATAAACAAATAAAAAAAATAAAAAAAATAAATAATTACCAATCAATAAATTGACAATCAGACAATTTGTTCACAAATTAGTAATCGCAACAGTCCATCCAATTAGCGCGCCATTGTCGCGTGTGGGTGGGATAAGCCATTCATTAAATTCAACCCGAAAATGTAGGGGGCATGGAGGTTGTTACATGCACACACACACAGCTATATAGACATATAGGTATATAGATATATAGGTATCAGAATCTGGACCCTGTGGAAGACACGGAGGTTGTTAGGTGCACCGTTGCAGAGGCGTTTCGCGGCTTGGTTTTTCAGGAGAAGGCCTCGACGAACCATATCGCTACGTACATAATGCCGCTCGTTTCCGATCGCTGCACGGGCACACCTATATCCTGTTCATATCATTTTTTTTTTTTTTTATTTTTTTTCCTCTCCTTTTCACTTCCTACGATCGATTATCCTCGTTTGCATCGTCAATTTCATTCTGAAAAATCAAATCAAGTTCATTCCACTTCGCTCAACAATTAGCATGCTTTTAGGGAAGCACTTCAGAGCCTCATTGCCTTCAGCATCGATGTTCCTCCCAAAAAACTTGAATATCTCGTGAACGGCTGATTCTACGAAAAAATGTTACTCAACATTTTTTGCGGGAAATTTGATTCCGGATCGAAAAGTATTTCACTATTTTTTCCGTACAGGCGCTTATTCTCGAGAAAAATGCAGAAAATGACAGGGGGTCCAGCGATGCATGCAGCATCGAAATGAGCGCTGTTCCATTTGGATGTCTCAAAAGTTCCGTTCTGAAAAAAAAAAAATGAAATTCCCATGTTCACGTGCCTTAACGCGTGCCGTGGAATTATTACACCCGAGAGAAGCCGAGAGAAGAAGGAGAAAAAAGAGGGAGAGACTGAGAGAGAGAGAGAAAAAAAATCGCGTAGACGTAACTCGACGGAATGCCAAGTTCGCGGTAGTAGCCAGTTATAACGATATGAGAAAAGCTTTTAACAGTGTGCTTGCACGTGCACAGTAGAATACCGGTGAACGGTCCTTTATAAAACCGTAATTGCCCGCACACACCAGGGTGATCAGCAATCCGTAAATCCTCTTCACGGATTTGCTACAACACCCAATGAGTATCACATTATTAGCATAATTCGTTGAAAGCAAATGGTCTCTTCCGTACTTATTTCATCAATGAGTCAATTTAATTGATGACAATCCAATACAAAATTTTCACTTCTATCTTTGGATCCAAGGAGACATCATCAAATGTCCGTATGTATGTGTGTATGTGTGTTTACGCGTACGTATGTGCCCACAATTTTTGGACAACGATTTCCCCCGAACGAATCACCCGATTCGATAATATTTTTTCAATCGATGCGTCTTCACGCAGCTGAGACCTGCTTAGACTTTAAAAGAAATTCATGCACTAGTTTCCGGTTTTTTTTTAAACATGAAGCATGAAAATCGCCAAAAGTTTTAATCAATCATTATTTACGAAGTAAAGTTGTGATCAAGCTAATCAATGTCGCAATTGGAGTCTCTCGGCGCACCTTAGCCTCGATCAAAATTTGACTCACTTTCACGTAGTGATTTATTAGTTATTGTTTGATTTTGAGTGGCGCGAAATTTGAATGACTATTCAAACTTTCATATTCGGTCTAGATCCGAAGTTGTCCGACTACCGCCGGCGCATGCGTGTTCGCCCGCATTTGCACAGGAGAGTCTGAATGCGCGATGCGCACTGTGATTGGTCAGTGCGTCACGTGACATAGTCGCAGGTGGCGACACCTGTTGTATTCCAGTATTCAAAATTTCATGATTCCTATTTTTTCCTCTGTAACCAGTCTTTGAACATTTAATTGACTCCCCCATTTTTTCCAGGGTACTTAAACCACCTGGTGGCGGCAGCAGTGACATCTTCGGTGGAGTTGATGAAATAAGTCCACGTCGTGTGAAAAATCACAATCAGTCCCAGCTGGGTACAGCGCTATTTGGAGATGGTGCAGCAAGTACAGGAAGCAGCAGTCCCGATTCACCGAGAGCAAATAAGCCCGGTAATGATTCCCACAAACGTCTCTTTGGCCCTCCCGATCCATCTCTCCCTAATACTAAAAATCACATGCGAAGCAATATATCATTGAGTGGAGACCAAGATAATGCTTCACCACGTATCAAAGTCAACGGAGTTAATGGTGGTTACAAGTGCAATGGCAATGCCATTACCAATGGCAATGATAATACTAACGATATCACAGGTAAATTGAGGCACTCACAACACTAATAATATTCCTACGTCATTGATTACATAAATTCAAAATTTACAGATTATATTTTTAAAGTGAATTAAATTTTTTTTTGTGGAGTTATTGACGATTCTTGGATTCAAAAAGCTAGGAAGGTCCTCAGCGCCGTCCTTCAACTGACTGTACTAAACTTCGTGGCAGTGCGCATGCGCGAGTCGCTCGTTCAAAACGGGGCACGCGCGCAAAATTAAGATGATAAATTGTTGAGTAGATGTTGAGACGATTTTAAAAAAAGTGCCTGCGATATATTCTGTTGGCGGGAAATTTAAAAATTCAAGTCAACCTGAAAGGTTTTTGGCAAAAAAAAATGGCGGGAGAAATTTGAAATGTTTCTTATCGTGTCTTGATGTGAACAAGATACAACTCCAAATTTTCTTCCTTGAAAGATCTTTTTCCATTGCGATAGAATATTAAACGTTTTTTTGAGTGATTTGTGGGCGCCACGACCAGTTTTTGGAACGCGCATGCGCAGTGCCGCGATGTTTGGTTGCACTGGGCAATGGCGCGGCGCTGATGTGGCTCCACTGCGCATGCGCAGTGCCACAATCTTTAGTTCCACCAAAGAATTGCGCGGCGCTGGTGTAGCCCCTCTGCGCATGCGCAGTACGCATTTATCGTCTATCCACTTGCAAAAATCAGTTACTTGAAGATTTACGTAATCAATGACGAAATAATACGTACACTATCTTAAAATATGTGTTACACAGGCCGCCATTTCCACATAGATTTTTTTTTTTCATCAAATGTAGCAAGAAGCTTTAAAAAAAAATTAGAAATCTAAAATTTCAGTTGAGGTGTGATAAAATTTTTGACAATTTCTTTATTATTGATTTTGGTAAAACAGTCTGAAAAGTTAGGAAAATTGCTTTTGGGGCCATCCCAGAGTCAATAATTATCGAAATAATTTTACCATTTCTCTACTGACATTTCATCGTAGTATGAGTAAAATTTTTCTAACGCTATTTCACTCCAAAATATGTCTGTTAATATTTCCAAGCAGCATTTAGGAGAAACAAGCGATTTCGTAAGTGTGCAGTGAGACAAAAACTAAAATTGACACAACACAATATGAAAACACAATTCCCTAGATATTTTTATTTGTTCATTATTTGAATATATAGATATAAAAATGAGTGCTACTGATAATTTTGTCAAGATAGTTTGGAAAAAGTGTCTTTTGATTTCCTCATTTTTCGACTGGATCATAATGGCCTGACTCTCATTTACATACACATATTTTGAGTTAGTCATTTATTGTGGTAATTAAACACGTTTGGCAGTTTTTGTTTCCTTCACGCAAAGGGATTCTCTCCTGCTTATGTGAGCATAGAAATTTTGCTTGATTACTAATTTACCATCTTTCACATTCTATCGTAAAAGCTATCCTTCATTCTCATTTTTTTTCTTATTTTTGATATAACTTTCATGCGCTTTCACATTGAACTCGCACAAGCATCACATGGCAGATTCATTGAGGGGCGTAGCCATAAAAAAAAAATTCAGTTTTGAAATTTTTTTTCTCGGTCAAACATTTTTTTACAAATTGCAAATCCCAAAATTTGAATTTTAGAAATTTTTTTTAGGCAGATTTCAATTTCGTTTTATCATGAAAAAAACATTTTTTGTTAATTATTTTGTTACACAAAATTGTTTTTTTTTGCAAAAGTTTATTTGAGAAATTCGTATTTTGCAATTTTTGAAAGTTCAAATTTTTGGATTGGCAAAAAAAAATTGAACGAAAAAATTTCCCAAGGAGAAAATTCGTAAAAATTAAAAAAAAAATTTTGTGTAACTCCCCTCGAAACACTAATTTTTTACCCAAATAATTTAATTTTTCAATTTGTTAGTTATTGTTATTTCTCCCCATTAATGCGTCTAAAGATTGAATCCCCTAAAAAAAAAAAAAATTATTCAAATCGAATTGTTTCTGAAATTGCTATTAACCGAATGACATTTTTTTAATTAAATTTCAAAGATCATCTTTCAATTTGCACTTAATTTTTCTTCGAATTGAGACAAATTAATTCCTCAAAATTCATATCCAATAATTCGATTCATTCTTAAGACGCTCGCAAATAACACACTAACACATTTCCACTCGATTTCTGGACATAATTCTTGTCTCGGTGCATGGATGACAAATGACGTGGAAAAAAACAAAAAATAAAAAAAAACACAAAAACGAAAAAAATCTGCTTTGGTGCGGGGTTGATTGTTGCTGTGGCTATCAAAAAAAAAAAAAAAAAAAACTTGGTGTGGTGTGGAAAATTGCCTGGTGCACGCCTTGTGCAGGGGGATCTTCCTGCATGCCCCGAAATCCGGTAACTGGAGACGGAATTGACATAACGCCGATCAGGCGCAGCGCAAGAAGGTGTAGAGGTAACGTTTAAAAAAAAAGTAGAAAAGAAAATCTCATGTATATTCCCTCAGAGAGGGTCCCAGTGTGTTGTACTGTCCCTCTGGGCACCAGAAAAAAAAATCAGTGCAGTGGACTTTCCGTAACTCCTCAGCGCGAGCGAGCGGAGGAGAGTGCGCCCCCCACTCCGCGCGACCTTGGCAATAGCGCGTGAGGGGTACGGCCGTTTGATTGGTTGCCGTCGCGCGTGGCCTCACTCAAGCCATGCGATTGCCTCGCGCTCTCCCTGGCCACGCCTACTGCCAGCGTGGAGGGGGTAGCCCGTAACTCTGCGTGCGCGGCAACCTCCGCCCGCCAACTGGAGAGTCATGTAAAGTGCACTGTATCTTAAAAACTACTGACGATAGGAAAGAAATTGATAATTACTTATTGAAGGGGGAACATCCGGGAATGTTGTACTGCCCCTTCCAATTTTCTTTATTACAAACAAAATTTTTTATCAATGTCCAAAATTTGATACTGGAATTTTCAAGTGCGAACCTCGGTTTTTCGGCGACCTCGTTCTTCGAAATTCTACAAATTTCAAATCCAAATTCCGAATTTTGTACTAAAAATTCTTTTAAGATTCCACCTCTAGATTGGTATAAAAAAATGTCAAGCAAAAACAAAAATAATTATTGGAGTAATAAAAATTTTTTAGGTTCCAGAATTTTCAAAAATTTGATATTTTCAAAATCGTTGAAATTTTTGATATTTTTGAAAGTGTTAAAATTGCCGATATTTTTGTGCAAATTGAGAATTTCTTACATCTTTTAAACAATTTAAATTTTGTCCCATTTTCAAAATTGTCCGAAGTTTTCAAATTTTCGATAGTCTCTTCCCTTCTCCTTTTTACCATTGGATATATGCAAGCTCGATATTTGCCACCTACCAATGTCACTGCCGCTTTTATAAATAATAAAAAAAGGGAGGGTAGTTGCGGCAAGGCCAGCTTAGAGTACCCAAGTCTATAATCAAGAAACCATTATTGCACGAATTTTCCATAAACCTTTTCCTTCCTTAATCTACTTTGGGGTGCGTGCAATAATTTATGTATAAATCCTGAAAATTCCCAACTAAATTTTGACCAAATAAAAATTAATTGCAAAATTTTTGTCGCTCAAAAATTTTATATTATAGCATTCCTTTCCTTGAAAATTCCACCAAAAAATCGACCAAACTAAAAAATGTTCCACTGTAAAAAATTATCTTCGAAGAGCATTTTTGCAACGGTCCATCTCTAATCCTAGGTGTGTCCCACGTTATCCTACGGGACAGTTCAACTCTCGGTTACGTTCTCTCAGTACTATCATTTTTATTTTAGCTCTTTAGGTGAGTACCAAAAATCCAATGGGACACGTGTAATTGCACTTGTTTTTTTGTCGATTTTTCTCGCGTGTGCTTAGATGAGAAAAATTGTGTAAATCCTAAAGCTTTCCTCCATTCAAAAAAAAAAATCTCTGAAATTTCAGATTTATATTTTTTTTTTCAACAATTATTATAATTCTCTGGATGGTCAGCTGACTTCGCCGCGCCGCGGTTTTCGGCGAATATCTTGAAATCTATGAACAATAGGAGCATATTGATAAGCACCTTTTTTGTAGAGGACAGTAAGAGCTACAAATTTGTTTTTACAAAAATTTCTCTATCTATCCTAGATCTCGAGATATTTACCGAAAAGTGACGGGACACAGGCTGAACACAGCTGACCTCCACTACTGGGATTAAAAAAAAATTATTGAAAAAAAAAATAAGCATTGATTAAATTGGTAAATTCCCAGATGGAAATCCCGTGACCGGAACTGGCTACATCGAGAGCGCCCCATCACAAAATGGCAGTAGCAGCGCTTCAAGCATTAATGGCGACAATAGGTCAACAACTGATTCATCTCCTGTCAACAGCAAACCACGTGGTCGTGTGCCCCCCGGTGGTTTCTCATCTGGTCTCTGGTAAAGGGACCCCGAGTCAGCCCATAACCAACAACTCATCAAAACTTCTCCAGAAGTCCAAAAATCGACCTTCGCAAAAAAAACTTGAATTTTAAAAATCATACGAAATTTCAAAATGGAATTACTCACCGAAATCCCTGACCCCAATATTCCTCTCATTTTCTTGATCATGAAATTAAAATTCCATACGATGAAGGAGCATCGTTTATCCATCATGTAATCCATTACGAGACCTCGAAGACGAAAAAACTTTTGATTTCTCGCCCAAAACACCACGAAAAAATATGAAAAATGGCTTAAAAGAAACGTTCATTTTTGTAGTTAAGAAATTAAAAAGATTGAACTCAATTTGAAAAACATAAATGGGTGAAAAAGCTGTTTGAAAACGCGAGGTGATGGACTGATGTGGCGCCGCCATTTTGTGACTACCCAAAGCAAGATGGCCGCCCTCAAAATGGCTGCTTCGTACATCAACCCAAATTTTTCGCATTATCAATGTTCTTCAGATCAACCTCAACTGATTTCCCTCCAAAAAAAACGAAAATGAATTTTTTTTTCAAAAATTTTTCATACTTTCACGATTTTCCTGTGTTTTATAAATCAATTTTCTCATAGTCTTTTCCATAGCCTCTAAATTGCGAAATTAAATTAAACGCAAGTGCACCCTAACCTTTAAGTCAAGTGCTTTCTTAATTCTGTGCCTTTTATATCCCATGCCTGAAGCATTAAGTTCATGATTTTAAGTGAAAAAAAAATCAAAAAAATTTTGCAAAAATTTGAATTATGAAAAAAGTTAAATTTCAAATTTCCCGCCAAAATTAAAAAATGATTCAAATTTAATTAAATTTTTTTCACACGTTTCTCGATGTGCATCGATTGCGTAAAATTTTCTCATTTTTTTTTTACGTCTCTCCCCGCCCCCTCCCCTTTTTTTTACATCTTCCCCTTTTTTATTTAATGACAACGGCACACCTAATGAGCATATTTATTAGCCTCGCGACTCGATTACGAGCCAATTATAAATACAAATAAATAAGATATTTAAAATCACGTATATACACGAGAAAAATATGAGATAGCGTAAAAAATACACTATTACACGTTTAATTATATGTAACACTCTTTTTTTCTCCCCCCCATTTTTTGTTGAAAAAAAAAAGTTGAAGCTATTTAAAAAACAACATTATTGATAACCCGTAATCGTTTGATGTGAGTTAAATTATCAATGTAATGTCACAGTTAGTCGTGATTACCTTTTTGTACTCTGGCAATTAATAAAAAAAACAAAACTTTTTGTAAGCTATCCTTCAACTTGGTTATTTATTAGCCGACAGTTATGACAAATTTTAATTTATGTAGAATACTTGTTAACAATACTGGTGATTTTTTTTTTCATTTTTTTTTTATTTTTATTTTTATTTTTTGCAATAAATAGAAAAATATGGGACGAGAAGTTTTCACGAACAAAAGTGTAAAGAAAAACAGGAAAAATGAAAATACACACTTCGAGAATTTTGAAAAAAAAAAAAGGAAAAAAAAAAAGTTTTAATCCAAAATTGTGAAAATTCCCAAAAATTTTGGAAAAAAAAACAAAATTTTTGACGTTCCCCAAACCCGCCAAAATTCATCTTCCAACTTAATTTTTCTATTTTTTCCTCGTGACCTTGAAACTGGTACCAAGCTCTCCCTAGACAATCATCGTGCTGCGAAGTTTCTGAATGATATCCTTGACGCCAGCCGCCCCCGCGCCACAAATACTGGTGAAGACCTGTCTCTGCTGAGCCTCCTTCTCGAACCTGACAGCGATCTCCCTGGCCCTCCTGGTGATACTAGCAGGAATGCCAGCAAGCCTGGCAGCATTGAAGCCATGTGACTTGGGACAAGCTCCACCAACCAGCTTATACAGAAACGTGACAGTCTCCTCAGTCCCCTCCTCCCCCTCCCCCTCCACCTCACAAGCCATATGAGCCAGCGCCACATCCTCACTCCTCTCAAAGTCCTCCACAAGCGAGTGATAATGCGTCGAGAAAAGTGTCCTGCACTTGATCTTGCTGAGTGCATCAACAACAGCAGCAGCAATAGCAGTGCCATCATACGTCGAAGTCCCCCTGCCAAGTTCATCCAGCAGGACAAGTGACCTTGGACTGGCATGCTGGAGTATCATAGCAGTCTCACTGAGCTCCACCAAGAACGTGCTCCTCCCCGTCAAGATGTCATCACTGGCCCCCAGCCTGGTGAAGATCCTATCAACAAGACTCACCGTACACTCATCAGCCGGCACATAGGACCCAACCTGCGCCATCACAGTGATCAGCCCCACCTGCCTCATCAGCGTAGACTTTCCCCCCATATTCGGTCCAGTAAGTATCACCAAACTTGCATTACCACCAGAAGCAATACAAGTGTCATTAGGCACAAAATTGTCCGAAAGTATACAAGGATGCTTGCCACCCTTGATCATGGTAAAGACACCACCATCATCATCAGCAATATGAGGCAGACAGGTCTCCCCACTTCTAGCATACTCAGCAAAGGAGACGAGTACATCGAGCATGGCAATGCTGAAGACAGCTGTGCTCCAGAGCTCATACTTGTCACTGAACTTGGCGAAGATACGACGATTGAGGTCCTTGAGGATCCTGTCCCTCTGCTCCTCAGCCTTCATGTGCCTGGAGAGGAGCTCACGACACTCCACGGTATAGTACTTCTTGAAGCCCTTCCTCTGACCTTGGAGCTCATAGGAGGAGTCAGCTTTCTTGGCTCTTGCTTCAGGCACCTCCAGCTGATATCTCTTCTTATCAGTGCCAGCGAATGACACCTTTCCACCGAAGTACTTCTCCTGCTCTCTGAGGTAAGCATTGCTGTCCTGTTTTATCTGAGCAAGCTCATCAAGGATCTCATCGTACTCATTGTCGACGCCCTCCTTGGGCACGATGTTGCCCTCCTTCTTGGCTGCCTCATGGTCGAAGGCTCCCTTGAAGTACTCCAGGGTCTCAGTGAGATCTGGGAAGTCCCCACTGGGAGCCAACTGCAGGGCCCTCTTCAGCAGAGCACTCTGGAAGTCCTCGAATTTTCTCGCAATTTTTGTGACACTCTCAAAGCCTTCCAGAGCTGTCGTAAAGTCCAGGATCTTCCTCTTTGAGTACGTCTGGGACTCGAACATGAAGGCCCTACCATCGGGGTGGTTCTTCATCTTCTGGGCGTTGCCATGTGTGTGAATTTTGCTCAGTAGCCTCTCGAGGTCTGGCAGGTGGCTCATGGACTTTCTGACCTCCTGGACGATATCGGGGTTGTCCATGAGCTCGGTGATGGCCTGCTGACGACTGACGATGACGTTTTTACGACAGGAGGGCCTGCAGATCCAATCCTTGAGCAGTCTTTTGCCAAATGCTGTGCAGCAGTGGTCCAGGGTTTTTAGCAGGGATCCATCGTCACCCAGGATGCGCAGGTTGTTTATGGTGATGGCGTCCAGGACCATCGTGCTGGATGTTGGTGATGTCTCGAGGTTTGGGGAGGCGTCAGGTGGTGTGTAAGTGGTGAAGTGCTTTTGGCAGAGGATCTGCTGGTCCAGCATGAAGTCTTTGAGGAGGTAGATGCAGCCACCCAAGGCGTTAATTGCCAGCTCCTTGCTGTCATCTGGGGTTAGGCCCAGGGAGTCGTTGGGGTTGAGGAAGGACTTCAGACCCTCTGGCCACTCGAAATCTGAGTCTGACTCAGGCTTGAAGTAGTCAGCTTCGTGCAGGTGCTTCAAGGTCTTGGAGGCAGACCAAAATTGAAGGTCCTTCTGGAGAGGTTCCTTAGCAGCTGAAGCTAGAAGAGTGTTCAGTATCTTCAGGGTCTCCTGGGAGAGATTTCCTCGCTCGTGGACCACGTGGGCTGGCAAGTAGTGGGAGAGGAGGGTCAGCAGGCGGGAGTAGGAACGATCGTCCTCGAACTGGCCCAAGTGGAACTCACCTATACTTGTGTCAATAAAGCAAACCCCAAATTGGGGAAGCTTGGACTTGGCATCAACTCGCTCCACGAGTGACAGCAGGTAGTTAGACTCGGGTGTTATTATCTCTGGGTCTTGGACTGAGGATATTCGAGTACCTCGTGTTGATATTTGACAAATTTCACGACGGACTACTTTGTCGAATTTTGTGGACTTTGATGTCTTCTTCACGCGCTCTTGCATCATCTCGGGATTCTCGGTTTGCTCGATTCGCGCTACCTTGTAGCCCTTTTCGACGAGGATACCTGAAAATTATTGATGATGTTGAATGATGAGTTACAGAGGGGATCAACTCAGAGGATTAATTTGTTTTAGTGTATTTTATCAAGAGATGGCAGAGATTGTAAGGGAACTTTTTCGTTTTTGTGGGTGTGTCTGGGTGAGTGGGAGACTGGGGGGGTGAGTGGCCGAGTGGGTGGGTGGGTAGATGGATGGGTGGGTGGGTGGGTGGGTGGGTGAGTGGGAGGGAGGGTGGGTGGGTGGGTGGGTGGGAGGGTGGGTGGGTGGGTGGGTGGTTGAGTGAGTGGGAGGATGAGTGGGTGAGTGGGAGGGTGGGTGGTTGGGTGAGTGGGTGGATGGATAGATGGGTGGGTGGGTGAGTGGGAGGGCGGGTGGGTGGGTGGGTGAGTGGGAGGGCGGGTGGGTGGGTGGGTGAGTGGGAGGGTGGATGGGTGAGTGGGAGGGTGGGAGGGTGAATGGGTGGGTGGGAGGGTGGGTAAATCGATGAGAGAGTGAGAGGATGGGTGGGAGAGAAGGAAACGGAGTGGGTGGGAGGGGGGAAAGACCATTTTGACTCACCTGAGAAACGACCATAAGCAATTTCAGGGAAGCCTGAGTGAGCCCATTCCCCTCGCATGTAAGTAATTCCCAGTTCGTTTGCACCAGTCACAGCGTCCATATGGTAGAGCTCGTAGAATTTGCCCACCTTGAAGAAGAGGACACAGTCAAAGTGTTGGGATTTCAGGACCCACCATTGACGCATAGCTGGTGTTTGATTGTTAAGAAAGTCTTCCGGGACGTAGAGGGTGCGTGGATCGTAGTTCTCGTGAGAGGGCTGACGACGATTCTTGTCCCGACGATTTTCGGGTTTCAGGAAATCCAACTTCAAGTGCGGCCAGGACTCAGCACCCGAAGCTGGCCCACTCACCGAGGGCGCTTTTGCCAGCTGGAATGACTCGTCCTGAATGGGGAAATACACTTGTTTTGTTAGATTCTTTTTGAAATTCTTGAATTTTTGAAAATTTTGGAAAATTTGAAATTTTGAAAAAAAATCAAAAGCTCAAAGTTTTGAATAATTTTAAAAGTTTGGAATTTGGAATTTGTTTGCTATATTTGACAATTTTGAAATTTTTACAAAATTAAAAAATTGAAAATTTGAAATTTTGAAAATTTAAAAATTTGAAAATTTGAAAATTGAATGAACCTTAAAAGTGAAATAAAAAATGAAAACTCTACCTTCATGGGTTTCTTCGCCGAGGGTTTTTTAGCAGCAGGCTGGGAGGATTTCTTGTTCGACAATTTCTGTTTTTTCTGTGAACCCAAAAATCAAAGATCAGTAATCCAAGTCGACTTAATTTCCTGACAAAAAAAAATGAGTGGTAAGAACTTACTTTTGGTGTTTCATCATCAGTTTCCGTTTCCGTTGCAAATGAGCTCTCAGTAATTTCTTCTGCATCATCGTCGGACTCACTAGCATCATCAGATTCTGCAAAATCGTCAAAGCCAGCCCCCACGAACAATTGTTAAAAAGAAATACAAAAAAAATCCTAATTTAATTTGTAAAAAATCCTAATTTAATAAAAAAAATCGTAATTTAATAAAAAGGAAAAATCCTAGATTAAAAAAATGTAATTTTTTTTTGTCAAAAGTAGTATAAATAAAAAAAAAATCCTGGCAAAATTTGAACTGGAAAAAATACTGACCAGGAACATAATCATCACTGGAGTCTCCGCCTTCAGAGTCCTCCTCGGGAATGATAATTCTCCTGCGCTTAGGCTTGGCCGAAACTTGCTCCTCATCCTTCTTTCTTTCCTCATCCTCATCCTCATCCAAGTCAGGTGTTCTAGCTTTCAGCGGTCTCTTCCTATTCGCTGCTTTGGAATCTTTTTTGTTCTCCTTTCCCTTGCCCTTTTCTGTGGGAGAAAACACTTGGACAATTAATAAGATTCATAGACAACATCCCTTCGTCTTCTAGCAAAATTTTTAGCGACATCTATATCATAATAATTTTGTTTTTGTAACTGTGGAAATTGTGTCAACTTCAGAATTTTTTTTTTTCATTTTGAAAAATTGAGTTTGAAATCCTAACTTTTTTCGGTGCTATATATAGAACCATTTCTATATTTTTTACTAACAAAATAATTTGTCAAAAAAAAAAGTTACCGAAATATCTTTGCAATTTTTTTTTTTCTAAATCGAATTATAACAAAATTTAGCTCATTTTTTTACGAAGAAAAATTGCGCAAAAATTTTAAAGTTCTCATATCGAAAATTGCCACTCACAAAATTTTTAGTTTTCCAAAATGTTCGGTTAAAAAAATTTTGTGTAATTTCGCAAACACAATTTTTCAAAAAAATTAAAAACACGTGGGATTGTTTTTTTACACTTTCATTTTTTTTTTTACTTGCATAATAACAAAATAGAATAGCGCGTCAACCATGGAAAATGCGTCTTTCTGTTTGTCCGGGATAGCGTCATTTGTCCAGACAAAAAAAAGACGACAGCTCTGGAAAATTGAATCTCCCCAAAAAAAATTTATCATTTTTTCACTGATGCAAATTTATGAAAATTGTTGACATTATTTTTTATAACAACTAAGAAAGAGGCAATGAACAATTTGTGTAGAACGAACCTCGGTTTACGGGTGCACGTGTTGGAGTTGTTGCCTCGACTTTTTTCTCAGCTGTCGATGCATCTTTAGGTGTAACACTTTTTGGCGACTTGAAATAATTAAACAACGTGTTGGATTGCTTCACTTCTTTTTTCGGTGGCATTTTTTGGTGGATTTCTCCGTCAATCGATTGCGGAACAAAGACTCAACACTAGCCGGTGTGGCGCCAAAACATTGTAATGGTGAATGTGAAATGTCACTAGAGTATATCTAGGGGAAAATCCCTAGAGGTATCGGAGCGCTTTGCTATAGTGAAAGAGGCGCGGCCATTTTGCGGGTCACGTGACCGGTCATTTAGAACTTCTGAATTTTCCCAATGTGTAAATTAAATTTTTGGGAATTGTTTTTTGATTTCCGAAATTTGCTTAGCGTTCGGTTTTGCAATGTTTTTTGTTACCTCGCTGGGTTAGAGCGCACTCTATCGGACCGACAGGCCAAAACAAGTATTTTCAAATTTGGCGCCAAACGACTATTGCTCAGCATTCTTCGCGCCAATTCCCACCGCTTCTTTGACCCTGCAGAGGTTTATAAAGATCGTATAACACACTTAAATCTATAATTCTACAACATCCAATACAGTTTATTTCTCTATACAGTGATTTATCCCCAACAAAAAGGTCACGTGGCCACGTGACCGCCATTTTGTTTATAACAAGTTTCATACTATACACAAAACAAAAAAGTTTTCCATCTTCCAAAATTTCCGTGTCATCCTTAATCCTGGATACAGTTTCAGAATAAGTGTTCACCTTATCATCTGTTATCATCTCGCTCAATCAATTGCAAGTCCCCAAAGCGCATGCGTCCAAGTTTTATTTGCAGTGAATCATAACCTTTATGGCACCACTAGTCGGCGATTTAGCCGCGTCAAAAGCTTCGACAGTTTTTTCCATGTGGAAGTTGTGCGTTATCAGCGGCTTCACATTGACTCTACCGGAAGCTACGAGATCCAGGGCATCAGCATAGTCATTAGCGTACCTGAAGACTCCGCGAATGTCCACTTCGCGTATCAACGCATTTATGAGTGGTATCTTCACTTCCGGTGCGCCCATTCCCACTAACACAGCAACGCCACCTGACTTTGTGGCCTGAAAACATGTAGGGTAATAGGGGTATAAGAATATTGGAGAGTTTGAGGACGCTAAAACTACTTTTCTGCCTCCGGAGCTGGTAACCGGTACTTTTCAGGCGCGAAGCGCTAAAAAAGTCGGTTACCGCCTTCCTTAACTTTCAAATTTCCCGCGCTTTACACGCATGGTGTTCCATCAAAAAATTATTGAAAATTAAGCAGATAATCTGGAAGTACTTGTGGACACTTCCTGGAAGATTTTTGGAGAATTAAACGAGCTGATTTGTATGATAGAGTACGTACAAAAATTGCGGTTCTAATGCTCGACTCAGCGCCAGAGGCATCAATGGTTTTGTCAGGCTCTGCACCAAGTAATTTATGAACTTCAGGTACAACTTGCTCAGTTGATAGCCCAGTGACTAGAAGTGTCTCATCAGCGCCCAATTCCTTGGCTAACTTCAATCGTCCGGGAACGATATCTTGAACAAAATGGAGATGATGTAGGTTAGCCTGGTGTAGTAGAATGATACATACAAAAATCTGTTTTAAAAAAAAACTTGTTTTTTTTTCATGGAAAATAGATTATGCGAGCCATGAAAGCAATAATAAAAACAATCGGTGATGTTCTTTATTCAGCAGATGAAATTTGGGCGCTCTGTCTGATGCGCGCGCATTCTCCCGCGCATGCGCGCCTGGTCTCTGCTGAGTAAGAGAGGGGGGTTACCGCAAGTCGAGTTCTATGTTCAGTTGAAGGAAATGAAATAAAGAAATAAGACCTAAAATGAAAGACGTACCAGTAATGACTATTTTACTGGCAGCCATTGCCTTCGCGACCAATAAGCAGACTAGACCAATTGGGCCAGCCCCCAAGATCAGCACTTTCGATCCAATTCCAACTGCGGCACGTTTGCATGCATGAACACCAACGGCCAAAGGTTCCAGTAAGGCGCCCTCTTCAAGACTCATGTGATTGGGTAACCTGTAAATGATAAAATGCAAAAATACCCAGATTCACAATTCGCCAACAAGTGGTCCAGAAAGATGTTTTCATATAGTTTTGTTCTACAATTTCATTTTTAGTGAAGGAACAATTACTTGAAGCAGAAATCCGCAGCGTGTGTGTAAAATTTTCGAAGGCTTCCGTGAACCGGTGGAGTTGCGCAGAAGACAATTTCCGGGCAGAGATTGTACTTCCCCTCTTTGCAGTAGCTGCATTTTCTGCAAGGTACTCCAGGTTCGATGGCGACTCTGTCGCCGACCTGAAAATTCATATAGCTATAGTCCAAGTAAAATCCCTGTGATTGGTCACTCGAAGACAAATCCTTTAGTAAGAAGGAGAGACGAAAGAATCTATCGATATGTATCGAAATTATCGAAAAGTGTAAGACCGAAACCGATGCGCCACCAGCCAGTGCGGTGGAAAAGGGAAACGCGCGTGCGCGCATGCGCCACGCAACTCGTCCTATAGTAAAAAGGAGAGATCAAGGCAACTATCGACGAACTGCGCGTGCGCAACTAATGTCAAGATCATCTAAAAATTACCTTCAAGTGCTTCACATTCGGTCCAACTTTGGAGACAGTGCCCGATGACTCGTGTCCTATTATCATTGGTGCTTTCACAATGAAGTCCCCAATTCGTCCGTTCACCAAGTAATGGACGTCAGATCCGCAGATTCCAACACATCCCATCTCCAGAAGTACCTCTACCATTGACATATCAATTATTTTAAATATTATATTTGAAATGCAATAATCCTTTCTACTCAACGATTTCAATTATCATTCGATAATTACATTTGTTCATACATAAATTAGACAAAATTCACATCTAAAATATTGGAGGAAAGAAAAACTTACCATTATCACCGGGCTGTTGAATTTCCGTATGCTCCTGTGAAATAATTATAAATCAATGGGATGTGCGTCTATATATATCAAAAGTTTGAGTAGTGTAGAAAAACGAAAGAAAATGAAATGAAGAAGTACAGATCTGAGCCGCCCCCCCCCTCGCCACGCCGCGTGGTAAGTACATTCGGCGCATGCGCAAGAAGCGTTTTATGCCCGCGCAGCGGTAGGAAAATGTCACTTTGCGCCCGCCAAAAAAACGTAACATTCACTTTCTGTGGCGTGAAACTGTCAGCAGCAAAGTTTTCCGTTTTTTCCTGTCAACTGACAGACTATCAACGCCGATTTATTTGGTACAAATATATATCAATTGGCAACAACTACAGTGTGGCCTTGGGAATCAGTGTGCGGCGTCACTTGTACGCGTTTATTGAATGAGCGTCGGCCGATACGCTTACGACACACATGAGCAATTATCATAATGACCCGTATTATATAATCCAATTTTTGTCGCGCATGTTTCGCCATATTTACTCCATTTTTGGTTGTGTTGCATTATGCAACTTGCATAACAAGAATCGGTTTTTTAACTTTCGCGTATACGGAAAATTAAAGTTTTGGTCCGAAATATATATATATATATATGTTTGTGTGTGGGTGTGTGTGTGTGTGTGTCTAACGGTGTATGTTAATTGTCAAAATTCCCCTCTGCAATTTTTTTTCAAACAAATTACGCAATCAATATTGCATATGGCGGAAATCGGTACAATGGTTTCCCCGTTTTTAACGATTTCAAGTGCGCGGACCGCTGTATTATGAAAAGGCTTGGAGATACAGAAAAAAGTGATGAATGAATATTGTTCCTCTACTAAAAATCTACATTTTCTGTTACATGACTTTTTTTCTCAAGTGCCATACTTTAGTGCAACGGCGATCTGAAAGTTATCGGTTCGACCGGTCGGCTTTCGCACCCACATTCCCTTGATCCGAAATTTCGGTCTAAGGGGTCGCGGGAGAGGAATTTGCCAGATAACTTTTTTGTCGGAAATGAAATGCTCTACAAAACATATCTTATAAGATTTCTCGTTAAAACCACTTGGTAAGGAGTTAATTGGATCAAAATGAAAAAATGAAAACCCACTGACCAGTCGAATGTCGTTGATGCCATGGAGCACAGCAGTGAGATTATGTGTTGTCATTTTCCCAAATTTTTTGAAATAACAAGTAATATAACGCCAGTAATCGAGGAACACGTGTGGCTCCGTCGACGAGCGCACCGCAAATGAGCCCGACGCCTGTTGCGAACAGAATATACACACATTATCCTTATCTCTGTAAGTTGATACTTGGATTGCAGACTGAGCGCTTGCGAGACACTTTCCCCACTACCGAAAAACTGGTTCTTTTTTTCAGTATACTCTATATAGATATTGAAATTCACTATTTTTATTATGTCATATAACAATCATTTTTCCAACGTTCTTCACGCGCGAATCTGCAGGCATGTCACTTCTTATTTTGGGCTCATATCTCGAAATGTAAAGGAGCTAGGCCAATTTTCATTAGAACCTTTTTTGTAGCGCACACCGAGAGCTACAATAAAGTTCCTTACGAACATTCTCTAATATTCTTAGTTTTCAAGATATCCGCCAAAAACGTTTTCGGCTGATGCCGTGGAGTTTCTCCACAGATGGCGCCACTGTGAAGCCAACGCGCGCGCAGCCGCGAGAATTCTTCTCGAGTCGAAAAATATAATTCCCATCAACTTAACCCAGTGGTATAAATGAGTTTCATCTCCAGCTAAATAAACTGCAAGAGTTACTTGACGAAATTGATTAGAAAACCCCCACTCAACAATTTCAATTTTTGAAGATTTTGGTGAAGGTCTCTCCCCGCAATGATCTCTCCCAACCTCAAAATGGAGTCGACCAGTGTGTCGGACTTACCTTCACACACCACTCACGTCTTATCTCCACCAGCAGATTCTGTAAACAACCTTGTTATCACCTAACAACTGCAATCACCAACATGTCAATAAAAACTGCATAATTCCCACATTGGTCATAGATAACGTATAGTATTTTTTAAATTCATTTATTTATAAACGAGAACTCCCCTCCTGCCTCAATCATCCCCCCAGAATCCACTAGTGGACTGCTGAATATTTTCTCTGTTCTCCCTGCGTACTCTAGACGTTGCACTAGCCTCACCCTTGGCCACAACTTTTCTCGATTCACCTTTTTTATTTCTCTTCAAAATTGCCAACTTCGCTCGCTGCTTTATCACTTCCGGTGGTATTGTTGCATTAGTTGAAGTGCTTCTAATACTCCTTGCATCCATGTCAATGTCAGAATTATTGACTGCCATGGAAAGATTGACTAATTCCGGCACCACATCGGCGTCCTCCTCATTTTCAACGTGATGCTTCAATTGCGGGCTGTCTCTGCGCAGATCTATTGCGCATATTTGGGTCGCGTGGACGTCGTCCTCCTCGTTAAAATTGTCGGGGAGTACTTCGACGTTGGATTGGGATCCGGGGAGATCTTCTGGATCTTCTGGACAGTCCTCTTCTTCCTCAATTCCCATTTCGATCAGCAAATCTTTTTCCATTTGACGGGTTAAGCCACTGGCTTTTATCTCGACGTCCACGCAGTCCTCGCGACTGGGAACAAAATTTTGGTGAGCAATGAAGAGATTTCGAAGGACTTTTAAAAAATCCCAAAAAAATACAGAAAAAAAAATACCCAAAAAAAATACTTTAAAAAATACTTGAAAAAAAAATACTTAAGAAAGAATACTTGAAAAAAATACTTAAAAAAAAATACTTGAAACAAATATTTAAAAAAAATACTTACGCTAAATCTTTAAACGATGGATACAATTCACTCTCGTACCCAAATCGACGTCGAAAAAAGTCCCTAATACACTTAACATCTCGCTCGAAATAATATTCAGCATTAATATGCTCCGTGGAAATCATTTGTGGAAAATCTATAACTACTGGTTTACCATCGTCAGTAATCATGATGTTGAACTCGTTGAAGTCTCCATGGATCACTCCATGGTTGCCAAATCTCACAATAAGATTCATCAATTGATCATAGAGGTCTTCAACATTGTCTACTTCATGGACACCACATCTGGAAGATAGAATAAAATAGATTTAGAATTTAGATAGAAGATGAAAAAAAAAAAATAGAATTTTATTGAAAAATTAAAAAATTAAAAAAATTGATTGAAAAATTTTAAAAATTGATTGAAAAATTTAAAGAATTGATTGAAAAATTTTACAAATTAATTGAAAAATTTAAAAAATTGATTGAAAATTTTAAAAAATTGATTGAAAAATTGAAAAATTTATATTGTAAATTGACAAAATAATTGCAAGAGGTAAGTTAAAAAAAAATAACGTACAAGGGCCCTCCCTGAATGAGCTCCATAACGACACAGTGTCGATTGAAATCAATGGCCTTGGCCACGGGGAATCCCCGGTCTTCCAGTGCCTTCATATAAGCATATTCCCTAGTGGCCGATATCCTCGATAAATATAACCACGACATGGACTTTCTGTGCTTATGGTAATCCCTTTTTCCCTTTATATTACGAAAGCACGTTCTTCCCAATCTGTGCAATTTTAGACAAACTGGTGTACCATCTTCATTAGCCACAACGTAAATATTCGACTCCTTGCCAACGCCAATTTGATTTCCAAAAGATGCGACAACTCCACGTGCCACGAGGACCTTCAGGGCAAGATAATCGTAGCCTGCATTTGTTAAGCGATAGCCATCGTCTGAAATTTTTTAAAATTGCATTTGAGAAATGGCGGTCTGAGATTTATGTGAAGTATTAGAAAGAGGCCAACCTCCAGGTTTTTCGGGAATATCTCGGAGGGAAAGAGAGATAGGGAAAACTTTATGGGGAATTTTTTGTAGAGGAAGTCGAGAGCTACAAAAAAGCTCCTTTGGGGATTCCGTCATTTCCCATAGATTCTGAGATATTGGCGAAAAACCGAGAATAGTTAGAAAAACACGTGGTTCACTTTACTTCAAAACATTTTTTTTTTGTTTTTTTTTTTTTTTTTGACAGGTTCATACAGAGTATGACAGAATATAACAAGTATGGTAAAACAGCTTTGGGTAATTTTATTATCGAAAAATGTGGAATTTCAAAAAATTGTTCTAAAATGCATAGAAATTAAATTGTTAAAAAAGAAACAAATTTGAAAAAAAAAATTGAATGCGTCTTTATAATATCGTCAAAAACTATTATAATAATTGGAATTACAAATTGTGGAATGGTTTGAAAATGAGTACTTTGTGATCGAACATAGAAACTTCGAAATTTTGGGCTGTACCAAAAACACTTGTTCCTCCTAGATTACCATTATTATGATTGTTATTTTATTTTTAACTTCCTGATTTTTCGGGAACGTAATGAGCATGGACAGGGGAACTTACAGTGCTTTCCGCGCTCATAACTGACCAATCTGTGTTTACTCAATTCTTTCAGTAACTTGTGCACACCTCCATGACGTAAATTAGCAATTTGCGCTACCAAAGAGCCCGGTACGAGTTCGTGATTTTTCATTCCCATTTCGATCTAAAAATGAAAAAAAATATATAGATATAGTAGAAAAAATATACAGAAGTTTTTTGGGGCAGATTTGCGATGAATTTATTCGTTTAAAAATTTACTCACGGCTGTCAATACACGAAAGTCCTCCTTGGTTAAGTAGCGCAACATTGTTACGTTGAGTTTTCCCATTTTCGTGGATTATTCCCCAATTTCTTCTGTTAAAACGCAACAAATGACCTAAATACTCAAAGATTATTACCAATTTTCGTATATCGCAGGCTCAGATACCTGAAAAATTTGAATTTTCTTTCTAAATTGTGGGATACTCGTAAACAGTGAAACCCACGTGGTCACGTGGTCACGTGGTCACGTGGTCCCTAAACTAGGGTCCCCAAACCGGCGCTCGTCTCCTTAGTACCTTTTTCCCACGTGCGAACGCTGGATTGTGCGCCTCACAAAATGTCAAAACAAGTGTTTGTAACAGTTGGAACAACAAAATTTGATGAATTAATCAAAACAATAACCACGGATGAAGTTCTGACGGTAATGCACAACAAATTAACTCGTTACTTTATAAACATGTGTTTAGTGTGATAGATAGTTTGTGCACTATGCACATGACAATAATATTTGAATGTTTCAAAATATTCCCTTCAAAATTGATTATTTCATTAGCTCTCTAGTTCCAAAAAACAAAACAAAATGAAAAAAAAAATGTGGTATCAGGTGGTTTGAAAAACCGCCATTTTGAATATTCGATCATTTGAAAAAAATAAGAGTGACAAAAATTTAAAATGAAAAAAAAAATCTTGGTAAACTAATTACTTTTATTTTGTTTTTTCTCCAGGAATTGAGTGGTCGAGGATATGACCACGTGATCCTTCAAATTGGAGCATCGACAATTGAGCCAGATTGCACTCCTCGCTGTGGAGTTAAAAAAATTGAATTCTTCAAATTGAAGTCATCAATTCAGGATTGCATGAGAGCAGCAAGTCTTGTTATAAGCCATGCAGGTGCTGGCAGCTGCTTGGAGGCTCTGGAAGCTAGAAGACACCTGATTGTCGTTACCAATGAACTCTTAATGGACAATCATCAGTTAGAACTTGCTGAGCAATTGTTCGAGGATAACCACTTGTATCATTGCACTTGTGCAACTCTCCTGTCCACGATAAGAACCATGGATTTAGATAAATTAGTTCCCCTTGTTGGTGATAACAGCGAAAAGATTGCCCGAGCTATTGACCAGTTCATGGGATTTTAACGAGAAGAAAAATCCTCTACGTTTATGATTGACAATGTTGGAAAATGAAATTAACAGAATTATTTGACGTGTTTTATGATTGCCCAAGCTTCCTCTTTTTTTTCTAGGTTCCAGAGATAACAACTGGCTTCTCGGAGAACTTGTCTCACAAGTTTCCAAATCAAAGTTCACGATGCTGTAATAAAAATGAATCTTAATAATTCGGATTCGATGTAAAACAATGGGAACCATATGAATACCATAGAAGCGGTATCCACCATATGTGGATGGAACCAGAGGTACAACTTTCTGGTACCATCCGCCCAAAAACGCTCATCTGGTCGCCCCAGAGGAGGCGAGAATAAATAAACTCAAAATGTCAAAGAAAATTGTCCGAATTCCAAGAATGGGAAATGGAGCAAAAAGAAAAGCAAAGAACTCTCTGAGTCAGTCAAGGTGAGCTGCATCAAGACAGCCAAAACGCATACAGGTTGGTCCAGCACCAACTGCCAAGCAAGGGTCCATCGCCTCAAAGGTCAATCATCGAAACCTATACATACCATTTGGAACCAACTTCCCGAAGTTTGTTCAATGCAAAGTATAGATTGTTCTCTGTAATTACAAGTTTGGGAATTTACCAAAATGTTTAATTAACCTTATGAGTGGAGGGGTAAAGTGGGATTTTCAATTGAATTAATGCATAATTTTTTTGAATGATTTTTCTTGACTTTTGTTCAACATGACTTACAGTAAGAGCATTGTAATAATTAAATAACAGTACATACAATCATGATCTGTTTCTTGTGTATGAATCAGTAATTCTCTGGCAATGTTGAATGTATAAGCGCATGCTAGTTCGTCTGGCTCAATGGCAATCATTTCATAGCATTAAAATTATAGTTTCCAGTGGCTTTCATCGATGATACCAGTAATCCAAATTCATATTTTTCTTTTTTTCTTCTATTTTATTGGACGCCAAGCCCAATGTTATCTTCTGACTTCGATCGTTTCAGGCTTTAAAACAGAAGTGACTTAGGTATTAATCAGAGGATACACGACACAAATAACTACATCATTTTACAGAGTGTCTTGGAGCTTTATTTCATTTGAATTATTTGTTAATTGGCTTCTTAGGTGGAATTACTTTGATACCAAACCAAGACGAGTCATTTCTTTGAGTAGTTCACGACCCATTTGTGCTGGACTCCTTGTTACGATTACACCCGCCTGAAACATTTTGTTTTTTTTTTCAATTAATTAATACTGGGGAAAATGTCTTGAACCAATTGGGAATCTTTGCATATCTTTTTAGACATATATTTTTAAATAGAAAACAAAAATGGAGGTATTAATTGGAAATTAGAGACAGTGATTTTTGTGAAGCCAAAAAAAATGAAATAATTCAAAACGTGAAGAAAAAAATTGTATAAAAAAATTTTGACAATTTTGAAAAATTGGAATTCCAAAAGAGACTTTTGGATTTGGAACCTCATTTTGATTCTTGAGCTTCAATTTGCATGGTGGGCAGTGCTGCCACGGAATACGAACTGCGCATGCGCATTGCAAGTCTTGCAGAGACGCAAAAAAAATGATCTTATTGAATAATCTTATTTATTGTTTTATAAAAAAAGTGGGGTTTTTGAAAAATCCTATTCTAATTTTTTTAAACATATATAGGTAGATTGCTCACCTTCTCAAGAGCATTAATTTTATCCTGAGCACCACCTTTGCCACCGGAGATGATGGCACCAGCGTGACCCATTCTGCGTCCAGGTGGCGCAGTGATTCCAGCGATGAATGACACTACGGGTTTAGCTTTTGGGCCCTGAAATATATTTTTCACATTGCATTATTTAGATAGCGTAAGACCCTCAATTTCGACTGTGCGAGTGAACATGTGGGATTGAGGATACCAATGAAATAATTGTCATCAACTTACAGTGTTATGCTCGATGAGGTACTCAGCGGCGAACTCCTCAGCACTGCCACCAATTTCTCCAATCATGATGATGCCATCGGTGCCGGGATCTCTCAGGAAAACTTCGAGGCAATCAATGAAGTCTGTGCCATTGAAGGGGTCACCACCAATTCCAACGCAGAGGGATTGACCCAATCCAGTCTTGGAAGAGAAGTTCACAGTTAAATGAATGGAGCAGAAATACGGCAAAGTTATGATTTTCCCCCGGGTTTAAAATGGTATTCGTGGGCAAAGTTGAAATTTTAATACACAAAAAGGAAGAAAAACGTCTTCGATTTCGGCGAAGTTAACATTGGGACATTATGGGGAGGACAACTTAAATTTAAAAAAAAATGAATTTTTGGCCCCACCCGAGTGAATACTATCTAATTGGAAGCCCAGGAAGATATTTCCGTCGATTTTGGGTCGAAAAATTGAAAGCAATTTTTTTCGATTTTGGCCAAATTTAACATTGGGGTCTTATGGGGAGGCAAACTTAAATTTTTTAAAATCGAATTTTCGGCCCCGTGCGCGTTTATACTATCCAATGGGAACCCCCAGAAGAAATTTCCGTCGAATTTGGGTCGAAAAAGTCAAATTAAATTTTTTCGATTTTGGCCAAGTTTAACATTGGGCTCTTATGGGGAGGCAAACTTAAATTTTTTAAAATCGAATTTTTGGCCCCGTGCGCGTGTATACTATCCAATTGGGACCCCTAGAAGACACTCCCGTCGATTTTGGGTCGAAAAAGTCAAATTAATTTTTTTCGATTTTGGCCAAGTTTAACATTGGGCGCTTATGGGGAGGCAAACTTAAATTTTTTAAAATCGAATTTTTGGCCCCGTGCGCGTTTATACTATCCAATTGGGACCCCTAGAAGACACTCCCGTCGATTTTGGGTCGAAAAAGTCAAATTAATTTTTTTCGATTTTGGCCAAATTTAACATTGGGCTCTTATGGGGAGGCAAACTTAAATTTTTTAAAATCGAATTTTTGGCCCCGTGCGCGTTTATACTATCCAATTGGGACCCCTAGAAGACACTCCCGTCGATTTTGGGTCGAAAAAGTCAAATTAAATTTTTTCGATTTTGGCCAAGTTTAACATTGGGCTCTTATGGGGAGGCAAACTTAAATTTTTTTAAATCGAATTTTTGGCCCCGTGCGCGTGTATACTATCCAATTGGGACCCCTAGAAGACACTCCCGTCGATTTTGGGTCGAAAAAGTCAAATTAATTTTTTTCGATTTTGGCCAAGTTTAACATTGGGCGCTTATGGGGAGGCAAACTTAAATTTTTTAAAATCGACTTTTTGGCCCCGTGCGCGTTTATACTATCCAATTGGGACCCCTAGAAGACACTCCCGTCGATTTTGGGTCGAAAAAGTCAAATTAATTTTTTTCGATTTTGGCCAAGTTTAACATTGGGCTCTTATGGGGAGGCAAACTTAAATTTTTTTAAATCGAATTTTTGGCCCCGTGCGCGTGTATAAAAAGTCAAATTAATTTTTTTCGATTTTGGCCAAATTTAACATTGGGGTCTTATGGGGAGGTAAACTTAAATTTTTTAAAATTGATTTTTTGGCCCCATGTGAGTTCATACTATCCAATAGGAACCCCCAGAAGACATTCCCGTCGATTTTTGGTCGAAAAAGTCAAATTAATTTTTTTCGATTTTGGCCAAATTTAACATTGGGGTCTTATGGGGAGGCAAACTTAAATTTTTTAAAATTGAATTTTTGGCCCTGTGTGCGTCGATACTATCCAATAGGAACCCCTAGAAGATATTTCCGTCGAATTTGGGTCGAAAAAGTCAATTTAATTTTTTTCGATTTTGGCCAAATTTAACATTGGGCTCTTATGGGGAGGCAAACTTAAATTTTTTAAAATCGATTTTTTGGCCCCGTGTGAGTTTATACTATCCAATAGGAACCCCCAGAAGACATTCCCGTCGATTTTGGGTCGAAAAATTGAAATTAATTTTTTTCGATTTTGGCCAAATTTAACATTGGGGTCTTATGGAGAGGCAAACTTAAATTTTTTAAAATCGAATTTTTGGCCCCGTGTGCGTTCATACTATTCAATTGGGACCCCTCGAAGACACTCCCGTCGATTTTGGGTCGAAAAAGTCAAATTAAATTTTTTCGATTTTGGGCAAATTTAATATTGGGACCCTATTGGGAGGCAACTTTAAATTTTTTCCAATTGCATTTTCACAGCCAAGTTGATTGATTCATTTGAATTGGAGGTTGTAAAAATTGGAAAATGTAAAATATCACCATAATATCATTGTCATTGCAATAACGTTTCCCACCACTCTGTTATAGCCTTGGCCATTTCGCATACAATATTTAATTTCTCCTTCAAAGACCAATACTCACCAAAGTTGTTTGATTCACAGCCTCGTACGTTAATGTTCCAGACCTTGAAACGATACCAATTTTCCCCTTTTGATGAATGTGTCCTGGCATGATGCCAATTTTACACTGAAAAGAAATATAAAATGATCTATTAAAAAAATATTCTCACCACCTCCCTCTATCCATTTATTCTATTTACAAATTTCATTCTATGAATGCATTAAAGGGGGGTAAATACCTGTTCTGGAGCTATGATACCAGGACAATTGGGCCCTATGAGACGCGACTTATTCTGCTCGAGTAATCGTCTCTTCACCTTGACCATGTCATGCTGAGGAATTCCCTCGGTTATGCAAACAATCAGCGGCATTTCTGCATCGAGTGCCTCCATAATAGCAGCTGCTGCCGCTGGGGGTGGTACATAAATCACAGAAGCTGTTGCGCCTGTTGCCTCTTTTGCCTAATGATAACATCACATTAATTACTCCGAAATTTGGGCATTTTACATTTAAACAAGAATTGCATAAATTGGGTTTAGAGTATTTGAGACTGTAAACGTTGAGGAACAACTTTGCTTACGGTTTAGAAAGTTTCACATAATATTTAATAGGTAATTAAGATTAGGAAATGGGAAAAAGTAATGACAAGTGACTCATAAGAACCATCAGTCATAGTTTTTTTTTTTTTTCTCACCAATTAACTCTAATTTTTCCATAATATTATTCTTTAAGAAGTTGAACCTTTCAATTCGATTTCCGTAAATATTTTCTTACTATCCCTCTCTTTATAAAATTTACCAGCAGTTTTACAAATTAGTCAAATAAAAAAAAAAAACAAAACGAAAAAAAAAGTTAAAATTTACATTCTGAAATTTTGCTTCTGCGAAAAAATTGCGGTATAATTTTTTTTGGGAATTACCTCTTTTACTGTTTTAAAAACGGGCTTTCCTAGATGTTCAGTTCCCGCTTTTTTCGGACTAACACCCCCAACAATTTTCGTGCCATAATCAATGGCCTGCTGACAGTGGAAAGTTCCCTGTTTACCAGTAAATCCTTGACAGATCACCTTAGTATTTGAATCGATTTTCAAATTATTCCTCGTCTCGGTGTAATTGAATCTGACTTGTGCATTGATAAGGCTGTTTGGTCTCCTAACTGAAAAAAAATAAAAATATCCTCAATTAATTACTATAATTCTCTGGACTTTTATTTCCTGAAAATTTCCTAAAAATCACTTTTTTTCTCTCAAAAAATTATTTAGAATCTTTTTTCTTCCCTCAAAATTTTTGATAAAACTCTTATAGAGATCCTATAAAAAATTGTATAAAAATGTTGTGATGAGTTAACAGATCCTCCAATTAAATCTTGTAAAAAAATTCCCCACAGAATTTCTACAAAAATCCTATGACACTTCCCAGGTCTACAAGATCCCATAAAAATTTTCAAAGCGTCAAAAAATCACAGAACACTAACACAAAAAAAAATCTATGTCAGAAGAATTAATTGGGAAATAAATCTTTAAATACCGATGTGGATCAAAGCTCCACATCTCGTTTGCATTGACATTACAGGCTATTTTGTCACTGATTCAAGGGCAATGCTCATGGTACAGTGTCGGGATCTAAGGAGGTCATGGACATCGCAAATAGCCTATTCTCGTCATTCATGAATTGTTTGCTCCTACTACCATCAATTACAATTTTTCAATTTAGCAATTGCATTTTTTTTTTTATTTTTTTTAGCATGAGCATTTAGCAATTACTCATTGTAAATTACCACATTAATAAACAATTTCAGTACCCCAAATGAAGATCACCTGTACATTCCCACAGTTTTTTGCAAATAACTCGCAAACAGTCGCAAATATCAAATATTCCCTGAGAATCTTTTTCATGGATCTCCTTTTCCTCTACAAAAAAGCTCCTTACAAATTATTCGCTATCTCCCCTCATTTCCGCGTTATCTCTTGGTATAACATCCATACTTGACCCGAACATTGCTCCAAAAAATTCTACACATTATTTTATGTCAAAATTATTATTATTATTATTTCATTTTGTTTATGTCTCCCTATATATATATATATATATATATATATATATTTTTTTTGAATTACGCTGTTGACAACCTTGATTCAAATTTAGAATTGACACGCGCCTGTCACCTGTCCCCTATTGTCGGTAATTTCCATAAATCTGATGAGTTACATTGATTTGTTATCACCTATTAATAGGAATGCAATGTGCGCTGATAGCTCGTATTAATGACTGAACAAATCTGCATGAAGAAATTGCTTAAGAGTCAATTGTCAAGGACTGACATTTCTTACATAATAAAAGTGTTTGGGGCCGGTGTTATTTCCAATTTTCTTCTAGATTTTTGGCGCTATATATATAGAGGTGAAGGAATGTTGATGGGCGAGGAGATAATTGTGAGCGATTGGGGGAAAATACTGAATTGCATATTACGCGTTAGCGAGGGCGGGGTGTTCACTGTATTATAAAATATCGGTGAATTAGTGTTGTTTTTTCTGTGGGACAAATTGAGGGTATAATAATGTAAATTAAATTCACTGACCTGAGAGCTTTGCGAGGGCACGGGCAGCTACAGCCATTTTATTTGAATTATTGAGGTTTTGATGGGTGAGGAATTTTTGTTTGGGGGGAAATTAATTTAGGTGTGATTATTTCAATGACTACGACGATTCACCATCAGTTTAGTCGGGGGCCTATCAACTTTGTGCCGAGATGGATGGAGAGCAGAAGAAATGGCACGAGACACGGAGATTGGATTGCGGCCGCGGCGAGGTGTTTAGGAAAACTAAATGTGGACTCTGTCGATAAAAGGGTGACATGCATTTTCAACGTCTGGAAAATGGTAAGTTGCACGTTTTTTCTATTTTTCCGGAAATTTTATGGGGTTTGAACAGTATTTGGGAGTGTAGAAGGTGGAAAAACCCATTGTTAATTTGTTATGAGTTTGAGAATTACGGGAATATCATTTTAGCGGAAGTGACCACGTGACTACGTGACCACGTGGGCGGCTGACGGTGTATATAGATATAGTGGCGCAATGGCGGTAACTGACAGATGCGTTTGAACATTTAGGACTTGATTTCCGCAATTGAGGTAATTATTATTACAAATTAAATGCGTTTTTTTCAATTCCACGAATTTCAAATGAAGAACATATACAATTTTTTTTGTATCCAAAAATTGTTAACTATTTCTGCACATATTGAATATCCTGAAAAGTCAATGCCAATTTTTTTTATAGGGAAAGAGTGAGAGTGGGAATATGAATCCCGCCAATTCCCATCGCAACTTCACCCACTTCACCGCATTCAACGAGCGTTCATTACGTAATTTGATAAAAAATCCATATCCTTTAACATTGGTGGTTCGCAACATTGTATCTCTATCGCATGATATAAGCTGATGATAGATAATTGTTTGTCCGCCAATCAATACATAAAATTTTATTTTATCCATTGGTGAGTTGCAACATAGTATATATCTATCATGAGATAAGGTGATAATAGATCATTTTTTGGATGCCAAGCAATATATAAGTTAATTTTCTGCAGAATTGCGATCAATCGAATTAGCCTACCAGAAATACGCAGCAGCCTGACGGTACTTCAAGGTCAAGTGCAATTCTGATTATTAAGTCGATTTCCGACAATACTTCCTCAATTTTCTACAGTTTCAGATAATTTCATATAGATTTCTACAACTTGCTAAAATTTCCTAAACTTTTTTATGTTTGAATTTCGCGGGTCATCCGAAAATCATGGAAAAATCTATAAATATTCAGGAAAATTATCGAGTATTTTAGAATATTCTGAGAGCTTAGGGAGGACTTCAGAAAGTACTATGAGAATCGAGAAAATTGTAGAAAAATGTGGGAGAGCCAAGAAAATTTGGGATAGCTTTAGAACTTTATAATTTGTTTAGAAAGTTTAATAATTCATGAGTTTTATGCAGATGACAACGCGTTGGGGTATTGCAAGTGCTGGACTCATTAGTCATGATTTCACAAATGCTTTGGCCACTTTACCAAAAGGTGAACATGAAGTGGTGGCTGTTGGAGCTAGTGATCTATCCAGAGCTCAAAAATTTGCGAAACTTCATGGGATCAACAAGTCTTATGGGAGTTATGAGGAGCTCGCCAGAGATCCTGATGTTGGTGAGTTTTGTTTCGTCTTGAACAAATTGAAATTTATGAGAATCGAAAAAATTTCGAATGCATAAGAACTTTGGGCAAAGTTGAAGAGTTAGGGGAGAAGAACTATCAAATTTCAAGGAATTTCAAAATCTTCGAAAAAAAAATCGAACAATATCAAATTCCACAAATATAAAAAAAAGTCTAAAAGTTGAAAATTATGAATTTGTCAACAGATATTGTTCACATCGGAGTACGCAATGCTGATCATCTGGATGTGGCGAAGCTCATGTTAGAGAATGGAAAGCACGTTTTGTGTGAAAAACCCCTGACACTGAATGTGAAGCAATCGACCGAGCTCATCAATTTAGCTAAGCAGAAGGGGCTCTTCCTGATGGAGGCCATCTGGAGTCGGTGTTTTCCGCTTTATCAAAGAGTCAAGAAGGAAATCGATTCTGGAACTATTGGAGATGTCAAACAAATTATTGTGAGCTTCGGATATAGCTTGGGCCATGTGGAACGCTTGAAGTGAGGAAGGCAAAATGCTTTGAGTTTTACAATGCAAGAGTCTCGAATTTTTTTTTAAATCTGACGTTATTTCTAAAAACCTGAAGAATTTCGAGAAAGTAGAAAAATATTAGAAATTAAAATTTTTTTTTTTTTCAGTGCAAAATCTCAAGGTGGTGGAACGATTCTCGATTTGGGCGTTTACCTTATTCAATTAGTACAGATGGTTTATGATGGGGAGCATCCATTGTCCATCAAGGCTTCAGGATGTCTGAATGATGATGGGATCGACCAGTCTATGTCAGCGACATTGTTATACAGCAACAATCGCACAGCTACCATTGTGAGTCATGCAAGGGTTGAGCTACCGAATATAGCTCACATCATTGGTACCAAGGGGACCATCAATATACCCCAGTTCTACTGTCCAGTCAAAGTGGAGTTACCCTCAGAAACCATCGAGGATCCTCTTCCAAAGGTATAAACACGAATTTAAAACTGTGGCTTCCACATCTCAAAATTGTTTAGGTTCCCAACTTTTTTCAAATGTGAAATATTTGTCCCAACTTTCGAAACTTTTGGAGCTTTTGACCTGGTTGAATTTTTCGACATTTTCTGACATCTTTCTTCCAATTCATACGATTTTTTAAAAAGTCAGATGTTGAAATGCGACAAACTATTTTTGGAATTCTAGCAATTTTCAAAAGTGTCAAATTTGGCCAAAAAAATTTGAAGAATTTTTCAAAAATCGGACAAGTTTTCAAAGTTTGGATTTTTTTTCTAAATTTGGAAAATGTTGCAGAATTTAGCAAATTGTAAAAACGGCCACTTTCGAAAAATAAAAAAAAATTACTGTCCCACAGGCCCCCCACGAGTTCAATTTTTTGAACAGCGCTGGACTCAGATTCGAAGCAATGGAGGTACGAAAATGTCTCCAAGCTGGTCTCAAAGAGAGCCCAAAAGTTTCTCACGCAGAGTCGCTGAGAATTGCGGAAATTGAACAGGAACTTCGAAAGCAACTTGGCGTCGTTTATCCTCAGGACTGAATTCAATAAAAGCAAATGAAAAAAACAGTCTGAGTGCGAAAACAGCTTTTTACTAATCCATTACCGTTACCTCTGAATATTCCTAAATTACAGGGTACCCAAGAACTGTATTTTTGGTACGAAAAAAATTCTCTGTAAATAGTTAAATTTCGTTGAAGGAAAATTGCTTGATTGTTATTGTTTCATTAATACATTATTGACTACATGAATGTCAAACCACAAAAGGAAGAATTGAAATAAATTTCCAGAAAAGTTGAGAGGATTTTTTATTGCAATTTTCAAAATTCCTATTATTATTATTATTATTGTTTTTTTATTTATTTATTTTTTTTTTCAATGAGAGAAGTCTTGATGGGGAGATCCTCCTTCTGCTTGAGCTAACTTCCTAAAGCTACATGAATGTAAAAAGAGTATTACAACACACACACACATACATATATAGACAGATATCATCGCAACTTTGTTTTCTGACTAGAACTTTCTCCAAACTGGGGTCATCGCAATAACTTCCGGTAATCGCCAAGTTAATAATTTACCATATTTTTTCCTCATTCCCAGCTCTATGAGACGAATTTTCGTGGACGGAGGATGCGGTTTGATTATGAGCAACGTGTTGTTTTTAAATTTCAACGACTGAAAGTTGCGAAAAATAGTCTGTTTCCGGTGGATTGTGAATATAAAAGCTTGCGAATTCTCTCCCCAATTTATTTGCGTTCATTCATTGGACATCTAAGTTTCGGTTATACTGCGAATTCTGAATATTTCATTACTGGTGAGTAAATCCGTGACAAATTTAGAATATTCTGAGAGTTTATGGGGGACTTTAGATAGTACTATTGGAATCGAAGAAATTGGAGAAGAAGGTGGAAGAGCCAAGAATATTTGGGATAACTTTAGAACTTTATAATTTGTTTATAAAGTTTAATAATTCATGGGTTTTATGCAGATGGCAACGCGTTGGGGTATTGCAAGTGCTGCACGCATTAGTCATGATTTCACAAATGCTTTGGCCACTTTACCAAAAGGTGAACATGAAGTGGTGGCTGTTGGAGCTAGTGATCTGTCCAGAGCTCAAAAATTTGCGAATCTTCATGGGATAAACAAGTCTTATGGGAGTTATGAGGAGCTCGCCAGAGATCCTGATGTTGGTGAGTTTTGTTTCGTCTTGAACAAATTGAAATTTATGAGAATCGAAAAAATTTCGAATGCATAAGAACTTTGGGCAAAGTTGAAGAGTTAGGGGAGAAGAACTATCAAATTTCAAGGAATTTCAAAATCTTCGAAAAAAAAAATCGAACAATATCAAATTCCACAAATATAAAAAAAAGTCTAAAAGTTGAAACTTATGAATTTGTCAACAGATGTTGTTCACATCGGAGTACGCAACGCTGATCATCTGAATGTGGCGAAGCTCATGTTAGAGAATGGAAAGCACGTTTTGTGTGAAAAACCCATGACCCTGAATGTGAAGCAATCGACCGAGCTCATCAATTTAGCTAAGCAGAAGGGGCTCTTCCTGATGGAGGGCATCTGGAGTCGGTGTTTCCCGCTTTATCAAAGAGTCAGGAAGGAAATCGATTCTGGAACTATTGGAGATGTCAAACAAATAATTGTGACCCTGGGCGCCAATCTGACTGATGTGGAACGCTTGAAGTAAAATTTTCTATGAATTTCAATGCCTTCCTAATTTCCAAAAATAAAACTGAAGAAAATTCGAGAAAGTAGAAAAATGGTAGAAATTTAAAAAATATTGTTTTTCAGTGTAAAATCTCAAGGCGGCGGAACGATTCTCGATTTGGGCGTTTACCTTATTCAGTTAGTACAGATGGTTTATGATGGGGAGCATCCATTGTCCATCAAGGCTTCAGGATTTCTGAATAATGATGGGGTCGACCAGTCTATGTCAGCGACTCTGTTATACAGCAACAATCGCACAGCTACAATTGTGGGTCATGGAAGGGTTGAGCTACCGAGAGTAGCTCTCATCGTTGGTACCAAAGGCACCATCAAAATACCCCAGTTCTACTGTCCAGTCAAAGTGGAGTTACCCATGGAAACTGTCGAGGATCCTCTTCCGCAGGTATGAACCGGCCATGGAGAAAAGACCCTTCTCTATTCTCCATGAAACCGGCATTCACTATATGCAGCGCTAAGAAAAAAAAGTGTGGTATCAATATCAAATTTTTTTTTGTTAAATTTTTTGGAAAATTTGCAAGTTTAATTTGTTTTCAAATTTTTTGAATTTTCAATTTTTTTCAACTTTTTGGAATTTGTGAAATTTGCAAAATATTTAGGTTTTCTGAAATGAAGAAAATAAAGTGCTATATAACAGTTACTCATCTGTCCACAGGCTCCACTGCAGTTCAATTTTATAAACAGCGCTGGACTTAGATTTGAGGCTATGGAGGTTCGCGAGTGTCTCAAAGCTGGTCTCAAAGAAAGCCCAAAAGTTTCTCACGCAGAGTCGCTGAGAATCGCGGAAATTGAACAGGAACTTCGAAAGCAAATTGGCGTCGTCTACCCTCAGGACTGAATGGAAATTGCAATTGATGTCACATGAAAAAAAAAAAAACAAAATCTTTGTAAGGGTAAAAAAGTGATTAAAAAAATATAATTATAAATTGGAGATTAAATTACGATTGTTGAAACATAAATTTTCGATGTTCTCTGCTCCAAAATTGACATCTTCCACATTTTCGTACCAACTCTGCATTGTACGCTGGCGGGAGGGGGTGTTTGAAAGTTTGAACGGCACTGCGCATGCGCCTACGGTGATCGGCAGTCTTCGGGCGTTCCGCTCGTAATTCGAAGCAACTCTCATATTGTATCACCTATATATACGCATCGTTGACAAACGTCAAAGCCCCCGGTGAAAAAACACGTGCTTGAAATATTTCTAAGTATTCCCGAGCATTGTCATATATAACTGACCTATAAATTACTAAAAAAATTATTCGTAATTATGGCAAGTAAGGTCTCGACTCGTTTACTAGAAAGGCAACAAAAGCTTGCGGATGAAGAGTTGTGCTTGAAGGAGAGTCTCTCCCAAATCGAGGAGCAAATCAATCGACTCAAGGTAATTACAAAACCACTGGTAACCAAAGTGTGTGCATGTGTGAGAACGGTTGTGCAAAAAATCCTCGAACAATCTGACCTCTCCCTTTTTTCAAATCTCTTCCCGCCAAAACGCAATGTAGAAGTGAGTTGCGTGAAAACTGATAGGGTGCTTATTCGCTCAACATTTTTAATCACTTATAACGTGTTATCGTGAAAACCGTTGAAGATAGAGAAAAATGTTTGTAATAAATATTGTTTGTCATTAAAAAATACACATTTTTTGTTATATGACCTTTGTCGCTAATCCGCGTCATTAAGGAGATATCACAGGTTCAACGTATTATAGTTATAGTTGTTATGAAAAAAAAAATTTTCTTTCTTTCCTTCTTGTTCTCACTACATAACCAATTACACGTAAATAAATAAGGTATATACATAGCTACATAAATTCGCAATTAATAAGTGAGATTTTTCCACAGATGGAGCAAATAAATTTGATTTCATTGTTGGATAAATCCACGGACTCTCCACAAATAAGTGAACCGGAAATGAAGAAAGATCACAGTGAACACTTGGATCTAGACTTGAGTATTCGACCTCAGGGGGAAGTCAGCGAAGAAGAAGAGGATGATGAAGATATCTGAAAACAGATTTGCTGGAAAATTTGCTTCGAAAAAATTGAGATCTGACTTTTAAGGAGTCGATAAGAATAATAATATCTTCCGTAAAAATTGAAATTAATTAAACCAATATCATAATTAGGAACTTAAGGACAATAAACCAACACGCGATATACTTAAACATTATTATTATTTTTGGGCCTTAACTGTACAACGAACATAACACTAACTATATCAAATGAATTTTATTGAGGCTCAGATGGAACATCAAATTGTCAAAAATTCAATTTTTGCACTGGCTCAGAAAATACATCCTACGGTATCCGCTAATTTTTTGAGAACTTTCAACCCCATTTCTTCTATTTTTTTTAAAAACTCAAACTTTATATCGAGATCCCAAAATTTTTAGAATGTTCGAAAAATTTTTTACATCTTCGGTTTTTCAAGCATTCCTTTTTTCAATTTTCGGGAACTCCCAAGAAAGCGAAAAAAAAAACAAATTCTTCACATTTTTAATTTTGTATGGACGATGAAAAATTATAAATCGAAATGTCTGAGAGATTGATTTTTATATCAATCGAATTTCCTCAAATTATTTAGAATTTTCAAAAAAAAATGTCTGACCTCCCAATATTTCCCATTTTTTAAAAACATCTCCATAATTATTTTTGTGGATTGAATATGGGGAATAAAAGAAAAGGTGGGGAGGAAAGATCTCCAAAAAGTGCGGGAAAATCCTTGCAAAATTGAAACATAAAAACTTAGGGGGAATAGCCTTGAGGGGGTGGTCCCAGTTGGGAGGGATCATTGGGGTCAAATGTGGGTGGTCTGAACTGCTCAGCTGATAATCTTGTGAACAATATTCCCACTCCTTCGATAAGCGCCAATAACATTCCACCGATTATGGCACTTCCAGCCATCGCTGGTAGACCATTTCTCGCTGCCAATATTCCTCCAGTTGCAGCTCCACTTATTATAGAGTTCCAAGGGTCCTCTTTTTGTCTGAAGTGCACTAGAGTGCAGTCGATTGTGGAGAACATTCCACCTGGAAGTTTTGTGGATTTAAAAAATTTCGCCAGACATAATTTATTGGACAAAAATTTCTAATTCGAAAATCTGAAAAAAATTTTATCTCAAAAATTTTTTTTTTAATTTCCACATTAAAAAAAAATCCCAAAGTTTCTGAATTTTTATAGTTTTTGAAATGTGTTTCTCAATAAAAAAAATTTTTGGGGTTCTCTGAAATTTTTTCAATTTCTAAATTTCAAAGAAAATTAATTTCTTAAATTTTTGGAATCCTTTTAAATTTTTCCAAATTGAATGTTACTTGTTAGATCTTTGAAATTGTAGATAAGTCGATGTACTACACACCCCATACGGCAAAATTGCCAGCAATTATGGGAGATCTCTGCTTGATGGCCATGAGGGAACCCAGGAGACGTTTATTCATGCCACTGGGTGCATTACGAAAGCCCTTTATGCTTTGAAAAACTCCTCCACCAATAGCACCCATGGTGAACGCGCCTCCACAATCGTCCACGATTCGCCAGGGGCAAGGCTCTCTCGCATATTCCTCCATTCTTCAATATCTTTCTATTGCCTTTTCTGATGGACAATTCTGTAAAAAAAAAAAATTGAAAATTATAAAAATGTACTTTATAAAAAAAAAAAAAAAAAAAAAAAAAATATCATTCAACTTTTTTTTCAACAGGTCTCAACTATGCATGATAATGAAAGATACTGGTTACATCAGCCAATTAAAAAAAATCGCACAATTGAATTCCATTCACATTTAAAATTGTTACTCCGAAAATTTTCAGAATTTCTGTAAAAGAAAATTGTAATATCAAACAATTTTTTTGCATACTTCCGGTTTCGTGTATTCCACAATTTTTTTGATTTTAATTATTTAAAAAAAAAAAAAAAAAATATATATATATATATATTTTGAATTTTCAAAAATTTAAATTTGCCGAAAAATGAAATGCATGAAATCTTCTTAAACTTGACAATAAAAATAGTCGAAACTTTGAATAATTGTAGGTTGTTTTTTGCACTGGTATTTGGACCTTTTTTCCTTTTTTTTACTCATGATGATTGCACAGGTCAATTGTGAAATTTCAGGAATTTTTGAGGTTAGAATGATGACATAGGTGGTAACAACTAGTTTCTAAGGACTTTTTGGAGGAATTTCGCAGATAAAATATCATCAATAAATAATTTCGGGATTTTTTAATTTAATTGCGTGGTTAATTACCTGAGATTTTATTATTTATTGGTAAATTCAGAATGCCCCAGAGGTTCAGCGCAGGTTAGCGGATCGAACGAGTTACGGAATGCGCGAGTCAAGTGTCACGTGATTATTTTTTATTAACCGCAAATCTAATTAAAATTCATTCTCCTTGATTTCGCAAATAAGGTCTAAAATTTTTTAAACGATGGATAAACGACGGGTGAAGCAACATTAATAGATTGCCTTTTTTAATATTTTTCGAAGCGCGCAAACGCGCGCAATTCAAATCTTCTCGGGGCCAAGATCTTGCGGCACAGATTGACGAAATAACTCGATAGATTAATTATGACAGATTAATTACAACTCATCAAGTCCTACTTCACACGAAATTTACCAAATCGACAACAACACATCAAATTCACCAAAAAGCGGCAATTTTAAACCGCAAATTTATTGTACGTGACGTCACAAGTGCCGCGCATGCGCTCCTACACTTTCTATTGGTTGCCTCCGCTCGAATCGTGTTAAAGCCGGCCTGTGATTGGTTGTTCCGAGCAGAGACACTTCGCACGTCAAAATTAACCAGAAATGTTCAATTTTTTTGTAACGATTAAATTTTTAAATGAAAAAAAAAACATCGCATTCTACCAAAAAAATTGAACTTTTTTCTATGTCAAATTTCATTTCTTTATTTTAGTTATTTTTTTCATCGGTCTGAATTATGTTTTAAACTTTTATAAATTGCAACTTCAATTTTCTCAATTGTTGTTATTCGCTAATTGAAAAATTTACGTTGAAAATATGTTGACGGTATAGAGGGGCTGTCATAGCGCGGCTGCATCTAAAATAGACTTTCTGTGGAATTGTCTAAAAATAAATATTCTCAACTTAATTTCGATAGTCGTTGGATTCTCCACTTTCGAGTGCCACGCGAAGATTCCAGCTTATTCGAAATTCACTTCAATTGTTCCCGCGGAATTTTCAATAAAAGAAGTAATTAACCGTCAAATTAATTTGGTGAAAAAAGGTGAACAATTATTGGACACGTTGATCTCTTTTACTGCGATTTCTTTTTAGCGACAAACAGTCTACTATATATATATATATATAGTATTTGGCGCTTGTATTTTGGATTTCATGAGCTGGTTAAAAATGTGTTTTTTTTCTTAAGGATTGACACCGAAATGTCCGGTATCATCGAGAAACCGTGCAACGCCGGTGGCGATTCCTGCCAAGTTGGGGAAATTCAAGGTAAAATTGAGATACATCCCGAGACGGATGCTGCGCCTGGAATTGGTCCAGTGGACGGGCAAACTGAAATAGATGGGAAAAAGGAGAGCTCCGGAGATGGAAGTCTTTTGCTCATCACACTAGAGGTGCAAATTACAATCTGATTGTGAAAATGTGTTTTAAGGAAATTATTGAAATTTTCAAATTTTTTTTTCGGATTTTTTGACTTTTTTGAAATTATTTTTTTTTAATTCTAGAAATTTTTGAAATTGTTGAAATCGAGAAAAAAAAATCTATAATTACTATTACTTTCTATCAAGTGAGGATAAGAATTTGAATTTAAATAATGAATTGTGGGAAACAATAATGAATGTTCGCAGGAGCGAACGAAAGAGCGTGATGCTGTAAAAAAGGCATTGGCTGAAACTGAAGCGAAATTGTCAGGTCTTCAAGCCTCCTACAATGAAGTGATATCCGGTAATGATGACCAAATGTCCCTTCGTCGTGACATTGAGTCCTTCAAAGTTAAACTGGACCAAGCTGAACAGAAGCTCAAGGAACGCAGTCGACTTATCTCCAATCAGGAGTGCCAAATAAGTGCTCTAGTAAAGCAAGTTTCATCACTCAAAGAAGTCGTGGCTATCACAAAAAGTTTACTAGAAATTCGCAACATGGAGGTCAAACATTTACAGGTAATATAATACAACTTGCAAAAATTTCAGAAATTTCCCGAATGGATTGTCAATGTTAAAACTCCTTAAAAATTATTTTATAAGCTTTGTAAAAAATTCAAAAAAAATTGAATGTGAAAAAAATTTTATCCTACAAATTCCAAAAAAAAAGTTGAAAATTTAAAAAAACTAAATGTTTTAAAAAATTGTAAATAAAAAAAAAGTCCCAATTGTGTGTTTCAGGAAAACGTCGACGGTATGGAAGCGAAAATTTCAGCGGAGCGTTCCAGACACGACGAGATGATATCCCGTCTAAATGCAACCGCCAAATTAAACGCCGATTTGAAAACTGAGTATGAAACTCAACTGCATCTATTCAAAGATCTGCGCAAAAAATACGAGGAGAAAGTCAGTCTATTAGCATCTGAGAAGGAGATGAATGGAACAGCGAACTCCTGCAGCAAATAATTCTTTTATAAATTATTGAAACATTGTGGAATTTATTAAACGCTTATTCTGAATAAAAATGGAAAAAGAAAATTCTTACCAATCCATTTTTAGATGACATTTTTTAAGCGCCCATTGCCACAACCTTTTACATCTTCAAGCACATCACATTCTGTTTTCCTAAAAAAAAAAAAAAAAAAACTGAAATTGTCATCATGGCCTTACTATGATTTATCATTTAACTGCAACACTGCATTGATAAACTTTATTGCAATAGTAGACAGAAGCTAAAAACCGGTGAATCCCGGCGTTCTTATCTCCAACTATCGGCAGATCCCTATTGACGAGGTCATTGACCTCATTTACATTTTGCATACGCATTCACTACATGAATGATTAAACACAAATTGGCCTTCACGGCTTCATTGTGTCATCTGAGTACACAGGGAAAGTCCCTGCATCCGAAAGAATCGGTGGTTCCCCTATTTGCATACGCGAAACGACAACAAACTTGTGCGCGATATTTCTCTATAAAATCCCAGGCTCAGTTTGTTGCCAGCATGAGTTCCTCTCGTCTCCCCAAAGTTGACACAATCAAGAAAGATGAAGTTGGCAATTTTCGCCCTTGTGGTGTTCGCTGTTGCAGTGACGGCTGAGCCCGGCTGGAAGCCTAGTGCACCAAAGCCACCTCCAGTGAAGCCTATTCGACCAGTGCAGCCAGTCCGACCTCATCCAGTAAGGGAAAAAAACGATTGTTTGTCGAATTAATTTAGCGACAGGAGAGTTATAGTACATGTCTTGGATCCATGCCTCAGATTTGTCCAATAATTTTATTCTGTTATATTAGCGCCTTCGACGATCACCGGAACCAGAGCCCAGTCGCCCAAGACCCCAGCAAGTGCCTCCACGTCCACCGCATCCTGTAAGCACTTTTTACCTCAATTATTCGTTAATTTTGTTTTTTTATTAAATACAACGCATTTTTACATTCAGAGACTTCGTCGCTCACCCGAGCCCGAACCAGCGCGCCCGAAGCCACTGCCAATCCCACCACGTCCACCACACCCCGTAAGTTCAATCCATCGAATTATTTGGGAATTGAAAAATGGGAGACTGCAATACATTCATAAAATTGTGTACGTTTTATTTTGTGCACAATAATTTTCATTGCGCGCGCACAATTTGCCCATACGCTGTGCGCAAAGTGAAGCTATATATGCCAATGTACACATTGAAAAACGTATAGTGTGTATATGTTTTTCAAGCTTTAAATTAAGTCTAAAATTGTTATGCATATGAATGATGCTCTGTAACTTAGTGAAGAGTTAGCAACTGTCATTAATTCTCATGTGTATTCCACGTGTTTCAGAGACTTTGAGCGCGTCCATCTTTGACGTCCGGCAATGCGGTGCAATTAATCTCACATTTCTTGATATGTTAATGTTATTATGCAAACATGAATTAATAAAGTGAATCCATGTGTAACGTAGTAGACACCGATAATTTAGAATTGACTTGACGAGTACCTGTGTACGAAAACGAACCTATAAAAGGAAAACACAAACGTATTGTAACCAGTCTCATTTGAACTCTTCGGAGTATTGTCCTGAATAAACCGTGCTAGTTGTCTAAATGTATATCTATTTTTCTCGATCCCGCTCACTTTATTACACCATGTACTAATGATTTTGTCATTATTACGAAAAAACATTTCGTTTTTAATAAATTGCTCTCACCCTGACTGGTAACAATTAAGTTCTCCCCCGTCACCCGCCATTCCCGCCAAAAAAAACAATTTCAAAATTTGAATGATGAAGGGTCCCTGTATATCTATACCGGTCTTTTTATATTTATTTGATAAATAAATAAATAAATAAATGAATAAATAAATGAATAGGTAAGTAAACAAATAAATAATAACAGAGATAGTAACAATACTATATATATATATATATATATATAGTATGACAACCGAAAGTGATCAGCTGATCGCGCGCTAGTGGCGCCCTCTCCACTCCAACTCATTTCTACGCCTTCCCTACACCAACACATGCGCATTCACCTACACACGCGCCTTCACGTTCGATTCATGTGGAGTTTACCTGTCAAGATGTCTCGAACAGCCCGACTCCCTTTTTACCAAAAATACTTTGCCATATAAACAAATTCCTAATAATGTAAGCCATGATTTTTACATTAATCAACATCGGAGAGTAAAGCAATTATCAACATGGCACCGACAAGGGACAAGTGGGTGAGACGATTCGTTATAACTGAAACGAGCCGTCATAGACAAGGTTTCACTGTTTATAAAATTACTTCCTTGGTATGTAATACTCAAATATATTGCAAATCAATTTCACTAAAGTTTTTCATTGATGCCACTATATAGTATATTATTGTGCAATTTTTTTTTTTTTTTTTTTACGTAAATCAAATTACTGAATGGTAAATTCATTGATTTAATTTCGCAATTTTCTAATTGCTAAACTCTCTAAGAACTAAACTTTCATAATAATTTAATAATAATAATCATAATCCAAAGTTTCGATTATACTAATTTTATTGAAATGCAATATTACAGGTGTTCCTAAAATCATCGCCAGACCTAGCATCAAAGGTATCAGTTTGGAAGCGTTACAACGATCTAAAAAAGCTCCACAAATCCTTGAACAGTATTCACCAACGTCTCAACATTAAAGAGCCATTTCCCCCCTTCCCAAAAGGCAAGTACTTCTCTCGGTTTGAGATAGATGTGATCAAGGATCGTCGTGAGTGTGCACTCAAACTCCTGGAGTTCATCAGTCGTCACCAGAGCTTAGCAACAAGCGAGACCTTCGTGAAATTTTTCGAAACGAGTCTGCAGCCAGACACTTCAATCCCCGATAGCACTGAGTCCATGGGCTCCGACACATCTGAAGAGAGTCAGACAAGTCCAATGACCCCATCCAGCGAATCCGTATTGATACCCCATAAGCTCCAGAAAGACAGCTTCACCGATGCACTGAGCCCACTACCCGTAAACCCTACCTCAAAGTCCAAAGGTTCGCAAAAAAAATTTCCTCCAGAATCTCCAAAGGAGCACCCACAATCAGACATCATAGAACCTCCAAGATCTCTCCCCAACAAGACATCACCAATCTTGCACCAAGACCACCCACACCTAGACTTGAGTCCCGACAACGAAGACTTCGATCTCAGCAAAGCCTCGCAAAACGCATTGGATCAAGACCACCAACAATCAGAATGTCCTTGTCCTGACATCCAAGACTTCGAGCAATATGTGCTGATAGCAGCTGCCCACATGAGCGCTGGCTATCGTCACGAATCAATGAGCGAGTACGAGGACGCATTTATGCAGTACAAATTGGGAATTACGAACCTCCTGCATGGCGTTCAAATAGATCCTGATGCTGTAAGACGAAGAAGGATCAATGAGAAGATCAAGATGTACACAGAGAGAGCAGAGACACTCTACAATAGGTACTTGAATAGTAACATTGCACTGCTGAGTAGACCCAGTGATGAGCTGAAGAATTACAAGGTCATCAAGATACTGAAGTCAGTGATGTTAGTTAGGGACACCAGGACCAATGTCGAGAGGATAATTAAGACAGTGGAAAAGGTATCTGGTGAGGCTGATGATATTAGTAATTATATTCTAAGGGGCAAGACAGCGTTTATCGTGAAATTGCAGGGATTTGTACAAACAGAAACAACTGTCTTTCTCATTCTGAATTATGTGAGAAGTGGGAGACTTTTCGAGACCATCAAGAAGCGATATGGTGTTGAGGATAAGAGCAGTAAGAGGGGACACGTGAGATCTGCAAGTGATGATGCTGTTTTTAGGATTAAAAACTTGGAGAAATGTGAAGTGAAAGAGACGAGTTCGTTGAAGACATCGTTCTATGGTAGCGGTGGGATCATTCAGGCAACTTCTGAATGTCGGGATTTGAGGTTGGACGGTGAGACAGCTTTTGAAAGCTCAGTTTTGGGGAGAGACGTTGCCACAATTGAACTGCTGGAGAAGGCTCAGCTGCTGCTCAAGTCTGTTGATGCGACAATCAGGAAGAGCAATTCAATTGCTGATAAGTTGGATGACAAGGATGACTTCAGACTTGCCAATGGTGCTTTTAGTTACACGAGAGATGGTGATAAGGATGATTCTGAATTATCAATCTCTGATTGTTCCTCGGGTACTTTTGAGAAAATTGATCCAGCTGAAGTATCCAATTACTTCACGGATTATTATTATGACGATGGGAAGAATGTGAGGACAAGAAGTGATTATGGTATTGATGCAAGTGAAGATAGTGGAGTTGAAATGGAACAGGAGTTGTGGAAAATTCCGGAAAATATTGTCAGACAGTGGACTGCACAGATGATTACAACATTAGAATTTTTACACCGTCAGAATGTAATAATGAAGAATTTAAGGCCGCAGAATTTACTTATTGACGAGAGAGGTGGTGTGATTTTTTCCTATGTTGTTCCTATTGAGAGGGAACGATTTAGGGTGGAGCAGAGGGGCGAGTATACAGCACCAGAGTTGTGCAATTATTCGCCAGATGTTACAGCTACTGAGGCAGCTGATGTTTGGAGCTTTGGAGTCATTCTTTACGAATTGCTGACGGGAATGGTAGAGTTAATTAGTGGATTTGTGGTTTCAATGGAGTATTTACACAATTTGATTTTGATTTTCAGGAGTTTCAGACACGCCATCCAGGCCCGTACTATTCACATTCCATTCTCAGCATTCCAAGCGAGTTGTCCGTCGATGCTAAGTCACTACTGAAAAGTGTAAGTAAAAATGGAGGCATTCCTGTTCAATAGGCGCATCAAATTGCTGAGAAAAACAAATAACTCCATTTCCTTCTTACAGATTCTAATATTCGAGCCATCGGAGCGCCTGTCGATCAAACAAATAAAGCGCCATTCGTTCTACCGAAAAATCGAGTGGGAGACTATCGATACCAGTGGAAAATCCCTACTTGGGAAAATTGAAGTATTACATAAATCTCCAGTATAGCGACAATACTATATATATTACTCCAAAGCTTACGCGAACACAGTCATCATTCCTTCAAAATCTCAAACGCTTTGTATATTTTACAACGGAAAAATCCGTTCATCATCTTAAATTATTCTTGTTATTGTTTTCGTTTTTTTGTTCTCATTAAATTTCAAGATTAACTATATATGCATTGTAAGGATTTTTCTTTTTTTTTATTCTGATTGTGGTGAAGCAACTTAAGTTTGGGTGTCAAAAATAAAGTAGAATGGAAAGAAAAAATCAAGTGTACTAATTACCAAATAATAATAATAATAATAAAATAGTTACATGGTTTATAGAATAGTAGATTTATTCAGTTTGCAGTGTAAAAATACCCCCTTTTTCATACAAATTGTCCTCCCGATTTTTTAAAAAATAAATTCCGTTCCCCAGAATGGGAGAGCTAATCAACAATTTTGCCAATTAATGAGCACCAGCAGCATTGCCAGACTTCTTCTTCTCACTCCTAGTAATGGTGGACATTCCATCGATGAATCGCGTGGTGAACAGCACATTGGCATTATTGAACATCCCATCCTTCAACGAGACAATGATAAACTGCGAATGTTTAAAGTGCCTCTTCAACATGGTCCCAATATTCTGAGTGTGAGAGAGATCCAGTGCAGCATCGACCTCATCAAGAATGTACAGTGGTGCTGGCTTGAACAGCAGCATAGCAAGAATTAGGGATAGCGCTACAAGCGATCGTTGTCCTCCAGACAATTCACCCAGCGAGTCCTTCCAAATTCCAGAGAAACCCACTTTAACCTCAAGCCCATCCAAAACATTCTCACTCTCTGTCGTCTGCAACTTAGCATTAGCCCCAGGTAACAAACTACCAAAAATTGACCCAAAGTCTCGGTTAACTTGCTCCCAAGCTTTCTCCAGTGTCTCCTTCTTCTTATCCTCCAAATGTTTAACTGTTTCCAATATTTTTTTCTTATCATTCTCAACAATTTTCTTACGATTTGTCGTTTGATTAAAGCGCTCCTCTTCCTTACTCAGCAAATTCATGGCTCTGCTGTTAACATTTCTGCTCAATTTTGTTCTTTTAGTCTCCAGTTGGCTCATCTTGTGAGCCATCGTTGTGGGATCATTCACCTTAAAATCAAAAACTGTATTGGCCTGGCCAAAGTACTCCTTCTCCGCAGCAATCCATGGATACTGACTGAGCAAATCATTCACCCTTGATTTACATTGGCTAGCATTGACCTTTATCGCATTAATATCGTGATCTAATTTTTTAATCTCAAGCTCACAATCTTGATTCTGTTTGATGAGATCCTCAGATTTAGCCTGCAACTTCTGTATCTCCTTGCTCTGCTGATTTATGATGGTCTTCTGCTCTTTTATCTTGCTCTGGAGTTCGGTGATAGATCCCTGGGATTCCTTCAATTTCTCCGAATATTCAGTGGCCTTCACTGCCAGCCCAGCGAGCTTCTCCTCAGCCTTCACCAACTGCTCCTTCCCACTTTGAATAGTCTTCTCCAATTCCTTAATCTCCAAATTCAACGTCTCCGAGCCTTGCTCATGTTGCTCCCACTGCTTACGTGAATTCTCAGCTGTCTTCTGCAGGGTTTTCAGCTGATTTGCCGCCTCCTTGAGCTGCTTCTCCCGAATTTTAGCTGAATCCTTCAGTTGTCCCTCCAACTCATTGGCCCTCTTCGAGTTGTCCTTCTCAACTTTTTTAGCAGCATCCATTTTCTCAGTGAGCATCTGAATTTTCTCACGCAGGAAATTAATCTCCTCCTGCACCTGATGATGAGATGTCTGCTGGAGTCTCTGCCTCACCATGCTGACCTCATGGGTTTTCACATCAAACTGCTGCTTAGTCTGTCTATATCTCTCCTCAATCGACGATAACTTCATGATGTCCTGTTTTAGGGAATTGTACGTAGCTTGCTTCTCTGCCAATTGCTTCTGATACGACTGCAATCTGTCAATTTGCTCGAGCACCGAGCCACCTCTTGCTTGAGCACCACCAGTCAATACTCCACTTGGATCAACAACATCACCCTCAAGTGTAACACACTTCTTCATAATCTTATCATTGAACGCAACTGTCCTAGCGGCTTGCATGTCTTTACAGACAAATGTCTGTCCGAATACCCACTGCATAGCTGGCCTAGCCATCTCCGGGAAATTTATCAGTGATAGGGCTGGTGTCACATTCTCCTTGCCAACTAAACTTTCAGCAAGCTTGATTCTTCTGTCATCAATGGTACTTCCCTGAATTTTATTCAAAGGTATTATCGTCACTCGCTGAGTGAGCTGTCCATTTTTCAGCAAATCTTTTGAGGTTTTTTCGTTGTCAACTACTATGTTGTATAAACGTCCACCAGCAGCAATCTCAAGTGCATAGGATGCTGCTTTTTCAGTTACACTTAGCAGAGTACAAACTGGACCTTTGACGGAATTTTTATTGAAATTTGGGTATGGTGGAGTGTATTGGAAGTTCAATCTTGGGTATCTACTCTCAATTTCATCAATTCCACCCTGGATGTTGGTCATCTCAACCTCCAGTTGACGCTTTTGCTGGGTGAGACCCTGGTGGTCTTCACCATTGTAGTCAAGTTTGTTTAGCTCCTGCTCAAGTGACTTCAACTGCTTCTCCTTAGTCGCCAATTCTTTACTGTCTCTTTGATAATCAACGTCACTTGTCTTCACCTCTTTCTCCTTTTTCCCAAGTTGCTCTTTTGAGTGGACCAATGTCATCTGGCACTGCTTGATCTCTGTTTGCGCTGTACTTACCAATTGCTTGGCATTTATCAGCTGCTGCTCAAGTGTTGCATTCTCACCGTCAGCACTCTCGAGAAGTCCAGCTGTGATTTTTTGCAGTCTCTCTTGGGCAGCTGTTACTGCTGCATTGTCATGCTCATCCTGCTCCCGCAACTTTTGAAACAATCCACCAACTTTTTCCAACTCCTGATTCTTCTGGTCCAGAGCTTTTGTATCGTCTGCAAGATTATTTTTCAACTGCTCAATTATTTTTTTCTGAGCTTTTATACTCTCGTTGTTGCTGTTGGACTCTGCTGTTGATTTACTCTCCTTCTTCTCTAGGTCTTTTAGCTCCTGCTCTAGGGCACCCAGCCTGTCGCCCTTCTCTGTCTCAACTTTTGCTACTAGCTCCTCAACTTCAGTATCTATCTTGGAGGCTTCTGCTGCGTTGCTTGTCATCTTGGCTCTCATTGACTCGACTTTCTTCTGGGCTCTTTCCACACCACTTTCAGCCTCTTCACTACTTTTTAAGGCTGATACGTACTTGTAAGCTACGACTACTTTACGACAGTGCTCCAATTCTCTTTCGACACGCTGGAACTCGGCAAATTGCTCGCGTTCTGCTTTTAGCTTCACCAATTTTGGGCGAATTTCCTCCTCAAGTATGTCATTAATCTGCTTTAATTTTTCATTTTTCTTGGCGATTGTCTTCATCGCTGCTTCTTTTTTCTCTTCGTACATACGTGTACCAGCTGCTTCCTCGATCATTGAGAGAATCTCCAGTGGCTTCATGTTTAGGACTTTCGTAATTCTACCTTGCATTATGAGAAAGTGGGGATTGTTGACGTTCAATTGGACCGAGCAGAAGAGATCGTGGACGCGCTTGTTGGGGACAAATGTGCCGTTTATCATGTACTTGTTCTTACCGTCTATTACTACTTGACGTGTTACTGTTATCTCCTCGTAGTCCTCGTAACCCAGTGGGGATGCTGCACGATTGCGATTGTCGAAGGTCACTGTTACTGTGGCCTTTTTTACACCAGCTTGACCGGACTTGTAGACGAGCTCCTGTAGCGATGTTGCGCGCACCTGTTAATGCAGAAATATTCATGATTTATTCGTTCGTTTTTTTTTTTTTTTTTCCATTTTCTTTAATATTTTTTTTTTAACTTTCAACTTTTAGTATTGAATTTTTATAATTCGGTTTTTATTTTTTTTTACTCGAAATTTTAGTGACAATTTTTAGTTATTTTTCACTTGATTTTTTCAGAATTTCTGAAATTTTAATTCAAAAATTTCACAAGTTTGAATATTTCCTAAATTGAGAAAAATAAGAAATATTGAATGTTTAAATTTTTAGAAAGAAGAAAACGATTACACAATAGTTAAGGCAATTTTTTAGAAACTGAGAAATTTATTTGGAAAATTTTATAGAATAATTTTTAACTGAATTTTTTTGCCGCCAATTTCTTCACTTTCTACGTAAATTTAAAAAATATATATAAAAAGTAAAAAAAAACATTCAATTTATTTACTTTTTTTTTTCCTAAAATTAGTGACCAATGAGTAAACAATTGGTTGGTAAAAATGAAGTCTACTGATGAAAACCGGATAACAAAAAAGGGCGCGCAAATGACCAAAACAAAGCGCCCCAAAAAGTGAGGTTATGTCCAGTCAAAATTTTTTTCGATTAAACCAAAATAATTGTCAAATAAAACGTAAAATTGGGTAAACTGAAATATAAATTACCTGTCCAAGACTCGTGATACCCAAAACAAAGCATATTGCATCAAGAATATTCGATTTCCCACTGCCGTTAAGTCCAGTGATTGCATTGAATTCCTTGTCAAATCCATTTACCTCAATTCTCTTTCCATAGGACTTAAAACCGTCCAGTACTATGGATTTGACGTACATGGCGCTTCATTAATTGAATAATTAACTCAATTGATTCATTTGTCTCTCATTAATCCCTCAAAACAACACAAGACACGCTGACACACTGCAAACGCTTGAATTTGCGCAGGAGCGTTGAAACGAAACAAACTGAAATTTGAAATTCATGTATATAGCTACCACCGACCAATCACATTGCAGCATCTGACAGTAGTTCCGATTCTCACCTGCAGAGGCTCAGTAAGAACAAAAACAAGAATAATAGGAGGAAGTAAAATAGAAAAAAATAATAATAATGGGAAAACCATGGATTAACAATTGTTGAAATGTAATTGTCAAAATCAGCTGTCACCTTCCATTGAATTGCTACACCACGTGGGCCATTGGTGAACAATACTTAAATTGTTGTTGTCAATTTTGAGGTATTGAGGAAAAAATGGATAAATTGACAGTGATTTCGGGAACTTTGTTTTTTGCTGCTGATGTTTTTGCTGTTGCAAGTTTGTCAATGCCCGATTGGATAATTACTGATGTTGGGGGTAAGTGCAGAGTTGTCAAAATGTTTTTTCTCTGAAAGTTGGAAATTTTAGAATTTTTTTTCAGGTGATACGAGATTAGGATTGATGTGGTCATGTATGACCCTCTACAATAGACCGCAAATATGTTACACGCCAGATTTACAACCTGAGTGGTTAATTGCCCTTGCTTGCATATTTGTGGGGTGTATTTTAATTACAGTTACTATCATACTATTAGCGTGTTCACATTGGGATAGACATGTCATTCCTTATGCAAGATGGGTTGGGTTTACTGCCAGTAAGTTTACTTGAGTAACAAATCCAATGTGGAAAATATTTTATTGACAGCTTTTTGAAAATTCGTTAATTCGAAAATATTTTTTTTCAGTGGTGCTATTTTGTCTGGCTGCTGTTATATTCCCCATGGGCTTCCACGTGGACGAGATAGGAGGTCAGCCATACCAATTACCAAACTCTCATCAAGTCGGATTTTCCTACATCCTCTTCGTTCTAGCATTATGGATAACAGTCATATCCGAATTATTCGCTGGGAAAGTATGTTTGCCCCATTTTTAGCAGGAAGTTAGAGTTCCCAATGGTTTGTGTATTATCGGTGTCATCGGACTATTTATGGTATTTGTATTTTTACAAAAATTCGTTTTGTTATTCTACTGGCGTTGGACACCATACGAAAAATATATGTTCGATTTCGAGACCCTAAATTCGAAACTTTAAACGAATAATCTATTTTGTTTTTGAGTGGAATATATTTCGATTTTCTCGGCGGGAAATTTGAATGAAAAAAAAACTTAGAGAATTTCTATGTTAATTTGTGATAAACGAAAATCTGGAGAGCTATAGGTTTTCCGGAACAAGTATTTGACCATAATTTGTTTATTTTCAATTTATTGTAATTGAGAACTTCCTGAACAGAAAAAGTTAGGTAACTTCATTCCTCGATTTCTCTGTTTTCTAGATATTTTAATGTCGTTAAAAAGGCGAGAAATTTAAATGAATAAAAAAATTGAACTATCTATTAATAATTTTTGATAAACTAGATAATTATTGAGTCATTTTGTAAAAAAAACGTGTGCAAGAATTTTTTTAATAAAATTTTTATATTGAGAGTAAGGCACACATTTAAAAACTGGAAGTTTATCTATACTTTCTTCTACTTCTGTGAAATGTATTTAGATTTTTATTGTAAATCGGGAAGAATTGAAATAAGAAAGGTTGAACAAATCTAATAAAAATGATTTATGTATAAAGTACATGATAAAGTTTATTCAATTGTTAGAGTATTTATTCAACTCTTTCAATAATATGTACATTTAGATTTTAATACGCATTACTTGGAAATAATGATCTACTATCATGTGTATTATTGCTATTATGATTATTATGATGATTATTATTATTATTGTAAATACATAAAATTAAACAATGATGAGATAAAGATTGGTCTATAGTTAATTCAACTTATGTGATTCGTTTTTTTAATATTTCGAATTTCTGCCGCACGTAAGGTACTCTCATTTAACCTCGTTCGAATTGACGCGTTTTCCCGCGCTTCTATTTTTCCGCACATTTACAGCCGACGACGATATGTAGCTATGTAATATTATGCGCAGTGCATACAATTACATAAACTGGATAAAATAACATATATTTACATAACATGAATTGTAATTGTTTTTAATAACTTAAAAAATGCACTCTTCGCGCAACGATATTTAACCTAATTTGGATTTCTGCGCATGTCCATGCGCAATACACTCACACTTGCGCAAACTACATAGAATTACATAGGGGTACATGACGCTGGTAATTGTTTCTTGTTTCCCATGAAGAAAGTCATTTTTCCGTTTGTTTATGTGTTGCAAATTTTTCTGTTTAAACAAAAATCAATTTCTTTTTCGCGCACTTTTACCGAATTCAATTTGAATGTACGCGCACTTCCCGCGCTCGGCTTTTTCGGCACATTTCCACCCGGCGACGACATATGGCTATGTAATACCGTGCGCAGTGCACACACACACATACGCACGGCTCCCAAAATTAGCCAATGCGCCCCGAAATTACATATATATACATAATGTATATTATGTACACCTGGTAGTGGTGCGGCTTTCCTCGTTCTCGTGGCCGAACAGTGACTATTGTAATTTTATTCCAATAATAAAAATTACAGAATGAAGATTAACGCGTAAAGAACAATTTACAATAATAGAACGAGAGGAGAGAAGTAGCATAAACTATTGTTGCGAATTATACATAATACGGATTTTTTTTTTTTGCAGTCTGAACTAGTTTTGTAACCAAGTGATGATGTACAAAAAACGTGATTGAACATTTTTCTTTCTTTTTTTTCATTTTGCTTTTCTTCAAGGAACCATAATACAGATTCAATATGAATCAAGTTCAAGGGTCAATGTGAGCCACATTTTCATCGTATTGGATAACGAAACTGGAGAAATTTAGGGGGAAAAAAAACTAATATGATAACCCTATTTTACTGGTTATATCGTTAAACATATTTTAATGTCACCTAAAGAGGCATGGGTATTAACATGGACACTAGAAGCACAGTGAGTATAATTTTCAGTCAATTTTAGAAGCGTACTTTATCTGTAGATAAGATTGGAAATTTTGCTTTTGCACCATGTGATCATTTTTTGTATTTGCTAGTTTTGGAGTTTTGCGTATTTGCACGGAGAGTTTCGATGGAGTTCGGGTAAAAATTGGGGCAATTTTTTTTCATGTGTTGGGCCCTGGTAAAGTGACACGTGAAATTTTTTTTTAAGCGCATTGCGATTTTAGGTGATTTTGAGGTTATCTTTGGACTTTTCGGTGATCAGTGCGCGGAATATGGGTGATTATTTTTTTCAGTGCTATTGGTGCATTAAAAAAAATAAATAAAAAAAAATATATAGATATATATATAATGTAAATTTGGAGATTTGGGGTAGTCTCCTTATGAAGGGGGAGGGGGGAATTTTAATCACATTTTTTTTCACACTGCAGTTCTTTTTATGAAACTATTAAAAATTAAAAAAAAATTTTTTTTTTTCAGCTCGATTATGAATTTATGAATTTGGACAATGTCGACGAGAATACTGCGAGTGAAATTCGCGCCATTCTGAGCACGGACATTACATCCGATGTTCTCAAATTACCCTGGGACCATGGCGATAAGGATTTCAATTCAAATTCGGTGGTTCCAGAGATGCAACATGAGGTGCACTGGCAGCCATATGGTAACTTCATAATCAATTACTAATTTAGGATATTAAATATCCGCCTTTATCAGTAAATTTACGGGCATGCAATACAATGGAAAGTCGAGGAATGACTACTTGACCTGTACAAAAAAATCACAAAATTTCTTGCTGCCCTTTCCACATAATTTTGGCTGTTCATCCGATTTCAGGAAAAAAATTGTTTCATCTCTAACAAATGTTTCGAAATACTTTATTGACTCCTTCACAGTGTAATAAATATATCATAAAACCAAAACGACTAAACTGTAACAACTATGTCATGGTTGATTTTCCAAAACAGTTTTTTTTTACAAATTTTCCAAAACTGTTTTTTTTTACAAATTTTCCAAAACTGATTTTTTTTTTACAAATTTTCCAAAACCAATTTTTTTCTACAAATTTTACCAACATCAGCAATTTTATTTGATATTAATCATACCCACGTACCAAATGACGATCCCGACTCAACCGGCAGTAACCTCACCCAATATTTCTTCCAACCTCCCCAGATGAGGCACTGCAAGCATACGACGTATCCTCAACAACGCCATCTCTCCTCACGCCAATATCCGGTATGGCATACACCGCGGGTGCAATAATGCAAGTCCCGTACCCAGACTGGCAAATGAGTGGTTACCCAGGCAGTCCCACTGCCGACCAAGCCTACGCCTACGTATCCTCCGTCGCCTATCCCTCGACAATGTACCAAACAGGTCCAGCAACAGACGTCCTATCAACTCAATCACCAACACGTGAGGATCGTCGTGCAAATGGCCGGCGAAGCCGTAAAACCGACACCTACAACCGCGTAATCAATCAAAATGACATCCAGCCATCCTACATGATGCAGCAAAATCAATTCAATCAAATGCAAGCAATCTGCCATCCAGGTGTACCATATCTGCCTTACGTATCATCCCCACAGCATCCATCAGCAGCTAGACCAATATTCGTGCCGTCACACCAGTACGCATCAATTTCCATTCATCACAACAATCCCCAAACCCAGTATCAACCAATGCCACCAGCCTACCAACATCAGCACTCACCAACGATGAAGCATCGAAATGCCCAAACTTATCCAATGTACAACCAGGATAAAACTCAGAGTCACGCTCAACTGCAGAAGAACGACAAAAATTTGTACGATAACCAACACACAGGCCAGACATTTCGTCCAACTGTGAATCATAATAAGAGTAACCATCCTCGAAATGCTCGGCACAATGCAAGCAGTCAGAATGATGAAGGCAAGGAGAAGGAGGTGAAGAAGAGTGAAAGGGTGGCTCTGATCCATCCAGATAATAAAACTAATGGGATTGTTAATGGCGACAAGTCAGATGAGAGGAAGGTTCATAATGATCAGACAAATCAGATTGGCAATGATCATGGTAATCAGGGAAATGTTGAGGAAGAGAAGGACAGTGTAAAAACGGAAGTAGAAGCTGTTGTCAAGGTGGAACATAAGGTTGTGGGGAAGGTCGAGGGGAAAGTAACGAAGGAGGAAACGAAAGTGGTAACGAAGGAGGAAACGAAAGTGGTAACGAAGGAGGAAACGAAAGTGATCAAGGAGAATGTTAAGGTGGAGGTTTCAGGGAAGATTGAGGAAGTAAAGACTAATGGACAGAATCAGAAGGATGAGAAGGTTATGGTGAAAGTTGAGGAGGAGGTGAAAGTTGAGCCAGCTCCTTCTGGATCTGCTGTTAAGACCTTTGCCAGTATTTTGAAGAATACTTCGGCTGGCCCGCCACCTGGCTTCATTCAGTATCAAGCTCCGACGATTAAACTGCCAACAGTTCGTGCTAATGCAACTAGTAGTGTAAATAATGGGGGTGCGGAGAGAGCTCAGCAGGTTAACAAGAAGGTGGAGGAGGACAAGGCTGATGTTGTTGGACAGCATTGTGAGGAACAGGGGAATGTTGTGGAAGGTGGACATGCTGAGCGTAAGTCGTTGCCCGTAGATCAGGTGGAGAATCCGTGGAATCATCCCCGTCTGTATAGAATGGCAGGTAAGTTGGAATTTTGAAACGAAATTTTGAAACGAAATTTTGAAGTGAAATTTTGAAACGAAATTTTGAAATGAAATTTTGAAACGAAATTTTGAAATGAAATTTTGAAATGAAATTTTGAAACGAAATTTTGAAATGAAATTTTGAAACGAAATTTTGAAATGAAATTTTGAAACGAAATTTTGAAATGAATGTGAAAAATTAAATCTTTAAAAAAAAAAAAAAAAAATGAAAAAACTTATCAAAAATTCGAACTTTGTGGCTTTGTTTAATATTTGGATTTTTGTTTTTCAGAATTTTTACTGACTTACCAAATGGATAAGCAAACTGTAAGTTTATTGCCTCGTGGCTTAACAAATCGCAGTAATTATTGTTATATAAATAGTATATTACAAGCGCTACTCGCCTGTTCGCCATTCTACAATCTCCTCATGGCACTACCCTATGTAAGTCAACCATCGAAGAATTCATCTACACCGCTACTTGATAATATGTGAGTAAAGTCTCATAATTTTTTTCAGCAATAGATTTGACAATTGACGATGTCATATATATTTCAATTTTGTAATTTTTAATTTTTCCTTTCTTAGAGCTTAAAAAAAAATTGCGTTTCCATTCAATAATTTTTTAGAGACTCAGTCTGAAGCTTCAGCCTGAAAGTACTGACTATTTCAAAATTTCCATTTTTTTAATCTTCAAAAACGCGTCCAGAACTTTCAATTTTTTTATTTTTGATTTTTTTTTTTAACTTTTCCACCTTGCCCTTTTTTTTAATTATAAAAAAAAAAATTAAATTAGAATAAAAAATAGGAAAAAAAATAGACAAAAAATCGAAAAAAAATCAGAAAAAAAATTAGAAAAAAAAAATTGAAAAAAGCTAAATGTGTATTTTTCCATGTCTACGAAAGGATAAAATTCGTCAACGAATTTATGCCAGTGCCCGAGGGTGAGCGACTTCCTAGAGATAGTCGAAAGGATCGTGGCCAAAAGAAGAACGACGACACTTTTGATGTTAAGGGTGGTAATGCCTTCGAGCCTTCCTATGTCTACACAATGTTACAAAATACAGCGTCAGCTGGAGTCTTCTCAATCGAGGGTCGACAGGAAGACGCCGAGGAGTTTCTATCTTGCCTGCTCAATGGACTCAGTGACGAAATGTTGGAGGTAACTGTCCTCCAAAAATCGAAATATCTCGGAAACGACTGCTTCTAGGAAAAAATGTTACTAAACATTTTTTGTAGAGAATTTTATCTGGGGGAAAAAAGTCTTATAAGATTTTTCCAAAAATTGGCTCGTTCTCGACATAATTCCAATTGCCTGTTACATGATTTGCCCAATAATTCTTCTCATTCATTAATCATAAAAAAAAATTTTTTTTAGGTAATGAAGCAAGTCAATGACCATTCTAAAAACCCAAAACGATTTGAGGATCTTAATCTTAGTTCTAGTGGAGATGAGGAATGGAAGGTAAGAATTTTGAATAACAAAAAAAATGGTGGCAAAAGTTACTCTTCAAATTTATTAAAAAAAAAAAAAAATGTGTGAATATGTCTTCAACAAAATTTTGAGTGGATTGAAAAATTTGTTTTGCGTAATTTTCCAGATAAAACCTATATAAATGAATTACGATTTTTAGGTAATGGGGCCAAAAAATAAAGGCTCAATCACACGATGTACACAATTTGAACGCACCCCATTGTCCGACATCTTCCGGGGACAATTGAGGTCCAGAATTTTACGCCAGGGTGACCAAAGTACTGACAATGTACAGCCATTTTTTACACTACAATTAGACATCGAGGTAAGAATTTTTGTTTTTGGTCTTTAATTTAATTAATTCAAATAATCCATTAAAGTTAAATTTTATTAGAACCATATCTTAATTTTGTGATAATTTTTAAAATTGACGGAAATTTAAAATTCGATTTTTTTTTGTCAGATTTGAAAGTTTGGAAAAATTAGAAGCGAAATATTGAGCAAAAAATAAAATTACAGAGAACTGAAATAAGTGATATTATTGCGATTTCAGAAAGCAGAGTCTGTCAAGGCTGCCCTGGAAATTCTTGTTGGTAAAGACCAAGTTGAAGGCATGACGTGCAGCAAAACAAAACAACAAATTCAGGCTTGGAAGCAAGTGACTCTTGAAGAGCTCCCAGTGGTTCTGATTCTCCACTTAAAGTGGTTCGATTATAAACTTGACGAATGCTCCAAAATATTCAAGAATGTTACCTATGCCATTGACCTCAAAATTGATCCCAGTACGTATCAATACTATCAAAAAATTGCAAAAAAAAAATTCTGAAAAATTAACATTTCTTGCCATTAATTTCAGAATTACTGTCGCCTAATGCAATGAAAAAATTGACACCGAAGCAGAAGCAGTATAAGCTTTTTGCTGTGACTTATCACGATGGAAAAGAGGCCACGAAAGGTTTGTATGAGTTTTTGGCATGACTAATCTGAAGAAGTTATTGAATTTATTGTTATACAAAACCTTCAAAAAATTGAGAAAAAAAATTGACTAAAAACAATTTTTTTTTCATCAAAAAATTGAAAAACAAAATTTTAATTAAACATAATTTTTTTTTTTTTTCATTAAAATTTTTTAGAAAGTTGGAAATTGCTAGAAAAAAATTCAAATGAAAAATGGGAAATTAAATTTTCTGCATCAAACAATCAACATTAAAAATTCTGGTTTGTAATTGATTGTAATTGGATTGTTACAGGTCATTACGTAACTGATGCATTTCACGTGGGCTTTGGAGCCTGGGTCCGCTACGATGACAGCTCCGTTAAGGGAATATCAGAAAATGACGTATTGAATCCATCCCCACCACGTGTACCCTACTTACTCTATTACAGGAGATGTGACACAATCGGAAATCAACCAAATAATCCTAGAACGCGTTGAACATAGCTCATAGTAAGGAAGGGAAACAAGTTGTTTAAAAAAAAAAAACATTTTTCACAGAAGGCTCTTATTCAACAGGTATAATGCAGGAAAATTCAGAAAATTAGAAATAAAAAATTAACAATATATTTTGGAGATTTCAGGCATTTTCGAAATTTTGAAGATTTTGAAAGTTCCAGCAATTTTCAGTTTTCTATTTACATTTAATGGTTGGATATTGTAGAAGAGTTAATTTTTTTTTTGGGATTTAAAGAGTTTTGGTTGTTGAAAAAAATCTTAAAACAATGACTTTTTGGAATTTTGGAAACTTTTCAAAATTTTGAAATGTGAAAAGTTCGAAAGTTTCGAAATTTCGAACTACTCGGTTCCAAAATTTCAATCATTTAATTACACTTGATTCAAATTTTGTATGTTATAAAAGTTTCGGATGATTTGGAAAATTTCCACATTTCGAGAAATGGGAAAGAAAAAAAAAATTGAAAATTTGAAAAAAATTACGAATTAAAAAATTGAGATTAACATAAATCAATTATTTTCCATACTTTTAATCGATTATTCAAAAATATCCATTGCTTCAAAAATTTTGAAAAATGATGATTTGAACTGTTAAAAAACTTTGGAGTTATGGAAAATTTTGCGAATTGAAAAACATGGAAAAATAATGAAATTAGAATTAAACATAATTTTGAGCATTTTAAATGTTAGAAAATGTACATTGTAAAATTATGAAATTTGAAATTTTGGAAGTTGAAAAAATTTTCAAACTTTCAATTTCTTGGTAACATGCACAAGTAAGTTGAATAAAAGCCTTTTCAAAAAAATTGAAAATACAGAAGGAAGAAGGAAGCAAATATAGGGAGAAAAATATCGTAGGAAAACTGATAAGTTTATTATTATTATTTTTCTTTTTCAGAAAAAACAAATCAGTTACAAAGTACGCATAATTATGAGAATATGAGAAACATGAATCGATAAATTTTCTGGATTTTCAACCTAAAGGAAATGAACTTTCACGTTTTTATATTTAAAATAATAAGAGAATAATCGAATTCATCATTATTATTACTATGATTATTATAATTCTAAATATGTGCAGAAAAAAGAAATTGAATCAAGTGAATAAGAAATTTGTAATAATTATTCATAATATCGTTATATACTTTCAACTCCAAGTCATCATATTTTTGTTAATTAGGCGTGTAATATTCAATTGTTACAAGTGCTATGTGCCTCATTTTTTAGTATATTGAAGATTAAAAATAAAGATAGCATTACTGTTTCTCATGGATTAATCATTCATTATTTTCAATATCTGGAACTATTTTCAGCTGAATAAAACTGTTATGTAAAACATTGTTGTGTATTTTATTTCCTTTGCCCTGTGACAAAAGTTATCACATAAGTGAACATCGTGAGAGTCGAAATGTATCGAAACGCGTGGAGTCGGCTCCCTATTGGTCAATTTGTTTCGATTCTCGGATGCACGCCCCCCCCCCCCGCGGGTGGCCAATGGAAACCGATTTCTTTCCAAAATGTGAAATGTGAATGTCTAACGTAAAATTAGAAAAAAATTGCAATATAGAAATTAATAGAAAAATCCCGGTGTTTTAATGTTTTTGAGCTTTAAAACTTTCGAAACATGATTATGAAAATTTTAAAATGCCTTCACGCGCCAAAATTGTGCGATTTGAAAAGTTTTAACAATCCCCACTATTCAAATATTGGGCTGCGCGGCGAGGCTGCGCACGGTACAAATATGAACGCCAAAATTTGATTAACGATGGAGGACCGAGGGTGCTTTTTTTTCCTTCAGGAACCACTACCTCAAATAGGCCCCTAATATCAAATTAATTCCCAACAATTGAATCATGTGTGTGACAAGTGTGCAATTCAATAGAATTAGATTTTTTGTAAAATGCCTGGACCGGCGAAGAAGCTCGTCAAGAAGTTCGGATCGAGGACTAAGAGCACTTCATCATCAGGTTGGTTTTCTCTCTTCCAAATGCATCCTAATTTCCTCGTTTTGTTAGTAATAACACGTACACTTCAATTTGCAGACGTTACCATAAGTGATTTTGCTGATTCTCCATCAGCTGTTCACAATAGATTGAGAAAATCTTGGGCAAAAAACACAGGAGAACTAATTGTTACAGGTTAGTTCAATATTACGTACAAGTCTCAATGCAAACTCTCCTTTTTGCGAACTTGAAAATTTTGCACATTCCAAGTTTTTGTTTTTTCAAGTTTTTGAAATTGCCGAATTTTTCAGTTTTTTTCAAGAACTCAAAAGTTCGAAATTTGTCAATTTTTTGAGTGATTCAATTTTTCAAAAATTGACTTATGGAAATAATATAAAAAATGTTTGTGTTAATTTGTTTTTTATATTTTCAAAAATGGTAAAAAATATATATAAAAAAAATGAAAATTTCGATGTGAGTAATTAATAGTTTTTTTTTCTTTTATTATGAATATTAGAAGAAGAGGAGATGAAGAAACAATCGAGATCGAGAAGACGAAGCAAGGCCATAGAAACACCGGAAGATACCAGTGGTAACTAATTTGATAATTTCTTCCATAGATTTTTAATCATCACCAAAAAATTACAAAACTTTTTTTTTGTCTGGGCTTCAGGCATTGACTATCCTCTAGACCTGTGGTTCCTTATATCAGAGTACATTGCACCTGAGGCTATTGGCAAGTTCGCAAGAATTTGCAAAAGTTCGAATTACGTTGTGAAAACTGGAAAATTTTGGTTCTTCCTTTACAAGAGGTATGTCTGACCACAGCGACTCCATTAGAAATTTCCATAAAATCGAAAATATGGGAAACAGATAATTTTTCAGAAGTTTACTTTCGAATTTTCGAAATTTTTAAGCACAAAAATTTAAAAACTTCGCTAAAAAAATTACAAAAAATATATGACGTCACAGGAAATATTAGTTCAAAATTATACACTGATTTGAATTTTTTTTTTCATTTTTCCAAAGATTAAAACGAAAATCAAAAATTTGAATTCAGAATTTTAAAATTTCGGAAATTCCGTAAATTCAAAAAACTCAAAAACTCAACTTCAAAAAATCTCAAGAAAAATTTTCAATGTTTCCCAAAACTCTGTGATTTAGTCGTGCATCTAGTGCTGTAATTTAATAATTTTTTTTAATTATCAGATTTTACAAAGACACCGGAAAGTTGCCTGAGAGATTAACTCCAGCTTGTATGGTTCGTCCTTATGGTCTTCGGGCTTGTGTGATCAGAACTCTGCATTTTACGTATTTTTCATCAGTAAACAAAATTGGCGATAATCCGTATTCCGGGCAAGGGGAGCCGCATTCATTAGTTAACAGACGATGTTGTCTCATGTGGCATAAAGTAAGTGAATTTAGAACTGTTAATAATTTGCCTTTTTTTTCTTTTTTCTTTTTTTTTTATATTTTTTTAGTATGAAAATTATTATAACTAATTCGAAAATATTTTACATTTTCTTCACAGAGAGGGAAAAGCCGTTGGTACTTCTATTTTAAATTGAAAGAAATTAATAATTCACGGTCAGTAAAGGACAAAATCACTTGGGACACCGATCAGAGATCTGATGTTACGGAAATGCTCGAGGATGTGTCTGTGAATACTGAGGAAGGATGCCGGATTTTACGAGTATGTTACCCGAACAAATTATGTTCATGTTTTTTTCTAAATATTTTTTAGAAACTTCAATCTTATAATTTTCTTCATTTGTTCATTTTTTTTTCTTTCACATTTTCTCAATTCTGGAGTGTCGAAATTTCGGGGAAAAAATATTGATATAAGATTTTTTATTTCATTTCAAATGTTCAATTTTTTTTTGTATTAAAATTTTGTATTGAAATTTTGTATTAAAATTTTGCTATAAAATTTTGTATCAAAAATTTTTTTCCTCATCTAGGTGGCCTGCTTGAAGTACGGTATGGCTCCACTGGTGACCGGACTAATTCTCCAAACAGTGAAACTCGATTTGTCACCTGGATTCGAGCACCATCGGCTTCAGTTGGCTTTCGGTACAAGTTACATTCCCAAAACGCCAACGCAAGTTGTCGTCTTGAGTGGTGTTATCCATTGCAAAGTCCTGGACTGGTGGCATCCTTGTTATCCTCATCAAGACACAGACTCGACACTTCTACAACCCATTGCTGAATCCTGGGATACGCTCAATTTTTTTGACTCACCTCTGCAAATCAATGAACCATCCGGTTCACACTGTGACTGATCACATTGGAAAAAAGACGCAAGAAAAAATTTTTCATTTTGAGAAAAAGGTCTGAGCACTATTTAGTGTTAAAAAAATAATCTTTGAATAAATATAAACATTTGTTTTTCTGTTCGCAAAGTGAAAAATTTTTTCCCTCGGTGACCTCCCTCCGACTATCCTCGTACGAACCTTTTTCTGTGCCTGTAGAAGTTATGACTAAGTTTACGAAATTGTTTTATTACTCATTTGCAAGAATTTGGTATTTTAATTTGTCTTATTATGTGGAAGTGATTCAAGGCGTTGTACTATTTCGTAAGTGATTTCAGATAATATAAATTTCATAATTTAATGTTTTGTTTTATTCGATGATTGCCCCTTTTTGGAGTAGTGTGATCTCCTGAAGGTTTTGCATTTTTTTTAAATTTATAGTTTTACCATCTTTAAAATTTTTGAACATTATTTTTTGAAAAATTGTAACATTTACACAATTTTCGTAATGTTCAAAATGTTGGAAACTTCATACGAAGTTGCAAAAAAATTCATCCAAGGAGTTTCGAATTTTCCGCCATCTTTCCGTATCGCGCGCATGCGCACAACCTCAGATTGTCCGACTTCTATCTCAGTCGGCGTTTCCTTTTTCTTTTCGAAACCGAACTTCGTGGCGTGCGGTTCTGCACAAATTTTATCCGATTACATCGGTATTACAAACTGACAAACAGTTAATTAACTAATCAAAATGCCACCAAAATTCGATCCCACTGAAGTGAAGAAAGGTATTTTTTTATTTAAAAAGTGTTTTTGCGTATAAACGAGCGTTTCAAAACATGTGTGACTTAACCTCAATTTGATACATCAAATGCCATTAAAAGTTCGAATTCAAAATGTAAATCTCTCACGAAATACTATAACTGTCTTCAAAACATGTTATGAGATATTCAAAACCGAAAAAATACCATCTCGGTTGTGATAATTGAAGTTAACATGAGCAATAAAAAAATGCTACATTGAATATATCTATATACGTTTGACACGTGTCGCACAAATTTCCTAAGGCATCGATTAAACTCTCGTTTACAATTTATTCAATTCAATTAAATTTTTTTTAGTGTACCTGAGGTGTGTGGGAGGTGAAGTAGGAGCAACATCTTCTCTTGCCCCCAAAATTGGTCCCCTTGGTTTGGTAAGTTTTTTTTTTTATTACATAATCAGTGAGAAAAAAAAAATTTGAAAAAAGGCGCCAAAAAATGTGAATGATTTTTTTTTATAGTACTGTGTTGTTAGCATTAATTTATAAATATTTTTTCCCAATTGTTCTCATTTTCTAAATAATTCTTGAGATAAATTTCAAGTGCCTCAAAATTTGATCTGTGTCAGTGTTATAGTTAATAATTTGAAAAATTACTGGAACGATTTGAACGAAAATATATTCAGCTCTGAATTAGTTATTTTTTTACCGCAAGTGAAGAATCTGGAATGGATTAATTGATGAATAATTATTTTGTTTTCAGTCGCCAAAAAAAGTTGGTGATGACATTGCCAAGGCAACCAGTGACTGGAAAGGTCTGAAAATCACTGTTCAGTTGACGATCCAGAATAGGCAAGCCACAATCTCGGTTGTACCATCTGCAGCATCCCTCATCATCAAGGCTCTCAAGGAACCCCCACGTGATCGCAAGAAGCAGAAGAACATCAAGCACAGTGGAAATTTGTCCTTCGATGATGTTGTTTCAATTGCGCGCGCAATGAAGCCACGCTCGATGTCCAAGGAACTCAGTGGAACTGTCAAGGAGATTCTTGGCACATGCCAATCTGTTGGATGCACCATTGAGGGAAGACCACCACATGATGTCATCGATGATGTCAATTCTGGGGAGGTCGAGGTGCCTGAGGAATAACTCTCATGGTGGGTATTGGGTTCTCAGCCAATTTTCTATTGAGCCAATATGAATTTACATTTTTCCTGTTATAAATATACAAATTTGGGATAGACAAATTTTTTGTCTTTTTTCTACACATTTTATTTTGGATTTTTTTTTATTTTTGGTTAGAGAGATAAAATTGAATTGAAATTTTTTTGAGTTTTTGAGAGTTTGTCCCCTTTTGAGAAAGCTATGCTATTAATGTTAGAACACGAAGAGACATATTGCTGTGAGAATAAATTGGCTGTGAACTCTTGGTAGGGGTTGGCATCCCATCCACCTGTTTCGGTTTCAATGAGATTCTGAGCAGGCATAATTCGCCATTGAGGAGTAAACCTCAATAAAAAATCATTTATTTATCATCTTCGTTTTTCTTAATTTTTTTCTTTTTTTTATGTCAATTTCAGATGTACCGAGAGCTCGACATTAAATAAAATTTTATAAAACCATTTTGTATTGATTGTTCTTATTCTCAATTTCCCTCGTAATTAATTACCCATTGATATTTTTTTTTTTCTAAAATTTTAACAAAGCTCATTTTTTTCTTTCAATTAATGAAGTTTCTCAACATTTTCAATTTTTCGGTTATGTCTCGATTTCTGAGAAAAAAAAACGCAGAAAATTGCAAATTGTTTTATGAATGAAACTTTATTTCAATCAGCCTATCGACAAAGTACAAAAAATATATGAAAAAAACAAATTTCCACAAAAAAAAAAACAAAGGTACATGATTCCCATGTAAAATTTACAATTCATTATCACAAATCTGTCTCGGAGGTGTCCGCATATATCGCCAAATTTCGTCTCTTAAATTTCTTGGTATTGGGTTCCACCTTCTCGCCCTCATTCTGCGGGACTTCTTGGCTCTCAAAGGACTTGCCCTCCCCAGACGAGTTCATCAGCGTGGAAAAGCCGGAGACATTGAATGAGTCATCCAAGCTGAGATCCTCCTCACAATTGTTCTCAACATCCTGGCTGTCCGTCAAAGACTGGTAAGACTCCGACAAAAAATCACTGGTCGAGTCATGAATGGACTCCTCAGACAGCAAATCACTGTAGCTCTCATCCTTCTGATCTACCACGACATTTGCCCTCAAGAACTGCAGCAAAAGTGGATCATCAATTCCCAACTTATCGCAAAAATCTGTAGTCTGTTGATTCACCCCAAACTTCACCTGCCTATTAGCACAACTGGGTGACTGTGGACTGTAAGCCTCAACAGTCTTCACAAAGTTCTCTGGTATCGTCAAGCAATCCTGAAATTTCTTCATGACAGTAGCCTTTTCACTATCTGTCGGTGTAAAAGTAAATCGCCCATTGCAGCCTGGTCCCGGCATGTACTGAACCTGATTTTTAACACTCAGCAGATGATTAGTCAGATATAGAACAGTGAGCCATTCCAAATCATACGACAATTTCATCGGTGCACTCTTGTCATGTGGTATCTCCAACACCTGCAAAAATGGCCTCTTCACGAGACACTTGTCGAGTGCTAAAAATTTTGTTACTTTCGTGTTGTCTGCGTTGGGTATTAGTGCGGCAAATTTGCAATGGAGGTGAGCGGAGAACCAATAACTTGGATAATGATGAGTTAGTAATTCCATGCAGGGTGCACTGCCCAATGCATCATTAGCTATATCTGCCTTGAAGTGAAATTTGCGCTTGAGTAAACGCTCTACGTCGCCGTACTTGGTAACACCGTTTGGCCAATCGTGGGACAAAAATATGTCAATGTTGCCTGACAATTGTTTGAGCCTAAATACTTCTAAGTTTCTTATGTGGTAAACGCTGCGCAGTGTGTGCTCGTCGTAGGGCGGCAGCTCGAAGTGGCCGGTTAGGTAGTGCTGGGACTTGTAGATGCCGGATATACCTGCGATTCGCAGACCGCCGATTCTTACTACACTTGCGTAGCCCATGTAGAAGATGTTTGGCGCTACCCAACCACCGTAGGACAGCTCCTGGTGGTAGTTTGATGCTTCGTGGTTACCGCCGATGAAGATTGTTAGGTAGGGAGCCACTTTCTCACCGGAGTAGTATCTGCAGCAGAAATATTGGAGATCATCAGAATATGGATTTGTCATTGGTGGTTTTTTTTTTTTTCTTTTTTTTTTTTTTTTTTTTTTTTTTTTTTTTTTTTTTTATACACGAAACAGACGAGATTATTTATGTTATTGTGATTTTTTTAGGGGGTTATAGCGCCTCTTTGCTCATTGGTGCAGTTAAAAGAGTGTCTCATATTTGGCAGTGCAAACTGATATTGTTTATGTTAGGAAAATGGAGTTATATTGAAGAATTTGCAGTTGTGCGTATGAAAAGAAATTCAGATTTCAAAATTTCGAGAGGGGAATTAGAATTATTCTAAAATGCAGCTCATTAAACTTACTTGTAAAACGTGCACATGTCCTTGTATTTATCCGGCACCGCCATGGACTTGAGATCATCGAGATTTCTCGTTGCTTGAAAATCCCCACAGCATATCAACAAATCAATTTTCTTCCCATCATTTCGTTCAACTTCTTCCAGGGCATTATAAATGATCTCCAACTCTCCATGAGCACAGCCCTCCACAGCAATCCTCATTTTTGTAACTAACTACAAAAACTTTCGAAAATTGTTCAAATTTTCCCGCCAATTTTCTTCGATAAATTTCTTACGAATGTTATAAATTTTGACAAGTGTTTTACGACTTCCTATCACTTATTTATGTGGAGACTGCTGTTTTTGACGCAACTATCAACAACTGCAGCGCGACTCACTGGGCTTACCCATAGCGCCCAATATATATATGACACCGAACAGCTGATCGTGTCACGTGCGCCATCTGCTTTTGATATTGTCGTTTATTCGGAGCATGCATGACAATTAATGCAAAAAGTAAAATTCCTTTCAACAATTATAATCTTATACAATGGTAAAAACACAATGTGTGAGGTAGTTCGATATTTTACTATTTTTACTATTTTATTAGTCATTGCGCAAAGTACGTATTGCGCTGATTATACGTATGAAATTGATTGCAATAACCTACGAATGGGACAATTTATTTGTCCACATCCTGAGTATGATTTAATTGATCCGAAGACACAACAACCCAGGGGTTGCACTAAGGAAAATAAAGCTCAAGGTAAAATAGTGTTTAACAATTTTTTTGCCATTGTATTTTTTTTCGCGGCTACATTTCAATATTCATTGTTGACATAGCACGTGGTATTTTTTTTTTCAATTTTTTTTACACCTTCAACTTTTGTGTGCTCCAATTTTCTAATTATCCTCTCTTTTCCAGTTGTGTGTTTAGCAGCTGATGGGCTGATTTGTACAGAATCTAGGAATAACACTTTCAAACGGGAAATTCCGTGCAAATGGACGTAAGTACAAAATTTCACGCAATACATATACCTATATACACACCAAGCTAGTCAGCCATTTCATCACTATTTTCCCTGAATATCTTGGAAACTAAGAGAGCTATCAAAATTTGTTGTGATACAAATTTGTAGATCTCATTCTACTCTACAAAAAATGTCTCTACAAAAATTCCGGTATCTCCTTCCAATTTGAAGATATTCACCGCAATAGAAAATTATACACTAATTATTATATTTGATTTCAGCAATGGATATTCGTTCGAGACATCACTACTGCTCTCAATATTTTTGGGAATGTTTGGAGCTGATAGATTCTATCTTGGTTATCCAGCAATTGGGTTATTGAAGCTCTGCACTTTGGGATTTTTATTCTTGGGACAATTTTGCGATGTTATTTTAATAGCAACACAGATTGTTGGTCCTGCTGATGGCTCACACTATGTTACCCCATATTTTGGGGCTGGTATTAATATAAATAGGGGCAATAATTTTACTTACAAAGTACCACAAGAAGATTGGTGATTAGACATTTACAATTATTTATTGAAATTTATAACAGTAGTTTTTGCCGCAACAAATTCTCCAAAAATCATCCAAAAATTAGCATTTTTTTTTTCTTCAAATAAAAAAAAATTAGGATTTTCCCATGTTGAGTATTTTTACTATTTTACTGGGAAGATATTTATGAGAAAATAGGTGAACTTGTCGAAGGTGTTTTTTCAAGCTATAACTGTAGCAAAGCAATATTTTTTGCTGTATATAATAATAGGGTTAATGATATATGCTCCATGCAAGTTCTGTACAAGGTGAGCGAGTTGAATGTAATTTTTTTTTTGTATTTTGTAATAAATGAATACGTGGTTACTAGTTTTCAGATTGTTCTCCTTCGTTAATATTTGTATAATGAGAGAACAGAAAAATAAAACGAACTGATATTATATACCAGGTTATGTTTTTCGACTCGGTCAGAATTCTCGTTTCTCGCGGGATGCGCGCGCAGGTACCGGAAGCGCGCCATCTATGGAGAAATTCCGCGGCATCAGACGAAAGCGTTTTTCTCAGATATCTTGAAAACTAAGAATATTAGAGAATTTTTGAAGAGAACTTTATTCTAGCTCTCAGGTCGCACTACAAAAAAGATTTATACGAAATTTACGCTAGATCCTTCATATTTTGACTTGTGATGTCAAATGGAAATGTGGAACATTTTCTTTGCTATAAGTTTTACATATAGTTAAGTAGTTGGTAAATAGTTTATACTATTGAATTTTTTAAGGTTTGATTTTTTGACTTTTTTCGAATTTTCGAATTTTCGAATTTTCGAATTTTCGAATTTTCGAATTTCCGAATTTTTGAAATTTTGAATTTCCGAACGTCCCAATTTTGAAAAATGTCTATAATACCTCCGCCTAAAAAAAGACAAAAAACCCATATCAATTACCCATTTTTCATTTCTCTTTTCCCCCAATAATCATAATAATGTATTATTTGAAAATGTCGCCATTTAAACTTGCCACAAAGAGCCGAATGAATTGCAAACATAACCTCACTCCGTTTTTCATGTTCCCCAAAATTATAACACGTCAGCATAATTGTATTTGACGTATAAATAGCTCCCACTCCTCACAATAATCGCCAGACACAGCTGTTCATCTGAGGTGAGTTGCAATACAATTGAAAAATCTGGAAAATATTTGAATTTTCCTGGAAATGTAGAAAATTTGCCCATGCAAATGTCAGGTTAATTTTACTTCTGACACGAGAGCTGGGGCCCAACACGTTCTCCACAATTTTCTCTCTATTTTATAAATCACAATGACGATAATCAATAATTACAGATTATTGCTTCGACTCAGTAAATTCAAAACTGTCAATTATCGTTTTTTCAATAACAAAGTTCCAGTTTTCCAAAAAAATCCCAAAAATTGTACAAAATTTTGGTCTCCCCATGAGCTCACCAGGTAAAGTTGTAAAATAATTTTCAACAATTTTCTCTTCTTTTTCTCTCTTTTAAAAAATTCTGAGATTGAAAAAAAATATAGATATATTTTTATGTTTCGAAAAATGATAAAACGAACATTTAGTGTGAATAAAAAAACTATCGTTTTTGGTGAGTATCTCGGTATCTATGGAAATTCAGATAAACTTTGTAGGAACTTTTTTGTAGAGCTCAATTTTCCCGACAAAAAGTTCCTTATCGAGTTTTGTCTGGCTTTCCCCACTTCCGAGATATTCGTGAAAAAGCGCAGAGGTAACCTAATGTTACCTTGCGGTGCCGGCTGAGGGGAGGGGGGAGAGTTGTCAAAGATGAATTAAAATTTTAATTTTTGCATTTTGTTTTACAGACTATCCAGGAACTTGAGCACGATGAGCGACAATATTTCCCTCTATACACTGCCCAACAGCCAGCCGATTGTCACCCTTGACTGCGATATTGCATTTAATGCGTTAACGAATAAGGAAAAACTTTATTCCCATTACTTGAGCAGAGCTGCCTGGACTGGCTCGCTCATTGTATTTGTACAAACTTCCCCAGAGTCACCCCTAATTTTTGCACTTTTGCACAAAGTATTTATTGCCGAGCCAATCGAAGAACTGAAAAAAGCAGCACTTGCTGCTGGCGTCAGCGAAGATGATTTCACTGTGAGTATTAAAATTTTTATTCTTAATTTCGACAATTTTACAGGTTTTCTCCATTCTTCATTTTTTTTTTCAAACTAAGAAGAAGTGGATAACAATTTTTTTTAGTGCGAAATTCATATTTTCGACCCAAAAAATTGGGATTTTTAAAAAACAAGTGTTCAAAGATTTTGTATGCAAAGATGTGCTTTGAAAAAAAAAAATGGAAAAATTTTGGAAGGTCAAGAATTGTAAAGACTGAGAAAAAGAAAAGAAGAAAAGAAGAAAAAAGAAACAAAAAATTCAAAGTAAAATCGCAAAAGTTTCCCAAAATTAAGAAATAAAAAAAAACATTTCCAAAAAACAAAAAAACCAAAAACAAAAAAACAAAAAACAAAAAACAAAAAACAAAAAACAAAAAACAAAAAACAAAAAACAAAAAACAAAAAACAAAAAACAAAAAACAAAAAACAAAAAACAAAAAACAAAAAACAAAAAACAAAAAACAAAAAACAAAAAACAAAAAACAAAAAACAAAAAACAAAAAACAAAAAACAAAAAACAAAAAACAAAAAACAAAAAACAAAAAACAAAAAACAAAAAACAAAAAAAACAAAAAACAAAAAACAAAAAAAAAACAAAACAAAAAAAATGTACCAGATAGACACCTAGAATCATCTTTTTACTTCTTCCAGGCCTTCCTTGTCTACACCTGCGGCTTCCTCTCGAACTCTGGCAACTACAAGTCCTTCGGGGACAGTAAAATAATTCCCAATTTGTCCGCCGAGCAGTTCCACCTGATTCTGAAGTCTTCGAAAGCTTACAAGACTTGCGAATCTGTGATTTCGGATCTTTGGCTCCGAGTGCAGGAACGCATGTACTCACTATCGACATCGGTGAAGTCCCTGGGTTTTCCTCCGAAGGGTATCACCACCTACTTCTCCTCCAACTGCACCGAGGAAGACGCCACCCTCGTCAACGACTTCATGCAGAGTCAGAATCTGGAATCCTACAACGCCCGCTGCTTCAAAACCAAGAACTCTTCCTCTTCCTCCAACTCCTACGAAATACGTCTGGCCTCATCTGACACCTCCCCAAATCCCTCGGCATCCCAAAATGTAGTCTTCAAGAACGCCAACTTCAGCATTAGCCGAGGGGATTACTCAGAATTACTCAAGAAGACCAACGAGCATTTGAATAACGCCAAAATCCACGCCACGAATAACACCGAGGCGCAGATGATCGACAAGTACATGAGCCACTTTGAGTCAGGTAGGATGGCGCTCTTCTAAAATTTCTTTTTAAGATTTTTAGGAGTTTTGAAAATTTTGAAAATTTTGAAAATTTTCCAAATTTTGAAAAATTTGAAAATCTTGGAAATTTTCGAAATTTTTGAGTGATTTGGGAATTTTTGCAGCTTTTCGAGATTTTCTAATTTTTTCCAATTTTTCGAATTTTTCGAATTTTTCGAATTTTTCGAATTTTTCGAATTTTTCGAATTTTTCAAATTTTTCAAATTTTTCCAATTTTTCAAATTTTCCATCAATTTTGAAATGTCTAATTACCCAGTCACTGAAACCCACACCTATCATTCCACAGGCTCGCTAGCCGACCACAAGGATGGTTCTCGTTTTTGGATCAAAGACAAGTCCCCAGTGATCGAAACATACATAGGTTTCATCGAGACCTACCGTGATCCGGCAGGTCAGCGTGGTGAGTTCGAGGGTTTCGTGGCAATGGTGAACAAGGAGATGTCCCAGAAGTTCACAAATCTCGTAGAAAAGGCCCAGGACTTCCTCCCCCTGCTCCCCTGGGGCCCTGGCTTCGAGAAAGACGTTTTCCTCCGTCCGGACTTCACGTCCCTCGATGTTCTCACCTTCGCCGGCTCGGGCATACCCGCGGGAATAAACATTCCCAACTACGATGAGATCCGACAATCAGAGGGCTTCAAAAATGTTTCTCTGGGAAATGTAATTCCCGCCAATATGAAGCAGGACATCATTCCATTTTTGTCGGAGGACGATCAGAAGCTCTTGATGCAACACAGAATAGCCAGTTTGGAGGTTCAGGTAGGATTTAGTGAATAATATGCACAGGTTTTCCCGGGATTCCCCTAAGCAAATGCAGTGAAGATATTAATGCAGCATGGACATCCTTAAAACATTTTCGACTGTTGAAAAAAATAGAGACAAAATTTTTATTTTTTATTTTTCTATTATTCTTTTTTATTTTTAATTATTTTGTATTATTTTTTTTTTATTTTTTATTGTTTTTTTATTTTTTATTTTTTGTTATTTTTTATTTATTTTTTTATTCTTTTTTTATTGAGAATATACAAATGTATCCATGAAAATAATATTTAAAAAAACGGCGCTGGGGACTGTTGTCCAAACCATAATTGACACATGGCGCCATCTTCTGCAGGTTGGCCTCCACGAGCTCCTAGGACACGGCAGTGGTAAGCTCCTGAGAAAGTCAGCCACAGGTGAATTCAATTTCGACGAGAAGGCTCTGAAGAATCCTCTGACTGGGAAATTAATCGACAAGTTCTTCCTGGACGGTGAGACTTACGACTCGAAGTTCGGTGCTATGGGATCTTCTTACGAAGAGTGTAGAGCCGAAGCTGTGGGATTGTACTTGTCGCTGGAGAAGGAGGTTCTCAAGATATTTGGACATGAGGGAACAACTGCGGAGGATGTTATATACGTCAACTGGCTGTCACTGTTGTGGAATGGATGTGCCAAGGCTCTGGAGATGTACAATCCAGAGACGGGCAAGTGGCTTCAAGCGCACTCCCAAGCACGATGGGTGCTTCTGAGAGTGTGCCTCGAGGCGGGAGAGGGCTTTGCCAAGGTCGAGGAGACGGATAATGGGGAGAACCTCAGGTTTACCATGGATAGGGAGAAGATTTACTCGGTTGGCAAGAAAGCGGTGGGAGAGTTCTTGGAGAAGCTGCAGGTGAGACTTTTTGATAAGCTGCACCTTTAGGATTTTTTGAGTTAACATATTTTGGGGTTTTTCTTCAATGTTACTTGTCTTTACAGGTATTTAAGAGCACTGGTGACTTTGAAGGAGCTAAGGAGATGTACGATAGGTACTCCGATGTTCCCGAGCAACCCTGGGGGCGCTGGAGGGACATCGTTTTGGCCCACAAGCAGCCAAGGAAGATCTTCGTTCAAAGCAACACATTCGTGGGAAATGCAGATGATGTTGAGCTGAGGAACTACGATGCAAGCTTCGAGGGATTCATCAGATCTTGGGTGGACAGATTCCCAGATGCTGAGGTGGGAGATCTTCTTGTGGAGCTTGCGGAGAAAGACAGACCCTTCTTCGAGAACTGAGCATTTTTTGGGAGGCCGATGGTTTTGTGGAGTATCTAGCGAAGCGTGGCAGAGGGAAAAATCTGTAGAGGAACTTTTTTGTAGGGAATTCAATTCTACGGAAAAAAGATTACCACTGTTATTTGCCTATCGCTCAAACTTCTGAGGTTTTCGAAGAAATTAGGTTTAAGGATTAACTGATTTGATTGTTCATAAGTCTTTGGTATTCTCTTTCCATTTTGTCCCTCAATTTTGTATGAAGACGCGGATTTAAATGATGCAAATGTGTAAATGTGCGTTTTGAGGATGATAAATAAAAGTATTTTGTGACATTGATTTTTTTGGGTTTTGAGTTTTAATGATCTCCCGAAATTTCGGAATATGTAGCATTAAGCCAAAGAACTATTTTGTGAACAATAAAAATTTCGCATTTCTGAGTTGCATGTCCCTCATTAAACTTCAAATTTCAATAACTAAAGTCGTATGAAATCGATTTTAGGTGGGTGTCTGATTGTCAGCACTTTGCAAGGAGATATAATGAATAATCACAAACTATTAATTGAGGAGAGGTTAGTCATCTTAGACTATATTACTCGAAGTATAGATACATAGATAAATATAGATATAGTTGTTTATGTGATCCGCCATCTTGCGGAGGTGATCACGTGGTAGCACGCAAATGTCTGATAATTTGAAATACGGGATCTCCCTTGATATTACTTCTTCAATATTTATGATGCACACATAAATTGTCATCAATGATAGATCAATGGCGGCTATTCGCCGCTTTCAGGTTAGATGTCAGTAGCTGCGCAGGATATAAGTTCAAAAATGCGCCACACTTTTGAGTACAGCGTTGATGTCAGTTCCGTCGCGCATTACCATGACGTTCGAATAAAAATAACCAACAAGTGCTGTCCAGAATGACCTAACTATCTTCTAATAACCAGAAAAAGGTGGTAATCGTTATACTTCACTATCCACACAGAATGCCCTCAAATTACTTGCAATTTCGTTGTTTCCAGACAAATTCCTCCAAAATTCAATCTCAAATGTCCACATGTTCAAATATTGTGCGCGCGCACCCAAAAGTTAGTATAGAACACGTGACCTACGAATGGCGAATCAGAGATTTCAAATATCTTCCCCAATCGAATGGCGAACACGTGACCTCCCCGATATTCCATTCCGTCAACAACGAAGTGCAATTTAAATTGCGTCTCTATCCCCGAGGAAAGAGCGAAGGAAATGCAAACTACTTGTCGCTATCGCTTCACCTCCATTCTCAAAAAGACGAAGATTTGAGAATGGTGGTTCATGTACGAATTTCCGTTCATCCCATTGGAACAAGAGCGACATTTGTTCACATATATGAGAAAGGAAGAGGTCCCGCATTTCCCAGATTTATTCGCAGATCGGAATTACTGGAATCATGCAGCTCTGACGGAACAGTGACAATACGCTGTAAGATTGACATACCATGGGACGCCATCACCATCAACCGCGCAAACGAAGTCATCCCCGATGATCAGTGGACCCAAGATTTTCGCGCGCTTTTGGAGCAATCCGAATTCAGCGATGTTACTATTATCGCGGGAGATGAAAAATTTACAGCGCATAAAGTGGTTCTTGCAGCGAGCAGCCCAATTTTTTTCGCCATGTTTGAACATGAAAGGGTTTATGATAATCACAAACTTGAAGTGAAAGTTGAGGGAATGAGGTCAGCGGTTGTGGGCGCCATGTTGGAATTTTTGTATACGGATGAAGTGACACATCTCGAGGATTTGGCTTTGGAATTATTGATAGCAGCTGACACTTATCGAGTACAACGCTTAAGGTATTTAATTGAAAAACATAAATAAATAAATTCTTTTAAAAATTGTGGAAGTTTTAAAAATCATTTTTATGTATCGATGGTCGAATCGAAATTTAGTCAAACGCTAAACAGACTGGTCACGTGGTTTGGGCATTTGAAAAAATTGGTCACGTGGTTTAGGCTATCGACAAAGTTGATCACGTGGTTTAGGCATTCGACAGAATTGATCACGTGGTTTAGGCGTTTGACAGGTTTGTTAGGTAAACGCGGGAAAACTATCAAATTCGAATTTTTTTGATTAAATGTCCCCAGGTATATGTGCGAGGAAGTACTTTATACGTCACTTGATGCACAAAATGCAGCGGAAATCCTCATTCATGCTGATCTCCATCGATTGTATGAACTGAAGGAACGAGTTATGGCGTTCATGATACATAACCTTGCTGATGTTGTCCAGTCAGATTCCTACAGGGATATGGAGGATGATCATCCTGAACTAACGAGAGAACTCGTTCGATTAATTGCTTTTCAAAAGAAATCAACCAAACGTTAATTCATAAAATTCAATAATTTCTGGCGATAATAAAATGAAAAGTTTCGATCTCTGTCGATCGATGTAACTATCGATACTTATTCTGAAATATAAATGATGTAATTTCGGTAATAATAATAATAGTTCTAGATTTTGGTTAAGGATTGTTTATGGATCATTTCGATTATTCGGGTTTGGAATTTCTAATACAATTGATATTCGTTATTCTCAAATTGCCACCAAATATTTCCCGAATTACTGTTTTATACGCGAAAAAAGTATTGATACCAATTTTTTATTATAGGGAATCAGTTTTCTCCTTTTGCCACATTACTTCCGGTGGCGCGTCAGTTTCCATCGTACGCTTTTCGATATTTTCGAGATAAATATCGATATATGCCTTCGATTCTACTTGTTGAGGGGAAAAATGTAGGAAAATTCAAATATGAAAATGATGAATATTTCAAAATGGACGAAAAAACTGAGGATCCTTACATGCGCTAAGTAGTTTTTTTATTAACACGTCAAACAACCGAAAATTATAGAAAATTTGTGATTTTTTTTAAAATTTTTTCGCACCATTAAAAAGCGCGTTACCAATGTATTTTGTATATTCAATTCCTTAGAGCGGATGTTATAAATTCAATGTGTTTCGACACACTGCCATAAATAGCTGGTAACCTTGGATTGCATGTAGACGAGGATAGTACACCAACGACACGCCTGGTGCGGCGGAGAGCTCCGCAAACCAAAGGACTGCCGCTGTCCGCCTAAAATTATAAATTTTATAAACACTTGAGTCTCTACACATTTGTTTCTATTTCTATTATCTATTATAGAAAAGACAATGTCAGAATCTCGAAATATCTCGAAGTGTGTCACGCTGAAATGCGCGCGCAACCGCTCCGTTGACAGTTGTAGTCTCTATCATTTTCTGTCCTTATATATAAATGAGAGCTTCGACCAGCAAAATAAATCGATTATCGAAATCGAGCTCGAAATCAGAGAAGGAAGCATGTGGCCGCGTAGCGGCTACCGCATGAACTGCTATGTATAAGAAGAAAAATGGTTTTATACGTCTATTATATGCTCTGATGCTTACTCCTAATGCAGTTGCCTCCATATCTACGTTTATCGCGCCAATTGTGGTTGGAGTGATTGGTGCGGCGAATGCTGCACTCTCGGCACCCGATAGAACTTTCACTCGCATCCAATGCATAAAGTTATCTGTCTCCGTCCCGGAGAGGCCCCATCCGGCAACACAACATTTCCTGCAACTTGTATTCATACCCCTTTCATCTAACGCCACTGACCCAATTCGATCAGTCTCCGGCAATGCAGATTCCAGCTGTAATTCAGCGGACAACATAACCTGTTATTCGCAACAATATTTCGTAATAATATGTATATATCTTACGATAAGGACAGCTATATCATTATCCAAGATAGTGTCATGCTGGCCGGGGCATAATGTTGATGGTCGCTGCGTTTGAGTATACTGCGGATGAAATCGAATATCGGCTACTCGCCGGATTTCATAATTTTGCGCACGCAGCGTCACTGATCCAGCATAGACGTGGTAAGCCTTTCGCTCAACTACGCAATGAGCTGCAGTCAGTATGTGGGTTGGGTCGAGTATGGCGCCGCCGCAGATTACGTCGCCGCCATCTTCGATTATACCAACCATGTAATAAAATGCTATCGGCGATCCTCTCCAACCGCCGCTGATTGTGTCTCCGCCTGGGTATCAACATTTAAAAGTTTGATGATTAGTTATTCGTTTGCGGGCGCGGCACGGTGCCGCTAGGATTCGTTTCTTGCTTTTAACCTGCAAAGTTGGCGTCACGACGCGACTCATCGCGCGGCAAGCGGTTAACTCAACGCACTCTACATCAGAACCTGAGATGCAACCAATGAACAATGACAGATTTACTTACTGATAACGAGCAGAGAAACAATAAACGCTTCCGTAATCATCATTTTATAATCGACGCCTACGAGGAACTATTACTTCAGGTAGCGGCCGCTCGCATTTACGGACTTACTCAAGTCCTCAAAATTGTTCATGTAATCTCAATGTAGATAATTTTTGTTTGTAATGGACTATATAGACATAAGTTTGTAATAAAAAAAATATTCCGCAAAAATCTAAAAAAAAAACAAATAGACAAAATAGTTTGTTTATGATTTGACAGAAACGTATTTTATTTCAAACTTTACAATCGAACATGTCAAAAATGATCAGTCTAATAATCCCATGAAATTTCAATGAATCAATCATTTCAGCGCTGTCCGTCCAAGTGATTGTTTATAGTTATTCAAAACCTCTGAGCTGCTCTAATAAACCCTATGTACTTCGATACTTGGGTGTACACAGCTGGTGCTCTTGGATTGCATGCAGATGTTGAAACCACACCAACCAAAATTCTGTTCTGAAGGGTGGAGCCACAAACTAAAGGGCTGCCACTGTCCGCCTGAAATTTTGAACAGAACGTATTGGACCAATGACGGATAAACGGTGGAACTCATGTAAAATCCACCCCCCCCCCTCCCCCTTCAAACTTGATTAGTTTCCGACGGCCAGCCCCCAACTGTACTCGATCTCTTGTAACGCTTACGTGCGCTATCTTGCGGTGCCAATCCAATGCGCGCAAGTTCATTTTGACATCGACGATAGCTTCGGGCAACGTTTGCATATTGTTAGCATTTCTCATCTTCTACTTCCCCAAATCGCATTCATGAAGTATGACGGACCTTATCGTACCGCCTTTCCTTCTTTATTGAGAATGATGTTAGGTTTAACGGAATCAATTGTAACTTGACCCCTATCCTAAGATGGGATTATATTAATATAGTGGTCCATACCGGCATTACCGCTGCTGTCATCTCCACGTTGATGCCACACAAACTGTTCTCTGTAATCGGTACTAAAGCGTTTAAACACTCGGTCATTGATAACACCTTAACGGACATCCAATGTAAGTAGTTCGTTGTTGCATTTGGCGCGATGTAGCCCCAGCCACTCACATCACACTTTTCGCAAGTTGCATCGAGTCCAACTTCATCTAGGGGAATGGTGGCAATACTGTCACTCAGTGGCAAGGCTCGATCCAGCTGTGATGAAATTGGCAACTTATTACTCCATTAATAAAAATCATTCTGTGGTTTGATGGGGAGAACCAACAAAAGTTGCCGAATGGGTCTTTTGGCGGGAGTATTTCGGATACGAATGTGCCAGACCACCCAACGTCTTCAGGCGCACGACGCGATGAAAACTCACAAGTCTCGACCGCGTCCAATGTTATATTTATTATTTAATTATCTACATGTCTCAGAGGGTTCTGACTGATCTCAAAAGAAAGGTGAATGGTTGACTGATGCTTCAAAAAAGTTTCATTTAAATATTTTCATTTTTACGGCGTGTTTGCTAAAGCGGAAGGGATGATCGGTGGGACTATGAGCAATGAACAAGTGGAATTGGTAATTTGACTATGTTAGAATTGAAAGCACATATCTCCTTACTGTGAGCACAGCAACATCATTATGCGAAACCTCGTCGACTCTGTTAGTGCAACCGTATGGTACATGTGACGTCACATAATCATGATGCAGGTGACTGTAAATTACAGTTCGCATTTCGTATCGCGGACTCCGAATTGCTGCTGCTCCAGCCAAGATGAAGTAGTTGTTGTAGTCGTGTATACAATGGGCAGCAGTTAGCACGTGGGTATCATCGATTAAGGCTCCTCCACATATCACTTCACCATTTTGCTTCAGTATAGCAACCACGTAAGGAAATTGAAGTGGTACCGTTCTCCATCCAGCGCTGATTGCATCTCCACCTGGACAACGATATTCGAACAGTTATGAGGGAATGATTTTGGACACAGTGGATGAATGATTTCGCAATTACTTACTCGTAATGATGACAGTGAAAATGATGACTTTGGCAATCATTGTTTTGTTTCTAGCTGCAGACCACCGCACAGTAGTTCGTCAATCGAACTCCAGATAAGTGAACGTGGATTGATGGCACTTTGTATAGCATGGAATTATTCGGTTACGAAGGAAACAAAAATGGACATTTATTTCCAGTGTCTGAAAGACCTTGGTTACAATTTATTGATATTCTTGAAAACATGTCATATTGCCAGTTCAAATTTCTGATTCATTACGTTACAGAGTCTATGAATATGTAAAAGAATGGTCATAAAGCTACTCAGTATAGTTTTAAAAAAATGGTCAATTTTTAATGTTGTTCGAAATCGTTGACGCAATTCACAGTTATCAATACAGGAACAAGATTATCATGTTATTCAGGACATTTGAAGACCATCATAAAGTATATGACTTTTCATGAACTTCCTGCATGTTATGGTCAACCATTGAATTGAGCACCGCTGGTGGAGGGGGCGGAGCTACGCTCTGATCGACCCACTTGGAGACTGAATAGTGGGAGGGGGAGAGAAGTGGAAGGGGACCTTTCTACCTCCAATTTCCCCTCCTGCCGCATCCAACTTGTGTTCGCAGTTGTTGCACATCGTCTATATTTAATATTTACATATTCATATATTTGTATAATTGTATATTCAATTTTCCAGAGTATTCCTTCGCGACTTCAAACTGGTGGCAATCTCGGGTGATATGTAGTTGAAGATGCGGTCCCAATCGAATTGTGATTGCGAAGACACCCGAGGACTCGCTGCCGATTTACAATGAACTCCTTATCGCTGCTACTATGAAATCCATGTTCTTGGAGACACTGGTATAGACTGCTGGTAATCTTGGATTGCATGTCGTTGAGGAAGCAATACCAATGACTGCACGATTGCGGAGGCTATTTCCGCAAACAAGTGCACTGCCACTGTCACCCTGAAATTATAGAAATCATGGACTGGACGATTGTTCTCCTTACTACAGATTCGTTTAACAACTGAATCATGACCATCGATCAATCATCATGATAGGCAAATCAGTGATCCATACCCCCATTGTAGATGCTATCTGCTCCACGTTTATGGCACCAAACATGCTGTCAGTCATCGGTGCTCCGTACCTTGCTGACTCTTCAGCTGATAGAATCTTGACTGGCATCCAATGTAGATAGTTATCCGATTCAGGTTCTCCACTATAGCCCCAACCGGCAATCATACATCTCAAGCAACTTGTATCCATCCCCCATACATCTGGCAAGACCGTGCCAATGTGATCGTTCAGCGGTAAAGCGCTCTCCAGCTGTATGGGAATTTATTGAACCTGTATTACTGAAGCAGTAGGTTTTGATTTTGATCGGCATGGGTAGGCCCAGCACCTACTAATTGACAAATTGAATGAAGATCTAAAATAGTAGACTGTTAGTGGTATATCTTACCTTAAGGACAGCAATATCGTGATCCAATACTTCGTCTTGCCTGGCACTGCATCGTGCTGATTCTTGCTCCGTTTCGGTGAATCGCGGATGCCGGTAAACTCTGCTTACGGCTCGTGATTCGAATTCTTCATTTCCAACCGTCGTGGAACCAGCATAGACGTAGTAAGTTATGGAGTCGTCAAGTACACAATGGGCCGCAGTTACAACGTGGGTTACGTTGATTATGGCACCGCCGCAGTGAATGTCAGCAGCCACCTTGTGAATCCCAACTGTGTAGGAAAATTGTAGTGGTGATGTTCTCCATCCGCCACTAATAGCATCTCCACCTGGATCAATAATCGTCGCAGTGAAATTTTTCCAACTTTTCTTCCCATTTTTGGTGAACTTTTCTCCCCGCGTGCGTAACAGTGGTTCTGTCTCGGATATTGATAACATTGATAACTTGCATAATCCTGTAAGTTATCAGGCAGTGCACTTCTCATGAATCTACAAATTGTCGGCTGAGGTTTTTGCGTACGGAGAGTTACAGATTACCACATCCCCGTCTATGAGAATAATTTCGAGGGGGAAAAATCGAAAGTTGCTGGTGATAGAAGACGTTGGTTGGGGGTAGAGATAAGAGTAGCATTTTTCCTACATTACCGACTGGAGAGTACTATAGGAACTCATCTGCGGTGATACATGCCTCGCATAGCTAGATATAGCAGACATAACTTTAGAATGTATTTCCGTTTTTTAAAAATTAATTGAATAGCGTTTATAAAAGATAATTGGGTCGCGCGTAATTTGAAAAATGAAGAACTTACTTGGAAAATGAAAACAATATGGAGGGCCGTGAAAAATCGTTTCAATTTTTTTCATTGCATTTTCACATTTACAACTCACCTATTATGAGGATAGTAAAAATGATGGCTTCGGCAATCATGTTTTAGTTGAATCCTCTGAAATTTCAACATTGACTACTATACCCGAGACAGTGGGTCAATTATATAGTCCGTGAGTCGTGAAAATCGTTCGATGAATGCGCGTTCAAATTCGTTATCTTGTTTTCCATAAATATGAATGCACTAACTGTGTTAAAGACAGTCACTAACAATGTTGAAGAGTTTGAAAAATTTAGATATGACTTTTCATGAATTTCCTGCATGTTATGGTCGACCATTGAATTGAGCACCACTGGTGGAGGGGCCGGAGCTACGCTCTGATCGGCCCACTTGGAGACTGAATAGTGGGAGGGGGAGAGAAGTGGAAGGGGACCTTTCTACCTCCAATTTCCCCTCCTGCCACATCCAACTTGTGTTCGCAGTTGTTGCACATCGTCTATATTTAATATTTACATATTCATATATTTGTATAATTGTATATTCAATTTTCCAGAGTATTCCTTCGCGACTTTAAACTGGTGGCAATCTCGGGTGATATGTAGTTGAAGATGCGGTCCCAACCGAAATGTGATTGCGAAGACACCCGAGGACTCGCTGCCGATTTACAATGAACTCCTTATCGCTGCTAGTATGAAATCCATGCTCTTGGAGACACTAGCATAGACTGCCGGTGCTCTTGGGTTGCAGGGCGTTAAGGAAACAATACCAATGACTGCACGATTGCGGAGGCTATTTCCGCAAACAAGTGCACTGCCACTGTCACCCTGAAATTATAAAAATCGTGGACTGGGCGATTATTCTCCTTACTACAGATTCCTTTAACAACTGAATCATGGCAATTGATCAATCATCATGATAATCAAATCAGTGATCCATACCGTCATTATAGATGCTATCCGCTCCAGGTTTATGGCACCAAACATGTTGTCACTAATCGGTGCTGCGTACATTGCTGACTCTTCAGCTGATAGAACCTTGACTGGCATCCAATGTAAATACCTCTGTGTTTCAGGCTCACCAGTATCGCCCCAACCGGCAACCGTACATCTCATACAACTTGTATCTATCCCCCATACATCTGGCAGGACCGTGCCAATTCGATCATTCAACGGTAAAGCACTCTCCAGCTGTATGACAATTTATTGAAGCTATATTATTGAAGCAGCAGGTTTTGATTCCGATAGATATGGTTAGGTCCATCACCTACTAACTGGTAAATCGAATGAAGATACAGAATAGTATCTATCTGGTCTATCATTGGTATATGTTACCTTAAGGATAGCAATATCGTGATCCAATTCTTCGGTTCGGTGGTCAGCGCAACCTAGGGAGTGCACCGTTTCGCGGTATTGTGGATGCCGTTGAACTCTGATTACGGCTCGAGTTTCGAATTCTTCATCATCAAGTGTCGCGGAACCAGCATAGACGTAGTAAGTTGTGGAATCATCAAGTACACAATGGGCCGCTGTTAAAACGTGAGTTACGTTGATTATGGCACCTCCGCAGTGAAGGCCAGCACCCGCTGCGTGAATTCCAACTGCGTACGAAAATTGGCGTGGTGACGTTCTCCATCCGCCACTAATAGCATCTCCACCTGGATCAATAATTGTCGCAGTGAAATTTTTCCAACTTTTCTTCCCATTTTTGGTGAACTTTTCTCCCCCCGCGTGCGTAACAGTGGTTCCGTCTCGAATATTGATAACATTGATAACTTGCATAATCCTGTAAGTTATCATGCAGTGCACTTCTCATGAATCTACAAATTGTCGGCTGAGGTTTTTGCGTACGGAGAGTTACAGATTACCACATCCACGTCTATGAGAATAATTTCGAGGGGGAAAAAATCGAAAGTTGCTGGTGATAGAAGACGTTGGTTGGGGGTAGAGATAAGAGTAGCATTTTTCCTACATTACCGACTGGAGAGTACTATAGGAACCCAGCTGCGGTGATCCATGCCTCACATAGCTATATATAGCAAACATAACTCTAAAATGTATTTCCGTTTTTAAAAATGAATTAAATCGCGTTTAATGTGGAATGTAGGGCAAAGGGAACTTCGTGGAAAAATTAAATACAGCGGGGATTCCCTAACTTCACTCTCTAAGTCTTCCAGCGCCAGTGAGCGGAGGGGAACGGGCCCCCCACTACGCTTGACCTTGGAAATTGCGCGTGAGGGGTATGGCCGTTTTGTTACATGCCGTGGCGCGTCACCTCCTTGCCGATGTACAGTCGGCTCGCGCATAAGTTGACGATCCCATTATTCCACTGACCCGCGCTCCTTCTAGGTTGAGCCCCTTCAAACGCTCTGCTCCCACCACATCGAAAATTCTCGCGCCTTAGTCTGAACCGCATTGCGCATAAGTAGAGAAACGAAACTGCTTGCGCGAAGACTCACGTGACATGCGGGAGTGGGGGAAGTAGGGGGCTCAACCTAAACGGAGCGCTGAAATGTGGCTCGGTCCCGAGCGCTACACTTAAGGGAGAGTCGACTGCAATATAAACATTTTCGAAAGATTGGGACTCGAAAAAACGCCCATGGTTGTCCCTCGAGGCCATCATGTTGTCTCTCTCTTCCTGCGGCCACGCCCATTGCGAGCGTGGAGGGGGTTATCTGTAACTCATACTACCCGGAAATCTGAGCCCTCAGGCTGAAAAGTTATGAGGAATGCACTGCATGGAACAACGCTGAGCGCAGGGCAAAATGGACTGCCGCATTAAATATACTTTCTATAATGAACGAAATTGTTTCAAAATTCATCTTTATTATCAGGATAAATTGATCAGGAGCATCACGATAAAGAGCAATGGTAGATCTTTGCGAAGGGAAAATTGAAATGGATGAACCATCCCGGCCGCGTTTCATTAATTACAATGATTTCAAAATTACTTACTCGTGATAGTGACAGCGAGAATAATGACTTCGGTAATCATTGCTTTATTTCTGGTCTCAGTTCAAAATGGACTGATATGTCCACTAGTAAGCGCACCAATATATATGCTCCTTGAATCGTAAAAAACGACGGAGAAGTCATTCCATGCACAGTAGTTCGTTCATCGATCTCTAGACATGTGAACGTGGATTGACCGTATTTTGGGTAGTACAGAATTATCAAGTTACAAATAAAGCAAAAATTAAACTTTTTTCCAGTGTCTGATAGAACTTGGTTATAATTTATTGATATTCTTGAAAACATGTCATATTGTCGGTTCAAATTTCTGATTCATTACGTTACCGAGTCGATGAATATTTTAAAAAATGTTCATAAAACTGCTCAGTATAGTTTAAAAGAAATGCTCAATTTTTGATGTTGTTCGAAATCGTTAAAACAATTCACAGTTATCGATACAGGAACAAGATTATCATGTTATCCAGGACATTTGGAGAACATCATAAAGTATATGACTTTTCATGAATTTCCTGCATGTTGTGGTCGACCATTGAATTGAGCACCACTGGTGGAGGGGCCGGAGCTACGCTCTGATCGGCCCACTTGGAGACTGAATAGTGGGAGGGGGAGAGAAGTGGAAGGGGACCTTTCTACCTTCAATTTTCCCTCCTGCCACATCCAACTTGTGTTCGCAGTTGTTGCACATCGTCTATATTTAATATTTACATATTCATATATTTGTATAATTGTATATTCAATTTTCGAGAGTATTCCTTCGCAACTTTAAACTGGTGGCAATCTCGGGTGATATGTAGTTGAAGATGCGGTCCCAATCGAAATGTGATTGCGAAGACACCCGAGGACTCGCTGCCGATTTACAATGAACTCCTTATCGCTGCTATTATGAAATCCATGCTCTTGGAGACACTAGCATAGACTGCTGGTGCTTTTGGGTTGCAGGGCGTTAAGGAAGCAATACCAATGACTGCACGATTGCGGAGGCTATTTCCGCAAACAAGTGCACTGCCACTGTCACCCTGAAATTATAGAAATCGTGGACTGGACGATTGTTCTCCTTACTACAGATTCGTTTAACAACTGAATCATGACAATTGATCAATCATCATGATAATCAAATCAGTGATCCATACCCTCATTGTAGATGCTATCCGCTCCAGGTTTATGGCACCAAACATGCTGTCACTAATCGGTGCTGCGTACATTGCTGACTCTTCAGCTGATAGAACCTTGACTGGCATCCAATGTAAATACCTCTCGGTTGCAGGCTCATCAGTATCGCCCCAACCAGCAACCGCACATCTTAAGCAACTTGTATCCATCCCCCATACATCTGGCAAGACCGTGCCAATTCGATCATTCAGCGGTAAAGCACTCTCCAGCTGTATGGGAATTTATTGAAGCTGTTTATTATTGAAGCAGTAGGTTTTGATTTTGATCGGCATGGGTAGGTCAAGCACCTAGTAACTGGCAAATTGAATGAAGATGTAGAATAGTACGCTATTATTGGTATATCCTACTTTAAGGACAGCAATATCGTAATCCAATACGTCGGTTCGGCCGTCAGCGCAAACTAGGGATGGTCGCTCCGTTTCGCTGTACAGTGGATGCCGTTGAATTCTGGATACGGCCCGAGTTTCGAATGCTTCATCATCCAGCTCCGCGGAACCAGCATAGACGTAGTAAGTTGTGGAGTCATCAAGTACACAATGGGCCGCTGTTAGAACGTGAGTTACGTTGATTATGGCACCTCCGCAGTGAAGGCCAGCACCCGCTGCGTGAATTCCAACTGCGTACGAAAATTGGCGTGGTGACGTTCTCCATCCGCCACTAATAGCATCTCCACCTGGATCAATAATCGTCGCAGTGAAATTTTTCCAACTTTTCTTCCCATTTTTGGTGAACTTTTCTCCCCGCGTGTGTAACAGTGTTTCTGTCTCGGATATTGATAACATTGATAACTTGCATAATCCTGTAAGTTATCAGGCAGTGCACGTCTCATGAATCTACAAATTGTCGGCTGAAGTTTTTGCGTACGGAGAGTTACAGATTACCACATCCACGTCTAGGAGAATAATTTCGAGGGGGAAAAAATCGAAAGTTTCTGGTGATGGAAGACGTTGGTTGGGGGTAGAGATAAGAGTAGCATTTTTCCTACATTACCGACTGGAGAGTACTATAGGAACTCAGCTGCGGTGATACATGCCTCGCATAGCTATATATAGCAGACATAACTTTAGAATGTATTTCCGTTTTTTTAAAATTAATTGAATAGCGTTTATAAAAGATAATTGGGTTGCGCGTAATTTGAAAAATGAAGAACTTACTTGGAAAATGAAAACAATATGGAGGGCCGTGAAAAATCGTTTCAATTTTTTTCATTGCATTTTCACATTTACAACTCACCTATTATGAGGATAGTAAAAATGATGGCTTCGGTAATCATGTTTTAGTTGAATCCTCTGAAATTTCAACATTGACTACTATACCCGAGACAGTGGGTCAATTATATAGTCCATGAGTCGTGAGAATCGTTTGATGAATGCGCGTTCAAATTCGTTATCTTGTCTTTCGCACCATAAATATGAATGCACTAACTGTGTTGAAAACAGGTATTTGAGCTGTTGAAAAAGTTTTGCTCAAGTATTTCTGAACACTTTCCGTTACCTAATATGAAAATTTTGATGAGTTTCATAACCCGACTCCAGTCGCCTCAGAATTATTCCAAAAATTTTCCCGCCAAGTAAGACTGCGATCGCCATCTTGCGGATTGCGCGCGCATTTCGATTCATTACAAAAAAAAAATGTATGTCCGTCTCTCTCTACACATAGATGAAAAAAAAAACACATCGGAACACCGCAAAGTGTAAAAATGGCGGACGAAAGTGAGGACCAGTGGCTTTATGGCGATTCAAATGACGAAAAAGCTGAATATTCTGGTGAACAAGAGCCGCAAAATGAACTTGAAGAGAGTGGAGAAATTGGGGATGAAGAAAAAATCATCAACGATGGAGAAGCTACACGTGTTTCTTCCGACCTTCCCCTCGACGTAAGTCCATAAACATAACCTCAAAAAGCCGAAAATTTTACATCAAATTATCTATGAAAAAGTCAAAGAAATTGTGTTACCTCACCCAAATCTAATTAATCCCCCAATGAAAAATGCAAATGGAAAGAAATTCAAATCGATTGTGAAGACTTCGATAGGCGACACAAAATTCAACTGAGCCCAGTTTCGACGTTTTTCCCTGACATGAGGCGAAATTTCACACTCAAAATTCGCATTTTGCCGCTATTTTCATTCATCTAAAATCTCAAGGTCAAATTATGAATTATGAATTATGATAAACTATTGAAAAAATGAGTATCCAAAAAAAGATAATCTGGTAAAAAAAATCAATGAAGAAACCAGTGTTGGAACCGGCTTTAATATACAGATGGTACAAACTTATTAACGCTTATAGAATTGGCGGGGCTTTTCACATTTTGAAAATTGTGATTTTCAAATTTATAGTTTTTGCGATTTTGGAGTAAAGGATATTTGCAATGATTTCAGGTTGATTTAAAATGTGTGTGTGTGTGTCTGTGCGTGGGTGTGGGTGTGAGTGAGTGGGTGGGTGGGTCGGTGGGTGTGGGTGGTTGAGTGGGTCGGTGGGTGAGTGGGTCAGTGGGTGTGGGTAGGTGAGTGAGTGGGTGTGGGTGGGTGAGTGGGTAGGTGGGTGAGTGGGTCGTGGGTGTGGGTGGTTGAGTGGGTCGGTGGGTGAGTGGGTGTGGGTAGGTGAGTGAGTGGGTGGGTGAGTGAGTGGGTGTGGGTGGGTGAGTGAGTGGGTGGGTGAGTGAGTGGGTGGGTGAGTGAGTGGGTGTGGGTGGGTGAGTGGGTCGGTGGGTGTGGGTGGGTGAGTGGGTGTGGGTGGGTCGGTGGGTGTGGGTGGGTGGGTGAGTAGGTGTGGGTGGGTTGGTGGGTGTGAGTAGGTGTAAGTGGGTAGTTGAGTGGGTGGGATAACAAATGACTAATTATCATAACAAATGCTTTTTAATGTTCTTAGGAAACAGAAGAAGGTGAGATTACTCCAAAAGATGATGCAGATGCTGAGGCCAGAACCCCGGAAGCCGCGGAAAATGGGGCAAAGAATGCCGAGGACGAGCAGAGTGACTCCGACTCCGACGACGATGTCCATGTGACAATTGGCGATATAAAATCCACCCCCGCAGCCTACAATAGCTTGAACCTGAAACGAGGGAACTTGATCACTTCCTCAGGGGCTGATAACCTGAAGAAACAGACGGGAAAATTCAGTATTGATGATTTTGAGACGATTGGAGCCATAAATGGAATGCAGGTGAATGGACCAAATTTGGAGGGAGACGTTGATAATTTGTTTTCGTCACAATTTAGATATTTTTTTCTGTTTGTCAATTTTTTTTTTAATTTTTCCAAAATCAGTGGAAAAAAAATTAATTGAGTTTTTTTTGAAAATTTCCAAAGCTCTTAAATGGGATTTTTGAATATTTGGAGTGGGCTCAGAAAATTACTTAAAGAAAAAACGATGAGTATCACGTGAATTGTTTTTTTCGTTAGTAACCCAAAATAGTAAAAAAATATGTTGCTTATCAGGCGCATGAGTTCAACTTGGATCAACTGGAGGACAAGCCCTGGCGACAGCCAGGTGCGGACATCACTGATTATTTCAATTATGGATTTAATGAGGAGACCTGGCGGGCCTACTGTGAACGTCAGAAGCGCATGAGGAGTGAATCAGGCGTTGGGTATGTACTGAAGTCATTTATTGGGTTCGATTTTTCCACCCATGTATACTGAAAAAAAATAGAAAGAAGAAGACAGATTTCCAAAAGTCAAAAATTCCAAAGAATTGAAAAAAAAATTTTAACCGGAACTGTTAGTAAATTTGCAATAGAAAAAAAATAAGATTGAACAATTTCATTTTGCATTCACAGATTAATTTTGAATGCTGGAGGAGGAGTGGGAGGTGGCCAGGGCCCAGTGAGGGCGCCCCAAGTATCCCTGTCCAACGATAGTAACAAATATTCTGGTCTGATGGGATCTAAAAGAGCTGGGCCGCCTCCTGGGCGGAAAATGGGTGGTACAATCGACGTCATTGGCAGCTCTGGTCTTGCATCACGTCGCAACCTTGATAAGTCACCACCTAAGGAAAATGTCATTCAGGTTCGTTTTTTTTTTCACCTTCATTCATTTTGATTTTCCCATAAGAAGTTAAGTTTTTTTTTTTTTTTTTTTTTTAGACTTGGCATATTTTTCATTAAACTCTTGAATTTTTTTTTCAATCAAAAATTTGTATTTATTTTTCCAATTGGACACTTAGGTGATGACAGCTGATAGAAGAGAGTACTCGCGAAAGCCAGGTTTCCCAGACATGAGTGTGCCCCCACCGACTCCGGGGATTCCCCCAACATTCGACATGCCTCCACCTGGTTACCCTGAGCCCCCACCGTTCTATGTGCCTGAGCCTGATCCCTACTACCAGAGTTACGAGCCCACACAGGACAGCCAATGGGGAAATGATCCCGTGAGTCTTTTGTCAATCCAGCATCCTATGGGCCAGATTCATGGGAAATTATCATACTTCCATAACATTTATAAAAAAAAATTCCTTAATTATCCTCAATTTTTTAATTCCTAAAATTCTCACAAAATTTCTATAGAAATTCCCATAAAATTATACTGAAAATTCTGCGGAAATTTCGATGAGATTTCTACGGGAATTCCGATAAAATTTTTATGGTCATTTTCATAAGATTTCTATAGGAGTTCTCATAAGAAATTCTCATAAAATTGTTATGGTAATTTCATAAGATTTCTATAGAAATTGCCATAAAAAATTCTCATAAAATTTTTATGGAAATTTTCATAGGATTTCTATAGAAATTCCCATAAAAAATTCTCATAACATTCGATGGGGTTCCTATGGAATATTCTGATGAGAATGGAATACGTCTTTACAAGAAAGAAAGGAGAAATAAGAGAAAATATTTTTGCCCTTTCAGACCTGGCAACCGACGAATTTATCTGTTGCTCTGACTGATACTGAGGATAAGGATGCTCCAAAATCAATTCCAACCATGGTGCCCCCTATGACGATACCACCGCTCATGGTGCCCTCAGGTCGCGATAGAGGTAAGCATATTTTTTAGTGTGCCATTTCTGCGCGCCAAAAGTGGAACAAATTTGAATAGATGCTACTCAAACTTGAGGAAGTTGGAAAATGCAAGATCATTTTTTTGAGGCCATACTGTTCAAGTTAAGTCCTCACAGAGTGGTTTTAGGGGAAAATGTTATGGGACATTTTTTGTAGGGAATTTGATTTCAAACAAAAAATGTCTGTATCAATTTTCTGTCCGACGACTCATACTCGAGATAAATCCGGAATTTCGAGAGACGACATATGGGTGTGATGCAATTACGAAATTCAAGGAAGTTTTTTTTTTTAATATTTTAGGCAATTGTATTTTTAAGTCGTCCCGTGCGGAAAATTGAGGAAAATTTTTTGTTGAAAAAGGTATCGAGAGGGAGCGGACCGAACGAAGTGAACGGAGTGAGCGGAGCGAACGCAGTGAACGCAGTGACATGGAGCCAAGAGAGCGCGACAGAGAGAGGGGAGAGCGCGATAAAGACTCCAGTGTGAGAGATAAGGATAGAGATAGAGAGTCTGTATCGAAGGACGAGGAGAAGGAGAGGGATAGATCGAGATCCCAGTATCGACATAAAGAGAGGTATTTTGGAAAATTATGAAAATTTTGAGACTTTTTTTGCAAATTTTTAAATTATATTTTTTTTTTGGAATTACAATTTTTTTTTTAATTTAAATTTTTTTTTTGGAATTATAAATTTTTCTTTTTGCAATTAATTTTTTTTAATTATGTTTTTTTTTAGAATTATATTTTTTTGGGATTATAATTTTTTTTCGATAATTTTGGTCTTTTGCAAACTGGTGACATCTGAATTTGGCGATTTGGGGGGGGGGGGGGGGGGGATTTGGGATTTTTGGGTATTGTAACAATTTTCCCTCTTTTCATCCAATTATTATTTTTGTTGTTAACAGACACAGACATCGCTCGAGGTCTCGATCTCGACGTCACAAATCCCGATCGAGGAGCCCCAGTCGTCGTAAGAAGAAATCTAGGCGTTCAGATCGTGAGCGCTCCAAAGAAGATAGCGAATGAGTTATCTTGTATAAATAACAATTACCATAATTTCACTGTCAACTTGTTTGTACAAATTTGAAAAGGTCAATTTATTTTGAGAAAAGGAGAAATAAATTGTTCGTCATTCCTAAAAGTTAGGTTTTATGAAATTACCTGAAAACTCTTTTGCAGATTTTTTTAATTTTGGATTAAACAGCAATGGGCCATTTATCCCATAAACTTAATATTTATTATCGAAAGAGCTGTAAAAAAAATTCAAAAACTTTTCAGAAATAGAAAATTCCCAAATTTCAAAATTTGAAAAAAAAACTGACAAAAAAATTCTAAAAATAAAAAATTGGCAAATTTTCAAAAAATTAAATAAATTGGACAATTTCTAAAAAAAAAATTAATTTGGGAAATTCGAAAAATTGAGAAAAAAATCAAAATAATTTGTAAATGATATCCTTGAAATTTCGAAAGTTAGTTCTTTTTGTTTTTATTTTTTTTAATACAAAATTGGAGAAAATTAAACTTTTAATATTTCACAGTCCACAGCATCTTCGGTCCACTTTTCTTTGGTCGGACGAATTTTCAATCTTGCATACAAATTTTTAGACATGTCCCCTGGATTTATGATGAATGTTTCACCACTCCATTTGCAGAAGGGTTTGAGAGATGAGGGTAGAACGAGAATGTGAGGCCTGTGTTTCATCTGCGCATACTTGTCCCACAATTCAATGTCCAGATTTATTTCTTTGGATGGGGGGTAAAGGGGGTAAAAACAGGCCTGATGTAACACGTGTTCAGCTAGGCGAGCGACCCGGTCCATTCCGCCCATGTTGCTAAAAAAAATGCATTATGACAATTTTTGAATAATTGTGAAACGAAAAAATTGGAATTTTTTTGTTCGAAAATTTTTGAACACCGATTTTTTTTTTCAAATTTCCAAACATTTTAAAAATTTTGTTCCAAAAAAACTTTAATCTTTAAAAATTGTAACGTTTAATTCTCCTTAAAAAAGTTCATAAAAAAAATTGTCAAACTTAAAAATTTTGTCATTTTTTTTACAAAAAAAAAAAAACAATTGAAAATTTGGAAATATTTTAAATTCCAAAAAAATGGGAAAGTTGGAAAAATTCTGCTGATTTTAAAGTTTTTAAAAAGTGAGACTCAAAAAACTAAAAATTGAAAAAAAAATCAAAAGTTCAAAAATTTTCAAAATCGAAAAAAATTGGAAATTTGAAAAAATTTCGATAATTTTCGAAAAGTTTTAAATAAGTTCGGAAATTTCGAAAATCTCAAGAACACATCGCCTTCATCCTTTTCATTGTTCTCATTTTCGTTAAAGCTCGTTTTTTTGTTCTCTTCTCGTTTTTAAAATTGATACTCACTGACTGATCTCTTTGCCCGCTAAATGCTTGATAATATCGACAGATGTAGCGCCAATGGCAAGCCCTCCAACGTTCACCATGCAGGGGTCTGAGATGGTGTGAATATTGGGGCATTTTAATGAAGGTGGAATGATATATTCGGGTGTTGGGAAGACGTTGTCGTGATGGGCGTCCCTGCAGGACGGCACGAGAAGAACTTGTGTGCACGACCTGAAAGAAATTTACCAATAAAAAATTTGCACTGAGCAATTTTTCCCACCATCCAACCCTCTTTCTCCAAAAAAATGTTGTACTATAAATGTTTCCATAAATGAAACACAATTTTGCCTACCCTTTAACAACCTTCACTATCTTCGCAATGAGGTCCTCGAAGACTTCCTGAAAAGAGTCCACCACGACTGATTGCTTGATATCCTCGTTATCCTGCGAAACGAAAGGCCCAACAAGAACAACAAGATTGGGCCCAGTCTCCTTCACGTTCTCCATTAGCCTCATAATTGGCTCAAAGTCAAGTCTGTCCCTTTGACTGAATGGTCCACAAGCCACGACAATGTGAGTCTCTTCCAGGATCTGCCAGAAATTAACAATCAATATTCCATTATTTATTTTCTCTTTATTAATTGCTAAAAAAAACGTGTTAGATATATGTATATATTTACAATTTTTAAAAAAATTTTCTTAACTATTTTCTATTTTTTTTTTTTTTTTTTGGAATTGAGCAAAATATTGAATTTCTGATTATTTGCTTTTTTACACACACTACGTATTTTGTACTTTTAATCTGTAAATTTTCTTCTTTGGTTTGCTTAAAAAAAAAACACACACACACACAGACACAACACATTAATGGGAAAACCCGGTGAAAGCAGATCTGCTTATTGAGTAAGCTGCACATTGATCACGCATAAATTGTTCAAAAAAAGAAAAAAAGAAAGGTTTGTCTCACCTGGGGTGGAGGGGTCGGTGCTAATCCCACCAAGCTCCTCAGCTCTGTCACAACAAAACACTCAATTCCTGGATTTATCCCCTCGACAATGACAATTTCACCCGGAAAAACGGAGAACTGTTTGAGCTTGTCGAGATTTAGCGGTGTGGAGACTGCGCAGCCGCGGCTCTTCTTCGAGGTATCGTCCTCAAGTTTTTCGTCCTCTTCGGGGACGTACCAGTTTTGGAGGAGGAAGTTAGTGCTGCCTCTATCGCATTTGACACGACCAAAAGTTCTGAATGGCACTTGCATCGTCTCGGCGACGTTGGAGGTGAGAGTCCTGCGAAAAATAATGATATTATCTTTTGATCCTCTTTCGACTTCCGCTTTTGGGTTCTTACTTGTCATTCAGGGGCCAGAGCTCCAGGATCTTCTGGGATGTGTCAGCGGTGTAGGCCTCCAAGATCTCCAATCGGCGTGATAGAATATCGAACATATAGGTCTGATCCGCGGGGACCAAGGGGTGGCTCTTGGACAGGGTGACACTGTGAGTGGAGGGGTTCTTCCAAGACTCAACATAGTTCCCGAATTTCTGGATGATCTTACCGCTGAGGGGAGTTGATACTCCGCGCTTTGGAAGTTCGCTAGGGAAAATAAAGGATGTTACTTACTTGGATCTTCAAATCTAATCGACTTATTTTTATAATCGAATATCATTAATCGAAAATAATGGACGACTTGTCCTCCAAAGCGCAAGGAAAGTGCGCGCATGCGCACCCAGCGCCTCTTCAATCGGTAATGGTAAGTTTAACGCAACTGCGCATGCGCGGCACAGTGCGGGATTCCCCTGCGGGACTTTCCATTCCCATTCTTATTCTTGAAGATATTGCATGCAAAGTATTTTTGCAAAAAAATGGTTTCTCTCGAAATTGCAAGGAAAAATATTTTCATTGAAACATTTTGGGATGTTCAATGGAAATCCATTAACTTTTTATTTCATAGTTTCTCCCCTTTCTAATGACTAATCGCCGCAGATGAGTGATTGCGCCCTCATTAATATAATTGAACGTGAGTAATTGCTTACGGGTGAAAGTGGCGGTGCAATTAATAAATGAGGAACTGCAAGAGGAAAAATGGGGAAGCGAATGAAAACAAAAGTCGTAACAGGCAAAATAAATATTGTTTCTTTTTTTTTGGTTTAATTGTGCAATTCTTACGTTTTGGTAGCATAACTCGCAGGTGAGTAGGAACTCTCCACTGCTCGAACTTTATTCTCAGCTTTAATGGCTTCCGCTGGCTCCGGACTCCGCAATCGTTTACTCTGGTCAGAAAACAAAATATAGATGATGAAAGCTGGGGCGCCATTACATGAACATAATTTGTAAAAATAATTTAATGAAATAGAATTTGGGATTCAAATATCTGCGAAAATATGAATATCAAATAAATTGCAAAACAATGTTTACAATTATTCCATCCTTATTCGTCGTTTAAGTTTTTAACCGAATTTGTCGGACAACTTGAGGAGAAATCAAAATGGCGGCGCCCGATCGATCAGCTGACATTTGGCGGGAAGTCAAAGAAATTTGAATTTCGCGCCATTTGCAGGAAATATGAATATCGTTGGTTGGGTCTCCCGCGGGAAATTTGAAAACCACGTCCAGGGTTAACCTTGCGGGTCAGCATAAAAGTGCAACTATCTCGAGAACGAGCTATTCCCCAGAAAAACTGCAGAGTACTTTTTTGTCGGGCATGAAATTCTCTACAAAAAAGGTCTCATCACATTTTTTCGTAAAACCATTCCTGACAGAGAATTAACTGTTTGAAATTACAAAGCCGACATTAGGTGACTACTGGGCAGGCAATGACTACATGGGTCATCAACAGTAATTTATTCTCGTAAATCTGTAGATACTATCTTCCCTCTGTTCTTGGTAATCCTTCAAGATTCTAGGGCTTGATTTTTTTTTTTGGATTATTATTATCATTACTATCCTTGGTGCGTCACGAGTGAAATATCCATAATTTCCTTTTTTCCATGAGAGACAGGACGCCGTAGACGAGTGTGTATCTAGTCACGCTTATCAGATCAACGTGCACCAAATTCATACTCATCTATGGAATAAAAATCCCCTGCAATTGTCTAAAAATTGTTAAGTAGAAATATTACCAAGAAATAATGAGACTTTTGTCGGCCGAATTGTTGATAATGACCGAGCGTACTTAATGAGTGTGGATCTAGTCACAATTTTATTGACAACAATGTGCACTAGACCATCACTCACTGAGCACAATCGGCACGTGGTTTCATGGCTTTTATTATTCATTGTGCTTGGCATTTGTAATTATATTTTCAGTAACAATTGAGGGAGTTCTGCGCACTTCCGAAAACACAATAAATCATAATTATTTACATGCAATGATTCTCGGTTGGAAATTATTGTGTCAACCATTGTGCCCCCTTTTTCCAGCATTTTTAAACAGGACTAAATTCCCCCCCCCCCCCCCATTTTTTGAACAATGTTTCAAAGTTTTCAGAATTTCGAATTTTCCAATTTCACTAAACATTGTAAAATTTTATTAATTATTTTGTTAATTATTATCACATGTTTAAATTCATAATTCTTCCCCGTCAAATTTGAAATTGAACTCTGAAATTGTAAAAAAAATCGGCAAATATAATTAATTTCCATTTTTCAAAAATTGAAAAAAAAACCTTTTTGAACATTCAAAATTTTTTTTCGAATTTCCCAAAATTTTTCGAAATTCAAAATTCCTGTCACCTCTTGCCCCCCTTCCTCGGTTAAACGAATATTGGAGCGTCCCTGGACTGATCACAAGCTCCTTACAATCCACGTTCCCAGTCTAGGGTACGAGGGGGGGGGGGGGGAGGGGGGGGGGGGTGACCCCCCTTTTTCTCAAGGCATTTTTCCCCTCACAACTCCCCACGAAGCGAATCTTCTTTTTCCCCCACTTCCCCTGCCCAACTCCGCGAGAAACTTGTCCTTCCCCCTCCCAACCTCCCCCCCCCCACCCCACCCCCCTCTATATACCGTGGGAAATGACGTTGAACTTTTATGTTGAACTTTTATTTCACAATGCGGGAACGTTAATACAAATGCAGAATAGACAAAGTTTGGGGTGCCTCCCCCCCCCCCCCCCCCCCCCCCGGACCATTTTTAAAAAGAACAGTATATTAAATAAATTCAATTGATTGTTCAACATGCGGGATGTCGCGTGTCTTGAGTACGAGACGCTAAAGAAGAGGGGGCAATCGTCAATTGTGGTTAATTGAGCACGAGTTCTAACAATTTATTCTTTTCTCTCATTTTTTTTTCATTTTGAACAAATTTATTTCTGGGTTTTAAACGAATATTTTTTGGGGAATTAGTTAGAGAAAGAGATTAATGTTTAGAGTTTTTTTTGGGTTTATTGTAGATGAATTATTAATGTTATTAAACAAATTTTCACATTTTTTAATTATTCTCTCGAATTTTTTGTTTTATATTTTTTTTAAAACTATTCATATTTTTTGCAACTGTTCATATATTTTTTAACTATATATATTCAACATAATTAAATCGTTTCAATTTTTTTTGTTGAAATTGTGAAGTCATAATTTTGTTCAGAAATTTTTTTGTATTTTTTTATTAACTGATAATTTATAGTGAAAATTTGATGTTGACTTTGGCCTTGGATTTAGATAAAATTAAATATTGGAGAATTTTTTTACTCCACAGTTTAAAGTTGAGATTGATTATTGAAATTGATCGGGGCAGACAGATATTTATAATTACTTGTTAATTGATTTATGATCGTAGGGAAACTTTCAAAATTTTTGTCTTAAATGAACCGTCTTGGAGTAAAACTCACTAGAACTCTTTTGTAATTAGTTTTGCGTTATTAAAAATGAACTTCATATTTTTTCCCTCAATTCCAAAAATAGTATTTTTTTTTTCAACATTTAAAATAATTTTTCAATTTATCGGAATTGCAAGAAAAAATAATTGTTGGCGGGAGAAAAAATTTTAAATTTCAGGAACATTAAATTACAGTTTTGTGAGGTAATTAAAAATGAGCTATTAATATTTTTTCGTATTTTGCAAAAATTCATATTTTCAAAAAAAAAATATTTATTTCTCTCAAGAAATTTGGAGAATTTTTTTTCGATTTAGAAATTGCGAAAAAAAAAATTTGTAAATTTAATTATGCCAAAAATACTTTTTTTTCATATCAGAAAGTTCCAAAATTTATCAAAAAATTTGAGAGGGGTGAAAAATTAGCGGACAAAAAGATGAGATTTTCTGAGACTCAATTCGCATTTTCCCAAGGAAGTAATTTAACAATTACTAAAATCAAAACTTCTCATTTCGTTAATTAGAGTTGTATTAGAATAATTCCAAGCTCCAGGTGATTACAACCGTGGGAAATTATAACAAGAAAAAGGAAAAAAAGTTTGCAGTACCTGCGGGAACTTCTCGCGAACAAAGAACGGCGTTTCTACGGTTTATCGCGGGGCAATCGATTCTGAGAATCACAAAGCGAGAAAATACCGAGATCGAAGAAAAATCAAAGGGTTGAACTCATTTTTCCCCCTCAGAATTGTTTGCAAAAAAAAATTAATGTTCCATTTTTCTTGCAAAAGCTTCCAAAAAATTTTTCAAATAAAAATTTTTCTCTTTATATTTTTTTCCGAAAGAAAAAGATAATTTTTTTCAAGTACATTTTATCTCTTATTCGGAAGGGCTCCAATATTTAATTAATTAATTAAAAGACTTTGGAAAATGCTTCATTTTTTTTGGGCAAAGACGATTTTTTTTCGAGGTCTGAAATCTATTTTTCCCGTTTTTATTTAATTCATTTTTGAGAGGAAAAAATTAGATGGTTTGTTAAATTTTTTTTTAAGAGCTTTGGCAAAATTTTTTTTTGGATCTTTTTAAATTGAAGAAAAAAAAAATCTGAACATTTTTTCGGAGAAAAGTGTCCACAACGCGAAAGAAAATTCCCAATTTTCGATCTTTCCATTAAAAAAAAAATGCGAAATTTTTTCGAGTTATGAAGTCCGTTTTTCTCCCAATATTACATTTTTATTTAATTCTCCAAAATTCTCAATTTTTTGGAGCACCTTCTAGGGTGAAAATATTGTTCCCTAAAAATTGCTCCAAAAATTTACAAAATATATTTTTTTTTTTCCATTCCTAAAAAATTGAAAATGTTCAAATTTATTTCTGAAATTCTTTCAATTTTTTTTCCTCAAATTTTTAGTTTTTTTTTTTCAGATTTTCAAATTCTTGCATTGAAAATTTTTTAAAATTTTTTCCCCCTAATTTCAATATTTCCATTTATTTTTCTCAAACTTTCCCTCTTTTTTTCTGAGGGATTCCAAATTTCGGAAAAAAAGAAACAATCTCAACCAGATTTTTACAAGATTTAGCGGAAGACGCGGACGCAACAGGTAGCGGCGTCTGTTGCGTCACAAACGCCTGAAAAAGTCTTTTTTCACAAAAAAAAATTGGTTGTTTCACTCAGTGAAATCATAGTGGGATCAATATTCCGCAGATTGCATTTTCTACTCCCCAAAAAAATGACCTTTTTTTTTACTGTAACTTTGAGAAAATTTGCGGAAAATCACCTTTTTCACTTGTTCACAGATTGCAGTTAAAAAACCAAAAATCACATTCACAATTTTTCGGAGCTTTTGAATTCGCGTGGGTCAATTTGCGCGGGAAAATTGAAATTTTTTTTTTTTTCGTCCTGGGAGTAAAATTTTGGAGGTAACCACAAAGCCCAAGCCACGCCACGACTCGAATCACGCTAAATCGTTTCTGGTGGAGGGCCCCAAGTCAGTAAAAAGGCGAGTGTTACAAGAGGTACGAAGATAGCCGATTATTGCCGAGTGTCCTCCACCAATTGACGGTTGGGATGAAATACTCCGGAGGATACAGGCGTGAGAAACAAGAGGCACTTGTTGTTTCCTCAAAACGAATTGTGGATAATTAGTTAATAAATATTTTGAAAAAAAAAATACAAGAAAATATATATATGTATATAGAAGGTTGAAAAAATTGCGAAAAGTCCCAATTTCGAAAAATTTGAAAGATTGGAGTATATTTGGATGATCGAAAAAATTTGATGATCTTCGAGAATTTTGAATACTTGAAGAGTGGTCATTTATAACTGGAGCAGTTCTATAGCGACCGAAGAAGGTATATATATATATATATATATAAAATATCGACTGAAAAAATACTTGAAGGTTTTTGAAAAAAGAAAAAAGAAAAAAAAAAGATTTTTTTCGAAAATTCTGCCGAATGGTCTCCACCAATTAAAACCTCGCTACTACTCCGAAGGACACAGGCATGAGAAACAAGGGGCACTTGTTGTTTCCTCAAGACACAAATCGTGGACAATCAATTATTCACTCAATTGAAAAAAAAAGAAAAGGAAATCCTGGAAAATGGCGGAAGCTTCAGCTCCTGGAAAATTTCAATGCTTGAAGAATTATTAAAGAAATAAAATAGTCAAAAAATTTTCGAGGAATTTTTTCAAATTTCAAAATTTTTGAAAATTGAAAATTTCAAAAACTTCCTAACTTCATGGTTTTAACTTGTAAAATGTGCAAAAACTTCCAGAATTGCCTTAAAAAGAAAAAAAAAAATCCGAAAAGAATTTTTGGGTATTCTCATTTTTTTTTTTTTTTTTTTTAAGTTTTCTTTGAAGCCAACAATAAATATCTGGCAAACGCAAGTCTACGAAGGCGTCCTTGAAAAATGAAATTATGCCCTTTGGAAGAAATCTCGTTGGGCTCTGGACTTTAGAATGGTGAGGGGGGAGGGGAGAGAAGGGGGAGTCTCCCCTTGGTCTCAGATGATGGCTATAGCTGGTCTTTGTGAAGAGAGCGAAAAAAGCATGGTGGCCATAGGGTGGGGATAATGGGGGGCAATCTACCTGGATTTTTGTGGGAATTATGGGGGAACCGACCCCATGGACCGGTAGGGAGAGAGGGGGGGGGGGGGGCAACCACCTGTCGGAAAAACGTTGGAAATCTCTGTCGTAAAAATTTGAAAAAATCAGGTATCAAGGAAATTCTGAAAATTTGACATTTTTCTTTCCTCAAAATTTGCGATTTTCAGAATTTAACAATTTTGAATTTATATATTATAAAAAAAAATTCAACATTGGAAAATAATATTCTTTGCTAACTTTTTGCTCCTGAATTATTGGAAGCCTCAAAAATATTTTCGGAAAGTTTTAGAATTTTTTTTTTTTTTAGAATTTCTAAAATTAGAAAAAAATGTAAAAGGAGTCTTTTTTTTAAATGAACAATTTCGACTTTGGGAAGATGAAAAAAAAATCGAAATAATTTGAACAATTTCACACTCAAATTTAAAAAAAAATAAAAACAAAATAAATCTAAAAAAAAAAGTTTGGAAAATTGAAAAATTTTGAAAATTTTGAAAATTTTGAAAATTAATCGTAAGACGGAAATTTCCGAAGAGCGGGAAAACGCAGGATCGTTCAAAATTTTGGTCATTACCCAAAAAAAAAGAAGAGAAAAATCCTATAATTGGTGGGAGGGGGGGGGGGGGTAACCACCTGTCAGAAAGACGTTGGAAATCTCACCCGATCGATATGGCGTCCTGTCCACTTGCTTGAAGTTTTCCCGCCTTTTTCGGGGGTCGCCTCGAGGACTCTCGAGGGGCCCTAGGCAATTTTCGAGTTCACTGGGAAACTTTTGGGTATTTTTTTTTTCTTTTCCTTGGAGGGGAAACACCGTGCGTGGCAATTTCTAGCGGCAGAGTCGAACGACCGCGGAGACAGAACTGAAGACACGCGAAAGCAACTGGTGGCGGAATTCAGGGCCGTAGTTGTTGATGGAGCAAAGGGGAAGCTCAAAATTTTCTATCTTCTTCAGAGGCGAAATTATTGTGATTATCCTGGAAAAGAAGAGTGTTAGATCGATCAAATTGGGCTTTTCTTGATATTCTATGACCGCTTGACAGTGTTCACATGAGCTCTGTGTGTGTGGATATTATTCCAAAATTCTCGAGATACTTTATCCAAGTCAGGATACCCTCAATTTCATCAACACAACAACCTTCATAGGACACAAATTTATCGATTCCTTCTGAGCCCAGAATAATATTCGAGTGCTCTATTTCGTCCCAATGACATGTTTATATTGTAAAGCTATCAGTTAATGGTAGACTCTGGTACTGTTACCCCATTATAAGCCTCTGATAGGTATCACTTCACAAATGAAGCGCAATTTGGGAATTTTGGATAATGATGTGAATGAGAGACAGAGACAGCGTCAGAGCTTGAGGGTTTTGATGGTTTCAAGGTTTCGAGATTTGAAATTGTGTGTGTGTGTGTGTGTGTGTTAAGTTTGAAATGGTTGATTTTGGAGTATGTCGATTTAACAATTTACTACATCCACCCACACACACCCACTCCCACCCACCCACACCCACTCCCACCCACTGCCACCCACCCACCCACTCAGCCACCCATCCACTCTCTCTCTCACACACACACACACACACACACACACACACACACACACACAATCTAAAGGGTAAGAAGGTCATAAACCATCGAAGAAAGTGAAAATCTTATCCATCTAATGCATTTCATTGTTAAGATGATCATCATAACTTTCCCTATCGTAAAGAAAAAAACCTGAATTTCGATACATGAATTTTCCAAAAATGTTCGAGACAACTTGAAGGTTTCATTGAGGAACAGAAAATGGAGGTAGCATGTACGATGTGTTACGATGACAACGAAAGGCAAGAAGATGCTGAGGGAATGGGGCTTGAGGGACCACATCTCGGCTCCAGATTGAGAATTGGGTCCACAGGTAGACTTGTTACGTCATTACCAGCATTGGGGAGAGCAAAAAGAATGCCAGGACAGTGTTGCCAGAGCCTGTGTTACTCGTAAATCATCGCGCTGTTGCCGAAAGGAGAGGAAAAAAAAAGGGAAAATGTGTTTGCGTAAATCTACACGCGATAGTTTTCTGGCATTTCCTGGGTACATCTATCGAAACGCTGCAATTTTTTTTTTTTTTTTTTTTGTGATAATTTCCATTTTTTACACACTTGGAATTTTTAATAAAATGAATACTCATTTTTGAGGGAATTTCTAAATGTTCTGAACGAAGCGAATTTTTTTTCTCAATTTTTCAAGCCCCATAGAAATTTTATAGAACTGCTCTTCATGTGTCACATTCTCAATAAACTTTTATCTAATCTCTCAATGTGGCAATCGTGCTCATTAAATAATTCTAACGAATTTTGCCAACTTCACTGAGTGATTTCTGGGAATTCATCAGTGTGATTGCTTTCCAATTGAAAAGGACGAGAAAATAATGGAATGATTAATCGGGGGAATCAGAGGACTGAGGAGGATCCATGGGCGATAAAATATTCATGTGTGATAGCATGAGCTGACTATGAACGAGGTGAAATTTTTCACATTTTGAAAATTCTCAAAACCCTACAATTTTTCAATTTTTTGAAATTTTCAATTTCAAAAATTTTGGAGATGGCAAAATTGAAGAAAAAAAAACAAACAAAAAAAAACCACTTTGGAAAATTTCGAGAGATTTTGCAAAAAAAAAAATTCTCTGCATAACTCTCAATTTTTAAAAAATTGAAAAAATTGAAAAGACGAATCATTAAAAAAAAAAAGAGGTCCTCAATTTTAATTCAAATTGTCACTTGCCAATTCAAATTGACGTCACTTCTCTTTTGGAGCTTTTTGAAAAAAAAAAAAAAAAATTGAACGAAAGGATTAGTCGTTCATTGATCATTAATTGCAGTGAATGCAAATTTTCGTGATTATGATGTGCTACCGGTAAGATATTGAAACGATGGAAAAAAATGGTATACAATATGCAAGGAATCTTCCATGTGAGGAGTATAGTTTCGATTGTATACTGGCCCCTGCGGCATGGGAACCGTTAGCACTCGGTTTTTTTGATATGTGCGGATTTATGTAGTAACGGCCAGTTTCACTGCCATTTCGCGCTGTTGCCAAATGTCACTGTCAACTTTGAGATTCTTCCATTGATTGAACGAAAAAAATGAGACTGTGTGAAATGACATTGTTTGAAATTTTTGGAATAGTATTTTTTTTGCAAATGTCAAATTTTCTTTTATTTTTTTTTAATTGAAAAAAATTGAGGAAATTTGGAAAATACGAAATTGAATTACTCAAAAATTGTAAAATTTTTTTTGTAAATCTCTTCACAAAACTTGGAAAATGCAAAGTTTTACTTAATTACAAAAAAAACAATTACGTCAAGTACCATAGAATTTTCACAAATTCCAGAAAATTCGTTATCAACTTTGAGTTTTTCGAGTCAGTTATTCAATAATGAGATAAATAGTGATATTGTTTTTCGAAAACTTGATTATTAAAAAACAGAAATTACAAAATTTTTGGAAAACAAATTTTGCCTTTGAACCTTTTTAAATTTTTTGGAAAATTTGCAAACAAAAATGAAAAAAAAAGAACTTGCTAAAATTGTGGGAAATTAGAAAATGGGGGTTTAATTTTAATTCATGGAGGCTCTTCATATATGTATGTATATATATTGTTTTTTTGGAGATTAAAAAAAATGTCTAACCGATCCATTTTGAGAATTACGAATTTCCAATATGTAAATGGGAATTCAATTATATTCAATTCTGACTAAAGGAAAATAAATGAATTTGTTCGTAACCCCATCGTTTAGGAGATAGCACACAAAAATTGAATTTCCAATTTTCTAGTTTCGTTGATTTCTGATACGATTTTTCATTTACGGATCAAACGGCTATTGAATTAGATAATTTATTGATTAATGGACTTACAGATGGTGCAGAAGGTTTGTATCCATACATTTCCAGAATATCCTCGTCCTCACTGAAGTTCAACAATAAAAGATTAAGGATTTTACAGAAATTAAATTTAAACTAAACCACTTCAACTTCGACAAATTTGCATAATTCAAAATTTCTGAAACTTTGTAAATATCAAGCAAATCAACTAAACTCCGCGGTTCATTAGAAAGTCGGATGGAATGCAATTTTCAGAGTAAAGAACTAATGGAAATTCTAGAAAAAATCAGAGATTTTTCTGAATTCTCACAGAAATTTTATAATATTAAAAAAAAAACGAAATAAATATATAGATACTGTCAGAAGACTTAAGTCTAAGGATTGAGCTTTTTTCTTGGAATTGTCTTTGTAGAAGACTTGAAATAAATTAACTAATTGAACGCTTGATAAAAAGGATACACGACTAATTTCGTAGCTGCAGCTGCAAGCTTCCCTATTTCGCTCTTAGGCCCCTCATCAGCTTTTTTCGTCTTTTTTTTCTTCAGCACTGCATTTTCGAACTTCGTGAGACTTTGTAAAGAGGGGTCGGTCCCTTCCGTTCCTTGATCATGGGACACCACGAAGCCGACCCACTCGTCGACTAGGGTCTCCTCGTCCAGATGATATATATCGCAAAGATCCAGACCTTAAAAAAAATTAGAAAATAAATAAACATAAATTTTGAAAGGCTCGGAAAAAACATCAGGGCCTCCCAACTCAGGCTTTGCAACATTCCTCGGAATCTATGGGGTTTATGGGAAAATGACAAGACATACTTTTTGAAGAGAATCTCATTCTCTTCGAAATGGGTCTATAAGATTTTTCCATAGCTCCCATACATTTCGAGATATCCCGGAAAAGGTGTTCTAACGAAACTTGGAAATGATATAATTGAACTTAAATCAACAGAGACAAAAAAAAACTTAAAAAATTGAAATTGAATTATAAAATATAGATATAAAAAAAAATCTAAATTTTTGCAGAATGGTTCATGGATTTGAAACCGAAGAATTGGGGCTAATGATTGAGGTTAGATTTTCGAACGTTTTATCAAACTACTTTGAAACTTATTTTGTTGATGGTTTTCGCAAGTAATTTTATGCTTTTGACTACTCACATTTGTGAAGAACAGATTTGTCGTCAACAGTGTAGCCCAATTGGGTAAAATGATGAGTCAAAGTATCCTCCTTGACCATTGTATTACTTGCATCGAATTCCCGCGAAAACTGCCAAGAAACCGTATCTTGGTCTGAAAATGCGCGTCTGTCTAGAGATGCGCATGCGCAATATGGTAAGCATGCGCGTTAATTTTTGCCATAAGAAGTCAAGTAACACGCACGAAATTGAGAACAAGTGTTTTTTAGAAAGAAAAACATGTATTTAAATTTATAAGCAAACACTATTTTTTTCCAAAATTGTTTCTGAACGGATTTTATTTGTATGCAAACAGACGTGACTCTGGCAATGCGCATGCGCACGGGTGTTCAAATGCGCGCGAATATCGGACGCCATATTGAGTCAAGTGGAGAGCGTGAAGTGAAAATGATTTAAAGGGAGTTCTTTGTACCAGTCTTTGTAAAACAATTTCCTTTCATAATATTTCATTTAATGCAATCTGCAATTTGTTCGTAAGTGAAATCATGTTTCATATTCTGAAGGATAGTGTGAGTGGTGTTTTGTGTGTACTAAAATGTTACCCATCAAAGCCTGAGAAATGTTTGTGCGCGTGTGTATGTTTATATTGAACTGTTCATACCGCATTTTTCCAAAAACGGTGAGAGAAATGGCAGACAGTGTTAAACGGAACGTCTTCTGTAAGTGAAAATGCACATTTAATTTCTTATGACAATTTTCCTTCTAGAGTTATTAAACGCAATGGAGGAGAAATTCCCAGGAATTTCGGATTTCTCTCGAAAGCCTGAAAATTCATAAATCGAACATTAATCTTAAGAGTTCATTTAGTAATTAAGTCATTTCTAAGTTATGCGCATCTCAGAAAAAACAGAGGAGCCAATTTTAGTTTAATGGTTCAAATTTCGCGCGTGCGCAGTGAAACTTCTACGAAAGCGCTAGTGGTGGGGAGGGTTCGGCAGCGTTCGGCTCTCCACTTCGCCCAATGTTCATTGTTCATTCGTTTTCGGCGAAAAATGGAACATACTTCAGATGACAAATAACAAACACGTGCGCATTTGTTGATATATTTCCGACCGTATAATTGAATATTAAAAATTTTGAAAATGAGCGCCGAAGATGATGACATGCCGCAATTAAGTGATTTTGCGCGGCAGGCACTGGAAGAACATTTTCTGGAACAGCAAAAAAGAGAAGAAATGATGGAAAAAATTTTGAGAAATGACAACGATGGAGTTGAGGATGTGGAAATCGGCGAGGACTGGGTAAGTGACCTCAATGACATTCTCAATTTGTTTCATAATTTTTTTTTACAATTCAAATTAAAATAAAAAAAATACGAAAGTTAAACAACATTGGTAATTGACCCTGTCCAAAGTTGAGGTTATGTTTTTTGCATATGTATGGAAATCTATGGGAGATAGGGAAAAAGTGAATTAGAATTTTTTATGGGAAATTTGATTCTCTACAAAAAACTTGCTTTGACATTTTTCCGTAAGTTCAGTAGTTTTGAAGATATTCGATGAATACTCTCGTAGTTCGAAAATGGAGCAATGTTTATTTATTCATTTTTTTTTCAGCAATTGAGCCAATTTTGGTATGATGATCAGACCGTAAATAATTTGGTTCGAGGCGCCTTAAAAGCTACAGAGGACGACGGAAAAATTGCCCTCATTTCGTGTCCAACATTGTATAAACAATTGAAAAAGGAAGCTGGTAACAGAACAGGTAACAAATTTTTTTTATTACATTTAGGAAATTTTTGGAGTTTGTAAAAAAATTATAAAAGGTCAATATTTGAATATTGAGAAATCTGGAATATACGAAAAAAATATTTAAAAATTATTATTTTTTGAGTTGATTACGCGAAATTTTGAAAAAATTACAAAATTTGTGTTTGTAGAATTTGCAAAAAAAAAAAGAATAATTATTTGTTGTAATTTTTCAAGTGACACTCTTCGAATATGACACGAGATTCTCAATTTATGGAAAGGATTTTGTTCCCTACGACTACAATTTTCCCCTAAAAATACCTCGAGATGTGGCAAGCATGTACGACCTGGTAATTGCAGATCCTCCATTTTTATCTGAAGAATGTTTAATGAAAACATCGGACACTATAAAATTTCTGATGAAGAAAAACATTGTTCTGTGCACAGGTAAATACTCACAGTTTCTTCAATTTATTTTTTCATATCACTAATTACTCAAATTTTAACATTCTCCTTCCGAAAAAAAATAATTACGAAAAATCAATGTTGTTAAAAAAATTGAATTTTATAAAAAAAAAAAAAAAAAAATTGTTGACTCATCTATTAATTAATTTCATATTTGATTCTAGGAGCAATAATGGAAGAACTTGCCGATCGATTTTTAAGCGTCCATAAATGTAAATTTCAACCACACCATAAGAATAATTTAGCCAACGAATTTTATTGTTACTCTAATTTTGACTTCGATCAATCATTAAAATGACCTTAGCTCAAATCTGTATGTGTTTATCCACTTTTGCAAAATCTGAAAGTTGTTATAGTTTTGAGTATCGGTGAGCGTCTTGCATAAGTTTCACGGCGTATTTTCCAGTGCCTGGTGCAGTGCAGACGCCATAGCCTCCATGGCCATAATTATGGACGACCTGAAAAAAGAATTATTGCACCATGTGGTTTAAAGATACCACACACACACACCACTTACGATGGCAGAGCGACGGCCATTAGAGATCCTTTCGACGTCCACCCTAACACCTCCGTCTCTGTGAGGCCGAAGTCCCACAAGCGTCTCAATAACTTCTGCGTTCTTCAGAGAGGGCACCAGGCTCGCGCATCTCTCCCTGATGGCGCGGGTCTCGTGGAGGCAGGGAGACCGCCTACAAGAGTCGAAATTCCGGGAACCCCCGAGCGTGCAAGTTCCGTCCACGCCGGGAATGATATACGTGTCGACGTCGCCGTAGAAAAACGTCTTGAGCCACGGAGCTTTCACCTGTCGTTCATTAACATACACTCATCAGTTTCCAACATTGGGGTTACGTTCCAATCATGGAGTGTTGCAAGGAAACATTAGGATGACAATTTTGCAGTCATCTCAGATTCACGGAGAATATTTTGCGATTGAAATTACCTTCGAGACCTGCCCCCTTATGGGAACCATTCGCCCATCTCCGCAGAGCTCGCGAGCTCCAAGCCCTGAACAATTTATCACCATCTCATAATCGTCGATCAATTCGTTGATATTGAATAATTTTCGTTTGGTAAATTTCGTACCACTCTGCTCAAGTCTGAAACCGCCCAAAAATGCAATGAAAGAGAAAAGTTTTTTCAAGGGCTGCATTTTGATAATTGTCTTACTGTCTTTTCGCCCATGGAATATACCATTTGCACTGGGTGAGAAGTGTTGTGAAGTACGCTCCATACTTCCAGACACCTCCTGGCAAATTAAGTTCCTCCGCAGTTACATTTCTGTAGTGGGGGACTACCGGTTCTATCCATCGATTCTATAAAACAGTGAAAAATATAACGTTGATTTTTTTCTTACTCTTCTATTCCAAAATCGCAAAATACGCAACGTGGGGATTCCCCTAAGCGCAATGCTTCGAGGGTTACAAGCCACTGCGCATGCGCAGTGAGTCGCACACGCTTTTTCATATGCGCGCGCATCAGTTGCTGCAACTTGATTACTTAATTTTTCCATTTATTTGCTCTTGTACGAACCTTGACGGCATCCGGTCCCTCATTCGAGAATATATATCCCGAAATTTCGGCTACTCCGGCAATTGGGGCCTCTCGACTCTTCCGAATATCGTCATAAAATTCGTAGGAATCGCTCACCCAATTCCTCACAAAAATTAAGGTTTTTTATGAATTATGAGTACGATGTTCCAAACAGTTTTTTTTTTCAATTTTCTGCGTTATGCTTTTTTTTATTCCTTATTTCAATTATTTTATTTTTATTTTTCAGTATGTTTCTATACATATATAGGCAAGAACAAAATATATGTAATATTTGTTTTATTTTTACTATTTTTGCTGTTATAAAAAAAATGTCTTTAGTACAATTGAGAATTATTTGCGTAAGGGAGGTTAGAGTATCAGCTAAATCTACCTTGTTATCTCATCAGATGGTCCATAAAATGAGCCGCCCACGCGGAAAATTCCAGCGGCTACGTAACTCACAATTTTCTCAAAGTCTTCAGCAAAAATTGTTATTTCGGAATTTCGAATTTCTCGCTTTAACTGCAGAGCACTTGTCACTCCCACGACACCAGCTCCAACAATTGCAACTTTCATCGTTAACTGATGATTTGAGATGAAGGAGAGACTACCACCGACTGATAACGGTCTGTTTCAAGCGAGGAGCTCTGACGACAGTCGATTTATCAATAAGCGCGACCCCTCAATATAATATTGTTATCATTTATTAAGGAGGAGACACAATGTTTATACAGCTGTGTATATCAAGTTACTTCCGGAAAAAGTGGTCCGGAAAAATTGACATTTCAAAATCAATTGGGAACTTGTCCACTATTTTTATTTTTCATTTATTTTCATTTGCTCGGCATTAAAGTAAATAATGAACGAATAAAAAATATACAAATTGTTAATCGTCTTAATTATGTAATTGACAAGTACTATTTTTTCCTTCATTAATTAATTAATTAATTAATATAACTAACTGTATTAATCCTATTTGACTTCTATCACACTATTCATGTTTTTATAACACAGTCACAAAATGCCTTAGTCTATACATATGGAATGTAGCAAGATATTCGCTGCTTGTTTATGCTTGCCACATTCGAGCAAGAAGCCTTTTCGGGACCTACCAGGTGGCACTGCAACAATATAGAAAATTATGTAAATTATTTATCAGCCGAAATTTTTAATTAATTTGTGTACGATCTAAATCCATCAACAGAAATTAAATGAATAGCCCTGAAGGGACGAGCATTCAGCTCTTGAAGCGTTGGCGCTGTCGACGTTCGCTTGATTTTTTTTTAATGTTATTCAAATTATAAAAAAAAAATAAAAAAAACTTTAAAATTAACTTCCGTTAATCCGTAGAATTCGAAATGCTCTTTCTATACTGTACCGTTTGCTAGACAAATTTTAACTGCTTCGATGTATTGCTCAACCACGTCCGTCATTTCTGCTACTGCGAGGTGCCGCTGGATCAATGCTGTTAATCTAGGTTCATTCATGTGTACTCTTTTGTTCATCTATGGACAGAATCATTAGTTGGTTATTTACGCCATTTAACGTAATTTAAATTACGATTATGATTGGAAGTGACTCGTGGAAACGGAATGGTAGAGAAGGGCCAATTGATTGCGAAGCCCGATCAGCTGTTCGATCAGCGCGCCGCCATGTTGGCGCTAGTGGCTTTGAGGCAATATGGGAACAGTTTAGGAATTATGTAGAGCATAGGCATAAGAAACGTTGAGAATTGAATTAGAAAAGAATTGATTACTCTAGAAAAATTATATAAGGAGTTTATAAAGTACATTTAACATTATGGTTGCACTTACAACTTTGGCGATGCGGAATATGCAAAGAACCGTTGCCGCTTCAGTGTCATCTAAAAAAAATTTATTCAGTTAATAGCACTTGTCGATTTTCCTTAAACGGGATCTTATACTATGTATATAACTAAGAGGAGATGAGTATAAAAAAAAATCTATAAAATTCTCATAGAATTGTTTATATGAAAATTCATGGGGAGTCTTATGGGGGTTTTCTCATGTGCAATTGGGACTTACTCTTGTCGAAGCAATATCGTGCGAGGGGCCAAGATTGCTCGCCTTCGCAGGAACTGCCTTGGCAACTTGCTATGCATATCACCCCCAGGAATACCAAGGACAGATGGATACTAGCCGCCATTTTGTCTGCGAAAAAAAATTTGAGCGCTTGCTTAATTTACAAGAAGTTTCCATGGATATAGGAAGTAGATATATTGCGTAATTGTTGACAATGCTTCGAAAAATTGGATATAGCAACATTTTGAGTTGATTTTAGTTTTCAAAAAAGTGTCACGTGCCAATATTTATGGGGTTACGCGTTTTGGCTTGGTTGGAACCACCCGCCATTTGGGGAGCGCTCCGTTTGTTTACATCCGTTGAGCGGGATCCGCGGTTTTAAAATACAGAAGAACCAAAATACTGTTAGAAAATGCGATCCATTGCAATAGGCCACTGGATTTAGCATCCGTTAATACTTCATTAATAATATCTCCGATATTCCCAAACGGCGGAGCCGCCTCGGAGGTTATTCACGAGCGCGGTCCGTTCGGCCCAGTGACGGCGCAGCGTATGCGGCGCTGGTAGTCACGTGACCGCGCGGGAAAAGTTTGAAAGCTTCGGAGGATTCCGCAAATAAAATCGTCTGAGCCAAATTAATATGTTATATAGATGAAAGTGATTGGATTTTGAACTGCTCTACACTCAAGTTGTACTCGTTGTTACAAGCGTCGAAAATTTTTCGAAATGTCAATAGTGTGGAAAATACTTTTGAAAAAATTCGAAAAAAAGTCGGAGTATTACAAAATTGCGAGAATATTTCCCATTTTGGAATATGCGATAAAGATTTGAAATTATAACGTACCTGGTTGAGCTTTGGATTCGTCGACGGTGAGGCATGTATACCGATATATATATATATGCTGTCAGTTCTCCCACCTTGAAACTTGAACTACATTGCCTACTATGGATGGCAAATAGTTGATTTTTATCGAATTGCCCTGGGGCACCGTAGCGGATTAAGTATTAATTTCATTTTGACTTGGAACTTTATGTTTTTAGAATTTGAGATCTGCCCAGATTGAAAATGCGTAAAGGGCAAAATTTCCAACGATTTCGAGCAACTTTTGCACCAGAAATAACGCTGGTAGTATACAAATAGACGAGGCTTGATAAGAGCAAATACATAATTTAACATTGAGTTGGATGAAGAATTGGAATGTAAAAATGGGAAATCCGAATTGCCCAGGTCGTATGGCGCAATCCTATTCTTATTATTCGATCGTTTAAATTACATTAGCGGCGGAGATAATTATATATCGTTAAGTTATCTAATAGTTATTAGATAATTGAGGGTTTCATAAGTTGTGTTTATAACAAGAAACTTATTATCACATTTTGAGTGTTGTAATTGATAATATGTTCATTTTCTTAACCGCAGGCGTTACAAAATAGGACAAGTTAAAAAGTTCAACGGAAAAAAGGGCAGTGATATCGAGAACAGTATTAGGGTAAAAAATGGGTTTAGACACGCGCGTGGACACACACACACACATACACAGAGGCATTGACAGGCATACTTTCACATTTGATGAGACTTGAACAAATTATGAAACGGGTTGTAAAATTATATGGAATTCGTCGGAAAATCTTTTCTCAGGAATTCCGAAGAAATTCGAGGTCAAGTTCAGGAAAATCAAATGACTTCTTATCATTTGCGAGATATTAGCTTATCTACCGATTTTACTTCCTCCTTATCAATCTTTTGGAAAGCTATCGATTCAATTTCACCGAAGGTATGCATGAGACGCGACGTGAAAAATAGTTTTTGGAATACTGCATAGGCACGGTTTGCCTTTCATCATTCAAATTGGTGGAATAGGTTTTTCGCAATATTTTTATCCTAAGGTTTCTAGTATTCGTTGCTATGGTTAATAATGAATTACTTCAGGAAGTGGTGAATTATCGTTTCAAACCGGATCGTTGGAGTTCTTTCTTCCATTTTAGATTGCCTTTTACTTTTTTTTCGATTTTGGCCAAAGTTAACAGTGGGGTCTTATGGGGAGGCAAACTTAATTTTTTTAAAATTGAATTTTTGGCCCCGTGCGCGTTTATACTATTCAATTGGGACCCCTAGAAGACACTCCCGTCGATTTCGGGTCGAAAAAGTCAAATTAATTTTTTTCGATTTTGGCCAAATTTAACATTGGGGTCTTATGGGGAGGCAAACTTAATTTGTTTAAAATCGAATTTTTGGCCCCGTGCGCGTTTGTACTATCTAATTGGGACCCCTAGAAGACACTCCCGTCGATTTTGGGTCGAAAAATTGAAATTATTTTTTTTCGATTTTGGCCAAGTTTAACATTGGGGTCTTATGGGGAGGCAAACTTAAATTTTTTAAAATTGAATTTTTGGCCCCGTGTGCGTTGATACTATCCAATAGGAACCCCCAGAAGACATTTCCGTCGATTTTGGGTCGAAAAAGTCAAATTAATTTTTTTCGATTTTCGCCAAATTTAACATTGGGGTCTTATGGGGAGGCAAACTTAAATTTTTTAAAATCGAATTTTTGGCCCTGTGCGCGTTTATATTATCCAATTGGGACCCCTAGAAGACACTCCCGTCGATTTTGGGTCGAAAAAGTCAAATTAATTTTTTTCGATTTTGGCCAAATTTAACATTGGGGTCTTATGGGGAGGCAAACTTAAATTTTTTAAAATCGAATTTTTGGCCCCGTGCGCGTTTGTATTATCTAATTGGGACCCCTAGAAGACACTCCCGTCGATTTTGGGTCGAAAAATTGAAATTATTTTTTTTCGATTTTGGCCAAGTTTAACATTGGGGTCTTATGGGGAGGCAAACTTAATTTTTTTAAAATTGAATTTTTGGCCCCGTGTGCGTTGATACTATCCAATAGAACCCCCAGAAGACATTTCCGTCGATTTTGGGTCGAAAAAGTCAAATTAATTTTTTTCGATTTTGGCCAAATTTAACATTGGGGTCTTATGGGGAGGCAAACTTAAATTTTTTAAAATCGAATTTTTGGCCCCGTGCGCGTTTGTATTATCTAATTGGGACCCCTAGAAGACACTCCCGTCGATTTTGGGTCGAAAAATTGAAATTATTTTTTTTCGATTTTGGCCAAGTTTAACATTGGGGTCTTATGGGGAGGCAAACTTAAATTTTTTAAAATTGAATTTTTGGCCCCGTGTGCGTTGATACTATCCAATAGGAACCCCCAGAAGACATTTCCGTCGATTTTGGGTCGAAAAAGTCAAATTAATTTTTTTCGATTTTCGCCAAATTTAACATTGGGGTCTTATGGGGAGGCAAACTTAAATTTTTTAAAATCGAATTTTTGGCCCTGTGCGCGTTTATATTATCCAATTGGGACCCCTAGAAGACACTCCCGTCGATTTTGGGTCGAAAAAGTCAAATTAATTTTTTTCGATTTTGGCCAAATTTAACATTGGGGTCTTATGGGGAGGCAAACTTAAATTTTTTAAAATCGAATTTTTGGCCCCGTGCGCGTTTGTATTATCTAATTGGGACCCCTAGAAGACACTCCCGTCGATTTTGGGTCGAAAAATTGAAATTATTTTTTTTCGATTTTGGCCAAGTTTAACATTGGGGTCTTATGGGGAGGCAAACTTAATTTTTTTAAAATTGAATTTTTGGCCCCGTGTGCGTTGATACTATCCAATAGAACCCCCAGAAGACATTTCCGTCGATTTTGGGTCGAAAAAGTCAAATTAATTTTTTTCGATTTTGGCCAAATTTAACATTGGGGTCTTATGGGGAGGCAAACTTAAATTTTTTAAAATCGAATTTTTGGCCCCGTGCGCGTTTGTATTATCTAATTGGGACCCCTAGAAGACACTCCCGTCGATTTTGGGTCGAAAAATTGAAATTATTTTTTTTCGATTTTGGCCAAGTTTAACATTGGGGTCTTATGGGGAGGCAAACTTAAATTTTTTAAAATTGAATTTTTGGCCCCGTGTGCGTTGATACTATCCAATAGGAACCCCCAGAAGACATTTCCGTCGATTTTGGGTCGAAAAAGTCAAATTAATTTTTTTCGATTTTCGCCAAATTTAACATTGGGGTCTTATGGGGAGGCAAACTTAAATTTTTTAAAATCGAATTTTTGGCCCTGTGCGCGTTTATATTATCCAATTGGGACCCCTAGAAGACACTCCCGTCGATTTTGGGTCGAAAAAGTCAAATTAATTTTTTTCGATTTTGGCCAAATTTAACATTGGGGTCTTATGGGGAGGCAAACTTAAATTTTTTAAAATCGAATTTTTGGCCCCGTGCGCGTTTGTACTATCTAATTGGGACCCCTAGAAGACACTCCCGTCGATTTTGGGTCGAAAAATTGAAATTATTTTTTTTCGATTTTGGCCAAGTTTAACATTGGGGTCTTATGGGGAGGCAAACTTAAATTTTTTAAAATTGAATTTTTGGCCCCGTGTGCGTTGATACTATCCAATAGGAACCCCCAGAAGACATTTCCGTCGATTTTGGGTCGAAAAAGTCAAATTAATTTTTTTCGATTTTCGCCAAATTTAACATTGGGGTCTTATGGGGAGGCAAACTTAAATTTTTTAAAATCGAATTTTTGGCCCCGTGCGCGTTTGTATTATCTAATTGGGACCCCTAGAAGACACTCCCGTCGATTTTGGGTCGAAAAATTGAAATTATTTTTTTTCGATTTTGGCCAAGTTTAACATTGGGGTCTTATGGGGAGGCAAACTTAATTTTTTTAAAATTGAATTTTTGGCCCCGTGTGCGTTGATACTATCCAATAGAACCCCCAGAAGACATTTCCGTCGATTTTGGGTCGAAAAAGTCAAATTAATTTTTTTCGATTTTGGCCAAATTTAACATTGGGGTCTTATGGGGAGGCAAACTTAAATTTTTTAAAATCGAATTTTTGGCCCCGTGCGCGTTTGTATTATCTAATTGGGACCCCTAGAAGACACTCCCGTCGATTTTGGGTCGAAAAATTGAAATTATTTTTTTTCGATTTTGGCCAAGTTTAACATTGGGGTCTTATGGGGAGGCAAACTTAAATTTTTTAAAATTGAATTTTTGGCCCCGTGTGCGTTGATACTATCCAATAGGAACCCCCAGAAGACATTTCCGTCGATTTTGGGTCGAAAAAGTCAAATTAATTTTTTTCGATTTTCGCCAAATTTAACATTGGGGTCTTATGGGGAGGCAAACTTAAATTTTTTAAAATCGAATTTTTGGCCCTGTGCGCGTTTATATTATCCAATTGGGACCCCTAGAAGACACTCCCGTCGATTTTGGGTCGAAAAAGTCAAATTAATTTTTTTCGATTTTGGCCAAATTTAACATTGGGGTCTTATGGGGAGGCAAACTTAAATTTTTTAAAATCGAATTTTTGGCCCCGTGCGCGTTTGTACTATCTAATTGGGACCCCTAGAAGACACTCCCGTCGATTTTGGGTCGAAAAATTGAAATTATTTTTTTTCGATTTTGGCCAAGTTTAACATTGGGGTCTTATGGGGAGGCAAACTTAAATTTTTTAAAATTGAATTTTTGGCCCCGTGTGCGTTGATACTATCCAATAGGAACCCCCAGAAGACATTTCCGTCGATTTTGGGTCGAAAAAGTCAAATTAATTTTTTTCGATTTTCGCCAAATTTAACATTGGGGTCTTATGGGGAGGCAAACTTAAATTTTTTAAAATCGAATTTTTGGCCCCGTGCGCGTTTGTACTATCTAATTGGGACCCCTAGAAGACACTCCCGTCGATTTTGGGTCGAAAAATTGAAATTATTTTTTTTCGATTTTGGCCAAGTTTAACATTGGGGTCTTATGGGGAGGCAAACTTAAATTTTTTAAAATTGAATTTTTGGCCCCGTGTGCGTTGATACTATCCAATAGGAACCCCCAGAAGACATTTCCGTCGATTTTGGGTCGAAAAAGTCAAATTAATTTTTTTCGATTTTCGCCAAATTTAACATTGGGGTCTTATGGGGAGGCAAACTTAAATTTTTTAAAATCGAATTTTTGGCCCTGTGCGCGTTTATATTATCCAATTGGGACCCCTAGAAGACACTCCCGTCGATTTTGGGTCGAAAAAGTCAAATTAATTTTCTTCGATTTTGGCCAAATTTAACATTGGGGTCTTATGGGGAGGCAAACTTAAATTTTTTAAAATCGAATTTTTGGCCCCGTGCGCGTTTGTACTATCTAATTGGGACCCCTAGAAGACACTCCCGTCGATTTTGGGTCGAAAAATTGAAATGATTTTTTTTCGATTTTGGCCAAGTTTAACATTGGGGTCTTATGGGGAGGCAAACTTAAATTTTTTAAAATTGAATTTTTGGCCCCGTGTGCGTTGATACTATCCAATAGGAACCCCCAGAAGACATTTCCGTCGATTTTGGGTCGAAAAAGTCAAATTAATTTTTTTCGATTTTCGCCAAATTTAACATTGGGGTCTTATGGGGAGGCAAACTTAAATTTTTTAAAATCGAATTTTTGGCCCTGTGCGCGTTTATATTATCCAATTGGGACCCCTAGAAGACACTCCCGTCGATTTTGGGTCGAAAAAGTCAAATTAATTTTTTTCGATTTTGGCCAAATTTAACATTGGGGTCTTATGGGGAGGCAAACTTAATTTGTTTAAAATCGAATTTTTGGCCCCGTGCGCGTTTGTACTATCTAATTGGGACCCCTAGAAGACACTCCCGTCGATTTTGGGTCGAAAAATTGAAATTATTTTTTTTCGATTTTGGCCAAGTTTAACATTGGGGTCTTATGGGGAGGCAAACTTAAATTTTTTAAAATTGAATTTTTGGCCCCGTGTGCGTTGATACTATCCAATAGGAACCCCCAGAAGACATTTCCGTCGATTTTGGGTCGAAAAAGTCAAATTAATTTTTTTCGATTTTCGCCAAATTTAACATTGGGGTCTTATGGGGAGGCAAACTTAAATTTTTTAAAATCGAATTTTTGGCCCTGTGCGCGTTTATATTATCCAATTGGGACCCCTAGAAGACACTCCCGTCGATTTTGGGTCGAAAAAGTCAAATTAATTTTTTTCGATTTTGGCCAAATTTAACATTGGGGTCTTATGGGGAGGCAAACTTAAATTTTTTAAAATCGAATTTTTGGCCCCGTGCGCGTTTGTACTATCTAATTGGGACCCCTAGAAGACACTCCCGTCGATTTTGGGTCGAAAAATTGAAATTATTTTTTTTCGATTTTGGCCAAGTTTAACATTGGGGTCTTATGGGGAGGCAAACTTAAATTTTTTAAAATTGAATTTTTGGCCCCGTGTGCGTTGATACTATCCAATAGGAACCCCCAGAAGACATTTCCGTCGATTTTGGGTCGAAAAAGTCAAATTAATTTTTTTCGATTTTCGCCAAATTTAACATTGGGGTCTTATGGGGAGGCAAACTTAAATTTTTTAAAATCGAATTTTTGGCCCCGTGCGCGTTTGTATTATCTAATTGGGACCCCTAGAAGACACTCCCGTCGATTTTGGGTCGAAAAATTGAAATTATTTTTTTTCGATTTTGGCCAAGTTTAACATTGGGGTCTTATGGGGAGGCAAACTTAATTTTTTTAAAATTGAATTTTTGGCCCCGTGTGCGTTGATACTATCCAATAGAACCCCCAGAAGACATTTCCGTCGATTTTGGGTCGAAAAAGTCAAATTAATTTTTTTCGATTTTGGCCAAATTTAACATTGGGGTCTTATGGGGAGGCAAACTTAAATTTTTTAAAATCGAATTTTTGGCCCCGTGCGCGTTTGTATTATCTAATTGGGACCCCTAGAAGACACTCCCGTCGATTTTGGGTCGAAAAATTGAAATTATTTTTTTTCGATTTTGGCCAAGTTTAACATTGGGGTCTTATGGGGAGGCAAACTTAAATTTTTTAAAATTGAATTTTTGGCCCCGTGTGCGTTGATACTATCCAATAGGAACCCCCAGAAGACATTTCCGTCGATTTTGGGTCGAAAAAGTCAAATTAATTTTTTTCGATTTTCGCCAAATTTAACATTGGGGTCTTATGGGGAGGCAAACTTAAATTTTTTAAAATCGAATTTTTGGCCCTGTGCGCGTTTATATTATCCAATTGGGACCCCTAGAAGACACTCCCGTCGATTTTGGGTCGAAAAAGTCAAATTAATTTTTTTCGATTTTGGCCAAATTTAACATTGGGGTCTTATGGGGAGGCAAACTTAAATTTTTTAAAATCGAATTTTTGGCCCCGTGCGCGTTTGTACTATCTAATTGGGACCCCTAGAAGACACTCCCGTCGATTTTGGGTCGAAAAATTGAAATTATTTTTTTTCGATTTTGGCCAAGTTTAACATTGGGGTCTTATGGGGAGGCAAACTTAAATTTTTTAAAATTGAATTTTTGGCCCCGTGTGCGTTGATACTATCCAATAGGAACCCCCAGAAGACATTTCCGTCGATTTTGGGTCGAAAAAGTCAAATTAATTTTTTTCGATTTTCGCCAAATTTAACATTGGGGTCTTATGGGGAGGCAAACTTAAATTTTTTAAAATCGAATTTTTGGCCCCGTGCGCGTTTGTACTATCTAATTGGGACCCCTAGAAGACACTCCCGTCGATTTTGGGTCGAAAAATTGAAATTATTTTTTTTCGATTTTGGCCAAGTTTAACATTGGGGTCTTATGGGGAGGCAAACTTAAATTTTTTAAAATTGAATTTTTGGCCCCGTGTGCGTTGATACTATCCAATAGGAACCCCCAGAAGACATTTCCGTCGATTTTGGGTCGAAAAAGTCAAATTAATTTTTTTCGATTTTCGCCAAATTTAACATTGGGGTCTTATGGGGAGGCAAACTTAAATTTTTTAAAATCGAATTTTTGGCCCTGTGCGCGTTTATATTATCCAATTGGGACCCCTAGAAGACACTCCCGTCGATTTTGGGTCGAAAAAGTCAAATTAATTTTTTTCGATTTTGGCCAAATTTAACATTGGGGTCTTATGGGGAGGCAAACTTAAATTTTTTAAAATCGAATTTTTGGCCCCGTGCGCGTTTGTACTATCTAATTGGGACCCCTAGAAGACACTCCCGTCGATTTTGGGTCGAAAAATTGAAATTATTTTTTTTCGATTTTGGCCAAGTTTAACATTGGGGTCTTATGGGGAGGCAAACTTAAATTTTTTAAAATTGAATTTTTGGCCCCGTGTGCGTTGATACTATCCAATAGGAACCCCCAGAAGACATTTCCGTCGATTTTGGGTCGAAAAAGTCAAATTAATTTTTTTCGATTTTCGCCAAATTTAACATTGGGGTCTTATGGGGAGGCAAACTTAAATTTTTTAAAATCGAATTTTTGGCCCCGTGCGCGTTTGTACTATCTAATTGGGACCCCTAGAAGACACTCCCGTCGATTTTGGGTCGAAAAATTGAAATTATTTTTTTTCGATTTTGGCCAAGTTTAACATTGGGGTCTTATGGGGAGGCAAACTTAAATTTTTTAAAATTGAATTTTTGGCCCCGTGTGCGTTGATACTATCCAATAGGAACCCCCAGAAGACATTTCCGTCGATTTTGGGTCGAAAAAGTCAAATTAATTTTTTTCGATTTTCGCCAAATTTAACATTGGGGTCTTATGGGGAGGCAAACTTAAATTTTTTAAAATCGAATTTTTGGCCCTGTGCGCGTTTATATTATCCAATTGGGACCCCTAGAAGACACTCCCGTCGATTTTGGGTCGAAAAAGTCAAATTAATTTTTTTCGATTTTGGCCAAATTTAACATTGGGGTCTTATGGGGAGGCAAACTTAAATTTTTTAAAATCGAATTTTTGGCCCCGTGCGCGTTTGTACTATCTAATTGGGACCCCTAGAAGACACTCCCGTCGATTTTGGGTCGAAAAATTGAAATGATTTTTTTTCGATTTTGGCCAAGTTTAACATTGGGGTCTTATGGGGAGGCAAACTTAAATTTTTTAAAATTGAATTTTTGGCCCCGTGTGCGTTGATACTATCCAATAGGAACCCCCAGAAGACATTTCCGTCGATTTTGGGTCGAAAAAGTCAAATTAATTTTTTTCGATTTTCGCCAAATTTAACATTGGGGTCTTATGGGGAGGCAAACTTAAATTTTTTAAAATCGAATTTTTGGCCCTGTGCGCGTTTATATTATCCAATTGGGACCCCTAGAAGACACTCCCGTCGATTTTGGGTCGAAAAAGTCAAATTAATTTTTTTCGATTTTGGCCAAATTTAACATTGGGGTCTTATGGGGAGGCAAACTTAAATTTTTTAAAATCGAATTTTTGGCCCCGTGCGCGTTTGTACTATCTAATTGGGACCCCTAGAAGACACTCCCGTCGATTTTGGGTCGAAAAATTGAAATTATTTTTTTTCGATTTTGGCCAAGTTTAACATTGGGGTCTTATGGGGAGGCAAACTTAAATTTTTTAAAATTGAATTTTTGGCCCCGTGTGCGTTGATACTATCCAATAGGAACCCCCAGAAGACATTTCCGTCGATTTTGGGTCGAAAAAGTCAAATTAATTTTTTTCGATTTTCGCCAAATTTAACATTGGGGTCTTATGGGGAGGCAAACTTAAATTTTTTTAAATCGAATTTTTGGCCCTGTGCGCGTTTATATTATCCAATTGGGACCCCTAGAAGACACTCCCGTCGATTTTGGGTCGAAAAAGTCAAATTAATTTTTTTCGATTTTGGCCAAATTTAACATTGGGGTCTTATGGGGAGGCAAACTTAAATTTTTTAAAATCGAATTTTTGGCCCCGTGCGCGTTTGTACTATCTAATTGGGACCCCTAGAAGACACTCCCGTCGATTTTGGGTCGAAAAATTGAAATGATTTTTTTTCGATTTTGGCCAAGTTTAACATTGGGGTCTTATGGGGAGGCAAACTTAAATTTTTTAAAATTGAATTTTTGGCCCCGTGTGCGTTGATACTATCCAATAGGAACCCCCAGAAGACATTTCCGTCGATTTTGGGTCGAAAAAGTCAAATTAATTTTTTTCGATTTTCGCCAAATTTAACATTGGGGTCTTATGGGGAGGCAAACTTAAATTTTTTAAAATTGAATTTTTGGCCCCGTGTGCGTTGATACTATCCAATAGGAACCCCCAGAAGACATTTCCGTCGATTTTGGGTCGAAAAAGTCAAATTAATTTTTTTCGATTTTCGCCAAATTTAACATTGGGGTCTTATGGGGAGGCAAACTTAAATTTTTTAAAATCGAATTTTTGGCCCTGTGCGCGTTTATATTATCCAATTGGGACCCCTAGAAGACACTCCCGTCGATTTTGGGTCGAAAAAGTCAAATTAATTTTTTTCGATTTTGGCCAAATTTAACATTGGGGTCTTATGGGGAGGCAAACTTAAATTTTTTAAAATCGAATTTTTGGCCCCGTGCGCGTTTGTACTATCTAATTGGGACCCCTAGAAGACACTCCCGTCGATTTTGGGTCGAAAAATTGAAATTATTTTTTTTCGATTTTGGCCAAGTTTAACATTGGGGTCTTATGGGGAGGCAAACTTAAATTTTTTAAAATTGAATTTTTGGCCCCGTGTGCGTTGATACTATCCAATAGGAACCCCCAGAAGACATTTCCGTCGATTTTGGGTCGAAAAAGTCAAATTAATTTTTTTCGATTTTCGCCAAATTTAACATTGGGGTCTTATGGGGAGGCAAACTTAAATTTTTTAAAATCGAATTTTTGGCCCCGTGCGCGTTTGTATTATCTAATTGGGACCCCTAGAAGACACTCCCGTCGATTTTGGGTCGAAAAATTGAAATTATTTTTTTTCGATTTTGGCCAAGTTTAACATTGGGGTCTTATGGGGAGGCAAACTTAATTTTTTTAAAATTGAATTTTTGGCCCCGTGTGCGTTGATACTATCCAATAGAACCCCCAGAAGACATTTCCGTCGATTTTGGGTCGAAAAAGTCAAATTAATTTTTTTCGATTTTGGCCAAATTTAACATTGGGGTCTTATGGGGAGGCAAACTTAAATTTTTTAAAATCGAATTTTTGGCCCCGTGCGCGTTTGTATTATCTAATTGGGACCCCTAGAAGACACTCCCGTCGATTTTGGGTCGAAAAATTGAAATTATTTTTTTTCGATTTTGGCCAAGTTTAACATTGGGGTCTTATGGGGAGGCAAACTTAAATTTTTTAAAATTGAATTTTTGGCCCCGTGTGCGTTGATACTATCCAATAGGAACCCCCAGAAGACATTTCCGTCGATTTTGGGTCGAAAAAGTCAAATTAATTTTTTTCGATTTTCGCCAAATTTAACATTGGGGTCTTATGGGGAGGCAAACTTAAATTTTTTAAAATCGAATTTTTGGCCCTGTGCGCGTTTATATTATCCAATTGGGACCCCTAGAAGACACTCCCGTCGATTTTGGGTCGAAAAAGTCAAATTAATTTTTTTCGATTTTGGCCAAATTTAACATTGGGGTCTTATGGGGAGGCAAACTTAAATTTTTTAAAATCGAATTTTTGGCCCCGTGCGCGTTTGTACTATCTAATTGGGACCCCTAGAAGACACTCCCGTCGATTTTGGGTCGAAAAATTGAAATTATTTTTTTTCGATTTTGGCCAAGTTTAACATTGGGGTCTTATGGGGAGGCAAACTTAAATTTTTTAAAATTGAATTTTTGGCCCCGTGTGCGTTGATACTATCCAATAGGAACCCCCAGAAGACATTTCCGTCGATTTTGGGTCGAAAAAGTCAAATTAATTTTTTTCGATTTTCGCCAAATTTAACATTGGGGTCTTATGGGGAGGCAAACTTAAATTTTTTAAAATCGAATTTTTGGCCCCGTGCGCGTTTGTACTATCTAATTGGGACCCCTAGAAGACACTCCCGTCGATTTTGGGTCGAAAAATTGAAATTATTTTTTTTCGATTTTGGCCAAGTTTAACATTGGGGTCTTATGGGGAGGCAAACTTAAATTTTTTAAAATTGAATTTTTGGCCCCGTGTGCGTTGATACTATCCAATAGGAACCCCCAGAAGACATTTCCGTCGATTTTGGGTCGAAAAAGTCAAATTAATTTTTTTCGATTTTCGCCAAATTTAACATTGGGGTCTTATGGGGAGGCAAACTTAAATTTTTTAAAATCGAATTTTTGGCCCTGTGCGCGTTTATATTATCCAATTGGGACCCCTAGAAGACACTCCCGTCGATTTTGGGTCGAAAAAGTCAAATTAATTTTTTTCGATTTTGGCCAAATTTAACATTGGGGTCTTATGGGGAGGCAAACTTAAATTTTTTAAAATCGAATTTTTGGCCCCGTGCGCGTTTGTACTATCTAATTGGGACCCCTAGAAGACACTCCCGTCGATTTTGGGTCGAAAAATTGAAATGATTTTTTTTCGATTTTGGCCAAGTTTAACATTGGGGTCTTATGGGGAGGCAAACTTAAATTTTTTAAAATTGAATTTTTGGCCCCGTGTGCGTTGATACTATCCAATAGGAACCCCCAGAAGACATTTCCGTCGATTTTGGGTCGAAAAAGTCAAATTAATTTTTTTCGATTTTCGCCAAATTTAACATTGGGGTCTTATGGGGAGGCAAACTTAAATTTTTTAAAATCGAATTTTTGGCCCTGTGCGCGTTTATATTATCCAATTGGGACCCCTAGAAGACACTCCCGTCGATTTTGGGTCGAAAAAGTCAAATTAATTTTTTTCGATTTTGGCCAAATTTAACATTGGGGTCTTATGGGGAGGCAAACTTAAATTTTTTAAAATCGAATTTTTGGCCCCGTGCGCGTTTGTACTATCTAATTGGGACCCCTAGAAGACACTCCCGTCGATTTTGGGTCGAAAAATTGAAATTATTTTTTTTCGATTTTGGCCAAGTTTAACATTGGGGTCTTATGGGGAGGCAAACTTAAATTTTTTAAAATTGAATTTTTGGCCCCGTGTGCGTTGATACTATCCAATAGGAACCCCCAGAAGACATTTCCGTCGATTTTGGGTCGAAAAAGTCAAATTAATTTTTTTCGATTTTCGCCAAATTTAACATTGGGGTCTTATGGGGAGGCAAACTTAAATTTTTTAAAATCGAATTTTTGGCCCTGTGCGCGTTTATATTATCCAATTGGGACCCCTAGAAGACACTCCCGTCGATTTTGGGTCGAAAAAGTCAAATTAATTTTCTTCGATTTTGGCCAAATTTAACATTGGGGTCTTATGGGGAGGCAAACTTAAATTTTTTAAAATCGAATTTTTGGCCCCGTGCGCGTTTGTACTATCTAATTGGGACCCCTAGAAGACACTCCCGTCGATTTTGGGTCGAAAAATTGAAATGATTTTTTTTCGATTTTGGCCAAGTTTAACATTGGGGTCTTATGGGGAGGCAAACTTAAATTTTTTAAAATTGAATTTTTGGCCCCGTGTGCGTTGATACTATCCAATAGGAACCCCCAGAAGACATTTCCGTCGATTTTGGGTCGAAAAAGTCAAATTAATTTTTTTCGATTTTCGCCAAATTTAACATTGAGGTCTTATGGGGAGGCAAACTTAAATTTTTTAAAATCGAATTTTTGGCCCTGTGCGCGTTTATATTATCCAATTGGGACCCCTAGAAGACACTCCCGTCGATTTTGGGTCGAAAAAGTCAAATTAATTTTTTTCGATTTTGGCCAAATTTAACATTGGGGTCTTATGGGGAGGCAAACTTAAATTTTTTAAAATCGAATTTTTGGCCCCGTGCGCGTTTGTACTATCTAATTGGGACCCCTAGAAGACACTCCCGTCGATTTTGGGTCGAAAAATTGAAATTATTTTTTTTCGATTTTGGCCAAGTTTAACATTGGGGTCTTATGGGGAGGCAAACTTAAATTTTTTAAAATTGAATTTTTGGCCCCGTGTGCGTTGATACTATCCAATAGGAACCCCCAGAAGACATTTCCGTTGATTTTGGGTCGAAAAAGTCAAATTAATTTTTTTCGATTTTCGCCAAATTTAACATTGGGGTCTTATGGGGAGGCAAACTTAAATTTTTTAAAATCGAATTTTTGGCCCTGTGCGCGTTTATATTATCCAATTGGGACCCCTAGAAGACACTCCCGTCGATTTTGGGTCGAAAAAGTCAAATTAATTGTTTTCGATTTTGGCCAAATTTAACATTGGGGTCTTATGGGGAGGCAAACTTAAATTTTTTAAAATCGAATTTTTGGCCCCGTGCGCGTTTGTACTATCTAATTGGGACCCCTAGAAGACACTCCCGTCGATTTTGGGTCGAAAAATTGAAATTATTTTTTTTCGATTTTGGCCAAATTTAACATTGGGGTCTTATGGGGAGGCAAACTTAAATTTTTTAAAATTGAATTTTTGGCCCCGTGTGCGGTGATACTATCCAATAGGAACCCCCAGAAGACATTTGCGTCGATTTTGGGTCGAAAAAGTCAAATTAATTTTTTTCGATTTTCGCCAAAGTTAACATTGGGGTCTTATGAGGAGGCAAACTTAAATTTTGTAACATCGAATTGTTCGTCCCGAGTTGATTTGTATTGTCCAATTGAAACCCTAGGAAGACATTTCCGCTGATTTCGGAGCGAACAATTTCAATTATTTTTTCGATTTTTCCCAAAGTCAACAGTTATTGTTAACTTTTGGACCTTACGGTGAGGCCATTCCAAATCAGCAGGTTTTCACTCCATTTTTGCTATCTACCTAGCCGCCACCCAGCTAAACAGTAAATACTAGTAGTAGACGTGTGTACCGGAAAGAAATCTTCCACAAATAGTTGTCTCAGGTCATTTTTATTAATGTGGAGTTAATGAGTATTTCAGCCTTCCTCCATCACTTCCGTCTGTTAAAAGTGCGTGACAATGTTAATTAATTGGAATGCAAACTGGACTACTCTATAGAATGCTCTCATCTCAAATCACTGAATACAGAAGAATCCTTTTTTTCGTGATTTCATTGTTCAATTAGTGGGTGATGGGGAGGGCTGTGGTTGCGAAGAAGATGGCGACTGTCAACAATCCGAGGGTCCAGAACCATCGCTTCAGTACCTGGGCAAAAAAAATCCTGAATTAGTCACGTATCTTCATTGCCATTCGTGCTGGCATCAAGTGCTCATCAACGCCAGAAGTTCACGATGTGTTTGCACCCCCCCCCCTCCCCCCCCCCCGCACGAACTATGTCCGCCTCTGCGTGTGTGTGTGTGTGTGTGTGTGCGTGGGTGGATGGTTGGGTGTGTGGGTGGGTGGGTGGTTGAGTGTGTGGGTGGGTGGGTGGGTGGGTGGATGCGTGGGTGGGTGGGTGGATGGGTGGGTGTATGTCTGCGTATCTGTGTGACTATTTAAAATTACTTTATTTTGCCAATCACGATTGGCAATGCAGTCTTGGAATCTCATCCTGGAAAAGTGGATTGTACTGTAGAGCGGCAACCAGCTATTCGGCCAAAGTCTGTGAAGGAATGTGTCCAAATTTCGTCGCACAACGAAGGATTTTCTCATAACCAAATCTCGCATTTCGATGTAATTGTACATGGCAAGATCGCAAATTGCATGTGCGTCTGAACATCGATGCTTGGAGAAGGCTGGAAGGACTTTTGTCATGTCATCACTGTGACAATCCAGAAGTTCGTTGAGCAGCAGGACATCCTCGAAGGCCTGCCGGTGGGCAAAAGTGGTCAATGAGGTTCTAGAACACAGGGCAATTTTTACTTACCGCATTCATCCCTTGAGCGTAAAACGGCACCATAGCGTGCGCCGCGTCTCCCAAAATCAGGCTTCTTCCGCAGTGATAAGGATTGCACTTTATCGAGATAAGGGTTTTCGGTTTTGCTGTGAAGAAGGTGTCGATGAGGTCCTGTTTGTCACCAATCAACGGCAGGACATCGGGGAATTGATTCTCGTAGAATTTTACGAGTTTCTCGGGTGTGTCCAATGCATTGAGAATTTCCAATGGTGCGAATAAATTTCCGGTGAAGGTGTGATCGTCATTCGGCATTGCAATCATCATAAATGAACCCCGCGGCCAGATGTGGAGGTGCTTGGGGCTCATGCAAAACTGGAAAGAAGCAGACTATGTATTACCATCTGCCAATAATTACGATTTGAAACATGTCAATGGTGTCTCCACTATACTTAAATAACGAATACATTAATTTCTCGTCAATCATCTTTTATCATACGAAGAAAATAAAGTGATAGAAATGTTGCGAAATGCGTCTCGAAACAGCAAAAACGAGATAAGTCGGCTGAAACTCCCAAGTGATAAGTCTGCCACTTGACATTTTCTGCGAATATCTCGGCATCTATGGTACGCAACAGAAAAAGAATTTAGAAATTTTTACACCACTTGACGTTCCTCGCAAAAGTGGTTATCGCACTTTTGCTCTAAGATAGACATGGAGATGTTAATCAAAAAGTGAAATTTAAGTGATGTAATGGCTTTTTCGCATGGTCGCATTTAGAGCATTTTGACGGAGTATTGATGCGGTATTCTTCTGGTAAATTTCAGTTGTTTTGACCTTTGGGAGGTCGCGCTGTGAGGGAAGTGCCGCCTATTTTTCTTTTTTTTGTGTTGGATATGTTGTTCTGTGGTACATAGTTTATGTTGTTGGTGGTTGGCATCATTTTTTCTGTTTCTGTTCCTCACACGCACCCACCCACTCTTACACCCACCCACTCACCCACCCACTCACCCACCCACTCACCCACCCACTCACCCTCCCACCCACTCACCCACCCACCCACTCATCCACGCACCCACCCATCCACTCACCCACCCATCCCACCCACCCACTCACCCACCCGCCCACCCACTCACACACCCACCCACCCACTCATACACCCACCCACTCATACACCCACCAACTTATACACCCACCCACTCACACACCCACCCACACCCCCACCTGCACACACACACACACACAAACATGCACACACGCACGCGCACATACAAAACCTTTAGCAAAAACGTGTCAGAAGGATGTCAAACCTCGAGAAAGGTGAAAATGTTCGATCTTTGACATTTTTTATTTTTCGAGAAAAAAATTGGCAAACACATATGGTCAACGTCAACCGAGCCCCCTGACGAAATCTTTCTGTGAGTTTCCTACATCGTTAAGAATTGATGACTTTTACCTCAACACCTTTTCCGGGATCCTTGTCGTCGATGACCTTGGGGGGAATATTGAGTTCCACATAGCCGTGCTCTATATATGTCTGGGAAAAATCGAATCCTGGTCTCTTCATCATGATTCTTCGAACAGTAGAATAGGCCCCATCAGCTCCAATGATCAATTCGGCCTCAACATCCATCAATTCTTGAGTATCTGTGCTATATTCCATAATTTGAAGCGTTAACAAATGATCACATTTTTTGAAAAAAATCTTTTTCTTCATTGAATTTATTTTTTGGAAACGAAAAAGTTATCTCGCGATAATTACCCCCCCCCCCCCCCCCCCCCCCCAATACACACACTTATAGATGTGTGTATTGGCCCCCATTTATAAACCAAATTATTCAAAAATCTTACTCCATGAATTTGAGTTTGCCCTGGTCCAGATCAGCATCCACCAATTTTTTATTGAAGATCAGGGTGACAGACGGGTACTGATCAGCAGCTATGATGCAACATATGAGACGATCAATGAATTATTCTCTGTTAACTAACCCTCCCAATTTTTTAATTACTACCCCGCAATATTTTTTATATTAACCGCACAATGGTCCACATGAAAAATTTAAAAATATCATGGACCCCCATAAGTGAGAAATTGAATTGACCAATCGCCGCTCCTTGAATATGATCGTAGACCACGAGAAACACAAGAAACTCATTTGCCATGACATGAAATCGATGGAAATGTGATATATTATTTTGAAATATCTCGGAGAGAGAAAAATAATGATGTCGGAAATGTAATGGAATGAGCGGATGCATGGGCGCATATGGGGCACCACAAAAGTGAGTTGGGTTTCATGTGGGGTCAGTGCAGAAAAAAGGAGAGCAGAGGGTGCACTCGAATGGAAGAAATACGATACTTGTAGGGCTTCGGACTAGACGAAAGCTGATATAGTAATAGCGATTTTATGTCGCGGAATTAGTTCGGGCATTTGTTGATTTCAGGATGAATTGTAGATTTCTGATGCAATGTGTGTGTGCGCGCGCGCGTGTGTGTGTGTGTGTGTCTGGGTAGGTGTGGGTGGTTGGGTGGGTGTAGCTGGTTGGATGTGGGTGGGTGGGTGTGAGTGGATGGGTGGGTGTGAGTGGGTGGGTGGGTGGGTGGGTGGGTGGGTGGGTGGGTGGGAGTGGGTGGGTGGGAGTGGGTGGGTGTGAGTGGGTGGGTGTGAGTGGGTGGGCGGGTGGGTGTGGGTGGGTGGATGTGTTCTTCATTTTCTGTAGTTCTATCCTGATAAGGAAAAAAAATGGTACACTCACCGTCCAAGAGGACCTGATTCAGATACAATCGGCTCACGGAGTAGATACACTAAAAAAAATGGAATATACAGTTTTATCAAAAATTTGATTTTGAGAGGGCGAAGGACCAATGAAGGGAAGACATTGACCCACGTCAATCTTTCAGGGCTCGTTTGATTGATTGGGACTTACATTTTTTTTCACACTGTCGTAGATCATTTCTCTCAAACTTCCGTCTTGGCCGTGTAACATACGCCCTTTCATCGCGATTCCATGGTGATTGACAATTTTATCCTCAAGATCCACCAACTTTAGGGCTTCCCTTCCGCGAACGGATAGAGCGAGGTCAATACTCTGACCGCGAGACTCCTCCACACGGATGTCTTTGGGAGGATTTTCATATTAGTGAAATTGGCAAACTAATAATTTTTGATGGAAAAAATCAATGGTAAATGGAATTTTATATCAATGGCTTAATGGATTGCAATGTTCAATTTTCTGATTTTTTGAAATTTTTAAAAATTCAAAAATTTGAGTATTGGAGGTTTTGAAATTCTATAATACCAAAATTGTAAATTTCTATTTTAAAATTTCTTCTCTAAAGTTCTTGAAATTACCAGATCGATATTCATAAACTCGAACTCGATGACCGCGTTTGGCTAGCGCACATGCCGCGAGTCCGCCGACCTAAAAAAATCCACCAAAATCAGATAGACAATAAAAAAAAATTGCGATAAGCATAATGACATTGGTCCGTTGAGTGCTACGTAACATTAGTGAAACTTCAATTGAAGTGAAATACTTAAAAAATTTCCATTCTTAAAATTCGCCAAATATTTGAAATTTTTCAAATTTCCGATTTTCTTATATTTTGCACATCTTCAAAAGTTTTTCCAATATTTCGAAATTTTTTATGTTCTTGAAAGTCTAAATTTTGAAAACTTCAAAAATTTCTGACTTTTACAAAATCTGCAAAAATTAGCCAAAAACTGAAAAACCCAAAAAAAAAAATTGTTTTCAAAATGTAAGAAAAATCGTTGAAATTTAAAATTCGTCAGTTTGAATTTGAACAAAAAAAAAAAAGCATAAAATATGCCAATTTTTTTTTACAAATAGTAATTCACGAAGAATTTCGAAAATGCCCAAATTCAAAAAATTCCAAACATTAAAAATTTGGAAATTTTTCAGAAGCTCCCACTCCCATTTTCTCGAGTGACTACTGCAGTAATTTTTTACTAAATTACACTTGAAATTTTACCAAACCACCGCCGACGATAGCAATGTCCATCGAGCGAGTTGTCTTCATGGCTTCGCAATTCGCACTGACCCGCGGCTAACTATGAAAAAGGTGTTGTACCAAGACGCCACCCCCTCCCACATTTGGAGTAATCTCCTTTCGCACTTCTCTCTAATCACCCAATTCTGTATCAATGTAAAAAAAACATGTGGGTTCACGTGAATGTGCCTCATGAATAACATTCCGACTGTGTTTTTCGTTTATTTGTTCTTTTTTAGATATTATTTCTAACGCTTTCGATTTATTAAGAATATATGGGCATGTGGGCCACGCACTGAACGATTTTTGCATGAAACGCCTCCAAAATCACTTTTGCCGAGAGCCTTAACCGAGAAAATATTCTCCCGGTAAGTCATGCAAAATTAATGTCCTGCCTCGCGGGTTTGCCATCCGCGGCGATGGCGCGGATGGCAGTCGCCGCGGATGGCAGTCTCACATGGGAGAGGCTGATTAGTTTTACAAGACTAGCCCGGAGCTATACTCTTGCTATTCGATGCAGTTCGGCGCATGCGCGTAGTAGCCGATCGGCGCATGCGCAAACGCGAGTTTGCGGGGGATTCCCCGGAATATAAACCAAAATATTCGAAAAATAAACGAAAAAGAGCCCGACCACCGTCCAGAACATCACCACCGTTTCGTTTGGGCCCATTGCGCATCCCCACGCGCAGAACGTCGGGGTGGGAGGATAATGTTGAGGGGAAACGCGCAGATAGGGGAGGCAAGTGCTCTTAAGGGATCTCACTCATTTTGTACGTACCTGGAAATATATATGTTTCCCTCCTACGTAGATCATTTTTTTTTTATAAATTTGCAAAAGTTGATGCTTGTAACTAATGCAGAAATCGAAGTGTTTTTTCTAAACTGATTTATTAGAAATTTTTTGATGAACGGAATTTGTCGATCCGGAGATCAATGTATAGTACATATTCTTATATTACACGGGATGAAATCTGTATTTTTCTCTTCGAACAGTAACGCTTTTTAAATAACGATTGAAAATAAGCAACAAATCACATGGTTGTGTGGAAAAAAGTCGCCTTCAAAAATTGGTTTCAAAAACTTTCCAAAGCTTTAAAACATTTCTGTAATTCTGGAGATTTTTATAGATTTATAATTTATGAAATAATTCCTGTAAAAATTTCAGAAATTAATGTGCAACTGACGGCAAAAAAATCCACCAAAATTCGGCCCATTTTGCCCCCTATAATTTTCACGTGACATATGACCTTTTTCCACAAAACGGGACATATTAAAAATACGTGTTTATGGTCTATACATTATGGCATACATTATTTAAATTAAGACAATTGGCATTATATATAGAAAAAAAGAAATTGATTCTTCGAGTTCTATCGGAAGTCGTTGCTTTCTTTCGTTATCAACGAAAAAAACAAAAAAAACAATGACATTAATTATGGAACAACAAATACTGCTGACAGAGTAGATTAATTTATGGAGTCAGGTGTTGGAATTATTATTTTTTGTTTGCCTTTTGTTTATTATTCACGCCTGCTTTGGGTGCGCCACTGGCGCGGGGCTTGGATCCGGCCGGAAACATGACATAAGGAAACCCGTATACACGGCAAATGTAAAAACTATCGCTATCAGGATCCACATGCAAATGTTGAGCTCCGGTTGGCGGAACCTATTCTTCCGCAGCCACTCGAGAACATCGCCCTCTTTGTGCAAATCTCCTGCAAAAAACAGCAATTTTCGAACTTACTGATTACAAGCTCAAGAACCACATTAAGACAATCCAATACTTATAAGTCAATCTTTCTTTTTCTTTCCCAAACAAATAATTTACCTCGATAAATACTCGGAAATCTTTTCCGGAAGTAGACGATCGCCGGAAGTTTGATGACCCCCCATTTTCTCGCATACCGCGTATCCGCCATTTTCACGAATGTTATGTCCAAGTTATCGGTCTCACTGTCGATGCTCTCCAATTTCTGATTAACCTCCACGCTTTCTTTATTATTATGCTCATCTGAAATATAAATTTTTTATGAATGTCATTTCTGAAAATCGTAGCAAAGTTGTTATTCCTTCAACTTCAATAGGTTTAATTTTTTTTTTTAATTCCCTCCAACACCGGTGACGCCTCCGCGTCGCCAGATACCTTCCACCCCCTCCACTCTGCAACGAAGAATGCCCGCGTCGGTGGTGGGGGAAGCGTTCGGGGAGCCGAATGCAACGCTTACAGTGTCCCGACTATAGAAGGTCAAGTCGAACTGGCTAATGCGCGGGCAAGCTCAACGTACTACACCTACGCAATCTACATCCATTCAATCTCAATGTACTTCAATACTTGATAATTGACTCACAGAAAAACACAGTTACGAATTCGTTCTCCTCGAGAAGTTTGTCCAGCATTTTCCTGTTGACCTCTTCAATTTCATTTTTGATTTCGAAGACATCCTGAGACGTCAGCCACTGAAGGATCTTGTCTGCTTGTGTCAAATCGCCATCGTAGATCAGGGGCACTTTTTTCCGGAAGTAGACTAGCGAGGGCACGTTGATTATTTGGTATTTTTCCGCTGTCTCCTGACTGGATATCTTGACGAAGTCAATTCCGAAGAGATCAGCCTCACCATCTATCTGCTCTAGAGCTTCCATTATCTCATTGCACTCTGGGCAGTCTTCGTCGTCTGCAAAATTGAATTGTTCAGCTTAAAGGAGAATGGACTTGCCCCAGATAGTTCCAAAAATATTGCTAATCTTGCGAAACATCGACAACTTACAGAAGAAAACTGCCAGAAATGGTGATTCATCTAGAAGTCTCTCCAACATTCTGTCATTCACAGATTCAATCTCGTCCGCTAATTCTCGATTGTCATCGTCGATCAGCCACTCGAGAACGGATTCCTCATTCTGCAGGTCTCCTACAAATCATTCTTCTCTATAGTTATAGCTTATTATGTTGATAACGTTGATAACGTTTTCCAACTTTCGTTCTTCTTCTAAGAGCATTTGGGGAGCGGAGCCACCGAATGGTCCGGCTGGGGCATAACGGGCCATGGCGTCCAATTGCAAAAGAGCCCATTATGCCCCACCAACACCTACTTCGGCCCACAAGGTTCCTCCCAAATGTGTTATTCGGACTTGATTGAACATGATGTTACCTTCGAACAGCAGCGGATTTCCGTTCCGGAAGTAGACGAGCGCGGGGAAGGTCTTGATGGAGTACCTGTTAGAAACGGAATTCAAATTACGTTTGGACTTTTGCTATCCCCATTTCATGTAATCAGATTTTAGTAATCTGATTGCAATTTGAAACAGAAAATGACGAATTACCTCTTAGCTAGCTGTGGATCTCGGATTTTCACCAGATGGATACCGAATACGTCGCACTCGTCGTCAATGCGCTCAAGTCCCTCTAGGATATCATCGCAGATGTGACAGTTTTGTTTATCTGAAACGGAGCTTTGCATTTATTGCTAATTCCTTTTAGCTTGAGCGAAAGTTTGGCTCCAAACTAAATTACTGTTATCAATAATTTGGAACTCTTCAATTTGTTCGTTGGTGAAAAAGGGGCGGACTTACAGAAGTAGACGGCAAGATATTGGGTTTCTTCAACAGCCGACTCAAGCATCACACGCGTGATCAATTCAATTCGATCCTCAGTTTTTTGGGTGATAAGCCATTGGAGGACCTCTTCCTCTTCGGCTAGGTCGCCCTCGAACACACTTGCCGTTTGCGATTCGTAGTAGACCAGAACTGGGAAATCCGTGACTCCGTAATCTTCAGCGATTTTGAAGTCCTGAAAATGATAAAGTTGAAGATTTTAAAATCCTGAAAATTTATTTATCGAAAAATTCTCCTTAGAAAAACAAGCACAATTTTACCTGTGTTTTGACGAATGTAATTCCATGTCTATCGCAATCGTCGTCGATATTCTCAAGTTCCTCGAGAATGCCGGCACACTGCTCGCACTCGTCGCTGTCTGTGAAGAAACTCTTTAATGAAACAAAAAAAAATCCTCAAAGCCAAACAAGCAAACATGTAATAAAACATAATGCAACACGTGATTGTAATCGCGTGTTCAGGGGCTCTATCAATTTTTCAGCTTTGGGAATTTTGTTAAGGAGTTTTTCTCGTTTATAAATCAAACGAGTCATTAATTTAATTAATAAGAAATGGGTATCATTCAGTTTTACGGGGGGGTTAAATTTCTAGGGGTTGCACCGTGTTCAACGGTTTGCAGTCTATTACATAATTAAATAATTTCACATTCCAAATTTAACATTTTATCATTCCAAAATGGCTTTATGCAACAATGGGTGAAGATTTTTTGCACATAACGTTCCCATGAGCTATTATATTATAGCAAACGAGATTGTATAGCCCACGAGATTGCCTCTACCCTATAAGATTTCATAAAACAAATTTTATACAATTTTTCATGCGTGAAATTTTTCTTTCGCTGTTGGATCTTAGTAAAAAATCGTGATATGATATATATGGAGCATATTATCTTTGAAGATTCACCTAGGGAGTGTGAATGTTCTAAACTTCGTTTAGTTTAGTCTGTTGGGGGGTTTAGATTCCACGAACGGCTTACTAACGATTGCCCCTTCCATGCGCCGAAGGGGCGGTGCCACGTGCGAGAGACGGGGCAAGGAACACTCGCCGGCCAATACAATTTCGCCCCCGCGCACTCTTTTCCCCCGCGCACTCTTTTCCCCCGCGCGAGCGTAGTGGGGGAAGCGCCTCGCTCAGTGCCATGGCAGGCGTCGTCTACGCAAGTCTAATGTATACTCCGCGAGCCGTTATGCTCCATCCTCCCTTACGTATAGCGTCTAACCTATCTATGTATTCGACTCCATTTTTCGGGTACAATACATCTATACACATATTGTACTTGAGCGGGCTATATGAATTTTTAGAGCTTCGACTTCCTGAATAAACGCGAAAGATACGTGAAAAATGAGCGAAAATGAGAAATGCTCTTATCCTAATTACAATCTCCTACAAATTTCATAACACATTATGCAATTAAGCTGTAAACAAATTTGGCGGGGATTGTGCGCAGAGGGGCCTCAGCATGTGCGTGGAAAAAAGCCCAGTGTCCACAGTAAAATGGACCTAGAAGCTGGAAGGGTCAAGGTTGTTGTTGGATCCTCTTTTTTTTCGACAGTTCTTGTTCAATTTTTTGTTGGTATAGAGCCAAGCCTAGCCAAAGCATATTGACTTTGGCTACGCCCATAGGTCCTATACCGCCCAAAGTCTGGCTCATCTCAAATTTCTACAGATACTGTCGTCCAACAACAACCTCAAATTCTGTGAATTAATATCATTAATTTTGCATTTTGGTCGATACCAATAGCATCTTCGGCCGCCTCCGTTTGCTCGGCAATCCGCTGCTCCTGCTTGTGGCGCATCTGCTTTCGAAACGCTTTTGATTGGCACAGTTCGCAAAGCGTTCCGTTCCCTACGATCATTAGTTATCGGTCAATTGAGTGAGATAAAATGTTACGCGCCAGCATAATACGTTGAGAAATAGAAAAAGGTGACATAAGGGACATTGGTTTTTGTTTTGAAAAAATTTAACATTTTTACATTTTGCAAATTTGAAAAAAAATCAAAGATTTCGAAAATTTCAAAAATTTCAAAAATTTTAAAATAATTCCGGAAATTGAAAGCAAAATTGGAACCCTGAGATCTCCAGAAAAAACCCAATCTCCAATAACTGATTATGCTTTATCGCTCGACTACCGAAACGAGATTCATATCAATTAGCCAATAATATACGTGAGATTAGCGAAGACAATTAGCATGCAGTCAAGCGAATAAGTTCATTAGATCATCATATGAGCATTATTAATTCTGGAACTATTAATGAGATTATTTCGACATGTGGACTGATTGTTGCGGGCAACTGTTCACTTACAAAAGTACACAGCTAAGGATTCTGATTCCCTGATCAAATGGAGGAGTTCCTCGCCTTCACGGGCCTCAATAACTTCCCCTGAAGGATCTTTCTGGGTCATTAACCACTGTAGAATTTGATCTTCATCATAAAGATCTCCTGAAAAGAGAAAACAAAAAATAATTGGATTGTGTGGGGTCTAGAAAACCCTATGCAGTTCAACACACACAAACCCATACACACACACATATCACCCCCTCCCCATACACAAACTTCCATCTACGCGCCCACTCCCCCACCCACCCACTCACCCACTCAACCACCCACGCACCCACTCAGCCGAGCACTCACCCACCCACCCACTCAGCCGCCCACCCACTCACCCACCCACCCACTCACCCACCCACCCACTCACCCACCCACCCACTCACCCACCCACCCACTCAGCCGAGCACTCGCCCACCCACCCACTCAGCCGCCCACCCACTCACCCACCCACCCACTCAGCCGAGCACTCGCCCACCCACCCACCCACCCGCCCACCCACTCACCCACCCACCCACCCACTCAGTCACCCACCCACCCACCCGCCGACTCACCCACTGACCCACCCACTCACCGACCCGCCCACTCAAAACTTTCAACGGGGCGAATTATCCAACAAAATTAAAAATTTCAGAAAAAAAATTCAAAATTTCAAATCGAAATGGATTTCGTTTTTTTCTTTTGTAATATTATGGTTGTCCACACAAAAATTGTCTACTTAAATAATGTACATTGTTTTGTGACTTACCAGCATAGATGACTGGTTCTTTAGAACCCATTCGGAAAAATAGAATAGCGGGAAGGGCGAACACTCCAAACTCCTTGGACAACTGCTTGTCGTCAATTTTCACGAAATTAATTCCCGCATGATCAGCCTCATCATCAATGTGTTCAATTTCACTCAAAACACGGCTGCACTGTTTGCATTCTTTGCTGTCTATCCACATGTGTTTCAGAAGTAAATGATAATTATTAAGATTTCATTAATTGATTTAACATAAGATTTTTTTTCGCCAAAATTTTTGTATTTTTTTTGTAATTTTCAAAACTGGAAAATTGAAAATTTTTGAGGATTTGAAAAATCCAAAGACGTTCAAAAATGTCGAGAAGAAATTCAAAGTTTTATGTAAATTTGCACTTACAAAGAAAGACAGCGACATAGTCATTGGTCTGTCGTATTTTGTCGAACATTTTTCGATTTATCCTCTCGATGTGATCCGTGAGCTCCATATTCTCCGGGTTGGTAAGCCAATCGAGAATTTCCTCTTCATCATCAATGTCTCCATCATAATTGATATATTTTCCTTTTCGAAAATAAGTTATACCGGGAGGATTTCGAAAGCCGTATTTTTTCGCCATCAATCGATCGCCCATTTGCACAATTTTTATTCCATATTCCGCAGCCTCATCATCGATCAATTCTATATGACGAAGAACCCTAGGACTCTCGGGATCCTCTTCCTTATCTAAAAATATTTGCTCTCTCATTTGACCAAAACAACTTTGCGCTCTTCAAGAGCTTCTTAAAAATTCAATTACCTCCTCATGGAGTGGTTTTAACGGAAAATGTTATAGAACATTTTTTGTAGAGAATTTCATTTCTGACAAAAAAGTTATTTGGGAAATTGCTCTGAAACGATTCACTCCCGAGATACATACAGAAATTCAATAAACGGGACGCGTTAATAAATTTGATCACCGTACGTCCGCAAAAAAACTGTTTTTAGTAGTGATGCTAATAACTTGCTTTATTGGAAAGTTAAAAAAGAAATAGACAAAGCGGGAAAACTTGACTTATGAGTAGTTTTGAAACAGTTAAGAATGGAGTGGGCGGGCGCCAGCGCCGCCATCTTGCTCTGATGCTTACAATATGGCGGCGGCTCGAGTCGTCCACCACCTCACGTTTTCAAATATTTTTTTCGATCATTTTATGTTTTCAGATTCGTGTCAACTTTTTTCCTGATGTGATTGCCAAGTGAACAATTCTTTTAAGCTATTTTTCATATTTTTATCTGCTGATTTCGGGGAGAATTCGTGAATCTCAGTTTTTTACGGGCTATTAATGTTTACTATATAGGTTCAGAATGACTTAATTTGGATTACTTACAGAAAACAACAGCGAGGAATTCTTTGGTTTCGATGTATTTGAGCAATTGCTCGCGATTGATCTTTTCGATGCTAGCGTCATTCCTCTGCTTCGTCATCCAATCGAGTACTTCACTTTCGTCCAAAAGATTTCCTGAGGTCGTTAAGGTTAAGAGTGTTCCGATGATTTGATTGTACCGGATGGATAGAGAAGGAAATGAAATTGAAAAAAATCATTTCATCCGAGAATCGATTTTTTTTTTCGAAAATTCATGATTTTACGAAGGAGTTTCGGAGTTTCGGAGAGATGAAATGAAGTTGAATCGCGAGAGGTCGCCCTTTTCCCGCGCTTTTTCAAACTTGTCATTTTTTTTCAATCAACCCAAACACAAAAAATTCTGAAAAAAATTGAGCTTCTACCCTCACCAATACAGAACAAATGTATCATTTTGTTTTTCCTCCAACTCTGGAATTGAAAGATTTTCAATTTTGAAACAGAGTTCAATGTTCAACCTCCAATTTTTCATGATTTTCCCAAAACCCAAATGCAATATTCAATTTTGAGTAGATGCAAACGTCCTATAATGATCATTACCGGAAGTTGGGAAATTGTGAATTGATGAAATTGATTCTTGAAAACCAATTTATTTATTAAATGAGATGAGGATGTAAAAATTAAAGAAAAATATACGAATCATATAATACGAAGGGCCCTTACCACGACCGTTCTGGAATGGCTACGAGTTCAAAAATGCCCGCCAAAATTTTCAAAACGAGTATAGGATATGACAAAACGCTGGAAACAATTTTATCTTTTCCTTTTTTTTTTATCTTTATTTTATTAAATTTCTCCTCCGTACATCAAACAGTTGACCTTTTTTTTCCACCAAAAACCGCTGTACATTTACATTTATTTATTATATATAGAATAAATAAATAATGCCAACAAATTGATATAAATATATACATTCGTTTAAATATATTTCTCAGTTTTCTTTTCGACTATTTCTGATAACAATTGCTTATTGAAAAAAAAAATTTATCTGGTTTTTTTTTTCTTTAGGAAAACGAGCATTTTTCAGTGCATATTTTTTTTACATTCTCTAATTAATTAATTTATTAATTAATTATTTAGTAAAAATTGGACGGTACAGCGGCTGTTCATAGCATCGGCATGAAAAATAAATTATGGCGGTTTTTTTTTAAACAGAGAAACAAATGCGGAATATGAAAAAATGCGCTCAAGACACGAATTGAGAATTTAAATTAGAAAGACTTTAAATATTGTGATTAAATGGCGTAAGTGCGCGTATGAAAAAAATCTATAGAATTTCCATAGAAGTTCTATGGGGTTTTCCATAGGAGATCCCATAAGATTTCTATAGAAATATTTCTTCCGTAGCAGTTAGGACTTTTCCCATAGAATTTTTTTTTCAGAGCATTTCCCATAAAAACCCCATAAGATTTCTATAGAAAATTCTATGGGGGTTTGCTAATTTTTGAAAAATGGGTTTTTAATTTTATTGGGTGACATGGATTGTTTATGGGGTTTCCATGGGGTTTCCCATGGAACTCCCCTATTTCCATGGGATTTGTATGGAAAATTAAGGGAGGTGAATCTCTTGGGAAAGGTCCAAAGCAATAATATAGCCCTATAGAAATTCTATATTTATTATAGAATTTTTTGTAGACTTTTCTATGGGAAATTCTATGGCAATTTTTTCTCATACGTGTGATTGCAGATATTAATGCATAATTTCGATAATGAATTAGTTGAATATGTGAAGTATTCATAACACGTGAGATTTTTTTTTAGAAAACTAAATGGTTTAACAATTGAAGAAAAATTTTTGTAATTCGAAATTCGGGAGTGAAATTTATTTTGAGAATTGATTATGGAGAAAATTGAAAACATTAATCAACGACTAATGCGTTGGATTTTTTTTAATTAGTGAAGTTTTTTTCCATTAAATTTTTCGAAATTCCAAAAAATAAAAAAAAATTGATTTCCGATTTTTTGACAATTTCCGGTTTTAAAAAATTATTTTTTTTTTATTCTTCAAATTTCAAAGATTCTAAAAACTCTTAATTTTTTTTGAAAATCTGATAAATTTTTTCACCGAAAGCAAAATTATTCCCAAATATTCTTAATAACTTTTCGTAATCTCGTTTCCAAAAATATTTCGCTCGACATAAAAAAAAATTATTTCACTCCTGAACTCTTGAAATACGTATAAAAAATGCTATAAAATTCCTATACGATTCTGCCCCATGGAAATAAATATATGGCGAAAATAAATTCAGTCCGAGATGTATTATATATATAGACACATATATTGTGTATATACATCATATATTGCCTAAGCTATAGATATATCAGTGGCGAAATGCTGCGTCGTATCACCCGAACTTACCCATCGACATTTCGAGTGATACCGGAGAACCTAACAGACTTATAAAAAAGTTCATATAAACTTTTTTGTAGCTCTAACCGAGCTCTAAAAAAAAGTTCTCAAAAAAATTTCGATATCTCCCTAAGCTGCCGAGATATTCCTCAAAAGGCAAATACGAAATCGACATAACACGCTTCACCACTAGCTCACCGATATAACTAATAATGCAGGGCAAATACATTTCCAAAATATTTTCTTCCACGCGGACAATTCCCGTGCCCCATAGGATCCCCATGAGGCAGTTTCAGGTAAAAAATTCTATAGAAAAAGTCTATAGTCATAACTTTTCCATAGGAGTCTTACAGGAAATTCCGACAGGAAGCTTATAGTATTTTCTATACGCGAATTCCCCCCCCCCCCCCTCCTGATGCTACGATGGCGACGAAGACCCACAGACCCCTTAAAAAAAAAAAAAAAAAATTTAAACCCCCCATTAAGACTCAATTTGCTCAACATCTCTTAATCCACAGTCATCTAACCGTCGATACCAGGCTGACTCCATCCCTTGAAAATCAGATCTTAATGAGGTAGGGCAATCCAGCGACAACTGCAAATTGGTGTTTTTTTTTTCTCCTCAATCCACGTCTTTTTACAATTTTGTTTTTTTTTTATTCTCTCGGTTAATAATTACCGCTTCCGAAAAATCCACGTTTGCCCTTGCCACTATTTGCGCCCTTTCCAGATTTAGCATCGCTCGCTGATTTGCTTTTAGCTGTGTCCTTGGCCGACAGTTTGTTTATTTTGTTCAAGGTCAATGGTGTTTTGGTGATCGCTGATTGGGCCTTTGGTGATTGATGAGTGACATGGTTGACCTTGACCTTGGCTAACTTGGTTGGACCCGGTGGGTTAGCGCGACAGCACTGGTAGGGCTCATAAGAGGGTATCGTAGGTTTCGCGCTTTTACCACCCATTCCAATGTAGAAACAGCCGTCGCCTGGGTCAAGCAAATAAAAACAGAATATTTGTAGTGGTAGTTTTGTTTTTTTTTTCATACTTCTAATGCGACTACGGAGCCATTTAACGGTTGCGTTAGATTTATGACACAATGGGGGTGAAGGGCCAATGAGGCATGCACATAAGTTGGGATACATGCGCATGTGTTTTAGGGGGAACCAAGGTTACTAGATTACCCAGATGGCCGCCTGGGCGAAGCGATTAAAACCAGGCAATTTTGTTTTTTTTTTAAATGCTAATGCACGCCTTAGCCATTCAACGGTCCCGTTAGATTTCTGACACACGAAGTGGAGGGGGAAATGAGTCGTGCGCGTGACTTTTGCCGTCTGCGCATGCGCGCGCCCACTTATATACATATAGTAGGCTGTACGCGCATGCGCATATGTATGGTTGCGAGGTGTCTGGCGACACCCGCGCGATTCGGTTATGAGTGCGTGTGAGAGTGCACAGTCGAATGACGCGCTCTGTGATCCGTGAATGAAATGTGTGAAAAATGAATACTATGACAGATAAATTAAAACGACAGTTAATCGGCGGGTCGCGGAAATCGTTTTACTCACTATAATTTATGAAAAACATATGCGCATCGTTTCCTACGTCAGAGCAATAAAACTTCATGGGGGAAATATAAATGTGAGCAGACGCATGCGCAGTGCTGCTTCCACCAACCCACGCCCATAGATGTGTCAGAAATTTAACGCAACCCCTGAACATTTCAGTAGTTGCATTAGAAGTTTATTGTAATCAAATTGAATCAATCAATCGATTGACTCATTGATCAGAGGATTCATTATCTTCGCGAGTTTATTTTTCATAGATCAAGTGGCGTAAGAGGGAAATGGCAAAATGGCAAACGTGCAAATTTTCAAGTTTCGGGTAGTAAGTAGAGATGAATTCAGTTGATCTACGCTATTATTCTACGCTTCGGGTTAATTGAGAGTTACAAGCTAAGACGAGAGAAGTCATGAAGGATGATCCAGGAATTTTTTTATTATTTTTCGAATTAGATGAGAGGAATCAACTGCGCAGAGTAGTCCAGCCATTCTAGATAGAAAGAACTTTGACGTCGAAAGTTGGTTTTTAGTCGATAAGCAATATATCAATCGATAGTTGATCATTCCATCATATTAAAATATTTCTACTGGAGATTGACCGTAAAATCTAATGTTAATTGCATGAATCCCTTATGCTTCATACCTCCTGATAAAACGAAAAATACCACTTTGTAGTGTCAGGAATGTAACGCAAAAGCATTCGGGAAGTGATAGTGTAAGGCGCAACCAGCCGCCATCCCTCAACCCTTCGGGCGTTAGCCACGTGACCCGAGTCAACTCCCCCGCTCTCATCTGCCGCTACTGCGCATGGAGCGCGCCGACTCGGATCACGTGACTGAGACCCGAATCGCCGGGGAAGATGGCGGCTTGTTTGTCAAGAAAACGAGTCGAAGATGTTGCAGAATTAATTGTGAGTGAACGGTGCACTCTTCGTTATCACTTCCCTAATGTTTTTTGTAGTATCCTCTCGACCCTATCAAGTGGAAATTTTAGTTTCGTGCTGAGGTGTAAAGCAACATGGATATATCCAATTGAATCGGCCAGGTGAGACATTTTGAAATGTTCAAATGAGAATTGAATTTCTCCCAAAACAATGGTATGAAATTTATTCATTACCCATCGTAAGTCTCAAACTATTCCACAAAAACAAAAAAATGACAATTTTAATTATTTAAACATTGATGAAATTCTCTTTAAGAAAACACTGGATACGTAAAAAAAATTCCATAACTCGGATCATTTGCGCATGAGTACAAAAACAGGGGTACGCCCTCCAGAAAGCCGCAATGATACAAAAAGAAAAAAAAACGCTCGCCCACGATCTCATCACGACAAACTGACTAAACTAAAAATTCTAAAAAATGAAAACACGAAGATAAAAAAAAAAGAAAGTAAGAATGCCCACAAATCGTGACTCGATAGTGATTTCAATCTAGTCCGGATCTTCGTCTCAGTGAGTTTTTGATCGCCATTGCAATGTTATGGTTTAGGTTTGTGATATTCATGATTTTCCATGATTGTTGGTGATTTTGTTTTTAATTGGTCCAGGGGCTGCCAATGTCTCCCTATCGGTTTACCTTTTTCAAGGGTTTTCTTGAGTGCTTTACTTTGGTGTCGGTCATCATCATTATCATCATCATCATCATTATCATCATCATCATCATCATCGTCATCATCATCATCATTATTATCATCATCATCATCATTATCATCGTCTTCATCATCATCATCATCATCATCATCATCATCATCATCGTCTTCATCAGTATCTTCCTTTTTCCTTCTTTTTTTTTTAATGTCATAACTTTCATTACTTTCATCATCATCATCATCATCATCATCATCATCATCATTATCATCATCATCACTTTCATTACTATCGTCTTCGTCGCCATCATCATTACCTGTGCATCAAGATTATCCACATGTCATAAACACGCCACGTTTGAATCTTAAAAAAAAACTTCAAAAAATCTCGTTTCGCGCCTTTTTTCCCGACAAATAAAAACAGCCGCTGGAGGTGTGCCCTTTTCGCTTAGTCAATACAATTAAAATCCTGTGGTTTAAATAAACAATTTTTATTATTTTTTAGCAAGCGAAATAAGGCGTCAAATACATGCGATTTTTTTTTAGAGTAGAAATGAGAGATTTCTTTTTAAATACGAAAGAGCAATTCCTACTTTTCTGACTTTGTGGAGTATGACGGAATCTAGGGGAGCTAGGGGAAAATTGTATAAATCTTTTTTGTGGGGAATTTCATTCTCTAGAGAAAAGGTGGTTATGCATTTTTCAATATCTCCATTAGATTCGGAGATTTTTGGAAAAAATTGAGTGGAGATTCCAGAGGTCGTAATGAATTCGAGTTTTCAGTTTTTTTGGATTATCGAAAAATCTAGGGGCGATAGGGGAAAAAGTTCATGTATAAAGTTGTAGGGCTTGAAATGTCCTACAATAAAGGTCTCTTGATGTTATATGCTAGGTTCAGTAGGTTCCGAGATATTCCACAAGAACTGAAGGTTGAATTTTATTATTTACGTAGAAACTGAAATTATGAGTACTAATGAATTGTTCAATTATTGCTACGATGTTTCCGCGTGAAAAGGGTCAAATACTGTTTAATTAACGATAAGGGGACCAACATAAACTCTAAATATGCCACATTGAATTAGTCAACATGAAAAATGCCATCAAATTCAGTTGTTTTTTTTTTTACAGAAAAAAAAAGAACAAAAATGCAATTTTTTTGAAAATTCTAACGCGATCGCGCGGGCACGGCGTATGTTTTTTTATTTTCTCTGTATAACGGTAAATCATGAGTTACGATTGATATTAAAGTACAAAAGAATAGTACACCCGTTATAATTAACATCATTTGAACTGTTCTCTTACTTTTTTGCTCGATTAGCCATTCCAGAACTTTCTCCTCGTTCTTAAGATTACCTATAAAAGTCAGATAACACGCACACATGTATAGAGTAATTTGTTCAGGGACTTTAGCAATTTGTTTGTATGTTTTTTTGGTGATTATAGCAATATTTTTCCACGTCGATGCGTCTATAGTCGTCCTCAATTTTGTGTTTTTTTTTTTTTGGAAAACTGGGTAGAAATTTTCATTTTTTTTTTTTTGTAATTCGGTTTTTTTTATTTTTGTCTTTTCAATTTTTTCAATCAAGTTTTTTCAATCTTGTTATTCTTGAAATTATTAATTTTCGAAAGTTTCCTCATATACTCAATAATACAGACGCTTGGATTGCAAAATCAACGTTTCCGAAAAAGGGCCCACTTTGTCGGTATTGAGTTACACATCGTGGAACAGTCTAGATCGACCCAATAATGAGAAAACTTCAATCATTGCCCCACAATTGTCGTTATGACACTAAAAACTGGATTCGACAAAGTGGGCCCTTTTGTGAATATACCAAACTACTGAGATCCCTGCCGAAACTTCAGAAACCGAATGTACGATTTTCTCAATGCACCTTAAAAAAATGGAGTATTTGAAATTTTGGGCCGTGAAAAATGATAATGGATCCCATTGATAAGAAAATCTCTTTTGACAGCAATATAGATCAGGTGTAATTTTAGTTCATCTTTCACCTCGCAAATTTACAACCGATGTCACAATGCCAATAATTTTTACAAAAATCGAAAGAATCGATTCCATGAATCGATCCCGCCACGGTGCCCAGTGACACGTCCCGAGTGCAAGGAGTGGGGATATACGGAACCGAAGATTCCCGAAGCAAGCGCTTTCTCCCGTGCGACTACGTCTTCCGCCATATTGATTATGACACCACCTGCACTATTCGGACATTCTAATTGTGGACATGTCGAAAAGAAACTGGAAAAGCGGCCCAAAATTTCAAATACTCCGATGGAAGGATCCTATTAACAATAACAGTTAATAAAAAAATGATTTCCAAAACTCTTACCGTCATACATTATGGGCACGCCGGTCTCGTAGTATACTAGAGCGGGAAAAGAGAATATGCCAATTTCAGCAGCTAGCTTAGCGTCATTCGACTTGACAAACTGAATTCCGTATTTATCAGTGTCATCATCAATGGTCTCCAATTCCTCCAAAATTTCCCTGCAAGTGTCGTCATGATCGTCATCTGAAACCATCGAAAGCTGCACTTTACAAATAATCTAAAACCGTGAAGACATTTAACTAGATCTGCCGAAGATGGTGTAATTTTCACAAAGAAGTAATTCCCTTCATCAAAACCCAATTTGAGGTTTGAGCCAAGAACTTACAGAAGAACACAGCCAGATGTTCAACATCGTGTATCAGCACTTGAAGTGTTTTCCTATCCACGTTCTCGATGACGTCCGGAGTAGATCTACGGAGTTCCAGGACCCACTCAAGAATGGCTTCCTCGTGCATCATATCTCCGCTGTAGATCTGCCGGAATTTGTGCCGATAAAAGGCCAGCGCTGGAAGACCTGGGAGGTCGTACTCTTTCTCAATTCCATCATCCGAAATTTTCACAAAGTCAATATCCTCTTCCTCACACTCGTCATCAATGTTCTCCAGCTCTTGGAGGATCTTGTGGCTACGTTTGTCACCCTCTTTATCTAAAACAACAATGAGTGAGCATCTTCATTAATCTTCTGGTATCAAAGCTCTCTAATTCTTTGTATCTAAAAAGAAATGGCTTACAAAAGAAGACTACGACGTGGTCATTCTCATCGAGAATATTCTCCAGCATCTTTCCATTGACCTCCTCAATTTTACCAGGGATCTCTAGGGTATTTTCGTCCGTCAACCACGATAGAACTTCATCTTCGTCCTCCAGGTCACCGCTGTAGACCAAAGGTTCTTTATTCCGGAAGAAGGCAAGCGCTGGCAGAGGCTTTATTCCGTGCTTCTTCGCCACGCTGAGATCCTCTGTTGTGACGAAGATGATGCCAGTCTCATCTAGCTCATCATCAATATTCTCCAGTTCCTTGAGGACAGTTTCGCACTGGCTTCCTTCATCACAACGACCGCCTGGAAATTTAAAAGGTTATATACAGTATCCGTCTGGACAGGGATAAGTCCTCAGACTCCGTCGAAGCTATCCTAATGCTGTGGATCATCTCTTCCTGTAGCTTCTAACGTTAAATTATTCATGAATACTTCTTGGGTGTTTATTAACTTAGAAAGAAGCAGCACTGGTAAGGAAGTGCCCATCACCAGCATCTAGCGTTACCCAGGACTCACGACGTGGGTGTGGAGTCCCATGACTGTCCTCTGAATGACATACATGTGGAAGTATCTTAAACCTAGAAGCAGTAACAGCAGGCTTACTTACTGAAGTAAACAACAACGTATTCGTGTTCATCAATCAGATCCGCCAGAATTTCATCAGTGACTTCCTCAATAGTAGCTGTATTCTTCTGCTCCACAAGCCACTCCAGCACCTCATCCTCATTCAACAGATCGCCCTCATAAATCGCTGGGATCTTGTCCTCGAAGTAGACCAACGTCGGCAGATGATCGATACCATATTCCTTGGCTTCTGCATCGTTGTCGATCCTCAATATAACGATTCCCTCTTTCTCGAGCTCATCATCAATGTTCTCGAGTTCATTTAGAATCCTCATGTTCTGCTTGTCCTCTTTGTCATCTAGGGTAGGAGAAATTTATCGTGAGGGGTGTTTAACGCAGGCTTCTCAGTTTTCTATTCGTTAAAAAAATTTGCAATGCGTCGAAGACATTCAACTTGGGTTGTCTGCTGTTGGGGACGGTGGAGAATGACGCTAGAGTGTCCTAGGTGTTCCATCATCAAAAGGCAGATCAAGAAAGGCTAATATCCAAATCCGACTCCAACTTAGAATCTTTGGATACAGCTTCTTCATGTCCCGGACATTACACAACCCGAATTTGGTGTCTTCAGCGCATTGCTAAATCTTTCCCAAGAAGACAACTGAGAAGACCCCGTCAATGTTGTAGGATCATCACATCATCAGAACTTACATCAGATTACTTACAAAAGAGAACCGCCAGGTACTGTGTACTCTCGATGAGCTTCTCCATCATTTCATCTGTGACTTCTGGTATTTCACGATGCTTCTTCTGGTGGAGCAGCCATCCCAGAAGTTGATCCTCGTTCATCAGGTCACCTGCAGGAATCGGCGAGTTAGATCTTTCAATGACTATCATTATCAGAGCATATCAACCGAAATTCATGACAAGGAAAAGAATTAGGTCTACCATGATCTAGCAACCTGATTCTTCCAAGGAAACCATCCATTTGGTCGTTTGATGTGATGTTTATTCAACTCACCGTCGTATATGTGCGGAATTCCTTTCTCGAACAGAACAATCGCCGGCAAGGTATCTATTCCATATTCCTTAGCTTCCTCGTCATCATCAATCTTGACGAAGGCGATGTCATGCTCATCGCAGTCATCGTCGATGTTCTCCAGTTCCGTGACGATCTTCTGGCTCTTCTTCTGGTTCTTGTCGTCTGAAACATAAGGGAGCGATGAAATTTTAGCATGTTGGAATGGTCAGTTCTGGTCGAAGCTAAGTCCACTTGATCATCTTGGACAACTGACCAATGGACACATTCCATGCAGCCCAGTTCTAGACTCATTAAAATAGAATTATCAATAGGTTCTTCACTCACAGAATAGAACTGCAACGTGCGGCATCTTCTGGATGACCATATCCAACATTTCATTGGTTATATCCTCAATTTGGTCGGAAGCTTGCTGCTGCTCAAGCCACTTGAGCACCTTTTCCTCATCCTCAAGATTGCCCTCATAAAGTGTGGGAATCCCCTTTTCGAAGTAAATTAGAGTTGGAATTTTCTCGATTCCATACTCCTCGGCCTCTTCCGCATTATCGATCTTCACGAAAACTATTCCCAATTGGTCGCACTCATCATCAATGTTTTCCAGCTCGTTGAGGACTCGCTGCGACTTCCGGTCATTATTGTCATCTGAAGAAAGTCGATTGAATTTTTAAAGTACATCCATGAATTCCGAATTTGAATATTCGTCAAATGAAGGAGATTAAAAATTGAGATGCTCAAACGGAAATTGAGGCTGACTAATGAATAATATGCAGCGGTGATTGGGGATGATTTTGTTGATATATATAGTGAAAAATCGAAGGCTGATTAGTTTTGAAAACAGAAATTGAAAACCCAAGCGATCAACATTGAACAGATTTGTAGTTAATGATTATTCATTGTGTGATTTTTGTTGATTTCGGAAATGAGCTCAATTGCGGTACTCGTTTTTGTCGATTATCTCGAAATCTATGACAGATAGCGAAAAATTTCTGAATGCGTTTATTGTGCATCTTGAAATTGTGCACAAAAAATGTAGTTTGACTTTTTTCGTACTCCCGCTGGATCTCGAAATTTTTGAACCGAGAAGGACTGATCTGATTTTAATGATGCAGGACATGAGATTTGGGACTTACAGAAAAGCACTGCAATGGTTTTGCCCTCCTTAACCAGACGATCCAACATTTCATCAGTGACATCCTCGATCTCATCCTTTTCCAACTGAGAAAGTAGCCACTCGAGAATTTCATCCTCATTCTCAACATCACCTAATATAGGTAAAATGGATTTAACCTAGCACAAAACTACCAAAAAAAAGTTGCGAACACGATTAAATTAACTCAGTCGAATGCAAGGTAGACATTTCTGGAAAAAATCTCAAAAAAATCCTCAAATTTTCAAGAGCTCCAAAATTCATTTTTCTTTTTTTTTTAATTCCGAAACGACTTTTACGTTTAAACATTAAATTTTCAAATTTTGGAAAAATTGATGTTTTCCAAAAATCGAAATTTTCCAAAAAATTGCAAGATGGAAAATTTTAAAAATTTCAGAAATGAAAAAAGTGCAATTATCAAAGTTTTCAAAAATTGACAATTTTGAAAATTTCTTATTTTCCCGCGTTAGCATTTCTTACCAGTCGAATGGTATAAAACGTCCATTCAAAAATTGTCCACCTCTTCCTCTCGACTGCATTACATCTCGTGTATCGTTCTCTAAGGAAGCGCAATTACAATTCTAATTACCATCATAAACATTGGGAATTTGCCTCTCGAAGTAGACGATAGCGGGAACGCTGTCGATGCCGAACTCCTTAGCCGCCTTGTCATCGTCAATTTTCACGAATTGTATTCCATGCTTATCGAGATCATCATCAATTTTCTCCAGTTCTGTCAGTACCTGCATGGAGTCATCATCTCCGTGGTCATCTGAAAAGTTGCATTGATGCAGTCAAATTTTCCCCATTGAATCTGAGATTCTGAACTGGGCCTTGGATTCTGATTTAACATTGAAGTCATATGAGACTTCGCGACGGTCCAAGAGACTGAAAATTGCGATTACCGAGTCTCCTGGCCTGAAAAAAAATTTTCCGAGCAGGCTATGCACAACAATCGCCCCCTTCGCGGACTTGCCATCCGCGGCTTCGCCGCGGATGGCAATCTCACAATTTCCGGCGCGACCGTTTTTAAGATAATTTCGACATTTCTGATTCGATATTCGTAGTTGATATTGTCAGCTTACAGAAAAGAACGACGAGATTGTCCATATTTCCTATGAGGGTGTTCAAAGTTTTAGCGGTTACGTCCTCAATCACATCTTCCTCATCTCCAGTGCTCTTGTTGGAGACCAGCCACTCCAGCACGTCTTCCTCTTTGCTCAGTTCATCTAAAAAGTAACGGAAGCCATGAAAAAACTGAGTTTACGAAGGGCAATTCCACACACACACACACACACACACACACACACACACACACACACACACACACACAGCCACCCACACACCCATCGGCGCTTAGGTGTAGTGAGTAGAGTATCTGCCCACTGGGTGGGTTCCATCTGCGCTTAGAGGTTCACCCTGTGAAATGGCCTAAATGGCGAACGTCGGGTCCAGTTACGTGGATGGGTGTCCAGTAGGCCCTCTCGGAAAAATGAGCGCAAACCGGGGGAAATGGAGGCAAAAAATACACACACACACACACATCCTTTTCAACATCCATCGAATAGTCAATGGGTCAAAAATTGAGAATCTGAGTTCTAGAAATATTGGGCAAAAATTGGAGAACTTACGTTCGTAGATAATTGGTATTTGATGCCGGTAATAAACAAGGGCCGGAAGTGTTCCCAAATTATATTCCTCAGCAAGTTCCTCATCCGCTATTTTAACGAATCCAATTCCCAATTGATCGGCCTCATCATCAATATTCTCCAATTCTTGTAATGCCTTTGCGCACTTCTTGCAGTCCGGTTTATCTGTCCCATTCCAAATCAATTATTCATATTATTGCCCAATCCGAGTTGTACCCCCCGAAGAAATTGGAACTTAATTTAATACGGCATCCTAAATATGCGTAAAAAATCATTGCCAAAAATTTTCAGTCCTAGAAATTGTAAAAAAAAAAAAATAAAACTGCAATTTGAAAATCTTGAAAAAAAAAAGGAATTTCGGTGATTTCAAAATTTTGACATTCTTAGAGAATATTGTTCGTATTAAACTTGTGAAATTAGTCCTTTTTCTTTGGGTGTATCTATAACGATGTCAGTCGGCTATACACAATTAATTGCAGACCAGAGCAATAATAAGTATTCAGAAAAAAAAATGGAAAATAAAGAACATGCATATTTACATTGGTGTCTGATGCAGAGCGGAAAAGGACTCTACTTTTCTACTCTTTGGTGAGGTCATTCAAGTGCTTGGGCCTTTTTTTCAATGCACACTTTCGGGAAGTTATGTGTGTGTGTGTGTGTGTGTGTGTGTGTGTGTGTAGGTGGGTGGGTGGATGAGTGTGTGTGGGTGAGTGGGTGGGTGTGTGTGGGTGGGTGGGTGGGGGAGGGATGGGTGGGTGGGGGGGGGATGGGTGGGTGGGGGTGGATGGGTGAGTGGGGGGTGGATGGGTGGGTGGAGGGGATCGGTGGGTGGGGGGTGGATGGGTGGGTGGGGGTGGATGGGTGGGTGGGTGGGTGAATGTACCTTCAATATTTTCTTGCCGCACTTGAATAACCTCAACAACATTTAATTCCACTCTATACGAGTACTTACTGGAACCAGCACCCGTGCACCGCTCGGTGTTCGGACCTGTCAGGACGACACACACAGAAATATTTTTCATAAGACAACAACCAACCAAAAATGAAGAAAAAAAAAATATTATGCGACCCGGTATCATTCGATAGTCGCACAATCCATTGACACTCCCTCGTTACACCTGACGTTTTGGCATGCGAATTTCAAGTTTCAGGGTGGAATAGAAAATTAAGTGATAGCAGAATAATATTCAAAAATATTGAACAAAATCATATTAAGAGAGGAATTTTTTTAAAAGAAGTTGAAAATGACAAAATTAATCTCTTATAATGATGAGACTGTAATGAATTTCGAATATGACTAATTATTGAACTAATGACTTGCAAGTTGTTCGTATAGTTCGTTAATGAACACTTCGAGATCGACAATTGATCCAAAATTGATCCACGACTGATCTAAAACTAATCAAAAATTGATGAAACATTGATCAAGGATTGATCAAAGATTGATCAAGGATTGATCAAAGATTGATCGAAGATTGATCGAAGATTGATCGAAGATTGATCGAAGATTGATCGAAGATTGATCGAAGATTGATCGAAGATTGATCGAAGATTGATCGAAGATTGATCAAAGATTCATCAAAAGCTGGAAACATAGATAAGACGGACTCATTCAAATTTCTGACTTTCAAAGTTTTGGGTTTAGTTCAATTAAAAATTTTTTGTCTTGAGTATATTGCGAAATCCTTCAAATTTTGTTTCCTGAAAATTCATGAAGTATTGTACATAAGTAAAGAAAAAATTGTGAAGTAAATTCGGTCATCCCGACACTTTGCATTTACAGAAGCCAATAAAATAACAGAAATGGACGGACATGAAATTTAAAAAATCCCTTTGTTTTTTTCAATCATTTTTAGGGAATTTTTTGGGAAGTTTTGGGGAATTTTGGACTCACAAAAGAGCACAGCGACGAATTCCGTGTCTTCGACGATTTTCCCAAGAATTTTTGCGTTGACTTCTTCGATTCTATCGGGGAGATCCATTGCCTCGAGACTCGTGAGAAAATCCAGGACACTTTCCTCGTCCATCAGGTCACCTAATTTTTGAAAAATTTTAATATCAAGGGAAAACCAAATATGAAAAGAAAAATAGATTTTTTTTTAACTGATTTTTTTTATCTGCAGGATTTTGGATGTTTATACATCTCATAATTTCTTGGCGGTTAATGCTGAATATCTCGAAATGTATAAACAATATTAAAAAACTGTATAGGAACTTTTTGTAGAGTATCAAATTATCTACAAAAAAGTCCTCTAAAGATTTGTCATAGATCGCTTAGCTAATGAGATATCCCCCAAAAATGCCAGAAATTGTCTGGCGTCCTGCAATCTTCACTACTTCAATTTCAATAATTAAAGTGTTACCTTCGTAAATAATTGGTTCCTTTTCCCGGAAGTAGGTGAGCGCTGGGAAATTCTTGATGCCATATTGCTTTGCCAAACGTTTGTCATTAATTTTCACAAAGTCTACACCAAATGTGTCTGTATCGTCGTCGATTTTCTCGAGCTCTGAAAGAACCTTGTCGCATGTCGTACAGCTTCTTGCATCTGCAAATTGTTTTTTTCATAATTACATGACAAAACGACATTCCCAATTTTTAAAAATCTTAAAAAAAATTTCACGCCCCCCTGCCCCCCCCAGTAGTCGCGCCATTTGCCCGACGTTCGTTACAAGCGCGCTTCGAGAATCTCTCACTTTGGTTTTGGGCCCATATCTCGAAATGTGAGGGAGATAGGCCAATCTTCATAAAAACCTTTTTTGTAGTGCACACTCAGAGCTACAATAAAGTATTATATGAACATTCTTTAGGATTCGTAGTTTTCAAGATATCCGCCAAAAACGGTTTCGGTTTCCAAATTTTACCTAATTAGCCATTCAATTTTTGCTCTGTACTCAGGCAATGCATTAATGATGAAAAAAAAAATGGTCTAAAAAAATTTACGTGACAACCACCTTAAAATATGGGGAATAGTAGGGGGCGATTCAGCCGGTGATTTTCAGGCGTTTTTGTAACCCAATACCTTCCACTTCTGAATCTCAAAGTGCTAACGAGCGCGCGCGCAACTCCCAGATATATATATATATATATATATATATATATATAGGTGTGTATGAATGTATACGTATATATATCTATGCATATAGATATGTAAATATTTCTATATGTATATCTATATATATATATATATATATATTAGTATTGGGTATATGTGGAGTGCAAAGACGAGAGAACGGCCAAGGCTCTGGCAAAGACCGAAATACACTTTTCCATACTTTTGTTGTTTTTAATAACTGATCATTTTGAGAATGACGCTCTCAATTTTTTTTTTTACAACTTACAAGTTGTTTTTTTTTTTTGGTTTTTTTTTTTTACTCAATTTTATGTTCAAGTTTTTTTTTTCGGTTTTGTTTATTTTATTTCGATTTTTGTTTATGAGAAATGATCGCCTTTAGGAAACATTTTTTCCTATTTTTTTTTTTTTTTTTTTTGTATTGGTGGCATGAGCGCACAGTGATAATTTGTATATATATATATATATATATACATATGTATATATATAGCTTTTATTCAGCTGTTAATTAAAAATAACAATTATGAATTTACGTGACGAATTAGCTCGTTCCATTCACGCGCTCCGCCCCCCCCCCCCCACACACACTCGTGATGTGGTAGGCGTGTAAGCTATTGCGCATGCGCAGAGGCCGATATTATCACGCTGGATATAACCTCACAAGTTGCTCTAAAAATTCTAAATTTTGCGCGGGTGGAAGACTGTCCATCATCGGCCTCCGCACCACCCCCGCAATGTTTTTTTTATCATCTCATGTTTTAGATTTTTTACAACTGTAAAAATAGCCGACCCACCACCAATAAAAATTCCCACTCTGTTTTTATTCGTCACTGAACAACAGCTGAGAATTATTGATTTTAAAAGTTCTCAATTGCATAATTTTTGGGGTACTCAAAAATATCAATTTCCGGCGAAGCTCAATTTTCAATTTTGCCGGTTAAATTTTCTAATTAAGAACAGTAATATTTAGAAGAATCTTGACATTTCTAGCTCGGTAAATTTTGCCCTACTAGCGGGGCAAAAATTACTGTACCAGTAGGGTAAAATTTACCCGACCGTGCACTGAATTTTTACTTGACTTTGCAGAAAAATTACTGTTCCGTAGGGTAAAATTTACAATACGGTAATGTAAAAATTACTAAACCGGGTTTCAAATTTTCCCTTTTTTTTTTAGAAATTTATGTGCAAAAAGTTCAGCGGGAATTTCGGATTTTAAGTGAATTCCGATTAGCTGGGACTTTTTGCGGGATAACTTAAAATCCAGCGGAGATAGGAAGATGGATGTAAGGACCTTTCCTGTACCTCTACTTCCGCTCTACAATTTTCATTTGGGAGTTTTTTTCATAACTCCGCTAGATTGGACGCTATCCTAGAAGTCTTAGTTCCAAATCAGTTTTGGCCAGTTTGTGCTTTCTACGTGATAACTTGAAATCTAGCGGAGATAGGAAAAAAAATTAATAACGATTTTTGTAGAGGAAAAGTAGAGCTATAAAAAATGTTTTGACCTTTTTTCGCTAGGTCTTTTAGATTTCTGAGTATTCGAGAAAAACCACGCCTAGATTTTTTTTTGCATTTTTTTATCTGTATTATTTTTTTTCTGATAATCTAGCGGAGATAGCGGAGCTTCACGGAAAACTTTTCCGATCAATTGAATGTGCTCTTCAGGGCACATTCAAATCTAGAGGAGATAGCGGAACTTTTCTAGCGTTATTATCCGCATTATTAGTAATATTAAAAATAAATTAAATCGCCTCCAAAAAATATCTAAATGTTTCATATCTTCGAATCTAGCGGAGATAGCGCAATCAGCATGATGACATTTTTGATTGGAAATTTTCTGCTCTACAAAAAAGTTGTTTATCATTTTTACTCTATCTCCTCTAGATTGCGAGATATCACCGAAAAACTCCGGAGAAAATTCAAATTTGTCTGATGTTTTTTAAACACTGAATTGAAAAGTGAACGCATTTAGATTTACTTTTCAACCGGCACACATTTGGCCCGGGGTAACTCGACGCGTCGACAATGTCATCTTCTTTTTTAAATGGTTCTTAACAGAGTATCGATACATCTCGATAAATCGCAAACCAATTATCGTAAAAAATTATGAAAAAAAAATTAAAAATAGATTATTCAATTTTGTTGTATTCCTCTACAAAAATCCGTGAAAAAAAAAACAATTTTTGTGGCAATTTTTTTTTTATAAATTCTCAAAAACCTGAAAATTCCAATTTTTTAAAAATTATTTTCCGGGTTATGCATCAAATTTCAAAATAAACGAAAAATTAACGTCCAACTCCACTGCGCCCTGTTTTTCCCCATAACTCGAAATCTAGCGGAGCTAGCGAAAAATGTAATAAATACTTTTCTGTAGAGAATTTCAAGAGCAACAATAATGCTTTATACAATTTCTTCATATCTCTTCCCGAATTCGAGATATATCGAAAACTAGGGGTGGAGATTGAAATGGGTCGGAGTGAGGTGGGCGCCGCGATTTTCGCGGATTTCTCGAAATCTAGAGGAGATAGCGCAAAATGTCTCAGATCATATTTTGTGTAGAACTTCAAGAGCTACAAAAAACATATATATAGTTATTTTCTATCTCGCATAGGTCGCGAGAGACGGGGAAAAAATGACTGCCCGGGGGAAGGCAATCAGTTCACTTTTGTTACATCATTAATTTATGCAATTATTTATGCAAAAAGCTCGGAAAACCAATGTTTTCCGGACGAGACTAGACCACACCAAAAGGAAGGGCTTTCGAGTGAGACGGCAAATGTAACGGCGATGTGCCAAAATAACTCGGTACGTATTCTAAATGCGGTGCAGGCCACTGTAAACCTCGTCTATGGCTAGACCTTGCTTATACTAACGACTCAAAAAGCCCCGAAAAAAAAAACAAGTAAAAAAATGCGGCCGACTCTCTAGAGGGGAAAGAAAAATTATGAAATAAAATTTAGGACATATGTCAAGTGTCGTCGAATTTTTGAAAATTTTTTTCCAACCAATTTCCCCCCCCCCCGGGGGGGGGGCTCCCGGAAATTAAACGGAAATTGGAAAAAAATTAACAAATTCAATTTAGGTGGGAAAAATAATTTTCAGTGTCACGAAAAATTTTTAAGGTGATGTGATTATGCAATTCGTTATGTGGGCGGTTTTGGGGAGGAGGTGCAGGGGGCACTTGGATTTGGGGAAATTTTTTTTTTCTGTGAAAAAAATTTTTTAATGGTTTTTTGGAAATTTGTATTTTTTTTGTTAAGTGGAAGAAAAAGTGGATTTAAAATTTTGGAAAAGTTGAGGCACTTGGGGGCGGGGGAACGGGAATTTTGGAGTTGGATAAGAATTTTGATAGTTGAAAAAAAATGAAAATTTTGGTAATTTTCCGTTTGGAAATTTTGAAAATTGGAGAGAAAAGTGGAACATAGTGCGGTCATGTCTCGGTGAATTTATTGCTCGGTGGTATTTATGCAATTGTTAATGTATCACATTTCTGAACGATTTTGGGAGGAAAAATTGGAATGGCGGATCACCGGAAAAATTAGTAATTCATATAAATCAGCAGAAAAATAGTAATCTGAGCAAAAATGGTGGGAGCAACAGTGGAAAAAAGTAAATGAGTGATTATGCAATTTTTCTCTTTGATTTTGAATTTTTAGGATGAATTGATAATACGAAAAATTCCAAAAAATCTGACAACAAAACGGAAAATTGAAAAGCAAAATCTTTCACTATTATAAAAGCTCAAGCTGTTGAAATCTTAAAAAAAAAATTGAAAATTTCTGAAGTTTCGAGAATTTGTAAATTCAAAAAAATATAATTTTGAAAAAATTGAAAAATCAAAAAAATCAACTGTCAACGTTGCTCCACATTTCACAAACTGAAAAAACTGAATTGCACATCAAAAAACTGAATTTCACCAATTTCCAAAATCGACAGAAACTACAAATTTCGTTTTCGAAAAATTCAAAAATTCCATTTCAAAAAGTTCCAAATTTTCTCCCTATTAAAAAATCAAAATAAAAAAGAGAACATTAAAGAACTGAATAAATTTTCCAAATTCCCGAATTATTTGGAGATTTCGAATGACAAAAATTCTCAAAATTGCACTAGTTAAAGCCTTCTCAAATCTTCAGGTTCGAAAAAAATTTCACCGATTGCCCACACTTGGCAAGTGTCAATAAATTTTTCCTCTATGTAACTTCTGGTTTTGGGCCCGGATATGAAACATCGGTTTTCCATGATCTACGCTTTGAGTTTTTTCTAACGTCTGGAGACAGTGCATATAGCTCTGTGTGTGTGTGTGTGTGTGTGTGTGTGTGTGTGTGTGTGTGTGTGTGTGTGTGTATCAACCATCTCATGATCCCCCTAAAAATCGCCTAGTTTTTAAACCCCGATCTCGTAAAAAGACTCAATTCCCAGAAAACTCCTCCAAGACATTCTTATCAGGAATGAAATTTCCAACGAAAAATCTTCAACAACATTACTCCCCAAACCCATTCGTTCCCGCGATATTTGACTTTTTAAAAGCATCCACAAAAAAAAAAATTCAAAAATTGCAATTTTTCCATTTTCTCTCCCTTTACTCCTCAATTCCGTGGTCCACTAAAAATCTCCACTTACACCAATAAACAGCAACAAAATCCTTATCATTGAGTATTCGTTCAAGTTGTTTAGCGTTGACCTCCTCGATAACCGGCTCCACGTCCTTTCCCTGATGATGTCCTGACACTGTCTTGCTACTTTGCCCGTGATCCCTATTACGCAAATTGCCCGTATCATCATTATGCTTATTAACTTTAGTCGATTGTACTTGATAACAAGTGGTGAATAATAAAACTAATATTGCGAGGGATTTAATCAGGGCCCTGGGCCTCATCGTCGTCCGCCAGTTATGGCAGCGCAACGTCGAAACGTCGTTCGTCCTCGACATCGTCGCACTAACTGCCAACGACAATCGTAACCCGGGGGGCGGGGGGGTGGTTTTATTTTTAATTCTTCAACCACCAGGCTCTTCCTCCACGGTTAAGCACACTGGGACCACTAGCGTGTGATACACCAGAAAAAATGTATTGCAGCATTTTCACACAATCGAAGTCCTACTTTCATTTTACACATTTTCGACAATTTTTTAAGGGAATTTAGGTCCAGGGATCACCGAGGATACCAGTTTATAGTCGAAAATAATCGGGATATGTTTCATTTGAAATCTCGCCGGAAAGTCGGACCGGAAATTGGCGCCATCTAGCGGATCATGTATGAACACGTGATCCGTCGGTAATTTTTTCTTTCGAAGCGAAAATTTCGATTTTTTTCTCGAAATTTCGAAAATTTCGATTTTTCTCTCGAAATTTCGAAACTCGCATTTTTCGAAATGCACAAATTTTTGCAAGGTTTCATTTTTGGGATCCAATTTTCGGATGTGCCGGGGAAGGGGGGGGGGGGGGGGATCTCCCCAAATTTTTTAATAAAAAAAAAAATTCAATTAAAATCCAATTTTAAAAATCTAATATTTAAATAAAAAAGATCTAATATAAAATGAAAATAAAAATAAAATAAAAAAAAAATTTAATATTTGCATGTAATTCGATAACAAAATGCAAAATGGTGGGGGAAAAAAGAGAGGAGTCAAAATTCTTTTCAAATCAATTTATTTGGTTTCCTCTAGAATAAATGTGGTTCAATGAATCATATATCTCAATCTTTACCTCCCTTCCTATACAATATACATGAGTTTTCATTTTAATTTGAAATAACAACAATATCGAAGAGTGAGGCGAAAAAATTTTTCCTTATTTTTTAATCTCACTCTCACACTCTCTCACACATGCGGAAAAACCATTAATTGACCAAAGAAAAAATTCGAGTAAAAAAAGAAAAGACGACGGAAAAAAATATATATATATACAAATTAGCAAAATGGAATAGAAAGAATAATAGTTATGGAGAACGAAAGTACAACGAAAGGAGATAATTGTTCGGTATTTTTAATGGAGAAATTAGTTTTTAAGACTATCAATTGGGTTATTGAACAATAAGGGGGGGGGGGGAGGGACTTTTGTCCAATGTACAGTAGCAACAAATAGATTGTCCGTTGATTAAACTACGATTACGTCGATTTAAAAAATAAATTTCAACGAAGTTTGATCAAATTTACACGCTTGATTTTTGTAGACTTAGTATTGTTGTTTTGGGGTTTACTGACTGTTGTAATTACTCTAAGACCTAGGTAAGCAATCAATTCATTGATTTCAATCAGTTTCTTAATTGCTAAATAAACAATTGGAACCACTGGGGCTGAATGAAAACCAAATCTCGACAAATCGATTTTCTTTACATTTGCGATTCAATTTTTGCCGCGAAATTTAATTTGGCATGAACAATTTTTTTTTTAAATTAACACTTCACACATTCGGAATTGTCGCAAAATTCAGAAATATTTTTTTAAATATCGTAATCGGAAAATCGAGAATTTCAAAACATTTTGGGAGAGATTTTTACTTCGTAAAATTTCTCACCCAAAATAATCCAAAAAATTGTCTTCAGACATTTTCCAACATATCTCGAAAACTATCGCATCTATCAAAAAAAGTGAATAGTAATTTTGAGCGTGAAATTGAATGCTCGAAAAAAAAGTTCCTCAACACTTCTTTTAAAAATCCTTCACTCTCGAGATATTCGACCTTCATTCAAGCCCTCAATTCCATAATTCCCCTACACCATAATAATTAAGTAAATAGCGTAAAAAAAAATGTTAATAAACTGACGACTGACTGAAAAAAAAAACATCACCTGGATGAACGATCGACTGGTCAACATGAACGCGAGACGCATTACTATATATCTATAATGAATAATATTAATTCTTTTTTAACTTTATTCGTTTAATCGTCAACAACGGCGCGGCCTCTACGAGTAACGCGAAGCTCTTTTGACATTTTTTAATGCTCCTCCTAGCCTACCCAGTGACTTCCTAATAATTCCTTCGACAAAGCTCAGTTTAATCGGTACTTACTAAAAAGTTGTAGAAAAAAAATCGAAATAACTGAAAATGTGAATTTCGCAAAACTCAATTTTTTCAATAAATCTCGAAAATGGTAAAAAAATCGCAAAATTGATGAGGATCTATCTTGTAGAGAACTTCAAGACCTACAAAAAATGTAGTTCCCATTTTGCTCTATCTCCACTAGATTTCCAAAAATAGTCAAAGACCAAAATTTTCGAAAAAAACAAAAATGCAGAAAATTTTGTAGTCGACTCGTCAACGATATATCGAAAACTAATCGATCTATCGAAAAATGCTATTAAGATTTTTTGTGGATCTTGAAGTCCTCTACCAAGAAGGTCCTTATCAGTTTTGTGATATCCCACTGGGAAACTGAGATATAGCTGTTTGAAGTTATGGTAAACTATTAATCTGAACTTTATCGCAGTGCAACTTGCTCTGCTTCTTTTCACCCTTTTTCGGTATTTAGTAGCACACAATTTTCATATTTTAATAGTTCTCTAGTCCCGCAGTCCACGCAAACACTATAATAGCAAAGTTTCAATTAATAAAATATTGATAATGTACAGGTAAATTGCATAGACTCTCTCAACTCCTTCATGTATTTTTTAAATCATTTGTATTTTAACAACAATCTTCAGACGCGAATTATTCGAGTCTAAACTCCATAGGTACGCTAAGGTATTGACGACTTGCCACACATTTCCGTTATATACATCACATTGTGGAAAAAAAATTTCTGATTTATGAATGGAATTTGAAAAAAGAAGCGATTGAACATTTTCAAATTTGAAAAGATTTTACGTTCAGGGTTTACTATTTTTTTTCTTGTCCTCCAAGAAACCTGTTTTTTTTTTGTTCTTTGAAAATCCAGGAGTTATAGAATTTTCTGAGGTTCTCTGACAGTTACTGTAAATTTGGAAAATTATATTCGAATTTTTTTCAATTTTTTTTTTCGGAAATAAAAAAAAAGCAAATAGTAGAAAAAAAAAATCTCGTTTTTTTGGTGTGAAATTTTGATTTCAAGAAATTGGACTATTGCATTATTTTGATAGAAATTGTTTTCCACAAATCGCGATTTACTTTACTTCCTCAGTAAAAAAAAGATAAAAGCGTTTTTTTTTTTGGTGAAAAACAGATTTCGAAATTTTTCAAAACGCGAATTTTAAGTTTTGGACAAATTGAGACGTTTTCAAAATGCTCACAATTTTTGATTTCTCAGAAAGTTTTTTTAGAAAATTTTCACAATTTGCCAAAAGTTCTGAATTTTCAAAATTTCGGAATTTTCAAAATTTTTACGTTCTCGAAATTTGCGAAATTCTGAAATCTAACAAATTCCGTTTTGAAAGTTTGAAATTTTTTTGTTATGAAAGAATTAATACTTCGATTTTGTTTCTCTTTTTTTTTACTGAGTAAGTGCTGCACTTTTCGATCAAAAAAAATTAAGTCACACTAGTAAAATTGATAACAACAAAACCCCGTATTTCCGACCTGAGGCTCACGCTACGTCGCAAAAATACTGATTCACCGATATTGTTTGGCAGTCAATAATTATCTAATATTACCGTATGATCGAATCTAATCTAATTCTTAGTTCACCATTTCCACTTTTTTTTTTCATTTTCACTCTTTACTGTTTGCTACTTGTGGAAAATATTTGGCCGACACCCAAAAAAAAAAAAACCGAAAATTATTTCAAGATTGATTCAAGAAAACATCGAAACAAGTTTTTTCGAAATTCCAATTTTTTTTTTTACCAAGTTTAGAAATATTGCATTTTAATTTGCAAAATTTCGAAAAAAAATTTGAGGTGTTCGAAATTTAAAAATATTCAAAATGTGGAAAATCCAAAAAAAAATTGACAAATTTCAAAATTTCGACAATAAAAAAAATTGGAAAATCCCGAAAATTTCAGAAATTTCGAACGTTCCAGTTTCTCAACATCCAGACATTTTGCAAAATTTCCAAAAATATTGAGTCGACTTAAAAACTCTCAAAACAATTTTTTTTTTGGGTGAAGGGGAAGGTAAATTTGTTCAACGTAAATTCTCTCCCTAGGAACTTGACACAGTGGGAGGGTGAAAAACTGGTGTTTCACGTTAGTTTTTCTCGATTTTTCCATTATATCTTCATGTTTTGCGTGCAAAGGCAAAATTCAAAGGCGACGCGGGCGTTTATTAAATTACGGGTTTTTTCTCGGGGTTTTTTTTTTTAATTTATGAGCCTTCCTTCACTGTGGTTACGTCGACGAGGGGGACTGGTCGGGCTGGTAATATCTCATTCCGTTTATCTGAAAAAAGCAAATAGTGTGTTAGAAAATGCAGACGTATTCAAAATTCTTACAATATGAAACATCCAAGATATGGACCACCATTACTTCATGGGCCCCGCAGGAATTTCCCCAGCACTCTTTCCCCCAAAAACTCCAATATCTCGTAAACGAATGAATCTACCAAAAAATGTTATTCAACATTTTTTGTAGGGAATTTGATTTCCGACATAAAAGTCTAATACCATTTTTCCGCCAAGTGGCTCATTCTCGAGATATATCCAAACTACTCATTTTTTTTTTGGTGTCTATACGACTCCCATAAGATCTCCCATAGGAAACCCTATGGAAATTCTCCATAGAAAAAATTCAATGTTGAGGAGCACATTTGGTTCAATTTTTCTGTCATTTCAAGTATGCAGAAACCCCATAAGGTGATTATGGGATGCCCCATAAGATTTGCAATGTCAACCCCATAAAAAATTTGAAGATTTAAATTTCATAAAAAAAACATCTAAAAAATTTCTAAGGGAACTCCATAAAATTTTCTATGGGATATCCCATGGAAATCCCATAGAACGCCCCCCATGAAAATTCATACATCACTGAAAGACAATATTTTCTACGCATTGAAATGCTTGAATTTTTTTTAGGGGAAACCTTTCTATAGTGGTAAGCAAGGATTAGTCGAAGCCTTCAAAAGATTAAATGAAAAGACATTTTACATTCAACCACAAACTGACCATTTTTTTTGCCGACATAATTTTTCCAATTTGGTTTTATTACTATCTTAACGAAAGCTACCGAGTTTTTTTAATTCGAAAATTTTTGACAATTTTAGATAATATTTTTTAATAATATTTTTGGGACTTTCAAAATGGGATTTAAAAATTCCAAATTCTGCAGGAGCTCCAATAAACTATAAGAAGTTTAAATTACACACACACACACACACACACACACACGTGTATACATATATCCATACACACGTGTGCACGCATGTACACAGCCACAAAATCTAACACAGTAGTTTCAGAATATATATTTTTTTTCAATATTGGAAGCGAAACAACAGATAAAAAAAAATTATTCAAGGAAATAATTACCGTCATATCGTATTCAGTAATATATGCAGGAATTTCCAGTTGATCTGGAGACATAACTTCATACAGGTACTCGACACCAGGTAGATTGTGTACTTTCTGCTTTATGGCGGGTGCCATAAATGTCGTGAACCACCATGTCATCATCTTAAACAGAAAATTATTCTTAATATTTTCTAAATCCCCAGAAAAAAATTTTACATCCCATAGAGTCCATAAAATTTTTTATGAATATTCTCTAAATGATTTAATGAATTTCGTACACGATAAACATTTAAAGCAATGTTCAATCCAATTTTGTACGCAAATCGAGACGAATAGCTTTTCCTCTCGAGTCCAAGGCTACGCAAATTGTTTTTTCTTTATCAGTCGTGAGAAATCTCCATCTGCAGTAAATTAGTGTTTCCGGAGTTCTATTTTGCGAGACAAAAAAAGAATAGGAACAATCGGAGTAATTCCATGTTTTAACGTTTTTTAATGCTTATGTGGGATAAATTGTGTTCAAAGAAATTGTTTATGAGGAAATCGATGCTCCATCAAAACTGTATGCTCCATCAAACGAAAAGATTTTTATTGCAAAACATTTTAATATTGAATTTTTGACGACAGCCATTTTTGAATTTCCAAAAAGCGCAAAATTTTTTATTCTGACGTTTATAATTTCTTTCAACTTCTCATTTTTTTTGAATATTTTAAATTTTTTTTACATTCGCTATTTTTTTCCACAACACTGCGTAATTTTCTGAATTTTTTTTTTTTCATCTTTCAAATTTTCTATAAAAAAAAATCTTTTTTTTTGTAAAAAAAAAAACTTTTTTTTTTGTAAAAAAAAAACTTTTGTTTTTTTTTATAACTTTAATACACACCTTGGTCCAGAAGGTGGGATGAACGATGTAAAACTGCTTAAGATGCTTCTTATATCTGAAACCGAAAAAAAATTCCACAATAAGCCACCAAATTCCTGGATCCAACTCTTCGATGCACATCGCACTCTCGAAACATTTGACGTAAATTGGATCACGCTGATTGCCCGCTGACGTCATAAGTAATTAATGAGCATGAGGCAAAGATTTGTTGACATACGAAAGCGTTCAAATGACGTATTTCGCGAATATTTATCTCAGATCGAATGCAGATTCTGTTGGTTATCAATCTCTAGAAGATCGCGATCAATATGAAAATTTAGGAAACAAACGTTGAACTTACTAATTTATTTTCATTTTTTTTACAGTCTATGTAAAATTTTAAAAAAATCACACGTTCATTGATTATAAATTGAAAAAAAAAAACAAAAATTTAATGTTCAAAAATGGTCCATGCACCTACTGCAAAAAATGATATATATATATATATATATATGGTCGATGACCAATTATTTAAAAAAAAAAAAAATTTAATTATATTTATTTTTAAAGTAATTTTAAAAATTCAGTTTTGTTTTGTTTTTGTTTTTTTTCCTTGTTTGTTTGTTTGTTTTTTTTTTTTTTTTTTTTTTTTTGTAATAAAAAGTTACTTAAGTGAACGTAATATCACATGAAACTTCAACTCACTTGTAGGGAAGCACGTTGTACACTTCTCGTAACCAATGAAAGCTTGGATAGTTGTTGCTTGTTGTCAATGTATGAAAGTAGGCTATGACATAGTCACCCTTGACGATTGGATCCAGTAGCTGAATCAGGTAGAGTAAGGCCTGGGGAATCGAATTACGTTAACCATGAATAATTCAATTTTTTTACAGTGCTATGAATCGATGCACGTGTCAATCACAATGTTCATTTACTTATGATTGGTGACGTGTCCGGTTAAATTGATTTAGCGAATCGTTAAGGTCGGGACGTGCATTTTTTATGGGGAAAACTTGCACGTTCTTACATTTTAGTTTATCGTAAAGTTTTTTTGCATTATTTATTTTTATACTTTTTTTTTTGCAACTTTAGAAATTTTTGGAATCTCAATTTTTGTACGACTAAAAATGTTCCAAGTTTTTTAAAAATTTTCTCCCCAAAATTTTTCATCGTTCTCATTTTTCCAGCAAACGAGAACACTTTTAAGGACATTTTCTTCCTTTTTTTTTTGGGTCTATAAATAAGATAAACATTCGTGTCTAGATGACCTCATCCTCGTAATCTTCTATTTCTGTACCACTGGGGGGGGGGGGGGGGGGGGTGAGTATCGATCGTTTCTGCCGTGGTTGGTTATATTTCAGCCGTCATTGTTGACCTATAGCCCAGGGAGGTCACCCAACCCCCGGTTCAATCGCCGCAACCTCAATTAGGTCAATGACAGAGAATTCATCTTCCCCGGATTAATTACCCTATGGCTTTTATTTTCGTAGCATCCGGCCACAAAAAGAAGATGCCATCTAGCACTTCCGGTTTCAATTGAAGATTATTTTAGTCCTGAACCATGCGGAAAAAATCTACGAAATTCCCAAAATCTTAATTGAACGATTGGGAACAATCAATAAAAATTTTTTTTGTCCAAACTTTTTTTTTTTTAATATCATTTTTCAGTGTTTCTCCCCAAACCATTCGCTCTTAATTAACTTGCAAAGTAATTTAGCTTTAATTGGATTTAAAAATAGCTCACTAAAAAATAGCTCAAATTTTTTTTTGAAATATTTTTTTTTAATGAATTTTTTTTTTCAATGAAAAAAATGTTTTTTTTTTCAAAAAAAATGTTTTTTTTTTTTCAAAAAAAAAATTGTTTTTTTTTTCAAAAAAAATTGTTTTTTTTTCAAAAAAAATTGTTTTTTTTTTTCAAAAAAAAATGTTTTTTTCTTTTCAAAAAAAATGTTTTTTGTTCAATAAAAAAAATGCTTTTTTTTCCAAAAAAATGTTTTTTTTTTTGCAAATAATTGGGACATTTTTTTCACCTTATCGAGATTGATTTTTGTTGCGGGGAACCATTTTCCCACGAAAACGACAACGGGCCTGCCCTGTCGATCAACACCACTCTGGTATAAGCAACCGATGCCTGAGACTTCGGTCAGGTCCTCAGTTTTGGCCCTCCGCAAGAGTCTCTCGTACCTGAAATTCAATTCAAGCCATTAACTGATCAATCAATTATAATAAAGTTTCAACATTTTGAGGGGATTTCACACAATTTGTTATGTTGGTTTCTTATGCGATTTTTTTTTATCTATGGGCGAGAGCAATATATATATATATATAAATAGCAAGATATGAATCAGGGAATTTTCATTTTATTCTATTCACTTGTGTATTTTTTTTCTCTATTTCTTTTATTTTTTTTTACGAACAAATTGACTCGATATTTTTTTATACAAAAATTGATTTTCGATATATTCAAAGTTTCATTGATTTTTTTTTTAATTCTGGTTTACGAAATTATGGAATTTATTTTTGTGAAATATTTTGGAGGGGACACATTTTTTTGTTAGAAATTTAATTCTCTGCAAGTTGAGAGTTTTTGGGGATTTTTAGTGAAAAGTACTGTTTAATTTATTTAAATATTCATTTGCCTACATGAAAAGAAATATTGATTTAAAAAAGAAAATTGGTGTTGATGAAAAAAAATATATTCATTTTTTAAAGATTTTTTTTTAAATAAATGAGGAAAATTTTTATAAAATTATGATTGAAAATATTTTCCATGCGCTAATCCTCATATTCTCACGCACTCTATTCAGTGATATAATTGAATAGATAAGACTACGTACTCAGAGCGGATTTATTTACAACGATAATTCTGGATTGATTATTCATTATGAAGATCGAGTTGGGATTTGACGTTTTATACTTGGTCGAATAAACAATTTAGACAAGATCAATTTTTTGTTTTGCTGCAGAATTCGTTATCTGAATTTTGGGATATTCTATGAGATTTTATGAAATATTTTGAGCATTTTAAAAGATTACAAAACTCTTCAGAAAAGATTCCATTTCTGAAATTTGGGGCTTCCAGAAATTTGCAAAATAAAAATTGGAAAATTTCTAAATTTCAAAAATTTCAAAAATTTCAAAAATTTCAAGAATTTCAAAAATTTCAAAATTTTCAAAAATTTCAAAAATATCAAAAATCTTAAAAATTTCAAAAAATTAAAAACATTTACTAAGCTCAATGAGCAGAAAAAAATGTGTCTTGACGTATCATTGATGGGCCGTGAGGTAATATCGACCCACTGAAATAATAGCAAAATAGATAATGAATAAGAAAAAATGGAAAACCACGTCTAAACACAGATGCCATAATTCCAAGGACAATTTTCTTTTGTGTACGTATTTGAGGTCAAGACCACTTGCGAATTATTTCGCAAATTAACGAACAGTCAGCAAGGTCAATGCCCTCACCCAGTGAATAACTAAATTAGGTCGAATGGAAAAAGCGAATATCAAAGAAAATTAATTCTCTAAAAATTCCTCATCATTTTTCTAAATTCCCTTAAAACCGGTATAGGGCGCAAAATAATAGATATAGCAAAAAATTACATAAGAGTTTTTTATAGACAATTTCGAGAGCTACAAAAAATGTACTTTGATATTTTTCGATATATCGATTATTTTTCGAGATATCAAAATTCCAAATTTGAATTTGAGAATTTTTTTTGGCGGTTTCAATTTCTTTAGAAAAAATCTCGAAATCTATTGGTGATATGGACAAATACCACATGACCTTTTTCATGGGGAATCGTGAACTCGACATAAAATTTCTTATGACATTTTTCGATATATCGAATGGTATCCAAGATTTTTGAAAAAGGCACAATTAGGTATTTGATAAATCAACTTTTATTCTCACTTTTACATTTGAAAAAAATCAATCAATGGGAGATACCATAAATAATGTCACATGAAATTTTCTATAAACAATCCCAAAGCCCATAGAATAATTTAGAAATTTTAGGATGCATTGATCAGCTTCCAGATTTTTTTTGTTTCAATTCAGATTTTTTTTCCACATATTGAGTTCATATTCCATGTTACGGTTTTTTTTTTTTAAACGAAAACCTATGAGTGCTACGGAAAAAATGTATAAGAACTTTTTGTAGCAAATTTCATCACCTACAAAAAAGACCTTATCAATTTTTCCCTATCACTTCAAGCTTCCGAGTTATCAAAAAAAGAAACACTGGCCAGAATTTCGAAATTCCTTCTTTTTTTATAATTACTGTGCAAACAAGATCAGATAATTTATTAAACAATGGACCCACCGATCCTCATCGTCATCCTCGTCGAGCCTTACATCCGTCATGTCAATCATCACCATTTTATTTGTTTCCCACGATATTCCGCAAAATAACACTTTTTTAGGTTTACGCTGGTTTTATTTATTTTTTCTTTTATTTCAAGTACCGAGATAACGATAATAAATCCACTTAAAAATAGATCCGGGCCTAAAAATACAGATGATGAAAATGTAAAAAATTGGTACAGCAATTTCGTTCGTCTTCTGCGTCTTCACAAAATTGACTGAGTCGAAGTCGCGCTTGCGCTTGGTAAAAGTTGAATTGAAAAGACACAACGGAGGCACGTCCAAGCGCCGACATCGAATCCTACGTCATCGGCGAAGCGCTCATGCCTGATTTCGCATACGCGACGAATTTACGTAGCTACATTGGATTTTTTGAAAAATTTCCAAAAATAAAAAAAAAGCAAGGAATTCAAAATGGCGAAAGACATTAATGGCCATTGCTAGAATTTCAACTGATTGAGGCTGATGGAACCCCTGGGTATCGTCCCTGATGTCGTGGACGTGAGGACACTGCCGAGATGGTCGGACATACCGATCCAACACCGTTTTACGGACTATTTCAACTCGTTGGTGGAGCCGACACATCACAAGGATTCCCCATCCCCATGTCAATCAGCGATCAATCGAAAAATCGCCTTGTGGTAAAAGACCGAAAGAAAAACAAGCGCACCGAGTGAAGGAGACCCATCACGGCCGAACCAATAACTTCCCGATTTAGTATTCTCCTCCAGCATTATTGTCTCTCCCGAAATTTCCCCCAAAAACTCAAATATCTCGTGAACGGTTGGTTTGACCAAAAAATGTTATTCAACATTTTTTGTCGGGAATTTCATTCCGAAAAGAAAAGTCCTCTACCATTTTTCCGCCAAGTGAGTTATTTTTGAGATAAATCTGAAATTCTCATTTTGTGCAAAAAATTTTTCAGGCGTGAATGAAAAACAAACAAAATGTTTTCCGAAATGTACCGCCATCTTGCAGGTGAACTATGAACAATCAATTCAGGCCGTGATCTGCAGTCGATAAAATATAAAAATGGACGCAATCATATACGACCTACAATTGATACGGCAGGTCTAATATATGTCTCGAGGCGGCATGAGCTGCCGTCGTTAAAGTAGCGTTCCTGCAAAAATTTGCATATTTTGAAAATTCTTTAGCTCCAAAACTTTTGGAAAGAACTGCCGAAAAACGGAAAAATTTGGCCAATTTCCAAAGAATTTAAATGTAGTAAAAAAAATGTCTATTTAGTCCTACGAAATCAACGGCTATATTTTCATGAGATATTTCTCAACACGAAAAAAATTAGGGATTAAAAAAAAAAATCCGTTCAAAAAATTCCACAATCTGAAAAATTTTATTTTTCTTTTCTTTTATTTTTTTTGATTTTTTTTATTTTTTTTTTTTTCTCTTATTTCACTTAACGTCGCTCTATTGAGGCTCTCTACCTAAGTGCTAACCAGCGACGGAGGTCTACGATGTGTTCGTAAACAAAGCACTTATAAATAGTAATTTTTTTCGAAACGACAAGTGCGAAGAAGGCATTGTAAGTTCCCAAAAAAAAATGGACTCACCTCTCCTTCTGCTGCATTTGCTTGAGCATGATATCAGCTAGAGGATCTGCCAGGGGTCTCTCGCCCAATAGCCTCTGCCTATCCAAATCTCCCTGCATCTGAGTGAACGCATGTTCACTGAGGTTCAACGACGCATCGAGCTGACTAGACAGTTCGATCGTTTCATCTGCTAAAAAAGGTCATTGAATAATTAGCAGCAGACAATTCACAAAACTTGCAAAAAAAAATGTTGGAGATTCAGAGCGCGCCTCAAGAACGTTGGGAGAATTATTGAATGATTGAGAGATACTTGGGGCTAGGATGAGTACAGGTAGATACATAGGGATGTACCATGAAGTGTATGTTGTGGGTTGTCAATGATCCTTATCTGCCGATCCGGCAGCATTGGCTCACCATCCGGTCCCCCAACATCGCTTGGCAACTGCCAACACGCATTATCCTGTTCCTCAAGTGTCCTCGGAAAGTACAGAGGCAGCAGAACCTGGTAAATTCCCAAATCGCAGGGCTCCAAGACAAAAATAACGCACGATATCGTGTCACTAAATTGCTCCAAAAAACGACGAACTGTCCGAAGAGCAATGTGAGCACCTGAAAAATAATTGACATTGTTATTGGACGATAGTCTCTGCAGAAATTTCACGGGCCTAAAGTTTTTTTTTTAATCGAAATTTTTTCGATGTTCCAAATTTTCGAAAAAAAAAAAATCAATTTTTTTTTTAAATTTCAAAACTTTTCATTTTGACCATTTCCCAATTTTTCAAAATTTCCTCTGGATTCTGAGACATTCATCGAAAATTGTACTCGTTATCACTACAGAAGCAACAAACTCGGAGCAATGGTAATTTTTTTGGACAATCTTTTCACCTGCGTCTGGGGGATAGTTGCGTCTTATGGAGTTTATTACAGGAAGAGCCACTGTCCTAAGCCCGAGCTCTCGAGATTTTTGGAGAACATTTCTGTAGCAACAGTGGAGAGTATTCTGCGCTGCTGTTTGGTACTTAATGTTGTAAATGGGTCCAACTGTGTGGATGATATAACGAGCCGGAAGATCGTGAGCTTGTGTGAGCTTGACCTCGCCAGTTTTGCATTCTGAAAAAAAATTAGTGTTCGGCATTAGCATATGGGAAAAAGTCGCTTGCACTTTTTTTCAAAATTTAAAAACTCTTTTTTTTGTTTATATTCATATTTTTTTACGAAAAAATTTTGCTACTGAAAAAATTCGAAAAAAATCTTGAGATGGTTTTTTGGGTACGAAAGTACCTGGATTTTTTTCGACATTTTTTAAGTTACAATGGACTTGGTTGAAGACTCAATATCTCACCATTGACTTCATTATCAATTTCAATACTGAGGGCTGGGCCAGCTTTGCTGAATATTCTTTGGCACATGGGACTATTGTCATCCATCGTTTCGTTCGTCGGATTGACGACAGCATCCACTTGTAGAATTGATATATCTCCAGTCCTAAAATCCCATAAAACCTTCAATTAAAATTCAATTGGATATTACAGTTAGTTATCCAAGTGAACACGGCTCATTTGGGCCACCAAAAAGTTCCCAATTTGCAACTCTCGCCCAACATTTTTTTTTGATAAGGTTGTTTTTCATTCACGCCTGAAAATTTTTTTTGCACAAAATGAGAATTTCAGATTCATCTCAAGAATAACTCACTTGGCGGAAAAATGGTAGAGGACTTTTCTTTTCGGAATAAAATTCCCGACAAAAAATGTTGAATAACATTTTTTGGTCAAACCAACCGTTCACGAGATATTTGAGTTTTTGGGGGAAATTTCGGGAGAGACAATAATGCTGGAGGAGAATACTAAATCGGGAAGTTATTGGTTCGGCCGTGATGGGTCTCCTTCACTCGGTGCGCTTGTTTTTCTTTCGGTCTTTTACCACAAGGCGATTTTTCGATTGATCGCTGATTGACATGGGAATGGGGAATCCTTGTGATGTGTCGGCTCCACCAACGAGTTGGAATAGTCCGTAAAACGGTGTTGGATCGGTATGTCCGACCATCTCGGCAGTGTCCTCACGTCGACGACATCAGGGGCGATACCCAGGGGTTCCATCAGCCTCATTCAGCTGAAAATTCAAGCAATGACCATTAATTTATTTGCAGTTTTGTACTTTCTCTTCACTTTCAATTTTCAAAGAGTCTTAATTCTTCTAAAGCTTGCCATATTTGGGGACTTTCATTGTTTTTCCAATTGTGGAATTTTTTCCATTTTGTCTTTCTAAAAATTTAGTCAAAACAAACATTAATTCTTACAATTTCTCGCGTCTAATTACGGTGGGATCTGGATATATATAAAATTAACATGACGTAGTTTGAACAGGGAACAACGCCAGACTATTGCAATTATACTTTCATGAGCTCACAGTGTTTCCGGACAAGAGAATTATGCTCCTAAGTGTTTAAATAATTTCATAATGGTAATTGCGGAAAAACTGAAAAATTATCTCCACAAAATAATAATAATAATAATAATAATAATAATAATAATAATAATAATAATAATAATAATAATAATAATAATAATAAGGAAGTACTTTGTTATTAATTCTAAATTTTTCCAGATTTCAAATTTAAAAATGAGACTTTTCAAAAAATTTTGGAAGAATTATGAAAAATTAAAAATTATAAAAAATTCCATTTGACATAAAATCAGTAAATAATTTGTTTTTGATTGGGTAAAAAATTGTAGAAATGCAAAAAAAAATGGAGAAATATTTAACCGACCCATTCAAAATTTTCGAAAATTTCAATGCATTTGAAATTTTTGAAAATTCGAGTAAACTTTGAAAAAAAATTTGACGTTTGAAAGACGAGCCAACAAAACCTTCATAGAAAATATACATGAGTTTAGAATTTTTTGGAACTCGGAAATTTTGTAATGTCCAAAAGAAATATCATAAATAAAAGAAAAGGTATTGAGAGCACACACGTAAGATCCACTTGAGCACGTCCATTATTTAACGCTTTATTAATTGAAACCAATACTTGGACATCTAACCTAAAATCCCTCAGCTTTACTGTCACGCGCGCCATATCTAAATCAGCTGTTCGAGAACTCGACTCCCCCCCCCCCCCCCCTCCCGCCATTAAAACTAAATGGAAAGGTAAAAAAAATTCCAAACAATTTCCGAAACAAGATGTTACAATCACAAACGCGTAATACATTTACGTAAATTTTTATAGAGTGAGAACTTTGGTCGCAGAAAAAAAAAAGTATCGAAACGAAAAACTCGGAATACTTGAAAGGGAACTGTACTTCCGTTGCAACTTTTTATATTCCACTTCAACTTTCTGATATTGCTATTAACTTGTCACCTTTTTTTCGCGATTATCACGGTCGGAAATTCTGCACAAACGCTTTTAGCACTGTTTTTCAACGTTTCGACGATTTAGGTGACGGTTGACGTGTCCCCAACTGATGTCTAGCACCTACTGCGCTAGATTCCACTAAACCCATGTGAATATGTGTCAATTCGATGTGTGGGTGACTGCGCATGCGCACACGAGTCTACGGGATCTTTGGTACATTCGGAATAATTAGTTTTGAAATCTTAAAAATTTTGTTCTTTCAAAATTTGTCGCAACTATTGTTTTCATAATGAAAAATTTTGAAAATTTTGAAAATTTTGAAATTTTGAAATTTTGAAATTTTGAAATTTTGGAAGTTTGAAATTTTGAAATTTTTGAAATTTTGAAAACTTTAAAATTTTGAAAATTTTGAAATTTTGAAAATTTTGAAATTTTGAAAATTTTGAAAATTTTGAAAATTTTGAAAATTTTGAAAATTTTGAAAATTTTGAAAATTTTGAAAATTTTGAAAATTTTGAAAATTTTGAAAATTTTGAAAATTTTGAAAATTTTGAAAATTTTGAAATTTTGAAAATTTTGAATATTATGAAAATTTTAAAAATTTGAAAATTTTGAAAATTTTAAAAAATTTCAAAATTTTGCAAAATTTGAAATTTTTTTGGCATTTCGGAAGTTCCCAAAAATTTTAAAAAATCTGAAATCTTTAACATATAAGTGTGAAACCGATGTGAGATTACGTGCGCATGCGCAAACGGTGTCACGGGGTGTGCGTTACATCTCGAATATTTGAACTTTCAAAAAATTTGAGTAGTGACTAACTGAGTATGCCCCGTTAGGGTCACAAAGAATATTTTGAGATTTCTAATTTACACACACACACACACACACACACGTGCGCGCGAACTTAGTCACCTACCACAAAGATCGTTATCAACCGTTGAGTCATAGATGACCGCGACGCCGAGAGACTCATGTGCGTCACAGAAGTGGAAGTGAGACGTCAACAGCAGTGCGGCCGCTGGAGCCTCAAACCCTCGGTATCTCCTTAATAATGCGGAATTAGAAGAAAACTCATAGAACATAAAATGTGTATTTTTGCATGAGGAACAACTTTCGTCAAGTGATTATTCGGCTAGCTCTAACCGTGGGCGCGATAGAATGATGTGAACAATTGAAAGTGTCAATAACTAGATATGTCTAAGTGAACCCATCGAAGTTCCATGGAGATGCTGCTAGCAACATCTGGAACACACACACACACACACACACACACACGGATTAAGGTTTATCGACGATCATTTTAATAAACTTCAAAAAACTGAAATTTAGGGAAATCCTGAAAATTCCGAAATTTCAGAAATTTTGCAAATTGTAAAAACACATAAGGAAAGCATTCCAAATTTCTTCAAACTAATTTGAGATCTCGATTTTTTTAAAGGTCGTTATTAAAGGTCTCAGACGTCTTCCTCAAGTGCAACTTTCTTCTTTTATTGAGGCTAGGCTATAATAATCCAGAAGCCATCCTTCGCTCGATAATGTACTAGCCGGGGCTTCCCCGACAAATCCCGCCAAATATCCGACCAATTTGAAAAATCGGACGCATAAGGTCAAGCATCCCTCGAATTTTCTGATTACATTTTTTTTACGTTAGTTGTGGAAAAATTACGTAGTATTGCTATATGCGATGGGGCACGTTAAGGGCTCCCTATGCGATTCCTATAAAAAGTATTCCTAAAGTGGAAATAAAAATCATTGACACCAGAATTAAGTTGATGGGAATTATATTCTTCGACTCGATCAGAATTCCCGCGGGTCACGCGTGCGTTGGCTTCACAGTGGCGCCATCTGTGGGGAAATTCCGCGCCATCAACCGAAAGCGTTTTTGGCGGATATCTTGAAAACTAAGAATATTAGCGAATGTTCATGTAGAGCTTTATTGTAGCTCTCAGTGTGCACTACAAAAAAGGTTCTCATGAAAATTGGCCTAGCTCCTTCGCATTTCGACATATGATGCCAAAACAAAATGTGAGAGATTCTCTCAGAGCGCGCCTGAAGAACGTTGGGGGAATGACGCATTTTTGGCGGGTATCTTGAAAACTAAGAATATTAGCGAATGTTCATGTAGAGCTTTATTGTAGCTCTCGGTGTGCACTACAAAAAAGGTTCTCATGAAAATTGGCCTAGCTCCTTCGCATTTCGACATATGATGCCAAAACAAAATGTGAGAGATTCTCTCAGAGCGCCTGATGAACGTCGGGAGAGGAGCGCGACTACTCGCGGGTTAAAAAATTCACATAAAATAAGAATATTTAAATATTTCCCAACAGATGTAATGAGGCATCGTAAATAGAAAATTGTTATCGACAGATTGGTGATAAGATTGTGATAATCTTCTTTCAGGCACAATAAAACGAAACCAGGCGCATTTCGTGTAATAATACGCGACAGTCTGAAATAAAAAAAGGAAAGAATAAAACGAGATACTCTGATGACAAATCACCAAATCGTGAAGTCATCGCATATCCTTGAGGTAAATGCCGGATATTTTCCGCTATTTAGGAACGAAGGAGTCAAATTAGCTGTGCTTGAAAAAAACATTAATTGCAAAAAAAAGAGTTTTAAAAATTGAACAGATTTTTTTTTCGTGGAATTATTTAGAAAATTCCCAGGTTTAAAAAAAATTGGAAAAAATTATACTTTGTTCATTTTTCTTTTTTTTTTAATTTAAATTTTTATTAATTCAAAAATTATGTGAGCAAATTTTTGAAAAAAAAAATTTTTTTTTTTTGCTATCTATAAAATTTTGCAAAGTGACAAATCGAAAAAAATCTATATGTCAACTATTCGGAAGTTGAACGAAACTGGAAAATTGCTAATAGACACTTATTTTAATTATTCCAAAAAATCCGAAAAATTGAAAAAAAAATTCAAAAAATGGTAAAAGCGCGCGAAAATTGCGAACTCTAAAAGTGCTAAAAATAAAAAAAAATGGAGACGTCCTTTCATCACGTAACACGGACATTCGCCTTTTTTTCATAGTATTTGTTGTGTCATCGGTATGCGAGTGGGATCGGCTTCTCGAGAACTCGTTAGCAAAATTAACAACATCGCAAATGACGCGTATCGATTTTATTTTTCTAGGCGAAACATTTTTTTTATTTTATTTTTCTTAACCCTTTTTTTAATTTTTCCCATTTTGTTCACGCTCTCAAATTTTTTTTTTAGGCTGCATACAAATGAACGAAAGATGCAGCATGGGATTACAGGAATAATATACGAATTAACATCTACGCACATTCGCGACTTTCGCGCTCCCCCGTCTTTTCAGTTTTTTCGAGGAGGGCAACCAGTTTTTACGGCATAACTCCCAAACCAGCCGGTTTTGGGGAAAATGTCATATAACATTTTTTGTAGGGAATTCAATTTCCGACAAAAAGTGTAATAACACATTTTTTGATACACCGCTTAGATAGTGAGTTATCGCGCGAAAACTAGAAGAGAACGGCAGAAACGCGATGCTAACATTTACGTGATTCCCAGTTCGCGGTTTATGTATATATATATATATATATATATATATATATGTGCCAATAAAATTCAGTAAAACTTACCGGGTGTTTTTCCATATACATATATCGATTTTCGAGACATCTCGAAAAAACGAATTTTTCAAAAATCGTTTTCTTCTAATCGCGTTTTTTTTAATTCGCGGAATCTCGCGCAAATTTGGTTTTTCGTTAATATCTCAAATTCTAGGGGAGTTAGCAAAAACGTTATCATAATCTATTTTGTAGAGGACAAAATTTGGCGCAAAAAATGTCATATGTAGTTTTTTGCTACGTCGTGTATTTTTCGAGTTATCCTCAAAAAACCGATTTTCAAATCGGGAATATTTAGCGCGTAAAAATGGCGCGAAAAATTTGAAATGCGACGATTTTTAGCGGGATTATTTTTTGATAAACAATACCTGGGTGAAGGTAGGGAGTCGAGTGCTCGATCGATGATATCAATAATTCCGTTGAGCCTCGAATTAGTCCAAACAAAATTCACAAAAGTTTAGGCAACGGGAGGAAACTTGAAAGAAGTTGGCTGTGTCAGGCGTGCGAGCCGCGAAACGACTTAAACAAGTTGTGGAACGAATTTTCACTTTTCGCGACGGAAAAACCGCGGAAAAGGAGAGGTCGGTGGGGAGGGATTAATCCAGTGGCCAATCGAACCGCGAGTTACGAGCACATCGTCTTCGGGGGAAAGACTATAAGAGAGAATTGACCTCCGGCTATGAGGTTGAATAACCTTGGATCGAAACTTATAGGTGCTAGGAGTATAAGCGATTTTACGCTACTATTAGTGACAATTTTACACTTTTTGAAAATTGGCGCACTTTTAAGAGTGGATTTTTTTTTTTTTTTATTGTCACTTAACATTTTTTGAAATCTTTCAAATCAACGGAACTTATCTCAAATTTTCCGATTTTTTTTTTATTTTTTAAAATTTTTCAAAATTTTTAATTTTTCAAAAAATTTTCTCAGATTCTTCAAATTTTTCAAAATTTCCAATTTTTTTCAAAACTTTCAAAATTTCTCAAATTCTTCAAATTTTTTTACAATTTCGCAATTTTTTCAAAAGAAAAAAAATGTTGTCAAAATTTCCAGATTTCCAATTTTTTTTTGAATTTTCCAAAAATTTTCAAATCGGCCGACCTTTTAATTTTTTTTTTTCAAATTTTTTAAAACTCTCACAGACTTTTAATCGCCGCGTCGCCGATTCCCATGAAGACCCGCCCAGTGGAATCCCATGAAGGCGCCTGCGTGACAGATCGTACCTCCTTTACCGAGACGCAAGAATGGCGGACGCGTGAGTAAATTCGTCTCTCAGTTCCGGAATCTCAAAAAATCCCAATAATCAGTTATTAATTAATCCGAAAATCCCCCAAAAACAATTTCTAACTAAACAATCTCGATACCCGTATCTGTATTTTTTTCATAACTCCAATTTTATTCGAAAAAATTGAAGCGCAAAAAATGACATCGACATACTCCAGAAACACGTCTAATAAATAAAACACCCGCTGCAACCTTCATGAACTAAAAATTCCAGTCCTGCAAAATTGAGCGATTTCAATTTTTGGCGGTTTTTTCAAAAAAAAAATTTCCTCCTTTTTATAAATTTTCACTTTGTCTTTTAGTGTTTTGCAATTCTAACCTAAAAAAGCAATGCACCGTGTGGTTTTGAAAAAAGAAAGAGGTTATGATGAGTGTTTTATGTTCATTTCTTTATAATGAATTTTTGTTTTTTCCAAAATATGTTTGTTCATGTTTTTTGAGAAATTTTCACAATTTTTTAGTGTTTTGAAATTTCGCATTGTGAGATCAATGTATAGAGTGGTTTCGGGTTCAAAATTTGTTACAACAAAGTGTTAGCTTTTAAATTTTGGCGGGTCTTTTAAACGGTTATATATATATATATATATATATATATATTGGATCACGTGTTGTGTAAATTGTCGAAATTTTTGTTTTATTAAAATGTTAGAAATAAAATCTCAAGATTTCACCTCAGAAGACAAATGCACAGTGGTTTTGAATTTAAATTTGTGTAATAATAGACTTTCTACGCTTTCTTTACTTTCCGGATTTCTTGGCGCGAATTTTTGAAAATCTGCTCGTTCATGTTTTTGGGATTTTCGTGAATTTTCGTTTGTAAATTTTCAATTATGAGTGTAATACCTAACTTAGAAGATTTTACGGAAAATTTTAGATATAACATGTTTTTTTTTTAAGTTTGAATAAGAATTTTGAGGGTTTTTTTTAAAATGATTTTTCTAGGTTTTGCAAATTTTTTATGTGTTGAGGATTTTGAGATTCCGAATTATAGGGGTGAGTGAATGTATGGGTTGTACAATTTTGTCTTTGTTTTTCAGGAAGAAAAAGGTTGAGAAGAAGGCGGAGCCCTCGAAGAAGTTGCCGGCAGTGCCTGAGTCCGTCCTGAAAAGGAGGAAGCGCCGTGAAGCAGCCAAAACTGCGCGTCTTCAGGTGTCCGTCAAGGTGAGAATTTTTCAGAAAACTTTTACCACTGCAAAAACTTGCGCCTTTTCCACTCGACAAATTTTTTTCCCAAAACAATTGCAATTTTCAATGTCTCAAATATTCTTAGGCTTCATATTATTAATGACAATTCTAATTGTCCTCCAAAATTTCTGAATTAAAAAATTTCGTAGCATTTTGTTTTGAGTTGACACAGGCATGGTGCTGCATTTTTTAAATAATTCATTACCTCCTACTGTGTCAAAAATTAATACAAGATCTTTTTCATTTGGTTGAAGTAATTGCTTCAGCTTTTCAAAGGTTTTACACAATGATTTTTCAAAATGTTTGTAATTTTTTTTTTTCACAAAATTTTGGATTATGAAAATTTTTCAATTTCCATAATTTTGAATAGATTTGCAATTTTATTATTCTTTGTATTTTATTAAATATTTGTTTGACATTACAATAGTTGGAAAAAAAATCAATTGATGGAATCGACCAACTTTTTTTTCTTTTGGAAACTGAGCTTTTATTTACATTTGTTGGAATTTTTTTAGGCACGTGTTGCACACTACAAAAAGAGGAAAGAAATCTTTAAGCGTGCAGAGTCGTACGTTAAAGAGTACAGGCAAAAAGAGAGGGATGAGATCAGGCTGAAGAGGCAGGCTAAAAATCGTGGGAATTACTACATTCCTGGGGAGGCTAGGCTCGCCTTCGTCATTCGTATTCGGGGGTGAGTTAATCCTTAAAGTAAAATAAAAAAACTGAAGTGTATTTTTTTTTATTTTTTTTTTATCTCCTTTATTTCATTAATTTTTATATTTATTGAACAAATTTACACTTTCAGTGTGAACCAAGTGGCTCCAAAGGTCCGCAAGGTTCTTCAGTTGTTCAGACTCAAGCAGATCAACAATGGTGTTTTTGTTAAACTTAACAAGGCCACAATCAACATGCTGCGAATTGTCGAGCCCTACATCACCTGGGGATACCCCAATCTCAAGTCCGTTCGGGAATTGATCTACAAACGGGGATTCGCCAAGATCAATCGCCAACGCATACCCATCACCAGCAACTCCATCATCGAACAGAAACTTGGTAAATTTATTTATTTATTTGTCTATTCATTTATTCATTTATTTATTTATTTGTTTATGTTTTAACTTCCCGATAGGGGAAGTTTATTTTTGATTGACTAGTGCAAATTGACATTGTTGAATTTGCAAAAATTGGGAGGCTGAGATACCCTTCGAAATTGCTCATCAATTTTTTGTTCTTTTTCCATTGCAAAATTTTCTTTTCAAGTTTTTTTTCCACATTTTTGATTTTTTGATTTTAATTTTTTTTTTCTTGCAAGTCTCGGAAATGTGTAAATGTTTTGGAAAGATGCATTTTTTTAGTCAGTTTTTGGATCTTAAACTTGTAATTTTTTGGGAATTATTAAAGTTTGTGAAATGTGTACAGATTTTGAAAGGAGGTTTCAAATTTTTGGAATTCAAGAAATTTTTAGTTTTTTTAAAAAAATATTTTAAGTTCTTGTAATTTAGGCAGACTTTGATATGCATGTTTGCTGAATTTATTGACAAGTCCATAAGGGTTGATTAATATTATTAAATCCTCTCTCTTCCAGCTTGTCATAAATAACATGAATTTCTCAGTTATGATCTTTGACAATTTTATCGAAGAATATCGGTGATTCAAACATTTTCTTTACCTTTCAATTAACCTACATTACAATATTTAGTGATACAACTTTTTATTTTACCACTTACATTTTTTATTTTTTTTTTAGGAAATTCTGGGCTCATCTGTACTGAGGACTTGATCCACGAAATCTTCACTGTTGGAGGAAAATTCAAGTATGCCAGCAACTTCCTCTGGCCATTCAAGGTAATATATATGTATATTTTTTTTCTACAAAAAATTGTAAAATCAGAGTCTGATTTTTTTATTGCCTCAGATTTTTTTTTCTTTAAATTGAAAAAATCTTCGACATTCCAAAAAGTCATTCAAAGACAAAATTTTTTTTATCCAATAATTGCAGTTTCTAATGTCTCCGAAATCAATGTTTTCTGTGTTTTGTGAATTCTCAATTTTTTCCAATTTACTAAAATGAAAAAAAAATATAAGATTTTGCGTTGAGTTGACATAGGCATGGTGATGAAATTTTTTAATAGTTCATTGCCTCCTACTGTGTCATAAATTAATACAAGACCTTTTTTTATTTTGTTGAAGTTAGTGCTTCAGCTTTTCGAAGGTCTTAAACACTTCAATTCTCTGCTCACTCATTAATTCTTTTTTTTAATCAATATCATTATTTTACCATTTACAATGATCACATTAAAACACTTGTTCGCGATCAATTAAAAAATCTCAAAAAATTGTTTCATCAATGATAAAAAAATTTCAATAAAAAAAATGATCAGACCAAAAAAAAAATCGTATCATCGTAACATTGTTGCAACTTTCAAAGTTGATGAATGAAAATTAATTAATGTTTTCTTATTTCAGTTAAACACCCCAACTGGTGGATGGCGCAAGAAGACCAATCACTACGTCGAGGGTGGTGATTTTGGTAACCGTGAGGACAAGATCAACGAGCTCCTCAGGCGAATGGTTTAGGTGTAACTAACTGTACTCTGACAAAAAAAAATAAAAAAAAAAGTACGTTTTCACACGGACATGGTCCATTATCAATTGATTTGTCCATTTTCTCCCGATTTTTTATCGATTTGAAAAAATAATTTGTTCAGCAGATATCGACGTTTTAGGGCATTTCTAATTACTTTAGCCTCTTTTCAAAGAAAGAAAGATATATATATATATATATATATATATATGTGTGTGTGTGTGTGTGTGTGTGTGTTTGAATTTTTTAATATGAAAATTTCCATTTTTTCAATTACGTTAAAAAAACTAAGCTGAATTTATTCAATTTTTTTTTTTTTTTTTTTTTTTAATTTTATTTTTGACAAATTTTCTGAATTCGGAAAATCCTAGGACCGAATAATTTTTTCTTATAATTAATCTGTTGGACTTTGTTCCTTACGTTGTTTTTTTTCTTAATTTGTAGTTATCTAGAGAGTTTGTTGAAAAATGGCAGAGAACTTTTTTTTCTGTACAAAATGATCTTTAAAAATGTTGAACATTCTTTTAGAAAATCACTTGCTCACGAGTGGATGGGGAACCATAAGATTTTTATATATTTTTTTTCTCAATTCATCAATATATATGATGTTACAAAATGTTTGAAATTTGAGAAAATTTTGAATGACCAAGAAAGTTTATAATTTGCATTTTTTTCTATCTATCTTTTATAATTCCCGACAAGAGTCCAAAATTCTTCAACAAACTTTCTACTTTGTAATTAGCGCAAATAAGACACAGTAGAAATTCGAATGAAATGAGTTGCAAGTCGTGCGCATGCGCACACCGCGTCTATAATGTCATACGGATTTCGCGCACCTCCTGTACATGTGGCTTATCGTAATCTCACGATTTTTTCTAATAACCATGTGATGTGTTCTTGTCACCCCGTAATTTTCACATTTTCCCAAAAATTTTCAAATTTCCCCTGTTTTCCACGTGCAAAAAAGTGTGGAGTGCGTTCAAAAAAACTCAGCGACTTGAAGAGCGTAAAAAAGCAACATAACCTGTGCATTTCATCATTCTAATCGTGAGTGCTAATTTCGCTGATAAAGCGCTGACAATTTTCATAACCGTGGAAACAAATTCTTTCGTTATTTTCAAAAAGCCCAAAATTTCCCGCGAAAATCGAAAAATTCGCGACCAACAATTTCACGATTTGGCGAAGCGCAAAACTGGGAAACAAGTAGTCTCAAGTTCCTGAGATCGAATCCCCCTCATTCCACATTTTTTTTTCGCACAAACCACGATTTTTCAATTTTCAACAAAAGTCCACAGAATGTGAAAATTGTTTTAAATATTGCATAATTTTTTTTTAACACCGGAGTAGAATTTTCGCGCCATAATTTGAAATCCCCGCGAAAAGAAGTGTTTGTAAGATTCGACATAACCTGCGCGCCCCATCATTTTTTTCCCGCGCAAAATCACATTTTTAAATTTTGACATAATTAAAACCGCTGACGAAATTCGCGGTAATTTTTGCCTCCATTTACCGCAATAAATAATGTTCTTTTTTTCGTGCAGTGCGTTTACATTTTGGCACTGTTTTTTGCTGAATTAGGATAGTTAGAAGAAAAAAATTGCGCGGTGTCAAAAAGCGCGGGAAAATTGTGAGATTGAACTTCCGCTGTCGGAAAGATTTTAGTCCAATTCTAAATTGATTTCTACCGAATTTCCAAGTGCGCTCGGTGAAAAAAAAAATTATAAATGGTCAATTATTAATTGATTTGCGTTTTTTCAGATTTCGGGAAACCACGTGCTCCAATGAGCGGCTGTGATCTATCGCAGACAGTCTCCCCAAAAATGCGAAATTCGAATGGGAAAATCGGCTGACAACATAACCTGATAGTGCCTCTACCTCGAGGGTGAGTATTTGTGTAATTAATACACCTCATTTCCTTGATTTAATTGCGTTGAAAAGATTCTCACATTAAAACTAAAAACACTTACTATAAAGCCAACGTTTGCCACTTCCAAGGCTCCCAGTTCTTAGTACAAATTATAAAAAAAATTTGTTATCGCACTTTGCGCTTTGGCCTCGTGGCAAGGGACAGCACTGATAATCTCAACTTTCCCGGATCGAATCCTTGTGATAGCATGAACATTTTTAAATTTTTCCGAAAAATCACAATTTTTTGTGATTTACTTTTCTCTATTTCAAAATTGTAAAATTGCTTTTTGTAAAAATTCCTAATTTTTCGTAAGATTAGAACATTTTTTTTAAGTCCATATTTAAAGGGCGCTCTGAAGACAATTTCATAGATCTGATTTTATAGATCTATAAAATTTTTGTAAAAACAATTTTTTTCTTTCAATTTTCGACAAAAAAATCTTTTACACAGATCTCGCAGGAACTGATCATCAATCATCAAACATAGTCACATCATGTCCTCAAACGCGGCATCAACATCGGGAACACCTGTACGTGGCAAGGGTCCCTTACAGGGTGCCTCACGCGTGTTCGTTCTAACCCCAGATATGCTAAAGAAACTGGGGCTTGCAGATCAACTACAACAAATTCAGAATAAAATCAAGCCCGCTGGCACTATTCCATTAAGTTCCGGCTCTTCCAGCCGAGTTAAATCAGTTCCGAAAACTGTAGATAAAATAAAAAGCGCGGTGAGAATTGAAAAGCCGGTGGCGGAAAAGGTAGTTTCCAATGCTAAGAAGAGCAAAGTCGATGATAACACCCGGAAAAAACGGGGATTCACCATTCCTAAGAGTTTGCTCAAGCTCCCGCCAAAAAGCAAGAAGGTCCAGAGTGATCAGGTAGATCCGGAAGTGGGGAACTCCCCCAAAAAACGGGGCACTTCCGGTCGAGAAGAATCCAAAAGTTCGATCAACTTGAAGGGAATTGGAAATGAGCCTGAAGCTCGCCATTCAGATGTCCTGAATGAGCTTTCACCCGACGAAAAAGGATCGAGTAACTTGGAAGATGGTCAAATGATAGATTTGATTGAAATTTCCGAGAGGTCCCAAGAGAGGGCAGCACTTGACAATGCTGGAATGGATCTCGATGAAAGGTTGGGGGACATATTCGGAGAGGCCGTGGGTCAGCCGGACTCAAGGAAACAGAAACAAATGTCGCGTGCTAATCGTGAACGAAAAGAGACAACGGAAGTTATAGAGCTGATCGAAGTTTTGGAGGAGGGAGCCGAGAGTTCTGACGATTTTGGTAATTTTTCGGAGATACTTGGAGATTCTGGCAGTGTTGGTTTTCAGGATGAGGCTGGAACTGACGAATCAGAGGAGATTATCACTGAAATTGATGATTCAAACAAGCCTAGAGCTGCAGAAAAGGCCGTCCAGGATTTGGGCCAAGAAGCTGGGAAGTCAGTTGCCAATGAAGAGCGAATGGAACGGTCTGATGAGAAGTTTGGCGAGGAGCCACTGGAAGGTGCTGATGAATCATCTGCAGAGACAGGACAATACAAAAAAGCAGAACAAACTGATCAATGCAACAAATTTTCCGCAGAAGTTCTTGAAGAAGAGGTTGCAGAGTCACCAAAGAATCAGAAAATTGGGGAAAATGGGACCAGTAGACCAGAGGTATCAAAGGAGCTCAAACTTCCAATGGACCGGACACCTGGAAAAGTCAAAGCGCCTCTAGTATCCCCAGCAACCTTAATCCAACATGAGGAAGCTTCCACAGCCCAAGAACATCCACCCTCAACCGATAACTTACCAGAATGTGACAGGAAAAAGTCGAGTGATCTCGAAATGAGTAGACCAGACCTTGTGAAGAAACCTGGAAATATGATACACGGGAGATCCTCCAGACCAAAGCCAAACGTCTCACGAGGCAGGAGGCCCCAAAGATCCTCCGTTGATGCAAAAGAACCATCAGAAGATGCGAAGTCTTCTCTCACAGCTCCAGGAAGATCACCAACATCATCGGGTGTCCAGAACGTACAACGGAGGCGATCCTCAAGAACTCCGGACAATTCGAAACCAAAAGCTGATTGTTCACCTTCTCCAATCAAAGCATCATCCAGGGCCTCGAAGGAGGAAGATACTAAGATAAGTCAGGAGCGATCATTAACCAACTTCGATGTTCTCATGAAGGCAGTCGACATCAACTTGCAGCAGGAAAACTCCTTGATAAGTCATCGACTTCCAGCTACGAAGGATCTCTCAACGACTCATGAAAACCATCGAGAGGTGACACAGACGTCGTTCGTTGATCATTCCCCTAAAGGGAAACATAAGAAGCTGGCTGAGAGCCTAGGGTCTCCAAAAAGCTCAGAAAAATCCGAGAAAATGGAGGAAGGTCTTGGGCAGCTGAGAGACAATGAGGAAGGAAGTGTAACCGGGGAAAGTGAGGATAAAACTTCGAAGAGACTAGTTCCCAAAAAGCAGAAAATGACTAATTTGACGGAAGTTGCGGTAGCGTTGCAAGATGGAGCGACTGGCAGTGTAAAAACGGAGAATGCTAAAGTGAAACAGGCAAACCTGACGGACAGTGGGGAAGACAATAAATGTGCCATTGAGAGAGAAATAGAACTTCCTGATCAGTTGTCGATCACCCAGAAACCTGCCGAAACCATGGAGCCTTCACAATCGCCGAGGGACCTACATAAACCGGAAGAAAGTCCAAGAAAGCGGAAGTCCCAAATGAGTGGTTCTCCCATCCATCGGAAACGGTCTCGAGTCTCGGTTCAGCTTCGAAACCCCGCAGAGAACGTAATTTCATCACCTATCAGGACTTCCGGTAGGTCGGTGAAGCCCAAAGTGTTTGCGGATTGCATTACCTGGTCGTCAAATACACATAGCACCAAATCCGACATCAAGGAAGTCGTTGCCGACCGATTTGTAAAGAACGACGGAACTTCTTCGACGGAAGACGACTCTCCTAAGAAGCTAATTATCGACGAGTCGATATCTTCAGAAGACGAAGGAACCGAGTTGAGGGGAAAGAATTCCCGGAAGAAGCCAGCAATCGATGGAAGCTCGAACCGGTTAAGGACCAGAAATCGTCAAATGAGTTTGCTGACCAACGAGAAGTCTTCAACGACATTCAGTGACCATAGTATCAACAAAGGTGCTTTAGAACCAAAAATGGACGAAGGGAAAGCTACCAAATCCAGAAAACCTGTTGACGTTTCTACAAGACGAAGGTCACCGGAATTGACAGCAGCGGATATGGAACATTTGGAAGAGGATGGAAGGAGAGCTAACAGGCTTCAGCCCTTCGACGGCGCAAAACACGTAGAACATTCAAGGGAGTCTTCTCTGCTGTTGAGGGCAGAAGAACAGGAAACTAGGGAGAGCAATGACGGAGTTGCAAACGCAATCGTAACTGTTCCAGCTTTTTTAGGGGAGGAATCCCCTGTTCCCGGAAACAGAGCTGAGGAGAATATAACGTCAAAAGTTCCAGCGAAGACACACTTGAGAAGAAAATCTCAAATACCCAAGAAGACAGAGGTGGTAGACATTTCGAAGGAAGTTGAAACTCCCGGAAGTCGCATCTCTGCAGATGAGAAAGAACTTAATGGTCCGGAGACATCGGATGTTCTTGAAGACTTGTACGAGAAACTTCCTGAGGAAAACCCAGTTGAAACACCTCCAGTTGTTCCTCCTGGAAGAACCATTCCACATGTCGATCTTTGTTCACCAGACAATAACACTTCAGAGATTACACGAAAGTCAGCAACAACGCCCAAACGAGATCGGCTTTGGACACCAAAACCATCAGAGATTTGCGTTGTTGATTCAGGACCCGATGACGTTGAACCTCGTAGTGATTTGCCAGTACAGCTTGGAAAGAAAGTGTCGAATGCAGTGGTAGAAATAAACCAACCAACGCGGCGAAAATCAGACGTATCAAGGGAGATCAAAGCAGCGGGAAGCATCAGGATCTCTAGGAGGTCGTCTCGCTGCTCGAAAGAAGTGCCGGATCAGAGTAACGAGCCGAAGATCGTTCACGAGGATCATCTGGACGACAACGCAGAAGAAATCGAGTTTTCTGAAGCATCGGACGTACCTGAGGACTACCATAACGAAGATCGCGATGGAAACTCGGAAACGTCTTCCATGACATCACCTAATTCGAAAATGTCTCAAAAATCCAGCGCATTCTTCAAGCTTTTCAAATATACTCCCAAATCAGCTCAAATACACTCTACAAAGAAACCACAAAATTCTCCATTACAAGTCACCCTAACATCTTCTGAACCCACCACATCTGATATTCCTCCGGGAAGTGCCCCAGGCACTATTCTCCCTCCGAAATCTCCCGCCAAAAAGGAAGACCCACATAAGCATCTTCCACATGCGTCGGACTCTTCTCCGCCTCCTCCCCTTCCAAAGGTTTCAGAATCCCCTCAGATCCCTGGGAAGCGCGGACGTCGAAGGCGGAAGTTAACCGAGCTCGAAAAGCTCCTTCCGACGACCGTTGCGCCTCACTCTACAGACTCCCCAGCTGACCCTTTGCCCCTTAATAAAGATGCCCAGACAGCGACAGGAGTCGCTCGTGCCCGAAAACCTTCACTTCTGCTCAGGAATCCTGACGAAACTGATGGGAAAGGGCTCAGTGCTTCTGACTCGGACGATTCTGTCCAATTCGAGCCTCCCCCTCCCACCCGAGGACGAAGTCGCGGTAGAGGTAGAGGTCGAGGTCGGGGTCGTGGCCCGGGCCGCTCGCGCGAATCTCGAGACCTCGAATACACTCCCCGAATCACTTCCGTCCCTTCAAAGGATGCTCAAGTGACGCTCGAGAACTCCGACCCTGAAACTGAATTAAATCTGAGCAATCTTGATGAAACCAATACGAAAGATCCAAGTTGTTCAGTATCTAATGATGTCGATACACCGCCTCCCAGCCGAAGCCGAGGTCGCGGTCGTGGTCGAGGTCGAGGTCGCGGGCGCGGATCGCTCCGGGCATCTCTAGATCTTGAAGATACCTCTCGCACCGACTCCCCCTCTTCTGATCCGTTAGAGAAATTAGAGAACCCTCCACCTCCTTCACCGCCGAAGGAAGACTCCCAAGAAAATCTACGCTCCCAAAAGACTTCGCAGCTCCGCAAGAATCTTGTGGAAGCTGACGGAAAGGGGTCGAGTCCTTCCGAATCTGAGAACATTGTCTCACCTGTTCCATCGCGGGGCCGAGGTCGCGGTCGAGGTCGAGGTCGCGGACGATCTCAAAATCTCGAAATCACCAAAGAACCTTCCGAGGCACAAGATTCCCTCATCAATGCCGAGGAACCTGACAGGAAGGATTTGAATCCGTCCGACTCTGAGGAGGCAGATCGCCCCGTCCCCGCCAGGGGCCGAGGTCGCGGTCGAGGCCGTGGTCGTGGTCGCGGTCGTGGTCGTGGTCGCTCCCACCCGAATCCTGCAGAGGATTCGGACGCCCCTCACGATCCTGATGAAACGGATGGAAAGGACTTGAATGCTTCCGAATCCGAAGAGGTCGACCGACCTCCCCCCTCCTCTCGTAAACGCCGAGGTCCAGGTCGACATCGCGGTCCAGTTGTTCCTCTGGATCTCGACTATACTCGAACCCGTTGCGTTCCGTCAGATGGCAAGACCATTGAGAAAGATCCAACAGAGGCCACCAAATCCGGCAAGCCACCTGGGAAGACCGTCACTTGCGGTAGGTGTTTGGAAGAGATGTCGAAAGCTGCATTTCCACGGCACAATTTGACGAAGCATAACGAGATGGCTTGGATCGATGGCACCACCATTCCTGATTACAGCGACCAGAGGGAGCTGGCGAGTCAGCTCAGCAAAACCAAGAAGAAGAAGGCCAGCCTCGTCTGCGAGACCTGCGGAGAAGGGAAAAAGTCGGTTCACGGGTATGTATCATTTTGATTTGTTGGCAATTCTGTTATCACCTAATACACTCCATTGCAGCTTCATCTCACACATCGTCTTCTGCGGTAAAACATCGGAGGAGCGTCAGTCCCTCATGTGGACTTGTCCACAATGTCGTGTAGTCTTAATGCCGGCCTCGCAAGAGTATCACGAGCGCCAGCACCGTGATTTAGAATCGCGAGGACCTAAGCCAAAGCCCACGGATCTCATTTTTCCCGACGATCCCACCTCGAATGCGCGCCGCAAGCGCAAAGCCGCCGAACGTGCAGCAACCAAGATCACGGAGTTTACGGAGTTGGTGAAGGGTGCAGAGGAGCCCGCCGCCAAAAAACGAAAGCTTGCTCGATTCAAGGAGCTGATCCAGCCGCCGCAGCTCACTCGTAAAGTGCCAGGTGCAGATCAATACGAAAGGAACAAGCTCTGGCGGATCTTGACCAATGACTAACTTACATCAAATTCTTCTGTTCAGGTGTCTGGAAGTCCATTTGGGGGGGAACTTTGAGCCACGAGCCTGTGGTGTTCTGCCGACAACCAAACTGTGAATTCTCCGCTAGCAGCCTCGATGAAATGTGCAAGCACTGTGGTCTCTGCAACTTTACACCAATCGTCGATTACACTTGCAGAGTCTGCGGCTTCCATTGCTTAACGAAGGACGAAGCAGTGGAACATGTGCAGGATAACCACCAGTCAGAACTGAATGCAGAGGACTCGGACTACAACGCTAGCACAGAAGAAGAGGATGACTACGACCCGCAGTTGGAGCGTGGACTTGAGGATGGTAGGAGTCGGAGGTGGCTGCAGAGGTACTCTGATAGGCCCAGGGCCAAGTTCATGCGGGATGTCATGGATATGAGGTATGTTACATTGAAGTCTAGCCTTCCCAAAATTTTGGTTGCCTCTTCCTCACAGTAGGTCTCGACATTCTCTGATTGCTCTAGGCACAGTCCGAGAGATCACCACTTCCCCGCGACCTGGCACTGGACCATGGACTTCGAGAACAAGTATTACCATCCTGATCTTTTCGAAGCCCTCCGGCCAAATGCTTTTACGGCAGTTGGAAGACCGGAAGGCTTCCTTCCGCAGGTTAGAACCTCCATGAGAACGAGTATCAAAGGGAGGGAGACGCGAGATGCTGAGTGGAAGAAATGGAACAGGTTTGTAGATACTCATCTGCTTCAGTGTGAACAATCCTCCTAGACTCTCTGCATGACACATAAAGTATGCACATAACATGGTTGTAAGGGGCGAAACAGAAAATAGTGGAAAATGAAACAGTGATGAAAACGAGAAATGCAAATCGAATAAAATTGGAAAGGCGGAAAACAAGCTTTGGCCAAAATGAAATTATGTACAATGGTGTAAATATGTACAATAGGATGCCGACAAAAATAAAAATAAGTCGTGAGCATCTAACGACTATAATAAGTCCAGAGCAAAATAACCCTATAGAAAAAAAAAAAATAAAAAAAAAATAAAAATGTTGGGGAAGGAAGCATTGAGACGAGAATTGGTGAAGTACGTGAAGGAGTGTAATGAGAAGGAATGAAGCATGTGGAGGCAAAATGTAGCAAAGTGCTAAATAAATATCAATCAATCAATCAAAACCATGGCTTGTTACAGGTTTGAAGGTGGTTCCATGGAATCTACCCTAGTATTTTTCACGGGCGGTCCTGTCTGGGCCCTGGCCTGGCTACCAATACCCGCCATGTTCTATGGCACACAGTCCAATCAGTTTGTCGCTTTGAGCACTCACCCAGAGATGGCGTCGTCGTACGAAGTGGGGAGATCCTACACTTTCAAGAATTCAATTCAAGTGTGGAATGTAGGGCCCCTGGATCACGCAGGATCTGCTCTACGAGCACCCATGCTGTCCTACTGCATTGCCCATGAGGGCGGGACTGTGTGGGCGTTAGAGTTCTGTCCTTCCGGATGTTACGATACAGGTTTGAGGGGACATAAGGGTCTCAGGAGGATGGGTCTTCTAGCAGCAGCAATGTCCTCTGGCTATGTCCATATCTTCTCCCTGCCCTTTCCTGATGATCTGACCGATCTTGGTGGAGATTCTGGACTAGTTCTGGAGAGCAAACCTGTGATGATCCTCCATGTGAACTCCGGGGAGGAAAACCCGGACTATCAGGTCATGAGCCTGAACTGGGGCAAGACAACACAACATAACACACTAGCAGCAGGCTTCTCCAATGGGTATGTGGCAGTTTGGAACTTGAAGGCAGAGTCACCCTTGCTGATGACCAAAATTGGGGACACTATTCATTTGAATCCTTACATGCATTTTTATGCTCATGGACATGCTGTTATGTTTGTCAGTATTCTTCCAGTGGAGAGCAACAGGTTCTTGGCTACTGCGGGAATGGATAGAAATTCCAGGTAGGGTTCGTTAGCATTCTGCGCATGCGCGAGATTTTTTGGAGGGGAAAATAGGTTGGAGTGATTGGGACAATCAGAGGTGGAGATTGACCATACTACCTATCATGGATCGAAGGGGTTAAAAATTTTTTTTTTTAATAAAATAAAAAAAATTGAAAAAAAAAGATTTTTTGCATTTCAGACTTTGGGATCTGGAAGATCCCAGCTTAGCCGTCTGGGGCGTCAAACGAGGGATTGCAGTCAATGGGACCTGGATGACCCATTGGCCCATTCTTTTAACTTGCTGCGATCATGCTCTTGGTACGGGTCATACACAAACCTACGTTGCAACAGTGCGCGAGAGGACAAAGCGCCTTCTACCAATACTACCAGCCAATTCTCCCGTTTTTAGCATTGCAAGCTCTGACTGGGTGAATGGCGTCTGCCAGGGCACAGACGCTGGAGAGGTGGTGGCAATCTTGCCACCCCAGTTGCTCTATACACGTGATATTAATAAAATTGCGACGAGACGCTGGTTAGTCAGCAATGTACACGTTGTGGACTTCGAGACTGGAGAGTCTGAGAAGCCAATCAAGGTATTGAAGCTATTTAGTAAATGGCGTCTAGGGCTGAAAAAAAAATTCCAAAAATATTCTTAAGAAAAAAAAAATTGGAAATATTTTGCAAAAAAGTTCTGTCGAAAATTTGGAAAAAAAAATTGGCAACAAAATTCTGTTGAAAGAAATTTTCATAGTATTTTGGAATCATTTAGTCTAAGACTGAAAAAAGTTGAGAAAAAATTTTTTTTATATACTTTAGAAGGGATACGTGTACAAGCCGGAGACCTATGAGGAATGTGAGAAGAGATTTGGTATGGAATTCCACAATGATTTTGATAACAGAAAGGGCGCAGCTTGGCTAAGTCTCCACGAGAAAAAGGGATACCTAAACTCGGACAGTATGCAATCTGTGAATATAGAGCAATATCCATTCGCGGCGGTCAACAGGGTGAGTGGAGGAGTGATGGTCTCCATAACATTCATAAAATCAATAAATAAAAATAAATAAAAATAGAAATAAATAAAAAAAAATGGCAATTTTTTGTCAATGCTATTCAATCAGTAGCAGACAATTCGTCAATTTCACCCGCCAATTTGTGGTTCGTGGGCGTCACGATAGTGGCGCTGGCGTTCTGCAGTCACCATTGGCTGCCTCCACTCGAATAGTGTCAAAAGCGGCCCGTGATTGGCTGGCGCCGCCAGTGGCACTGTGTCACGTGGTCACGTCACCTGTTGTCACGTGGTTTGAAAAACAGTCGTTTCGAATATTCAGTAAATAAAAAAAAAATAATAACAACTTAACAAAATTGTTATATAGTAGCCTCTAAATTAGATTTCAAAAATTAAATTAATTTATTTACAAATTATTGGAAAATTGAAAAAAAAAAATTATTTAAAAATTAGTATTTTTAAAAATTAAAAATGAAAAAATAAATAATTAAATTTGAAAAATCAGTGTTTTTAAAAATTGAATTAAATTTAAAAATAAAAAATAAAAAAAAACATGTTCTTCATTTTTGAATTTTTTTGATGGAAAAATTAATTTTATGAAAAAGAAGATTATTTTATTCTGTGAAAATTTGTCCACCGGTTTCTGGTAAACAACTGTGATCAATGAATAATTGATAATTGCAGATTGCATGGAACGCAAATGCCTGGAGTCACCACTGGATCGCTGTAGGCTATCGCAACGGTCTTATCAGAATTCTAAATCTTCGGAAATTGAACAAGTACAGTATTACTGATGAGCTGCTCTCCCAACACGCTGAGGCCTTTGGGAGGAGAGCAGCTGAGAAAAGTACATGACTCGAGTGGCCCAACTTGACGGAAAATGGGTAAAAGTTTTTCACGATTTCTCATATTTTTGCATTGTAAAGAGTAGGTAATAAATCAAACACTTGTGATATTCATGATAAATTTCATGTAAATACACTGTAAAAAATTAACGTTGTACTGATCGTTTGAAGTTCTGAAAAAATAAACGTTATATATTTGTATAAAAAATGAGGTGATTTTTGGTCAGTCGCTAGAGCTCACATTTTGTTTTGGCATCATATGGCGAAATGCGAAGGAGATAGGCCAATTTTATGAGAACGTTTTTTGTAGTGCACACTGAGAGCTACAATAAAGCCTTATATGAATATTCGGTAATATTCTTAGTTTTCAAGATATCTGCCAAAAAAGCTTTCGGTTGATGGGACAGAATGTCTAATTTTTCTGCTTTTTATTTTTTTTATTTTCACAATCCGAAGTTTTAAACGTTTTTGCGGATTACCTCAATTTTCTGAAATTTTGGAGAACAATGACATTTTGAAAATTCCTGAAATTTTTTTGGGAATTTTGTGGATTGTTTGTCAAAATTTTGAAAAAATCATCTGCCAGTCAAAATTCGACAAACGTTTTTCAATCAGCAAAGTTCTTTGATGCCAAATTCTTTGATAAAAAAAAAATGGTATTTTCAAAATTTCCAAAATTTCCAAAATTTCCAAAATTTTCAAAAGTTGCAAAATTTCAAAATTTCAAAATTTCAAAATTTCAAAATTTTCAATAAAATTGGATATTCTGTAAATTGGATGTCCGTCTAGCTTGGTTTGTCATCAAATATCTCAAAATTGGAGCCAGCTACGGGCCTTATCATATAATCCTTTCTGGTAGAGCGAAACGAGACGCACAAATTTGTCATGAAGCAAATTTCGATATCTCCTCTAATTTTCGAGATATCCAGCACAAACCGGGACGACTCCACCAACCTTTTCCTACCGATTTCTACACCCGAAAAAATTATACATGCAATGCTCCATAAAAATTCTCTTCCCAAATCGCTGAAAACCGATATTATAGGGCTTAAAATTTCAAATAAATATCATGAATACGGCAGCCTTCAACTGCCGCGCGTCCGACACTGTGCGCATGCGCGTTAGATCGTTGCGCCCGAGCAGTTCAAACACGTGTTCCGTGTCGAGTGGCTTTTGTATTTATTATCACGAACTTAACGCGTAAACAGACTCCAAATGGACCACATTGGGCGGAAGTGGTGCGGAGAGTGCCGAACCATTCCGTAAAACTCGATTCCATCAGTTGCGACGCCGCCAACTCGTGCACAAGAGCGTCTCTCATTTTTCATCCGATTTTTTCGGAATTTTTTGACCATTCAAATTTTCTTTTTTTTTTTTGCTATTCTCAATCCAAAAATTAACCCTTGTCAAATTTATTACATACATAATTATTGACTTAATAAAAAAAAAAAAAAAAAAAATTTAATTTCAATTTACGTTTTTGATTTATGTGACATTAAAATTTACGCAATTTTTTTTTACATTCGCGGTTTCAAGGAAATTTCAATTATAAAATTTGGACTGTTGAATTTTTCTAAAATTTGCAATTTGTGAATCAATTTTGGAAAAATCTGTGAATTTTTGGCGGAGATTTTTGAGCAAGTTTGTCGGATTTTTGGAAATTTTTTTTTATGAAAATGGGAAAAAATCCGTTGAAGTGGAAGCTGAGGAGCCTCGGTTATCTGATGTTGTTTCTTATGGGTTTTTTTGTGATTTTTATTTTTAAGAAAAATCATCATTTTACGTCGGAGTTTACTATTAAGAACACTCGGGCCGAAGCCGTTTGGGAGTTCGTTGCGGATTTTAGTAATATGATGAAGTTGAATCCGACCATGTAAGTGTTTACCAATTATGGTGTTTCATTGAATTGTTTATGGTGTTGCCAAATATATGTTACTCGTCATTTACCTCTTTCTTAAATATGTAAAAATCAAGGGATGTCAATTGACTTAAATAAAAAAAAAAAGAGTTTTCTCTCTGCTTTTCCTAAAAACTTATTATCTCGTTACCAAGTGGCTTATTCCAAAAATGTTATATCACATTTTTTGTAGAGAATTTGATTTCCAAAAAAAAATGTTTGATGTTATTTTTCTCTAGATCCAGTGGGTAACGAGATATCCCCCAAAAACATTGAAAAAAAATCGCCGGTTCTGGCTAACCACTGGACCCATGGTTGGAGTAGACTCATAATACCTTCAACCGGCGATATCTCCTTAATGACGGGGACTAGCGACAAATGTTATATAACCGAAAATGTGTGTTATTGAATCAGGAACAACTTTCGTTGCAAACTTTTTTCGCTAGGTTCAGCGGTTTTCCTGATACGACGTTATTAAGTGTCGGAAAATTATTGCTTCAGGAACGTGATAAAGTATTACCTTGTTAATGAATAAAAAGGGAGAGTTCATGGGGGAAAAAATTATTTTACTGAGTAGGCTTGGCGGGATTGTCTCAGAAATGCTCACACACACACACACAAATTCCGCAGGAAAAAAAATTCCGTAAATAACTCCAATTTAACAAAAATTTCTGTCATTATCTGAAGGCACTTCCGGTTTTACACGTGATAAATTATCAGAGAGCACTTCCGGTTCCGGTATTTTGACTCCAATAAAGTAGTTCAGTAGATCAATAAAATGGATTATTTATAATTATTTTTTTTTATTATTCAAATATTAAAAAAAAAAATTGACATCCCATATTAAAAAAAAACCTAATTTAAAAAAATAAATTTTGATTCAACATTTATTTTCACATTTATGACTCATCGATAAGTTACATAAATGATTTTTATGATTTTACAGAGAAGAATTTGACATAATCAACGAGAGTGGAAACTACGATCACTGGAAATATTCCGTCAAATATACCGAGCATTTGCATCATATTCCGTCGATAAAAAATACAGCGCATGGACATTTTTCGATTAGACAGGATGGAAGTCTTTACAGAATAACATCGAATCATCAAACGTGCTTTTTCGATGGTCTAAACTGTGGTAATTAACCTTGATATCTATATCATCGCATCATAAATTGCCGCTTTTTTAAACCCGCCTTTAGTTGCGCTCCTCTCCGGACGTTCTTCAGGCGCACTGAGAGAATCTCTCTCATTTCGTTTTGGCATGATATGTCGAAATGCGAAGGAGCTAGGCCAATTTTCATGAGAGCCTTTTTTGTAGTGCACACCGAGAGCTACAATAAAGCTCTACATGAACATTCGCTAATATTCTTAGTTTTCAAGATACCCGCCAAAAATGCGTCATTCTCCCAACGTTCTTCAGGCGCGCTCTGAGAGAATCTCTCACATTTTGTTTTGGCATCATATGTCGAAATGCGAAGGAGCTAGGCCAATTTTCATGAGAACCTTTTTTGTAGTGCACACTGAGAGCTACAATAAAGCTCTACATGAACATTCGCTAATATTCTTAGTTTTCAAGATATCCGCCAAAAACGCTTTCGGTTGATGGCGCGGAATTTCCCCACAGATGGCGCCACTGTGAAGCCAACGCACGCGTGACCCGCGAGAATTCTGATCGACTCGAAGCATATAATTCCCATCAACTTAACAAAATTAACACAATGTTTTTATTTCAGTCAACTCCGTGTCAGAATTTACATTCACCGAGAGCGGCGACGATACCAAGTGTGTGGAAACGATAAAATACGAGTGCCCACTGGCATTTTCCCATTTTTGTTACAAGGAAGTTGCATATCAGAGGAGCGAAATTATGAGGAGATTAACACGACATTTTTCGTTGATGAATATTCACACGAATGAAGACTGATATGAATTATCAACGTTAATAAAATCTTTTTAACAAAAATTTGTTTTCATTATATATACCTTTATTTGAGTGTGTGCGTATCTCTGCATTTTCTTTTTTTCTTAGACGCGCTTGACAGGCCCTTACGAAGTGGAGGAGCAATTCCTCCAATTGTTGCTATAGCAATGTCAATTATCAGAAGTAAGTGTTAAAGTTATTCGGGAGCCCAATGCCGCTCTATAGCTATAGGCTGGCGATCTTTGGGACAAGCGCTTCCACGGGCGATTTGAAAAATGTGAAAAATAATAGGAACTGCGCATGCGCACAAACACTTTCCCATGTTCAAAAATTTGCGTTTCAAATGTTTTTGAAAAAAACGTTATTTAGCGCGGAAAATGTCAACTACACGTGTTTTCAATAATGACAACTATAGGTGTATTCAAATCTGGGAATTTTCCCCAGATCTAGTGACAAATATCAACGAAAAGTCCCTAGATCAGCGAGGAGCAGTCAAAAGGAAAACAGACGGCGTGTGGGTAAAAATAAAGGGAGCGACAAGAGCCCGAAACAAAAGGATAGTGATATACTTATTGAAATTAGGTGAATTAAAATTGTCTAATTGTCGTACGGTGTACCTGAAAAATCAACTCTGCGTCAGATTATTTAATTGACAGCTAGTAATTAATAAAAAATTTCCAATATGTCAGAAAAATTCGATGGGTAAGTTTAACAATTTTCATTGGCTCCAATTTTTTTCTTTCACAAACTGAAAAAGGGGAAATGTTTTGAATTTGAGTTTTGAATAAAAAAGGTTTTTTTGGAGGGGGGAGGGGGGTAACATTTTTCTGACGGTTTCAGCAAAGTTTAGTGGAGTGAAAAATTTTGAGGTTTGGGAATGAAATTTTTGGTTATAGTGAAGGACACATGTCAGCATGGACTGTGCAAAATTTTTCATTAAAAAATGGTTTTGAGGGAATTTTGGGAATTGGCAGCCACGTGGTTTTTGACAGTTCTCGAGGGACAGCTTAACATGTCCGAAAATTTTGGATGTAATAAATGATTTTTTTTTCCTTTTGCAGAACTAAAGCGAGTGATGACAGCGGAGACGAGGAGTCCGCAATCAAGTTGAGACTGGTAATTAATTTAGTTATTCGTCCATTAAGCCTCATTAATTCCACAAATTTGGAGGACATCAATTTTTGTTCAAAACAGAAATGTTCAAAAAATGGCGCGAAATATTGCAATTTTTTTGGCGCAATTTTGGATGAGAATTTAAAAAACGAAAAATTTCTGGAATGTCCAATTGACATTTTAAAAATAAATAATGAAATTTAAGTGTTCTCCAAAATTCCTAAAAATTCAATTTTTTCACTAGATTTTTTTTTTTTACTTCTAAAAATTGTGAAAATTGACAAAAAATTGTGAATGAAAAAAGTGCGACTTGTTTTTTAAATCTGATATTTTTCTGTTACAGCCCCCCATAGAGATAAATCCCAATGATAATCAATTACAATACAGTTACGCCCTGTGGTATAGCAGAAGATCACTGGGAAAACCGAGTGACAAACGTTACGCTGAAAATTTAAAGTTAATTGGTAGGTTTGGAAGTGTAGAGCAGTTTTGGGGTCTCTACAGTCACCTAGTGAGGCCCTCGGAGCTCATGGCGTCCTCAGACTTCCATTTATTTAAAAATGGAATTACACCCATGTGGGAGGTGCGTCAATCGCAACATTGTCAAATGTGTGTGTGTGTGTGTGTGTCAACGATTGCTCTGAAACTTGTACTTTTTCGACAATACGGATGATTTTTTCAATTTATCTCCCGCAGAAGTGGGTTTAGAGAAAAAGTATAAGAATAGTTTTTTGCTGGAAATTAAATTCTCCACAAAAAATGAGGTATACCATTTTCCCGTAAAACCACTTGTTAACGAGATAATCAGATGAGAAACAGAAATCTCTAGTGATTATTTATTATTTGTTTTTAAAAAAAATTATTTTTACAGGATGGGGCGAATAAACAGGGCGGCAGATGGACGATAACTCTGAGGAAGGGATTGGTAGATCGCTGCTGGGAAAATCTTGTGTTGGCCATGCTAGGGGAACAATTTATGGTTGGTGAGGAAATTTGTGGAGCCGTCGTTTCCATCAGATTTCAGGTGATTGGGCTTTTCGGGTTACATAACAAAATACTTCAGAATTCTCGTCAATTCCATGGCTAGGATTTTCGAAATTTTAATTTGGAAGTTTACATTAAATTTAATAAATTCGAATTTAATGGAACAATTTAAAATTTGAAAATCACCAAAATTTCCATTGTTAAATGACGTGATAAAAAGGAAATTTATTGATTTCCTCACTGGAGCTTACTCAGAAAATCGAAAATTCTATATCCTATACTAAAGAGGAGGGACGAAAGAAACTATCGATATATGTCGAAATTATCGAAAAGCGTAAGACCGAAACCGACGCGACACCAGTCAGTGCGGCGGAAAAAGGAAACGCGCATGCGCAGTTTGGAACCTTATAAATTTCAAAATTATAAAAACTTGGAAAATAAAAAAAAATCAAAATAGTGAAAAAATTTAAGAGAAAAAATTAGAAATGTTAAAAGATTCAACCATTTCAGAAATTCAGGTTTTTAGATTTCTCAAAATATTTTTTTTTAATTTACGGGAGTAACACAAAAAATGATTAACATTCAATTTTTCAGGAGGACAAAATCTGCGTCTGGAATAAAACGTCCTCGGACGTTGCGACGACGGGAAGAATTCGGGACACTCTCAGGCGTGTCCTTCATTTGCCTTCGGACGTTTTAATGGATTACAAACCTCATAATGAGCGCCTCAAGTACGCCATTACCAAGAGCCAAAGTGAAGGGGTCGTGAAAACTGCTTACTGATTATTGAAACTCGACAAGTCGGGGAAAAAGTATTGTTATTAATTTGTAAAAGCCATTATAAATTGTCATAAAAATTCGAGACTTCTCTCTTTCATTTCCATGAACATTCCAATCTTTTATAAAAAATTCGGAATTTGTCAAATTTCCAAAATGTTTCAAATTCCAAATTTACAAAATTTTTTTCTTCTTTTAAAAAATTTGAAACTTGAAAAAAAAAATAAAAAAAAAATTTTTCCTAAAATTGTGACGTCCTCAAAAATGTTTAAATGTCAAATTTCAATTTATGTACCAAACGTTAAAAATTGGGGCAAAAGTTGGAAAATTTGAATTGAGGTTTGAAACATTTTCAAAAATAAAAAAAAAAGCTTAATTTTCCTAGTCACGAAAACTCTAGAATTCCTTACAATTTCAATATTATTATTGACATATAAAAGCCATTATAAATTGCTATAAAAACACCCTAGGCACCTCTTATTCCGTAATTTACGTTAAAAATCGTAAATAAAAAACTAAAATGTTCGATAAAAAAATATCTGTATTAAAATTCAATGAATTCTGCTTAAATGTCAGTTGAATTGAGTGAACAATTGGGACTTGATAGTGGACTAGTATCAACAACACCGAAATACACATAAAAAAAATTATGAAAAATTCTTCTCTCTTGCATCAACCAAAAGTGATATCAGATTGTGCATTCTTCGCATTGTCAGCCGATTAATAACTTATGGGGTAATATCACATCATAGCCTCAGTACAATTATCGTCACCATCCCTGAAATAAAAACAAAAAGTCAATATTTTTCCAAACATCGAAGAACAAATTTTCTTTTAATTACTAAAAATAAAAATGATTATTAATCTTTTTAATAATTTTTTTTTTCTTTAGATCGAAATCTATGAGAGCTTTATTCATTTCGGGAAATGAGAAATTCCATATAGATTTTTTTGTTTTACCTAGTACAAACGAAAATATGAGCTTGAAGTTGACTGACAAATGGAGATAATCCGGCAGTAGGTGACTCCTGTCACCCTCGGTCGGCAAAAGAAGCCCAATTATGCAAATTATTCCCGCAATTAACGCTACGTAATTAGTTTCTCCTGAAAAAAAAAAATATATATAATCATAATAATTTAAGGGTTGAAGTTGAAGGCAATTTTTTGATTTTTTTTTTAATATTTAGGAACAGGTAATTTTATTTTCGTTTCAAATATTTCAATTTCTGAAAGTATTTGCAATTATTTTTTTTTTGTGATAAGTAGTTTTTTTACTGTCAATTGCTCGAGACTGGGAGGAGAGGGGATAGGATCTCTGCTGTCTATCGCCTGTTCCAGCTAATTGTTGAAATGCATCAGGATCAGGTGTCCCTCGACCTGACGTGTCCATCGTTCCAGTTAATAATCTCGCCTCAACGTCCCTCTTGCCTATCACCTGAAATTATAAAAAAAAAAAGTTAAAATTTTTCCTAAAGAGATTGCAAAGTCAAGTAGCAATTCAACAAGATGTTTGCCAATTACAAAATTTGAAACATGAAATTATTTTGTCAATTTTTTTTTTAAATCAAATATCAAAAATTTCAAGAAATTTTTTTTTATTGAATTTGATAAATAAAAAATTGGTTTGTCAAATTTTTTTTATCAAAACAAATCAAATATCAAATTTTTTTTTTTTTAATTAAATTTGATAAATGAAAAATTGATTTGTCAAATTTTTTTTTTAGCAAAACAAATCAAATATCAAAAATTTCATTTTTTTTTTAAATTTGATAAACGAAAAATTGATTTGTCTAAAATTCTTTTATCCAAACAAATCAAATGTCGAAAATTTCAAGGAAAAATATAGATATATATGTGGGAGAGATGGTACCTGTTTAGTCGGGTGCTCCTGCATCTGCACTCGAAATTTATCCACAACATTGCAATTTGATGGTATGAGTGATGTGTGACGTATCACAATGTCAATACAATTTTTTGGTTTTATCGTACCTTCAGGATCACCAACTTTGTATTTATTCGGTGCTGTGCTGAGAACTGAAAATTGCACAAGTATTAAATAAAAGAGAAAATATATGAGAAGCAATTTCCCAAAATGCAATTTTAAAAAACTGAATTTTCTGATTTTTTAATGACTATGGAAATGAAAAAATTAAACATGAAAGTGTGAAAATCGCAAGTTTCCTAAAATAGCAAAAATCTGTCAAATTAAAACGTCAGAAAAATTCAAAATGAGATAAAAAAATACCTTTGAACTTGACAGGAAATTCGTACGGATTATAAAGCGTAAGAACTTGTTTATGTGTCGATTGATCATCCAGATAAAACGTAATAGTGGGTGGAAACACGAAAACTGGAAATTTTTGGGGTGTTCGCTGCGGCATTTTTTCTTCGAAAGTTTTTCTTTTAAGATCGCGAATTTTCCGTCATGCCTATTTTATTTGAATGAATTTCAACCTCTGAATTTGCTCAGTCAGCGTAATTGAACAATATCGAACAATATTGCATTGAGGTTAATTCACTGTTTGTCAAAACTCCCCAAAACCTTGGAACATTCAGAGTTAACCTTAATTGGTCAATTCAAAAATGCGCGCGCAAGTTAACACAAATTTTCTCTAATATAATTGATAGAAAATACTGTAATGAAATTTGAGTAATATTCAAATGACATTGATATACTTGTTGCTCATAATCCTCTAAAAAAATGAAAATTTTGGTTTATTTAATTTTGAACTAAAAAAATTGGCGGGAAAATTTATACCAAATTTTGGTTAGTTAGAAATCACAATAACAATATTGAACAATATTGAATGATATTCAATTGAGGTTAATCCACTCTTTCTCTAAAATTCTAGAAAAAAACACTCCAAAGTTTATTCGAGTTTGAATTGACGGAAGCGCGCGAAAATTTAAAAGAATTTTTTTTGAATAATCAATTTTTGAGACAATTTTGGGGGGAATTTTTTCTTGTTTTGGAGAAGGTTCGTTGTATTTTGACTGATAACATGGGGGACACAAGGAAGTCGATGACATCATAGATTACTCGGTAATTTTTCACTAACTAGGGACTTTTGGGGATTTTTCGACGGAATTTTGCGACTTTCGTCGGAATTGCACGAAACAAAAGTAGGCGGATGACAAAATAATTTCAGATTTGAAAACTGAATTTAAAAAAAAAATGGACTTTTGGAGACTGTCTAAAGGGTTCAAGAATTTCAAAAATTTAATTTTGTTTAAAATTTTGAAAATCAAGAAACTTTAAAAACAAGTCTAAACTTCCCAATAACTTGCGCGCGCTTCCATGCGCGTGTGTCCTAAAATTCGAGCGTGCGCTCTCTCACGTACACAATGTCCTTCCATGTATATAGTCGGCTATATACAATTCTCAACATTTGACGATTGTCAAAATTGCTATGTTCAAATTTTTCTAAATTCTCACCAAATTGGAAGCGTTTCGAACTCATTTTCGCATATGAATGAAATTGGCGCGAAATCGATACACAATCGAAATTCACTGGAAAGACATATAGAACAAGTCGATTAAGCAACTCGTGTTCAACTCCCTTCAAATATAGTACCCATTTTGCCCCACCCGCCCTTAACTAATTTATGTGCAATTTTATGACCCACATTAGACGCTCTTATAACTTACCCGACTTTGAAAATTCGGAAATTCTGAAAATGTCAAAACCTCGGAGCTTCAAGAATCGTGAAAAGCCAAAAAATTTTAAATACACGTTTTTCCGATGTTACAAATTTTGAAACTTTCAATTTTCAAAACAAAAAGTTATAGTGCAATAATATTTGTTTCACTAAAAAAAAATCGTATTCAAATAATTATCTAATCCTCCCACGAACAATTCAAACATTTCAAGATTTCCAAGTGAAATACACTGTCCTTTTAATACCCGAATACTACCGAAGACAACCGAGAGTAACCGAGGCGACATAAAACCGGAGTGAGCGCTCCCTCACGGCTCAGAAAGGTTTCGGACCGAGCGCCCATAACATATTCCTATTTTGTTGTTCCCGTTACCAATTGGGCCATTTTATTTACTGTGAAAATTCGACAAGCGGCACAATGTGTGGTGAGTTATTAACTGTTCGTGCTAATTACTGTAAAGTCATCATGAGAAGTTGTAGTTGCATGCGCCATGTGTGTGCGCAAAATCACCAGCGCACTGCCGGTGTATATACATTTACTTTTCGAGCAATTCCCCATCTGTCATTGATTCTTTGATTACCTGCGTGCGCCTCATGACACGGCCCTAAACAAGTCAACATATGTATGTCAAGACACCGGGTCTTTTCCAAAATTTCAACAATTAACTCTCACCTTCAAATGTAGCCAAATGTCAAAAATTTGTAGAAATAGTCAAATGAAGAACGCACTTCTGTTTAGGCATAAAATCAGTTTAATGAAATATTATAAACAAAAAAGTGATTACACACAAAAGTCAGTTGTCAAAGCACGAATTTTTCAACTGCCAACATTCATTTTTCAATGGAGGCAAATGTTAAAAATTGACAGAGACTGTCAAATAAGAAAACGCACGTTTTTTGTCAGTGTTGAAATTGATTTCAAAAATTGGAATTTCGGAGAGGTGAGGTTTGAAACACGTCTGCCAAAATGATGCAGTAATTCATTATTGGAAATTTCTATTTATTATTCATCATTTTTTGACATAGTTTCAATGATGAGATGGATGATGACATAAAAATAAATCTTTCATGTAGTCTGAAATTTGTCAGTAACTTTTATAATTTAGGCAATGTCGCTTAATTAATTTTATATTTGCATTGATTGGGTTTGAAAACACACACACCCTACCACCCACCCACCCACCCACCCACCCACCCACCCATCCTACCACCCTACCACCCACCCACCCATCCAACCACCCTACCACACACCCACCCATCCTACCACCCTACCACCCTACCACCCACCCACTCATCCAACCACCTACCCATCCTACCACCCACCCATCCTACCACCCACCCATCCTACCACCCACCCATCCTACCACCCACCCAACCACCCACCCACCCAACCACCCACCCACCCAACCACCCAACCACCCACTCACCCATCCTACCACGCACCGACCCAACCACCCATCCTCCCACTTTACCACCCAAGCAGACACCCACCCACCCACCCAACCAAACATGCATTCATGTGGATATTTATTTCTCCGGCGACCCCCAAATCCTTTCAATATCTATTCAATGTTATCCCACAATATCCGAAAATTTGCAAATGTCTGGAATGTCGTTCACCTGGAATATCGGCAATAACATTACTTCTCAGTTAACTAATCACAATTGAATCCACCATCACGACAATAATTATATTGTCATAAAAATATCAACAGAACATTTTAATTACTCCCTCAAACAGGTATTTTGACATTTTCCCGTAATCCCACGCACTCCGTAGATAACCGATGATTACTCAAGCAGCACATACACAAAAACACTCGAATTACCATTCAATTCGGTCTCCACGTGTGCCGCTTTTATTTTCAGTATGCAGGGACACGTTGATGAAAACAAACTTTCGATTTTTTTCGTGGCCCAATGAAAGTCAATTTTTTTCCACCGCAATTTCGAATTTTTTACTTTCGTTCTACATATTTCGGTGGAGCTACTTTCTCTAGATTATATGGCTATATTTCACTAACGGTTGGGTTTAGGGGGAAATGTGATAAAGTCTTTTATGTGCAGAATTTGATTTCTGACAATAAAGGTTCTTATCATTTTCCTTCTAACCCTAATCGTTTATCAGAAAAATGGAAAATTCAGGAATAGCAGTACCAATCATTTAAGATGATTAAAAACATGTAGACCTAACTGGAAAGTGGAGCTCGTAAATGGCGGTTATTATGAAACTTTTCTAGATTAATAGGCTCACTCGCATTTCTCCGGTCAGCTTCCGCAGGAGCCTGCATCACATTTTCCATTATATCAATATGCAATGTCCATATACTAAAGAAATATTGAGAAATTTTTATGCGGCGGAAATTGGTCCAAAGGTCCTTTCATATCAACCATTTCAATGGTTCATAACGCCTAAACTATCAGAGCTAGAAAAAAAAGTTTTAAACAAATATTGTTCCTCTATTAAAAACACACATTTTATGTCATATGACTTTGGCCCTTAAGTTGCACAATTAAGGACTTACGGCGGTTTCCAGGTTACGCGTTCGGCGCGTCGCTACCATATGCCGCTCATCGAAATTTCGCGTGTATCTCGAAACTGGGTCGGTGTAGAAAAATTTCGTAGAATACTTTTTTGTTGCTAATGAAATTCTCTACAAAAAATGTTATTTGACATTTTTCCCTAAAATCAGTTAGTAAGGAGTTAGGGGTCCTAACTAGAAATTACAGAACAGGAAATTTCTTACGCCTTAACATATCTGCACCAGATGACCTATCAAGCCCATCAAAAAAACCAAAGGGCGCCCGTTTTACCCCGCTAATACCGTCCATGAAACACCTTAAGTACACATAAGAGAAAGGAAAGACAAAAAATGAAATTGCGGTGTTGCAAGCGCCAATACTTTCAGTCCTAGAAAAGCGTTTTGTTATTTCGTCAGACGAAATAACGCCGCCTTCGGGCAACGACCTACGCCAACTCGTGTACCAGGTCCCAATAGAGAAGTCGACTCGATCTTTCGATATTTTTTTTCTTTCCTTTTTTTTTCTCATTTTTTTTTTGTGTTATTTCACTCTCAGGATAAAAATCGCGGAACGAGTTATTGGAGTGAAAGTTTCGAGTCTCGCATTATTTTGTGGTGGATAGGCGCCGAAGTGACCGACAAATAACTTCTGACATTTACCAGAGCTCCTACTTTGTATTTGTAAACATATGTCATTATGGAAATTGATTTTGATGCTGACATTCAGATATTGATGGAAGATTTTTGAAAATTGAGGATGTGGCGGGGTTATTTGAATTTTGCACAGACGCACACACACACACACACACAGCTGATAAGTGTTCGGCGAACATTGCAGAGGAAGGGGACGGGTGTGTGTGTGTCGCTGGGTGTGTGCGCACGCGCGCACGTTTGTGTGTGTGTGTGTGTTTAGACACCCGATTCAAAGATACTAGTTCTCAATAAAAATTGCGAATTGATCCGTCGAATTGTTATCCAATCGCACTTCTTCCGCGAATTGTTATCGAAGTGACATAAATATCTGATAACACGGGCGTTACTCTACATGCTCTTGTTAGGAGTTTTTTACTCAGAGACGAATTTCTCCGGAGCTCGACATCAATGGGAAGCGGATGCGATAGCGCATGAAATGCAATTTCCGCATTTTATGGGACAAGCAAGGCTGGGGGGGGGGGGGAGGGGGAACCCGCGAACTGGTTTTTTTCTCCAAATGACAACCCGCCGGTGACTCGATAACGAAAGCCTTTCTGTTTCTCAAGGTCGCGATTTTTCCGCTGGCACGAGGTTACACTTGAAAGGGCAAAAGATTCAGGTTGAGACGGTAAAAATTGAAAGGTGTTGGCCTTTAAATTTTTCTCGTCTTCGTTAACGTGGAAGTGAATAGGTAGTAATTAAAAATGGAAATGCATAGGCACATATGGATTGAGAGTCTTGGGCAAAGTTGCAGGGCAATTTATGGAAATTTCAGGTTTTAGGAATTCTGAGATTTTTTTCTGTTTTTAAAGTTTTTGAAATTTTTGGAATTTTTCTCGATTTTTCCAAAGTTTTCGAAATTTTGAAAATCTATGAACTTTTTGGAATTTTTTGAAATTTTTGTAATTTCAAATTTTTTCGAAATTTTTGCAATTTTCGAAATTTTTGAAATTTTCGAAATTTTTGAAAATTTTCGAAATTTTTGAAATTTTTGAAAATTTTTGAAAATTTTTGAAATTTTTGGATATATTTTTTCCGCTAGAAAAATTGTCTTTCAATGTTTGTCTCCAATAAAATTCTAAGAAAAAAATTAATGAATTGCAGGAATCTTTGCTTACTTGAACCACTTGACCCCGAAGACACGACAGGAAATTCTTCTGCTGCTGGTAGGAGGATTGAAGCGGCTAGAATATAGAGGATACGATTCAGCAGGTAAGTCACCAATTATGATTAATTTTGGTACATATATTCTATGACCGACTTTCCATGGGAGATCCCATAGGAATTTTATAAAACGTTAAGGAGACGAATTTTATAGCAGAGATCACAAGTCTTCCATTTTTTTTCCAAGAATCTTATGGGGTATCCCTATGGGAATACCCCATAGGATTCCCATGGGAATCTTATGGGAAATTCCTCGGCCGTCATATGGGAATATGAAGCTTCCAGACTATCTTCATGTGTGTATGTTTCCTGGAAGTTTGCATATTGACCTCCAAGGAATCCCCTAAGAAACCCATGGGAAATCCCATAAGAAACCCATGGATTTTTTCTAACAGCACCATATGCATCGGACCCCAAAAACATATCCCATAATTTATTGACATCACAACATGCAAAATGCAAAATAGCTTCGTAAGCCTGAAGGTTTAAGTGAGCTTAAATAAAAAAATAAAAAATAAAACATGCAAAATAAATAGTTTGATAAATAATTCGATAAATTCAAATTTTGCGGAAGCCTAAAATATTCTGCCATCCCGGTACCCAAGCCACCATTTGATCCTCCAGGAATGCAAAGTGGAAGGCTAGAATTTCGATAAAAAAAAACCTGTTGCATTTGCATTCTCAATATCTCGAATTTTATCCTCTGTATTTCTCTACATATGTTGTTTTTTTACAGGCGTGGCTCTGGATTCCCCTAACGCCGAAGATATTGCCATTGTGAAGAAACAGGGAAAGGTCAAAGCACTCGAGGATGAGATTTTCAGTCGTGAGTTCACCTTTCTCTTCCAAGAATAAAAAAAGCAACAATTTTTTTTAGACTTTTTTTGCTAAACCTGTTCTAGTCTCATATGAAAATTCTCTTCGCTATTACAAGCTCCAATTTCCTGAAAGTATTATAAGAATATTCGATTTTCCAGGAACGGATCTTGATTTCGAGAAGACCACGGATTCCCACGTGGGAATTGCCCACACTCGCTGGGCAACTCACGGTGTACCATCCGCCCTAAATGCCCACCCCCAGAGGTCAGACACTGGCCATGGATTTGTCGTTGTGCATAACGGTGAGTATCCAGGAACAGCTTAACAATTACGATTGAGCTTGATCACTAATCCACTGGTTATTATCAAGATTATCGATAAGATCGGTCAACATATCTCTAATCTTGGATGTCACATCGATTGCATTTGGTAGTTGCATCATCAGCAGTTGTACTCGATGGTTTAGACTAACTAGGAAATTGGAGGGCTCCCAGGATGTTAGAGGCCATTCTGACTAACCAACTGCTAGGAATACTCGTCGAGGTCCATAATCTGTATACACCAATTGATCTCATGGAAAACCGATAATTTATGCAGGAATTCTAAATTATTTGCACCTTGACTGCTCTCGCTGGGTCTAATGGTGCACTATGAAGGTTGCCTGTTCTCCAACTTTCGACCCTGACTATAGTTGTTAAAAAAGTTGACTATATTTCTTTTGAAACCTTTTATGACAATTGCAAAGAGCTTTTTCGATCTAGCATATTCCTCTTGACCCCCCCCCCTTCCCACCCCACTCATCTGGTGCACAGTACCATAGACGTATAATAAATTGACGTCTTATTATAAATTATTATAATTTATTATTATAAAATATAATGATTATATTATGATAAATTTATTATACGTCTATGCCCAGTACCAGTCACAGTTGGTTCCAAACCCAGAGGACAGGAGGACAATTTCACCGTGATGGTTCAACGGAATCTTAGGTCTAGTTTCTGCTCCCAATTTCACGAGCTCGGTTAGACAATTCCCTCGTCTAACTATGCTTGTGGATGCATTGGTTAGTGGAAGGGGAAAAGGGCAAGAGAGAAGAGATAGGAGAAAGTTCTGACGTCAGTGAATTTGGTGACCTCAGGCACGTCATTAGGGCCCAATGACGTCACGATATTTTGGGGCGTGCCTGGTATGGATAAAAGGGAAGGTTTACAATGGTCAGGAAAATTCTCACTCAATAAAATTGAGGGGAAGTGCTTCCCTGGTAATGGGACCCAATATTACCCTAGGTCGAGACGCTTTTCCCCGATTCTCCGATTGTTCCTCGGCAGAATTCCAGGCATCAACTTCAAAATTAGCATATCGTTAAAATATGTCTTAAATTTTCAGGTCGTAGTCTTTCAAACACTTATCTATTGCTCTGATAACTGGTAATTTTAGGGTGATTTTTTTTTGAGCTAATAAACCCTCTACGGGTTTCTAAAGCAAAAAAAAAAACTTCAAAATTAGTCAATTGGAAACGGTTAGGAAAAGTCGACTCAGTCCACCTGTCCCTTCCAACGTCAGTGACCAGCTGGACAGGTCCGCGTTGTTACTGAGGAGGGTGGGGCAGTTGGAGCCTCGGTGACCCTTCATTATTGCCAATTCCTTTCTGCGTACGTGCGGCTATAAACCGTGTGACATTTTCGGTCTTAGTTATCTGCTCAAGGTCACGTGATAACCGAAACGTCGCATTCTTTTCACAGGGTGAGAGCCCGACTATGAGCTACCTGAGTGGACTTTTTTATTAGCCCGATCCGATATGGACATGGGACTGATCAACTTTTTAGCAATTTCCTTGCATCCCCCCCGCCCCCTCCCCCCTGGGAGATCCCTTTAGGAATTTTTGGGAGGGGAATTCTCTTTACGAAGAAAATCTTCAAGGTGGATTTGGATCCATGCGCTCTGATGCATGGACAGCTATCAGACTTGATTAAAAAATTTTCTCGTTATCAATGATGTATATAGGTCATATAGAGAGGTATGATGAAAACAATAAACAAAATATGATGATGAAAAAATTAACGAAAAATCTTATGAGATATGTAGGTCTTATAAGGAGATCTCAAATGGTCCGTTCTGCCCCATACTCTCTTATAATCGGCCAGGAAGTTATCCATTGGTTATTGACTATTTCTGTCTCAATTTTAGGGATCGTCACGAACTACAAAGAAGTCAAGACACTGTTGCAACAGAGGGGCTACGTGTTCGAGAGTGAAACTGATACTGAAGTAATTGCTAAGCTCATTCATCATCTGTGGACCCAGCATCCAACTTACTCATTCAGGGAACTTGTTGAACAAGTTGTCCAACAATTGGTGAGTTGTCATCGACAATGGGAGATCCTGAAATTTTTGGGAAAATTGGGAAAAGTGTTTCTAGAAAAATTCTAGAAAGTTTAGAAAATTGTGCTCGCAAATGGTTCAGGGATTTTTCTGGTTCCGAAAGGAATGCTCCATTTTTTTTAAGGTTTCAGGTTTATATTAAAATCGAGTAGATTCAGAGAAAATTCAAATAAAAATGTTCTTAAAAAAAATAAGTGGTTCTAAACAAAAAAATTGTATGATTTTTTTTCAATGAGAGCATTGATTTTTAAATTTATTTTGCACAATTTTCGAGTGATTTTTCGCTCTATATAGAGGTTCACTGAGGGCAAAAGTATTGTAGCTATAGTGAATTGAGAGAATAATTTGTAGAGAATTTTGTTACTTGTATACGGATGTGGTTAATGACTTTTACATAATGACTTTGGTAACTTGTTATCGCATAATTCGAGTACAGCTCAACATTCGAATTCAATGTTTGTGAGTCAGTAGATTGGAAAAAAACCTGACTCGACCCATCAATGATACTACACACAATTTTCCTTTTAGCATATGCAATATTGATGCAACAAGTCTGTTCTTTACAAATTTTAAGTCTTTTGTATTCTCATGATGAGACTTTCAGAAAAAAATTATATATAAAAATAATAAATATAAATAAAAAGAATAAAAAAATTCTTGAGAATCCAAATTTTTGGACGAACATTTTGTAATGCCTCAAATAATTGGGGGCGATACTGTGCAAATATGAAAAAAAAAAAATTAATGGAATGAAGTTATAAGAAATTATTTAATAATTTCAGGAAGGGGCATTCGCACTCTGCTTCAAGAGCAAATTATTCCCGGGCGAGTGTGTGGCTACTAGAAGAGGCTCGCCCCTTCTCGTCGGCATTAAAACCAAAACCCGCCTCTTTACGGATCACGTGCCAATTCTTTATGGAAAAGGTAACCACTCCCATTTGTTTATAATTAAAATTATGTAATATTGGTATCTACATTATGCAATCTACAAACTCCCTTGAGGTCTCAGGAGTGAAGAAGGCGAGTAATGCATTTGGGCTAACTCTCAATTGGTCACTCATTCGGGGTTTGCAAAATATTAGAACGGTTCTCGATTTGGGAAATTTGAAAAAAAATGACATTCTTTGACTTTTGGTGATTATTCAATTTTTTCCATGTTCTGATTTTTGTTTTGTTTTTGAGTGTTTCATTTTTCAGAACTTTTCAGGTATCTAGAATTTTGGAATTTTCAAAATTATTGAAATTTTTAAATTTGTTGATTTTTTTGAAATTTTTGAGATTTTCGAAATTTTTGATAATTTTAAAATTCGGGATTCATTCAAAATAATTTCATTTTTCATTATAATTTTTTTTCAGTCAAAAGTTTTGACATTTTGAAAATTTGTAATTTTTTAACAATTTTGAATTTCTTGTTTCGTAGTTATAAAAAACTGAAATGCCGAATGCAGTGATCATTTTGGTGTTATCGAAACCGACGTTTGGTGGTGCCTTTATTAATCAATTTTTGGGTTTTCCTTTTTTCATTGGTATTAATTTTCCTGCATGGGGTTTATTTTCGACTCATATGGGGCTCTTGCGTACTAATCCATTGCATGACTATTGATGACGATGAACCCAAAATCATGGAAATTATATAAAAAAAAAAATTAAATATGCCCTGCATTTGAAAAATCCAAATTTTGAGCTAATTCCTTGAGTAAATGAAGAGAAGCTTTTGCTAGATAAAACCTTTATATTTCATCCTGAAAATAAGATCTTCGAATTTTTTGGAATTTTTAAAGTTCGTAAATAAAACAAAGTTTTTGTATTGAGAAAAAAAATCTCAAGGCAATTTATCAAATTATCAATTATTGAATAATTTTTGGCATTAAACAAAAAATATATATATATCAATTCCAAAATTTTTGAAGTCTTATATTTTTTCTCAATATCCAAAATTTTTAACAACCCTCCAAATATAAACGAAAAATCTTTTTCTACTTCAATAGTTTTTAATATTAAAAAAATTGAGCCGTAATCGTATCTTTGAGAAATGTAGAAAGGCAGTGCTTTTTGAATATAATAATTTGGACGATTAAACAATCTCTTAAATTAAAAAAAAAATATTCAGTAGTTATTGGGGTGCAAGATTGCCTCATTATTTATAGTGTAAATTTAATTATTTATTTATTTATCCCAGAAAAATTTTAATTTTAGAAACCATTTTGTGGTAAGTGGATGGGTTTAGAGATGTAAAAAAAAAGTTCGATATTAAATACAAAACTAAAGAGTGATATTAAATACTAGATATCTCCAAGTTTATTCACTCTATAGAAAAAAAGTTGTATTTTGATTTTACCCCCTTTTCTCTAATTTAGTCGTTTTTTTATATTACCCTCCAATTTAACCCCCATTTTTCCATAAATTTTTCATGAATAATAGCTCACTTTTTATTAATCAACAAATTCCATTCAATGCCTAAAAATTGTTTTTTGCATGATCTTCCCTTCGGCCTCATTCTCCATATGCCTGAAACAGATGATCTACTACGTGAAACCAAAGGTATAAACATTAATAACAATTATAATTAGAAGGGGAAAAGGGTAAAGAAATGCTGAAAAACGGTTAATTTTTACTTCATAAACTAGCATACTTCACTTCGCAAATTTTCTAATTTTCCATAACTTTCAAATAAATTATATTCAAAATAATAATTCATTTAAACGATGGTGTATTTTTTCTCCAGCATTAAATACAAAATTAATATTTGGAATACTGTTTTTGACCGAAACGACGTGATAGGAACGTGTGCTCATATCTTGTTTGGGGCCTAACAATCGAATGAGTGGGAACCATTAGAATTGCAAATCAAAAATTAGTAAATGCAAATTTCACTCTTCAAAATTCCAAATTCGAAAGTTGACGGTAATATGAGGATGATGAGTAATTTTAAAAATTGGTTAAACTTGGGAGGTGGCCCAAAGCTGGGGTCCGCCATCTTGAGCCCGACGAAAAGAATATTGCAAATGGCGGCGCCCGTTCCACTCGCCACCTCGCATTTTCAACTATTCACCAAAATTATTTCCACTTATCAGATCACTCTCAATTTTTTTCACCGTATTTCTATGATTGGAACGTTTTTTTTACAATAATTTTTTTTAAACTGATTATTGCAAAGGTGATGAAAATTTATGAAGAAAAATTATCCGCCCCTTTCGGACGCTATTTGTTTATTCTTCTGTCTTAACTGTTCACGACAAATCAATAAATCGGTACCATTTTCCGTCTTGTTCTATGGTTGTTTTTCTGGCGGGAACATTCAAATTTTTTTGCGGTCTCTCTCTGTTTGACGCACGCTTTTGTTTGTAATGCACTGAATTTTGTTGTTTGTCATGTTCATTTCATTTGTTACTCTGATTGTTTTATTAATGAATGCTATTTTGTTTGATCATCGTGATAAATCGACGTTTGGTGATACCCAGAGGGTGAAGCCACGACTCAAGGTACTGTTTTTTTTTTATTGACGAACCATTTATTTATTACTGCTTGGTAATTGTTGATCGTGATTGTTGCTTCTTATCTGGTGATGCTGGTGTCGGGTAAGCAATCGAGAATTTTATTATTCAAATAACTAATTGGGAGAGCTTAGAGGGACTTAAATTTTAAATTTCAAAAATTGCAAAATGTTGACAAATTTGGAATTTGAAATTTTTTTTTTGCAAATTAAAATTTTTGAAAATTAAAAAAAAAATTCGGAAAAATGCTATATATATATATATCACCAAGTCAGTGTTTATTATTAATTTTATAAGGTGACTAATTGGGCCTGCAGTCCGCAGAAGACTAAGTGAATGAACAATATGAGGATAGATCAATGTTGACAATTAATTAATTAATTAATTAACATAATTCATAACCGTTCAATTTTGAATAACGACTGAAAAAAATCGTATGAATGAATTTACACACAAAAAAATATAACGTAAATATAGAGTAAATATAGATTAAAATTTACCGTAGGGAGTCGAGATTGGTAACAACTAAAATTTATTATAACAATTCTGTAGTAAAGTGGCAAAAAAAAAAACTTCCGCAGGGAAGTTAAAAAAGTCCTTATCATCTGCCACTTCACTACGCATCTCTCAATCTCATAACTTGGTTTGCAGAACTTGATTTATTAAAATTTTAAATGTACCACTTTTGGGGAAGTTATGATAATTTATTTATGTTTTCCATTGGAGCAGATCACAGGCCTCACGGAAGGAGCGCGGAGGTCCCAGTGATCTCCCGTGGTGATTCCACAGCTGAATTTCAACCACTTGTTGCTGAAGAGGTCGAATATTTTTTCGCATCGGATGCCAGTGCTGTTATAGAGCATACGGATCGCGTCATTTTTCTTGAGGTAAATTTTTTTTTATTAATATTTTTTTTTTACTCTCCTAAAACTGTTTTAACACACACCCCCACCCCCCGGTGGCGAGTCAATTTTTTTTTTCGTTCGTTTTTTTTTTTTGCAAGATGTGCCGAAAAAATCAATAATGTGAGTTTTTAAAAAATAATGTGACTTCATTACTATTTTTGAGACTGATAATCAGGGAATTAACATTGATAATAATTTGTTTATTCATTATGTATCGCACATTGGGTCACCATCGAACGACCCCAATTTTCGGAGGAAAAATCGCTACTTGGACGAAACTTTATTGACAATGTTTATAGATAATTTTCTCTCATTTGTTTCTTTCAATTCCCTAATCATTATTTTTCACTCAGTCTGTGAGTGTGTTTTATTCATTGAGCTTGTCATATGCAAAAATTTATTTTGTGGTATGCAATTAACAAACTGAAATTTAAGTCAATAATTTTGGTTTTTTATATTACAATATTAATAGAATTAAAAAAAAAATCTAATTTAATTTTTTTTTAAATTTCCAAAAATTTGAAACTTTTCGAGAGTTCCCGGTGGACACACACTAACACACACACTTCGGGAAATTAATGATGTGCCCGGTGAAGGCCACACGCATATCCCGTTTATTTACCTTGTCATTAATTGTCATTCATTTGCTATGGATCTTTATCAGGATGACGATGTTGCGGCTGTTAAACAAGGCACACTCAGCATTCACAGACTGCGCAGGTGTATGGACGATCCACATGCGAGGGAAATAACAATTCTTAAAATGGAAATTCAGCAGATTATGAAGGGCAATTATCAGTACTTCATGCAAAAGGAAATTTTCGAACAACCAGAGTCCGTTGTTAATACCATGAGGGGCCGACTTAATTTTGAAAACAATTCTGTCACTCTCGGTGGAATTACTGTAAGTTTTTTCTTTGCAAAAAAAAAACGCATTTGGCAATATTTTTTTTTCAATTATGAGATACACAAAATTTTCCAGAATTTTTAAATAAATTTTCAAATTTGGACATTATTTGATACGAAAATAATTTTTAAAATAAAAAAAAAAAAATTATTTTGGGTGAGAGGGTCAGTTTAGTTTAATAGTTAAATTTTTTTAGGACTACATTCCTGAAATAAAACGCTGTCGTCGCTTGATGCTGATTGGTTGTGGTACGAGTTATCATTCGGCTGTAGCCACTCGTCAACTTCTGGAGGAATTGACTGAGCTTCCTGTTATGGTTGAGCTTGCCTCAGATTTTTTGGATCGAAACACTCCAGTGTTCAGGGATGATGTCTGCTTTTTCATCTCGCAGTCTGGGGAAACTGCGGACACCCTCATGGCCTTGAGGTAACTGGTTTTTGGCGATTTTTTCAGAATTGATCCAGGGGTTTAAGTTTGGCTCCAAAGAGTTACAATTTTTTATTTAATTTTTTTCTCTATTTTTTTAGGTATTGCAAGGGTCGCGGAGCACTTATTGTGGGCATCACCAACACCGTAGGCAGCAGTATTTGTCGTGAATCACATTGTGGAGTTCACATAAATGCGGGACCGGAAATTGGTGTTGCTAGTACCAAAGCATACACATCTCAATTTATTGCTCTGGTCATGTTTGCATTGGTGATGAGCGAAGACAGAATTTCTCTGCGTCCACGACGACTCGAGGTAATTAACTCAATACAATTTTTTTTCCTGGGCATTAATTCGTTGGTCACTAAAATAAAAACATACATAGAGGAAGCACATTGATTTTTTTTATTCATTTAGTCGATACGAAAAAACAAAGTTGAAGTTGACTTATAAAAAAAAAAAAAAATTTTTTTTCGTTGATCAATTTTTTCAGTTCCTAATTTTTTTTTCAATTTCAGTAAAAATTTTGCAAAATTAAAAAAAAAAATTCGGATTATATATATGATTTTTTTAAATACTGATATCTAACTCTTTTCTCTGCTCCTTTTTTATCTTCATCCAGATCATCGAAGGATTGAAGAATCTCGACAACCAAATCCGCGAGGTGTTGAAACTCGACGACAAAGTGAAGGAACTTGCAAAATCCCTGTACCAGAATAAATCCTTGCTGATAATGGGTAGAGGCTACAACTTTGCTACTTGTATGGAAGGGGCTTTGAAAGTTAAGGAGTTAACTTACATGCACAGTGAGGGCATCATGGCGGGTGAATTGAAGCATGGTCCATTGGCACTCGTTGATGATTCAATGCCCATTATCATGATTGTCATGAGGGATCCAGTGCATACGGTGAGTGACAAAAAAAAAAATTATTCCCTTGAATTTCTTCAATCAAAAACAAAAGTGTTTAATTTTTTTTTTTTTTTTTTTTTTTAATTGAAAGCTTTCAAACCTTCCATTTTTTTATTGGTTAATATGTGATATTCTTAACTATTATAACATAATTTTTTATTTATAGAAATGCATGAATGCTCTTCAACAAGTGACAGCACGCGATGGAAAACCGATGATAATCTGTGAAGTGGGTGATAACGAGACTAAAGAGATGGCATCGAGTGTACTTGAGGTACCAAAAACCGTTGATTGTCTCCAAGGAATTCTAACTGTCATACCGATGCAATTACTATCATTCCACATTGCTGTACTTCGTGGATGCAATGTCGACTGTCCCCGGAATCTCGCAAAGTCCGTCACAGTCGAGTAAAATTTTTTAATTCAACAGATAAATAGTTTTAGTAATAGGACATAAGAAGGAAAATTGTAAGAAAATTTGGCTCATGATTTTGGAGATATCTCGAAAACTAGTGGCTCCAGAAAAAAATTCTAAAAACACTTTTTGTGGGGAATTAAATTCCCTACAAAAAATGTTTATCAACTTTTTTTATACAATCAGTATTTACTGAAGGAATTTATTGACAGTCTTGATTGAGACGTTGAAAGAAAAATTTGCAACTTGGAATCACAATTATGGAAATATATAAAAAATTACTGGATCCAAAAAAAGAATCAGCAAAACATTTTTGGGGGGAATTGAATTACCTCCAAAATATGCCTATTGGCTTTTTTTTTATTATTATTATTAATTATTAAATTATACATATTTAACGGGATTGATAAACTTTTATCGACAAATCTTGTTGAGGCGTCGAGAGAAAAATTAAAAATTGGAATCACAATTTCAGGAAAATCTTCGAAAATTACTAGTTCCAGAGAAAAACGTCAATAGGATTTTTTGTAGGGAATTAAATTCTCTACAAATAATGTTACTTGACTTTTTTCTTTAAAATTCATATTTACCGAGATATTTCACTTTCATTGACTTATGACTGAAAAAATGCAAAAAAAATCATGTAAAGATATTTTGACAATATCTCCCAAGTTTTGGAATTTAGAAAAAAAAGTGACAAAATTTGTTTGAAATATTATTTGTTACTCAATAATTACAGATATAATGAAAGTTTATTGGTGAACGAATGAAAAAATTGAAAGGGGAAAAAAGTGAAAAATGTGCAATAAATTTTGTGAATATTTCATGAACCATTGAGTTTAGGTTAAAATGTCAAAACATTTTTTATTTTGAGAATGGAATTTTCTATAAAAAATGTAATTGAAATTTTCGTCTATGTACAGTCCTTTACGAGATTTTCCCCAAAAAAAGAACTATTTTTATTTCTGCTTCTTAGTTTAATTGTTACATGTCGTTGTTGCATTTATTGCTCTGCATAAATAATTGTGATTTTAATTATAAATAAGTTCCATTAGAGTTATAAAGGACGAAGCAAATTGTATAATTTTAATCGAGTTTGGGTGAATTATGTTGATTGTGAAAAAAAATTGATTCGACGTCGGAAATTTATTTTTGTAATATCTAACAATTCAATGACTAATGAGTGGATAATTAAATATATTATAAATCAAATAAAATTGTAAAATAGAAATTGTAAAATAGTAATTGAAAACTGGAAAAACAGATCAACACGAATTATCGAATTTTTTCTAATTAAATTGAGGAGGAAAAAAAATTAAATTAAGACAGCATGAGAATCATATTCTAGAGTATATATTTTTTTTCGTAAATGTTACTCCTTTCATTCGTAAATACGAGTGATGTTCTAACATTAGTTTTTGTCGTAAAATTTTGGGTATAAATAAACTACAGACCTGACAAAATTCTGGGGTGATTAATTACTGTGTATGAAGTGTTTGTCGCTTGTGATATCCCATGGGATTTCGCATATGCATTATGGAAACATTAACCATTCTAGAAGTGAGAAAAAAATTCAGAAAGATTTAGAAAATTTTCTCGTAAATTTTTCCCTATAGAAATTTTTTTGAAAATTTTTCCCTATGAAAATTTTTTGGAACATTTTTCGGAAAATTTTTCCCTGTGAAAATTTGTTGAAAATTTTTTTGGAAAATCTTTCTCTGAAAACTTTTTGGAAAATTTTTCTCTATGAAAATTTCTTGGAAAATTTTTCTCTATGAAAATTTCTTGGAAAATTTTTCTCTCTGAAAATCTGAAAAAATTTTACCTATAAAATTTTTTTGGAAAATTTTTCTCCATGAAAATTTTCTGTAAATTTTTTTCCATTCAATTTTCCGCGCCTGTTCCATATTTTCCAAGCAGCGTGGATCGATGGAATTTCATTGGATCCTCATATTTCGCAAGTAGTTCAAGTCAGTCTGCGGTCTGTCATCGCGCATGCGCATAAGCCTCCCATCCCCTATGGCTTATTCCGCCCTCTCCCTTTACCCATGAGTCCGCGTAAAACGCAGCCCCATCAATTTGACAACCCTCGGATAAGTAAGAAAAGCGGAAAAAGTCGTAAGTGCTCATTCGGAAAACTGCCAAAAAAATCCAAAACAATAATCAATGGCCTGTGCAAGTGTTACTCATAAAACCCACATAAAAAGCTCACCTCTATTCAAATACAAATACGCGACTAGTGAATTTACCCAACAATAATAATAATCAATACCATTGTAATTTTGATCGTCGAGAATTGAAAAAGTGGGGATTTGAAAATTTGAAAATTGCAAAACTTCATTTTCTGGCACATCAATAAAATTGGTAAAAACTTGCAAGCGATTTGGCTCTCATTTGAATCCTTATGAAAGCTCAAACACATGACATAACCTAAAAAAAAAATTATATATTTAGAATTGTGAATAAAAGTCTATAAGAGAAAATAGAAGGGATATAAATATAGAAATTTGTTGAGTCATTATTTTATGGGCAAATTTGTGTATAAAAAATTGACTTAATTTTTCATGACATTGAAAAAATTAATTCAATTTTTGGGATAACTTAATTATTTTTCTATTTTTTAGTTTTTTTTTATGCATTGGAAAGAGCTTACAAAAGTTTTTTCCAAAATTAAAAAAGCTTGAAAAAGCTCTGCACATGGCTTGAAACATTTTTCCATGGACCTCAATTTTTCAAAAAATTTCACGATAAAAATCTTACCCAAATGAGTTCGGAAGCTCCCAAACTTCTTGTAAAAGCTCAATTCAGTGAAGTCTTAAATTAAGCTCACCCTTGGGTATAATTTCCATAATTTTTTTGCCTTTTTTTCTCACCTGTCAAAAATTATGGAATATACCGAGAGTGAAAAAAGAGCGCAAAATCCGTAGGGTGCGCAGAACCTTCTGCGCAGTGTCAAAATAACCCACGGCGCAAGTGGTGGGGAGTGAGGGGGGGGGGGAGTGGTGGCATAAGTGGGGACTACGCGAGTCAGTCGAAGATCTGCCGGCGACTCGTGCTGACTACATTGCGCGTTAGTTCGGTTTCTGCCGTGCCGGAAGTTATATCTATTACGAGTTGCGGAATAAAAGAAAAAGAAGAGTGTTCGAACTGTTGCGAGCCGTTTCTACTGTCAATTGTTTGTGGAGAAAAAGCTCGGGTCAAGTTGACCCGCTGGGGACACCCCCGCTTACTGGAGAGGGGGAGTGGGAGAGAGAGAGAGAGGGGAGAGACCGGTATCGGTATACGCTAGGCGGATTATCGATCCACGTTGACCCACGAGAGCCCCTTCCGGGAAAAGTGGCTTTTGGCCAGTGCGAGCTTTTTTTCAAACGCGAGTGAGGAATTTTTTTTGAGAGTGCAGGAGGGTGAGGGAGGGAGAGGACTACAGGATGGCTGCCCCAGCAGCGTGCACCAGGTTCAGTGACAACTACGATCTTAAGGAGGAACTTGGAAAGTGAGTAATTGGGCCCGAAGGGGGAGCTTTTGCGAGCTTTTTTTGGGGTTGTGACATTTGGAAATTGTGGAATTTTTGGGGGGAATTTTTGGATTTTTTTTTTTTGGGGAAATTTTTGGGTTTTTTTTTTGGGGATTTTTTTTTTTTTTTTTTTGAATTTTTGAGGCTTTTTTTGGGGCAATTTTGAGACCTCTGGCGATTTTTTGAAGATTTTTTTTGGGGAATTTGGAGACAGCTATGGTGAATTGTTTGAGCGGTTTTGGGGAAATTTGAGACGCTTTTAAATTTGAGGGGCAAGTTGAAAGTTCAGTAGTGGGGGGAGGGGGAGGGAGGGGGTGGAAGAGTGGTTTGGGGAGTTTTTAGGGCCTAGAGGATTTTGGGGACTTTTTTGGGAGTTTTGGGACGGGAGAATTGTGGAATTTTATTGGGATTTTTGGAAGCTTTTTTTTTTGGAAAATTTTTGGAAATATTGGAAAAATTGGGGGAATATTTGACATTATGCAGGGAATTTTTTCAAAGTTTCACTGACATTGTTTTGCAATACTTCGTCTTTTTGAAGTGTGTACATTCCGTGCCTGCGTGTGTGGTTGTATGCGAGGGATTTTTTGCCTCTCACTCTCTCGTGAACGGATCCACCGAAATTATTTTTTTGTTTGTTCAAAAATTGCCGCTCACTGTTCTTCAGGCCGGAAAGGAGTGTCACCCTTGCAAAACAATTCCCTCAATTGTTATCAACAATTTCAATTGTTTGAACGGCTCTATCGGGAGAACGGTGGGAGATCGGAGAAAAAGTGTGAAACGAATGTTATTCCTTGCATAATAATACACATATAATATTTTATGACTTTTTTTCATAACTCTCATAATTCAGGAGATGCCATTGGCTGAAGCGGCGCGGATGGCGCGCGCTCTCCGTAGCGGGCGCGTACTCCGAGCGTCTTTTGCACACACACACACACAAACACACAAGCGCCTGTTTGTTTTGTTTGCAAGTTCTCAATTTTATTTGCAAGTTCCAACGATTTTCATTCTCTGTTATGTGTTTTTATTTATATGACATAACACAGTAGTATCTCATGCGTCTCGTGTCTGTCCACTACTTACTTTTTCCCCCACTCTGAATGTTCAAGATGCAGTCAGTTGAGTGTGTCCTCTTGGGTTACTCGGATTGTTTTTTTCTTCAATTATCAGTTTTCATGGCTGAGACTGGCGATTTTTTTCCCCTCCAGAGTCAGCTTTCACTTTTGCGAAGATAAAATTGCGCGGAATTTTACCAACGTCATCTGAAATGGAATGTGAAGTAGATATATAATTCAATGTCAGCCCAATGTTGGTCCTATGGTGGTCCAAGGTTGGTCCAATGTTGGTCCAATGTTGGTCCAATGTTGGTCCAACGTTGGCCCAATGTTGGTCCAATGTTGGTCCAATGTTGGCCCAATGTTGGTCCAATGCTGTTCCAAGGTTGCTCCAATGTTGGTCCAAATTACGCCTGCGACTTCACTGTAGTCCAAGGTCACTGTACTTTTTGGCGCCGAATCACTTTGGCGCCAATTTTTGTGGTATTGATGGTAATTTGATAAACTTAGCTTGAAATCAAACTGAAAGAGAATGAGCAGAGGCCAACGGAACGCACAATTCCAAGGATTGTTCCCCCCTCTGGGAACTGTTCCATGATGCCACTTAAAAGTTCCGGTCGAGGTTCCAAGAACCGCTCCAATCGCAAGATCTGTTCCAGGACATTCAGTTCTGGGAATTCCCCCTGGAACCACTCTGAGAACTTAATTTCCATCTGGATTAGTTCTTGGAACCGTTCCAGGACCTGGAACAATTTCTGGAATCGGTTCCACATCTGGTACCGTTCCCGGAATCGGACCTCCATCGCGAAGGGTTTCTGGAGCTGAAGCTCCTGGAACAGTTCCCAGAACGGATCCTGCGCATGGAACAGATCCTGAAACTGTCCGCCCATTTGGAACCGTTCCCGGAACTGGAAGCAATGGGCCAAAGGACGAAGCAGTGCTGTGAATTGTCAAGCTCAAATTGCAATATTCTGGGAGAGTTTCTGGAACTGAAGCTCCACCTGGAACAGTTCCCAGAGCAGATCCTTCACATGGAACAGATCTTGGAACTGTCCGCCCGTTTGGAACCGTTCTCGGAACTAAAAGCACTGGGCCCAAGGGCTAAGCAGTGCTGTGCATATTCAAGCTCATATTGCAATAACTGCATGGGGGAAGGGGGAGGGGGCAAGGAACGGTGGAGGGGGAAGGAACTTTGGACCTGAAATTTTGCCGTCTCTTTACCCTCAAAAAGGGCCCGCAGTTTTCGGACATTAGCCTCTGATTTTTTTTTATATTCAGTTTCACCAGAAATTGGAACATTTGGAGACCAGCGTTGCTGCGACATGAGCGCGACATGAGCGCGACATGGGAAGAAACTCTCTGGATTTTTGCCGGAGGAAAAATTCTGTAGCATCTTTTTCTCTTATAGTAATCTTCAATCTTTCAACGTTATTGAGCTACTCTCATACATTTATTTATTTTTCTTTTTGAGAACTGAAAAATGAATAATTCAACTCACAATTTTACACTTGCTGACACACATGTGGTGTATTATCAATTATGGGCGGATCGATCAATCATCTCGAAACTCAGTTGCGTATGTCTTAAGCTTCAGCAGAATTTCATATTAATTTTCCACTTGTCTGATCGATGAAAAATGAAATATGGGGGAATTTCTGAAAAAGAAACGAAGAGGGTAGAAAATATTGGAGAAAATAACAAGTGTGGAAAAATGAGAAAAAAAAATGAATGGGAAAGTGTGTGTTTGTGAGTTCCCCATAGGATTTTTTTTTGGGGTCCATGGGGTTTTTTCTTGGGTCCCCATGGGATTTTTTTTGGTCCCCCCATAGGATTTTTTTTTTCGCCCCCCCCCCCCCCATGGAATTTTTTTTTTAGGTGCCCCATGGATTTTCTTTGGCTCCCCATAGGTTTTTCTCTTGCGTACCCTATGGTGGTTTTTTACTTACCCCCATGGATTTTAATCCCCCCCCCCCCCCCCCGCCTCCCCCCCCCAACACATTCGGGGCTCATTGTCAAAATTTTGAAACGTGATTGAACCGCAAATGTGGCTTCTCCATAGCATTCGAAATGTAATTGACACGCGCAAGTGTACACTATACTTAGCCCTGTCCATGGCTGTGTCAAATAGGCCGGGATGACTTTTTTTTTGCCGGGCAATATCAAAGTGGGTTATTGGAGCGGGGATAGACTGAATAATAATACCGTTTGGTAACGGTCAATAAACGTATACAGCTCTATTCGCATGAACGCCTATACAATGTTGATAGCAGAGAGCTTAGCCGGAGAAAAAAGTGGCATTTTTTTTTATTCCAGCGACTCGACTAAAAAATTTATTTCTCTTTTTTTTTCCCGCAATTGGTTCAATTTGAAAATGTCAATCGACCTTGGGTGGAAGAGAATTGGAAAATAAGCAGGCGGCGATCTGCTATACGCGCGAGCACATGCATTGCGCGAGCGAACCCGAGCTCTCACAGGTCAATCCAAATGTTCAATGATGCAATTTCTTCATTGTAATCATCATCAATGATTATTTGTCGTCGCAAAATTCAATTAACACGTGGAAGGATAATTGAATCTGTCCAATCTAGGGCAAGGATCGTCCAACTTCTGGCCCACTCTCATCTCCTTTTGTTTTGCAGTCTTACGGCTTTAATTGATTCGTTCCTTGCATAGTAATTGCAGGCGATAACCAAAGTTTCTCGGTAGACACTTCAGCGATGGGTAATTCATTTTGTGGCATGGAGTAGAAAAAGTTCGATGATAGTGTCAAATTTTCATTCAAAGATAAAATGATTTTTTTTTGCTATATATATATACATATATATATATATCGCTCCCGATGGGGGACATATATATATATATATACATGTCTGAAATTTTCAAATTTACGTGAAATATTCAAAATTCTCTTTATTATGAAATTTTGGAATCATAAAAAAAAAAAAAAAAAAAAAAAAAACAATTGATTTGGAAATTTCGGAATTTTTAGAATTTGGAAAATATTAGAGCGTATCAAATTTTTTTTTTAACGGCCACACTTATTAGCTCATTAATTCCCATAAATGTTCGATTATGGGAGTGACTTGGTGACACAGCCATAACCGTATACCCTCTTATCTCATGTGGCTTTTTATCATTTGCGCACGCGTCACCCGTCCACTCGATAATCACCCAACTATTTTTTTCATCATTTTTTTCCCTCCCCCCCTCTTGTACTTTATTTTTCATATATTCTGGTTGAGCATATGCAGCCTCAGCTTTCCCTGCGTTACTATTTTTATTGCGATCAATACCGCGTATTCTATTGGATATAAAAGAAAATGTGAATGATAAATAGGGATGGACAAGTTTAAGTAGATTCGTACACGAAGCGAAGGGTTCAATAAAAAATAAATCAAAGCTTTATGGGAAAAGTTGGAGTTATGGGGTGGAATGCAATTTTTACAATCCTGGAATGTAATTTTTACAATCCAGGAATGTAATTTTTACAATCCTGAAATGCAATTTTTACAATTTCGGGAAGGTAATTTCTACATTCCTGGAATGCAATTTTTACAATTCTGGAATGCAATTTTTACAATTCAGGAATGTAATTTTTACAATCCTGAAATGCACATTTTTACATTTCGGGAAGGTAATTTCTACATTCCTGGAATGCAATTTTTACAATTCTGGAATGCAATTTTTACATTCCTGCGATGTAATTTTTACATTCCGGGAACGTAATTTTTATATTCCGGGCAGGTAATTTTTACATTACAGGCAGGTAATTTTTACATTACGGGCAGGTAATTTTTACATTCCGGGAAGGCAATTTTTACATTCCGGGAACGTAATTTCTATATTCCGGGCAGGTAATTTTTACATTACAGGCAGGTAATTTTTACATTACGGGCAGGTAATTTTTACATTCCGGGAAGGCAATTTTTACATTCCGGAAATTAAATAAAAACGTAGTACATTTATGCAACTTTATTAGAGGCCATGAGGGGATATTATGAAATATGAATGTTAGCGCGGGAAAATTCAAAGCACACGTGAGAAAAAACAGTAATTGAATGCTAGATTTAATAACGCGTCGCAGTAACTGGTCGTAAGATGCAGGATGATTGTTGCTTAACAAACAATGGCTATTACGCGATTTGAATCGGCGAAATTACGTCACGATAGTAATTTCACGGTTACTATGATGTTGGTTTTTTTTTTAACTGAGAAAAGGAAATCGAGGAGGCGGTCTTCCGCGGGTTGGATTATAGATCGGTTGAGGGTACTTTTTCGAAGTTATGGGAATTTCGGAAAATTTCGATGGATTTGGAAATTTTTTGAGATCTTTGAAATTTTTCGGGTTCCCGAAAATTTCAAAATTTTTTGTATTTTTTAAATTGAAAAACAAGTTTGTTACCGGCTATACCTGTAGAGATCGGAATTGTTTCCTTACATTTCTGGAGATAACATCTAGATTCTAGTGTGTCTCCCTTTCTCTCCATTCATAATGGGCATGCTTTTGTAGTGAAAACAAGTACTATATTCATTCCCGTACCGCTTATCTAGCATATAACTTTTTATGTTATGTAGTGTCCTCCAGCTCTCAGAATAGGTTACAAGCTTTTTCAGGTCTGAAAATTTTTTATAAACTTGTGCATTTCAAAATGTTTTTTTTTCAATTCTTCAATTTTTCTGGTCAATTTTTTTTTCAAAAATTTGAAAAATATTAAAAATTCCAAAAATCCGAAAATTTTCAAAAATTTCAAAAATTGAATTTTTTTTTTTGAAATTTCTAAAATTCCAAATATTGCAAAAATCTAAAAAAAAAATAAAAATTTCATAAATTTCAAAAATTTCAAAAATTTCAAAAATTTCAAAAATTTCAAAAATTTTAAAAATTCCAAAAATTTCAAAAATTCCAAAGATTTTAAAAATTTAAAATTTTTTGGAAATTATAAAAAATTTGAGTTCCAAAATTTGCAATCCTGGAGACTAAAGAATTGAAATTGTGGAAAATATTTTACGAGGTCAAATGCCCTGCAATTATATTTTCCATCTATTCCTACCCTAAATTAATTTTTTCCCCGTTACGTATTATCCTGCTTCTGGTTCTGAAGGTATTCCTCCCCTTGCCATTCACTCCACTAACACACATAATCGTCGGAGCCCTGCGAGGGCGTTTAGCCCAGTGGAAAACTCAATCGATATTCATAATACCACGGTTCAGTCACGTGTTTCCTGTATCATGCGCGACCGAGATTTATGGGACAGGATTTTATGTCCCCCGGGTAATTCGTGTGAAGATAAACTTTATATTTATTGATTTTTTTTTTTCATAAATTTACTATTTCCACCTACATAATCTAGTGCAGGTGTAATAAAAAACAAATTGAAAACGCATTAGTGACAATGGCACAATTTTCCACTGGGCTATATTCTAATTTTCATCGAGGACAGTGTCCCAAATTTTTGAATCTATATGTTGAGTTTCAACGGCGACAACGCCCCACTTTTCAACTAGGAAACTGTCCCAAATTTTAAGTGGGACAATGCACCAAGTTTTAATCAAGACAATGGTACAAGTTTGCGTTGTCCCAGGTTTCCTCTGGGACAGTGCTCCAATTTCCAACTGGGACAATGTTCCACGTTTCTATTGGCACAATGTTCCAAGTTTCTATTGGGACAGCCTCCTACGTTTCTATTGAGACAGCGTCCCACGTTTCTATTGGGACAATGTTCCAAGTTTCTACTGGCACAGTGTCCTCAGTTTCGATTGGGACAGTGCTCCAAGTTTTTACTGGGACAATGTCCCAAGTTTCTACTGGGACAGTGTCCCCAGTTCGATTGGGACAGTGTCCCAAGTTTCTACTGGGACAGTATCCCCAGTTTCGATTGGGACACTGTCCCAAGTTTTTACTGGGACAGTGTCCCCAGTTAGATTGGGACAGTGTCCCAAGTTTGTACTGGGACAATGTCCCAAGTTTCTACTGGGACAATGTCCCAAGTTTCTACTGGGACAGTGTCCCAAGTTTCTACTGGGACAGTGTCCCAAGTTTCTACTGGGACAGTGTCCCAAGTTTCTACTGGGACAATGTCCCACGTTTCCAATGGTACAAAGTTTTAGTTTTCAACTAAAGCCTTGTCCTAATTTTGAAAAATTTGCAGGTTCTCAATTTTGATCGACGGCTCGGGTGGAATTCCCCTGGAATAGTTCAATTTCAGGTTTCGCTTACAAGAGGGGGTGTGCGGGTTGCTTGCTCTTCCGCGTAACACATATATCTAACTTGCTTGATCTTCCATCTATCTCGAAAAGCTTCGATGGCGCTGTATACGCCACGTCCTTCTGCCTCGTGTGTAAATAAGTGATTAACCCCCATGGGAATCTCGCGCGATAATACCCGATAAGACAGTGATTTGTGTGTGTTAGGACTTGAAATCAATTTCACGGGGCCTAGGCTACACTCGATCACGCATTTGAGTGATTAACGCGGGATTGGGGAGGAAATTGGTGATTGCAGTTTTGCCGTTCATGGACCATCAAATTTCCAAAATTTTGAAAATCCTCAAAATTTTCAAAATTTTCGAGATTTTCACAATTTTCAAATTTTTAAATTTTCAAAATTTTCAAAATTTTCAAAATTTTCAAAATTTCCAAATTTTTAAACCATTCAAAAATTGTGCAAATATCCCAAATGATTCTCTAAATATTTCTCGAAATATCTGAAAAAAACCCCTGGCAGTTGATGTGGGCCGTCACATGCTATAAGCTTTGACATATGAGAGAGCAACTCTGATCCTCGTCACGCAAAACAAATGTCAAAATAATGTCCTCTCATTAAGTCTTTTTTTTTCATCATGACGTGACGATTAACAAACAGTGCAGTTGTGTATTCGTCGAATAGCCCCCGGGATATTCACCACTGCTCTTCACTAGTGGCTTCTGCACCAAAAATAGAATTCAAGCCGAGAGTAGGCCGGAAGTGTATACGTCTCTTGGGATTTTCTCGACAAGCCGAATCGATCCCTTAACCAACCCCTACCATTTGCATATTATTCCCAAGTCTCGGAGACTTTTCGCTACGATAGAAATATATATAGATACTCGCCAGGGGAAATTAAAAAAAAATCGGTCCATATAAAAAAAAAAATTGGTTAATATTGAAAAAAATCAATCCATATATATATATATATATATAAAAAAAAAAAAAGTTTCCCACCCCCAATTTTCTATATTTCATCACCTGCTCTCTCCCACACCCTTGAAATTTTCATGATAAAATTTTTCATCCCCTACTCTTTTATTCAGTCGGGCACAAACATCGGGGGCTACTCTTTTATTTACCTTTATAGTGGGAGGCTTGGGAGGGGGGAGTGGGGGTGTATTCCGTGTTGGAATTTAATTCAGTTTTCTCAATCGTCAAATATTTTTTTTTAACATTTTTTGCAAATTGCACAACATTGTGGAAAATTTTTTTCCAGTGACGAAATTATGTTTGTGTCCTTTGGAAAAAAACAAAAAAAAAAAAAATTATTTGAGAAACATTTTTAAGGGTGAATTGAGAGGACGGACTTTTTTAAATAATTTTTTTTCTTCGTGAGTTAATTGATTTTGGGTAGACGTAGCTTTTGTATGGCAAGTCGGGATAGTCAGGGGGTTCCAACTTATTCGATTAGTGGCTCTAGAGGGGAATCGATAATTTCCCTTCTTCCAATTTTCGTATGTGTGAGCGCCACCCCCTGCACCCACCCACTCTCCCTATTCCTCTACTCACGCCAATCTGCCATTTCGTGTAACACTCGAATACACAAAAGGGTGTTTAATTCAGTTTGTAGAACACGAAGTAACAACAAAGGCAATCTCATCATACTTTATCAATTTTTTTTATGTATTTTTTATTTTCTATTCCCTTTTTTTTTCGTTTACGAAGACATTGAAAAAGGCAAACACGAATGGGAGGATCAGAGAGCGAAGGGAAAAATGAGGAATTGAAGGGAGCTTTCAAAATTTGGCGGCAAATCTTTTAATCTTTGAGATTTCTGCCCAAATTTTTTCCCCAAAATTTTCGACAGTTTTGGAAATTTTCCAAAATTTTTTGAAAATTTTCCAAAATTTTTTGAAATTTTTCCAAAATTTTTCAAAATGTTTAAAAAATTTTGAAAAATTCTTCATAGCCCTCGAATTTTGATATGCAGATCCCCGAACCGCACATATCTATATCACAACAGAGAGAAACTTGGATTCTGGGAGGGGACGAGGGGGGGGGGGTATTCCGATTTCCGGATCGGGGAACTTCCAGATCCCCGCAGTGATATTATATCTAAAATATATATATCTAAAACACCTATATATATATATAAAAGATATATATGGTCCTAAAACCTACATATATATATATAGGGATCTATGGATTCATAGATCCCGGAAGTAACCTCACTCCCATAAAAAAGCAGTCGAATGAAATGAAATGCTATCACCACAACCTGTTGTCCTAAAAAAACTCAATGCTTCATACGTACCTTAGTCACGATCGTTGCATAAATACATCCATGGGCACTTATGCACGTGTAGGGCAATTCTGGGCAATCATGCGGGGGAAAAAAAATGAGGGCTAAGTTGTACAGTGTAACGAAGAAGCCCGAGAAAGAGGTCGAGAGTGTCTCTCTGCCAATCTTCGATCGTTGCGTTGACTCTGCGGTCTAGAATTTCGTTGCAGTATCGCAGGAAAATTTTTGTCTTGCTCAAGAAAAAAACCTTGCTCGTACTTGGTTTTTATTACTTGCTTTTATTGAACTTCCTCATGCACGTTTACCCACGTGGTTTTTTTTTTTTTTTTTTTTTTTTTTTTTTCGTGCACTCTGAGTGATAGCAGGTGAATTTCAGGTGCCATATCGGCGGTACCCATCAAACGAGACCGCAAGCCCGGACGCGAACCCAGCCCTTTGCGCCGAGGGGGGGGGGGAGGGGGGGGGTCCATCATGCGGTGAAAGTCGGCTCTAATACTTCCTTCCGATAAAATTCTGAAGAGCACCTACCTTGGGGACTCCAATCGAGTGGAGGAAAACACACACACATACACACACACACACACAGAGTGTCGGGGGGGGGGGCAGTGGAAAACAAATTCGGGTTCCTTGGGGGGGGGGGGGGGGGGGGGGGTGATGACAGAAGTGGAAGGTTTGGGGTGACTCCGAGTGGTGAGCACCATCCGCGCTCCACTAGTTAGAAAGTTAGTTATAATGAGTTAGCTAGTTTGAAAATAATTTTCCCAGTTAAGTTAGGAAGATAACACACTTGAAAATGATCCCCTATGGGAGTCCATTTAATCAACAACTGGGGCGTTCAAAACTTCAATCCTCAGGAATTCATTGAGGCACAAGCTCCGTGTATATAATATGTGTGTGTGTGTGTTACTAATTAGCCGTTTCTATGGGTATATCGGATACCCCCATATGCGCGTGCATGTGAAAACAAAGGAAATATGTCGCCTAGGGTATCAAGGAGTTCACCATAAATGGTGGTGGAAAGCCATAGCAAAGTTAACGGAGTGTGGGTGTGACCGTCGACGAGTCGAACCGCTAACTTTTCAATGGGTGTGATTCCCGATTTGGGGATAAAATATCCCCAATTTGGGGATAAAGAATCCCTAATTTGGGGATGAAAATCCTCGATTTGGGGATCAAAATCCCCGATTTGGGGATAAAGAATCCCTAATTTGGGGATGAAAATCCTCGATTTGGGGATCAAAATCCCCGATTTGGGGATGAAAAATCCCCGATTTGGGGATGAAAATCCTCCATTTGGGGATAAAAATCCCCGATTTGGGGATACAAAATCCCGGATTGGGGGATAAAAAATCTCCGATTTGGGGATGAAAAATTCCCAATTTGGGAATGAAAAATCCCCGATTTGGGGATAAAAAATCCCCAATTTGGGGATAAAAAATTCTGATTTGGGGATGGAAGTCCTCGATTTGGGAATTGAAATCCCCGATTTGGGGATAAAAAATCCTGGATTTGGGGATAAAAATCCCCGATTTGGGTATCAAAATCCCTGATTTGGGGATATAAAAGTCCTTGATTTGGGGATACACACATCCCCGTTATGGATTGTGAATTTTTTTTTCTCTGAAGAATAAAGAAGTATAAAGGGGTGACTATATCAACAATTTCAGGCGAGATCTTCTACTATTATCGACATTATATGAAACTAACGAACGGTGATAGCGTCCGCCATTTGCCAGCATACCACGAATGAAATTGGTAGAAATGAAAGGGGGAGAAAATAGTTTGCGCATAGTATGGGAAGCGCTGTTAGCTGTTTGGAATGTCATGGAATTATACACATGAAATTGGGGTGCACAATGGAGACATTCTATAGCGGTCTAGTATTTTTTTTTTGTTATCAAAATGAACAATAATTTTCTTATTGAAGCAAAAAAAAATGTTGTATAACATTTTTTGATAAATGCACTTGTTAATGAGATAATCCACCAAACAGATGCTCGAATTGTACCAAAGTGTTTAGTGAAAATCTGCGGAGTGATTATTGGCGATTAAACCCCTGTATCATGAGAGCCGTTGAAGATAGGCGAAAATGTTGATAACAAAAATTGTCCGTGATTAAAAGCTACATATTTAATGTTGTATGACTTTTTGCGCTAGCATGCATCATTAAGGAGCTATCGCCGTTTGAAAGTATCGTTGCGAATTGTGATAGAATCCCTCCATCTTTCGATCCCCAACAACTCTTTTCAATATATCTCGCCAACGGCTCAATTTTGAGAGAAATGCTATGAAGGATTTTCGGTTGGAAATTAAATTCTCTACAAAAAGTGATATATAGCATTTCTGGTTAAAGCCACTTGTTAGCGAGATAATCACTGTTCAAAGAAAATTGGAGGAATTGGTCAGTTTCTGTCGGGAGGTTATTGGCGCTACCCAGGAAGTATCTTCCAGAATTTTCAAGTTTTCAATTTTTTTCCTCCTATCAGTAGGCGATATCGGCGGTTCGGGTGGGTTTCCCGAGCCTTGTGGACTAGTATCGACCGCTACGAGAGGGCTTCCCCCCCCCCCCCACCCACCCACCCACTTCGCAAAACGCCTCCAACGTCTGCCGGACCCGCGTGTCCCGCACTCCTCTCGATATACTCATGCCCTCCTCTCACGTTGACGATTATGTGTCCCCGTAAATTACCCAGCACGTCCATCGCACTGACTCTATATAAAGCCAAAAGTGTCATGTCTCATGGTTCTTCATGTATTATTCCAGTTATCCCTGTATCACATTCTCAATGGCAAAAACTACCCCATCGACGAAAAGTTTTAATTAAATTTTCACATACTTAAACTTTGGGCTATAATCGTAATCATAAACATTTGAAACATAATTTCCCGCGCTGATAAAAACTGTCTTACCGGCGGTCGATTACGAAACATTGAATGCACGCGAAACTTTTTTTTTCCGACGTTGGCAGCTTGCTAACTTCTGCTCCTAGGGGAAAATGTTAGGGGTGTTTTTTGCGCGTAATTTAATTGGCTACAAAAATGAAAATGTGTTGTTTTTTCGGGAAGCTGATGGTTTTCGAGATGTGCCGATTTTCAGCTGAATCGAACGCGTTTTGTTGCGCGATTCATAGATACTCGATTATCTCGTGAACTATTGGGTTTTCGGGATAAGGGTTGATAACCTTTTTGGTAGGAAATTGAATTTGCCACCAAAAAGATTTTATCACATTTTCCGCTAAACTCGATACATTCCGAGTTATCCAAATATTTGTCTGAATTGTACAAGTTTGCAAAATCCCGCTATTTCCTCCAATTTTCTCCCCATTTTTTATTAAACCGGAGGCCAAGTTTTAAAACAACATCTAAGAGTCCACACTTCCGGAATTCACCTACATTAGTCACGCAAACATTCCCTCGAATACTTCATTTCCCGAAAAAGAGAAAAACTTCACCCCAGTTGCGAGCTTTGAATTAAATATTTGCTCCCAGTTGCGTACGACAAAGGTCAATGCCCTTTACCACCCCGCCACCCACTCGCCCACCCGCCCCCACCCCTCTTGACATGGCACCCGATTGCACTCGACTAAAAAGGAACGAATGGTCCTTATCGATTGTATTTTACCTCCAAAAATTCTCATATTTTTTTCACCCTCTTCCACCCCCCCCCCCCCGGGGGGCGGGAGGGGGTGGTGGGGGGTTCTCATCCTATCCCACTTGGCTGTTCCTGCGCCCCGTACAAATCCCAGTCCTGGGATAAAGGGGAATGTGCGCGTGGCTCATCGATCGGAGCGGCGCAGGAAAATTCAGCTCTGGAGTTGCAATTGTGGGAAAATGAAGAGAAATAAAATTGGGGGAAAAAAAGAGCAAGTTATTTGGGAAAAATAATGGTGTTAAATTTTGCAGAAAATTGATGCGACGGATAAATCGGGGGGAGGGGGGGGGGGCATACAGGCGCGCGCGCAAATCTTGCTAACGCTTTGAGCGTACAGTCTGACGTCATTGCTCGCATGGTGAGCGCTGCGCCGCCCATCAGATTCGTCAATATTGAGAAAAAAATATTAAGTGTACCGTCGTCTAAAAAATGATTACTGTAATTCATTAGTTAGAAAAATTTTATTGGAATAAATTTTGATGAATTTTCGGTTCGATAATTTTTTAAACTTGAAAATAAAAATTTGTTTAAAGCGTATATTCTTAGACATACATTTTTCTAATTAAATACCTGAATTTAGAGGATTGCAGTCATCTCTATTTTTATTCAGTCCAAGCTTTTTGCGGCAGTTGATAAATTTTCGAGATATGCAGTAGAATTCTCGAATGCGACATTAACCCGTGCCTCGGCGTAAGACTTGGCTAACAACGATAAAACGTAACTGCCGGTTTGGGAGTCCTTTCAGCAGTTTTGAGACTCAAATTGTTTGGCATTTAGAGTAGAATGGGTTTATAGAAAGGAGAAGATCAGTTGGTTCTTATAAATTTTTCTTTTTGCGGGTGAAACTATGCACTAAGAACAGAAATGGATATGATTTAAGACATGGAAAGTCATGGAAGTTCTTCCAGTCATATATGAGTATTTAGTATGGAAACCAAATATAACTTTGTCGGGGATGAGATATCCCCATTTGGGGATGAAAAATCCCCATTTGGGGATGCAAAATCCCCATTTGGGAATGAAAAATCCCCATTTGGGGATGAAATATCCCCACTCGGGGATACAATATCCCCGTTCGGGGGTAGAAAATCCCCATTTGGGGATGAAATATCCCCATTGGGGGATGAAAAATCCCCATTTGGGGATCAAAAATCCCCATTTGGGGATCAAAAATCCCCATTTGGGGATCAAAAATCCCCATTTGGGGATGAAAAATCCCGACTTGGGGAATGAAAAATCCCCACTTGGGGATGAAATATCCCCACTTGGGGATGAAATATCCCCGTTGGAGGATGAAAAATCCCCACTTGGGGGATGAAAAATCCCCATCTGGGGATGAAAAATCCCCAGTTGGGGATAAAATATCCCTATTCGGGGAAAAAAATAGGCTATGAAAATTTCCATAACTTAATATGAGGTCCGCTGGGAATTCTCTGCGAATCCTTTAGGAAATTTTCACGAATTAATTTACCATTGCATTTCCGTACCAATCATATGGGAATTCTCACGAAAAATCCTATGGGAATTTTATGCGCGTCCCACAGGATCTTTTTATGCATGAGTACATGTCGGAAAAAAATATCGAGATGCAGTCAAGGTTATCTCGTTCATAATAATGAGTTTCAGGAAAACTTTGTTGAACTGGGTTACCGGAAAAAATTTTAATTACTTTTTCAAGAGAGAAAAAAAAAATTGCACACGTGCTCGATAAGGGAATTTGGTTTGCAGATGATTCTTCATATAACAAAATAGTTTAAATATTCAGTGATAATTTTATCGGCAAATTTATTGTTTGTTAGATCCTCGTTAATTGTTTTTTATTTTCTTCGAAAATTACGGAAATTTTTGTCAAGAGCATAGTTACATTAATTAACTGATATTTACATAATATACATTACCGTTTATGAACCAGTTTAGTTTTCCATTTATCGAACGCCATGAATTTACATTCATTTACATGAAATTAACCCGTATATGTAATTTCGCCCCTAATATTTCCGTAATAAAAGAGAAAAAAAATATTTAGGAATGTCAGGAGGGTGGAGTGATACTTAAAAGAAATTGTTTTTGATGTTTAGGAAACTTTTAAATTCACAAATGAAAGAACTTGACGGGATGCGCACGTGACCATCGACGGGCTGCGTGTGCGCAAACTGACGCTTGGAGTGCGCGCCCATCACGGAAAAAAAACGAACACCCCCCCGCGCAGCTTCAACCACTTACAAGTCCTCAATTATGAGAGTTATGGAGAAAAGTCATAAAACATTATATGTGTATTATTGTGCGAGGAACAACATTCGTTACACACTTTTTCTTCTATCTCTAACCGTTCTCGCGATAGAGCATTTTGAGCAACTGAAGGTTTTAATAACAATCGAAGGAATTGACTTATTCGACACTTTTCATTTTCGGCCGCATTACAATAACTTCCCTAAATCGGCAAGTTGGAAAAATTATCATTGCATGAACCTCAAAAATTGGCGAAAATTTTCCGTTCTTTCGAAGGCTGGAAAATAATCTCATATTTATGGGGAAAGTCCTATTTTACGCCCCCGCGACAGCGCTAGTGGGTTATACTATTGAACCGGCAAATGCATCCATTGGCTGTGGAGGATGCATTTCCGGGGAGACTCAACGATTGCACCAAATGGAAGAGAGAGTGGGAGGGGGTGGGCTGGAGGAGAATAAGAGGATTGGCCGAAATGAAATCTCGTCGTTGATGAAAAATTTCACCCTCTAGCGGAATTTTATCCGAGAATTCTCTAAAACGCGATCGATTGCCACAATTTTGTTAACACAAAATTTGTTTTTTTTTTTCTAATTCATTCATGAAAAAAATGGGATTCCAAGTGCGTTGAAAATTTTGGGATTTCGCAGGTTTTTCAGCGATATCTCACGAACTACTGGATTTAGAAAAAAAGTTGTAGGACATTTTTGGTGCGAAATTCAATTCCCTATAAAAAAGTATTTATAGCATTTTTCGATAAATCTAATGGTTTTCGAGATATCACCAAATTTAACAGGAATGTTTTTATGAGGTTGTGATCAATTGGCTCCATTGATTCGATAAGGCCTCAGTCAATCGTGTGTTCAACGACTCGACGACTCGCATTGTACCGTTTTGACGACTCGCTAGACTGCTCCGACACAATGTCCGTTGTCTGTACAACTTGATACGCCTTTTCTTTCAGTTTCTCCACTTGTTACCTCCGTGTTTTTGATGAAAACTTGGTATCAGCAGAATGAAACTTTCATGAGCGAGTTAAGGGTGTTACCTTGTTCATAATGATGAGTTCCTGGGGAAAGTTTTGGGAACATAGGTTGTCGGAACATTGCAATTACACAGAATCTTCGTTAGTTTATAGTTTTGGTACTTATTAATTTTTTGAAAAATTTTGATATTTTTTTGGAATTACTCAAATTTTACGTATATTGCCCTTGTCGTATTTTTTTATGCATTTCAGTTGTATGGAACAACGAAGCATTGTCCTCTTATTTTTTTCAGTTTGCGAAATTTTGTGAATTTTTGAAATTTTTGAAATTTTTGAAATTTTGGAAATTTTTAAAATTTTTGAATTTTGGAAATTTTTGAATTTTTGAAATTTTTGACATTTTTGAATGCCTTATATTTTTCTTTTTAGTTTTTTCAAAATGTAATCTTTAGATAAAAATCTAATCTCGCACGGAACCGGTGGATTCAATGGAAACCTTACTTGACCGATACACTACCGCGTCCCCCCTAACATCGGTTTTCGCTAAATATCTCGAAATCTACGGGTAGTAGAGAAAAGTTTCTTAATACAAATTTGTAGGTCTGGATAGGGTCTACAAAAAAGGTCATATTCAATGTACCCATATCTTCATTTGCTGCCAAGATATTACGCATAGAACGAAAGTCGAGAGTCGACACGTTCAACCATTTCATATTTCAATATAATTTTGTTATGCATAATTTTTCCTCCCTGGGAAATACGGGAATATATGAAGTATACTTTTCTACGGTCTAACAAACTTTTTCCTTTCTTTTTTATAAAGTGATCCCGCATTTTTACCTGCTGACGCGGTGGAGAAAAAAATGGGTCGAGTAATCGAAGGGCGAAGGCACTTAGGGTGCGATAGGTTGCGAATCAATACGAAGGACTAAAAAAAAAAAAATATGGAGGGCATTTAGTGGCTGGGCTCTTTTAAAATTACCTCAGAGATAAGACGAGACTGTATTGACAGAGGAAAAAAAATTATTTTAGCTAAGTGAGTGTGTTATGCGTGAATAAATGAAGAGAGTCCTTGCAAATAGTCTCATATTCTGCATGTAAATAGAATTCTGGATATTACCATTTTTAAAAAAATTGTATGTGTGTGTGTGGGTGGATGGACGGGTGGGTGGGTGGGTGGACGGATGATTGGGTGGGTGGGCGGCTTGGTGAGTGGGTGGGTGGGTGGGTGGGTGGGTGGTTGGGTGGGTGGGTGGTTAGATGGTTGGGTGGTTGGGTGGGTGGGTTGGTGGGTGGGTGGGTGGGTGGGTGGGTGGGTGGGTTGGTGGGTGGGTGGGTGGGTTGGTGGGTGAGTGGGTGGGTGGGTGGGTGGCTGAGTAGGCGGGTAGGTGGGTGAGTGGGTAGGCATGTGGGTGCAGCTTTTCAGCTAGTCGCGCTTTCGAGAAGTCAAAAAGAAATTTGGTCGTCAATTGCATTGTCTACACTGAGTAATTCATAAAATTTTTCGTACAATATTCCCCTATTTCTTCTGTTTTTACAAACTGCTTGTAACAATTTTCTAAATATTATAATTTCTGATTGCAGGGGTGCTTTCTCAGTGGTCCGAAGATGTGTACAAAAAAGTACGGGCCTGGAGTTTGCCGCAAAAGTTATAAACACGAAAAAATTATCGCAAAGAGGTACGTGTTTCATGATGAACAATCTATAAAAAAATTCTAAAAAAAAAATGTCCTGAATATTTTATTGCTTGAGGAATTTCCATGGGAATTCTATAGGAAATTATAACGTTTCCCATAAGATTTTCCTGGAATTCCCATAAGAATTCTATGGGAAATTCCATAGAAATTCTGTTGTTTTTTTTATGGTGAAAATTCCGGCTATTTTAAAGTGCGCTTTCAACCAATCCCATATGGGAGTTGAGAGAACTGAATCTTATGGGAAATCCCATAGGAACCCCATAGATTTTTTTTTCGCTAGTCTTGAAATTCTTGGGACTTTTAAACTGAATATACTTTCAGTGCTCTCCCGGACTGAAACGCAAGGAAACTATACGATATATCGTCGGCGTTCGTCGTCTGCTAACGTCTAAAAACAACAAGCACTCAAGTTGACATTTTGCCAAAATTCCATCGGGAGTAACGACAATTTCACATGAAGCGTAAAAAATTGGAAAAAATTGCCCTCAATTTTTCTGCATGAAAAAAAATACATATATATAATGAAAAAAAGGATGTTTCAAGTTTTGGACATAGTTTCAAAACCGCGAAAGCTTTGGTGAACTATAGTGTTATAACGCGAGTACTGATGGCCGGAAATAAGATTTTTCCGAACTTGGGTAATAAGCTTCACCTGGAAAACGTTGCCACTGAAAAATTCAGACAGTTTCCTCAATTGTTGTGGAGTACAAACTTTTCACCAAAGTTTGAAACCTCAACTTAATTTCAAGCCCAAGAAAATTGGAATGGAAGATTCCAACCGTGAAAACTCATAGAGGAGAGAGAGAGGGAAATGGGACATAAATTTTGACAAAATCTTTTTTTTTTTTTTTTTTGGGAAGAGTTACAGGGTCGAGAAAATTGTTGACTATATATATACAACTTTCATCTGACCCATTTTAGCGTCCGACTGAGAGTCCATTCCATTAAGAGTTATTCATCTGTCCTGTTTAAAATGGAACACCCTGTATAATATTTGAAAATTGAGTATCTGGAGAACAAAATTTGTTTTTGTTTATTTGAGGGTTGTGCGATTGAAAAAAAAATTGTTTTGAGTTTGGCGGCCCACATTGAGCAACAAAAATTGTCTTACAGGTAATCACTAATTGATGTAATTAATTATAAGACGTTGGTGATGGCGTTTATCGGATGAACCGCATCTGTATTTTGATTGATGCGATTATAACACTCTTATGGCTTTGCACTTTCACATGACTTTCCATTTGGCGAGAAAAAAAAAATATGCCTTGGGATGGGTAAGTGGGATAAAATAATCTCATGAACATTCTATTTTTAGCTCAAGGATAAAAAAGGATATTTTCTATAAAAAAAAAAAATTCACAACCACTAATTTTTTTGCCTCCATCAGACAATTTTTTAAATATTTTTCTTTTGATTGATACCACACAGTTGAGTTGATGGGAATCATATTCTTTGAGTCGATCAGAAGAATATGAAGTTTCGCGGGTGACGCGTGCGTTGGCTTCACAGTGGCGCCATCTGTGGAGAAATTCCGCGCCGTCAACCAAAAGCGTTTTTGGCGGATATCTTGAAAACTAAGAATATTAGCGAATGTTCATATAGAGCTTTATTGTAGCTCTCGGTGTGCACTACAAAAAAGGTTCTCATGAAAATTGGCCTATCTCCTTCGCATTTCGATATATGACGCCAAAACAAAATGTGAGAGATTCTCCCAGAGCGCGCCTGAAGAACGTTGGGAGAATAACGCATTTTTGGCGGATATCTTGAAAACTAAGAATATTAGCGAATGTTCATATAGAGCTTTATTGTAGCTCTCAGTGTGCACTACAAAAAACGTTCTCATGAAAATTGGCCTATCTCCTTCGCATTTCGACATATGATACCAGAACAACTGAATGAATTTGATGAATCTGTCCTCCACTTGCCGACGCGCAACATTTTTCTTCCATTCGTTAATTGGGTGAATAGAACCATGGAACCATTGATTTCCACTCGACTGGTTGCTCAACAATACAACGGGGACAATAACAAACCCATAAAGGACTCGGTTCGTCGAATCATCATGCGAAATTCAGCGAATTCCCTTTGGTTGCGCCCAAAGAGCGATACAAAGAAGGAAAAAAAACATAAACAAACCCTATAACTGGGTGAAGTCTCTGAATGTGTCGTACGTAATGTTGTTTTTGGCTGGGGCTAAACAAGAAAACTTTTCTGAGAAAAGTCTGACCAGCCGCAACATCAAAGATGACCGATAACAAGAAAAACAGTGGGATTTATTTTCTGCACCTTCATATGCGTGTAATGCCAAGATGTGGGGAGCTGATTGATTGAACAGTTTTATGCGTCTCAAAATATTTGGAATCCTTATTTTGTGTGTGTGTGTGTGTGTGAATGGGTGGGTATAGACAAATGAATATGATGTGGGCATCCATATAGGCATAGATGACAGATATGGGCACGGATAAGGGTATGGATATGGATCTTGACTTGGACATGGATGTTGAATTGGACCTGGATGTTGACATGCACATTGATGTTGACTTGGGCATGGATGTTGACTTGGGCATGGATGTTGAATAGGACCTGGATGTTGAGTAGGACCTGGATGTTGAATTGGACCTGGATGTTGAATAGGACCTGGATGTTGAATAGGACCTGGATGTTGACATGCACATTGATGTTGACTTGGGCATGGATGTTGAATAGGACCTGAATGTTGAATAGGACCTGGATGTTGAATAGGACCTGGATGTTGAATTGGACCTGGATTTTGAATAGGACCTGGATGTTGAATAGGACCTGGATGTTGAATTGGACCTGGATTGTTGAGTTGACATGCACATTGATGTTGACTTGGACATGGATGTTGAATAGGACCTGGATGTTGAATTGGACTTGGATGTTGAATTGAACCTGGATGTTGAATTGGGCCTGGATGTTGACTTGGACCTGGATGTTGACATGCACATTGATGTTGATTTGGACATGGATGTTGAATTGGACCTGGATGTTGACATGCACATTGATGTTGACTCGGACATGGATGTTGAATAAGACCTGGATGTTGAATAAAACCTGGATGTTGAATTGGACCTGGATGTCGAATTGGACCTGGATGTTGAATTGGACCTGGATGTTGAATTGGACCTGGATGTTGAATTGGACATGCATGTTGATATAGATATGGAGGTTAGCAGGGACATCGATGTTGACATGGACATCGGTGTTGACATGGACACGGAGTTGTATACGGGACAATGCGGAGTTTGTTGTATACGGACTTGTATACCATCACAACCATCTGGACGAACGAACAACCGCGTCGCGTGCCCTTCGAGATCTCGATTTCTTCAAGAATGTCTCGTGACAAGGTGTCACGCACGCCAACCGCTTGCGGAACGCGTCTGATCGTGTCAATCGCTCATGCTGATTAACACCGTGTCAATCTGAGATTTTCCTCATTTTTCTTTCCTTCGTTCAGGTAAAGAGATTTGTTATGCAAATTTTGAGATTTTTTAGTTAAACTGACGATACTAACGTCAGATCCAGTTTTAGATTAGTTTTCAGATCAAAATTTCCCATCTCCCTTCAAGAAGCTGGTAATTAGTGGAGGTAACGAGAAATTGTGCAAAGGCTGCCTGAACGTATATTTATTGACATAATGAAGAGAAAGCGGGACTGGAAGGGGTTCCCTGCATTATCCGATATTAACTTCAGCGGCATGTTAACTTGGACAGACTGTTGCATGTTAACTTCAGCAGAATGCTTCATGAAAACTATAACTAAACACTTCATACCAAAGTTATTCTTGATGGAGCAAGTTCGTTGCCTCACGTGCGATAGGTTCCGAGTTCAAGTCCTCGTTGAATCAGACCCCACCACTTTCTGTGATCTGATAAGATCGTCTATGATTGGCTGGATGGAAGCGATGTAAAATGACCAAAAGAGAAATCCCAACGTTTTATAACTGAATGCTTTTGGCTAAATATAGACGACTTCGGTTAACATCAGCATGATGCTTCATGATAGCCTCGACGAAACGCTTCATGTTAGCGTTAAAAGAACACTTCATATTTACTTCAACGGAATCTTTCACTGCGGGTTAACCAAGATGTCGGGCTGACTGCTTCGCGATGACTTAACCTTAGACGGCGTCACAAATTCTGTCAGTAGGACTACATGTTGGAGATGATGGATTTGGACTAACCACATCGGTGAGGGTTCATCGTCATCTTTCGTTCAGCTTGGTAGGGAGAGCCATTGGGTGGATACCAACTTCGGTATTGATGCAGGCAGCAGCAATTCGAGGATGAGCAGGCAGCAGCAATCCGAGGATGAGCAGGCAGCAGCAAGCTGTGCTGTGTCATCAGCCAACGGAAGGTTGTCCGTGCTTGGACTGTCTGCCTCCATTCCCAACCTTGTCCCAATCTTGGCTTTGGGCCCTGTCACCCAAGTCCCCAGCCAGCCGAAGCTAACCATCCGTCCGGTCGAACGGAAGGTGCACTCAAACATTACTGGTCACAGAAGTCTGCACGAATATCCTTGCATCTACCCATACCCAAACCCACCTATCCAGAAGACTCTTCTGTTAAATCTACCAGAAAGCATACTCCATTAATCAAACATGCTGAAATTTCATGGACATAACCGACAATTGAACTCGAATTACCTCAAAACTTATGGACTGGCACTTGGCATTTTGACATGCAGCCTTGCAAACAAAACAAATAAAGTGCACTAGCAAAAACGATATTGTTAACTGAGAATTGCATGTCGGTTCCGCTTTGCCGTCAACGAAGAAGATGGAAATTAGCGGTGGTAACGAGAAATTGCGCAGAGGCCGTATTTACGTATATTTATCAACGTAATGAAGAGAAAGAGGGAGTGAAAAGGGTGTTCTGCATTGGCTCAGGCACAAGGTGTTCCCTACCGTTGGCGCGTCACGACCTTGCCCCAGTGCCCGTTCGACCCGCAGTCAACTCCCTCTATCTCTCTCTATCTCTTTTCAACCTTGCTCTCTCCATTGCTCTCATTCAACCCGGAGGGGGTTTATCGGTTATATATCGGTTACTCGTAACGAATATAAATATTCTACACGTACTAGCCCACTCAGACGGTAAGACATTTCTTGCCTCTGACGCATTGAATGGCCAAGGAACTAATACTTGTGTGGATTCTGAGACCTCCAGTGGCCTTAAGATCTCGTGGCTTAAGGCTGGAGTTATTATCATGGTTGGTTATGATAATTGGGGAGGGATTAGGGAGAATTCAGATGGTGCAGTGCAAGTAGCGGGAGATTAGTCTCGAAGAAGGGCTTAGTCTGATGATAACTCTGGGCAAGAGGGAGCTAGGAAGAAGTATTATGGAATTTTTTTCGGCGTCCTATGATGGTTTGGACTAAGCTTTACTGGCTCCAGGGTACATTGAACAGTATGCAAGTCTAAGTGAGCTGCTATATGTGAAATACAAGTATTGTTCTCGGTGCTTCTAGCACAAGCTGCTTCTCTCTGTCGATCCCACTGCATTGCAAATGAATTGGCTTCATTCTGCGGTGAATCTATTGACTTGTTATCAGCTCCTCTCGACGTGATCAGACGACACTGCGTGAACTTTGTGAAAACATGCTCTAGATACCACGTTAACGTATTGCTGCACGTCATCTTTTTCGTGGAGATCAAATCCGGTTGCCTTCGTTCTTCTCATTTCAATTATGTATTATTACATATTTTGATGGGTGGTTCTAATATGTTCTGTAGTTTTGTATCGTTTATCTGGACCCCTTGATTCACTGCAGCCGCTGATAAAGAAAAGTAAAGAATGGAAGATGGAAGAACACAGTTGCAAATCTTGATTTACTAATCTGCCAATAACTCGAAAATGAGTAGGTTTAGCAGAAAATATCAAGAGCCATGTTTTGTAGATCTTGAAATTTCCCACAAAAAATGTTATACAACTTTTCCTCCAAGTCCAATAGTTATCGAGCTATCGACTTGCCACTGTATGATAGATGAATTGGCCAAGTGGTATTTCAGTTTTGTTCGAACAATCTAAAAGATTCATTTCAACAGGCTATCATAAATATATCCTTTAACGTCGGCTATAACCCCAAACCACCGTCATAACGTCACCCAGAAACGATCGTCGACGTAACGAAAGGGAATATCATTTCAGAGGCACTCCATAACCTCTAACACGCCTGAAACTTGTCGCCCAGTTATTTTTATCGACTGAGCAAGTTTACGATCAGGGAGGTGGGCTCAATGCCGCGAATGTAATAAGCCGTGAGCTCGGGAGAAAATGACGGTAACGAGTTTGGTACAAACAAGCTTCTATTCTTCATCTTTACTGGACGGAGAAGAATTTTTTTTCCCTGCTTCTTTTCGCTTTGAGTATTTCTTCCTTGATGGAAACTTTTGTTTGTTCATTTGCTTTATTTTTGGACTTTGTTCACAGATTGGACTAGTCCTTTGTCGTGTAGCAATTGGAAGCGCTCGTCTTACACCACAAACTCATGCACTATTTTAAGATTTTTTTTTAACGGTTTGCGGTTCAATCTTCTTCTAGGGCAGCGTCTACAGAAATTAGCCTCGATTTTTCTTTCTATATTTTCCCCTTTAGTTAGGGGTAATTATGTGGAGGTTTTTTTGGCGGGGGGATGGATGGTGGAGGTGATTGATCGATTGATTGATTCATTGTTTTATTTACTGTATATTGTGTTGTACAAAATAATCTGACCAAGGTTAAGAACGAGAATGAGGAAAGAAAAGATACAAATGAAAAGTGTATCTCCTTTCTGCGCCTCGCGTCGCTTCTCACCAGATATCTCGAAATCCAAGCAAGATAGCCGCATGATTGTATAAACCTTTTCGATAGAGCAACATACGATCTACAAATTTGTAAGGAAGCAAAATTCGATATCGCTTCAAGTTTGTGAGATATGTAGGAAAAACTGATGTCAGGTTTACGCGATTCGACACTCTGCTATCGAACTATGCTAGTGAAATCGGATGGACAGCGGACGCACAAGGGGTCACTGCTTTCATTCAAAGTATACGAAATGAAGGGAAATTGTAGATAAACGATTTTTGCTGAGAGTACAATTTTATTTGCGCCCAAATGTTTATGCTGCTTCTTTCAACAGATAAAAAATGAAATAAGACATGTCTTTTATTTTAACATCAGACGTCGTTAACATAGTTCAGTGAACTTTGTATTGGGTGGATGGTGGGGTGGGAGGGGGGGAGGGGGTATGAGCATCACCACAAGACACTCAAAAAAGTCACTCTATGAAATAAGGTATCACCGGGTCACGCGAACTGGTGGTCCCGCTGTTATTTTGGTTCGTCAATGGCCGGAGCGATCCCTCGAAAAAGATTATGTATTCAAACTAGGGTCCCAACACCACGCATAGGCCGCGGGGCTTGGTTATTTTTGGCACGGGAATCTCGGGTTCCACAATCGGACCTAATATTCCTGGTGACGATGCTCCTCAAAAATGCCGGAATCTCTGTCATTCTTATATTTTATATTTTTGGAGATACATGGGGTCAACGAAACCCCATAGCACCTGGGTAAGATTGCTATGGGGTTTTCATGGGAATTCGTGGAGGGTGTCCTGGAGATGCTCTGGACCATTGGGACATCAGATTTTTTTACTTGGCGATTTTTTATGGGATCCCATGAGAGTCCTGTGGGATGTCCGATTGGATGACTCCGGGAGAACCGTTGGAGGTACAAAAAAATATGTATAACAAAAGTTGCTCTACGTTTAAAAATGCATATTTTAGGTCATATACCTTTCCACGCTATCTCGCATAATTAGTGAGATATTGCAAGTTGTTGCTGAAAAAATCAACGAAATTCAACTTCCGGAACGAGCCGATCGACCGGTACATCTGTGTATGTGTGCAAAATAAGTAGCAAAAATAATTCTGTAATATACCATGAAAACATGCGGGGGAGTTGTTGGTATAACTCGGTGTGCGGGTCAAACTCATGGTATCATAAATTCAACACACCGTGTACACTATAAATGCCTCCTAGTTTCTTATGTTTTCAAAGTGAAACTTCTTATGTGAGGTCGGGCCGGATCTTACGGTCCACGTTCAACGTTTACGAGTCGAGAACAAGCCGTAAACGGTGAAAATCGATAAGAGATTTGAGAAGATTCCCCCGACAGGTTATTTCAAAAAATTCAATTCAAATGAGATTATTTTAAGGAATTTTGCCAGTTTTCAAATTTTTATTCATAATAATAATAATAATAATAATAATAATAATAATAATAATAATAATAATAATAATAATAATAATAATAATAATAATAATAATAATAATAGTAAAAACTAGTTTACTATAAGGATCAAATCGGACAAAGTCAATGGGCGCGCCTCAAAATACATCATCATGCAGACTTGTTCAGCGTAAATTTTCCCGGCTTTTCAATCAGCCTCCCCCTCCAACTGATATAAAAAGAGGGGGGCGGCGATACGATGGAAAACAAAACCAGGAATTTCCATTTCGTCCAATCAATCGGCAAAAATTCAAATCAGTTTCCACCCGGGAATGTTTCGAATACATCGAATAGCACAATGAGGAAAAGTGTGCGCTCTCGTCTACAAAGAAGTGAATTGGAATGTCAGGGGAAAAAAATGAGATGGTGTAAGGAAGCGTATGTAGAGCGTAAAGAGCTTGCACTAACCTTACTCCCAGTTCTGTTTTGGAGGTCTTCAGGCGCTTCCCATTCTCGCGTTATATACATTACTGCAGTAAAGATGGCCGAATGAACTTTGGACTGGTCCACCTGAAAATTTCGGAGTACAAATTTCGAGTTGTCACATGGAGAAGCAATTCATGGAGATAATTAAATTGATGGACAAAATTGAATTAAATTTTTAGTGTGTGCGAAATTTTCGGTGCTCTGCAATTTTTGGTGATTTGGACGTTTTTTAGAATGCTGAAGTTTGGGAAGAAAGGCGTTGCGCGCGCCGGTCGACCCCACGTGACGGGCTTAGAGTGTTTCTATTGCGCATCTGGTAGTGCCACGAGTGCTACGCCGCTTTCCTCGATTCACACTTGATTTAAAAATTAATAACTAATTGTTCTGCTTAGAATAAATAAGAAGTGCTTCGATTTATTCTGAAAAAAAAATGGGGACGCCATAGGGTGGGCAAGGAAGGGTTGTGTGTTAGTTTAGGAAATTTTTAAAATTTGTTAAGGTGGAAAATAGAAATTAGAGATTTATGGAAGGCTCAAAATACATTTGGGAATTGCATTGTCGCGAAATAGCCTTTGGGATCTATTTCGTAAATTATTGCTGAATTGTTTGAATTAATGGGTATCGAGTTTTATTGGCCTTCTGGGGGTTATATTACGCTGTGTTGATGAGTGTAATGTGCCAGTTTTACGCTTGAAAGATGAATCATACAAATAGACACGGCGTGCCGCTTCCATATCGCTGTATTTCCAACAAACGCTTCACATTAAGGCTTCTTAAGAAACCATTTTGCTGGGCTGAGCTTATTGGATTATGTGCTGAGAATATTCTGTTAGATTGTTCTGAAGACAACTCATTGGCAGCCCGCAGTTAAAAAAAAACGGGCCATTGGCTCGAAACAATTAGCGGGACAAATTTTTTCTCCAAGTTTTAGACACACACACACACACACACACATTTTTAAAAATTGGGTTTTTCAAAACGTGGCATTCAACATTTTTCAATCTTTCAAAGTTTCTAAATTTTTGTATTTTTTCAATTTTCCAAAAATGTTTGTTTTTTTTTAAATGTTTCTAATTTTCCAATTTTCGAATTGTCTGGAATTTGAAAAATAAAAAAAAAAAATTCATTTTTCAAAAAGTTTGACTCTAATTTACCGAAAAAAATCGGTAAATTTCCACCCAATTTGCATAATTTAAAACTTCGTAATTCGAATTATAGTCGCCCGTAAATATGATAAACTCACGAGGGTTAATGACCTAATTCATTTAAATGCTCCATCACTTCAGTTTGAACTCGCTCCACCGAATTAATACTCATTAGTCAGTATAGCTACGAAAACCATGATAATATGCACTCAAAGTTTATTAACTGAATATAATACTGCGTGACGCAACAATATAATATTCAGAGTATCGAACGTGGTGAGATAGTATGCGTCTAGTAGTGATTTAGTGGCCAGTGATAACCTGGAATTAATAAAAAATTGAAAGATTTAAAAAAAATTATATAGTTTTTTATTTTCGTTTTTTGTCTCGTTCAAAACGTTTTCAAAAACGTTCCAAAAATCTTCAAAATTTTCCAAAACATTTCCAAAATTTTTCTAAAAGTTTCCAAAAATTGTCAAAACCGTTCTAAAATTTTTTCAAAAATTTTTTAATTTTCAAATTTCAATTTTCAAAACTTGATCAATTTTTCCAAAAATCAATTTGAGATTTTAGGTTTACATTGTCAAGCCCTTCATTCTTTTTTATTCAATTTTGACGGATTTTTGAACTCGTCAAAAAATTTAAATTTTCTCAAAACTTGAAAAATTAATGAATAAAAAAAAATCAAAAGTTGAAATATTTATCATTTTCAATTGTAGAATTCAAAATTAAAAACTTCATTTCAATTTATCCAGAAGCGAAAAAAAAATTGTGTGAGCGGTCACTGTACTTCACGAAGGAAAACACGAAATCGAGAAAATCAAATGGTCTCCTCATCATGCGCTCCATTCATGACATGAATGATACGCAATTTGTTGGTTCACGTGCAACAAATTGATTTTCCAATATATGCGGCGCTCGCGTGGGCAGATCCCTCGTAGCGACATATATATATCTGACAGTAAAATATACAAAAATATATGTGCCGAGATATATTGCTAATACTTTTTTTTTATTTATCAAGCTATATATATTTCACCAATACATAGGGCACATCTCAATTTTCTAATATATTATTAATCAATTTTTAATTACAATTATTGTTTCAGATTTCCAGAAACTCGAGCGAGAAGCGCGGATATGTAGAAAATTGCAGCATACAAATATTGGTATGTAGAAAAATCGTAATTTTTCCAAAAATTCAAAAATTTCGATCCCCGAAAATATTTCGTAAAATTTGAAAAAAAAATTTTTTTTTAAATTGACAAAAATTTGTCGCATTTCCAAAATAAAAAATTTCAAAACTTTTTAAAAAATTGTCCAAATTTTCCAACTTTCGAAAACTTCAATAATTTTTAACAATTCGACAAAAATTGATAACCTTTTTGAAAAATATTTCGATACTAAAAAAGATCGGAAAAATTTGCAAAAATTGCAAACTAAAAGAAAAGAAAAATGACCAAAAAAATCCAAATTTTTGTTTTCAAATTTCCGCATATTTTTCTAAACCAAAGTTCCCTTTTTGCAAATATCAATCGCGGAAAATTTCAATGATGCGTAATCACATGAGAGTGTTTAAATTCCTATTGACCAGTCATTTATTCATTGCTGCGTGTATCAATGCAGATTTCATGTACTGTGAGACGCTGAATAATTGGCCTCAATTCACCAAAGCGCCCCAATAAATTCAAATTGTCCCGCTTTTCAATAAATTCACCAACTGAACCTCATCAATGGAACGAAACGTCATTGACTCAATGTCGTTATTTGCAATTCTATCAGTCAAATCAATTCCACTTGATAATCTTAATAACTCGCTTGTTTCGTTGGTGCGAAGTATCAATTGGGACCATCCAGTGGACTTCGTGACTGGTTTGCCAATCAAAATTTGCATGTCCATTTGTTAATTTCTCCCTTGCAAAACAGCTCAAAATTTCGATTACAGGACCCAAATTGATGCAAAATTAAATGGGTTGAATTTATAAGGCTCTGTGGATCCAACGGGGTTCGAACCCGGGTCTCGCATCTTTTCGTTCGGGCATTTTTTCACGTAATTACTTCTTCATTCTATCATCCCCCAGAGTCTAGACCATACGACATTCTCCCCAGACCACGCAACCTGGTAAAAATGTAAAGAGATTATCTTGCCTTTCATTGCATCATCCTCATTAAAATTAATGAGGCAGAATGAGCCAAAACGAATCATAAAGCGATTACGTACTGTTGTTGTCTCGGGGGAGCCACGTCAATCCCTGAATCATGCCTGCCCCGCTGAATTACGAGGGGCTGCACCACTTTGATATTGCCTTATTGATAAATAATAATCCAGTCTGCCAGCGGAAGGGATGATATCTGGGCAGGGATCGATCTAGCCTTGATGGCCTTGAGACACGAACAGGAGCATAATGCAAAGGTCATTAAATTATCTACTTCGTATTTAATATCTCATTATCCCAAAAATAGGTCTTTCACGGAGAGACCGAATGCTTCCCAGGAGGGATCTTCCGAAAAATCGGCACGATCTCTCTCATATTTTTTTTTTTTTTTTTTTTTTTGAAATTTGCAAAATTAAATTTTTTGCATTTTCATAATTTTGGAAATTGGGGAAATTTCCACAGTTTTTTCGGAATTTGTAAGAAAAAAAAACTAAATTTAGAAAAGTTGAAGTAGTTTCGAGTACCTCTTTTGTCAACATTATGACATATATAGCCGAGAAGAGCGATCTCGTAAACCGTCTGTTGTAGCAGCCACGTACACACATGTGCCATCAGTCGATATGCAGCATCTCTCGTCTTTTGGGCCACTCGGCCTCAGCTTATTCACAATGGGCTGACTTTTGAGTTTTTAGTCACGTACGTGGATACGATGACGAGACGGGCTCGCGTGACTTGCGTTCTCATTTTTCATTATTATAGTCGACATGCTTCGGCTTTATTCCTTCATACGCGAAAAAAGGGGCGAAATTGGTGTGTATTTATTTAATAGGAGGGGGGGGGGCGTCAATGGGACCCTCGGGGAAATATTTCCAGCGAGTTTTAGCGAAAGTTAGAAAATAAATGTTCGATTTCGGGCCAAGTTAACATTAGGAGCTTATGGGGAGGTAGACTTGAATTTTTTAAAATTGAATTTTAGGTCCCAAGGTAATGGATACTATTCAATTGGGACCCTAGGAAGACATCTCCGTTGATTTTTAATCGAAAAGTTGAAATTAATTTTTTTCGATTTTGGCCACATTTAACATTGGGGTCTTATGGGGAGGCAAACTTAAATTTTTTAAAATCGAATTTTTGGCCCTGTGCGCGTTTATATTATCCAATTGGGACCCCTAGAAGACACTCCCGTCGATTTTGGGTCGAAAAAGTCAAATTAATTTTTTTCGATTTTGGCCAAATTTAACATTGGGGTCTTATGGGGAGGCAAACTTAAATTTTTTAAAATCGAATTTTTGGCCCCGTGCGCGTTTGTACTATCTAATTGGGGCCCCTAGAAGACACTCCCGTCGATTTTGGGTCGAAAAAGTCAAATTAATTTTTTTCGATTTTGGCCAAATTTAACATTGGGGTCTTATGGGGAGGCAAACTTAAATTTTTTAAAATCGAATTTTTGGCCCCGTGCGCGTTTATATTATCCAATTGGGACCCCTAGAAGACACTCCCGTCGATTTTGGGTCGAAAAAGTCAAATTAATTTTTTTCGATTTTGGCCAAATTTAACATTGGGGTCTTATGGGGAGGCAAACTTAAATTTTTTAAAATCGAATTTTTGGCCCCGTGCGCGTTTGTACTATCTAATTGGGGCCCCTAGAAGACACTCCCGTCGATTTTGGGTCGAAAAAGTCAAATTAATTTTTTTCGATTTTGGCCAAATTTAACATTGGGGTCTTATGGGGAGGCAAACTTAAATTTTTTAAAATCGAATTTTTGGCCCCGTGCGCGTTTGTACTATCTAATTGGGGCCCCTAGAAGACACTCCCGTCGATTTTGGGTCGAAAAAGTCAAATTAATTTTTTTCGATTTTGGCCAAATTTAACATTGGGGTCTTATGGGGAGGCAAACTTAAATTTTTTAAAATCGAATTTTTGGCCCCGTGCGCATTTATATTATCCAATTGGGACCCCTAGAAGACACTCCCGTCGATTTTGGGTCGAAAAAGTCAAATTAATTTTTTTCGATTTTGGCCAAATTTAACATTGGGGTCTTATGGGGAGGCAAACTTAAATTTTTTAAAATCGAATTTTTGGCCCCGTGCGCGTTTGTACTATCTAATTGGGGCCCCTAGAAGACACTCCCGTCGATTTTGGGTCGAAAAAGTCAAATTAATTTTTTTCGATTTTGGCCAAATTTAACATTGGGGTCTTATGGGGAGGCAAACTTAAATTTTTTAAAATCGAATTTTTGGCCCCGTGCGCGTTTGTACTATCTAATTGGGGCCCCTAGAAGACACTCCCGTCGATTTTGGGTCGAAAAAGTCAAATTAATTTTTTTCGATTTTGGCCAAATTTAACATTGGGGTCTTATGGGGAGGCAAACTTAAATTTTTTAAAATTGATTTTTTGGCCCCGTGTGACTTTATGCTATTCAATAGGAACCCCCATAAGACATTCCCGTCGATTTTGGGTCAAAAAATTGAAATTAATTTTTTTCGATTTTGGCCAAATTTAACATTGGGACCTTATGGGGAGGCAAACTTAAATTTTCTTAAATTGAATTTTTGGCCCCGTGTGAGTGAATACTATCCAATATGAACCCCCGGAAGAGATTTCCGTAGATTTCCCGTCGAAAAAAAATCCTTACGGCATAGTAGATTCATCCCGAAAAACTGAAATGATATAATACTGATATTATCATACCCCCAGCCCCCCCCGCGCTCCCAATGTGATCACGTTCCCTAACACATTCGACATATTTCCAATCTACCCCAATTGTAGATCTGAAACAGCCTCGAGTTAATACACCATGAATGGCAGCATCAAAAGCACAGGTGGTTACATGGTGCTGTCCGATAAGGTTTCAAGCGCCGCTAACTGTATCGCACAGGTCGTACATATCCATAATTTTAACCCACACTTTGACCCCTTTAACCACCCCTCTTTGAATCGATTATAGCATACCCATAGGGCATGTGTGTGTTGTACAGGTCACGTGGGAGTTCAACCCGCTCGTACCCTGAGATTTCTCTACAATCACTGTTAACAAATGAGACATTCGACCAAGTCCTTGACGGATGCGCGCAAAAAAAATGTCAGATTTGGTATTAGCATACATATATACATATCCCCAATCTGGACACATACGTATTTGATTTTTTCCAAAGGTGCCTGAGCTTTCCATCCAAACTTGTACTTGGCCGAGACGCTACCGCGCATCTCACCTACCCTAGAATGTGTTATATTGTGAGGCTCGACAAATACTTTGGGGATACGTTAAATTGACAATGAGCGTTGAGGGTTTGTTTTATCAGTCTGAAGGATTCATTGGTCCGTATTTGAATAGCTGTCGAAACATTTCAATTGTACCGAAAGGATGGAAAAGGAAATGCCTGTTATATTTGGGTATTGAGAGACGTATTTTGAGAGGTGAATAAATTGTAGGAAATTCAGGGAATATTCTAGTGTATATGTGCACCTTTGAGATAGTAAAAGCCCTCCACATGTGCAATCACTAGTCTCGTGATTGTATTTGTTTAGATGTTCAACAAATAAATTCACTGTAGGCTTTTAGGGGCAAATGGGATATAGGGGACATTGGTTTTAAGGTAATTTTATGGACTTCAGAGTGTACCAAATGTCTCAAGTGGCGAATGAATAGAGACAATGTGATCGGAGAATACGAAGAAAATTACAATCAAGAGCCGGAACTTTCTTCAATATAAGCAACTTTGTGGAAGTTGAACCAGTTGATACGATCCAATTTTGTTCTATTTGAAGGTCCTTTTATCAGCCTTTCTTTTGCAGCTGGAAATTTTTTTTTAATTGGTAAAATTGTGTGTGTGTGTGTGTGTCTCGGTCCCGGTGTATGTGTGTGCGTGTGTGTGAGTGTGTGTTCGTGTGTGTGTGTGGGCAACAGAGGCTCGAGGGTACGCGGCCGTCACGAAAAAAAACGCACGCCACCCCGCGCAGCTTCAACCATCTACAAGTCCTAAATTATGAGAGTTATGAAAAAAAGTCACATAACATTATATGTGTATTTTTGCACAAGGAACAACATTCATCATACACTTTTTCTCCTATCTCTGACCGTTCTCGTCACAGAGCCTTTTAAACACTTGAAATTGGTGATAACGATAAGGGAATCGTTTCATAGGGTTGATGCTCCTTTCCAGCCTGGCGAACAGCGAGTTGCAATTTTTGAAGAAGAAAAATTTATTCGGGCGATCTAACGGCAAACCGTGGCCCAGAAACTCACACACACACACATACGGAACCCTCATTGGAAACGAGAAGCATGTGAAACGTCGAGAAAAGTGAAAATTTCATGATTCTGAGAGACTTCATTTTCGGAGTGATTACGATAAGTTGAAAAAATTTCGGAGGACGGCCCTTGAAAGTATTTTTGCCGAAGAGCCCCTCGAAAGTGAAAATAGGAATAAAATAGCCGCAATGAAAAATGAAAAGACAAACGTCGAGGGGCGGTGGGGGGGATTGATATCGATTGTTGGGGTCGCGTGCTAAGGTGCCGGCTCGGACGCATCGAGGTGTGGCCTCTAGGATCGATAACGACGCTCCGACTGAGCCCGACGTTACTCTCGGGACGCCATAGTCGACAATCGTGGTGACTCTCCGGGTAGTAATCTCGTTCCACGACGCTACCTTTCGCCTTTATATTCTCGTTTCGCTAGGGAAGGAACAAAAACATTCTCGCCTGCATCCCCCAATATACCTCCCTTCGCATATTTTTTTTTCTCCCTTTATTCTCACCCTTAGCACGAGTACAAGAAAAAAAAATGTTCTCGAATCTGAGAAGAAAATCCCTCAATTCCAGATTTATTTTTTCTGGGTTGTAGGAATTTTGTGGAGATTTGGGTAATTCTGTAGAGATTTCTACGCACTTTTTATTTAAATCGACGATAAAATACAATCCCACTTTACCGACTGAAGGTCAGTATAGACTCCTAAAATTTCGAATCAAGTCGCATGCGAACCAAGTCGCATGCGAACAAAGTCGCATGCGAACCAAGTCGCATGCGAACAAAGTCGCATGCGAACAAAGTCGCATGCGAACAAAGTCGCATGCGAACAAAGTCGCATGCGAACAAAGTCGCATGCGAACAAAGTCGCATGCGAACAAAGTCGCATGCGAACAAAGTCGCATGCGAACAAAGTCGCATGCGAACAAAGTCGCATGCGAACAAAGTCGCATGCGAACAAAGTCGCATGCGAACAAAGTCGCATGCGAACAAAGTCGCATGCGAACAAAGTCGCATGCGAACAAAGTCTCGTTAGGATAAAAAAAAATCATTTTCGACTGTATCTCGTGCTATTGCTCTCTCAATTTTTTTTTTTTTTCATTTTTCCTCCCCCATTTTCCTCCCTCTCTATATTATGTATGCAACATGTCTGCAGGCGCCGATGTCGAGACTTTGAAAATGGGGGAAAAGTACCGCTAGGGACAACAGACAAATCATTTTTTAAATTGCAATCAGTTTTAGGATCTAGGAATAGAACGGGCCTCAAGAAAAATGCAAACTGACGATCCCTGGGGGTCGGTAAATCCAAATGCTTCGCGCAATTTGGTGGAATTTTTGTCAGACAAGGGCAAGCCACTTTGTGCCTGAATTTATTAAATTAAAATTGAAAAATAAATTGGGCGGCGCAACGCTCACCATGCGACCAATGACGTCATCCACCGAGTTTTGTCGGCCAAAATTTTTCGAATGGTGGGAATGAAGGGACTCTTGAAATTTGCCTCCCATATCCTTCTTTCCCAACTGCCTACGCTCATCCCCCTTTTTCACCAGAAAGGCCACAATTATTCATGTTCCCATGACATATTTCCATTGCGTGATGACCACATGCATCATTATGCGTAACTCTATGGCCCATAAATTCCGCGTGACCCATTGGTCGGTCTGATCAATGGGAAATTAATTCCCCAGACGATTGATCTATCGCACGCTCTCTCAGAATAAACTCTCCTGAAATTCGATGCCCTATGATGGTTCATTGTATCCGGTTACTCCCATGGGGTGGGGGGTGATAGTGAACAAATCGACTGCCTGGTAGGTCGGAAACATATTTGCTTAGGGTAGAAAAAGTGTTATGAGTTTTCTATAGGATTTCCTGTACGGTCTTTTAGGATTTTCTGTAGGATGTTCTATAGGAATTCATGTGGATCACAGGGATTATATCATAAAAATTCCCGTATGAAATCCCCATAAGAATTCCCTATATGAAGTCCCCATAAGAATTCCCTATAGGAATTCCCCATAGGAATTGACCAGAGGAATTTCCCATAGGAATTCCCTATAGGAATTCCCCATAAGAATTCCCATAGAAATGTCCATAGGAATTTCCCATGGGAATTCCCCAGATGAATTTCCCATAGGAATTTGCCATAGAAATTTCTCATATGAATTCTCTTAGGAATTCTCGTAGGAAATCTCGTGGGAATTTCCTTAGGAATTCTCTTGGAAATTTTCTTAGGAATTCATTTAGGAATTCCCATATGAATTTTCTTAGGAATTCCCATAGGAATTTTCTTAGGAATTCCCATAGGAATTTCCTTATGAATTTCCGTAGGAATTCCAATAGGAATTTCCGTAGGAATTCCCATAGAAATTATGGGGTTCTGTAAAAGTGACGTTTTCTCTCATCGAAGGTCGATGGTATCCTTGAGTCAAGGCAACTTGATCTTGAGTGTTTCGTCGAAGTCTTGACACTGGATCAATTCGAGTGTCTCAACCTATCGCAGTCATTTAATTCTCGCGTTTCCTATTACTAAGAGGGATTGTGAAATTCATTCCATAGGAGCAAATCTTGTGGGTGGGAGAGGGGGGGGGGGGGGGAGCTACGGTAGATGGAAAACCCGCGGCTTTCTGATCTTGAAGCGTGTCATGTTACTTGACTACTGGCGTTACTCTCCATGGAAATATTTGTATTCAATGAACGTTAATGCACGGTCTTGTTCTCTTGTACTATTGCACCTGAGGAGCCGGTGAAAGGGTTGAAAGCCTGGGGGGAAATGCTGAATATAGTCGCAGGAAGGCAATCTCATTAGAATTTACAACACCTTGACCCAACATTGAGTCTGAAGGCAATTGCTGTTTGCGTTATAGGTCGAATGTGCATGGGGACGTCCTCAGGGCATAGCGAATCTGCATATTTAAGGTCATTCTCCGTCGTTTTTTTTTCTTATCTATTTTTCTTATTTTCCAAAAATTGAAAAATAGAAATTTGAGAATCGTTTCTACTAAGTAATTACAAACTCATCTCTTCCAAGCAATTTCACTCCAATTTTTTTTACCCGTAAATTCAACAAAAAAAATCCACACCACAACTCATGTTTCACCAGAACAGACAGCCCCATCCCAAAGGAATTACACACATTTTAGAGCGGAACTGCACAATAATAGTAGATTGCATCATATCCGAGAATTACCTGGAAACTTGTGAAGTCCACAGCAATTACAATACCCTGGAATTTCACAAACTTCTGTCCCAAGACAGTCCCTCAAAGAAGTACAAGAAACTCCTAACAAATTGCTTTGCATCGGAGCCCATTTCAGCCTTACAAGTGGGCGTGAAATACCGATAAATTTCTTAATTTTGAAATATGACATAAAATCATGAAGGAGCTAGTTATAAAAGAAAAAAAATAAGTATTCATTGTTCAAGTACCTATATAGGAATTTTGAGAAATAGAATAACTAGGTACTTGGTACTAACTAGGTAGTTAGTGCTACCTAGGTAGTGAGTGCTAACTACCGAGTTAGTGCTAACTACATACTCAATGCCAACTAGGTACATCGTTCTAACTCGTTAGCACTTGGTGCTAACTAAGTAGTTAGTGCTAACTAAGTAGTTAGTGCTAACTAAGTAGTTAGTGCTAACTAAGTAGTTAGCGCTAACTAAGTAGTTAGCGCTAACTAGGTAGTTAGTGCTAACTAAGTAGTTAGTGCTAACTAGGTAGTTAGCGCTAACTAGATATTTAGTGCTAACTACATACTTAATGCTAACTAGGTACGTAATGCTAATTAGGTACCTAGTACTACCGTCTTACTAACTATTTACGTACTGAGTACTTATTTAAAATTTTTAAACAAAACTTTTCTATGCAAAAACTTCCCAGCTCATAATGAACCTGATCTCTCAACCAATTTCTCATTTTTATGTTACAGTGCGATTACATGAAAGTATACAGGAAGAAAACTGCCACTACCTCGTCTTCGATCTGTGAGTAAATTTTCTCCCAATATCCTAGAAAAAGGAGAAAAAAAATAGACTTCTGATTCAGTGAGCCGTGTGATGGTACGGAACGAAGATTTATCCATTGCAGCGGATTAAAATTTTCCTCTTAAATGCCCATCATTCACTCATTGAACTTTGAAATATACGTATGAAAGCTTCATTTCAGTTCAACTCAATTTATAGCCCCATCGATGTTTGAACAAAAAAAAAAAAATATCAGAAAAATGTTGGCCTCCGGTCATTAAAGGATTAGTATGTGTTTCAAATATCACGAGTTGTGCCAATAGTTAGAGTAGTTAGCTTTCATACACCAGTCAGACAACAAACTTCCATTATTGTAAATCAGCAACATTTGAAAATTGAATGGAATTTTTTTCTACATTCAACTTAAAGTTGTCCTCAATTTCCGCCCTTGAACTTTTTCCTGCTGTCGAAGGGAAAATATTTGATAAATTTTACAGAGTCACTGGCGGCGAGCTTTTCGAGGATATTGTCGCCCGAGAGTTCTACAGTGAGGCAGACGCCTCCCACTGTATACAACAAATTCTGGAAAGCGTCCATCACTGCCATCACAATGGAATTGTGCACAGAGATCTCAAAGTGAGTTTCCATTCTTCTCCAGGCCCGTAGTGTGTACAAGAAAAATCCTAACTCGGTATGGTTAGATGAGTCAAGTTGAGTGGATGTATCCGAAAATCGAACTTGATTCAAGATTCCATCCTAATTCCGGAAAAAAATGTCTGCCTCAGGTCAAAGCAGCTTGATCGGAATCCCCGTTCGATTTGAATCAAATAGTATGCAATTTGAATCAACTTAATAGCGACCTGGATCAAGTCGGAGTGTTCGTTTGGATCTATTCGAAAACTACTTGAGTCACAGCGGTCGACCGGCTGCTCTTCAATTTGACTCAAATTCGACCACTCTCCGACAACTTGAATGATATAAGTCAACTTGACTGTTGTTAATGAGTCGAGTCGAGTCAAGTTCGATTTTGTTAATGACTTGAGTCAAATCGACTTGGATTCCGTTGGTCATTCGAGTCAAGTCGATTTCGATTTTATTACTGACTTGAGTCAAGTCGACTTGGATATTGTTGGCCACTCGAGACAAGTCGAGTTCGATTTTGTCAATGACTTGAGTCAAATCGACTTGGATTCCGTTGGTCATTCGAGTCAAGTCGATTTCGATTTTGTTACTGACTTGAGTCAAGTCGACTTGGATATTGTTGGCCACTCGAGTCAAGTCGAGTTCGATTTTGTTAATGACTTGAGTCAAATTGATTTGGATTCCGTTGACCATTTGAGTCAAGTCGATTTCGATATTGTTAACTATTTGAGTCAAATCGACTTGGATGACTTGTATGATGTTGCCCAAGGTCCATTCAAGTCGAGTCATGCCACGACTTGACTCAACTCATTCCAAATAAAGACTTCGAGTGAAGGAACTCAAAGTAGGGTTCGAGTTGAGTCAACAGCATTTGGTGACTTGAAGTCAATTTGAACGCGACTTGAATCGTGAACCATCCCGATGCTTGACTCAACAAGTTAGACCCTCGAACTGATCAAACAGGGGATATCCAACTTGAATCAAGTCGATTGCATACCTCCATAACTGGTCAACTTCTTTGGATCTATGCTCCATTCATAAAAGCTGCATATGATGCATTACGTTTTTTTCTTCTGCTTCTTTCATGGGAAACTCAATATCACAGCCTGAGAATCTTCTACTCGCTAGTAAAGCGAAGGGCGCGGCCGTAAAGCTTGCGGATTTTGGATTAGCTATTGAATTGCAGGGTGAGGCGCAGGCATGGTATGGTGAGTAATTCAATAGCCGAATTGAAGATTTGGGAAATGGGGAAAAATACGCCTCAGGAAGTGCTGACAGTAATTTAGACTACATTCAGTTTTGCTTCTGACAGGGAGCATTCCATAGAAAATTGTCTATCGAGGGATATTTAGCAGGAGAGAAGGAATGTCTTCTTCTGATTTGGTTCACCAGCTAGCTGCTGATCAAATCCTCAGCCTCTGATGCATTTTTTCCATCTTCGGAATGCTCAATATAATACATTTCTATTTTCAGGCTTCGCCGGCACGCCCGGTTACCTAAGCCCCGAGGTGCTCAAAAAAGAGCCGTACGGAAAGCCAGTTGACATATGGGCGTGCGGTGTTATCCTCTACATTCTTCTCGTTGGCTATCCACCGTTCTGGGACGAGGATCAACACCGGTTATACAGTCAAATCAAAGCTGGGGCGTATGACGTAAGTTCTAACATTCTCAAGAACGAAACTTTTTACATAGAAAAATATTTGTAAAATCAGGCTCGAGGTCTCTAGTTAGGTAGCGCTACTTGCTGGATCCGAACTTGATTTTTGTCAGGCTCAGATGGTTCCAATTTTATCATGCAGGCTTATGTTTTCGAGGGTGCTGAACACGAATCTGATCCCTGCTCTATGTTTGTAACTATTTGGTTGGAGCTTGCTGGTGGACATCTAGCTGCAGGTCTCGAAAAGACCTATAAAATCTATTCTTAATATGCATTTACTATATCTTTGCTCATATCTCAAGGAATACGCGAAATCGATCGACATCGAAAAAAATTTATAATAAATATAGAGGCAAACTTTCCAAGTTCTCCGTTCTGGAGTTGTCCGACACGACGCCTTGAAGAGTTAACGGTTCCCCCACTCTAGCTCTCCCCTCCGCGTGCGTTCCCCTGCTATCCTTCGTTCTCTCTCGCGATACGCTCTTCCCCCACCACTGCACGTACACGCACCAGTGGCCGTCCGCGCTTTCACTGTCTCACTGCCGGAGTGGGGGGCATTCTAGAGTTGTCCACGAACGCTCGAGCAACTCGGGAGCTTTTAATGTATCTTGGATCAGAATTAAAGAACTGGGGATATTTATATATCCGAACTGGTATTCATATTCCCTAATTTGGTTTTGTAATATGCAAAGTTTTGAAATCGGATTTTTTTTGTGGGGCTGCTGTTGGATACCTAGCGGCAGGTCTGATTTTGCGTTTTGATCCACGTTACCAGTAGTTTGAGCGCTCTTGGATGATCTGAACTATACCGAAAATTTAGATGGGTACTAATCTGATGACTTTTATTGTTTTACAGTATCCAAGTCCGGAATGGGACACTGTTACACCGGAAGCTAGGAATCTCATCAATCAGATGCTAACAGTTAACCCGGGCAGGCGCATAACCGCCGATGCAGCACTTAGGCACCCATGGATCTGCGTAAGTTTCTCGGCTAATTGCCGCGCGATGAAAATTTCCAGATATTCGGATTTATTGTCAAAGTAACTGAACGTGTAACGATTTTTGTGATTTCAGGAACGCCAACGTGTAGCATCTATGGTTCACAGGCAAGAGACTGTCGACTGCTTGAAGAAGTTCAATGCAAGGCGCAAGTTAAAGGTAAGTTTCGGACGCACTAAATCGAGGTATAGGGTAAATAAAATCGGATGGGATTGCAATAGGAGGAAAAAGTTGATTATCTCGTTAACAACAGCTTCTACGAAAAAATATGATACTATATTTCTTGTAGATAATTTAATTCCCTACAAAAAATCTTTAATGCAATTTTTTCTATGGCGACCCGTTTCCGAGATACCCTGCAAAAATGTCGAAAAATACTTAAGCTTGGGTCACCAGGTATCAAAAATTTCGTGAAAAATTCCGTCAATGAACTCATAAATAGTAACAAAAATAGTTTGCTAATTACATTGAAGTAGATCAGGAAATAAAATATGCCGCTGCCTCTGAATACACTATTCCTACCGGTTTTGTTTTGGTTCTCTTCTATATAAACGAGACAATCGATATTACGTTAAATCCGCCGAAATTGGATGTTCAAAGAATGAGAAAACAAGACTGCTGTCGATAATGCCTCACACAATTTCGTCGGTAGTTTGCGGATGTCAGTTGTACGAGTGGTAAAAGAAAATCAGGAGCCTTCAAAAAGATTGCCTTGAATATCGTAATATAAAAGTTCTGACAATAGCTCGAATATTGCAGTATAGTTGGTGTGTATAAGTGGGTGGGTGGGTAGGTGTGTGTAAGTGGGTGTGTGTGTGTGTGTGTAAGTGGGTGTGTGTAAGTGGGTGTGTGTAAGTGGGTGTGTGTAAGTGGGTGTGTGTAAGTGGGTAGGTGTGTGTGAGTGGGTGGGTTTGTGTAAGTGGGTGGGTGGGTGTGTGTAAGTGGGTAGGTGTGTGTGTGAGTGGGTGGGTTTGTGTAAGTGGGTGGGTGGGTGTGTGTAAGTGGGTGGGTGGGTGTGTGTAAGTGGGTGGGTGGGTGTGTGAGTGGGTGGGTTTGTGTAAGTGGGTGGGTGGGTGGCTTAGTGGGTGTGTGAGTGGGAGGGAGGGTGTGTGTGAGTGGGTGGGTGGGTGGGTGTGGGAGGGAGGGCGTAAGTGGGTGGGTGGGTGTATGTCATGATACTCGCCTGTGTAATTATAAAGAATTTCTATGAATGTATGTGTGTGTGTGCGAAAATTGTCCCAGTTCAATTAACATCTCGTTGACTTGTTCATTGATAAAGTTTAGAAACAACTCGACTCCCTAATAATGAAGGAGCCATAAAATATTGATGGGCTAACTGAGTTTAATTTCAACTATGGGAACACTTTGAGAAGTCATTAAAGTCGTGAGAGTGTGCCCCTATATTCGCGAGTCAATTCTGTATAGTTACGAGGATATACATAATTTACGCCGCCATATGTGAGGGAAATGTTGTACTTCCGGGAATTTGTATCGATACCAGGAGGGGAATCAATTCTTAATCAATCAAAGTCGAGGAAGAATTTTAATAGCGACATCATAAGCGAAATTTTCGACAATTTTGGAATTTCGGAAATTTCAGAGCTTTTGAATAACTCACATAATTCGGAAAATTGAAACAGAATTCCAATGTTTTTCAATCTTAAAGTTTTGAACATTAAAAAAAAAAATAATGAAAATTGCAAAAAATTCTCAAATTTCGAAAGTTTAAAAAGTGTTAAATCTGGAATTATTATCTAAAGTCTGCACAGTGCGCGTGTGAGGGAAATTTAATCGAGCTTCCTCAAATTTGCATCCATATTAATAGGCGATTTAATCAGTTCTGGTCTCTATGCAATTATGATCGCATTGATAAAGGTCAATTCATCCGCGAAACACCGAGAAATCATCAATACGAAAAAATCGGAAAGGAAATTCAAAGCCACATCCTGTTCACCAAATTTAGAGTTCCAAAAAAAAATGGAAAAATTACCAAAACTTGAAAAATATTGGAAATTTTACGGGTTGGAAGTTGAATCTTTGGAATGTTCCGAATTTTCACAATTTCATCAAATTTCATAATTTCATAAAATTTCGTAAAATTTCATAAATTTCATAAATTTCATAAATTTCATAAATTTCATAAATTTCATAAATTTCCTAAATCTATGTATATGCATTGATGTATATCTATATCGTATCCAGACACTCCGCGCAATTTTGTTCATAAAACTACTCATTACGCGTAAAATCCGCTAATTAGCAAACTGAACCAATTTAAAGGCCCTTCAAACCGGCTTTATAATTACGGCACTGTTCTCGATGCCTAATGGTTGAGATAATCATCAGTTTGCTTCAGATCGTCGATCGATGGAGACGCGCTCGCTCCATTGCCCAATCGATTTCTATTAATAATTACTCCGTTTATATAAAATGTATTTTCGGACATCTATATAGTTGTTCTCCCTCGTGTCTCACATGTCCAATTTTTTTTCCAACCCGGGATGCTGTTTCAACCCATTCGCATCCTGCCAAAATTGTATGGGGCAAAATGGCATGAATTTTTTTAGAAATTCTGAGTTTCGGGAAACGCCGATAGTTTCGGAGGTATACAAAAAAAAAATATTTTGATGGAATTTCGCTGATTTTGCAGATTTTCTCTCAAATTTAACAAATTTAAAGATGACAACAAAACGATAAATCCAAAAAACTTCATTTTTTAATTGACAAGTTCTCAAAAATTTTGTAAAGTTTCAAAATTTTGTAGATTTTGAAATTTTTGAATTTTTAAAATTTTTGAATTTTCGATTTTTTTAAAATTTTGCAAACCCTCAAATGCATTAAATTAATAATTATTCTTTTGTCAACAGGGCGCTATTTTAACGACTATGATAGCAACGAGGAACTTTTCCAGTAAGTATGATCCACAGGGTAAGTACCTCCGGCCCTCTTCAGCGCTAAATGGATCTCAACGAGTCGTATATTGTTTATTGACCCACACCCACATTCACCCATCCCTAAATGTTGCATCTTCACTCCATTTAATTACCATCACATTCGAGAAGAACAAGTAACACGTCCTAATATCGCTGTTAATTGCAATTGATGTATAGGGATAGTGGGGTAAAATGTAGGCATTTGTGGATAAAAAATCGAATGTCCCTGCATGACTTGACCCATATATAAATTGTGTATAGTTGGAAAACTGTATATACAAATATGCACAATTGACCCACTTCGATTGATCAAAAGACCTATAAAATATATTCTTAATATGTATTCACTATATCGTTGCTCATATCTCAAGGAACACGCGAAATCGATCCTCATGGGAAAAAATTTATAATAAATATAGAGGCAAACTTTCCAAGTTCTCCGTTCTGGAGTTGTCCAGCACGATGCTTGAAGAGTTAACGGTTCCCCCCACTCTAGCTCTCCCCTCCGCGTGCGTTCCCCTGCTATCCTTCGTTCTCTCTCGCGATACGCTCTTCCCCCACCACTGCACGTACACGCACCAGTGGCCGTCCGCGCTTTCACTGTCTCACTGCCGGAGTGGGGGGCATTCTAGAGTTGTCCACGAACCCTCGAGCAACTCGGGAGCTTTTAATGTATCTTGCATCAGAATTGAAGAACCGGGAATATTTATATACCCGAACTGGCATTCATATTCCCTAATTTGCTGTTATAATATGCAAAGATTTGATATCGGATTTTTTTTGTGGGCCGAAAATTGAACTTTGGATTTTTTTGTGGGTGAAATCACTCCCTTTTATCATCCCCTAAATGTTGAAAAGTCCCAATATTGTTCTTAAACTGGCTCCCTTGTTGTTTTAATCTCTCTTCAAACATTTTATTATAAAATTGTAGCACAGATAAAATTATCTGAAAAAATTTCCTATATATATAGAATTGAGTTATCTTCTTCTAATGCTGGTTGTTAGCTACCCTGGATTTGACAATAACTAGGCCAATTAATTCTTCATAAAAAAATAACGCAAAAAAATCGGAAAAATTATCATTGAACTAAATGTTCAAGAATACATGATGTTTGATCAGTTTAAGAGAAAATTCAGTTTTTTCCGATTATCTCGAAATCTATGGGAGATATGAGAGAATAGTTGTAATGAAAATTGTAGCCCATGAAGTTCCCTACAAAGTTTGTTTTATACGAAATTGCCCTATGTCCCTTGCATTTCGGAATAATCCCCAAAAACTGAAAAAAATTGTATTCTGGGAATGAAAATCAGGGCGGGAAAAAATTGAAAAATTAAAAAACTGATTAAACACCAGTAAATCGGACGTCAATGGGAATTGCCTCACACTTCCAATATCCAGAGCAAGATGAGATTGCCAATTATGATTACATTGGAATTACATTTCCGTTGGTCATGTCCGGCCGAAATGACTACATCATACAATCAATATTTTTTAATTAAAAACGAATATGTAGGAATTAGAATCGCGGTTCGATTTGCAAAAAAAAGTTTGGATTTAATTTTTTTTCATCAGTAAATTAAATAACTATAAATATTGATGTTTGCACGCAATTTTTCAACCCCAGTACTTAGTAAAAAAAAAATTCAATCTTTAATTGTTTAATGTTAGTTCATTATTAAATTAAATCAATGATATTACGATTGCACACGGTCTTCAGGGATTTCCAAGTACTCACACACACACACACATGAAAAATTGCAATAAAATGCAGTTAAATTTTTTTAGGATGTTACAAAAAAATACTTTCCAATTTTCATGAATTTAAAAAACCGAAAAATTCTCTTCGACGAAAATGTTCATCCCAGAAATTGTTAGTAGCTGATAATAATTTTCTTATTCAATTTTTTGCGTCTGATAAATTAACTAGCGGAATCGGCGATAATGTAATTACCGAAAAAAAATCGGCTTAAACAAATAATTTAACAAAATTAGCAAAATAAAAAAAAATATAATGTACAAAGTTTCCATTTCCTGACTTTATCGGGAAATATTCCATGATCTAAAAGAGATATCGAAATTTTGATAAAGTCATTATCTGTTGCCCATTAAATTCCCTACAAAAAAGGTCATTATCAAAATTCCTCTATCTTTATTAGATTACGAGATATTTACCAACAAGTCCACGCTCGCGAGTACGCTTACCCCCACCACCAATCAGCATAGACTCTTTTCCCGCGCTCGAGTCCGACGACTTCCGAAGGTACCCGAGGCTCTCTCCGAACCCTTAAACGAGGTTATGTTCCATTAGCACGTGCGTATTTCACCGGACAAAACTGTTAGGGATTGTTTGAGCCAACTTCTATCGATTTCAAATGGAGGCGAACGGTAAAAAATCTTTAATTAAAGAAAAATAATAATAATAATGGTGTTAATTTCGGTACTTTTCATTAATGATTTCATTTGTATTTTGAATATTTTTAATATTTTGTCATATAAGTCCCAATTCAAATATAGAACTGCCATTTTGTGGAAATTGTAGACGGGCGGCGATCTGCCATACGCGCGAGCACAGGCGTTTGAGCATGCGCAGGCGACCCCTTGAGGATTAAAAATGAGTTGGGGGGAAAACTAAATGCAAGAAAAATGGGTTGACTACAGGTGTTCATAGAGAGTGTTTAAAACTACCTTTAACCCTTCCCTAAAAGCTTTATATGACCATATAGAAGCTCTATAGGTCCTTAAGTGAAAATAACTACCCACACATTTTTCACATGAAAAAAAAATTCACGAAAAATGTAAAAAAAAATATTTACAACTTTTTTCCTAACATTAATTGAGGAAAAAACAATGGGATATTTTTCAGTTCGTGTAAGTCAATTTGCGATACATCAATCAATTGGTTATCTCACTTATTTATTCCCTCTTTATGCAATGTCTTTTCAAGTTACAAGAATAGAAGTGAATTGAATCGATTTGAGGTGAAAGCCAGACGGTCGTTTAGGAAGTCTCAGTGGGATTTCATGCAAACTCCTCTTAAAAAAAAGAGGAAAAAAAAAATACAGAACGGGGAAATCACATGGATGGACTGGGGAATCAAATTAGCCAATTGAGACGCTGGGATTCGAGAGAATCGAGTCAATCGACATCACGCGATTCCATCATTTTCATTATAAGGGTGAAAATTTTGTGGGTCAATGAAAATGGGTGGTCATTACTCCTTTGGGGTCGGGGGAGAGCTGTTTGGGCTTTGGCATGAAAAGGGCCCACTTTGTCGATATTGCAGTTATATCTTGTTCTCACGGTATATTTGGAGAACGTACGGATATATTTGGATATATTGTCATCAAAACTGCATATAGATATATCCTTAGGTTAAAACCAACATCGATGAAAATTTCCAATTTCCAAAATGTAAAAAATCCGACATTTTTTCATAATTTCTGGAATGAAGAAAAATTATTCTGTGGGTCAAGTTTTATGGTCAAATTCGAATGGGTCAAGTGGTGTGGGTCAAATTAGAATGGGTCAGATGAGAGTGGGTCAAGTTATGTTGGTCAGATGAAAGTGGGTCAAGCTATGTGGGTCAGATGAGAGTGGGTCAAGTGATGTGGGTCAAATTGGAATCCCCCAAGAGGCATGGGTCTAATTAGAATTGGTCAAGTGGTGTGGGTCAAATTAAGATGGGTCAAGTGATGTGGGTCAAATCAGAATGGGTCAAGTGTTGTAGGTCAAATTAGAATGGATCAAGTCTCATCGATCAACTCCTACGAGTCAAGTTACGACTCATCAACTTTTATGAGTCAACTCTTGTGTGGGTCGAATCCAGTGACATCCATCTGGACCCACAATTGTCCCACGTAGGTCAACCATTCAGAAGTTCGCCAATTCAGAGGTGCTCCATGAGCATTATCGACCCACGTGCTTCCAATATAGTTCAATATATTATGCAACAAAATAGATTTGTAGGTGACATGAATTTTGACCCACTTTGACCCATGTGGGTCAAATACCGAAATATACCCACCACTTTTTTTCATCTAAGAAACGGCAATACTAATAAAAAAATCGTTTCAACTTCATAACATGAGTAGCCAAGTGGTCAATTGCGTTCAGCTTGATGTAGCCTGACCTCAGTTTTCGCTGAATATCTCGAAAACTAAGAGAGACAGCGAAATTTGTGCTAATGCAAAAATGAAGGTCTCATGTTACTCTACAAAAAAGGTCTCTATGAGAATGCTGGTATCTTTCTCCGATTTCGAGATATCAGTCACAACGTATCAGGAGTCATTTGCATCATATCACCTCATCCCATTTTACATTAATTACTCATTATCGATTGTACTTAGTATAGAGCGATCAGAGCGTGAAGGGGGTCGAGGGCGCTATCCCATTTATTTATTCCCCATTTTCATAATATTCATAAGTCCCTTTAGTTTTAAAATTTGCTATATTTATTAATAATAATTTTTCAAAGGCCAAAGGAGACTTTTTTTGGAACAATTGACCAACCCAAAGTGCCAATAATTTTTACATATTTTACGGAAATAATTTCGTAATTTTTTTTTCAGTCACAAAAATTAATCAAAAAAAAATTACATAATTTTCGGAAATTTTGAAATTTTATTTTATTGAAAATTCAAAGTTCAAAAATTTTGAGAGCTTCGAAATTCAGTGAAAATTTGAGAATTTTTAAATACCTCAATTTTTTTATAATAATATCCCTACGATAAATGCATAGGACATTTTTTCCAAAAGCCAGCATTCACTAACAAATTCACTCATCTATTTGCTAAGAGCATAATGCGAAAGCGTTTGCACGCCATACTATAATTTCCATGCCCCATCGCTTTGTTTTTTTGCATAAAATGTTTTTAATTCATCCATGATATTTTAATATTCATGGAGTTATGGGGTGTGCAACTGGAACATGAGCAGGTATTTTTATAAAAAATGGAAAGCACCTCAGATGACGGTGGATTGATTTTTGAGGGGTCCGAAATTCCAAAAATTGCCAAAAATTTTCGACTTGCAAAATTCCAAAAATTCCACGTTTGACAAACTATTAAGATACGTGCAAAGTAGTCTGCGACAAATTTACGAAAACGAAGCATTTAAGCCAAGTGGCCTGTTTCATTGGGCTCGAAATGACAACGAGTCCTTGCGTCACCCACTGCTGTTGCTCCCCCCTCCCCTTGTTTTATCGCAAAATCGATAATCCACGAGGGATGTTACTCTTGCAGAATTTACGGTATGCATTAAATTGTGGAAATAATGAGCAAGTTAAAAGTGGGTTATCGCTCCTGTCTACGGCCATTGGCGTTTTATTGCTCGTGTCTCAGTTGCACAATATCCTTTGATATATCTCTCACCATTCGAATTAAAGTCCTTTTATTTCTTATCATAAAAATCAATTATTTTATACAGAGAGGAAAGCACCACGTTTTTGTGACAAGAATAAATACAAGAAACGGAGATCATTTTGAGATCGATGGTCCAAAATATGGAAAATTATACAATAATCCCACAGTTGGGCCCCCTAAATTTAGGGGTGGAAAGAGGGTGAAATTTGGAGTCGAAAGTTCCTTTTCCATTTTTCTCTCCGAGGCCCCCTTACCGAGTTATTCAATTTTCAAGTGGGCCAATCAGAGCGTAGCTCCGCCCCCTCTCAGTGGTTCTCATCCAAATCGTTTTGAATTGGGAAAAACTGGGATTTTACGTATCAAGGTCACGGAACCCTTCCAGGCCTGGGGAGCTCTGGTCTGACCTTGAGACGCCAAGTCCCAGTTTCCCCCAATTTGAACCGACTGCGCTGAGAACCACTGGTCGAGGGGGCGGAGCTACGCTCTGATTGGCCCACTTGAAACTGGAATAACTCGGTAAGGGGCCCTCGGAGAGAAAAATGGTAAAGGAACTTTCGACTCCAAATTTCACCCTCTTTATAACCCCCCACAAGGCGTAGTAATCGGACAATTTACTAACGTAAAAATTCCGTGAGAAACACATTGAAACGGTAAATTGAAAATTCTCATAATTTTTACTGAAAGTTAAAAGACCGTATGTTTAATGCCTACCATTACGCAACAGCCATAACCATTCGACGCGTTTTACAACTAGCGGAAACTAAAACTCCATACGACTTTTAGTCATGACTACAATTTTTTTTTACCTGCTTTTTTGTGTCTTTCTGTTCAACGTAAAAGTTGAATTATTCTGCTAGCCCTTAAACTTGCGGCTTTCCCGCTTTATTGGTCTCATTTTAGGGGAATTCTGTTTTTTTATGATCTAAACGAAAAATAATTCAATGAATTTTTAAAAAAATAAAATTTCCGAAATTTTGAAATTTCAGGATTAAACAAATTAATCCGAGAAAGTCTTTTTGCCTATCAGTTTAGTGTTCAGGGATAGTTCCAAAAGATAAAAATTGGATTCTTTAGAAGAAAAACCGGTCTTAATTAAATTCAATAATTAGTTGAGTAGCCCAATTCGTTTTTCCCCAAGTAATTAGAACCCTTCATCAATGCAAAAAAGTTAGTAAATTGATCAAACGACAAACTCAATTTTTACCGTCCAGTTTTCACAGAAAATCTCCGAATCTATGGGACACACAAAAAAACGGTATCCACGTTTTTTGTAGAGGACTTCGAGAGCTACGGAAAAGTTATATATGATTTTTCGATATTCTCCATAAATTTCGAGATATTGATCAAAAACTGAAATTGAAATTCTATTGATTTTCACAATTTTTGATTTACTCTATCTGATTTTTATAAAAAATCTCGACATCTATGGGAGCCATAAAAAATTATATCAATACTTTTTTATGGGGAAGTTCAAGAGCTATAACAAACACTTATGGAATTTCCCTCTATCTCCCATAGATTGAGAGTCAATAGACGAAAACTGCAATCGATAGTTAGTGGAATTTCCTCATTCTCAGTTTTCTTAATTCCGTTTTTGTCAATAACCTAGAAAACTGTGGGACATATCGGAAAATCGATAAGAACATTTTTTATGGAGAATTTCATGAGATATAAAAAAGTTTTACACCCTTTTTTGATATCTCCCACACACTTCGAGTTATTGAACAATATCCAGAATTCAATTTCCGTTGAACTTCACAATTTTGAATTTCCTCCATTTCGTTCGTATTGAAAATTTGGAAATCTATGGGAGATATCAGAAAATTGTCGTCTATATCTTTTATGGGGAATTCCCTGAGCTATAAAAAAGTCTTCTACAACTTTTCTCTACCTCGAATATAATCCGAGTAATAACGCAAAAAGTAGAATTGCAATCCGGCATATTTTCAGCTAGCAATTTTCTCCCTCTAGCTTTTTATAGGAAAATCTTGAAATCTATGGGAGATCGGAGCAAAATGATATAAGGGTTTTTTATGGGGAATTTCAAAAGCTACGTTTTCTTATGAATCATGTTTTTTATATGTTCCGTATATTTCGAGATAGAGGCGAAAAATCGCGAACGAAAAAATTGATTTTGTCAGTTCACCAATTTACCACTGAAATATTCATGTATCATTGATCCAAAACATTATCGTACTCCAGCTCGAAGCATCATTACGAAGAAAGGCGATGGCTCCCAGGTTAAGGAATCAACCGATAGCAGCACCACAATCGAGGACGATGACGTTAAAGGTAAAAAAAAACGAATATTCTAATTGTTTATGGCTGTCCTGCTAAACCCTCTGACCCGCACAGTATCCGAGTATTTTGAATTTCCCGCCATATCGATATGGGACGAGACTTCCCACCAGGTCATCCAAACACAATTCTCAGAAATTTTACAATTTTTTTTTTTTTAATTTTTGAAAATTTTCGAGTCTCCTGGTTTTTTTTGACAATTGTCAAAATATTCAAACTTCTATTAATTTGCCCCATTTTAAAAATTTCCGCAAAAAGAGCTGCCCCAACACTCGTTCATCACCGGAGTAAAATTACGAGGGGGTAAAAAAAGCCGAGGAAAAAAAATTTCCCAACTTTGATCATCCATTTTCCTGCTTGTCTGCCGTCGCAAAATTCATTCTAGCGAAGTAGAAAAAGTGTAGATCTTAGTTAACCCCCCAAGAGACTATATAGACTCTATAGAGATATCCAAGAAATATAGATCCCAAAACGAGGAAATAATTCCGTTGATGAAAAGTGCTCAAAGCGACATTTTAATATATAAAAATAAGATCTAAATATCCAGTTAAAATATTTAATTCGGAAATATGGAATAGGAGCCTCCATCTCTAAGCAGATTCTATATTAGCAGTCCGGCTGACTCCTTCCGAGCAGTGGTACCCCCACCACCTCGCGCTAGCTTAGTAAGCGCTCTCACTCAGCCACTCATACACGTGCGCGCCCCTCCACGGACACCTTTCCCCAGCCGCCCCTCACTCTCTGGCGCTCCTGGTGGGGGGCCTCTATTACTGCAATTTCGGAGAGACCAAATCCCCATGCAGCTGGGTATTTGCTTTTTGGTTGTTTAATTTTTTTTTTATTTTTGCATTGGACATTGTGTAAAAAAAAAATCACTGGATATTTAGAAAAAAAAAATAAATAAAATTGGAGTTACAATTATTGTGACACTATTGTTTTCGTAATGAAAATAGCGTCCAAAATTGTAGTTTATTTATTTTGTGAAATGTTCAAGTTTTAAGAGAAAATTCAAGGAATCACAGATAATTTTTCTTTGCCAATCTCAGTTTCCGAAATAATCAGTGAATAATTCGTTTTGACATTTTTCTACTGAATTAATTATTCGTGACGTAATTAGTTACCAGCCCTGCCAATTTTAATGCCTATCCGCCATGAGTTATCGTAATGGTAATTTAGATAACAATTAGGGGTATCAGCAATTGATGCAATTTTGCGATTATTGTAAAGGTATTTAAATAGAGAATAAAATATTGAGAAAAATAAATTGAATAGTAAAAGGGGATTTTTATTTTGATAGCAACAATTTTTTTCATTTTTGGAAATGTCAATTATTTTTTACTTCACGTTTTTAATGTTTTTCTTAACTTTTCGAATTTGCGAATTTTTTCAATTATGAGAATTTTCAAAATTATTAATTTTTTTTGTGGAAAAAAGTCAAGTGCCATTGAAAAATGAAAATTCAAGTTTCGCCCAATTTCTAATCAATTTGTTTTCTCAATAAAATTTGTAGCAGCATCATGGGCTCTTATCAACAACAGGATGACCGTAGATTTTATTATCAACAATTGCCCCCCAGTAGACCCAAACTCCATAATCACTAAAATAATTGAACCCCAAAATCACATTTAGATTTCCTCACGTAACTTAATTTTTTTTCTATATCTAATTGATATTAACGTTAAGGCAACAATGAAAGTCACGAGAGCTACAGATGGATGTAGGTACAGTAGTGAAAATGAGTCACAAAATCGCAAATTCAATTTTATTTTCATCAAATCACGTCATAAAGCGCAGAAAAAAAATCCCCAAAAAAATTACCAATTACTAGGTTCATTAAAAAAGTCATCACTAATTTTCCTATTTTTTTTTCCAATTGAAAAAAAAAAAATGAAAAAAATTATGAATTTTTTGGGAGCAACTGAGCTAATCAAATTTTCATCAATTGATTATTAGGACTACGTTTAATTTTATTGAAGAATTTTTTTTTCGACTCAATCCTTTAACAGACTATCCAATTATTTAATTGCTCAGGCCGAGTAATTTAATTTCGTAGAAATAATTGCGACTTTGCGTTAAAATTTATTTAAACAACAATTAGCTATTATTTTATTCTCCAATGAAAATCAGAAAAATTAGCAAATTAAGAAGTGAAAAAAAGTAGTTTTATACTGCCACATATCTTCCTCATTAATCTCATGATAAATCTTTAATCAATGCTGTTTAATTTAGTTGATTAATTACTGCATATATGGCTTATTTATCGCTTTTGCCATTATTAATAATTGATTTACCATTGATCTGCGCTGTCGATCAGCTTCTTTTCTTATTTATATGGTCTATAATTCGATGAGAGAATAAATGACGGATAACATCGTGCCTATTTAGAGTGTATGGGAATTGCAAGCGGAGTTTAAAGAACGCATTAGTAATTTTTTTGATATTTTTTTTTCCTCAAAAAATGACACAAATTAAAATGTGAATCTTAAAAATATGGGTTCATTTGAGGGTCAAAATATGGGTCAATTTGAGGGTCAAAAATATGGGTCAATTTGAGGGTCAAATATATAGGTCAGTAGACGGTCCACAATATTTGGGTAAATTTGAGGGTCAAGTATATAGGTCAATTTGAAGGTCAAATATATAGGTCAACTGAGGGTCAAAAATATTTGGGTCAGTTTGAGGGCCAAATATATGGGTCAATTTGAGGGCCAAATATATGGGTCAATTTGAGGGCCAAATATATGGGTCAATTTGAGGGCCAAATATATGGGTCAATTTGAGGGCCAAATATATGGGTCCATTTGAGGGCCCAACATGGGTCAATTTGAGGGTCGAATCTATAGGCCACTTTGAGGGTCAGATCTATAGGTCAATTTAGGGGGCAATTACATAGGTCCATTTGAGGGTCAATTATGTAGGTCAACTTGAGGGTCAAATACATAGGTTAATTTGAGGGCCAAATATATAGGTCAACTCGAGGGTCAAATATATAAATCAATTTCATATCTGTGGGTTGTCATAATTTTTTGAAGCCAAAAACCTAAGTTGAATTTCTGAGGAAAATGCGTCTTTTTAAACATCATTCAGAAACAATTGCATTCAATACCTAGAAACAATTTCCGACAATTTATATCTCTCATTTGAGTTGTTCGATAACTTTTCCACTTTATCTTCTTTCTCCATATTTTTTAATGATTCCTTCCCCCTTTTATCAGTCTTATCAGCATCATTAGGAGCATTAGTGCTGCTCATATCCATTGCTCTCGCTTTTTCTTTCTCATTTCATTAATTTTTTTTCTCAGATTATGTAATTAATTATCTGCCACTTCTGGGTTTCAGATCTCGTAATAAATTATTTTTCTATTTAGTAAATTACTGCAAATGATATTTTGGATATATTTTGATATTTTTAATTTCGACTTTTGTTTCGATCTTCCTGTTTTTCAAAAATTTAAAGTTTAATTTTGTTTCCATTTTTAATAGTTATTTTTTTCGCTCAGAGATTTATTTTATCCACGTTGTTAGGGAATTTATTATTCATATTAAACGAATTAAATTTGATGATTGAGTATGAAATCCAGAATTCACTAGCGACAACTAATTCAAACCCCATGCTTTAGTTACTAATTACAACACGATGGAAACTAGGTACTAGAAATTTGTTGCTTGCTGAAGAGACTAGTTTTGCTGAGTTAGAGCTTTCGAAAAGTTAGTCGGGCGTCGTTATACACGAGCCCCACATATATATCATAAGGATTAATTACCAATTTCGCAGTGATCAAATACAAGATACCCACAATAAATAAATAAATGAATAAATAGTGATTAGTATTAGATTACATTTTTTCAATATTTATGAATTTGAAAATTTTTAACACTTCAAAAACATTCTCCATCAAAACGCGTTTTTTTTTGTATTAGAAAAAAAAATATAATGAAACCCTTATATGCAATTTACAATTAATTTTCTTCCAAATAAACAATAAAATGGACAGTTAAATTTTTTCCCCTTCATTAAGTCCATATAAGCCGTGAAAATGAAAAGGGCCCACTTTGTCGACTTCAGTCTCCGAGATTTTTTCCCTTCATGTGTACCATTTAAATCAACGTTAATTAGTTTTTTCCATCTTATATGTCATAATTTTCTTGAGGCCTGAGCTTAAAATGTGAGGAATCCAATAAAATGTGGGGAGATCATAAGATTACAGTCGGAACTCTGTTACGGCAATCGGTGGGGGCGAGAGGCGTGGCCGGGCCTCCCATTTGTCAACTTCCCCACATTCCACCACTCCCTACCACTCAACATAGGACGCGCGCTGATGGTTGCGCAGTAGAATGCGCAGTAGCGTTGCGCGGCTGATCCGTTCTCCGTGGTGGGGACTCAGCGCACGAGGGGAAGCTGACAAATGGGAGGCTTTCGTAACAGAGCTCCAAATATATACATAACTCAATATCGACCAAGTGGGCCCTTTTCAGAATTTTGTGATCCTGTCATTGGCCTTCGAACATTGGATCTCAATAAACCCGAAAAAATAAAATAAAATAAAATAATGAAAAACATTATCCCCATTCGCTTTGCGCATGCGTCCCGCTTTTGCACGATCATTTGTCAAATATTCCGTCCTTTTCGCCCGAGTCAATAATAACAGACATTGCCTTCAGTCAAGAACTGGGTTCAAAGAGGATTTCACGGATTTTTACATTGATGAGAATATGGATAAAAATATGTCACGTCGAATAAAATGAAATGATTCAACAAGTGCAATTGTAAACATTCGTTCGATTCATTCTCTCGACTGACATATTTTCAGTTTTTTAGAAATATCTCGAAAAGTACTGCAGTTAACGAAAATTAAGAAAAAACTTCATTTGTGCATAATTCAATTATCTGTAAGAAATGTTCTTACGACTTTTCCCATGAATGGCCTAGTTTTCGAGATATTCACGAAAAAAAACCATAGACTTAATACACATGAAAAGTTGACCATTGAAGGTCAATTTTATTTTCATGAGATACACCAGATTTTTTAATTTCTCTCGGTATAGAAGAATATCCCATCAAATTGTGTCCAAGTACTTTGCTTGAAACCCGATAATGATATGTAACCGTGAAAAATTGACCCTTAAAGGTTACTCGTTGTCTTTAACCCCTGTCATGAGTTTTTTAACCCTTGAGGCTGAACATTCGTTAACCCTCGAAGAGATCTATCTGCAATCTAACCCCTGCAATATTCGTCCACACCGTCAGGTCAATATTGAACCTACTTTTAACCCTCGTTTGACCTTTGGGGGTCAAAATTAGAGTCGAAATTATTTTTAGATCCTTTGAGTTCAATATTCCTGGGTTGAACCTCGAGGGTCAATATCAAGTTTGGCCCTCGGGGGTCAACATCAAATTTGGCTCTCGGGGGTCAACATCAAGTTAGACCTTCAGGGGTCAACATCAAATTTGGCCCTCGGGGGTCAACGTCGAGTTTGACCCTCAGGGGCCAACATCAAGTTTGGCCCTCGGGGGTCAACATCAAGTTTGACCCTCAAGGGTCAACATCAAGTTTGACCCTCGGGGGTCAACGACAAGTTTTGACCCACGAGGGGCAACGACAAGTTTTGACCCACGAGGGTCAACATCAAGTTTTTACCCACAAGGGTCAACCCCAAGTTTTGACCCTCGTCTGTCCACATTTATTCTTTGACCCTTAAGGGTCACTATTTATTTTTCAAACCCTTCAGGGTCAATATCTTTATAGGATTTTATTTTTATGGGATACATCCTGTTTATGTGTATGTTGTACAGAGGATAAGAAGGGCGGTGTCGACCGGAGCAGCACGGTCATAGCCAAAGAACCCGAAGGTAACCCACAAACAAAACATCCAAAACAATAATAAATAATTTTTGAAAATGTATTAAAAAGAATAAATCACCAATACACGCACACTCACACTAATGACTAAAAAAAAAAAAGAAAAGAAACATTTTCGACACTCATGGAAAAGAAAATCGGTGTTACCCACAAATCTGTGTTTGAAGTTTGTGTGTTTGATTTTGCTAATATTTATTGAAATACTTTTTTTCACACCTTATTTTTTTTATCATCACTCAAAAGCAAATCTCACTAATTTATTTTGCTTTTATTATTTTTGGGGGGCGTTGAAATATTTTAAAATTCGAGTAAATAAATTGGAAACTCAAATGCAAAAGAAGAAAATTTTGAGAAAATGTTTCAACGCTCGCATGTAATTTATGCTGTTTTTGAGGGGAAAATACTTCCTCTTTTGCTTATATATATATATGTATATATATATATATATATATATTTATGAACCAATAACCATGTTTAGTTATGAGCTTAATATGGTGACGTGGAACTCCGGGACAGAAAAGCAAAATCGATATGGATCAAATTGTTAATGAGTCTAATAATTCGGTTCAATGAAGACAATCGAGTTGTAGTTAGAATTGATTGTGAGGTAAAATGCAGTTGCAAGTTAGGAGTAACTTTGTGTTCGAAACTGAATTCTAACTAGCATAGAATTTTAAGTTAGCATTAGATGGTTATCGAAGTTCCTAACTAGAGGTGAGCTCCTAACTAGGGCTAAAGTCCTAACTTGGTCCCAGTTCCTAACTAGGCCTAGAATCCTAACTAGGGCTGATTTCCTAGCCAGGAATAACTTCTGCTCTAACTGATGGCCATTCTGGAACTAAGTTCTAACTTATAACTATTCCTATCTACGAGTCAAACTTGAAGTAGAAATAGTTTTCAGTTTGAACTAACTTCGTTTTTAGGACTGTAGTTCTAACTTCAACTAGTTAGAAATTCTTACTTAACTTCCTAGTTAGAACTAAGTTCCCAATTGCAATAAATTTGTGAATCCAATTAGAACTAAGCCCTAACTTAAGACCAAATTCTAACTTCATATATATTTAGAACTTATAACTAAGTTTTGTCAAAATTTATAGTTTGTGAGTAATGTGAAAAAAATGGCGTTCCCGGAGTTCCGCCTTGAGCCTGCTTCCAATTATTTACGCTTCTGCTAATTTAAAATAATAGATTAATAATTAAAAATGCTAATATCAAATGAAATGATTCTGTCGCCTCCTCATCATCCTAACGATGAATAACCTCTGTGTGTGCGTTTAAGACCACAAGAAACATAATACAAGCGTAGGGGAGACACTAAGATTGAGGTTACTACCCAGTCGGTAATGAAGAATTTTTAGGTTATCCTCAGCGAATTAATTCACTTATATCGCGCAAAATACTGGATATATCGAAAAATGTTAGAAAATAGTTTTTGTGGAGAATTGAATTCTACACAAAAATGCCTTTTTGAGTTTTTCCCGTAAAAGTTCGGGTTTTCGAGATAATCCAATTTTCTTTAGATTCGTGATCGTAAAAATTTTTTTTTTTCTAAATTTCATTTTAAGTTTCCGACTGAACATTGAGCCCTGTGCAATTAGGCACTTAATTAATTAACAATGAAAGGCCTAACTCGCATCAATTTCTCAGCCAAAATTCACTCGACTAATTTCTAAATTTAGCCCAGTGCTGATGCAGAAATAAATTTCACTTACGTTTTCTGCGTTGGGTGGGACTAGAATTCATCGACGTTAATCGTCAGAAATATCCATCTGGTTACTTCGGCTTTAGTTCAGTGCCCAACGTCACGGTTCACCTTTCGACTTCCGTCAGATGATCGGTTTGGTGACGTCATAATGGCCAAATTTTTCTTCTAATTTATTAAAAAAAAAAAAAAAAAAAAAAAAAAAAAATCACACCCAATGCTCATAATTTTTTCGCAAAAAAGATCATCGTAAAAATATTATAAATTATTATTATTATTATTATTCTCGTAATTGTTGCAATTATATTGCGTAAGTAATGACCACTATCGTGGCAAGTAACCCCGGTACATCAAAACAATCTGACCTTAGTAAGTAAAAAGGAAAAAAATACCGCAAAACTATTGATAACATTGTTGATGTGATAGTGCAGTGAAGAAATTATTTTTAAAAAATTTTTATTGAGAATTCGGGGTTAATGCTATGCCACAAATTCTTCATGAATAGCATATCTACGATGCTAGCTAGGCCATGGTCGCCACAGCTATTTTCGTGTTAAACGTACAAGTTACGTTCATGCCTAACGAAAATTTACGGAGTGGGGGGTACAGATGGGCACTGCAACTGGCTTATCGGCTTAATTTGTTGATTTGACGTGTGGATTGTGTAATTTAACTGATTCTATTTACTTTTGGCTATTCGCATTCAATATTGGCCATAAAGAGCTATTGGACAATGCAGAAAAATCGGTAGTTAGAACAAAGTTCCTAGTTATAACTTGTAGTTAGGGCACAGTTCCAAATTTACTTAGAACGAATTTTAGTGGGGATTAAGTTCCCAGCTGACATTATATTCTCCTTTCAATTGAGGTGCACTTGAGACTTTATTTTTATTCGAACTTAGAGAAAGATCCTAAGTTCTAGGTATAAAGCACTAAGTTCTGGTTATTCCATTGTCCCGGTCAATATTAAGTTCTCGCTAATGCTAAACTCCCATAACAAGTAAACTTGAATTCTAACTCCAAGTTCCACGCTGGAGCCAAGTTCCCCGTTGGAACCAAGTTCCCCGTTGCAACCAAGTTCCACGTTGGAACCAAGTTCTCCGTTGGAACCAAGTTCCCCGTTGGAACCAAGTTCCACGTTGGAACCAAGTTCCACGTTGGAACCAAGTTCCACGTTGGAACCAAGTTCCACGTTGGAACCAAGTTCCACGTTGGAACCAAGTTCCACCTTAAAACCAAGTTCCACCTTAAAGCCAAGTTCCACGTTAGAACGAACTTCGACGTTAGAACCAAGTTCCATGTTAGAACCGATTTCCACGGTAGAATTAAGTTCCAAGTTGGAACTAACTTTTAAGGTTTTTATAGGATTACGTTCTAACTACAATCAAGTTCTGGACTCTAACTAACTTTCTTGGACGTTTTCGAACAATAATTTGCTTTTCCCCTCACCCATTCCCGTTTGTGGTGTATCACAGTGTTTCATAATGATAAAAAAAATTGATTAAAAATTTTGTGATATTTATAATTTAAATCATTTCGTAATGGACGAAACAAAACAAGGCTATGCGTCCCAGGGCACACCGCCTTCCAGTCCCGCGGCCGGTACGATATTCTCCAAAGTTGTTGGTGCGGCAACGGGGAACAAACAGGCACCGGGAAATCAGTTAGGTCTCGCCGCAGTTCTTCTCCAAGGGGCGCAAGGTAAAATCGCGTCATAAGGTGCCTGTAATTGTTCTAACGAATCGGTTGAACTAAAAACTGGCGTTTGACTCTTGGTGATTCTAAAATATGTGAATTTTTTTTAATTTTTCTGATTTTTTGAAATTGTTGTAAATTCGAATTCTTGATTTTTTTTTCAATTTTTTTTATATTTTTGACATTTTTTGAAATTTTCAAAATGTTGAGGTTGGCTCAGATTTTTGAGGTCTTTTGACGTTTTCACAATTTTTGACATTTGGTAATTATTTAAAATTTATGAAAAAATATCTTTGAAAATTCTTCAATTTACACATATTTTAAAATTGGCGATGTTTTCAAATTTTCTAAGCCCCTCACATTTTTCAAAGAATGGGACTAACCCAAATATTGAAAAGAAGAGCATTCCATCCCCTTAATGAGCCAGATTTTAATGAGTTGGAGGACGGATCAAAGCGCTTATGAACTGCGCCGAGAAAAGACTAAAAATAAAAATTCAATCGTAATTCCTGTGTGCCTGTGTGCTTTATATATATGTCGTAATTAACAATATTTTCACTATTTGGCAAATTTGTTCGTTAATTCAAAATGAAACAAAAATGTAACTTCCCAGATAGAACTTCAGTCTGGGCTGCGGTTCTTCAAGCCGCTCAGTTTGAAATTCAAATTGCGTTTTACGATACGTTAAATATGAAGTTCTAACTTGACGAAGTTCCACGAGAAGTCATAGTTGTACATGACACCTCCTTCGGAACCATGTTCTAACTTAGCCAAGTTCTACGTTATAAACCAAGTTAGAATCAAGTTGTAAGTTGGAACCAAGTCCCTAGTTAGATCCAAGTTCTAAGTTACAACCGAATTTTAAGTTGGAACAAGTTATCAGTTAGAGCGAGTTATAAGTTAGAGCGAGTTATAAGTTAGAACAAGTTATAAGTTAGACTAAGTTATAAGCTATAACGAGTTATAAGTTGGAGCAAGTTTTAGGTAGACGAAGCCATAAGTTAGAACGAGTTCCGAGGTAGAACAAGATGTAAGTTAAAACAAGTTAAAACAAGGGTTTAACTATAAGGAACCACTTGAACAAATTCATACTTAGTCAGAGCTCTAAGTTGGAACAAGTTTTCACTTAGAACGAGTTCCCAGTTGGAACCACGTTCCGGGTCATAACGAAGTGCGAAAATCGATCCGAGTTCCACCTTAGATCCAAGTCGAGAATCAGTTCCAAATTAGCCCCAACTTCCAAATTACAACCGACTTCTAACTTGGAACCGTGTCCAATCTAGAATCAAGTTCCACCATGTTGGAACCCTGTTCTATGTTAGGGCGAAAATTCTAAGGAAAATTCGAAGTTTTCAGTGAATTCTAACCTAAATCTGAGTTCCATGAAAACGAGTTGTACCCTCAAGTATATCATCCGTTCGCTCGCTAAAATATGAATACGATGAAATCCATTTAAGCTAGAGGTAGGAACAACCAAGTATAACTGGAACCTTAAGACCACTGCTAAGTGCTAAATTTTAGAACCTTGAGGAGATAAAACAGTAGATCGATTGATCATGAGACGATGTATTTTCGAGTGTGGGCTGTATTGAAGGTAGGAAATCTGAATAATTAACCCCCAAACTCCCGAAACGCATGTTTCTTTCTTTGGATAACAAAAATAATTGTCAACTGTCTTATCACTCACATTCCCAGTTTCGTTATCAATTGATGTGTGATATTGAAAAACATGGTAAATGTGCTTTTCGATTTTTTTCGATTAATCGATATGAGCATCGATCAATTGATATGAACATCGATTAATCGATATGAATATCGATGTATCGATATGAACATCGATCAATCGATATGAACATCGATTAATCGATATGAATATCGATGTATCGATATGAACATCGGCCTATCGATATGAACGACGATGTATCGATACGAACATCGATAAAAAAAACGATGTATCGATACGAACATCGATAAATCGATAAAAAATCGATTAATCGATATGAACCTCAATTTATCGATATAATGAAGTCGATGTCTCACTATGGATGATTTATTAATATGAAAAGCTTATATGTGAAATATATGTAAAATTTATGAGGCAAATTTTGTATGTTCTTTGGAACGGCAAATGATCGGTTCAAAGCAAAGTGTTCAATAAGAAGGGAAATCCTAAAAATTGGCATTTTCACCAAATGATAAAACCGAAAATCCTCGATATCTCGTTCCATTTGAGAATTGCACATAAAATGAATTATCCTGGGCACTTTCCCGTTGATAAAACTACCCTAGATGTCCGATAATATCGCCAGAGTTTCTACTCAACCACATACATTTGAAATTACCATCTTCCAGGCGTTCCAATTAAAGTCTGAAGTTAAAAATTGAGTAGTAAAATCAAGTTTGATCAGATATAAGAATGTCCTAACTATTTCACCCGCATTTCACTCCTTCAGTCCAATGCACATGACCACAAATAACGATAATTTATGGAAGAAAGATATTTCAGTAGTCTGACTGTAAAAATAGTCAGACTCAATCCAAGTCTTCATTTTTTATCGATATCTCGGAATCTAGGGCGCACAGTGGAAAAATTGTTACTATATTTTTTGTAGATATTGAAATTCTCTATAAAAAAGTTATTACAAGTTTTATTGTATCTACTCTACCTTTTGAATTATTTGATAAAATTTCCACTTCAGTTTCACGAAAATTTGGATTCGATTGGAGTTGACGAAAAAATTATTTGTAATTTTTAGGTTCAGGTTTTGGAGACCTTAAAAAATACTGTCGCTCTTTGTATATCGCCCATGGATTCCGACGGATCCTCGAAAAACTGATGGCACTTGAAAATTAGAACAAAAAAGTCGAAGATCATCAACCAATGCATAGTAGCACTTCACTCATAATCACCCGTTCAATGCTATATTAAGCTGTAATTTTGCTTGCAATTATTCCTCTAATTATATAAATATGCCCTCTGATCCTCGAGTGACAAATGATTGGTAAAATTTCACACAAATTTGGGAGAATTTCACGCAAATCAATTCTAGAAAAATCTATTTTTGTCGTCATTTAACAATGTCAAAGACATTTTAACTGGAATTTTCTTCGTAGTCGTAATTTTCAAAAACTTTTAAATTTTCGAAATTTTTTCAATTTTTCAAAAAAATCGTAAATTTTTCGAATTTTCTAAACCTCAATAAAGCATTATAAATTTAATTTTTTCGGTTTCCCAAAAATTCCTCAAAACTGCGAAATTTTAACGAGCGCACTGAACCCTTCGTTACTCGCGCACGCGCAACAGCGCCGATAGATTCCGTTTGTTCTTTTTCAAAAAATCCGTAAAAAAGATATTGAAAATTCTGAAAAAAATTGGTTGGCTCCATTGGACAATTTGGGAACACATACTGAAGGGTTGCCCAATGGAGCGCGGAAATGGGCGGCGCGCGGCGGAAGTTCCCCGCTTCGCGCTCCCAAAATTTTGTCTGCTATAGCCCAGGAATGTTAAAACAATTTATATAGCAGGACTATAACCTGGTTTCTTAGTCATTTTCATCAAATTAAATCAAACTGACCAAGTATTGCTCACTATATAGCATCACGCCGCTGTTCCGCGGTTCCGCGACGACGTCCGCGCAAAATTTCGCGAGTAACGAAGGGTGAAAAATTTTTCTCCATCCAATATCTCTGCGTAAAAATAAATTTGGACAAGTGGAAGGACTGGCATCGCTGATCGGAAAATTCCCATGTGTCCTTGATTGCATGAATTAGGTCGCAGCGGGAGCCGCGGAAGCAACAGCAGCAGTGGAAGTAGTGGAAGCCAAAATAGTCAGACGCTCCCAGAGCCTACAGCGGCAGCTTGCGCACGAGCCAGAGCCTGTGATAATAGTGGGTCGAGACGAGAGAGCTCATCTACTACTGGTCGGTAGATTAAGGCATGAGGAATCTACACTTTTCTCTTTTTCGGAATTAAAAAATTGGGTCAAGTTTCAGAAGCTTGTAAATTGCCATTTTCACTTTTTTGCACAATTTTGAGTCGTTCAAATATTTTGAGATATTTTCAGATTCTTTTGCCAGAAATTCCGCATTTTTTGGACAATTTACAATTGGTTCCTACCTTTTTAAAATTGCAGTTTTTTTTGAAATTTTTGAAATTTTTGAAAATTTAAAAATTTTGGAACTTTTGAAAAATGTGGAAGATGGAAATTTTCTGAATTCAACTTATGGAAAAAATACGGATTTTTCGATTTAAAAAATTTTTTTTTTAACTTTTGGAATTTTCCAAATTTTTATGAACATCGATTTATCGATATGAGCATCGATTAATCGATAAACACATCGATTAATCGATATGAACATCGATTAATCGATATGAACATCGATTTATCCATGTGAACATCGATTTATCGATATACACAGCGATTAGTTGATATGAACATCGATTTATCGATGTGAACATCGATTAATCGATAAACACATCGATTAATCGATATGAACATCGATTCTTGGGATTTTTCAAATTTCTAAAATAATGACAGTTCTTTCTTGAAAGTTTTTTTTTCAAAATTCAACATCAACTCTGGATTGCTGGAAATTGTTTAGTAACTTATTCAGAGAAAGAGAAAATTGAGAGTTTTCCGAACCAACGGTTCTCTCAAAGCCTTACCAATACTAATCGCAATTAAATCATTAACTCAATTGATGTTGTCTGTTGTTTCGTCTCTGTGTATGTTGCCCAACACGCATGTCCACGTTGTACGTCTTCCTGTCAATCTTCCCGTTATCTTCTGCTTCTTATCACTTCCAATCGCCTAATCAACGATTTGGGATGAAATCAAAACTTCTAAAAATCGCTTCTCACACGAAAAAAAAATTGAAACATCTTTCAATTTTTTCGAAATTGAGAAATCTTAAAAATTTCCAAAATTCTCAAAATTCTTAATACAAAATGTTCATGATCTTGAATTTTCCAAATTTGGAATTTTTTTAAGATTCCAACTTTTTTTGAATTTTGAAAATTTGCGAAATATTGAAAAGAATTCTTGAACATTTTCAAAATTTGAATTTTTGAAACTTTCAAAACTTTTTGAAATTTCGGAAAATTTTCAAATTTTCAAATTTTTTTTGAATTTCGGAAAAATTTTGAAATTTTCAAAATTTTCGAAATTTTTGAAATTTTTCACATTTTTGAAGTTTTCAAAATTTTCGAAATTTTTGAAATTTTTCACATTTTTGAAGTTTTCAAAATTTTTCAAAATACTAATTATGACTAATGGTTTGAAATGAAGATGGTTCTGAGACGAGTCGGCGACGTCGAAGCATGCCTAATGATGATGATGATGGTAAGATGGGAAATCAATTAATATCAACGGAAAAACAATCGTGTTCTCCACTTCGGCAATGCATATTGTCCTGAGGAAATAATGCGCACACTCGAAATTACATCGAACACCCAGCATCAACAATTTCCACTATAAGTTACAAAATTATGAAAAAAAAAAAATTATTACTAATCTTCTTGTGACATAAAATCACTATAGCGCACTGTAACACCGGATGCCCCACGGGTCACCGCCCCGCTTTCCCCCACCCCTGACAGTTACGCCCTAAATCGGTAGCCTGACCCCACCGGACCCGTGCAGTGTATCGCATGACAGGCGGTCAGCTGGGCCGGGGACGCGTCACGAGTCGGGCGTGGTGGGGGACACAGGAAAATAGGGGAGGGTGACGACGCGGCGAGCGACTCTGTGACGCTTGGAGTGGGGCGGCCCCGCGTGACCGGCGGGGCACTCGACTCTTTAGTGCAGAGGATTAATCATAATTTCTTAACAATTATGTAGAAAGAAAATTGTTCATGATAATAATGTTATTACTCATTCATTATTATTCATTGATAATTGTTAATTCATACATGGAGTAACGATAATTAGCACTTGTGTAGAACAATACGTAAGGAATAATTATTATTATAATTATTCATGTTTAATAGTATCAATAAAGTATTAACAATAGTGAAATAATAACACAAATTGTGCCAAATCGTTGGTCTATTTTTTTTTCTTGTAGTTAATGAGGAATTTTTTACACCTGGAGTAAATAAGGTTGAGAGGTTAGGATTTTTTTTCATCAACAATTTTATGGAAAATTGGGGAGACAGTCATTTTTTTTTTTTTTGTGCATTTCTATAGGGAATTTCAGAGTTGGGATGATTAGGAGGAGACGGTGGCAATCGTGTAAGATTTTTTTTTTTGCTAAAATTATTTTTAATTTACCGCGGGTCACGCGACGGTTGGTTTTCAACCAAAAAAAAATTATTGATGATTTATGAATCATGGCAATTAAAAAAAAAATTTCGAAAAAAAAATAATTTTTTTTTCAAACAGAAAATAAATTTTTTTTTTCACAAAAAAAAATCTAAAATTCTGTTTTCTATCTGAAGAAAAAATAGACTGCACCAGTAAATTTATTCCAATTTTTTATCAACAATACTTGATCAACGAAGTTGTCGGAAAAAAACTGATCCTCGCGTTTCCCAACGCTTGTCGATCGCTTCTGCGCGCAGCTCAAAGTTTAAAAAAAAACACAAAAATTATTTAATTTAAATAAATCAAAAACAAATTGTGTTTTAATGAGGAAGGTATATGCTTGTAGAAATAAGAATCATGTGTCCCGTCAAGACCTGCAGCCAGCTATCAACCAACTCGCAGTGCTCAGGTAACGCGCACATCGTAGAAACAAAAAAATAATTAAATACATAAATAAATGGCATAAAAAAGTACTAGAAAATGCGTGTAATTTATTACACGCGGTAGAAGTGAAACTTCAGAGCGGCATGCGCATGCGCAGTGCGCACCAAGTGGGTACATGGCCTAAGCGCAGATAGCGAGATGCGTCCTGCGCCTTCTCCGAATGGATGCACTGTGCGCATGATCTAATGCGCATGCGCAGTGCAGACTAGGTGAGCATATTTACTGCGCTAGGCGAATGTTCTGTACGCAATATTCAGTGCTATGCGTTATAACTGGGATAATGCGCTATTCGTATTAATCAGGCGCACTATTTGTATTCATAAGGAGAATGGGCTATGCGCATGCGCTCTTGCGCCCTCAGGAGGTAAATGCACTATATACATGCATTAGTGGCATTTACGAAGCGGTTGCACTTTTGTGAACTCATGGGCGAATATGACGTGCGCATGCGCCGCATTCACGCGCTCAATGCGGCGCGCATGCGGTTTGCGCATGCGCTATTGCGCCGTATTCACGCGCTCAATGTGGCATGCGCGTGCGATATGCGTATGCGCATTGAGTAGAGACATGTCTTATGTCTACTGAGTACGCGCATGCGCAAAGGCCTTTCCGCGCAGGAAACCTATGCGCACTTCCATAAAAAAAATTGGGAAAGCCATTTGATAGCTCCAAACACGCCTTGCACCCAAAAAAAAGGCTTATTTTGAGTAATAAAAATACGATTGCAATTTCGAACCTTAAAATGCGTCTTCTACGAATTTTTTTTCAGGCGTTTTTTTTTAATGTTAAATTAAGCCGTTTTTTGGGGTGTAGAAGTTTCACTTCAATAATTAAACAAATTAAAATTCGCTCGTCGATCCTCGTCACCCATGAAGATCGCACGATAATTATCACCCTTTTCCCGCGTTTTTAATTAATAATTAACGAAAAATCGTATTAAAATTTTATTTCTCAATTGAGTTAAATTTTAATTTACATATATGCAAAATACAAATAAATAAAATTATGTGAAAATTTCTGGAAAATATTGAATTTTTGTTTTTTAATAACACATTTTTTGAAATTTGAATTTAAAAAAAAATTAACTTTACACTTTCTAATTAATCGATTTTTGAAAATTATTTACAAAATTTAAAAAAGACGAAAATGAAGAAAAAAAAATCGAGGAAAAAAAAATTTACTCGTTCAGATGTCATATATATACAATCAAAAATTTATAAATTTCAATGGGCAAATACGCAATTTTTTTACACCGGAAAAAACAACCTGGCATTTGCATTGAGAGCGTAAAAAGTGCATTAAAAAAAACTAGCACAAAGTGAAGATTATTTTTACCGGTCATGCCGGCTGATAACTATTTTTTTGCGTCGTTTTTTTCCCAGTCGATATTCACCATAGACGAGGGATCGACGTGCGTTTTCGATTTCCCTCGATCCATTTTTTTTCTCAATTTTTCCCACCGCAAAAACTTAGGCTCAAATAGTTAAGAGTAGATCTTAGGAATTTTGTTTTCCAATGAAACAAAAATGAACGACAGAAGGTGCAAAATTTTTTTCGACGACAAAAAAAAATCGCAAATAATTATAATAATTGTCTAAGTGGTTTTGACGAAAACTCGTATTGGCGTGGATAGGACAACGTTAAATGTTTAATAAAAAATCGTGCATGTGGCTGTTGTGCTGTGCGATGTACCGGAAAGAGCCTGATGCCCCGGTATCACCTAATTGTTTAACTAACAATTTATTGACTATTCCAGCTCGCCGTCAGGAGATTATCAAGATGACTGAGCAGCTCATTGAGAGTATCAATATTGGTGATTTTGAAGGATACACGTAAGGCATCAAAACTCAATTTTTGGAAAAAACTTGTTCATAGCATATTGCGAAAAATTAACCCTTGGTACTTAGTGCCAGATGTCTCTCCCACAAATATCACGAAATCTAAGATAGATAGGAGAAAATGTATAACTACCTTTTTTGTAGAGCTGATGTTGCTCTACAAAAAACATATATATGAAAATTTCTCAAACTCTCTTAGATTACGAGATATTCCCCAAAAACTCGGGAAATCATTGGCACCAATATCATCGTCGTGAAACTTGCCCATGAAACACTCATTAAGTTTGACCCACTTGATTGATCTATACAATTTGACCTCCATAATTGACCCGTATAATTTGACCCACTCAATTTCCCCCACATAAAATTAATCCATATAATTTGACCCACTTGATTGATCCATTCCATTGACCCACATGATTGATCCATATAATTTTACCTACATAATTGACCCGTATAATTTGACCCACTTGACCCATTCAATTTCCTCCACATAAAATTAGTCCATATAATTTGACCCACTTGATTGATCCATTCCATTTGACCCACATGATTGATCCGTATAATTTGACTTACTTGACCCATTCAATTTCCCCCACATAAAATTAGTCCATATAATTTGACCCACTTAATTGATCCATTCCATTTGACCCACATGATTGATCCATACAATTTTGCCTGCATACTTGATCCATATAATTTGACCCATTGAATTTTTCCTACATAACATTAGTGCATATAAATTGACCCACTTGATTGATCCATTCAATTTGACCCCCATGATTGACCCGTTTTTTTGACGATTTTATCATGAAAAATTGTAATTTAAGTCATCTTTATTTCTGGTTTAAATAATTAACTGACATTTATTTCTAGAAAAATCTGCGATCCTCACCTAACTGCATTTGAGCCAGAGGCTCTAGGTAATTTAGTCGAGGGAATGGACTTTCACAAATTTTACTTTGATAATGGTAATTATGCCTAGTTTGCTCCACTATTTAATGACAAAAGGTCAATTTAAAGCTGCACTGAAACGAATAAGGTTTCAATTTATTTCCCTTTTTTTGCCAATTGTTAGTGCTTGTATGATTTCCCTTCGTCTCTCTGAATTTCTGAGGGCTTCTTATTGAAAAATTCAGGATTTTTTTTTTATTCAGCTTGTCAGCGGCAGAGCGCTCACTATTAAAGTTTTTTTTTTCAAGTGAAACTTTTTTACAGAGAGATTTAATGAATTTTTGAATTTGTTACAACTTTTTAGAAACTTTCAAAATTTTCAAAATTTTTAAAATTTTTCAAAAACTTTTCAAAAGTTTTCAAAATTTTCCAAATAAAAATTCCATGGAATTTCGTTTAAAAGTTTCACGTTTATGTTGCCTATTTTATCTATTTACATCCTCATACCCAACTTCGTAATCTAAAATTAATGAACATTAATTTTCCCACCCAAGCAGTCCTGGGGAAAAATTCCAGTTGCAAAGCTGTCAACACGACGATCCTCAATCCTCACGTGCATTTGCTCGGCGACGACGCAGCCTGTATTGCTTACGTTAGGCTCACCCAATATGTTGATAAGTGAGTACCGTAAAAATTCTATTTCAAACTAAAAACTAACCGAAGAGCACTCCATTCAAATATGTGTTTCTTGAAGACATCCGGTTTTTCATTTCCGGTTCTCAAAAAAAAATTTCCAATCTTCGGCAAATCGCATGAGCGTTACACATTGTAACAGCGCGGGAGGGGAGCTGGAGTGGCAATGCGCATGCGCGTTACACATTGTAACAGCGCGGGAGGGGAGTTCGAATAGCAATGCTCATGCGCGTAACACATTGTAACAGCGCGGGAGGGGAGCCGGAGTGATAATGCGCATGCACGTTACACATTGTAACAGCGCGGGAGGGGAACTTGAGTGGCAATGCTTATGCGCGTTACACATTGTAACAGCGCGGGAGGGGAACTCGAGTGGCAATGCTCATGCGCGTTACACATTGTAACAGCGCGGGAGGGGAACTCGAGTGGCAATGCTCATGCGCGTTACACATTGTAACAGCGCGGGAGGGGAGTTTGACTGGGAATGCTCATACGCGCAATACATTTCAACAGCGTGAGAGGGGAAGTTGAGTGGCAATGCGCATGCGCCGGAGGTGGTCGGGTGTGTTCCAACTATAAACGAATATAAATGTATTGATGTTAGAAGGCTACTTCGTGGGATTCCTTGTGGGTATTTTCACTAAATAAATTATTTAATATAATTGCAGACAAGGAGTGGCACATACCCAGCAGAGTGAAGAGAGCCGAGTATGGCACAAGAAGGACAACAAATGGCAAAACGTACATTTTCACCGTAGTGCAGTTACTGGTCCATCGCCATTCTCCTACAATAACAAATAGATCAGCATTACCCGGCCACAATATTCCACATGTTTTTAACGATGATAATATGATTAGAGAGCAAGAGAGAGAGAGATAGGATGATGAAATCATGGAAACGCGCAGGGGTTAATTAGCTAACTAAACATTACGAAAATGAGGAAAAATTAAATGCGCAAAAAGTGGGAACTATCGCAAAAAAAATCTGATCGATGAAAATATGGAAAATTGATCATTTTTTGTTCAAACTGGGCTCAATACAACTTTGAGAATATTATGAAAAAATATAACTGTTATTATGAAACTTTCTCTTCTACTTTCTACGTATCGATGTGACGACTTAATCACCGGAAAAATTAATTAACTGATATCTCGAATTGATTAATTAGGGAGATAATTGATTGGTTAGGCCCAACAGGTGGTCAATGATTTTTTTCCTTTTCTCCTTTGGTCAACGATTGAAAAAAAAAGAAAACCCAATGAATAAATAAACGAAGTCTGCTTACGATTTTATTATTAGTTAGAGTAACAAATTTAATTAGCGGGGAGTCGGGGTGACTCCGAAAAATCATCAGAGAGTGGATAAATGAATAATTAATTGTTTAAAATGATTATTCAGAGACCTTTTTGCAGTTTAAGGTTAGGTGAAAAAAATCGGCTAGTGAGTTTTTTGGAAAAATCTCGAAAACTATTGGGTTTATCAAAAAATGTTATTCCACCTTTTTTGTAGGGAATTTGATTATAACCAAAAAAGTTTAGTAACATTTTTCAGGAGGGATGATAGTTTTCGAGATATTTGCGAAAATAGATTGATTTTTCACCGACTTTTGCAACTCGACTACCGAATCGAATTTATTAAATAAACCGAAACTTGTATAATGTAAGTCGAACATATCGACAATTAGCATCGGCGATAAACAATTCAGAAATTTATTGGTACCGATATAAATCACTCGTGACTCCTCACAAACACACTAGATAAATTAATTAACAAACAAATTAATTAATTATCAGGCTGCGCACGTGATTTCCCAGTTGCTTTACATCAACCCCTAAATTAAGATGATACAATCAATTAAGATTTAGTGATTTTGTCAAGTCGTTGAATGATAATCTGTTTTTAATAAAGAAATCGAGTGAAAAACCAGAAATTTTCCGCTTTTCGATTTTCCTCCATAACTCGATATCTATGGGAGCTGGCGGCATTTTGATAATAACCTTTTTTGTAGAGCCTTAAAAGATGAACAAAAAAAGTTATTATGAAAATTCGGATATATTCGATAGATTTCGAGATATGTAGGGAAATGTAAAATCGGAAAATTTGACTTTTGTCATTTTGCTATTACAATACTGGAATAATAAGAATAAATTGAAAATATTTAGAGTAGGGGAGAAGTGGGTCAAGTGATATGTGGGTAAAAAAAAACGTGGGTCAAATGTGAGCCAAAGAGAAGTTGAAATAGGTGGGTCAAATTCGCAATACGATTGTCTATGTGGGTCAAACTTGACCTCATGTGGGTCAAACTTGACCTCATGTGGGTCAAACTTGCCCCCATGTGGGTCAAACTTGTCCTCACGTGGGCCAAACTTGCTCCGATGTGGGTTAAACTTGACCTCATGTGGGTCAAACGTGCCCTCATGTGGGTCAATTGAGCGAGAAAAATTGAGGGGCAAATTTATAGGTAACATCCTGTGGCTCAAATAACTCAAATGGGTCAGCACATTGTTGACCCACATTTTGACCCTCAATTTTTATTATCACTTTTTTCAGATAAACTCTAAAATACTCAAAAAAGATTTCAATTCATCAATCAATCCATTAAATTTCTCCATCAATTTGACCCAGTTTTTGTCATATTGACCCACTTCTCCCTAATTACTTGGGCCCCATTCTAATTGTCCCACTGAGTCACATCACTGATGTTCCTTCCAGAGAGGTTCAGGCTTGCTAGTTCTGTCCGCCTCTGCATACGCCATCTCCCCTTATCATCACGTATGAAAAAATCCCCATGGGACCCCATACAAATAGGCATTTCAATATTTCCCATAAGATTTCAGAACTTAATTTTTTTTACAAAAATCCTATAAAAATACATGCTAGTATTTTCTATGGGATATCCCATGGAAATCTTATGGAATTTCTATAGAAAATTTTCCAGTACGAAAACCCCATAGAAAATTCTGAAGGATTTTTTTTCATACGTGATTCCCATTTATTCATTATTTCAATAGATAAATAATTAATTAAGCAATTTTTATGTGAATGATGGATAAACAATCACTGCTAGAGAGCACTTGTCTTAATAATTAATTAATATAATTAATGAATAATTGATGAAAAAAAATTCAAAAATGAGATGAAGATGGCTGATTTTGCAGGGCGTGACGTTTTTAATAAATTATAATTAAACTAAAGTGAATTTAATGTACAGAACATTCTTCCATATTTATTTTCACCCTCTCATAGCCATGTTAATTATTGATTGCATTAATGTGCAATTAATAAACCAAACAATTAATGGAAAAAAAACAACATTAATCAAGTCAAAGGAAAAGGTCGTAACCTAACTTTTTCGTTACATGTACGACCATTTTGTTAATTCTTTTTTTCAAATCACAATTTTTAGTTAAATACCTCTTTAATATCTCAAGTTATAAATATTATAAATAATTGATTTGTTTGATGAGTGAAAAGAGTCTTTGAGTATTAAAAATTATGTATTAGTGCGATAAAAAATGTTGATAGTTTAATATTTGAGGTAAATGAAAGGGCAGAGGGGACACAAAAATTTGGTGACGCTGCTAAATTTGGATGGAATAAAACGAATATTATAGAATAAAACTTTCCGGTTGTAAGAGTTACGTAAAAAAATTTGGGCGAAATCTGACGAGGATAAACATTTTTTTAAATTGTTCAAACATTCGAGGTGGTCAGCCAACTCGGACTCCGCCATTTTGAAATCAAGGTGAGATGCTAACAAGATGGCGGCATCTCTTCCAGTCCATCACCTCACGATTTCAAACAGTTGAGAAAATTATTTGAGCGCACCAAATCACCTCCAATTTTTTCCATCACACTCTCAGAACCGGAATGTTTCTTTTGAACAGTTTTTTAAACCAGAAACACTTCTCCGCTTTTTCATACCCTTCTATCCTTTCAGATTCCTCGGTCAAGAGGTTATGCAACTTACAATCAGAAACAAGATTTCATTCCATTTATTTTTCATGATAAAACCATTATCAAAAATTCTAATTCTTACGACAACCTTTTGCACAATCTTCTCTTTAAGGACGTAAAAATTGCATTTTTGATAAATGTTCATGTTCTTTTGAAAGACAACTGAATTGAAACGTCGTTTCTCATGTAAATTGCACAACCTCAACAGAGCAGAAAGCTGAAACATAACCTCTAATGACTGGCCAAATTTTTCTCCATGAATTATCATCATTCGGTTAAAGCCCGGTCAAAAAAAAATATTCTATGAAAACATTCCCACGAGAAGAGTGCATTAAAAAAAATACGAGTGACTGAAAGAGAATAAACAATTTCTTTTGATATTCGAACTCCCGAGGTGGTGTACACGACGCCATTTTGAAACGGCGCAACTCAAACAAAATGGCCGACCAGTCGTCCACCTCGTGGCTTTAAACAAATAATACAAATGTTTATAACAATCAGATCGTCCCAATTTTTTTTTATCACACTCATCAGATGTGAATGTTTTCCCTGTAATAATTTGAAGGTTATCAATTTTTTTAGCCTTCTGCTCTCCTAATCGAAGAAAAATCATTGAGATAATTAAAAGAAAAAAACACATAAATCATTAAATAATTCGCGCTCTCTGTCGTGTCTCTCTTTGCATAGTTAATGTTACATGCATTACATACATAAATATTTGGGATCGAATGATTTAATAACTTGATAAATGGAATAATTAGGAAAATATAATGATTGATTGAAACAAATCCATTTTTATCGAATTTACCATTTTCGTTATTTACGATTGATGAATATTTCTACACATTCTCCATAGTTGTCACAATATATGATGAAAAATACAAAAAAAAAAATTATAAAAAAAGGGATATATATAATATTAATGATAAACACTTTTGCCATCGTATTATACATATAAATACTATTAATGATTGAAAAAAAAAATTTAATGAACAATTACTATGGATGAAGATATGATTTATTATATTGCAGATATATTACTATGATATAAATATTAACATATGAGGGATTACAAAAAATACCACTTGGAAAATGAAAAATGAAGTCATGCGATTAATGATAATTAATTAATAGTTATTTCTACTACTCTATTTCATCGCTTCTCTACGTGTGATTGTTGTATAAAATAATTATTATTTATTTCCAATTTTTTCTCATTACGAAATAAACGTTTAATAAAACCAACATCTATGAAATCAACTGGATTATGATTTATTAATGATCCTACATGACTTCATCTGCATACAAATAATTTTATTTTTTTTTCTGGCGTGTCAATAATTTTCCCAAAAATTTCCGAAATTTTTATTCAATTTTCTGGACCCTTTTAGAATTCCCCATTTTTTTCAGGACCATTCAATTTTTTTCGGACTCATCTAAATTGATTTGATTTCCTAGAAAAAAAAATTCCGGTAAGTTATGAGCATTGAAATTTTTTTTTTTTTTTTTGGAACTTTTTACGTTTTTTTTTTGGCAGTTCTTAAAAAATTTGAACAAATTTATGAAAGTTTAAAATTGCCGAAAAAAAATTGAAACTGTTTTTTTCTTAATTACATTATAAAATAAAAAAAGGGAAGAGAAACTGGAAAACTTTTGACGAATTTTTGATATTATTTATTTCCTTTAATATTTTTTTTATAATAATATTTTTCACTTTTGTTTGTTACAAATAACAAAATAATACAATCTCACTCAATCGTCACAAGTACCAGAATAATCTATACCTAACATACAAATTATTTATTGCACAAAAAACGTTACGTACTAATTCTGAAATTAGCTCCATCTTTCATTTGATAATCCACCATTTTTGCACAAATAAGGGAAGCTGTGGGGTTCTATATTTTTTCAAAAAAATTGAAATTTTGGGAATCTAGAAAAGTTGAAAAATAGCACAATTTTTCCCATTGAAATTTTTCATGAAACCTTTTTCAAAAAAATTTTCTACATAAAGTTTTTTTAGAAGTACATTTTTTCCGAAAAAAAATTCCATATTTGAATGATAATTTTTCTCCAATTTTGTTAATTTAGGAAATGTCAAAAAGTAAAATATGGTAAGAACGTGAAATAAAAAAAAAAAATTTTGCAAGAAATAATAATTTTGAAATTGTGAAAATACGAATTTTTGGGACCTTGTGATCTGAAAATTTGGAAATTTTCGTTCAAAATTTTTCTTTTCCATTCCACAAATTGTCTCAAAAAAAAATATTTTCAATTTTTTCTGAAACATTTTCAGAAAACTTGAATATTTTTTAAGTTTCTAGATTTTTTTTTATTCAGAAATTTTTACTATATTTATCCCTCTGATAATTATACATTTTTAGGTCTGATTAGTGTATTGTCTACTCTGAATACTGCACTGAAATTCATTTCTTCATAATCACGTAATTTTTTCCGAGGACAACTGGGTGTGCGAGAAAAAATCAGAAGGTTTTTCAAATTGAAAAAAATTGCAAAAATTTTGCCAGTTTGAAAAAATTCCAATATTCGAAAATTTTCAGAAACTCGAAATAAGTGAAATCGAATTGTCCTTTGAAATTTTACAATTTTCATAATTTCTGAAAACGTAAAAAAAAAAAATTGAAAAAAATCACTTTTGACAATTGAGGAGAAAAATTGGCAAAAACAGGATTGAGGAGAAATATCTCCCAAAATTTTCTCGTAACACCCCTCATGACCCTCACATTTCAAAATCCAAACGTCCAATGCAGAATCGATAATCAACGACTTACCATTTAAGGCACAGTTCAACAACAATTCCTTTTTACTCAACTCATGGATATGGAGAGCGACTTATAAATGAGGGCAGTGTGGAAGGCATCTGAATAATTATTGGCACGTATGAAAAAAAAATTCTCCATAATCTCTACAGAATCTCTCCCATAAATTTCCATAGAAAATTCCAGAAATATCAAAGGAAGAACCCCCATAGGATTTTCCTGGGAATTTCCCATAGAACTTCCATAAGATCCCATAAAATTTCCCCTAGGAAATTCCATAAAAATTTCCACAGAAAAAAAATGAAAAAAGAAGAAAAAAAAAATGAAAAAAATGAGAAAAAAAAGAAAAAAAAATGAAAAAAGAAAAAATGGAAAAAAATTCAATACAATTCCTATAGAATGTCCCGTAGAATATCTTATGGGATTCCCATAAGATTCGTACAGCATTATGTAACTTCAATTTCTGAAATCCTCTAATTTTTTTTTCATACGTGCAATTTAATTAGCAATTAAAAATAAAAAGAGATACACGTATGAGGAGAACATTCCGAAAGATCTTTAAGGATGCAGTGGATCTCAAAAATATCAGCACAAATCTGGCTTTGTTTTTTATTCAAAATACCAACGATAAAAATCGTTTGCATCAAAACCTTCTGATGCAAAAATTACACCCAAAAAACAATAAAAAACAAATTAAAGAAAAAAGTATGTAAATAATATAAAAAGGAAAATATCTTTTTTTAAAAGTGAATTTTTAATTTGAATAAATTTTGATAGAAAAAAAAAATTATGAGTTAATAAAATTGGAATCGTGAATTGTAAAATTCTGTAAAGTTTAGTGACGTTAAAAAACTGTGGAATTATTTCACTTTTTTTATTTCATAAATCAGTTGGAACTATTATTGTTATTAAGTAAACCACGAAGATTTTTTTTTGCGCTCGTGATTGAAAAGGAGAGAGCCTCCACAAGACATCCGTTACATCCTTAATGACCTCATTTAACGTTAAAGTTAGGGAAAATGCAGGTAATCAATATTATAATGATGTCATCACGCCATCACTCGTACAGTTACTCAATTTTTTTTCGACATTTTTTTTTTACGCAAAATTGAAATTCAGTATGGAAATGATAAAACCGGAAGTTGAGTTGTTAGGTGGAGAAATAGGAGAATAAAAATTTAATTTCCATCGGAAATATAAGTACGATTATTCCATTTCTTCTTTTTTTTTTAAGGTAAAATTGTTCAAAAAGAGTTTTCAAGAAAAAATCTCACTTGTTTTATTATTTTGTAGGATTTTTTAAACTTTTGGAGTAATAGTAACTAGAATTTAGGGCCAATTTTTCGACATTAAATGTCCGTATAATTTTTTTTAATTTCAAAAAAAAATTATATTAATAACAAAATTGAGTTTTATCTAATTCAAAAATTTCAAAAATTTCGCTACTCTTAAGATTTTTCAAAGAATTAATAGACACTTTGAAAAATATCATAAAAATTGGCAAATATAGAAAATACGAGTATAATCCGTGTAACTTTTTTCTGGTTCTATCATTTTGATACTGAATTGTTGTTAACCAATGGAGGGAAGAGAGAGGTTTTATCCACCTCGCACGTCGTCCCCGTCGCCACTTCTACGATTTCTTCCTCTACCTGAAAAAGAAATGAATATTAGGAAACTTACACGTTCTAAAGATGTTCAAAAAAATTGAAAGGTAAAAAGCTCAAATATTCGAAAGATTTCAAAAATTTCAAATTCGAAAGTTTAAAAAACTATTCAAAAATCTTCCAGGGACTATTCAAAAATTCTATGATAAATCCTATAAGAACTCCCGTGTTCCTTGACACGTGGGACTCTCAGTACCTCTCCTTATCTGATTGAGACATGCCAGCATGCGAATCATGAATACAGCAGGAACCGTTATGGTGTCTTTCGTCTCTTCCAGCATCACTGCATTCCGTTTTTGCAACTGGAAAGGTTGAGAAGAAAGTTTTTTACTCATTCATTTACTCATTGAAATTGTCCATAAAAAAAATGGAGGAAGTGGTGTGTGTGTGTGTGTGTGTGTTTCTACTGCAGAATTCGTGAGAACTCCCTTTCCATATCACACCCACCCACCCTCCCTCCCACCCACACCCGCCCAGACCCACCCACCCCCACCCACACCCAGCCAGCCACCAACCCTCACCCCTCCAGAGCCACCCACCCTCACCCCTCCAGAGCCACCCACCCCCACCCACCCACCCACACACACACACACACACACCGTAGAAAGTACAAGAGAGATGGACGAAGGGAGTGAAAGAAAAAAAACCAAGATAAAAACTTACATCTTCCGCAAAATTCACATCAAAATTGGCTTCTTCATTGACGGGGGCCCACAATTTGACATCATAATCAATTCCCGATGTAGCTAACATGGGCAAATAGGGATGTGGCTGTAGACAATTAACCACATGCTGATCGGCCTCCAAAAGCATGCACAATTTAGCACTGTCTCTTTCCCAAACGAAGACGTGTCCGCAATCACTGCCAGACATGACGAATTCGTCGCCCCAAAAGTTTGCTTCTTTGATCATAGTCCTAAAGAAACTAGAGTGAAACGGGGGAAGCACAGAACGATCAATACATTGGATGGGCCTGATTCTAATTGGCCCAGTCCGTTTCGAGGCTTTCAGAGGCAATTTCAGGGGTAGTTTGGGGGTTTAATAGTACGATGAGGGGCCTTAGTGAACTACTCTCACTGTCGTTTCTAGTTCCTAACTAGAACGAAGGGCTACACGGTGGGGTGGTGGCAAAGGTCCTATGGTGGTTTGCTAAGGAATAAACGTTATCGTGAAGTAGCAAAAAAAAATATGGTTTTCTTTTTTTTCCACAATTTAGGAAATTTCAAAGTTTTTTCAATTTTTGAAATTTTCAAATATCTTGCCATTATTTTTTTTTGTTTTTGAAAATTTGGAAAATTAGAAAAAACTTGGAACATTTTTTTTTAATTTTCGTAAACGGAAAAAATTTCCAACCGTTTCGACATTTGACTTTTTTTTTTATTTGAAGTATATAATTATCAATTTTTTGTCACTTCACGACTGAAATGTTAGGGAATTTTCGGAAATTGGAGCAGACTCTTCCTACCTTGCATTGCGGTGACCCATATATTTTTGGGTGACTCGTAAATCGTTCAAATTTGTATCGTCGAAACACTCGGAGTGGCCTCTTGTAGCTTGGGCATTCGATACTGCTTTGTCCATTTCCTCTTCAATTGGATTCACATTTCTGTGAAAGAAATTTGACAAATTTCAATATTTCAAGAATTTTACAATGTTGAAAATTTTACAGACTTCATAAAACTTCAAATTTGACCAATCTCAGAAATTTCAAAATTTTACCAAATTAAAAAAAAATATTGATAAAAAAAAATTTTTTTTAATTGAAAATAATTTTTAAAAAATTACAAAAAAAAAATGAAAATTTGGTGTAGACATTTTTTAAAAATTTCAAAATTGTCGATTTTTTTTTATCTCAAAAAATTGGGAACGATTGGACATTGTAAAAATACCAAAATTCAAAAACAAATTTCAAAAATTGTTTTGTGTTTTTTTTTTAAATGCGAGGTTAAAATTTGATTGAGTCGTTTTTGAAGTTTCACTTCTTTTCGCCCACACTGTTTGTGTATTTATAATTTACAATTTTTTTACGCTATTTACCTTTGACCAGACTCGTCTTCATCCTCGCTGTCATTATAAACATCTTCGTCCGTATCTAAAATTGAATGTGAGTCAAAAATTATGAAACTGCAGTCTCACATTTCTATTTACAAGCCCCGATGATTTACTCACGTTCCCTGACATCATTGTATGAAGATTGACTTCTACTGCTGCTTGGGCCCGCTCCAGTGGTAACTGCATCCAGGCTTTGACTTCCTGAAGGTCCTAAATATACAGGCATGATTTACAACCAACGATTCTCGAAATACACGTAAAGCACAGCCGGAGGACTTTTGGGATTCTTTGAAGTTTCGAATTAAAAAAATTTCGAATTAACATATTATTTTTTTGACTTGCTGGAATGTTCGAAGTTTATGGAAGTTTGGAAATTTTGGAAAAGGTTAAAAATGTCAATCAATTTTAGTTAAGAATTTTTATTACCCGCATGATAGTTTTCTCGAATAACTTCGTTAGCGACTCCCATAGAGATCGTAGCGCCTGTTGAACTCTTATCTGAATATGTCAAACTCACTGCTGGTTCACTCCCATGTCTGTCGAAAATATGAAAAATCGTTTAGCATTACTGCAAAGATTCAAAGGTCTCAACAATTTTCAAAATTTCAAAAATTTCAAAAATTTCCAAAATTTTCAAAATTTTCAAAACTTTCAAAATTTTCAAAATTTCAAAAATTTTCAAAAATTTTCAAAATTTCATAGATTTTCAAAACTTTGAAAATTTGCAAAAAATCCCAAAAAAATTCAACATCTCCAAATGTTATTTTCAAAAGTTAAAGAATCGCAAAAAAAAAATTGTTCATTATCATTACTCTCACTTTTCGAGGAAGCCATCCCGCATGGAAGTCAGTCTATCTTGAAGATTCTCCATCATGCTCTCGTCCCTGGTATTCTCCCGAGATTCGCCGATATCGCCATCCTGGGAAATACTCAAAGACGTGAGCGATTGAATGGAGCTTTTGGCTGCCTCTGATTGACTAGACTCGTCATTGATCGACACATTGGAATTTTCGTCCATAACAGACGAGTTCTCAACTAACCCCAGCCTCTCTGATTCTTCAGTCTCATGAGCCTCTTCAGTGCTTGGTAAGGAGTGATTTTCAGCTGATGTCTCCATGTTGTCATTATTTTCTTCTGCAAAAAAAAAAAAAAAATATCAGTCAATAGCGACTGCCAATAGATGTTACCTGTGATCACGTGACTCTGGAATTTTTTTTTTTCAATTTAGCACTTGCCACTAGTACTCGAATCGATTCCCTGCGCCGAGGCCTCAGTCTCACTGACCTCAGCAGCTTGTGCCTCCGCTTGTTGCTCAATTACGCCTTCCAGGCTATCCTCACCACCACCACTGAGAGCAGCTCTCGTTGCTGGGTCATTGAGCATTCTGCTGAGGACATCGGTCATCCTCTGCATCAACGACGTGTGGAGAACAGGTCTCGCCTGTGCTATTTCTATTTAGCAAAAAAAGCAAAAATTCTCAGACATTTCATTTTAATTTTTTTCAGTTAGTCCGTGGAATTCCACGATTTTCTTTTAATAAAAATTTTGTCTTGTTTGAAATGTAAAAAGAAAAAAAAACGTAAATTTTTTAACTTTTCATTTTTGGATTTTTGAAGTTTTTCATTTTTTTCTTCTCAAATTGAAGAAATAAATTTTGGTCATTTTCTCGAATTTTTTAAATTACTAATTGTTTGAGGAAATTTTTTAAATACTTTTTTGTTCGCAGAGTTTGTTGTTGACGGTCCCTGGGAATGGGTACGCGTCATTATTAGTGGAAAATTTATGGATATATTTTTGGAAATCACCTGTTCCACTCCTGCGCCCACCCTCGCGCTCCGGGCGTGCGTCTGGTCCAGTGTCTGACCAATCTCCCCGGAGCCGGAGTCTTCTGACGGGCTGTGGTGATCTCACGGGATATTTTTTATTGCACAAGGAGGTTGAGGATTTTCTGCGCAGTTGCTTCGACCCATGATCCTGAAAATGTTAAATTGGGGATATAATTGATGAGCATCAAGAACAAAAATTCTGCTTTTCCCACCGTACGTAAAATTTTATCAATAACTAAGCACGGACAATAATAAAGGAAAAATGACTGAAAATAAATACAAATAATAAACCACAAAATTTTTGGGCGGCACTTGCCTTGGCGCTGAATAAGTAAAGATGATCACTGCTGTAACTGACGAGCACATCGTTGCCATCCGGGCTATAGCTGAGGGATGTTATCCTGTAGGAATTTCCCTCAAATTCGGGGACGGTGAAGAGTGACAATGGACACGTTGACGTTCCCTCCGGCCACGCTGCAAAATACCAAATGTTTATAATTGCACTCATAAAAAAAATTAGACGAGGTTTTTTTGGGAGAAGTGAAAGCACTGGTCGAAATTTTTTGGTTTGAAAAAAATAGAGAAGCATTGGAAGATTTTATGGGTTTGAATTTTATCTCCCTCTTTTTGACTAATTTTGCACAACAAGCTCAACTTTGGGATTTTTTTCTCGATTTCTGAAGGTCAGAAAATTGTCAAATTTTTTGGGGCATTGAGGAACGCAGTTGTCGACTAAGGAGTAAAATTTCAGTCAATTCTGTTTGTAAGCTTTTCATCAGTGAATTGAGAAGTAGAGGGAATTGATTTTGTGAACATACATGAGTCCCGAGCGTTGAGCATTCGTCGATCATAAATTCTGACGGTACTATCAGAGCATCCGATCGCCACATGATGGGGGGTTCTGGGATTCACCGAGAGGGCTGTTACTGCTCGCTGACATGAGATCAAAATATCCTGAAATCATCAATTTCTGTAAACACTCGACCTTGTAGTTATATTTTAATTAACCTATGTTAAGAAATTGGCTAATGGAGGGGCAGAGGTAAATTGTATAAAATTGGGTTTTTGGTATAACGTGTTGGATACTACTCGACTGGAACCCCAGGAAGGCATTTCCGTCGATTTTGTATCGAAAAATTGAAATTAATTTATTTCGATTTTGGCCAAATTTAACATTGGGGTCTTATGGGGAGGCAAACTTCAATTTTTTAAAATTGAATTTTTGGCCCCGTGTGCGTTGATACTATCCAATAAGAACCCCTAGAAGATATTTCCGTCGATTTTGGGTCCAAAACTTGAAATTAATTTTTTTAGATTTTGGCCAGATTTAACATTGGGGTCTTATGGGGAGGCAAACTTAAATTTTTCAAAATTGAATTTTTGGCCCCGTGTGCGTTGATACTATCCAATAGGAACCCCTAGAAGATATTTCCGTCGATTTTGGGTCGAAAAAGTCAAATTAATTTTTTTCGATTTTGGCCAAATTTAACATTCGGACCTTATGGGGAGGCAAACTTAAATTTTTTAAAATTGAATTTTTGGTCCCGTGCGCGTTGATACTATCCAATAGGAACCCCTAGAAGACATTTCCGTCGATTTTGGGTCGAAAAAGTCAAATTAATTTTTTTCGATTTTGGCCAAATTTAACATTGGGACCTTATGGGGAGGCAAACTTAAAGTTTTTAAAATTGAATTTTTGGTCCCGTGCGCGTTGATACTATCCAATAGGAACCCCTAGAAGATATTTCCGTCGCATTTAGGTCGAAAAAGTCAAATTAATTTTTTTCGATTTTGGCCAAATTTAACATTGGGACCTTATGGGGAGGCAAATTTAAATTTTTTAAAATTGAATTTTTGGTCCCGTGCGCGTTGATACTATCCAATAGGAACCCCTAGAAGACATTTCCGTCGATTTTGGGTCGAAAAAGTCAAATTAATTTTTTTCGATTTTGGCCAAATTTAACATTGGGACCTTATGGGGAGGCAAACTTAAATTTTTTCAAATTGAATTTTTGGCCCCGTGTGCGTTGATACTATCCAATAGGAACCCCTAGAAGATATTTCCGTCGAATTTAGGTCGAAAAAGTCAAATTAATTTTTTTCGATTTTGGCCAAATTTAACATTGGGACCTTATGGGGAGGCAAACTTAAATTTTTTAAAATTGAATTTTTGGCCCCGTGTGCGTTGATACTATCCAATAGGAACCCCTAGAAGATATTTCCGTCGATTTTGGGTCGAAAACTTGAAATTAATTTTTTTCGATTTTGGCCAAATTTAACATTGGGACCTTATGGGGAGGCAAACTTAAATTTTTTAAAATTGAATTTTTGGTCCCGTGCGCGTTGATACTATCCAATAGGAACCCCTAGAAGATATTTCCGTCGAGTTTAGGTCGAGAAAGTCAAGTTAATTTTTTTCGATTTTGGCCAAATTTAACATTGGGACCTTATGGGGAGGCAAACTTAAATTTTTTAAAATTGAATTTTTGGTCCCGTGCGCGTTGATACTATCCAATAGGAACCCCTAGAAGATATTTCCGTCGATTTTGGGTCGAAAACTTGAAATTAATTTTTTTCGATTTTGGCCAAATTTAACATTGGGGTCTTATGGGGAGGCAAACTTAAATTTTTTAAAATTGAATTTTTGGTCCCGTGCGCGTTGATACTATCCAATAGGAACCCCTAGAAGATATTTCCGTCGAATTTAGGTCGAAAAAGTCAAATTAATTTTTTTCGATTTTGGCCAAATTTAACATTGGGACCTTATGGGGAGGCAAACATAAATTTTTTAAAATTGAATTTTTGGTCCCGTGCGCGTTGATACTATCCAATAGGAACCCCTAGAAGACATTTCCGTCGATTTTGGGTCGAAAAAGTCAAATTAATTTTTGTCGATTTTGGCCAAATTTAACATTGGGACCTTATGGAGAGGCAAACTTAAATTTTTTAAAATTGAATTTTTGGCCCCGTGTGCGTTGATACTATCCAATAGAAACCCCTAGAAGATATTTCCGTCGAATTTAGGTCGAAAAAGTCAAATTAATTTTTTTCGATTTTGGCCAAATTTAACATTGGGACCTTATGGGGAGGCAAACTTAAATTTTTTAAAATTTAATTTTTGGTCCCGTGCGCGTTGATACTATCGAATAGGAACCCCTAGAAGATATTTCCGTTGAATTTAGGTCGAAAAAGTCAAATTAATTTTTTTCGATTTTGGCCAAATTTAACATTGGGGTCAAACTTAAATTTTTTGAAACTGAATTTTTAGCTTCCCAATTGGTTGATACTTTTCAATTGGACTGCCAAGTAGTGGGTATTTTGTGTTTTCGTTTTTGTGTTTATCTGTGGGCTCGCATCTGTTTTAATTGTACAATAGTTTTTTTCTGAAATTTTCCATTTTTGACACATTTTTGAAATGTTGAATAAAAATATGGCATTTCACTTACATCTTTACACCGAGAAGTATTGCAAGACGTCTTCATCCGAAGATCAAAATATCGTACAGTACAATCTTCTCCACAGCTCAGAAAATTCTGGGATTCCCCGGGAACTGTCGCTATTTCGTAAGTTGTTCCACTATGGCAAGTGAACTGATTGTGAAAAGTCTCGGATTTCCTCATGAGATCTAAAAAAACATTAATTCGAAAAACAAATAATTCCCAAATTCCTAATTCTTAAACTCTTTGCTCAATTTTCAATCACTCAAAATCCAATTCTCGAAAAACAAATTTGACCATTTTTAAAATTTCTCGAATTATTACCTGAATTATCACAAACAAAATATTGAGAGTAAAGGTTCATTACCCGTATAGAGTATTATGCCGTCTCCACTGCATGACACAATCCTATGATCTCCACTATTCGGCAGGAACTTGGCACTGAATATATTCGCCCTATGGCTGGTCTTATAATCCGTCTGAACCTGTTGAAACATTCTTGAGTTATCAACCAAATAATTATCAGGTTTTGGCATTTCTAATTTTTCTAAAAATCTTCCCAAATTTTTAAATTTGTCAACATTTTTTTTCTCTTCATTTATTTTTTTCCCATTTGTTCTCCAATTTTTGAAAGTTCGTAATTCAGTATATTGACAGTGTCAGGTGACGATTGTCATCGCGGATGATTTAGTGTCGTTTAATGGCTGGGCATTAATTTGAATCAATCCTTGACATTTTTCACTGTCATCCAGGTCAATGAGAGGCTGTCCGACCCCTCAAGTTCTAGATTAAAGCCTCAAAATTAGCAACACGTGCAATTTTTCATGGCATTTGGCAAGAGTGAACGTCTCAATGTGGGCCAATGTTAAGCCTTGGTCGTCTAGCTTTTTCGTGTCCCCTAAAATTTCCTTATTTCCCCTCATGCCAACCCGATGACGAATTCCCTGTCTAGAAGAGTCGTTTCCTCTTTGATGTTTGAAATATTAAATGTTCCTTCTATGATACTCGCTTGTATGAAACGAATTATAAATAGAATTGGATGATTTTTTGCGACTCATAGAGGAGTGTATGCTTAAGCTCTCCTCAAAGTTTGAGAATTTTCTGATGGTTAGAAATCGTGTAAAAAAATTCCAAAGTTCACCATTTTGTTCCAGATATTTATAAATATCTGGAAAATAAATACTACTTCACCAACTACAGATCAAATTGATAATGATATAATTGTCGAGGATCGAGAACTGTTTTACCGACTATAGATCAACTGAGCTCGAGAATTGCTAAAGTGGAACTTCATTTTGTGTGTGTGTGATTCGATTTTAAACGATATACATTGTTGTAAACCATGTGAAATGTGTATACCATATCTCAAGAACGGTTGCAGATAGGAAGAACTGCATTAAGAGAAAAATGTTCCTCATGCAAAAATACACATTTTGTGTGCTATAATGGTTTCCTCTAACTTGCATAATTAAGGCGCAATCGCAAAAAAATGGTAGACAAAATTTCAAATCGGGAAGTTTTTTTCTGTGTGCATCATGAGGGCACGTATACATTTTGTCCACTGGTTTAATTTGACTTTCTCAATGTTGAGAGTCGATGCTGAACTGCCAAATGATTGAACGATGTTCATTAATTTTTCTCAATTACCTTGTAATTATAGGCGTTAGTAAGTACCAAGTGCTGATCGTCACTTCCTGAGAGAATCAAATCACCAGTGCTATTCCAGCATATCGAATTAACACAGCCATTATGAACTTTTAGACGTTTCAGGAGGGACATTCGTTGAATCAACTGGAGACTCGCTGTAAAAAAAAGGAACATTTCGTGATTTGGCAAAAAGTTGCGACGGAAAAATTTCTCCGGACGCTTTGAAAGTTTTTGAGTTTTTTATATTCTCCAAATTAAAGTCTCTAATAATTTTTTAAAATTTAGAACTCATAAAAATGGCAAAACGTTTCAAGTTTTAAAAATAGTAAATTTGATAGGGTTGACGATGTTACCAAATGTTGATAATTTTAAATATTTGGAATCTAAATTTGAAAATTTCAGAATTGAACCAAAAAAATTGTTAACTAGATTTTGAGGAATTTCAAATTTTTGATAATTATAAAAAAAAATATGCTTTAAAAAAATTTCAGAAGAATGAAAAATTTAGCCAAAAATTTCATAAATTTTCCAATTTCTTCAATTGAATCGAATTGAAAGTGAAAACATTATAAAATTCAATTTATCGCGTAAAAATCTCTATACTGCCTTGCATTTAAAAATACTTACATTTACTGCTGGAGTAGAGCTTTGTTCTGACTCCCCAATCATAAGGCTGATTATAAATATCATAAAAAACATTTCCCTTCGTTCTCTTCATTGTCAATCTTCAATGGATCAACAAAAAAAGAGAAAAAATCACTTGAGGGGCCCCAGAGCTGTCACATTCATCTAAAAAAATCACAGAAAATCAATTAATTGAGTTTAAAAAATGCCAAAAATTTGCATTGAAAAGTACAGAAATTACAAAAAAAGTGATCACTGGGCGGATCACAAAATTCTAAATTCACAGAATCACAAAATTACTCGATCCCAAAAAACGTCAGAATTTCCAATTTATCAAAAATAGACAAATCATTTGATGGACACAAAAAAAAATCCAAAAATCACTCGAATCACAAAAGTCATGAGGAAAAAATTGAAAAAAATATTTCACAGATTTGCTGCAGTGGGCAACGAAAAATGCCAAATTTGTCAACAAAACATTATTAACGAAAATCGATGAAATTCCAACCACCCCCAAAATCCAAAAAATCACTAAAAAATGATCAGTGGACTGATCTCGAGATTCTGAAATCACAGTATTACTTTAAGCCAAAAAAAGGGTAGAAATGTTGAATTTATGGAAAAGAAAGGAAAATCACCAAAAAAATCACTTGACAGACCCAAAAAATTGTGGGTCGTCAATCAGACGTATCATGAGTTGCTGATTTTTCACAACTGCCAGTACGACGCACAATCATCGAAAATATTGCGCTCCTAAAAATAAACTATTCGTGATAACTTGCGAATTTTGTCAATGCGCCATCGAGGTACGTTCTTAAGAATTTTATGGAGAAGAAACAACAGCTGAGCTCATGTTTTTGTTGGGATTCAGGATTTTTCAGAATTATGGAAATTTGTCGCGCATTGAAAACGTTTCTCCCTCTCCATTATGACTATATATATATATATAGCGGCCGCCATCTCTCCATTTAATTTTTTTTGAAGAAGCAAAGTAATTTCTATTGAATTGGGAGATACTTTCTACAAAAAACAGAGGAATCGTCAAGAACTATAATGTTTTTAATTAACAATATTTTTTTTTTCTTAAATTATAGTTTTTTTAAGAAGTTTATTCATATTGCGCCATTTGCAGAATTGAAAAGTTTTCTGCGCATCCAAGTTCGCGCGTTTTAAAATTAAATGTGTTCGAAAAACTTTCCGCAATTAATTAAATCAAAAAATATGTGAAATTCAAAATGTTTATAAATATCAAAAATGTTTACCTTGTAAAATTTTTAGAAGGTCCCTATTGGAAATCTATAAGAATTCTGAAAGTGTCGACGCATACGCGCCACGATAAATGGCGCGCCGCGGAGCGCTTCCGGTACAGCCTGAATCGGTTCATAAAAAGAAAGAGAAAGCTTGTAAAAGCTAATTATTTTATTCTAACACATTCATAGTACCATTTCTGAGGAATTAGTACCAATGAAAAACTACTCTTTGTTGATTACAGGGAGATTTAGAGACATTTAGATAAATTGAAATTTCAAAGTGAAAATGGCGGCAATTTTTTGGCGGTATAGTGACGACACTGCTGGCGCTTTTTCGCTGCTCCGTTCAGTGAAGTCGGTTGCTTACCACAAGAACTGTTGTTTTGAATGTACACTCTACTGTACTGTTGATTGAACTGTTACTTTTGTTACTTAATAATAAACAATGTCGAAAACAGCAGGACGCCTTAAATCAGCCATTAAATTACACGATAAAATTAATCACAGTCGAAAGTTAAAGACAAATATTCCCGCTGGTTTGGCCGCACCGAATCCTCCACTTGGGCCTCAACTTGGTCAGGTTAGTTTTCCAAATCTCAATTTTTCCTGTATAACTTACAAAATAGTTACTTAAGATTATAATGTACACTTGGAAAAATAATATAGATTTTTTTCATATTTAATTGTGAATTTTTTCATGTAAGAACTTAATAATTATTGCCATTTGTCTCGAGTCTCGAAATTGTGAAAGTTATATAAATAAATAACCAATTTTTTTTTGCAAAACAGTTTTGATATTTTGATATTTCAAAATTTGTTGAATATCGGCATTTTCAATTTTTTCAAAATTTTCAAATTCTGTCACTATTTGAAATTTCGATTTTTTTTTTAATTCAAAGTTTGATTTTTTTTACAATAATCACGATTATTCGAATGATTTATGTTACGATTTTTTTTGTTGCAGAGGAATATAAATATAGCGAACTTCATAAAAGACTTCAATGAAAGAAGTGCGAATATTAAGGAAGGAATTCCATTGCCTGTTAGGGTGAAAGTTCATGCGGATAGAACGTATGACATGGTTATACATCAGCCCCCGGCTACATATTTCCTGAAACAAGCAGCAGGAATCCAGCGAGGAGCAATGAATTCAAGTAAAATATTTTAAAAGGACCTTACTCATAAATTTCACCTAGGAAAAATTGTCCTCCTTTGAAAATATATTATACAGATTGTTATATATGTCACTCAATCATTAGTAGACATATCTTTTGTGCTCCAATTTTTTTTATTTATTTTTAGTTATTCTTTTAGAAATTTTTCCTTTATTTTTTACGTTTTTAATTTTCTCGAAAATTCTTATATAAAAAAAAAGTTTTGTTGGATTTAACAAATGATAAATCAACTTTTTCTGTTCTTTCGATTAGGTAACGAAATTGCGGGAAAAGTAACGCTAAGACACCTCTACGAAATCGCTAAAATAAAATCGCAAGATCCACCTTTGATTTTGCTGTCTCTTCAGCAAATAGTTCAGATGCTAGTGGGCATTGCTAGAACTTGTGGCATCAAGGTTGTTCGAGATCTCGATGCTGATGAGTATGCGGAATTTTTGAAGGAACGGGAGACAATTATCACTGAGCAAAAGCAAGCTTTACAGGCAGCAAAGGAAGCAAAAATGCTCAGGACAGGATAGTAAGTCTCTGAACTTTTGACAATCTTTGAATTCTTAAAATATTCTTCATTCTTGAAAATTTAAAAAGTCCGAAGTTCTCAGAATTTGTGGTTTTCTGAATTTTTAAAAACAATTGTAATTTTTCAAAAATCCAAATATTCTTCAAGTTACATAAATTCGAAAAAAAGTAAGAATTTGGAGTCTGAAAGTTTTTATAAATTTCTAAATTTTGATTTTTTTTTTGGGAATGTTTCAACAATGTTTGAAGTTTTTTAAATATTCAAAAATTCTGCATTTTTACAATTTTGAAATCTTTAATTCTTTTATAGTTTTACGAAGCTTTGAAATATTTTAAATTTGTATACTATTTGAATACAGTATGATAGTGTCAATTAACAACGATCAGTATTATTGCTTTTGTCTGGTAAATTATCAATTGCAAATGATTCCTTTATAATAAAACAAAATTATTTCTCTTCTAATGTATTTATTTTTTCTTTCCAGGGGACCTATAGCATCAAAAGTTGTACAAATAGAGTGTTAATTAATTTCTACCAAATTGTGAGTTTAAATAAAGAAAAAATCGCACTTGTTGCAATTTTTATTTACTATTCAATTTTATGGTGTTCGGAATATTCTGGAATTGTGAAACTTTTCATTGAACCGAAATCCAATTCCCCACAATTCCTAGAATTTTCACCTTTTTATGAGTTCAATTACTTCAAAATTTTTAGCATTTTTCATTTTCGGTTTAAGGTGAGGATTTTGCGCTTTTGGTGAAGGATTATTCATACAGTCTCCACTGCTCTTTGATTACATAACACTTCAACATGTGACGCGAGTTGTGGCAAGCAGTACTATAAACAGTTCTTTACGGGAAGGTGTATCTGCAGGTTCCATATGATCTTGTGTCCTCCCAGTCTAACTCTCGAAGGTTATATTAAAAAATTTTTTTCTCTATCTTGACTTTTTTTTAGACAATTTGTACGACATAAAATGCGCCATTCAATGTCTGCACCAACTTTCGCATCACATTTTTCTTCGTATCTCTAATACTTCGCAAATGAGAGAATTTTTTATGAACAATTTCTTTAGCATAATGCATGAACAATTATGGAAATAAAAACCTCAGTCAGATGAACGGTTTTTCGGTTGTGGTATGATTTCCATAACTTCTCAACGTGGAAAAATTAAAAATCCATAAAACACCATAGATTATCCAAAATGGTTTTTTATTTTTTTAAAATGCGTACAAGTTAATTACACTCGGCTGGGGAACATCATCTGCAAAAAAAGAATAGACATTAGAAATTGAACAAAAATTATTTGTTCCTGAATTTAAAATGAAGGTTTATTTTTTCATTATTACGGAAAAAATTGATAGGTGATGGGACTTACAATTCTGATACGGTGTCCCATGGCCTTGGCAGGTAAATTCCTCTTGAATTTAGCTCGAACTGATCCACTGGTGCCATGTGGACGCGTTACTTTTCCCCAGATGGCCCTGACTTTGGTTTTCTTGGTGGTCTTTCCGGGAACCGGGGTCTTGTTCTTGGCCTGTACAAATTTAATTTTCATGATTTATTGAGAAAAAAACAAATTTGTATCCCAGCTATTTCCAGAAGTGTCCTGGAATTTATTTATCCATTCATTTATTTTTAGCAAATTAAACACAAAGTCATTTCCAGTAGCAGAGTGGCCAAACGCAAGTGAGCTTTGCTTTTCGTGACTTTATTCCTGAATATCTTGAAAGATAAAGAAGATAGTGAAATGTTGATAATAGCATTTTTTGTAGAGAATTTGATGGGCAACAAAAAATGTTCTCATCAAAATTTCGGTATCTCTATTAGATCATGAAATATTTACCAATAAACCGAAATACAAAACCGACCTTGTGAGATTGATCACTTAGCTTTATTATTTTTTGTCAGTATTTCTGAGTATGCTATAAATCTGGGTTTTGCTTGCAAAAAATGTTACCTTGTACACATAGACACATCGTTTGCCGATGTAGAAGTCCGAGTCCCCCTTGGTTCTGGCTCCCTCGACCTTAAGGAGGGCAGTGTGTTCGTGTTGATTACGAAGTCCTCGCTTATAACCAGTGAAAATGGCCTTGGCGTAAAGACGACCGTGTCTCTTGAAGGGCCTAGAAAATATCAAAAATTATTATTTCGATTTTCTAAATTTTTATTTTTGTCATTTTTTTTCACAATTCTTAAATTTCAAATTTAGTATTTTTTTCGGAATTTTTCAAAAGTTCGAAATTATTAATAGAAAAAAAAGGGGGAAAAATGGGAAAATTTTCAAAAGTTTGAAATCCATCAACTGACTGAAAAATTGTTGTCTTTTTTTTTCCCAAATCTCATAAAGTGGTTAAAATTTTTTTGGAGTTCAAATTTGGTAATTTTCTATAATTGAGAATAAAATATGAGAACAAAAATTTCGTTAAGAAATAAAAGGTTAAATAATTACAGAAATTTAAGAAAAGTGAAAATATGGTGAATGACCGTAATCAATTTTGTCATTTACATAATTTAGAAAAAATCTTCATACCTTCTCTTGAGGGAAGCTGGTTTAGAAGGCTTCTCCTTGGGAGCTTTCTTCTCCTTTGGTGCCTTGGCTTTCGCCTTTGTTGCTGCCGCGTCTGACATTTCTGTTCGATCAACAAAAAATACAGATTGATATTAATTTCTGGAAGGGTCTAAACAATGTTGGATAAAAGTGGATTCACGCAAAGTTGTGGAAAACGATCAAGCAAAAGTCACGTTATAGAAAAGATTTTTTGCACTTGTGTGTGCGTGTGTGTTATCCAAGAGCAGCATTTTATAACACAACTTTTGCTTTTCGACATCTATAGACACTTGACAGTAAATATAGGTCATCGAATTTCACAAAAATTGCGTACAATTGTTGTGGAAAAATATTTTAAAAATCACATGGTAAACAATTAATTAATGCTCAGCGAGAAAACATTCGATATATATAATGTTCTTTGGTAGATCAATTTCAAAGTTGAAGTGAAATTTGCAACAAAACGTTCCGTGAAACAAATTAAAAAAAAACTAGAATAAGTTTATGGGAACAATATTTTAGCTACAATTAAAATTTTAATAATAATAATGTTCCATCGTAAATTTTTGTGAAAACTGATTTTGAGGTTAGCTTCATAAATTGGCTAAAAAAACCAATTTTCGAATGAAAATTTTAATGAAAAATTTTGCATGTCAATTGCAATTGCTGCAAAGCTTCGATTTTTCAACAATTGTTGTTATTGCAGATGAAAAATTGAAGTTGAGGTGTCAATGGGCACTATAACCACACTAAACACAATTTTCGTAATCCAACAAAATCGCGAAGAAATTCACAAAAATCGACGTTATAGTAATTTGCCAATTAAACATGTAAGTGCACTTGATTAATTACGAGAATTATTTTTCACGTAGATGATGATTTAATGGATATTTTTGGATAATTTACGGGAGGATTGCAACGTACCGGATGGAACACACGCGTAAAAAGAAACAGGATAGTCTGCGTTGCCGATATCACAGATTTCCTTCGCATCGCTCTTTATCGAGCGGGAAAATGGTAGTTTGAAATTATTGGCGCTACTGTAGTTGGCGGGAAATTTGAACACTCTTCAAATTTTTAAATGTTGATGTTTTTTTTTAGTTTTTCGAATTGTTAAATTGACTTTTCTTTAATTTTGCGCTATTCGGTCCATAAAATTCCAAAGTCTGAAAAATGTCGGAAATATTCAGAATTTAAAACCAAAAAAAAAATTGAAGCTCCAAAATTCGGAAACATCGAAAAAACAAATTAATTATAATAAAACTAACTCAATATTTCGCAGTAAATTTGGGATATCTTCTTATCGATGGAGTAAGTGGAGATAGTTCGCTGCGATTGGCGCTGTTGCAATTGGCGGGAGATTTGAATGTGCAACTGCGCCTTCCGGTCGTAAAACCGGATGTGATTGTCTCGCTAGTTTTGCACTGGCAATGGAGACCTCAAATAAATGAAGTAACCAAAGAAGAAAACGACTGCGCCTTCTTCTGACAACCGCAGTCTTAATGACCTCCGTCAAACAAATAAAAAAGCGCATTAAAGAAGCTGGAAAAGCCGAATAAAACCGAATAAAATCTCGTTAACACCCGAAGCAATTAAAGTTGGATGTTTGGGACCTCCTCCTGATTGAAATGAATGACCCGAGGCCATCTACCAGCAATCTGCTGGAAAAAAAGGGACGATAAAAGATTGGAAAGACCCGGGAAAGTTGAAGAAATGGGGAAATTCGATAAAAAAAATGAGAGGGGGAAAAGTAAACTTGCCGTAAAATCTTGGGAAAACGGATGTGAGGTAACTCATTTCCGTTTCATTGGAGGGCTGAGTTGGAAATCCGTTGGGATTAAAAGTAGCGTGCATCAACAGTGGAGGTGGAGGACCAGCCGAGGGTTACGGGGATTTATAGGAGGAAAATTGTGGGTGGGTGGTGGGTGGCAGGGAGGGGGAGGGGGGGGGGTGGAATGTGCTTGATCGATGAAGTTGGACAATTTTAAAAATATTGGAAACTTCAAACGTTCCTGAAAATTTCTGCTCTTTCTCAACACACACACACACACACACACACTTTTGGTTTTCGGGATAACTGCAATGACTTGTTCTACCGAAAAATTAACAACGGAAAAAACGTGGATTCGTATGGAAATGGGGGTTTAAAGGGAAGTATAATTGGGAATAGAATTTTCGTGTTCTGTCTTATTTTTAGAGTCCCAGTGAATGGAATAAAACGCTAGGGGTTGATGAAGAAAAGAAAGAAAAAAAAGGCTCAAACTATTTGCAGCCCATGAATATTCAGGCGACTGCCGACATCGTCACATTGTCGTCTCGCTTTCCCCCCGGAGGCGATTCCTCAATAATTTCAAGTGCTTTCGCTTCCGCGTCGCTACTCGGTCTCATCTCAATTATCCGCTGGGAAAATTACACAGAGTATGGTAGACGGTTAAATTACGCGTGGACTACGTTACGGGGCCTACGAAAGTAGAACATAAAAGTGGCGGGACCGACAACTGCGGGGAATTATGCGAATATCTGGTCGATTGATAGCTTTCGCAGAAATTTTTATATAGTTACAAAAATGAAAAGAAAAAAAAAAAAAAAAATGTTCAAAATTAAAAGCAAACACATTAAATCGACGATTTGGGAAAAAGTCGGTCTCCATTGGCACCGTCGGGTGGGCTCGGGGTACATCATAAATTGTATCAAAGCATAAATAAAAAAAATACAAGAAAGAAAGCTGAAGAATATTGGAAGGGGTGGGTGGGTGGGTGGGTGGGGGGTGGGGGGGGGTGGCTCGTAAAACGTTTTAACGTTCACCACTTTCGCCCGTTCACGGACCGCACGTACAGCCACGGGGTGGTGAGGGGGTGGTGGGGGGGGGTCGGCTTTTCGGAGGTGTATGTATAGCGGTTTGGGATGCAGCATAAGCAAATTTTGTTCGCAACAGGGTTCGAGATGTGCAACGGTGTATGTACCCGTGGGGATATAAAGCCCTCGCACCTCCTCTCAATGCCTCGCGGACTGCACTTCCTTCACTAATTATTTTGCACGTAAAAGCCCCGGCTGGGGAAATATATTGTAGGAGAAATTGGCCCGCACCGTTGAGCACACACTGAGGAGAAATTCGGGTAAATATCTTTAACTGCTGATTAAACATTTTCTCTTGGGTGGAGATAGGCGGGCTCAACCATGAGGAACAACATTTGGGTAAACTTGAATGCAGGATTTACGGAAAAAAAAATTTGGAGAGAAAAAAAGTTGGCAGTAAATATAAAATTGAGAAGTTATGGACGTCACGCGAATGCGCAAAAATTCACTCGGTTTGTTTGTAAATTTCATAATGCGCAAATCAATTACACCCCTGAATCTGTGCATTGGATCGGCGCCCTTAACGAGTGAAAAAGAAAATTTGCCGGATCGTTGACAATGTTTACGGAACGTGAGGACGCAAACGGGATTGTATACATGCCCCTTCAATGATCGTTGAACCGACGGAGGCGTTTGCGCGCCCGTCACACGCGAATCTGCGTAACGTGATGGTCTTTCGTGCGCATGAAAGCACTTTGCCATCAGGGTCATATCCACAAAAGCGAGGGAGAGGGAGAGTTTGACGCGGAGAGGGTGAGAGGGAGAGATGGTAACGCACATTGGGTGTCCTGTTCACTTATTTGTCGGCACGTACGCGCACCCGGGACACTACAAATTTCGCGGGGCAATTAAGCGCTTAAGCTTAAATCCAATGTTACGCTTGGCGATTTGAGGGCCAACTGCGGACAGCCCTTGCCTGATATTCGCAATGACGCGCATTGCTCTGGTAATTAAAAATTTGTGTGGTCTCTTGAAGCCTCTGAAATATTTTCCAAAACTGGATCTAGAGAATTTTATAGAAGCGCTATAGAAACGTCAGAAATTTGGCAAATTTTTTGGACAGCTTGAGAATACAAACCAGATACAAAAATTTGATTCAGCTTTATTTATTAGTCAGTTGGTACAGGAAGAGAGGTAATGTCAGATCCAATAACGCGCATGCACACCGCGCTTTGAGGGCCGCTTAGGCAGAGCCCCATTTCGCGGATTGCACGCATAATGCGCTCTCGCAAACCGATAACACGCGCTTAACCCAAGGATTTATATTAATAACTCATGCACTCGGGGGCGGTGTTGTAAATCGTGGATGTGGGAGATACTGGACCACTGGGAATTTATTTATCATTTTGTAGTTCAAGTTATCTGCAAGGGGCCCATTACAAATGTACGGGAGAGTTATTGGTTTACCACTGCGGTGAAGGGCGGGTGGGCGGGTGGGTGGGTGGGGGGGGGGGGGGGTATCGCCAAGAAAAATGTACCGGGCTTTTCAGGGTCGCATTTTGGGATTCGGGAAAAGGTTCGGCACCTTCGTCTTCAATTTATTTATCTATTTATTTATTTATTTATTTGTTCCGTTACAATTTCCGCATAATTCTGAGTTCAGTTGACACTATAATATTTTCTGAATTATTAAATTCCTAGAATTTTATAAATCTGTCACATTTATTGGGAAAACATATAAACTATTCGAACATCTTGGTGTTTTTTATTATCGAAATTCAGTTGGCGTTTATGGATCGTATAGTCGAAGAAATAATTATCAAGGCTTTTGTAATTAAGATGTAAAGATCAAGATTGAATAGGTTGACATTAAGTGTTGGGATAAACATAAAATAATCTGGAATTTCCAATTTTAAGTGGTGATTAAGAATAATTGTTGGGGCGATTCCGCAATTCAACCTTCACGTCATTAATTTTATGGAAATGTCGGGATTGAGTGTTTCCAATATTAATGAGCTCTTTATGTAACGTAAAAAAAATATGTAATGTGAAATTTTCAACGTTTTCAATTTTTTTCGAGCTCACTAAATGATTTCGAAATTTTTAAGATTTGCGAAAATTTTCAAACGAGATTTTTCAAATTTCCGAATTTTTAAAAGTTGTCCAATTTTTATGAATTTTTGATGTTTTCAAAATTTTTTTTGAAATTCCCGTTGAGCTTTCTATGAAACGCCCACGGAAACGAGTAAAAATATATTAAATCCGTGTTTACATCAACAACGATAGATACTTCCCCCCAGCATCTGACACCACTTCCTCTCGTCTTGAGGATTGAAATCAAAGGGGGATTGCCGACCTCGATTATTTTTAGGTGACGATGGTTTATGTCACATTACTAAAATACCAGAGTCTTGGTGGACACTGGACAGATCTAGTCAATGTCGTGTGCAATGATGACAGTGTAAATTGGCCGTCTTCTCTTTGATTTTTTTTTCAACACCAACTACTTATGAATGGCGAGTTCTATAAATACCAACCCAAAACCAACCCAAAAAAATTTGTAACCATCCCAAATTTTCAAAAAGATTGGTCAAGTTTAAATATCTGAAAGTGTCTTCCAAAATTTTTTAAAGCTCTTTAAAAACAATCTTTTAGAAAATCTCTAAAAAAATTGCTCAAAAAATCGCTCAAAGAATCGGACAAAAAATTGCTCAAAAAATCGCTCAAAGAATCGGACAAAAAATCGCTCAATAAATTGCTCAAAAAATCGCTCAAAGAATCGCTCAAATAATTGCTCAAAAAACCGCTCAAAGAATCTCTTAAAAAATCGCTCAAAATTTTTTTTTAAAAACTGACAAAGATCAGGTTTTTGCTGGACCACTGGCGAATTGGCAACCGACTCTCTTTGACATCTCTTTGATGTTCTCTGATTGTGAAATGCTTATGAATGGCCTGCTGTACGAATCCCGATTTAAAAGTCACTCGATTCACGAGATTTGCTTCATTCATACTAGCAATGGGCACTTTCCTTGGTTTGCCGAGTAATTGAATACGGACCAAGGAGGAGAGCTCCAACCGGTCCAGCGGTTTCTTCCGCCATCCTCCGGTTCGATGCTGCATCCGCATGACCTAGAACCTGGACAAACCCGGACCATCATTCCCTTCCAAACGATCCTCAATGATCAAATTGACAGATCAATAATGCGACACGCTGATTAAACCAGCTAAACTCCTCCCGTTATTATTATCCTCTGATTCACATGCTATACTTACCAAGATATCATTACTCAATTTTGACACAGAAGATCCATGCCAAGTTGATCTCGTTCTTTCGTTCTACTTATCCACAGCACTCATTATAGATTGTTCATACAAATATCATCACCAGAGGACATTCACGAAGCGCAAAGTTGTCCCCAACAAGTTTCTCTGTACTCGGCAAATATAAATATATTATTGCAATAAATCAGTTCCACTGTTTTGGAGTTTCCATCGTCCCCCGAGGCATTACATCTTCAAAGTCCACAATCCACAGTTCGGTGATAAATTTGGGTACCATACGCCCCAATTTCCATGCTCACTTGACTGTGTGAATGCCTCAAAGATGGAAAGGGGGCGGAGGGGGGGGGGTGGGTGGGGGGGATCATTTTTCGACATCTGGCTGCCGCGACCTTCGGAAACTCCTTCACTAGCTGAAGGATTCTTCACGCACCGAGTTATGGGAGCGGAACGTTGGCATGATCCACAGAGAAGGGAAAAAGTATCGTCCAATCGTTGGAAGCAATGGGAGAATGCTCCCCCCCTATAATGCTGGGGTTACAAGCGATGGGACATTCCAATCCCATTTGCAAGTGTCAGCTCCTTCTGAATATTACTTAAGAAATTGCGTGGCAAAGTTTTGCAAAGCAATGGAATGCTGATGGGATAAATTTCATTACGTAATTGGTAAATGAAATTTCTGCAAAATATGAAAGACTTTGAGGTTGTCTTATGGGTTTGTACATCAGGTATCATGGACCAGAATGCTGGACCAATTGAACAGGGAATGATGATCTGCCAATTAGAGCAATGATTGATTGATCCACCAACGACGAAAGAATTCCGCAAGAAGTTAAACTTCTCCAGCCCTGATGTAACACTTTAATCTTCCACGACTCTATCGATCCCTCCTCCAAGACAGCGACCGCAAGACAGTTTGAGGATCAGACCTCCGCAGACCATTAAATTGATCAGGACCGCGATTCCTTGTCTTGTAGTTGGTAAACGAGCGAATTCGGCAGAGCTGTTGCGGTTGCTCCAGCCATCTCCACCTGGGTAGTTCCTTAAAACTCCAAGATGACCGCAATCCTGGGCAGGATGAGGGAGAAAACATGAGCTGTCTGGCCTGCATTGATGTGTTGCATGGTTGGTATTGTCATACTAAATCTCGGAGGAAATAATAAATGGCATGTGGGCGTGACCCGCGTCGGGTCAAACCAATAATTTCCCGATGTGTGTATGTATTATGCCATTGTGTCTGGTGAACAGCATCAACAGAGAGAGTCAATAAAAAGTTGGTTAGCTGGTCACAAGCGGCTTTGCTTCAAAAAGTTTTATGATGGACTTTTTATAGCACTTTTGCATCTTTTGCTTAAGTCGAACCTTTTTGTCTGGTATTGCGCTTAAAGCCTTGAAAGCACTGCTGCTGATTGATCCTTCTCCATCAGATTTTGTGATGTGCATAAGCTTGTAAGTTGTTGCATATTGTTCTACAACTTTCGTACATAAATAACACATTGGGCCAATGGCTTCGGCGCTTTTGTCTCAGTGTTCATCCGCCAAAAGTGCAAACGAGTGGATGAGTGCAGACAGGCCGCAGACAAACCGCAGACCAAGGGAACAATTCGTTAGTCTGGTTGCTCTGCCAAATTTATAACAATACACTCGTACATGTGTTATCAATTTACGGCGGGCAGCTGGGTTGGGTTCCGGGTTTATTATGCCGGGCAAAATTTTGATGTTGGATGTAAATGGAGTCAGCAGGTTAATTAGGAGGGATTGAGAATGGTTAATTATGGGATTGTTAATGCGTGTTGGTTGTGGGTGCTTGTGAAGAGGATGATGTGATTGATGGGATATTGATGAGGTAAGATTGTGAAAGAGTGTGGGGGATTACCAATCCTCCCACCCATCAACCCACCCATCAACCCCACCCATCCCCCCTCCCCCACCCATTCATCCAGCCCGCCCTCCCACCCCCCCCCCCCATTCATCCACCCACCCACTCTACTCGACCCACTCACCCAGACACCCACTCCAGTCGACCCACCCACCCACTCCACTCGAGACACCCACCCACTCCAGTCGACCCACCCACCCACCCACCCGACCACCTACCCACACATACACACATGCACACAATTGAAAAATTCCAAGAATTCCCAAAAAATGAGAAATTGCAAATATGAACAAAGTTGAAAAATAGTTAATAGTTTTTTTTCGACCCCGGTGTGGCCTAATGAATGACGAACAAAACCTGTGAATTGAGTTTCTTATGAGAGTTTTCGAAGCTCAAGGGTAGTGGCGACAAAGTGGCTTTTGAAATTTGAGTCACAGCGCACATGGCGCCTAGACCTTTTAGTACATAAGTAAGTGTAAGGGGGCTCTTAAATGTGTTAAGTCCCCCCTCCCCGGCATATTTTTTTTCCAACATGACAGATTTGACAAGTGAAAACGAAAATAAATGAATTAGTGTTGAGATCCTGGTTTCCCTTGAATCGTGTAAACCTCGGAAAGAAGATTGATCGAAAATTCTTTTTTAATTATGTTCACTTTTTTTTTTGTTCTGAGATTTTTGAAATTTTTGTTCTGATTGAATCTTTATTTGTCAAGGCATTCCCAAACATTTGAGTCTATTTTGCAGCACGATAATATATATATACATACATACATACATACATACATACATACATACATACATAGTCTACATATATATATATATATATATATATATATATCATGTTGCTTGTTTACTACTCTTCTAATTTTTTCGTACATGAGATTTGATGCTGCTGATTTCCGCCACGTGGGTGGTAGGCGCCGGAATGGGGGATTCGCAATTTTCTGGTGGTTTGGAATTTGGCGAGTGATATGGGGCAATTTTGGGGGGGGGGGCGAGAGGGGGGCGAAATGGCTTAGGCCGAGAGAACGGAAATAGATGTGCGTTGGCGGGCTTTTACAATATTCTTGGGGCTCAGTTTCAGAGCTTGAAGCTATGAATTGCAACTGCGGAAATGATGTTATTGCGGGTGTAATTGTAATGTAATTATGACACACGGAGGAAAGTTGATAACGATTGCCATTCGGGTAATCTGTTGTATACGTCATTTCTTGGGAATTTTGGAAATTTGCGAACACACACATCTACCCACCCAGCCACCCACCGACCCACCCACACCCACACCCATCCACACCCACAAACCCACCCAGCTACACACAGACACGCAAATCGGAGATTTATTTTTTTCAGCTCTTCACAATATTTTATGAACCGAAAAAAAAGATATATATATATATAATGGCACATACATTTCATTTTTTTTTGTCGGTTCATAATTGATTTGGAGAGCTCATGACATTTATTTCGTTGAACATGAAAATAGCGGTATATGAGGGAGTGAATACCAACGACTAAGTATATTTACGATAACTGAAGGGTGAGTGCACGAATGAGGTTCCTTTTCTCTTGGAACAGGTGCATGAGGCTATTTCGACGCCAGTGGGCTCCTCCCTTCATGTCCGCCTTGAGAATCAAAATTCAGATGTCGCAAATGAGTTTTTTCCCAGTATTTACGGCTATTTTGGGGAAGTGAAGGGTTCCGAGGTAGAGAAATCGTGTGGGAATATTTTGTAATTGGATGATTTTATGCATAGGTGATGGCACAAAAATAGTTCTTGTTAGTGTGCAGATGATTTTCCCAGACGAGAAGCGTTCCTACGTTTTGTCGTTGTTTCGGGACGTTGTTGGTTCGAGCCATAGAGCGATACATACACTCCGTTTACTATGCGAGCTTTGCCGGGCGTGCTGCGCACGCGCAGTTCCTTCTTCCGCCGCGCTGACCGGTGGCGCGTCGGTTGCTGTCTTACGCCTTTCGATAATTTCGATATATAGCGATATTTTCGTTACTCTCTCCTGTTTACTATAGATTTTTTTGCTCCCATCGGTCTCACTTCCGGTTCGACCGGTGGGAACGAAAAATCCCCAGAACACAGCCCTGGGAACAGGTTTCCGATTTTTGCAAAAAAGTGAAGGAGACTGCGGAAGTATACGAGGGACTATTTCGTCATCTCTTGTCTCTTCTCCTTCACGCGAAAATGAAGATAACCAGAAATCGCCGTATTCACCCGGTGGGTCGTGAATTTTGCGCGCTTTAAGAATCGATCGGTAAGGCAGTAAAGTGGTAACGAAAGGAGAGGCGAAAAAACTTCGCTCATGGAACGTTTAACCGTGACTCACGCACTTAGATACGCCGTATAACATGACAGTGTTATTTTTATGGGGTTCTTGCGTGGGCTTATGATTCACGCGCTTCATAGGAGCCGAGGGCCCATATATATAGGTATATATTATGGCAGAGAGAACTTATTGAAATGCGATTTTTCTACTTGTTAAGATTGGTTTACGCGCAATTTTTGGAAAAAAAATTGATTTGAAAAAATGTTTGTAATGTCATTTAATGTTTGTGAATTTTGAGTAGCTGGCGCATCGCAAAGTGTTACCAAAAAAATATAATTGATGACTTGGAGGGCTGATTAGGCGCACGCGAGCCGTACGAATCACTTCGGGGTTTACCCATTTGTCGAGCATATGGGAATCGCATGGCCTCATTCGGCTAATTACAGTTGTATGCTCTACACAGTTTAGGGATAAAAAATATCTCAGCATTGGAGGTCTCCGACAGATTGAGATAGAGGTTTTTATTTCGTTTTGGCTTCGGAATTTGCGGCCATTGGGGAGCAAAAAGTTGATATGAAGTACTCCAGAAGGGCTATATCTACACTTGGAGACACAGATTTGTCTAATGTATCGCAAAAATTTTTAAAACCTTGACAATCTTAGGTTCCCCTCCGGCTTTAAGATACAAGGAAAATTCAGCCTCATAACCCAGAAAGAAATTCAATTTTTGAAAATGAGAGAAAGTCTCGAAAAATCTGACAAACTATGAAAATTTTGGAAATTTGAAATTGCAAAATACGTAAAAAGTGCGGAACAATGTCCGGGGAATTATGAATTCTGAAATGGACGAAGTGTCTGGGGATAAAGAGATAATCATGATGAATCTGGAATAAAAAAAGATTGGATGCGATTTTTTTGTAAAGTCTAATGGATGGCCCGCTCTTATTTGTTCTATCCTGTCATACGCTGTTTGGCCTTTTTGGGAAGTATTGAAAGATTAACACGCTTTGCTATTTTTACAAATTTTTTGGATTTTTCAAAATCATGAACATTAATGGTTTTTAAAATCTCCGAAATTTGGGTTACTCGTAAAATTTACGAAATTCAATACACGGGATTGACTCTACATGTGTGTGCGTGTGTGCATGTGTGTGAATGTGTAGAGGTATTGCAGGTAATGTGTATGCAGGTATGTGTATGCTTGTGTGTGGGTGTGTGTCCCTGTGTGTGGGTGTGTGTGCCTGTGTGTGGGTGTGTGTGATGGTGTACGTGTCAATAATTCACATTTCGCGCCACTGACAAAATTGGAATTTTGGATTTATCGCGAGAACAAGTGAGTTTAGAGAAAAAATTGTAAAATACTTTTCTCTTCGCGACAAATTTCTCTACAAAAAAGGTTAAATAAACCATTTCGTAAAATCAATCGTTAACGAGATATTTCACTTTTCCCAAACTTTCACTTAAAACATTCCAAATTCTGGCACATAACATTTTCCCATAAAAATTTGACTTCCATTTAAGACTTTTGGCGGTACATCCCATATCCATATATCACGTACATATTTCTCAATTGCTCGAAAAAAAATTGAAATGGGAAAAATATTCCCAAATCAATTTAATTATATGTTTATTTTTCTATGCTGTGTTATGATCACCGACATCTATAGAATCATTGAGTCAATTACCAATCGAGGAAGAGAAAACATTCCGGATGTATCTATTTCGGCCCGCATGGGGCCCATAAATCAAAAACGTTAGAGCGTCCCCAAGGCTGTTATTAACTCCTCAAGCCGTAAAAGAGTGATCATTTGAAATGTCTAAATGCCGAACGGAGTGGTTTCATTATTTGAATTTTGATAATTTTGAAAGTTAGTGAAACTTTTGGAAGTTTCGAACATTTTCCACCCACCCGCCCACCCACCACTCACCCACCACTCACCCACCCACCACCCCACCCACCACCCCACTCACCCACCCACCCACCCACCACTCACCCACCCACCACTCACCCACCCACCACCCCACCCACCCACACTCATCCACCCACCCACACTCACCCACCCACTGACCCACCCACCCACGCTCACGCCCTTATATATAACACATATCACACGCAGATCGACAGAAAGTCAAATATCTCCCGAGCAAGTAGATTCAAGCAAAAATGCGTCTTATATTTTTTGTACAGAATCTGGTTTTCATAATTTTCTTGACATTATCCAAGTGCATGCGGGTCAGCTTTGAATAAAAAAAATTGAAATGTCCCCAAGGCTATTATTAACTCCTCAAGTCGTAAAGAAAAGTGGCCATTTGAAATGTCCAAATGTCTAACGGCGCACCTCAGCCCTCCCCCAAATCCCATAAATTCTAAACCAATTTCTGACAATTACTGTGGCAACGAAATGACGCGAGGGGTCCACTGGCTGGACCCGGGGGAGCAATTTTCGGGTGGAAAAACCCATTGGATGAAGACCGCGGGTGGTGTTTGCGGGATACCATGAAACACACCGAGAACAAAAAGATTATATCGATCTGAGTCTTTTGACTACAGCCATTGTTGGGAGTTGAGAAGAAACTTGAGGAAAAATATTGAGGAAGTCTTGTATTCAACGGCTAAGTTGTACTGAAAAAATTGAGAATGGTATGTGACATTGTTATGTGTTGCACAAACACACAGGTACAATCGGTTCAGTGGGTTATGGCCAAGATGTTTAGCCATACCCCACTAGCGGACGAATATAGCGGGCATGCGGGATGCGATAAAACGCACGGAGAACTAAAAGATTGTATCGATATTGACTCTTTTGATCATAGCCCGAGCCTAAAAAAAATTGTGGAAACATATTTTTAGCAGTCTTAAAATAGGAAAAAAATGGGAAATAAATTTTGAAGAGCAATAAATGGGATGGGAATTCGTCTTAAAAATCGAAAAAAGCCATTCTCATTACCTTCGAAAAATCATTATTTCATGGTAAACTATATATATATATATATATATATATATATATATATGAAGAAAAAAAAATCATAAATTTTGTCTCTCTTTTGACATCTAAATTTTCTGACCACAGCTATGTGGAAGTGACTGAGAGGTGCATGACGCCCCTTTTTTCTACGTGGCGCCTCTTCTTGTTTTTTTTTCGTCAATGGGGGGCTACATATGCGCCGAGGGGTGGCAGCTGGACTGTTGGGTATTGACCTCAACTGTTCCACCCCGACACGTGCGGGATTGAATCTTGGGGCCCACTTTGTATGGGTATTAACTTTGTACCCTCAAATTTTTTTCTGACTTTTTCACTCGGAAAATTGAGTCATTACGTGTGACATAATCCTATAGAGTTCGAATGACTCCCATTGCGTCTCTTGCATACATATATATATGTGAGCGCGACCGGAATTGCTGAATCCATCTTAACTTTTTTTCAATTGCATCTCTGCTTCTTAATGCATAAAAAAAGAATGCATAAAATTTTTTAAAGAAAATTGGTAAAATAATTATTGTTAATTGTTATTCGTAATTAATTAACAATTTCATCAATTAATAACATAGGATAACTGTTTTTGAAGATGAGAGATAATGTTTCTAGTCCGCATTTTATGTCATCTGACCACAATCATTTGGCCCTTAAGGAGACGCACCTTAAGGAGATATCGCAGGTCGGAAGACTTCTCATTCCTACTTCACACATCAGGTCTTACGTGTTTCTACCATCGTTATTGACATAAGTCGCAACACTACAAAAAAAAAAAAAAAAAATGATGAAAAATTGCTCCTGTGGAATAGGGCAGGGAACTCGAAGTTACGTAATCGAGGGTGGGCCGAGAAAAATCGCCGAGGGATGTATGACGCATCGGACTAACGCACGAGTGGATGACTAAAGATAATGAGAAAGCTCATAAAAAGTAATAGAGCCAATAAATGAGGCATTCGTGCTACGCACCTATATTCATTCACATATTTACAAATAAGTATTCCAGGAAATTTAATAATTATTCGTTCATTGGTCGGAACATCAATCAACTCATGAAGTTGTGGAAACAGAAAACTTTTCTCAATAAATTTGAGAGAATTATTAAACAAATTTCTGAGTTTCCGCGGTTTTGGCGCGAGATGGCGCCACCAGAAGGTTGCGCAGAAAATTTGAGAGGCGTCCTTATCGGACGCAAAAACTCGCAATTGATTTTGCAATTGCAACAATTTGGGTATTGTAATATTTTGCGTAGTATACCTCATCCGCGTTAACTGAGACATCCTCCCAGGATCTCATCTCGAAAATTAGGTTAAATTGATGCTGAATGCATGGATTTTCTGCACGCCTTGGGTCGCCAGCCGTGCGGAAGCGATTGGCTATAAATAAGTTTCTACCGTGTGATAAGAAATTGCGAGAAAAGACGATTTCGTCGGTGAGCTGTTTTGGGATTGGGAAAAAAGGATATAGAGATGGACCAAATGGACCAAAAAAAAAAAGAAGAAATTCTCAGGTCTGCCATCTTAATTTTCAAAAAAAAATGTTCAATTACCAAACTCTCGAAATGTCCATTTTATTTCCCTCACCTCAAACATTAGAAATAAGTTGCTTCCGTATGATAAGAAATTGCGAGTAAAGAGGATTTCTGCTTGAGAGAGTTGTTTCGAAAATAAGAGAAGCTCACGCGCGAGAGAGATTGGCAGATGGGTGGAGGGTGGTGTTTCCTGTATGGAAACTAAAATGGCACTCATCTAGCAGTTTTCTACGGACAAAGTGAGCGGCTTGGTGAGAGCGTCGGCCGGTGATAAGAGCTGGGGAAAAGTGAAGTGGGAGGTTATAGAATGGGGCAAATAAAGTGTGCAAATAGAGCTGGGGGAGAATGAGCAGCAAAGTCGGGAGAGATGTGAGAAGCGGAGTAAAGAGATTGAACACAAAGCAAAGATTTGTGGCAGTTGCTAAAAAAGTGTACTTCATCGATATAACCTAATTTTGTTAATATTGCAGGGATTATACAGTTAAAATTTACATGGGTTGAAAAAAATCTGTGTGTGTGTTTGTGTGTGTGGGTGGGAAGGTGAGAGGGTAAGTGGGTGGATGAGGAAATGAGTGGGCGAGTGGGAGGGTGGGTGGGTGGGAGATCGAGAGGGTGGGTCAATGGGAGATTGAGAGGGTGGGTGGGTGGGTGGGTGGTAGGGACGGTGGGTGGGTGGGAGGGAGGGAGGGTGGGTGGGTGGGAGGGAGGGTGGGTGGGTGGGAGGGAGGGTGGGTGGGTGGGTGGGAGGCAGGGTGGGTGGGTGGTAGAGTGGGTGGGTGGGTAGGAGGGTGGGTGGGTGCTTGTGCTTGTCTATATGTATTCGCATCGTGGGTGAGCTTCTGTGTGTGTGTGTGTGTGTGTGTTGCAATCTTTAGAAAATTTTTACCAATTGGAAAGCTTTTCCTAATTCCTTCATCTTCAATTTTTTTTTCAAGATTTTTGTAATACTCTCATTTTATATATTGAAAGATAAATCAGATTCCCTGTTTTCGTATACTTTTTTCACGGATACAACATTTTTTTTCCATGCCCCGGGGAGTTGTAGAGATTGTAATACTGTTGGGGTGGACTAGCGGAGCCAGCGAGCCGTAAAAGCAAAAGGCATTTCGATATGGGGCTGTTATGTGTGTGAGGGCGAAAGTGGAGTGAGTAGAAAAAAAATTATGCGTCACACTGCAACTGAGGTGCGTGCCCGAGCACGTGGGGGATTCCCCTGCGGCGAGGGTGGACTGGATCAATTGACGGGGAATTCGTGGGTCCAATGACCGACAAATATTTTCATCCGGGAAAAACTCACTGATTTTTTTCAGCATTTTCCATTCAAACCGACTAAATTTGGATAGTTTTATGAATTTTTGGGCTTGGTTTTTTCGTTTTTTCTGTTTTTTTTTTGTGAGATTTTCTCAAGTTGAACAAATTTCGAAATGTTCTTAGAATTTTTCGGGAATTTGCAAGAATTTTTGGGATTGTTTACAAAATGTTGGGATTTTTCAAAAATCCCAAAATTTGTGAACAATTCTAGAAATGTTGAAATTGCAAAATTTGCGTCAATTGAAAACAAACGTTGCAAAAGTCTTGAAAATTGAACATTGGGGAAACCTCCCATATTTTGGAAACTCCAAAATGCCCATATGTAAAAACCGTAAAAAAATCCAAAAACCCAAAAAATTTCTAACTCAGAAAAATTGAGGAAAAAACAGCCTCCTCGGAGACATTGGTCCACGCACTTCCACTGGCATATTCCCTTTATTTACGGATGAGCCTACACATTTGAGCCGTCTCCGCGTCTTCACACTGCCCTCGCTATTCTCCCCCGTTCCACGTTTCTATCAATGTGTTGAGCCCTATAAACAGGCTAAAGTCAGTGATTCATATGTGTGCGTGAGTGAACGCACAAAAGTGTAAGGGGGAACTTGACACGCGTGTGTTGCGAGTTTCGGCTTTAGTTTAGGTTCAGACACCGGGCTCTAATGTCACTTGCCCTTCATTTGTGCTAATTTTTTTCACCAATTGGATTAACCGGATCGTTCGTTATAAACAATTCTCGTACGCGAACCGCTATAAAAATCGATGTAGTGAAATTGCCGAATGGTACAAAAAAAAAGAAGAGAATAAAAAAAAAGAAAAACCCGCGAAAATTGTGAAGTACCTGTGGGTGAGCAATTCTACCTGCGATTGCGCCTTAATTATGAGAGTTACGCGAAAAAAACATAAAACATGAAATGTGCAGCTTTACATGAGGAACATTTTTCGTTTCACATAATTTTCTCTATCGGCAAGCGTTCTTGAGAGACGGGATTATAAACAATTTAAATTGTTTATAACAATAAAAAGCTGAGCGTTTTTAACTCCGATTTGAATGACCGAAATTGCGTTATTGATTCATGCATAATCGTTCGCCAAGAATTTGCTATATATCCTAGTGGACACAGAAAAGCTTAATCGTAATTTACGGTTTACGATACATACATTACGATTCGTAAAATGTAAATTACGATTAATTATTGGGAAATTACGTTTGCCGATCGCGTATTGTGGGATTGTTGATAAGTAATTTACGGATGAAAATTCGTAATTTACGGATGAGAATTCGTAATTTACGGATGAGACTTCGTAATTTACGGATGAGAAATCGTAAATTATGATTGAGAGCGTAACGATTTACGATTCCTTTTACGATTACGAAATCGTAATTTATGGTTACGGAGAATTATAATTTTCCCCCCATACACGAACACACACACATTTTATTGAATAAAGTATCGTAAATTCTGCATAACGTAAAAACGCGCCAAAATTCAAATCTCGAATTTTTGAAGAGTCGATTTTCTCCATTTTAATTTTAATTAAAATCATACTTTTCCATTTTATTGACGTTATTTTAATTGTATTAGTGAGCACTAGTGGGAAAATCAATGGTTGTTAATAACAAAGTGCATATATAGGATAAATTATGATAAACTCGACTGAGTAAAGTGCTATCTATCAGCATTAATGTTTCGGAGTGAATTGAAGTGTTCATAGCCGTTCTGAATAACGTTTTGTTAATACAAGTGAAAACCGACGTCGACTGCAACAAAGTTTTACCTGATTTTCACCGGGTTGTGCTTGCCCATGCGTTCATAATTGACTCAGTGAGCTATCAAAAGTGATTAAAAGTTTATATCTTCAGTTCGAGCCTCCACTTCGGACATTAGTCGATTTTTGGGTGCATTACAGTGGTGTAATTTGTGTGATAAAATAAACATTTCTCACATTTCGTTTCGGTTTACGGCTTTTAGATTTCGCCAAAAAAGTTAATATTTGAACAATTTTGAAAAAAAAAATTTTTCCTCAAATTTTCGGAATTTACGAATTTTTGGCAATTTTTCAAAATTTCTGAAATCATTTTTTTTTATTTTGTGAAATTTTTGAAATTTTTGAAGATTCGAAATTTTTGGAATTTTTGAAATTTAAAAAATTTTTTGGTCCCTAAAAGAATGTGTCTAAATATACACATTGATTAACGATACACATATTTCACATAAATTCGACATCGCAAATGGATGGCTCCTTTTATACACTCAAGTATATTTTTTGCGTATTTGTTCGTCGAGAACGAAATAAAAACCGTGAATGAAAACAAGTAGGAGAAATAGAATAAAAGTACGTGAAAAGGAAGAATAAAAAGCAATCCAAGGTGATAAAAAAGTCATTGAGCCCCGAAGAGCGATGAACTGCGTCATCTTTTTGGTGAAAAGATTTGGACAAAGGGAATAGACCGCACCGGTCCCATAATACGCAACATATGCCGTCTATTGAGATTGATACCCAGAAAAAACGGAGACACGACAAACGAGAAATTAGATAAAAAGGCGGTCGTTAGGAGTCATTCAAATCGGAGTTTCTACGGAAAATTTACGACTTTTCATGATTTCTTTTTTTTCTATTTATCGAGAAAGATGCATGATTCATAATGCAGTTCATTAAGGTTTAAACATGTAGAATTTTCGTCAATTCTTTACAGTTTTGGAATTTTCGAAATTGTTTGCGCGCCAAAGTACAACGACGCTTTTTTCAAGAGACCCCCGCCCCCCCCCCCCCCCCCAATTATAGACGGCCCTGACGCTCCGCAGTTCAAGCATTCCGCGCATACCCCACCACGTCCAACATTGTCCGTAGCCGCGGAGTGGGGGGAGCCGACATCATACCAGAGAATTACCTCTCCTAATACTTGAATTCTGACATTTTTTTGACTTTCCGCAATTTTTACAATCTGCAAAATCTTCCGATCTTGAAAAATGCTCAAAATTTTGATGAGTTTTAATTGTAATTTTCGTAATTGAGTGCGTGGAATTTTTTTTGGCGCCAAAAAAAAAAAATTACGCATGAGTTACGAATAGTGGTATTTGCTGGGAGGGGGGGGGGGGGGTGGTTTTCGCGCACGCGAAAATTATTTTTGGTACATGTATGATTTAACGTTTTAGGCGGACACTAGCAAGTGCGGAAGAACTGAGAACCGGCCAAATTGGGGGTCCAGTGATATTTGAGGTGAAGTTTTGTGGACAATATGCGGGTACAGCTAAAGGATATGGTGTGCGTGAACAGAACTATCGATAAATGCATCTGTAAAGTGTGAATTGCGTGGAGAAAGAAGTGGGTACAATGTGTGTCACGATGTCGTTCATGCTAATGCGCGTGTTTATTGTCTGCTGGCTGAGCTGGCGCTCTCCGGTAGCGGGTGACGACCTGGACCCCATAAACAAAGGTGTGTTGCATAAAGTACTATTTTTAGGATGTTTTTGTGATGGTAATTTCACAGTTGACAACGGAAAATTGCTGCTGGCTGTTAACGATAAACGAAAAGAGTTGAATGGTTTTTTTAAGTATGTTTGTCGCCGATTTATATTTTCAATGCTATACATATATACATTCCAATGATGTCATATTTTTTTACTTCGTCGCAATTTTTCTAATTTTATGTTCTTTTTTAAATTCATGAGTTCAAAATTTTCGAGAAGCTGAAAAATATTTGAAATCTTGAATTTTTAATTTTCAATTTTGAGATTTAAAAAGCCATACATATTTTTCTATGTAATCTCAAGCATCCCAATAAGGGGTAGAACAGTAGAACAAGACTAAATTTCGGAAGACCCCATTTATTTTTCTCCTTTTCCCCATTCTTTTGCTTCTGTCGCCCTTTGGAATTTGGATTCCTACGTTCCATTGCGGCGGCAATGTCCACACCCCAAACTCGTTTGGAATTTTCCTTCTACTTCGATATAATAGATTTTGACATGCCATTCATTTGGAAGACTTAACTTGAGGATTTTAGGCTTGTATCTGTCAATTTAGACTGTTAATTGGAGATTTTTTCTTAATTATTGATCTAACTGGAGCCCGAACAATTTTGAATTTTAGACTATATAATTTTGGGTGTGGGCGGGTGAGTGGGTGAGTGGGCGAGTGGACGAGTGGGCGGGCGGATGGGTGAGTGGGCGGGCGAGTGGGCGGGCGGAGGAGGGGGCGGGCGGGCGAGTGGGCGGGTCTACGGGCAGGCGAGTGGGTGGGTGGGCGGGCGATAGTGGGCGGGCTAGTGGCTGGATGAGTGGGCGGGTTGTTGAGTGGGCTGATCGGTGGGTGGGGGGGGGGGGGGGGGGGTAGGCGGGTTTAGCTCGGTGGTCAGACAAGTAGGTATGCCCTTGAATTATCACAGATAGCAAAAATTGAGAGACGTTCTATATAGAGCCTGCAAAAAAACACGATGAAAGTGAATACCTTCGCGACGCGATGCAGCGGAAAAATTGTATCGGCCTGAATTAAAATTGATGAAAGCTTTAAAAAATCGGAAACTCTCTATTCGGACAATTAGTCAAAATTAATCCACCGGATTTAATATCCATTACGCCAACATGTTCACTGGTATCAATACCTCGCGCTTTAGAAACTGGGTAATTCAATTTCGCACCATAGGCGCGTAACACGCGTATAACTCCCATTCGGGATTAACATCGGATAATCGCGAGAAAATTACGCGGTCAGCCGTTTGACGGTTATTCCGATGATGCAGGTTAACTATAACCAGTATGTAGTACAGAATGAACTGTCGGCCCCATAAGGGCCCCATAAATCGTACCAAATTCGCTGGATTCTGGAAGGCACGATCAATCAGCTTATCTGCAATCACTGCCCGCTAGGGAACACAATGGCCTTTTTTTTTTAATATTAATTTATTTCCTAAAATTGGGAGATTGACAAATATCTTGGGGTTTTATTTATTTTCTAAATTCTTTAAACTCTTGGAAGTCAGAGCAATGTCAGAAAAGTTCGACGGTTTCATACATTTTTGAAATTTTTCGCATGCCTAAAATTTTTCAAATCCCCGAAGAATTGGGAACTTTTAAATTCGCTTAAATTGAGATTGAAAACTGGATACGTAGTAATCTTGAGACACCCAACATAATACTGGATTGCAACGTTGTCCGCTGAGGTATATATAGAATGTCTCACCAACAACTGAGGTGAGACCGTAACTTACCCGGAATAGTAGGTGTTTTCCAAAAATACTATTAACAGCTCGGTGTTTCGAGTAGTGTGGTACTTGAGTAGACATCATTCTGCCGCTTTTTTTATAGGGGTTATGTGTGTGTGTGTGTGTGTGTGTGTGTGCGTATGTGGGTGATTTTTACGTAATGTAAAAATGTCCCCAAATTACTATCTAAAATGACCCCTTAAATGAATTACATTTCTGAAATATTCAGGAAGCTTCTGATTTAAACGAAAAAGAATTAATGATACATATTTGTACAGTATAATGGATTCAGAATTAATTAATTAAACCGGGGGTGGACCGTATATTAATTACTAAAACTACAATGCAGTAGTTCATGCAATAGATCTCCTCTCAGGGTCTCTACTATCATTATTCAGATGGTTCACAATTTGAGGGATTGGAAGGGGAATGTGCAGCCATATTTCACACGAGATGATTTGATAAATGTATTGAGTTCCGGAGATGAGTCGTTCATTTTCCTAATTAGTTTTTTTTGCTAACATTAAAAAATTTTCCCATGACTTCAAAGCATTGTAAAAAAATTTCCCGCGTAGAATTTGGATTTTTTTTTAATTGAACATTTTTTTTTTGTGGTATTTCTCCAACTGTTACACACACATCGTCACAAGCCCACACCCACACCCACTCACCCACCCACCCTCACACACACCCACCCGCCCACCTTCACACAAACCCACCCACCCATCCACACACCCACCCATTCACATACCTAGTCACCCACCCATCCACACACCCACCCACCCATCCACACACCCACCCACCCATCCACACAATCACATATACCCTCCCATCGACCCTCACACACACCGATCCGCTCACCTTCACCCACCCACCCACCCACCTTCACACCCACCCACCCACCTTCACACCCACCCACCCTCACACCCACCCACCCTCACACCCACCCACCCTCACACCCACCCATCCACACACCCACTCACCCATCCACACACCCATCCATCCACACACCCACCCACCCATCCACACACCCACCCACCCTTTCATCCACACACCTACCCACACACCCAGACAGAAACGGTTCATCAGAAACATATCAAGAGAATGCCAAACTGTCCCATTCCGGTCCAATATTTTCCCAAGATATTTATTGTGCCGGAAGTCGGAAATTAAAAAAAAACATACTGAAAAGGTAAAGAACTTCAAATTTTAATGGAATTTCCACTTATTGATCAGCAGTGTGAAGCAATGAAGAATGGTCTCTTTTGTCTCGTATCGATTGTTCGGATTCTGAGATAAATTGCCAGGCAAGGGGGGGGGGGGTTGAAAACCTCCATCGAGAGTGGTTTCCAACTCCCGGCTCTCGGAATCAGCGACTGAGTTTGAAACAACGACTGACGCGTTCGTAATGGCTATTAGGATTGAACTGAAACGAACACTTCCTGCACATATATAGATGTAGTCTGTGTTTCCCAGTGGTAAATTTCGTTCAAGTCCTAAATCCGAAATTCCGTATAATAGAAGAGTTTAATAGCTTCTAGTTGGGTCTTACTGTCCAGCAACCGGTGTGAAATCCAATGAGACTTTCAGGCCGTTAAAGATCATTTGATGGCCACCGAGTTTTACTACCGCAAGAAAAAAAATCCAAGTTGCCGATCAATGATCAAAGATCAAGTTGTACACGATTTTTTTTCCTCGCTATATATAGGCAAGCCACTTACTAATTGGCATAACTTGGTTTGGGGAACGATTTTTTTTCTCGAATGTAGGTGGCCCAGTTTTGGGACAGTCAATCGAAATTCAGTAATATTCAATTTTTTTACAGTGCAATATTAGGTCATCCGAATATTAATCTGTCCCAATGTGTGAATTGAAATGCGGTCTCAATTGATAATTTTTTTTCAATGTCCCAAGTCTCAATTTGGGACCACATTTCAACTGTCGAATGGAGAACCGGTTCCAATTGACAAATTCGCAGGATGTCCCAATTTACAAATTGGGATAATGTCCCAATTTACAAATGGGGATAATGCCCCAATTTACGAATGGGGATAATGTCCCAATTTACAAATTGTGATGATGTCCCAATTTGCAGATTGGTAACCTGTCCCAATTCACAAATTGTGAAACTGTCCCGACCCACGAATCTGGACCATGTCCGACTGCACTAATTCGAAACACTTCACAATTCATGAATTGGAAGTGTGTCCCAATTCCCGAATTGGGACACGTCCCAATTTTAAAATAGCAATGTGCAATTTGTTGACATGTCTCAATTCACAAATTGGGGGCGTGTCCCAATTAGAAAAATCGAGGGCCTGTCCCAATTCACAAATGAGGGGATATCGATTTTCGAAGTTCATTCAAGGTTTTCATTTTCACCCGCTTGAGGTGGAAACAAGAAACAAGAAAAAATCATTTGGTACTCAGTTTCACGCGCGTGTCACTCTGTGGGGTTGTAATTTGATCTGCGGGATCGGTGTCGATTATGAAGCTGCGGGAATTAGTGGGAGTGGGATTTTCAATTACCCAAACATGCGGTCACATATATTCGCGTACATACACGTATACAAGTTTCTGAAATTCTCCAGATTTTTACACATGTTTCAACGAAGTTTTTTTTTATTTTTTACCAATTTTTCGATTCTTTCACCTTGGAATTTCAGGCGTGAAAAAATATGATTTTTTCAATGGCACGCACACACCCAACCATCCACCCACCCACCTAACCACCCATCCACCCACTCACCTCACGAACCAACCACCGTATCAACCACCCACCCACCTAACCACCCATCCACCCCCTCACCTCACCAACCACCCAACGAACCAACCACCCTACCAACCACCCACCCAACCTACCAGCCACCCACCCAACCAACCAACCACCCAACAAAGCACACACACACACACACACACAGAATGAAATGGCCATTCGCCACTAATACATCAATCTCCATTTTCCAATTTCGTTCGAGATTTTTCTATTTTTGGCCAATTGAAGTTCAAACGATAAATAAAAAATAGTTTAGCAATCAGTTCCACACGAGTGTCACTCTGTGCGGTTTCAATTTGATCCCCGAGATCGGTGTCGATTATGAGACTGCCGGCAATCAGTGGGAGTGCGATTTTCAATTGCACATATTACCCACCGCCTGGTGCAGGCACGCACAGACCCTGCAGTCACAAACGCCAAAGCTCTATCTCTCGTTTCGCTGGATGAGAATAACACGACCAGGACAAACTGTGCCATTAGTTTGATTAACCATGGGGCATTTTGCTGGATCCAGTTTACTGTGCATAGCTTTACTTCGCGGGGTAACTGTTTTTTTTCTTGATTTTAATGAATCGTGCAAATATTTGAATATGATATATTGGGGCATCATAAACGCTTCGAACTCTTTAATTTCACTTTTTCTTGGAAAGTTCAACATTTTGCATGCTGCAAAAGTGGCAAAATTTGCATGAATAAAATTGTTGAAATTTTTTTTGCAAAATACAAGAAATTTCCATCGGAATATTTTGCTTTACGTATGTTTTACATTTTCAAAATTTGCAACACTAAATTCGTCGAAATTGGCTGATACCTAGCGTTCCTCACGCAAAGCAGAGGGTCACTGGGAGATATTTCTGGAGTTACATTTTCGCTTTCATGTGACCGAATCGCGCTCAACGAAAGCGCATGTTTTAACAAGTTAAAAATACGCAAATATTTAATAAAAGCATTTTTGGGGGTTTTATCGAGTTTCGCGGGAATTCGTGTGTTTTCCTCCAAATGTTGTTGTTTCTTCGTTTGATTTGTAATGCTTCTGCTTTCAATCTTGTTCAGGGTCACAGAATGTGTTTTCTGTGCAATTTATGCAGTACATGAAAATGAAGAAAAATAAACGGGGGGGGGGGGGTGGCCCTAGGGGGTTGAATAAATAACTTCCTGATATCTGCTAAGCGTTCTGTAATGAAAACTCTGGAAAAGATTCAATTGAATCGTACCCATGAATTGGGGTACACCCACCAATCCACGCCCTCACCCACCCGCCCGCTAACCCACGCCCTGTCCTCATCCACCCCCCTCTCCCCGACCCGCGCCCTCACCCACCTGCCCATCAAGCCACGCCCTCACCCATCCACCCGCCCACCAAACCACGCCCCCACCCACCTGCCCACCAAACCACGCGCCCACCCACCCCCACCTCATCAACCCACGCCCTCACCCATCCGCCCAGGAATCCACGCCCTCACCCATCCGCCCACCAAACCACGCCCACACCCACCAACTTACACTCACACTCATCCGCAAGCACATCCACCTCTTCGCCCATATGCACACACACACACACACACACACACACACGCGCAAGAGGGTCTAATGAGTACCTGCGAGACCCGGGTTCGAATTTTCGTTAGCGCTGTAACTGGCTCTTTTTAATATAGAATCTATATATATATATATATATATATATATATAGACATTGTGGATATATGTGTATATAAAGCACCATTGGCTAAATATATCTCGGAATATCTGGAATTGGCTCATATTATAGATATTTTCTATGCCGGGTAAATCATCTCACTCGATACCAAGGAAAATCATTTTCTACCAGTTTCCCAGCTATCTCTTCCGCATCGTAAAGCCGAAATTATACTTATTCCCTTCGTCGTTGCGGAATGTCTCGGAACACACACTGGGGCACATTACACTTGTTTTTTTACTGCAAAAGAATATACTCAAATCAAATGAGAATGGAGCTCAATTCAGAGTGTTTGGATGTCATTGGAAATTCTGACATTTTTGTTTTTAAAATGGAGAAAAAAGTGGTCAAAATTTTCAGAATTGTTTTCAAATTTTGGAATGATTTTTGGAGTTTCACAATTTTTCAGAATTCCCATATTGATTTTTTTTGTAATGTATCTTTGAAGTCTGAATTTTTTTTTCTGTACCACATCACCGAATTGGTATTCACTTGGGTTCACTGAATTGAGCTCAACATATTTGACATTGGCTAACTGCATGTGTCACAAAACATTGGTCGGTGAATTGCCCGACTGCCTCAGGTGATGAGTAATTCCAGAAAAATATGACAACTGGAGTTTGTCAAAAATAAATTATTGCATAATGCTTTGTCCCGGGAATGTGTGACTCGTTGATTATTCCATTGTGCATTTGACACAACTGTTTAATCGAAAAAAAATCACGAGTAATTATTCGACACGCGAAAAGGTGTTCCTGGTTCCACAAATAATTAAGTTATGTTTATTTTTGACTAACCAAAAACGTTCTACGAAAATCAGAAATTGGGCAATTGTCATGGCCCAACATTGGGACAATGTCGATTGCAGAATTTGGGACAATATCGCGATCCAAAATTGTCATGATTCCCTATTTCACTATTCCAGGGCGTCCCAACGCAAAATTGAAGCTACTTTGCAATTGTAATTTCAATTTCTGGGTGTCTCATCGGTGGTCCCCATGAACTGAGAGTCCCAGGCCGGACGGGAACCTCCCCAGACGCGGGGGGAGTGTTCCATCACAGGTGCCCACCGCAGCATAGAGGTTTCTTGAGATTTACCCTGTGTGTAGAAATCCGATGGCTGAAATGGCGAAAGTTGGGTTTCTGGATGGGTGTCCAGTAGTCCCTCCCTCCCGAACGCTTAACAGAGGATTTACCGTTCCTCCCACAGGATTTATCTTTCTTTTTCTTCTCCTTTTATCACCATTGAGGCCTGAATAATCACAGGAGTTTTGCTCTACCTACTTCGCCACAGTGGCCCATTCGTGAGGTCACGACATGGCAACACCAGCATTCTGATCTGCATGACAATTCAACAATCAGCATTAGTCAGTGCTCAGTTGCACACGGCCCACACGCCCGGTGCTTATTCGTACCAGTGATAATTGTGGCTTAGAGACCGTGGGGTACAATGGACTAACTGCCGTGAGGTGAGCACACGAGGAATAACCCTGTACGACAGTGGTACAGCGGCTGTGCAGCGTTCGGGGATCACAGAATTTGCGTCATGATGGCCCCCCTCCCCCCCCCTGACTCTCCTGAATTGAAACTACTATCCTATCATCTCTCGGAGAGTGCCACTTTCCCCAAAATCCGTTGGCGAAGTGCGCTCTATTCAGCTCCATCGAACAGATGAAATCTCGTACCAATTTCCAAGGTTTTTCCTTGTTTCAACCTCTTGCGAGCAATTTTTCCGTGTCTTCGTAGTCGGTGTATTTTAAAGTCTTGCAGTGAAGACAGTTGAGAGCATTTTCATAACATGGATAATTTTGGGAGAATTTTGCACGTTGGAAATTTTTCGAAATGAGCTAAAGGGAAAATGTTGGGAGAGTTTGGAGTCAATTGCAAGCTCTGGTTTCAATTTTCTAGATCTTACTTCCTCATGTCATCGAATCCGAAGGGGATTTCGATATTAGGACTGTGGGAAAATTGAGGAGTTTTCATTTAACTTTGGGTGGGCAGGTATACTACATCAAAGGTCCGACTCTGTGTGTGTGTGTGTGTGTGTGTGTATTTTTTTTTTTTATGAAAAAACTGATTTTTCAGCATCCCTTATACAGACTTTTCTATTCATAGGAATTTCGGATCTGACTCGGGAGTTTCCGATGGTCGCATGGTTGCAAAATTAGCTGCGGAAAAAAATGAAAGTGAATATTGAGCCAGTCGATTTATCGATTTTTGTAAGAATTACAGGTGAACTAAAATCCAGCTTCAAATGGCTTCCATTCGACGGTGTGTAATCCCTGAATTTATAATTGCACTCATCTACCTGTTCTGTCCATTAAATTCAATCAATATTCTGATTTAATTCACCGGTAGAGTTGTCCCTAGTTCAATGGTGGTACTTTTTTAATCTTGGCTAATCATGATGATTTCGAGTTTTTTGAAATTTTTGAAATTTTTGAAATTTTCGACATTTTTGAAATTTTTGAAATTTTTGAAATTTTTGAAATTTTTGAAATTTTTGAAATTTTTGAAATTTTTGAAATTTTTGAAATTTTTGAAATTTTTGAAATTTTTGAAATTTTTGAAATTTTTGAAATTTTGAAATTTTTGAAATTTTTGAAAATTTTGAAAATTTTGAAAATTTTGAAAATTTTGAAAATTTTGAAAATTTCGAAAATTTTGAAAATTCTGGAAATTTTGAAAATTCTGGAAATTTTGAAAATTTTGGAAATTTAGCAAATGATGCGAGAATCAGGAGATAACTAATTGTTCATAAATTGAGTAAGCAATCATAATAAACATGAACACAATATTCTCGCTATAATCCGCTTTTGATTCCGATGAGTTACGGTAAAAACAGGTCTACAGTAGAAGGTGAGGAGAATTGAAGATCTGTTGAGTCTATTCTGCGATTGAGTCATTCTGGCGATGTGGGTCATGTTGACTCGATACATTTTGCACGTCAATTCTATCGATGGTTTGTAGTTGCGGCAGAAAGGCACGTCAAAGCGCCCGGATTTTCATTATTCAGTGCTATCACTGGGGACATCCTGGGATGCAGATAATTTCGTACGCTTTGAAATGGCTCGTTCCGTCAGTATTTAAAAGCTCGATTTTTTTTAGAGGAAAGAAATTAACAGACATTATTCAGGGTGGGGATTCTATAAAAGTGCACCTAAAAAAATGAATTAGTTGCATTCGATGGCTCTAAATTCTTAACCGCCGCAGATTCCACGAATTTTTACACGTTTTTCTGGTTTGTTTTTTGAAATTGCGAAATTTTCGGACCTTTTACCAATTTCTGGAATTTTTATAATCTTCGAGTGCCGCACTTAACTCATTGCGCGACCAACGAAAGGGTCGCAATAACTAAACCGTCTCATCAGTTCATAATGCGTCAATAATCATATTTTCTCCATTGAAATGGGTGACACAAATGCTACGTAAATCGCACAAGGACTAATGTGCAAAGTGGAAAATACCATAATTTTCCACTTCGCTGTAGATTAACATGCCTGACCTATTTATTTTGTATCGCGAAGAGAGGTGCAAAGGTTCCTTACTATTTCATTCGCTCATAGTATTCGTCTCATTTAGAAAAAATTGCTCTCAAAAATTTCAAATGTAAAAAATTAAAAATTTCGAAAATTTCGAAAATTTTGAAAATTTGGAGAATTTGAAAAATTTGAAAAATTTGAAAAATTTGAAAAATTTGGAAAATTTTGAAAAATTTGGAAAATTTGAAGAATTTGAATAATTTGAAAAATTTGAAAAATTTGAAACATTTGAAAAATTTGAAAAATTTGAAAAATTTGAAAAATTTGAAATATTTGAAAAATTTGAAAAATTTGAAAAATTTGAAAAATTTGAAAAATTTGAAAAATTCGAAAAATTTGAAAAATTTGAAAAATTTGAAAAATTTGAAAAATTTGAAAAATTTGAAAAATTTGAAAAAATTAAAAAATTTGAAAAATTTGAAAAATTTGAAAAATTTGAAAAATTTGAAAAATTTGAAAAATTTGAAAAATTTGAAAAATTTGAAAAATTTGAGAAATTTGAAAAATTTCAAAAAATTTCCACACCGCGTTTCAAAATTCCAAAAATTATTGTTGAAATTTTCAACCTTCAAAAAAGGTGCACAACAATTTTAAAATTCACTTCCAACCCCATGTAGCCCTCAGACGTTAATTACCCCATGATACCTGCCACTCGGCTGAAGCCGTAAATAATGCCGTTTGCCATGCGGCCTTGATGATAATTAAGGACAAGGCTCACTCTGTAATCCTGAGGAAACTGGAGGGTACTGCTGGATGCTACGGGTGAAATATACGCGCAAGGCGGCCCAAATGTACTGCTATGGCTCGCCATAACCAGCCCGAGCTATAACACCATGACTTCCGGTGGTTGCGTCCTCGGTAATGCCATGTTGCTGGCATTATGGCTCTTTAAATCGAAATGTTACTGCTGAAGTCTGTACTTTCCATTTTTTACGTATTCCAGAGCTAACACAAACAGTTGTCAGAGATTTTTCCTCAAATGATTTTCCAACTTTTAATTCTCTTAACCGGAAGTGCATTGGCTCTCCGCGAAACTAAGGACATGCTATATATATATATATATATATACATTTATTACTCTTCGTAATATTCAAAAAATTTCAGAGATTATGAACAATTTTGTGCATGCGAATGTGGGTGGAAGTGGGTGGGTGAGGGGGGGGGGGGGGGGGGGGGGGGGGGGGAGGGGGAGGTTTTGAAATTTTTTGAAATTTCCAAATTTCCCAATTTTATCAACTAATTCAAATCTTTCAATAAATTTTGTGGAAATTAATAATTTTTGGATTTCTGCAAAATTGCTCAAGTATTGAAAATTTCCCAATTTTTTCAATTTCACCAGTGACGAATGAAACTGTCGCGCCATCCATTTCGCGCCACAAAAACGGAGAATTGGGTAAGGAGAAATGGTTCCTGGCTGGACGAGCACTCTTCTGCGGTGTCGCTCCCTTGACGAATTCTCGGGTCTAGAACAATGGATTCATTTCTCTGTGTTTGTCTATGTGTGGGTATATGCGTATGTGTGTAGAATACTGTGTTTGTTATTCGAATAGCCGTGACAGTATCCTATGTGACGCATTCCACGCTACGTCACTCCGTTTCCGTGGGGCTGTCAGCCGTCGGATGTGTCAACCGACGACTCTGGACAATTCGTGTCGACACGGAAATGGAAAGTGAATTCGCCTGCACACGGAATTTATGAGAATTTATGAGAATAGAGAAATGGACCAATAACTTTTTGGATGCGGGGACAAAAGTGGGCGGAGTTTGTGTGATTCATTGGAACCTACTAACTACCCGGTTCACTATTTTGCATCCCCCTCTCGACATGTTATAATCACCCTATATATATATATATTTTTTTTTTATTTCTACATATATATATATATATATGCATATATATATATATAATTTATAATAAATTTATATTAAATATATATATAAAAAATTTGTTAGTAAGACAGTATATATATATATATATACTGTCTTACTAACAAATATTTTTCGTTCCCGAAAATCCGCGAATTTCATGCATGTTCTACTATTCTTGAATTTTTCAACAGTTTCGGGATTTTTAAATTTTTTTATACCCCGAATACACCAAGCGAAGCTTCGGACAATCGGTATTGACAGGGAAATGGAAAGTGAATTCGCCTGCGCGCGGACTTTATGGGGATTTATGGGAATAGAGAAATGGATCAATAGCATCCCGGGTGCACGGCAAAAAATTGGATATCAGATTAGTGAATTTGGTAGCGACCTTTGAATTGATTCAATTTTTTGGAAACTTTTTCGTTACAATTTTTTCCCGCGAAATTTTTTCTCCGATCGATCTTTGAGTGATTATCCGCGATGGTGATACCGCAGAGCATATCCGGCTGAAGCGAATCCCCATCTGGAGTACACAATCACTGAATAAAGTTGAGAACATGAATGGCAACTCAATAATGATTCATTAAGTGAAATTGCTGCGCTCGTTACCTCATCCTTCGGATGATTGCCCAGCTGATCGCGTCTGGCCCCGTGGACCAATCCCCATGAGGTGACCCCGTACTGATCAGACAGAGAAATACGATCAATTACTCGGCACCGTAGCATCCACTGCTTTAATGATTGACGTTGTACCAGATGGATTATTGTCAATGTATAAAATTTGTCGACATCGAAATTTTGCTAAAAAAAACGTGTTTTAAACGTTTTCGAAGTTCGAAAATTTGTAGATAAAAAAATGGAGAGATGAATAATTTCTGCAATCTCAATGCTAGAAAAATTTGAAATGTCGGGAGATTTTTTACAAATTTGTTTTTTTTTTTCAGAAAATTATGGAAAAAAAAAATTTGGGAATACAGGAAAGTTCACTATTTTGGGGGCTTTAATGAACACTGCACATTTGAATACGCTGACGGTCCCATACTCGTGGAGAAATTGAGCCATCGAATGATTGAAATTCCATTCGAATTAATTAAAACGATCGCTTAATTCCGCTCCCCAGGATTAAACTTCTTCCCTCGGCAATATAAAGGAGTAGCGAATGGAAATGCAGCGCTCAAAAGAAACGAGGCAAATACGTTTACCGCAGAAAAACTTTTACTTGCGACTGAATAATAGCCCCGCGGTCCGAGTTTGAAAAACTATTGATGCGTGTTTTAAAAATTTTAAACATCTTAATTAATTAAAAAAAAGTCAAAATTTTCTCAAACTCCGAAAGTGTCAAATATTTCCAATATTGTAAAAATTTCCAAAAATTCAGAAATTCTAAAAAAAATAAAAAAATTCCAAAAATTTCCAGATTTCCAAAATTCTAAACATTCCAAAAATTCTCTAGAATTTTCAAAAAATTCAAAAATTCAAAAAAATTTAAAATTTCAAAATTCAAAAATTCCAAAAAAATTTAAATTTCAAGAATTACACAAAATTTGAAAATTAGAAAAAGTAGAATCTAAAACAAATTTGGAGACGGAAACCAGAAATATATAAGCGAGCATAGCAATAAAAACGATTTTTTTTTTTTTTTTAATTGCAATTTCATTTCTGTTAACTCCACTAGTGTTGCAAACCAACAAATCGTATTTTAGTCGTGCATCAGTGCAAAATACGAGGGCATCCCACTCATGGTTATGTAAATATCCGTCACAGCTATGGTGTATACCTGTGCGCGTGGACATATATATACGTACATAGAGGGCTATCGCTATTTTTGTTTCAACCTCGTTGGGAAACCGCGCGCTTCCGTTAACTCCTCTATTTTTGTACTCCAGGCTTTCGCATTAAGTTGAATTTCTCTTGTTTGTATTCCCCATGTCTCTCTTCTTCTAGCTCCCTTTTTTTCTTCACCGCTTCCCTCCACGTGGGCTGAAAGCATTTTTCCCGCACCGGCTCGCGCACTCAACGCAAACATGTACAACAATCACCCCGGGGCTGATATCAGAGGCAACACGAGAATATTCACATTCTATTAGCGATCCTGATGAGCAGGGCATAAAAAATTGTTCGTCCAAGAGTATCCGCGGTCGGTTTTAGAAAAAAACAAGCAGAATTTGCTAATTTCAGAAAATATACTGCTAAGAATAATGCTGGTGCTTGAAAGAAAAATTTGAAAAAATTGAAAATCTCTGGAAAATTTGGAAAATTTGGAAAATTTGGAAAATTTGGAAAATTCGGAAAATTCCCCAAATTTGAGAAATTCTGGAAAATTCGGAAAATTTGAGAAATTTGGAAAATTTGGAAAATTTGGAAAATTTGGAAAATTTTGAAAATTTGGAAAATTTGGAAAATTTGGAAAATTTGGAAAATTGGGAAAACTTGGAAAATTGAAAAAATTTGGAAAATTGGGGAAATTTGGAAAATTGGGAAAATCCATAAAATTGGGAAAATTCTGGAAAATTTGGAAATCTTGGAAATTCGGAAAATGTGGGAAGTTATTTGTAAATGTTTTTTTCTTTTTTGCTAATTGTAAATCTGAAGAATTTCAACGAAATCGAAAACATTGCAAAAAGTGCAGAAATTTGACAAATTTTCACAATTTCCTAAATTTCTAGAATTTCTAAAACTTCCAAGTTTCCAACGTCAACTATGAGCAATGAGATTACGTTAAACAATTAAAAAAATTACTACTTTTTCTGGTTCCGTCCAGAGAATGTATATGCCTTCCTCCATGAAACCGCGAATAATGGACATTTCGTATTTCCATTGTGGCCCGACATGATCTTTTTGTGAGTACAAATGAGGAAGATAATTAATAAAAGTGCCTGGGGAATTTTGAGCAGCAAAATTTCACGGTTTTTATTCCCTATTTTGGAGTTGTGGGAAGGAATTCTGGGATGATTATTTCTCGGCCGCAATTTGAAGCACCCGGTGGATATTTTATTGAACATAATGTCCGTTTCATTGTCCGGCTTTTGCGGATTTTCGATGGGCCGCCGGACATTAAAGTAGTATTAAAGTAGTAACTATCAATGCGCGAGAGTCGTTGAGTACAGGTGATAAAAAAATCGATGTTGTGGACAGCGCGCTTCATATTTCATTTTCCAAAACTGTCAGCCTTTAGTTTTCAAATTGTCAAAATTTTTCAATGTCCAATTGATGTCAAGACTCGTATTGTGTGCAGAATTTCCTAATTTGAGAAAATATACTGCTGAATCCAATGCTGGTACTTGGAAGAAAAATTTGAAAAAATTGAAAATTTTTGGAAAATTTGGAAAATTTGGAAAATGTGGAAAATGTGGAAAATTTGGAAAATTGGGAAAATTGGGAAAATTTGGAAAATTTGGAAAATTTGGAAAAGAACGATTTTCAGAACCGTTATCAGAACACATAAGAATGTGAAAAATGTCGAGAAATTTGAAAATTTGCAATTTTTGGCACTCTTTCATTTTCGGGTAATTACAATAACTTCGCTACAATAGGAAGTTAAAAAAACAAATTGAAGCCCATTCAGAGCTACCCCAAATGACCAAAAATGAGTCATTAACAATAATAATTGAGCCGTATTGTGACTTGGTAATTGCGTTAGCCATTGTATCAAAATGATGTATAAACGACACAGTAACGACACAAAATCAGAATTCTGATAAATGTCCGTTGGGATGTCATGGATGTCACCATTATCCGTTTACTCTCCCGGGAATTGATGATGTGCGAGTTCGCTCATTTACATATGCGGTCCTATATGCAAAAATCCTCCCCACCATTTTCCACTCTCACCGTCTATCACCACTACACATGTACAAGCGCATTCAAATTTTTTTTGGGACAATAAATTACACTTTTGGAATTTTTTCTCAAAATGTTTCAGATTCCTACAACATTCGAATTTTGAATTCATGGAATTCCGGTAAATGCCAATCAGAATGAAAAATTGTGTCGCAATTTTCCTAGTGTGGTAGAATTGCTCAGGCCCCTTTACAGATTATCTCCCTCATTTGTACTTACAAAAACTTCATTACGATCCACTCAAGGGAGTAAAGTGTCCATTATCCCCATTTTATCCATTTCATTCTCATACATTAATTCCGCGAAATGATAAAAAAGAGAATAAAGTAGGTCAATTCGCGAGTAAATTAATTTTTTTTCAACTTTTTTTTATATCAACTTTTCTATTTTTTTCCACTCCCAACAACTCCTTTGGACATCAATGAAATACTTAATTGTTTCCATCATAAATTTGTTTTATTGCACTATTAGAGAATGACAATTCGTTGCCCACTGTCTGAATAATCTTCGTGGTCCATCGAGCCCAATGGCTCAGAGAATATAATCCGAAGATCGGCCTCCATAACGGTAGATTTTTTTATATATCCGCCATGGATCTACATCACGCGCAAGTAACTTCAGGTGATCGTTGCCGATCATCGGCCCGCACCCAATCGGTTATGCGCATTTTAAATCAATTATCCCTCCCCAAAGAGCACGTTTAAATTCATCAAAAAATTTCAGAATATAGAATAAAGTCCGCCGTTTGAAATAAATTTAATAATATAGAAGGGTTTTCCTGGACGTTAAACCTGTCAGGGTACTCCGAAAGGGCGATAGAATCGGCTTTACATACCCGATGTAACAACCGCGAGCCCCACTCCATTTGCTCGCGCTTCCAGTCCGATCCAAAATGAACATCTTTCCCTCTCAAAGATCTTCCTAAGAAGCGACGTTTTTTTTTTGCCAACCAAACCCCCCGCCAGTTGCCACGTGCTTCAAGTACTAGAATATTCACTTTGTCCTCGCTGAAAGAGGCCAATTGTTTCAACATTTGCACTGTTCACTTTGGAGATTAAATACGTTCCAGCGTAATGAGCGAAACAAGTTGAAAACGGGAAGAAATTTTTCGTCAAAAATACATTCGTCCATTCCTTAATTTTTCCGATCCTCGAATCTCGCGTAATAGCTTAACTGCCCGAATTGGGAGAAAATTCCAAGCTATATTTACCCATATCCCACCATAACTCCTCAATAATAGGTATAGAATAGTAAATCAATAGTCAATTGGCGTCCTAACCCAAACCATTGACAACACGATGCCTGCACGCTTCGAGCCGATTGAATAATGATATTATTACGAGTGGGACTCTAATGAAATTTCGAAAGCTGCTCTTTGAACAATACGATTGAATGAACTGTAATGTCATTTGTGTGCAAATCGATTTGATTCCATGCGAGAGAAAATTTCTGTAGGGCGCACAATTCAAACTAGTGTATAGAACAATGTCGATGTATTTTTATTTCAATTCAATTTAATTACAACGCCCCATTCACTCCGTATGAGAATTCGCGATATCGCGAGTTTGTTTAATTCACGGGGAGAGAGGACGCGGCATTATGGAATTAAGGGATGAGTTGCAATTGAAATTTAATACTCCACCTTCAGTTTAATTTAGCTAGGGAAAAAGACGACGTTAAGGCAGCCCATGGTAACATTTTATTTTTACACTCGTGCATGTAAATTATTTAAAAGTTTTGGAATAAGAATTTTGAAATAAATAAATTTTGGAGTTATAAAAAATTTCGAAAAAAAAATTGTAATTTTGAAAATTTTAAAAGGGCGGAAGTGCCTTTCAATTTCCATAGAGTAAAGTTGCCAGAAATTTTTCATACTTCATCCGCGGGCACTCCTAAACTTTTCCCAGTGAAAGAGGTCGACGCCAGTGCGGCCAAAAGATTGCAAAAATTGTGTGTGTGTTTCCAGTTGCATTTGTGAAATTCTGAGCACCTTAAATCATACCGACTTCTCCGCATTCTGCCATCTATCCAGCTTTATTATTTTTCCGCCCCCCACTATTCTTCGTAGTTGTCGTTTTCTTTAGGGGTAGAAAGGGCCACCAGAAGATGGTGAAACATTTTCTTCGGGATTTCAGTGGGGGTGGTTTAGTTGCGCCTGGAGGACACGCAACTTTGTGAATTATTATCTTTCCGAAGATGTGCGATATGGAGACCATAAATTGTCCATTTAATAGCAATGGGAAATTGATGTTTGGGGGGAAAAAAATATTTTGCCGTTTTCCATTTTTGAAATTTTTTGGAACATTTCGAATTTGGAATTTTAAAATCTGAGACAACCGGAGTGGGTGTATGTGGGTGTGAATTAGAGGCTTCCATGAGTGGCACTACTCACTTACCTCACCACTTTTTTTTTCGAATTCGATTTTTAAATCTGCCTAGATCATGACCTACTTTGCGGTTAGGAATAATATCAGAGTTACGTCAGACAGCTTGCATTCATATATCCGTCATTTATTCCTACCCATGGCCTATACTTCATGTGAAGAGCGATGTAACAACGTCAATCAAAGTATTCAAGCTCATGAGATGGTGTAATTAGTAAATGTTGCTGCAAGGCTTTCACCAGAACATCATAAACCAGCAGTGTGTATATAATATTGTCGGCTAATTAAGATTCGAGAGTGAAGGGGCAAAAGTGAATCATCAAAGAAACTTGAAATTTGGAGTTTGAAATTTGGAGTTTGAAATTTGGAGTTTGAAATTTGGGGTTTGAAATTTGGAGTTTCAAGTTTGGAGTTTGAAATTTAGAATTTGAAATTTGAAATTTGGAGTTTGGAATTTGGAATTTGGAATTTGGAATTTGGAATTTGGAATTTGGAATTTGGAATTTGGAATTTGGAATTTGGAATTTGGAATTTGGAATTTGGAATTTGGAATTTGGAATTTGGAATTTGGAATTTGGAATTTGGAATTTGGAATTTGGAATTTGAAATTTGAAATTTGGAATTTGAAATTTGAAATTTGAAATTTGAAATTTGAAATTCGAAATTTGAAATTTGAAATTTGAAATATTTTTTTGGTTTGACAATTTCTAAAAAATGAAAAAAACAAATTCTCATCCCTGGAATCATTTTCCGACAGTGTGACTCCAGAAATGAGCAACAGTGCGGAAACAATTCGTAAAAAGTCGCCTCGCCAAATGCCGTGACACTTCTTCACACTTCCATTGAATGTCCCGTGTTTTTTTTTTGCTTAGCTATTCTTTTTTTCCTTCTTTTGCCACAAGCTCTTATATCTCAATCCGACATGTGTCCCGGTTACTTGGCTTTTTTGCGGGTGACTTTTGTCATGTGAAACAAAAATAGGTGAAAAGGACAGCCGCATGAAAGACAACGGAAAGGATGGAATGAAAGACGTGGACTTTTGTTAATGCTTTTAGAAGATTCAGCATTTTTGAATATATTTTTTTGTAGTTCCTATGGGTATGAAAAGAGCTCGAACAGTTCCAAGAAAACGAACGGTTCCAAGAACACGAACAGTTCCAAGTAAACAAACAGTTCCAAGATAACGAACAGATTCAAGAATTGTTTAACGTTAACGGCCTCCTAAAGTTGGCTTCCTTGGAACATTCCCCGGAATTGCATAGCCATCTGGAACAGTTCTCCTTGGAACAGTTCTCAGAATTTGATGTCCATCTGGAACATCATTCGCGATTTTTAGCACCGTTCCTGGAACTGAACTTTCACCTGGAACCCATCCTGGAACCGTTCTTGGAACCGTTCCTGAAACCGTTCCTGGAACCATTCTTGGAACCGTTTGATTATGATGGTTCCCACCAGAACCTTTTGATGGCGCCATCTCTTGCCAAAACTGTGGAAACATATTTGCACACTTAATATCTTGTCTTGTTCACAAATCCATGTTCTCGATATTTTTTAAAGTTTTCTAAAGTGAAATAAAAAAAAAGTGAAAGAGGAACTCAAATGAAAGACAACAAAAGCGATGGGTGAAAAGGTGGACAAAAGAGATCGACTTATGTGAAGCTTCCACAGACATTCACATGTGCAGATGTAATAGATAAAAACGAGAAAAGAGGAGTCAAACTAAACTACGAATACGCTTTCGCTTGGGGGCCTTCTTTTCATACTCGGTGGGTCTCTCGCGTCGTTTTTAGTTCCCGGGGAATGGAAATCCAATCGGCATGAACAGGCACAACTCCGCCCCTCACTTCCCAACTATATATATATGTCATCATGAGAGGGTATATCATTTCGCTGAAAGGAACTTACCAAATTGTTCATACCATGTTAAATCATCCGAATTTGACATCTTCTATGTTTTCAAAAATTCTAAACTTTGCAGATTTTTACAAATTTTTGATTTTCAAAGATATCCAAGTTTTCCAAAATTCTAAAAATCCTCTGAATTTTTTTTTAATCTTCCAGTTTTTCTATTTCTATTTTTTGATTGTCAGAGAAATTCAATGGGTATGACAAGGCAAGACCCCCTTTATTTCTATGCTATATACTATATACTATATATATGTCATCATGAGCAGTTATTTCATTTTGCTGAAAGGGACTGGTTCGTTTTTTTTTTTACATTTCGTGGGTGGATGTATCGCGACACTGTATTCTTCTATCTCCGGGGTCTCCTAAAGGAAAAAAGGCGGGGGGCGGGTGGGTGGGGGGGGTCGCGGGGGGGGGGGGGGGGGTGGTCGCTCGGGGAGTGCAGTCAATGGAGATGTTCAGTTGAGGAGTTTGATGTTTTTATCGACAAATAAAAGTTCTTTATTATTATACATCATTCAATAATTCAAGTTGGCACTAAAAAAAAAAAAAAACCCAGCCTTCAATACTCAGATTTCGCTCACCGCGAGGTCATTAATTTTCATTTCCCCCCCCCCCCCCCCCCCCAAATCAACAATTAATTAATCGGTAAATTGCTTTGATCTTCATGATTGCCTACGAGTAATTAAACACAGGTATCGCCCAATATGAAAATGTCGGATGTGAAACTATCGGAACAAACAGTTTCGTGCTTGGCCTGCTTGTTTCCAAACACTACTGTTCCCCAAACAATCCCCGAAATCGATAACACTTTTATCCCCCCCCCCCCCCATTCATCTGTCGCCCAATCAACAATATTCTACTGATGGATTCGACGATTGATGAATTCGAAAATACAACGTGAACGACAAAAGAGTCCTACGGCCATATAGTCGCTGGATTGAAACGAAAAAAAAAAAAAAAAAGTGGGTGGGGAAAATAGAAAGCAGAAAATTTCATTGCTAGTAACAACGTGCTTAGCGGTGCGATGAGAGGCAGTTCATTTGCACGACTGTTTCATGCATTGAACCAATTGCATGAGTGGGTGGGGGGGGGGGGGGGGGGGGGAGGGGGAGGGGGGAGGGTTGACCCTTCGTTGCAGCGCTATTTGTGTTGAGAATTTGGAAAATAATTTTCTCTGTTTTTGAAAATTTTTAATATCACAATTTTTGGGTATTCATACCGCGTTGCGCAATCGACAAGTATCCCCGAATAATTACCCCCATAAACCTCATTATCAGCACCGACATGAAATCATTATATACCACGTTGGACGTTTATTATCCGCCGGACATGATCATTAGCGAGTGAAGAAGATTACTGATGCCGCGAAATTGTAAAGGGCTGGCAACAATGAGACTCCATAATGCTGAGGGGTGAGGTACCACTGGACCCCGTGGATCCGGTCATTGGATACCTTCATGAGTTTCGATTTTCGGAAACTGATGAAACTATTTTTCTTCGCATTTCTTCAAAGGTTCTATCTGAAGGAGAGAAGGTCCGGGAACGTGAACCATTGGATCCCGACCAATAACTGCCTCATCCAGTGTTGTCCTAAAGCATCTTGGTGTCCTGAAACTGTCCGCAAGAACTGGAAACTGAAAGAAAATTATACATCGGCTGAATAATTGCATAATACACAATACATTGTCAAAATAATGGGCCATCACCGCAATTTAATTACTAGGAGATACCGAAAATTCAAGTGGTCACTGTGAAAACTGCAAGCCAACTGAATATGATAGTACGTTTGCACAAGAGGCAATGGCGAATTGCTCATGGGAACTCGGTTCAAATGAATTGTTCCACTCTTGGCCATTTCATTATTAATGAGATCCTCGTAAACTGAGAATATTCTGGGCCATGAAGTTTTAGCCATTCAAGCCACATCGTGATGCCAACTGCATGTGAAGATACGAATTTAAAAAATACTGGATGTGTGATATGTGTCATATATAAGAGGGTGTATGTATGTGTGTGTAGGTGGGTGTGTGTGTAGGTGGGTGTGTGTGTAGGTGGGTGTGTGTGTAGGTGGGTGTGTGTGTAGGTGGGTGGGTCAGTAGGTGGGTGGGTGAGTAGGTCGGTGGGTGAGTAGGTCGGTAGGTGAGTAGGTGGGTGGGTGAGTAGGTCGGTGGGTGAGTAGGTCGGTAGGTGAGTAGGTCGGTGGGTGAGTAGGTCGGTGGGTGAGTAGGTCGGTGGGTGAGTAGGTCGGTGGGTGAGTAGGTCGGTGGGTGAGTAGGTGGGTGGGGGAGTAGGTGGGTGGGGGAGTAGGTCGGTGGGTGAGTAGGTCGGTAGGTAAGTAGGTCCGCAGATAAGTAGGTCGGTGGATGAGTAGGTGGGTGCGTGGGTGGGTGGAGGGTGGGTGAGAGGGTGAGAGAGGGGTGAGTAGGTGGGAACAGGGCTGGTGAGGGGATGATTGGGTGGGTTGGTGGGTGGCTCCAGGGTTGGTGAGGGGGTAAAATAGGTGGGTGGGTGGGTTGAGGGTGGGTAGGTAGATGGGTGAGTGGGTGGACGGGTGAGTGGGTGCGTCAGATTGATTTGACTGTTGATCTCTCAGTTTTCCAATGCAAAAGCGAACAAATATTTTAACCTTTTTAGAGTGATTACTCTAGTTCGCTTATTTTATTATCAAAGCGGCGTAGACGAGTAAAATTGGAAATAAAATTCGAGTCTGGGATCCTACTTTATTCGAGTTGTGGAAACAACTAAATTCATACGAAATACGGCGATGTATGGTACATAAAAGTATTTTAAGAGCTCAGAAAACATTTTCATTAGTAATTTCGCGAACGGGAAAAATGCCTTATTGAGTATGAAAAAAATTGATCGTTAATTTTCTTCTTATTAGTCTTCGCATTTTTTAAATTATCCAAATTTTTATAGCTTCCGGTTTTTAACAATTTTAGAATTTAACGTTGCAATTAATTAAATGTTCATGAGGTCTCGTAAATTTTATGTTTCGTAAGGCTTGATAGAGGCATAATTATTTGGTATGGAAATTGTTAAATGGTTTGAAATTTCGAGTTGTTGCAGGTTTAGAAAATTGTGGAATGGAGGAAAAAAATTGATGGCTAATTTGTGTGAATTTTATTGCAATTGCAGGACCGATAAAGTTGGTGTGGGCTGAGGAGAATGAGGATGTTGAATTGCCCTGTGACGTCACACCACCGATAATGGACGATACGGTGGCAATGGTGCTGTGGTTCAAGGATGAGATGGGCCAGGGAATTCCGTTTTACTCGTAAGTTTTATACATTCACTTTTGCATGACGTTATTGACGTTCCCATGGAAACTTATCGTTATCATTGCAAACATAGTACGTAATAATTTTGGGAAATTTTTCGTTTTTCAACCATGGTAAAAAATGTCAAAATGTATTTTTTTTTGGGAGTTTTAACTATTGCATAACTGAAATAAGGGAAAAGTGTAAATATTCGATGCGACGAGAAAATATCAACTTTAAAACATGAAAAAAACCGAAAATAAATTGAACAAAATAGAAACAATGCATACATAGGCATGCGTTATCCATCTTTTTGTCCCTGTCAACTATGCGGGGCTCAAGTAAAACCAATATTTATTGAAAACTCCACAAATGCCCCCAAGGGCGAATCTAGAAAAATCACAAAAATTTCACAGCCCTCAAAAAAGGCCCAAATTTACAAAGAATTTTGAAAATTTTCGAAACTTCAAAAATTTTTGAAAATCAAAAATTATTGAGGGGTTTGAAAATTTCGAAAAATCGCGGAAAAAAAATTTTACCCAAGAAACCAACTGCAACTGCATAAATAAATATTTCAATCAGCATTGGATCTGCAACGGGAAAATATCAACTTTAGCGCACGAAAAAAAATTGGAAAAAAAATTTATGAAAGACAAATAAATACAACAATGGCATAAACCAGGAACTCACACACGACAGCATCCATTTTCCATCTTTTTCCCCCTGTGCACCCTTGTCAACTGTGCGAACCCCACGAGTGACTGACATTTCTCTCGTGTTTTCATTATTCACTCTTTTTCCCTCGACATTCCCCCCCCCCCCCCCCCCCCCCCCCCCAACGCCTCCTCACACCCCCCGTCGCCCACTGCATTTTATTCAGCTCACGATGAATTTTCATATTTCTTACGCAATTGTTCCACTCGTCTCTCATCACCCAGGATTCATCGTTATTTATTATTTTTTTCCACCATAATGCATTCGTTTTCGCAGTTTAATTTTTCGTGAAACGGAAACAATACTCATTCAAATTCTCCCGCGCTCTTTTTCTCCTCTGACAGAATTATCCCCATCCAGCATTCGCTCATTAAATATTTCTGTTTATTTTTTTTCTGGGGACAAAATGGATTGACGAAAGAGGAAAAAATTTTGTTTAGGCATTTTTTCTCAGATTTGATAAATTCAAAAATTTGAGAAAAAATTACAAAAAAAAAAATGTGAGAAAAAAAGTACAGAAAAAAATTCGAAAAAAAATATGCAGGGCCTCAAAAAAATGTGATCCTAAAAATTCCAAAATTTTCGAAAATTTGAAAATTTTGAAAATAAAAAAAAATATATGAAAACTAAAAAATACAAAAAGTAAGTCCTGAAAAAAATTTTTTTCAAAATTTTTTTTTGAAAAGCTAAAAATGTGAAAAGTCCCAAAAAAAGTTTTATTTTCCCAAGGCTTTCATATTCCTCTTATTAAACATTCCACCAATTTTTTTTTGTATATGCTGCTTCGGAGTTTGTGCACACACGTTGAAATCATGCACCAAGAGAAATGTCAGTTCTTTTGTTTACGCACAAGTATTTAACTATTTTAATTAAATTCATGTGTATTACGAGTGGAAATTAGGGGAAGTAGAACGAGGCAAGGCGTAATAGGAGGAAAAACTGGGTCGTTTAAGAATGCTATGGCAGAATTTTACTTGTCTTTTTGAATTCCCAACCGGGAGTTACTGTGATAACTCCAAAAATGGAATTTTCGTTTAGTTTTCTCGTTTCTTCCTATTTATTATTGATACTGGTGTGTGTGTGTGTGTGTGTGTGTGTGTGTGTGTGTGTGTGTGTGTATGCATATATGTTTGTGGTGTGTGTCTTCGGGTTCATTACACTGACTTGCAATGCGAACTCAACGTTGAGATAAAAATTGAGAATGAAGAAATGTATTTCTGGCGGAAAATTTCGTCCCGTTGTTAACTTGTTCCGCTCATTACGCTGGAACGCATTTAATCTCCAAAGTGAACAGTGCAAATGTTGAAACAATTGGCCTCTTTCAGCGAGGAAAAAGTGGATATTTTAGTACTTGAAGCACGTGGCAACTGGCGGGGGGTTTGGTTGGCAAAAAAAAAACGTCGCTTCTTAGGAAGATCTTTGAGAGGGAAAGATGTTCATTTTGGATCGGACTGGAAGCGCGAGCAAATGGAGTGGGGCTCGCGGTTGTTACATCGGGTATGTAAAGCCGATTCTATCGCCCTTTCGGAGTACCATGACAGGTTTAACGTCCAGGAAAACCCTTCTATATTATTAAATTTATTTCAAACGGCGGACTTTATTCTATATTCTGAAATTTTTTGATGAATTTAAACGTGCTCTTTGGGGAGGGATAATTGATTTAAAATGCGCATAACCGATTGGGCGCGGGCCGATAATCGGCAACGATCACCTGAAGTTACTTGCGCATGATGTAGATCCATGTCGGATATGTAAAAAAATCTACCATTATGGAGGGTGATCTTCGGATTATGTTCTCTGAGCGATTGGGCTCGATGGACCACCCAGATTCTTCAGAAAATGGATAAAAAATCTCCATTCTCTAAATTGCAATTGATGCAAATTTTTTGGCAAATTTTCAAAGTGCTAGCGATTGATTGATTGAGATGATGATAGTGCCTTTGAAGGGGGAAAAAAAATCTGCGGGTCAGCGGATGAAGTCTGGTTAGCATGTACGATAAACACACGTTAAATTGATGGGCCTCCGCTTTTAATACATTATGATATTTGTTTGATCTTTCCGACAAATAGTGCACTGCTTCTGATGCATCAATCACACAATTTATGGTAATGTTGTTCCATCGAAATTAGTGTTATCTTTCAATTACTGTAATAATCCTCATCCAGCATGGCGTCCATTCTCGTTTATTACTGTTAAGCTTCGGGTCACATGAATCCCTCATGTTTCAGGATAATGGTGCGCCCCATAGGAATACGAAACATCAAAATATTACGGACATTACTGTCATTAGCCATGTTCAGAATTTACTCAGGACATTTCCATAAATTCTCGCAATTGAAAAAAATTGCAAAACTTTTCGAAAATTTTTTTTTTCCGAAAATTAATTTTTTTCAAATCACTGGCTCTCAGAAAGTTTGAACTTTCCGAATTTTCTAAATTTGAAATTTTTGACAATTCAAAAAAAATATTCAAAATTTCTAAAAGTGTGGAAATGCAAAAAATATTTTGAGATTTTGAAAAAAATTATTTGAAAATTTTTGGGAATCTTAATTGTAGCTATATAATGATTCTGATATTTTGTGGTTAAGTTTATTTTTAGTTGACTTGGTTACATTTATTTTCCGTGTCTTCGTCCATAATGTCTTCTTGAATTTTCTGTGAAACTCACTCAGCAATCTCCCCGGAATTGTACATGTCTCGTATATCTGTAGAATTTCCAATTGTGGTCAGACTGTACCGTAGACGTGATGATTACAGTCGATCGAGCAACAAGGACTAAATGGAATGGAGTCCATCCCAATTCGACATCGTCCGCGGGTTTTGCGAGCGATCGCATCGGTGTTCACGGCGAACGGAGCGCTTGTGGACGCTGGAGAAATTGCTTCTCGGGTTTGTTGGCCAAGTGTAAGATGGACAAATCCGACCATCAAGCCCCCAATGACCCCAGGCGAATATTTGTTCGTCGTAGAAAACAAGTCGATAGTCCATTGTGTCGTTGTTACCCTCACTTTTTGGAATTTTCCAAATCTGTATTAACTTGCCGAGTTTGGAAAATTATTTGGCTAAGTACGAATGCGAAAAGGTCGAGATGTGTGTGTGTGTGTTTTATGCCTCGTGCCCCTCGTTTGAGCTCCCGACGGAAGCGGCTCTGGAGCACTCCTGTAGAAGGGACCTCTGGACACCCATCCATGTGCGGCCTTTGACATAGTAGGTGTGTGTGTGTGGGTGTGTGAGTGGGTGGGTGGGTGTGTGGGTGGATGAGTGGGTGGGTGGGTGTGTGGGTGGATGAGTGGGTGGGTGGGTGTGTGGGTGCGTGGGTGCGTGGGTGCGTGGGTGCGTGGGTGGGTGCGTGGGTGGGTGGGTGGGCGAGTGAGTGAGTGGGTGGATGGGCGAGTGAGTGAGTGGGTGGCTGAGTGGGCGAGTGAGTGAGTGGGTGGCTGGGTGGGTGTGTGGGTGGGTAGGTGGGTGGGTTAGTGAGTGAGTGGGTGGGTGGGTGGGTGGGTGGGTGGGTGGGTGGGTGGGTGGGTGGGTGGGTGGGTGGGTGGGTGGGTGGGTGGGTGAGTGCGTGAGTGGGTGACTCTGTGTTCGTGTGTGTGTATGCGTGTCTATTTGATTTTCGATTTTGGATAATCTGAACTTTTTAAAATTTTCCAAAATTTAAAGTTTGAAAATTCGGAAATTTTCAAAAATTTCAAATATCTCCAAATTTTCGAGACTTTGATTTTTCAAACTTCTGGAAAGTTGCATTTGAACAATTTTTTTTCTCTTCATTATTATTAAACATTGTTGGTGAAATTTGAATTTTTGCGCCTCTGGTAGAAAATTAACTTTTCACCTAAGAGTAATGAGATAAAGTCGAGGGATATTTTCCTGGCATCACAGAAGATGAAAGGAACCTTTGATAGCTTTGAAGTAAGCGTCTTATGTGCCCAAACAAATCAGTGATATTTCAGCAATTTTGTAAATTTGTATTGGCAAAGGCTAACGGCAAATTGATGAACGCTTTCAGAGAGGGTGATTCAATGACTGAATTGTTTGCTCAATGTCGGGATGATAGCGTTACGATGTTTGGTTATTAATTTTAGAATGGTAGAATATATCAGTTTGCTGATTTTCAGTTATGCACAAATATCTACAGTTCATTCTGCTTTTGGGCTCGTAATTTTCGAACCGTAATTGAATTTTACGGAAAATTTTCAGAAAAAAAAAATTGAAAATTTCCAAAATTTTCCAAATTTTTTTATAGATTTGGAATTTGGCAAAAATTTTGAAATTTCATTTTTTTTACCTTCCAAAATTTCCAAAGGTCAGAGTTAAAAAATAAAAAAAATTAACGAATTTCAAATATAAAAAAAAATATTTAAATCAATTAACTTCATGGGTAGACACTTCTATGCACTTCCACAATTTTTTTTTTCACAAATAACACTCGACTTGACGTACCTAACACTCCGTAGGAGATTCAATTTTTCCCCAAGTATTTTCCGCAGTTAACGAAAGTTCTCCCGCGCTCTGTCCATAACTATAGAAATGAAGTTAAGGCAGAGGTAGAATTCTCGAGTCGTATTGCGCCTATTGGAGTCCCTCGAGACTGGAGGGAAGGGTCTCAAAACTTTCTGGAGCAAAACACCGCCAACTACGCACACACATTGGACTATATAACATTAGCAACTTATGGAACCAGTATATATGTAGTGGCAACCGTGGCCTGTCGTTCCTTTCCAGATTTCATTATGACGTAATCCGGCTTCTACCATGGCGTGTATGTGTCCTATTTCCAGGAGAAATCGAAGCACATCATGAATTGTGCAATCAGGATTCATGATATCCTCAATTTATATGTCTGTCGTCCAGAAATGACGATTCCACGCTTATATAACTGCACAATAATCAGTCATTAATTTTTAAATAAAGAGCGGATCGAGAAAAGCGGTGCGGCGCTCATGGTGCTAGCAGATATGCGTGTGTGGGTTTGCAAGTGGGTGGGTGTGGGTGGGCGTGTGGTTGGGTGTGAGTGTGTGTGTGGATTGGCGGGTGGGTGAGCGGGGGGTGGGTGGATGGGTGCGTGAGCGTGAGGGGGTGGGTGGGTGTGTGATCGTGAGGGGGTGGGTGGGTGGGTGGGTGTGTGATCGTGAGGGGGTGGGGGGGTGGGTAGGTGAGTGTGTGTAACTGGGCGGGAGGGTGTGTGTGGATGGGCAGGTGGGTGGGTGTATGAGCGGGGAAGGGTGGGTGGGTGGGTGTGTGTGTGAGCGAGAGGGGGTGGGTGGGTGAGCGTGGGGGGGGGGGTGGGTAGGTGGGTGTGTAAGCGTGGGGGGGTGGGTGGGTGAGTGTGAGTGGATGGCTGGGTGGGTGGGTGGGTGAGGGTGTGTGTGTGTGTGTGTGAATTTGTGTTTAAAATTTTCTCTCAATTTTTGAAATTCGTCCCTAGATGTAGGTGACCGACATTTCTTACAATTCAACAAATATCCTCCTATACTCCAACAGTAGGTTCGCTCCACAAGTTTCCAATAACATTTCACCCCCACCCCCTGCAATCTAACTCGTTTCTTTTCTTTCAGTTACGACGCACGGAAGAATGGCGCTCCCGTGCATTTGCCGATCGGCAATGATTTGGGTAACCGTACGATATTCAACATGAAAAATGAGCACCAGGCCGGCCTGAAAATACGCAGAGTTGGGCAACAGGACCAGGGCATGTACAGGTGTCGCATTGATTTCTTTAACTCACCAACTCGCAGTTTCCAAGTGAATCTCACGCTCATTGGTAAGTTGCGGAGGTCCTCATTATGAACAATTCACGGGGAATAATTTTTCCGAAAGTTTGATGAAAATGGAGACGTGGAGAACAGAGTCGCTGAAGAAATTTGCAAATGGAAAAAAATTTTAGAGATGTCGAAAATTTTGATAATTGAAATTTGAGGGATAGTGAAAATTAAAAAAAAAAAATCTTCCACAAGATCGACATTTGATCGCGATACTCGCCATATGAATTCCCGTTTTAATCGTCCCTTATCCCATAATGCCCGTCGAATAAAATTTTTTTATTATCGAGCCAGTTCCAGCAAAGTGGCTTCCCTTGTAATGCTCCAGCGATTTATCGCGGCAGAGTCCTCCCTCAGTCTGCCTCGTAACTTCCCTCCGGCCGCGGAGGCCAGCATTTCCGCTCTGCGCTCAGCACAAACCCCACTTTTTTTTTCAACCCCTCTTCACTTCCTTTCACCCCAATCGCTTCGCAATTCCCGCTTTTAATGACGCAACTTTTTCTCTCGCGTAAACATGCATGAACTCCGACAAATGCTCTGAGATTTTTATTGTATTTTTGGCTTTAGAATATTGAAAATATTTTCATATTCCCATTTTTTCTTCAATTTTGCAATATTTCAATTTTTTGAATTTTTTGTATCTTCTCCATCGAGAATTTGAAATCTCAGATTATTATATCGTACAGACTTGTTCTATTTTTATCACCATAATTGAACCGTAATTGGTGTTTGATCAATTACGAGCAATTCACCGAAGAAACGAGGGTAAAATGATCACTTTTGCTCGGCATATCCCAGAAGTGTTTATGTTGAAAAATAATTAATGTTCGTGTTATCTTGTAGAGCACCCCTCGAGGCCGGTTATTTACGACGCCCAAGGCAGAGAGGTTCAGGGAGTTTCCCGATTCTTCGAGGGATACGATTTGAGACTCACCTGTCAGGTATCAGGAGGTAAGCATGCCATGAAATATTTTTAGACGGAATTGTAACTGTCAAATTTTCTTCTTCCCAATTTTTCATCAATGAACTGGTCGAGAGTATTGATCAGAATACACAACTGCAGAATTCAATGAATTCAACAGTTCTGAACTTGTGAAATATTTTGAAATAAAAACTTGAAATTAAGTATTAAAATTTCATAAATTTCATAAATTTCATAAATTTCATAAATTTCATAAATTTCATAAATTTCATAAATTTCATAAATTTCATAAATTTCATGAATTCCATCACTTTCAGAAATATAATTTTTTTTGACAATATCAGCTCTGCAAAAATTCCAGAAAAAAAAATCGGAAAATTCAAATATTTCATTTTTCCTCTCCTACATATCCCCACAGCGCCTCTGACTTTATTTAACTCAAGCAAATATTGTCATAATTGACTCGAGCATAATCATGCCCTCGGGCATGAAGAAAAAGTTACCACAGGGGATAACTGCAACTACAGACCAAGGGAAATGGAGTTTCCTACACGGAATATAAACAACTTGCATTTTCGTTTATTGTACGAGGTATGATACACGTGAAAGAAAGCTGAGAGCTTGCACGTGCTGTCCGGAAATTTCGTTTCCTGAAGGAATAGTTTCACTGCGAAATGGCAACCCCATACACTTGTGTCGGACAACGATGAATTACCATACGAATTACCGACTGTGAAGCCGAGGTGAATTTGGGGGGGGGGGGGGGACTATTTTGAGGGAATATTCTCTTCCTGATGTATGAAATGTGTTCCATGAATAAAATTGAAGTAACAATTTATTTTGTTGAAGAAAATCGGTGGATTTTTGTTTGTCAAACTCGGGCGTTTATGCATTATTGGATTATTTTTGCTACTTATTTTGCACACACAGATCCGCAGAATTTTTGTAAGGATCCACGCATCGGAGCCATTTATCTGTCTCATATAAACAATTTGTAGATGTAGCGTTGTTTCTCGGAGTCGCGCCTCGGAATAATCTAATTTGCCCGCGGGGATCCCCGAGGCAATCCAGTATTTCCCCAAATCTGATATTCAATATTTAGAGTTGAAGCGGCGTCGTGATCTTAGGTCGGTTACCTCAGATCCACGTTGTGCATTCTTCTTTCAATCCATCTGATTCCTCAATTATAAGAGGCACTCTATGTTAGGACTCGGAAATATAATTTGGATTCTGAATTCTCTGAACTACGAAGGCGCGCGCTTGTAACGGACCCCCCCCCCCAGTGGCGGGTCGGGTTCGCGTCCGGTCTGGCGCCCCATTTTCAGGCAGGAAACGTGCAGAGAAATTTGTCGCTCGGAATTTTGCCATCTCACTCTCAAACCTGAATTTCGTATTTTTGAAAAATAAATCAGGTCGAAAATTTTGATTAAAAATTTAGCGGTTAATTCCAGAAAATTACCAGCTGTAGGTAACATTACCCATGATCGGTAAAGTCATCGACCGTCGGTAATCTAATCTGCAGTCGGTAACTCAATCTACTGTCGGTAATTTAATCTACAGTCGATAAATCGGTATTCTACTCCACTAACAATTGCTTCTCCCATTCTTAATGGGCCTTTAATGAAGATGCATGATTTTTTCGTGAGGATAACTGTTTTTAATACACATTTCAGGCCGTCCAAAGCCCCTGGTAACCTGGTGGAAAAATGGTGAGCTTCTGGATAAGGATGCTGATGTACCAGAGATGTCTCGGCTCAGTGGAATATCCAGTAAATTTACAGTTAATCATCTGTTCATCGGAAAAGTCACTAGGACCTTATCGGGATCCAAGTTGGAGTGCAGGGCACAGTCAGGGCCCACGTCTAGTCCTGTAGTTAGGGAAGTTCCTTTAGATATTTATTGTGAGTATCATAAATTTAATTCTATAGAATTAAGAGAGCGCGGGTTGAAATCCCCACAATTTTGGGAAAAATTAAATTTTGAAAGAGTTAAAAATTTTTTTGAACATATTTTTTTTCGTCAACTATTTATTTTTCATTTATTATATTTTTTTCTTTATGTCGTAAACGAAATTCTCTTTCAAGCGCAACGGCCGGGCATTATCGGTGAAAAACATAATTCCGACCCTTTATTTATTATATTCGCCACGTTATCAGGTGTACTACAGCAACATTTGTATCCACATGCACATAAAAAAAACAAGAAAAATCCACCGTGAAGGAAAAAGCTTTACACCGTCGACCATAAGTGGTTTTTACACCAAGTAATCTCGTGAGGTTGATACACCTGATTTTATTCCGTCGTCTGTGGCAACGTGATATCACGGAAATAAACTTCAGTGAGCGGGGTAGGGGGATAAAGCCCGTCCTTTGAATGTTTCGGTGGCTACAAAAAAAAAAAAAAAAAAAATATTGTCCTTATTTCTCGATGTAGACAAGTATTTGTTGGTTCATTGCGAACATGATCTCTGAAATGTGAAAAATCTGGAGAGTTCGGGAGATAAACCCAAAAATTCTACCCCCATTTTTCTCCATAAACAAGTGCTTGCTTACCAATATTTGGTCCATTTGATTTTCGTTATCAAAGAGCGGTGGCTGTTGCATTTCATAAAGTAATGCAAGAATGGGAAATAGTTGGCTACGGTAGGGAACTCAGCGCCGGGATGATACGTTAATATCCTGTTGACGATATAAAATTGAGAGGACGGCAAAGGCGAGAGGAATATTAAAGAGGAAATTGCATCTGGCGGTTTTATCTCTCCACTGTTCAGCTGAAAGGCCTTGTCAGAATTTCGGTGGAGTTGAAATAAATGTTATTCGATGAAATCGTATATTTCTGGTTGTATTATTTTCTGTGTGGGTCTGCGGGAGTGTGTGTGTGTGTGATTATATGTTGTTGTGTATGTGTGGGTGTGTGCATATTATTTCATCTGGGTGTGTGTGTGTGTGTGTGTGTGTGTGTGTGTGCGTGTGTATTTATCAACAATTCTAATTATTCATAACATTATACATCTCGAACGCATATCGGAAAAAAATGTTAAATGATAAAAAAAAAATGGGGAAGTTAAAAAAATAAAAACCACGATAATAGGGTAAATTAGGTATATTGAATTGATGAATTTCCCAGAAATAAATTGCACTTTAGCGGCTCGGTTGAAGCTATCAAATACTCCTTCACAAGTAATTCTCCCAAATTTACGTATGTAAAAATACGAATAGTCATAACCAGTGGGCGCGCGGCCCGCGACGGAAATGTAAATGCGAAAAAAGGGTCACAGTGCAGCAAGCAAACGCTGGTCCATAATATTTTTATCCCACAACCCCCCCGGGGGGGAGGGCGTGGGGGACTTCCGAGAAATTCTTAAACCGACAAAGGAGAGTTTAAGAAGCACCAAAATGATGACTAGAATTTATCACACTTCCGTTACTCCTTTAACCTTTTACGTACTTGTCCCTCCCTATTTCTGAATATTTCTGTTCTCATTTCCAAAAGTTTCGAGACATCGATAAAATGTTAAGAGAGTTTTATCCAGACTATTCGCCGGAAATGAGTTATCATTTTTCCACAGTTTTGGTTAATGAAGTAGCGACTTTTTTTCGAGTACTGCAATTGTACGAAATTCCAAATATGTATATGTATATCTATATAGATGGTGTCCCACAACCGCTCATTTTAAATTGAGGAGCGGTGGGAGGGAAAGAGGGTGGTTTTTGAAGTCGAAAGTTCCTCTTCCACTTTTCTCTCCGACGCCCCGCCGCCGAGTTATTCAACATTGAAGTCGGCCAATCAGAACGCAGCTCCGCCCCCTCGACCAGTGGTTCTCACTTCAATCGCTTCAAATTGAGCGCTGCGATTTTATGCTTGGAACGTCAGCACCTGAACCCACCAGATCGGGAACTGATTTGTGACCTTGCGACCTAAAATCCCAATTTTGTTCGAGTTAAACTGATCACCACTGGTCGAGGGGGCGTGGCTGCGCTCTGATTGGTCGCACTTAAACATTGAATAACTCGGGCGGGGAGCGTCGGAGAGAAAAATGGAAGAGGAACTTTCGGCTCCAAATTTCACCCCCTTTCCACCCCTAAATCCAGAGTGGGCGACTATATATATATATATATATCCATATATATAGATATATATCCATATATATAGATATATATCCATATATATAGATATATATCCATATATATAGATATATATCCATATATATAGATATATATCCATATATATAGATATATATGTATATATCAGGGGAGGGGGGAAACCAGGAAAATAGAGTCTTTGGAGGCTTCCCTAATTTGTTAAAATAACCGATAAAACTGGTGCCAGAAGCCATAAAACTTCCCCACATTTTCTGAGATGCATCTGCAATACCAATACACCAATACACAAAATTAGACTGGGACGTCCCCCCTGGGTAAAGGAGGATCAATTGCCGAGATATTTTGCGCCAACTTTACGGGAGACGCGGCAGTCCTACATTTTCATTCAGTTTTCCCATAGTTGAGGCGGGAATAATCCCGCGGATTTGATTTGCCGTATAAATCAGTGCCACTCCTGCTTTCGATTCATCTTCGACAGAGCCACTTAATCTCTCGGTAATTCATTACTCCGACGGCTTCTGGAAATTTAATGAATCAACGTATTATCGAGTAGAGGCAGTCTTAGGAAATTTGATATTGTATTTTGCTGTAAGGACATGGAAGTAAAATATCCAAAAAATCGGGAAAAATTTTGCGGGAAATATTTTGAAAGCTTGTCCAGAAATTTTTATCCAAGAAACGTGCTCCAGAGACTGTTTCTGGAGAAAATTTCCTGTGGAAAATGCCTGGACTGAATAGCGGGGTCTTTTCGTAATCCTCAATATTTCATAATCATTCTATTTTGCTGGTATTATTGTGTTTACTCACCTGCTGGTTTCTGGTTTTCAGTGAAGCCTGTTGCAGTTAAGATACGTCTCAACGATGACTTCATTTTAGCCGGTCATCCAATAGCTGCGGTATGTGAGACATGGGGCAGCTGGCCAGCCGCAACATTGGCCTGGAGCCTGGGTACCCTAAAATTCCGTGACCCAAGTGTAGCAACAACTCAACGAAGTAATTCCACGCTGAGTAAACTTGCTCTAGTCCTTGATCGCGATGACGATGGCAAAGAGTTGAGCTGTACTGCGGTCAATCACAATTTTCCTGGTGGAGAGCTCAAAGAGATTCGTCAACTTCGAGTTGCCTGTGAGTTTATATTGCACCGAATTTTAGGGAATTTTTTTTTATAACAATTTTTACCCCTTAGGCCATTGCACAAACAATCTTGGGGGACATTGAAAAATAATGCGTTTACTCGACGGATGCGAAAGAGAAGTTGGCAATAGGATTCACTTTGTATATGTTAGAATGGTCAGCTTTAATTCGTTAATTTTTTTCAACTACCTGATCAGGTCTACCCGATTAGGTTTACCTGATAGGTCCTACCTGTTAAGGTCCACCTGATAAGGTACTACCTGATAAGGCCCTCTCTGATAAGGTCCACCTGATAAGGTCCACCTGATAAGGTCCACCTGATAAGGTCCACCTGATAAGGTCCACCTGATAAGGTCCACCTGATAAGGTCCACCTGATAAGGTACTACCTGATAAGGCCCTACCTGATAAGGTCCACCTGATAAGGTCCACCTGATAAGGTCCACCTGATGATGTCTACCTGATAAGGTCTACCTGATAAGGTCTACCTGATAAGGTCTACCTGATAAGGTCTACCTGATAAGGTCTACCTGATAATGTCTACCTGATAATGTCTACCTGATAAGGTCTACCTGATAAGGTCTACCTGATAAGGTCTACCTCATAAGGTCCATCTGTTAAGGTCTACGTGATAAGGCCTACCCGATCCAGGTGTCCTATCAGGTCTACCTGAGCAGATCTGCCCGATCATGCCTTCTTGATAAGGGCTACCTGATAAGGTCTGTCCGATAATGTCTACACGAGCAGGTCGGCCTGATCAGGTCTACCTGATAAATTATCTCAATTTTTATACCATTGTTGAGGTCAGACGACCGGGTGGAAAGATCAATTTCTAAGGATTTTATGCAGGATACGAGATCAGTTACCCGCGCAACTCGACGACAGTAGTGCATGGCTTCTCTACCGGCGAGTTTCCCTTATCAAGGGCTTCGGGGTCCGTCACGTGAACCTCTCTGTAGTCAATCAAGGCTTTTATCAATTGTGATTTTTTTATGTTTATTCAAAATTTAGGGCAAATATAACTTCTCATTCCTCGCCAATGTTATTATTATTTCAGATTTATCTTCAGTAATTGTAGCTATAAAATTTTCTCTCGCCTGCCCTAAAATTTCCACACAGTGCAAATAGGACCAATTTTTAGAAAGCAATTTTTTCCCCCTTCGGCGATGGACCAAACAGAGCAAAACCCTGGGTGAATCGAAAAATAATCCGTTTACTTGACTGATTTAATTTTTGCAAAACGCTAGCAATTCCAATAATGAAAGAAGAAAGATGGAAAAATAGAAATAAAAATTGGGGGTGAGGTGGGGATGGGGGGGAGGATTGGAAAATGGATGGGGCAATGCGGCGAGTGGACTTTACTTTTACGCTTGTGAGCTATAATGCCTCCGGGAATATAGACTTCAAAGCATTGGGTTAAAGGGTGGAGTGGGATGGTGAGGCGGAGAGCCATTTACCTTCGGCCAATTTCATCCACCAACGAGTGTTGGTGGCCTAAAATTTGCCGGATCGGTGGCCAGTAGCTGTCCCCTGCCAATTCGTGACATTTTACCTTGATGAGGGAACATGGGCAAATTCAATTACTTCGATCCAAGGTAGAGGTTTTTTTTTCGCAATCAGGGGCGCTAATAATGCAGACATAATTTGATGAATTTTGGGAATTTTTAGGTTCGTCAATTTTTGCGATAGGGCGATGTCCCAGTTTTCCACTGGGACAGTCTTTCTTCAACATGGTTTGGTTTTGATTGCCAATTTTTTTGTGTTATTTTGCTCACCCTTTTATTCTTCAATCAGTGAAGTTTTGTGAAGTAGATGACGTGTTTTGCTCGAATTGTTTTCGACAAAACTTAAGTCAGTGGAATTTGCTACTTGAGGGAAAAATTTGAAATTCTTCTGTTTCAATTTCCTTCTCGGCCACAACTGTTGTTTATTAAATGTATAATCCTGGGAACAAGAATTAGGGAAGTTTGTCCTGTTGGATCAAACTCCTCGGTGTTTCACAAATGTACTGCTGTATCCCCTTGTCCATTGAGTACGAGCGAGAGGAAACAAAGTTGAAACCCAACCAACTACGCTAGCGTCCAATGGTACTTGAGGGACCATAGTGCAATTTCATGTCAGACCGCCGCATTCATAAATTGGTTAGAACTCAGTAGAGACGTTAGCTCCGTACGATTTGATGCTATCTCATCATGTTGGATATCCTTGAGGATTGTGGTACACCGAAACTCGCAGAGTTGAAAATTCCAGGGCTCTGGGAAGCAGTATCAAATAAGAAACATTGGATGACAATTCGAGATTGAATATTGGGGTATTTACCACTCTTGGGAGTTTTTTAATGTCTGCAGATTTTCCAAGTTTTTGGAAATTTTCATTTTTTTTTTTAATTTTGAATCTTTCAAAAATTTTGGAATTTTTGAAAATGTTGATTTTTTTTTAAAATTCTGAAGTTTTTGAAAGTTTTGAAATTTTTGCGAAATTTGAAATTTTTGAAATTTTTGAAATTTTTGAAATTTTTGAAATTTTTGAAATTTTTGAAATTTTTGAAATTTTTGAAATTTTTGAAATTTTTGAAATTTTTGAAATTTTTGAAATTTTTGGAATTTTTGAAATTTCCGGAATTTTGGAAATTTTTGAAATTTTTGAAATTTTTGAACTTTTTGAAATTTTTGAAATTTCTGAAATTTTTAGATTTTTCTAAATTTTTGGATTTTTTGAAATTTTTGAAATTTTTGAAAATTCTGAATTTCTTGTGATTTCGAAAAGCTTTATTTTTATCAAATTCCAGTCAATTGTAAGAGGTCGCTTCAGAGTGCAATGCCATCTTAACTACAGCACCCATAAATTGCTTCGAATTCAGTGGAGACGTTATCTGTGGTATGATGCTATCTCATCACGTTAGATGTCCTTGAGAATAGTGGAGCTCCGGGAGTTGATAATTTCCCCGGTCAGGGGGATAGCATTAAATTCAAACCATTGTCCAGGACAAGTTGCAATATTGAAATTTCTAAAATGTCTAAAAAAGTAAAATCCCTGAACCTCGAAATTTTTTTCAACATTTCGTAATTTGCAAAATCGTTTAAAATTCCCCAATTTCCCTCGTCAAAACTCTCCCCAATCCTCAATCCATAATCTTCCCTTATTCACCCACCAATGCTATTTCAATTAAAAAAGAAAAACATTCAATAATTGCTCATCGAGATTAAAAGTCCAAGGAATCTAGTTTCATCCTCTGCGAAAGTTTTCTCAAAGTCGATGCGAGGAATAGCAATGAGCCAATCGTTTCTTTGCGGATGTAACCAGCCGGTCGACCTCAATTCAACTAGAGTCAATTAATTGGCTTGTTTGGACAGCCGTTGCAGTTTCCTTCCGCTTTGGATTTTCAAGAGGGTCACACTGACGACGATACTTTGAAATGGAATTCTCCCCTGTCCCTTTTCTTTTCGCTAAAGTAGAGAACGACTGCTTTGCAAAATGTACGAAACGATCTTCCAAAAACTTTCTAGTCAGACCAGTGCCTGTTCAAGGAAAAGTCCTTTCCTAGTATCGACAGATCGTTCGACTACATTTCCGGAATGTTTGCATTGCTCCATGTTTTCGCCAAGATATTGACAGTTATTTCATGAGAAACTTGTCATGCATCCTGGAATAAGCTGGCTAATTTCGTCAAACCATTTTTCCTGAAAAGAGCCTAGGTTCCTAGGGCAGTTATGTATTGGTCGTCTTTGGAGCATATCCGTATTTTTCAAGAAATTATTTTTTTTTTTCGTTTGAAAACATTCGATATATTTTCGTTGGGTACGAAGCGATCGTCGAAAAACTTTTTAGTCTGACGACTGGGTTTTCATGGAAAAGTCCTCTGGCAGTATCGACAGAACCATCGACTACATTTCCGGGATGTTCTCATTCGGACCTGGGCCCATGTTTTCGCCAAGATCGTTTGCATTTCGTTGGTAAAAGCCGAGCTAGACTGAAAGTATTGGGGGGGGGGGGGGGGGGGTATCGGATGTGGACGTCATCTCCATGAAAATTCTCAATAAATGCGGGGGTGGATGGAGAAAGTCGGGCAGATGAAATTTTCCAGGTGAGCATCGTCGTGCTATTTTCACTATCACAAGTTTCGGAAAAATGATTCAATTTTGCTGGAGTGAAAATATTTGAAGAAATGGGCAAAGTACTATAGGTTTCAATGCAATTGTAATGAAATGAGCGGTTTATTTCCATAGTTGGTGATTGTAGTTCATAAAATGCATGTACATACACACACCCATCTGCATCCACCCAGTGACCCATCCACCCTCCCACCCACTCACTCAACCTCCCACCCACCCACCTACCCAACCTCCCACCCACCCTCCCATCCACAATCACCCACCCACCCACTCACTTACCCACCCACCCACCTAGCCACCCACCCACCCACTCACCCACCCTCCCATCCACAGACGCCCACTCACCCTCCCACCCACTTACCTACCCACCCTCCCACCTACTCACCCTCCCACCCACCCACCTACTCACCCTCCCACCCACCTACTCACCCTGCCACCCACTTTCCCATCCGCCAACCCACAGTCACCAGTCAACCCACCCACGGTCACCCACACCCACACCCACACAAAAACGCATCAGGAGTATGTCTAAAAACTTTAAAGTACCATCCTCCCAGGAACTGACTGGCCCGAAATCCAAATATAATTATTTCTCAAAGTTGGTAAAAAGTCGAAATAACGCGTGTTTCTCCACTCAGCCGACGCGACTTTTATTACATCTGACGACAAAAAAAATGTCTTGGATGACACTGTTTTAATTAAGGTCGTAAGTTCAAGCGATCTCAACCACGGAGAGCATTCGCCCGACGCCTCGTAAACTCGTTGGAATAATCCCTGAAAGTAACCGTCTGCAAAACGGCAAATTCAATTACCAAGAACTCGCCGCCAGCAATTAATGCTGCTTCACGCTCTCGATATTATTTCATTTTTCACCCACTTATTTTTTACGTACTCTATAGTTGTATGGTGCTCCATCACAATCAATCTTTCTTTTTTCTCCATTTTTCTCTGCTTTCTCATTCTTCATGAGTGTCGTTATTCATCTTGCATTTCCATTTCAATTCCCCCGAGTTTATTAACACTTTCAGTGTGCAAGCAATTAGCGATACTTCGATATTCTCCAGTAACGATCTGCTTCTTGCCCGCGCAATTGGATGGAAGTAAAGGGTGAAAGTGGATTGTTAATGCTAGATCAATCAATAATTAGTGTAATAATTCGAAAAAAAAAATCTGAATGTTCCGTAACCTAAAATCTTCTTTCAGATTCTCCAATTGTTGACGCTCACATTGCAGCTGGTTACATTCTGGAGTCGTTGCGCGAAGGCGATGACCTCAAATTGATCTGCAATGTTCAGAGCAATCCACCACCCAGCGAAATCATCTGGTTCCATAATGTGAGTCCACTGAGTAAATACACTGATATCCGCATGAGCATAAAAAACTGTTGACATGGCACATCCATTATCAGTATTGATAAATTGACCCGCGGGGAAAATTAATCTATAAATGTAGAAATCTTGTCTATGAACTTTTTGGCTCAGAGAGCTATCAAAATTCGCCTCGAACTAAATTTGTAGGTCTCATGTTGCCCTAAAAGAAGGAACCCTCGGGAGGCAAGGCCGGGCGGGAACCTAACCCGCTGCGGGTCGTGGGCTCCATCATAGGTGCCCGCCATCGTAAAAGATCGTAACGGTCGTGCTTACGTGTGTGCTATCGGTGGTTCCCACAAAATGAGACCTCAAGGCCGGGCGGGAACCTAACCCACTGCGGGGGGTGGGTCCCATCATAGGTGCCCGCCATCGTAGGGGTGGCTGGAGGTTTACCCTGTGTTTAGAAATACGATCGCCTAAATGGCGAAAGCCGGTCCCAGCTACGTGGATGGGTGTCCGGTAGGGCTTTCGAAGAAATGCTGAACAGCGGTTATCGCGGAGGGTGAGCAGGGGGGAGGGTCGGAGGGGAAAAACACTCACTGACATTACGCAAAAAATGAAAATTTAAAACCTACATTATTGAATAATAATAATGACATTCAATAGCCCCATTATCTACAACGCACGTGCTCCAGTGCATTTTTCCTTGAATATGCTCCATCGTGGTTTTTCCACTTTTCTTCGTTTTTTTATTATTATTATTTTCCCTCTTGTCTTCCTCACAAGCACTCGCTCACCCTCCCACCCTACCCACCCTCCCCAAGCTCTATTTACTCAACTGTCTCGCATTTTTGGCCACCATCTCTCTTCCGCCGTTGCATTAACCACCGCGTATTTCGCGTAAGCACAAAATGAAAAAGTACTGGAGGTAATAAAAGATGAATTAAACAAAAAATTTGATATTTAATAATGCAGAGGGAACAATCTTGCGATTCGCAAGAAGTAAAGTGAGGGTATTTTATTATGCTGGCAACAGTGAGATTTGTGCGATGAAATAAAATGGTCAATTATCAGTGGGCTATGAGAGTGGATTTTAATGGAAAGACGAGGCATTATGAGATTGTCGTCAGTTTGTTGAGGGAAATTTTGAGAACTTGCATAATGCAATTTCAGGACTCGAAATTGTTAATGCGACAATTTTCCAAATTTGGATGGGTTTGCACTTTTTTTTTGCAAATTTTTGGTTTTTGAGAGTTTTTCAATTTTGGAAATTTTGGAAAGGTTCGGAAAATTTTTTAAAATTTGAAAAATTTGAGAACATTTGGAAAATTTTGGGAAATTTTGGAGATTTTTCTGGAATTCTTGAGTTTCAAAATTGTGGAATTTTTGAAATTTTGGAGATTTTAGGAATTTTGGGAATGTTAGAAATTTTGAAAATTTTCTGGATTTTCTCAATGTTTGAAATTCGTAAAATTGAAGAAAAATCTTGAACATGAGATTTGTGAGATAAACTGAAAGGTTTAATTATGGGTGAGGAAGACCACGCGCGTTTTAATGAAAATAAGGAGGATTATGAAATTCTCAGTAATTTGTAAAGTGGCCATTTGCTTCAAGGTGCTCCGTAAAAACTTGGATTTTTTATGGTTGTGAGGTAAGTTGCGTCCTTGCGGATGGGCCATCAGTCATAGCCAAGGAGCCCATTGGGAATTCACGGAAAATTTAACACGTGCATAGAAAATGATCATCCGCAGTGGGAGTTATGATTGCTAAATTGTGGAGGAAATACGGTAAATGGAGTAACAAAAGTTTTTAACGCCTGAAGACAAACTGGGGACGATTTTTCCAGTGATAAATTGGCGGATTAAATCGTAAAATATATTTCCGAAAAATAACACGTCATTCAGGTTAGATAGAGCGGCGCATCATAACTCTTTATTTATCATAATTCTTAATTCTCGGTAGGCGCTTGATCCAGAAAAAATTCTAGCAAAAGTTTAAAAATTGTGGAAAATTGGATACATTGCGAAATCGGAAAAAAAAAATTCAAAAAATTCCCCAAAATTTCCCAAAATATCTAAAATATCCAAAAATCTACACAATTTCCAAAAATTCCCAAAATTTCCAAAATTTCAAAGATTTTCAAAAATTTGAACAAGCCAAAAAATTTAAGCATTAAAAAAAATTCGACAAATATGAAAACTTTGAAAAATGCAAGAATTCCCAAAAATTTCAATAACACAAGAACTAAATACGGCAAAATCCCAGAGCATTGGTAGAAAAAAATCCATTTCGCATGGGATTGTCTACGGGACAGTCGGAAAACTAAGAGTACGGAATAAATAAGTAAAAAAAAGAGTTGTAAAAAGGCAAGTTTGGAGGAGGACTTTCCGGACCATAAGCAGTGCTACTTTGTATTCCCGGAGTGAACAAAGCCAAAGTCTCGTTGAGTGTCTTGGCGCGCCGCTGCCGACCATCTTCCTCGTTAAGAGTACCTTCTATACGTACCCAGTATCCTTAATCCCCGTCTGGACCTCTGCTCTCTCGACGGCTGCTAGTCTTGGAGAGAAAATCGCGACTAGTCTCCTTTCTAACCAAACCTCAACCGTGCAGAATTTCGTGTACTTCCGGTTGAGAATCTACACTCCCTTTGATCATTTCACCCTGCGATTTCCTCTTGTAGAGTATGAGGGCATGACAGATAGAGTTGTTTCCGTCGAATTTGGGTCGACAAATTGAAATTAATTTTTTTCGATTTTGGCCAAATTTAACATTGGGGTCTTATGGGGAGGCAAACTTAATTTTTTTAAAATTGAATTTTTGACCCCGTGTGCGTTGATACTATCCACTAGGAACCCCTAGAAGATATTTCCGTCGAATTTGGGTCGAAAAAGTCAAATTAATTTTTTTCGATTTTGGCCAAATTTAACATTGGGACCTTATGGGGAGGCAAACTTAATTTTTTTTAAATTGAATTTTTGGCCCCGTGTGCGTTGATATTATCCACTAGGAACCCCTAGAAGATATTTCCGTCGAATTTGGGTCGAAAAAGTCAAATTAATTTTTTTCGATTTTGGCCAAATTTAACATTGGGACCTTATGGGGAGGCAAACTTAATTTTTTTAAAATTGAATTTTTGGCCCCGTGTGCGTTGATACTATCCACTAGGAACCCCTAGAAGATATTTCCGTCGAATTTGGGTCGAAAAAGCCAAATTAATTTTTTTCGATTTTGGCCAAATTTAACATTGGGGTCTTATGGGGAGGCAAACTTAAATTTTTTAAAATGGGATTTTTGGCCCCGTGGGCGTTTATACTATCCACTAGGAACCCCTAGAAGATATTTCCGTCGAATTTGGGTCGAAAAAGTCAAATTAATTTTTTTCGATTTTGGCCAAATTTAACATTGGGACCTTATGGGGAGGCAAACTTAATTTTTTTAAAATTGAATTTTTGGCCCCGTGTGCGTTGATACTATCCAATAGGAACCCCTAGAAGATATTTCCATCGAATTTGGGTCGAAAAAGTCAAATTAATTTTTTTCGATTTTGGCCAAATTTAACATTGGGACCTTATAGGGAGGCAAACTTAATTTTTTTAAAATTGAATTTTTGGCCCGTGTGCGTTGATACTATCCACTAGGAACCCCTAGAAGATATTTCCGTCGAATTTGGGTCGAAAAAGTCAAATTAATTTTTTTCGATTTTGGCCAGATTTAACATTGGGGTCTTATGGGGAGGCAAACTTAAATTTTTTAAAATTGATATTTTGACCCCGTGTGCGTTGATACTATCCAATAGGAACCCCCAGAAGATATGTCCGTCGATTTTGGGTCGAAAAATTGAAATTAATTTTTTTCGATTTTGGCCAAATTTAACATTGGGGTCTTATGGGGAGGCAAACTTAATTTTTTTTTAATTGAATTTTTGGCCCCGTTTGCGTTGATACTATCCAATAGGAACCCCTAGAAGATATTTCCATCGAATTTGGGTCGAAAAAGTCAAATTAATTTTTTTCGATTTTGGCCAAATTTAACATTGGAACCTTATGGGGCGGCAAACTTAATTTTTTTAAAATTGAATTTTTGGCCCCGTGTGCGTTGATACTATCCTATAGGAACCCCTAGAAGATATTTCCGTCGAATTTGGGTGGAAAAAGTCAAATTAATTTTTTTCGATTTTGGCCAAATTTAACATTGGGACCTTATGGGGAGGCAAACTTAATTTTTTCAAAATTGAATTTTTGGCCTCGTGTGCGTTGATCCTATCCACTAGGAACCCCTAGAAGACGCTCCCGTCGATTGTGGGTCGAAAAAGTCAAATTAATTTTTTTCGATTTTGGCCAAATCTAACATTGGAACCTTATGGGGAGGCAAACTTAAATTTTATGAAATTGAATTTTTCCATTTTTGAGGATATATAAATCGCAGTATATTGTTGTTCATGTTATTTGAAAAATTTAATGTAAAATAGTAGAGATTATTTGAATTTTTTCCGAGAGCCCTATTTCATCGGTAGATACCATTATTTCCCCCGAATACTCCGCGGGTTGTCAACGCTGCTTTGATCATGAAGTCTACTTTAAATTCCGCAAAAAGTCTAATGAACTAGTGATGGCGGAGATAAGCCAAATGTCTTCCCAGAATTAAATCCCATTTATCACCTCAGATTGGGCCACAATGGCTCATTTCTCGCGAGAACATGTATCCTAATTATTCCCGTCACAAGTCTAATTTTCAAAGTCGTTCCTATTTTCTCGTCAACTCGACGTGAAATTCTGACTTTCAGCGGATGATAAACGGATGGAAAAAATGGGAAACCTCTGTCACCTTAGGCGCGAAATTTCAAAGACAATGTTTCATTAATTTTTCTGAATAGAACTCGCAAATTTTCCGTAATTGGGAAATTCGTTGGAGTTTATCCTCTTCTAATTATTAATTATCAATTAGCTATTCCCAATTCAAAATGCTCGCGCACAGTACGGATTCACCATTTGGTGGAATGTCTTTTAAAATTCCACGTAACAGGTGAAATGGTCTGCATGAAAGGTTGTGACGTGAATATGACAAGCCAGCTTTTTTCCGCCCCTGTTTCGTTTTTTTTTTAGTGTGATCACGGTTCGTTGATGTCAACCCTTACGTCCCTCATACCTCACGCTCCATTCGTGAGGCTCGCGGCCCATTAGGTAGTCAACTCCCTCGTGAAGTTTAGTTTCGGCCGAGTCATAGACCAACATAATGCCAAATATTTATCTCTTGGAGTACGGAGAACTCGAGCGGGTAATGGATAAGCACTTCTGGATGAAGGATATGTCAAGTGTGTACCGGTCCACGGGGAAATGGATAATCACGGCATTAAGGGAGATCGCTCTTAAGGCCGTCAGCCGCCCGGCGGGGGGGGGGGGGGGGGGGGGGGGGGGGGGGGTGGGTGAGTGGGTGGAGGAAGTAAATGGCAGTCGAGAGTGGGTAATGGTTTTCGGCAAATACGGAAATTTGTCACTCTCAATTTTTCGAATTCTAAAAATCAGAATCAATTTTCCACAAGGCGAAATTAAATTGAGTAATTTCAGTGGTCTCATGCATTATGAACATTGAAAATGGGAAAAATTTTTAACTTCAAGAATTAATGAATGACCTATAACCAGAAAACGGAGCCAAAGGTCGGAAAAAGGTCCTCCGGTTACGTTAAATTCCCGATCCTTGAGAGCCCCGAGAATATAAAAGCCAACTCATTGTGCGTGAAAATCCGAGGGATATGGGGACATTACTCTCTTACTCCCATTTTATTCAATATTTTTACTTCCCCATATTTTTCTTTTTCCTTTTTTTTTATATTCTGTCCAATTTACATTTCACCATTGTCGAGGTACGGAAGTTTTATTCATTTCGTAATGCAAATGTGGCTGCATGAATTTTATCTTACTAACTTGAGGATGATTTGGAAATATTCGTCGCTGAAGGGTGACAATTTTTATTCTTCCCTTTTTTTTTATTTCCCCCCTCGACCCCCCCGCGCACCCCCTGAAAACGTAAAATGGTTGATGTTAGAGGATATAAAAATCTCGGAAGAATACGTGACTGAGTGCCAAAGCCATTTCCAACGCTCGATAAATTTTACGCTGCGTAGACTACGGTAAAAATTCGTACGATATGAAGGCGTCAATTCCTATGTTACTTGGGGGAAAAATTTGGCGAATGGCGGGAAAATTGAATTTTTCATGGGGGCAGAATTGGCAATTTTATGGTGTCTGTTGTATTGTTATGAGAAAAAAAATTTCAAAATTTTTAACAGTAAATTGTCAGCCACATACGGCCACCCACCCACCCACTTTCTCACTCACAGACAGCCAGCCACCCACCCACCCCCTCACCCACAGCCAGCCACCCACCCACCCACTCTCTCACCCACAGGCAGCCATCCGCCCACCCCTCACCCACAGACAGCCACCCACCTCCTCACCCACAGCCAGCCTCCCACCCACCCCCTCACCCACAGACAGCCACCCACCCACCCACTCATCCACTGACTGCCACCCAATCACCCACAGACCCCCACCCACATGCAGTCAGCCACCCACCCACCCAGAGACAGCCCCCCAACCACCCACCCACCCACTTATTAAATTTCAGACAGTTCATATGCTTTCATAATTCTTATTTTTACCTCGTTTGCCCATTTGCGTTGTTAGGCGAGCATTCCCGAGATGCATTGCCGCCCTTTTCCTTTGTAAAAAGAATAGTTGAGTAGTTTTCATAACTCCCAGATTTTTTGTACTTTATTCCATATTCCTTTGAGGCATACTCTGGATATACTGGAGATGCTAGTCATTTCAATATGCCAATTCTCCATCACAAAATTATTAAACTGGTAAATTGACTATGGAGCGACTTTGCAATTGCTTTTTGTATTATTCAAATTTTGGAAATTTCTGCAAATTTTCAATATTTGAAAATTCTGAAACTTTTGACATTTTCAATTTCCTTTGGAATTTTTGGAAATATGTTGAAAATTTTAGAGGATAAGTCACATGTAAATAATTCGAACGAATGGCCCTCAAGATTTTGACATTTCTGATTATTCCACTGACGCCTCCGTCCCTGTCAGACAGTTATTAAATTTCATTTTTGATGATAAAATAATTTTACGATTCTGGGAATTTTTGGTCGTATCTCTCGATGGCAACAGCCATTTGTGAAATTGCTCGTAATCCGTCCAGCGGCAATCCATCATTCTATGGTGGGACCTATTATTCAAATCCACTGGCGACATGATGACAAATATTTCATAGCCAAATGGATGCTAGACGGATTGGTACAGATTTCTCCATCTGGATGCTGTTGGACAAGATTTTCACGTTCAGATTATTTTCATTTATATTGGTGCGTCATGGAGCACTCAGATCAAATAATTTGATCATGAGAAATCGTTAATACACCCATCCACCCACATACCCCCCTCCTCTCTCACCAATTAACGTATCTATCCCCCTCCCCTCCAGCCCCCTCCCCTCTAGCCACCCACCCACTCACTCACCAACCCACTCAGGCACCCACCCACCCACCGACCCACTCACCCACCCACCCACCCACTCACCCACCCACTCGCCTACCCATCCACCCAGCCTCCCATCCACCCACTCACCTACTCACCCACCCACCCACTCACCCACTCACCCACCCACTCACCCACCCACTCACCCACCCACTCACCCACCCACTCACCTACCCATCCACCCAGCCTACCGTCCACCCACCCACTCCCCCACCCACCCAGCTACCCACACACATACAAATTATGGAGAAGGATTATAGACAGTTCCAAATATGCATACGTGGTCCCCGACAAAGCACCCCTATGTACCATGGTGAATTTTCATGGGGAGAGAATATCCTAAGCTGGTGAGAACCCATCTGGGCCAATAAGCTGTGAAGAGATGCAAATAATGTCCTAGAATTTGCTAAAGTGACTTGTGCTTGATATTCCGTCACACTGAGAATGATAAAATAACGCTTATCGCTTCATGAATTTCCAGGACACTCGACTGGAGCATGACGTTGTGACGGGTATCCTGATAGCCTCCAACACATTGACAGTGAGGGTCTTGAATCTTGGACATGCGGGAGAGTACACCTGTTACGCTCGGAATAGAGTTGGTGAGGGGCGTAGTGTGCCGCTTCGAATTCACATGAAGTGTGAGTATTGTAAAAGTAGGAAGAAAAGCAAATGCAGATACGCTTTCATTCAATTGTTCAAGAAATTGGCAAATTAACAAATAGAGTGATTCATTGATTGAGTGGAAGAGTATTAATGCTTCATTACTAGAACTTGTCTAACTTGTCTAACTTGCCTAACTTGCCTAACTTGTCTAACCTGTCTAACTTGCCTAACTTGTCTAACTTGCATAACTTACCTAACTTGTCTAACTTGCCTAACTTGCATAACCCGTATAACTTGTATAACTTCTATAACTTGTCCAACTTCTATAACTTGTCTAACTTGTCTAACTACAACAACAAATTTTCTAGAGCTAGTCAGCAATATTGATTAATTTGTTGTTTTGTTTCACAACAGTTGCGCCTAGATGTCGCCTTGGTCTCGAGTCAACAGACATTCCCATAGATTTTGGAGAATCTGTCAAGCTCTACTGCGAGGTAGAGGCGTTACCCAGTGATACAGTGAGATTCTCCTGGACTTTCAATGGAACGCAAGGGGACGTACTTCCAATTCAAAATTCCAAGCCCAGAAATCAGGGTGTCACCAGTGTCCTGGAGTACACGCCCCTAGTAGACAGCGATTACGGTACCCTAGGATGCTGGGCAAGCAACAGCATCGGAAGACAGCAAATGCCTTGCATATTCAACATCATCCGAGGCAGTGAGTACTTTTATTACTCCTCCGAACTTGGGTCTTTAGCATTTTACCGGAGATCATGAATTTTGGTATCCATTATTCAACGATTTAAGTGAATGCTCTAATTAAAGGGATGAAGGGAGGGGTAACCTGGTGATAGTGAGCGATTTGGATTTTTTTATGAATTGCGACAAATTGAACTACTTTGCAGGATTAAGGAGATGTGGGTATGATCCTACATGACTTAAAAGTATCGTGTCAGAAGAAGAAAAAATAAAGATAAATTAAATATGGAGAAAGAAGAAAATTCCGATAGTCGGGGTCGAGAGACGAGAGACGAGAGACGAGAGACGAGACGAGACGAGACGAGAGACGAGAGACGAGAGACGAGAGACGAGAGACGAGAGACGAGAGACGAGAGACGAGAGACGAGAGACGAGAGACGAGAGACGAGACGAGACGAGAGACGAGACGAGACGAGACGAGAGGAGACGATAGACGAGAGACGAGACGAGACGAGACGAGAGACGAGACGAGACGAGAGGAGACGATAGACGAGAGACGAGACGAGAGACGAGACGAGAGACGAGATGAGAGACGAGACGAGAGACGAGACGAGACGAGACGAGACGAGACGAGAGATGAGACGAGACGAGACGAGAGACGAGCAAAGAGACGAGAGACGAGCAAAGAGACGAGAGACGAGCAAAGAGACGAGAGACGAGAGACGAGACACGAGAGACGAGAGACGAGACGAGAAGAGAGACGAGAGACAAGCAAATACATTTTTTTGCAATATAAAACAATCAGAGTGGTACTTGAAAAGCAAAGGCCTTCTGAGTATCTGCTCTTTTACGTAAGAAGCCCAAAGTACTTGAGAACTTAGTAGTACAGGCTCTGGCTTTTGGCTTGAGAATTCATGCAGGAGAGAACCGACGCTATCACTTCAAGGGGGGGGGCGGGCGGGGGAAGGGGTAAAGTAAAGAGAGTGAAGAAGGGGTGAGGCTGCGATTCCGGCTGGTTATACGGGGGTCGTAATTCGCTCCGACTTTGCAGCAATGTAGTCGATTTAATCGGGTAGAACAACCGCTCTGGCCAAGTGTCGAGAATCGAGTAACTCTGGTTCGGCCACTTCTGGTTCTTGAAACTAACTCCACGACTCGACCAGATACACACGTGATCTTCCAGGGCCGAATTACGAACTAAAGTAATTTAGTTTGGGGGAAATTTGGCATCTAAACAACCAGATGAAACCAAGTGTATGATCAATTTGGGGGAGAACTACATTGGTGCTTTTTTATTCCGAAATTTTGGGCAATTTGGGACAATTTTGGAAATTTGCAATACTGCCAATTTCCAACTTTTGGAAGGTTTTCGAAATTTTCATGGAATTTGTGGCATTTTTAAAATATTTTACTCGTTACTTTTTTTGTTTGTTTTTGATTCAGAATATTTTGGATAGTCGAAATTTTTAGAGATTTTAGAAATGTTTATTTTTGTGAAATTTTGGAAATTTATGAATTTTTATTGAAAAAATTGGAAACGATGAAATTTCTGAAAATGTTGCCTTTTTTCAGAAGAATGAAATTTTTGCAATTTTCAGAAAATTTGGAAAGTTTTAGAATTTTTCGAAATTCGAAAATTGCAAAAATTTCCGAAATTTCCGAGGTAAGGAGAATTCTAATTACCTAAAGTTTGTTATTTGAAACTCTGTAATCTTCTCTTTGAAGTGGACTGCATAAGTTTTAACTGCTGATTAAGGGGCTGACATCCATGTAATAAAGTAGTTTCTACTTTCGCGGATGTTTTTATTGACTTTCTAATGTGATTACACTAGTTTATCCTTTGGGATTGTACCGGAGCTAATTTAATTGAACTCTAGGGAACAGTTACTCGGGTCTATTTCTGTACACCCAAAGCAAAGGCAATTTGAGACCTTCGGCCTCAATTGGAAATCTTTTCAATTATCAATTTCAGAATTGAACAAATGGCGTTTTTCAAGGCAGCGGAGATATGAATTCAGACGTTTTAATGTTCAAATAATATGTCGTTTCCGTCAATGAAATTCTCAAAAACTGAAATTAAATTTCTCGCCCCTCACCCACCCACTTATTGACCCTACCACTTATCCGCCCACTTATTCACCCAGCCACCCAACCGCCCACCTATCCACTCATCCACACACTCACCCACCCATCCACCCACCCACCCATCCACCCACTCACCCACCCACCCACTCACCCACCCACCCACTCACCCACCCACCCACTCACCCACTCATCCACCCACCCATCCACCCACCCACCCATCCACTCACCCACCCATCACTCACCCACCCACCCACTCATCCGCCCGTTCACCTATATACCCACTCACCCTCCCGCCCGCCCACCTATTCACCCACAAACACACACGCAGCCATACATATGTCACATAAAATACTAAACGAATTTGATAGTCATCAGGGTACTTCGTGTTTTTCAGACATTTCCATCCCCAACGTAGTGGTATCGGGGGTTCAAATACAAATCTATTGAAGTATGCCCAAAGCTTTCTATTCTCCAAAATCATCAATTGTCGATCACCTCAATTCTCAACTTAATTTCTTACATCGGCCCCTCTTCTGGAATCGAACCATGGAAACTCACTGCTCTCCATCACAATTCAATCACCCCCTGAGAGTAAAGTCCACACCCTCAGACAACACATAGCCGTAATATATACTTGATCAGCGTAAGATTCTTGTGCTTGGCACAACATTCAATGAAGGCCCTGGCTTCATTTTCCAGCGTTCCTCGCTTGTGTACACAGTGCAAGAGGGGGAGAGGGAAAGAGAAAGGGAGATGGAGGTCTCTCGAGTGCTCACCCTTTCATGCGCTTGGCCAACGAGGTTTTCCCGTGCAAACACATCCTAGCTGGGATTCTAATGGCCGGAGTAGTTCATTTTTTTCCAGCTCTGTTGAACTTTTCTTCATGTTTGATATAATTTTACTATCAACGCATTTTAGCAATCAGTACCGCCATTTCCTTCCGTTTGGAATACATTTCAATTAATAACTTCCAATTTCAAAAATTGCAAAAATTTCAAAAATTTCAAAAATTTCAAAAATTTCAAAAATTTCAAAAATTTCAAAAATTTCAAAAATTTCAAAAATTTCAAAAATTTCAAAAATTTCAAAAATTTCAAAAATTTCAAAAATTTCAAAAATTTCAAAAATTCCAAAAATTTCAAAAATTTCAAAAATTTCAAAAATTTCAAAAATTTCAAAAATTTCAAAAATTTCAAAAATTTCAAAAATTTCAAAAATTTCAAAAATTTCAAAAATTTCAAAAATTTCAAAAATTTCAAAAATTTCAAAAAATTCAAAAATTTCAAAAATTTCAAAAATTTCAAAAATTTCAAAAATTTCAAAAATTTCAAAAATTTCAAAAATTTCAAAAATTTCAAAAAGTTCAAAAATTCCAAAAATTTCAGAAATTTCAAAAATTTCAAAAAATTCAAAGATTTCAAATTTTTAAAGAAGCCTTTCAGACAGTTAGAAAATTTTAATTAAATTGCCAAATTGTTTTTGCCTGACCATTTTTGGCAGTCACTGCTAAATACCAAAGTTGTACCTGGATAAGAAAGTTGGGAAACGAGTGGGGTTGTGGCTTAGCATGAAGACTCTAGTAGTATATCAGCTACTCGTGAGTTTCTAGTTTCATTTTGAAACTCTACTTGTAAATCTCCCTTCGACCAAAAGTTATACGTCCAGGGAGAATTACCACCCGGTTAAGCATGAACATCACCACCGACAAAAGACGTCCTGATAACGTGCTGCACGCGTAAGGCTTTTAGCGCTTTTGAATGGACGCATTGCAAAGTGAAACTTGAAGCTATTTCCCACTGTGCAACTTCATGAGGCATTTGGTTATTTAATACGCTTGAGTAATTACTATCACGACTGGACCTCTGCTCGTGGCAGTGAGAGACGTCTGCATAATGAACACAAGAGATCATTTCGTATTTTCTAGTGACATATATACTTTCTTGGAGCAGATTAAAACTTGAGCTTGCACCAGCTAAACATCATAATTTCTCTCTCTCGCCATTATCAAAATTCCATTCTCAATTACAGAATAATCGACGCTACTGTTGCTCCAAGAACCCTAGCATGCAATTCCCCATTTTCATGGGCTAGCAGAACATGATACCATCGTGGTACCATCATGGTACCATCATACACACAACTCCACATACTATACAAAATCACATAATCCAACCCAATCCGCTTTCGGTTTAGAATTTCGGCATCGAACCACAAATCCAATAACTAAAAAATTGAAAAAAAGTTTTTGAAAAATTTGAAAAAATCTCCAAATTTTGAAATTGAAAATTTTCAAAATTTTCCAAATTTCAAACATTTTTGAAAATCGCAATTTTACAATTCCCAAAGATGGCGATGTTGTCAAAAAGTGAAAATTTTGCCAAATTTTCCGAATTTCCAAAATTTCCAAAATTTCCAAAATTTCCAAAATTTCCAAAATTTCCAAAATTTCCAAAATTTCCAAAATTTCCAAAATTTCTAAAATCTTCAAAATTCTCAAAATTCACCATAATTTTTTAAATCATCACAATTTTGTATACTCAATTGCAAAATAATGGACGTTATTTTTTCCCCCCCAACATCTCGGGCATTCAATTCCCTATTTTCATGGGTTAGCGAAACATGTCTGGTATAGTCATATACACAACTCTGTACATAGCGTAATCCATTTGAATCCTCTTTCGGTTTAGAAATTTCGCCTCGAAATTCTCGAGCGAGAACCCGGGAGTATTCACCACTGCATTTTACCCATTCATTTTCCCAGCCCCCCCCCCCTCCCCCATTCAAACAGAAATCCGTGTTTCACATTAATATGAAAATTGAGGAGACCTACCTGAGTTGAGAGGCGAATTACTGTATCAATGGGGGTGGTCCCGTTGTTATTCTATGGCGGAAAAAATTTTAACAGAAATTGGACGGTTCAGTATCTGGAGCAAGTGGAATTAATTACAAATGCTTTGTTTGTCAAGTGTACCTTCGGAGGAAAGCTAAATAGCCTTACTTAGCAATGTTATGCCGGGCATCATTAGTGGATAAGAGTCCTTGATTTATTTCGCTGTTGATGAGGGAGACCGCCTTCAAATAGGTTTAACTGTCTTGTGGTGAAAGTTTCGTGAAATGCCGAAGTTGCCACTTGTACAGTCACTGCGATTCGGCATAATCTCCCAGCATAAACCCACCCATCCCCATCCACCCCCCCCCCCACCAATACCCACCCCACCCACCTACACTCACCCAGTCCCACCCACCAATATCTACTCACATTCACCCCCACCCCCACCCACCTACACTCACTCACCCCCACCCACACCCACCCCCACCCACCTACACTCACCCACTCCTATCCACCAATATCTACCCACGTTCACCCACACTCCCACCCACCTACACTCACTCACCACTATCCACCCACACCCACCTATACCCATCCCCACCCACCCACACCCATTCTCACCCACCTACACTCATCCACTCCTACCCACCAATATCTACCCACATTCACTCCCACCCGCATCCACCTACACTCACTCACCACCACCTACCCACACCCACCTATACCCATCCCCACCTACCCACACCCATTCCCACCCACCCACACCCATTCCCACCCACCCACACCCACGCACGCAGCGTGGGAACATTCCGCGTATGTTACCAACGGTACCACTTAAATGAGGACACTAGCCCGGACGGGAACCCAACGCCGGGCGGGGGGGGGGGGCGGTGGTTCCAGCATATAGGGGTTTCTGGAGGTTTACCCTGTGTTCAGAAATATAATGGCTGCATTTGGTGAAGACGCATACTCCAGAGCAGCTAGTATGCACATATACAAGTGGATCTAGGAGTTCCCTAATGAGGTCTCTAAACCACCCAAACGCGACCCTCCGCCCACCCACCCACCCACACTACATACACCCAAGTGACCAAAATAATTCCTGAAATGTTTAATATTGCATCATCGGAGAATAATTCACTAAATTCATATATACATGTTTTTCATTTACAGAAGTGCCGCAGCCTCCAGTAGACTGTGCACTGTACAACGAGAGTAGCGCACTCGAGGTAAATTGCATCCCCGGTTCGGACGGTGGTTTGCCTCAGCACTTCCTGCTAGAAGTACGTGGCACTGTAGTAGGCTCTGAGCTCTTCCAAACCTCCCACACCCTTCAGACACCACAAAGTGACCAGGGGGTGGGTGGTGAAGAACCCCCAATTTATAGAACGGAAAATCCACGTCCAACGTTTCAACTTCATGATTTAGAGCCGGGCTTTGAATATACATTGGCAGTTTATGCTATTAATCAGCGGGGTAAGAGTGTGCCGAAACTCATAAGGAATGTTCGGCTTTCCGATGCCATTGGCAAGGATCTGGACCACGAGAGCAGAGATGGATTTGTCATCAATGGACTCAAGAGTTTTATTCCCAATGGACAGAGTGGGGATATGATGATTATTGTCCTTGGAGTCGGTGAGTCTACTGGGGATGTTACTTTTTTTTTCAAGATTTTTTTTTTTCATTTTTGCAATTTTTTTTCCGTTTGAAAATTTCGTAAATTTTTGTCGAAGGTAAATTTTTTTTACAAATTTCAAATGCAGGGTATTCTGGAAAGCTTGTAATACTTCAATTTCATAAAGCTTTGAGGAGCTTTGGAGCCCTTGGGGCGTTCGGTTGAAAAAAAAACGTGTGATTTTTTTTCCATATATTTCCAGTTGTTGGAGCTATTTCATTCATCGGCATTGGAATATTTATCGGTGTTGCTGTATGCAGAAAACGTTCGCGAGCCCCAGAGCGCTCAACACCCGACGATTTCACAATACCCACGTACGTATCAGCTCAGCGTATTGAGCCAAGAGTGAGATACAGTAGTGACAGAAGAAGATCCCAAAGAGCAAGTCTTTACATGGAGGAAAATAGAAACGGTAAAGCCCATAGTAAAATTGGCAACTAAATATGAAAAGTGCACACATCATCATTGCACGTAAATAAACAAATTCCTTATTTCGATGCTTAACCCGCACTGAATCAATGAAGTCTCAAAAAATCTGAGATGTTTGGGGAATTTCAGAAATTTATCGAACTTTTTAGCAACTTCTGAATTGTTTGAAGGTTTTGAATACTCGAAAACTGTGAGATACAAGTTTTTAACAGGAGGGAAAATAGACAACGTCAAACCCATAGGAACGTTGGGAACTGAATCTGAAAGTGCACCGTACGTTCGTTGAACGTAATTAAATTAGTTCATAATTTTCGTTGTTAACCAGCTCTGAGCTGGGGGATGAGAAGTTTTTTTGGCTTCATTTCCAAATTTCCATTTCTTCAATTTAGAAAATCAGGAATGAACACATGAACACACATAGACCTACCCACCAACCCACCCGCTCACCCACCCACCCACCCACCCACTCGCTCACTCACCCACCCACCCACCCCCTCACCCACCCACCCACTCACCCCCTCACCCACCCCCTCACCCACCCACTCACCCACCCACTCGCTCACTCAGCCACCCACCCAATCCCCCACCCACCCATCCATCCACTCACTCACCCACCCACCCACCCACTCACCCACCTAACCACCCATCCATCCACTCACTCACCCACCCACCCACCCACCCACCCACCCACCCACCCACCCACCCACCCACCCACTCACCCACCCACCCACCTAACCACCCACTCACCCACCCAACCACCGACCATCCACCACCCGACTGACCAATTATACGCACTCGCCCACACTGAAATTAGCTGCACTTTACCAATCTCGGGGTTTCCCAAAAATGCTTCAAAAAACATGCCAACAATTTTGTCTTGCCTATATTTTACTCCGAGCGTAAATTCTGAATACCCCGCACGAGTCTGCAGTTACACTATCTTCAAAAACATACCACGAAATAGTGTGTTCCGGATGCCGAAACTACCACAATGTAATTTCTGGTTTCAAACTATTTAAAACTTGTAACTAATCCTCGAGTGAATCGCTTAAGGGGAAAATGCAGGGCAGGGGGATAAAGAGAGAGAAAGTGAGATAAATGATGCGTGTACAAGCTTTGCTGTACTATCAAGGGTGGTGAGAAAAAATGAGATCGCTCAAGATTTTTGGCAATTTTTTTAATGTTTGATAGTTTAATGTTTCCCTCAATCTTCACATTTCTTGATATTATGTAATTAAAATTTTTTTGTTGTATTTCGAATTTTTTTCCTCAATTTTTTCCAATGTTTGCCCATTTTTTTTATTTTCATGTAATTAAAATTTTTTGCATATTTGTCAAATATTGTAAAATGTGGTAAAATCTCTGACATTATTATGTTTTAAATATTTACAATTACTTCACTTCTATTTAGTTCATCATTAATTTGACGTTTTGCACTTGACAAAACTCCTACAAAAATAAAAAAAAAATTTAAAAATTAAAAAAAAACTGAACATAAAAAAATTGAAAAATAAAAAAAAAATGTACTCCAATGCATTCCGAAATTTGCTGCTTCAAAACCTTCCATTATTCACAATATCAAGTAATGTTAACTGCATACATAACTAAATCCAGCTTCTCCCTACCTACATTCATCACATATTTTTATGCAATATTCTGTGTGCATATTTCATCAAGCCCAATCCCAAATGCAAAAAAAGCCAATATGCGCACCATATCAATGATTTACAATATTTTCCTATTGCAATGTAAAACACTTTTTACTACCTCATTTGTAATTGGTCCAGAGATCGCATTCTCATTTCATTTATTACGTAGAGTATTGCACTGCCGGACTCGAAATGCGATCGTATTAAACTCCCATATATAATTATCGTAATAATTCCCATGTAATTACGGATTCAGTCCACTACTCAATATTTTTTTCTGGAATTTCCTACCGTTCGTATCGGATATCCTGTAAAAGCGGGGGGTGGATAAAAAATTTTCCTATTTTTGTTCCAAGCATACACACATTAGTGATGATTTTCATTCATTGCAAGCTGAAGCTGTTTTGTTGATGGGCTGGACCAATATCATCTCGCGCGTGTGTGTGTGTGTGTGTATGTGTCTGTGTGTGTGTACGTGTGTATGTGTGGGTGGGTGTGGGCGGGTGTGGGTGGGTGTGGGTGGGTGTGGGTGGGTGTGGGTGTGGGTGGGTGTGGGTGGGTGTGGGTGGGTGGGTGGGTGGGTGGGTGTGGGTGGGTGTGGGCGGGTGTGGGTGGGTGGGTGTAAGTGTGTAATGGAACCCTCGTCCCCCCCCCCCCACCCGGTCGTTTTAGCGCGTTCTGTTTCCGCCCCATCCAGCCTCCACTTGCTGGACCCATTTTCAGTTCATCTTAACATCCAAGTGTCCATAATTCCGCTATGCTAAAAAATCATCGCAAGAATTTTAACTTGATTAGGTACCAAGTGAAGAAAGTGCCTACATAAAGTTACTCCATTTTAGCATGAAAAAGATAGATAGAAATCTGAAGAATATTGCACTAGATGGCAAACATTTACATGAAAATGGCGCCAGTTAGTTGCTCTAGTTGGCAGAGTGAGTGTGATGACGAGGACATGGAAAAGGTGATTAAGTTCTTAGATAGTATGAGGGAGTAGGCTAAAGGGAAAACCGTTTCTCCCACTCCGGAAGAGGGTGGGAAAATGGGGGGAAGTGAAACGATGCGGGGAGTGGGTGGGGGGGGGGGGGGTGGTTCGTAGACGGCTTCGCAGGCCGGAAGCTGTGCTTCTATCTCGACGTCTCGGTGGCAAGGTGCAGGATTTATGACTCAGTCTCGCAGTACTCCCACTTCGCATCTCCCATTTGCAATTTTTTTACTCTTCGATGCTACCCCCCTCCCACCTCCCCCCCTCTTTTTGCTTTTTAAAACTCTTACTCCCCTATCATTTCACGAGACTTGCATAACTGCATGTGTGGTTTGTTGGAATGTTTAATATCTTTTTTATGGTAAAGTTTTGCCGAGCTCATTTGGTTTGAAGATGTCACTTTTATCTATATATATATATATGTATTTTTTTTCCTCATTTTTGTTTCAGAACCAGATCTACTGGCGGAGGTGGAGATTGACATGCCAAGATAACCCCGTGAAGGTAGTGAAATATTAATTTACCGTCAGCTTGTGATGGGGAAAAAATAGGCTCGCTACCTCTTGAGGGGAAAATTCCGTCCGAGACGCATTCGTCGCTACGAAGGGTCTCTTATTTTTTAATTTTTTCTTTTTTGGTTAACATAAAAGGGGAGAATGTGGTGGGAATTATTAAAGGGAATGGAATTTCTTTGTGAATTTTTTTCAGACAAAAATTCCAACAAATTCTTACTTATGAGTTGAGTTTAATATGTTAAAATGTCTTCCCGTTATTGCCAGATTGGCTTAAATGAATAATTATTTGTTATCCCCACCCACCCACCACCCCAGCCCATCCCCCCACCCTCCCACCCCCCATTCCACCCACCCACCCCACTTCAGCCACTCACCCCCCCCCCCCCACCCACCACCCACCCACCACCCACCACCCACCACCCACTACCTCACCCACCCCCACCCACCACCGCACCCCACCTCCCCCACCCATCGCCCGACCCACCACCGCACCCCACCTCACCCACCTATCGCCCCACTCGACCCCACCCCACCCACCCACCGTATTTTCGCCTCTTTGGGCATTGTATACTTAGCCATAAAGAATCCATATTTCATTTCGCACAAAAAATATGGAGTAATTCCAAACTGTGGAAGCACAATGAATAGGAGTTTCAAAAGTTTATAAATAAAGGATGTTGAGAATTCCTGTAAGAGCCTCTGATGCTATCCTCCTTCTTCTATTAACTTACACGATGGAAAAAAAACCTGTGCAATGATAAATGAAAAAAAATAGACGAATGGTAAATGAACACAATTATGGTACCCCGTATTAAGTATTTTCAATGTATAGTAATTAAAATAATCATTAATTTTAGGTATATAGAGTTGTCTCGTACTAAATTTTCTGTATGTGCCAGGAGTGCCATGAAAGAGATTAATGTACAATTATTTTTACATGCCATTAGTTTTAAGAGGTCGGCACTTTTACATGATTAATCGATGTACCATAGCAGACTCTATGATTAATTAATTAACCGTATCATAATGTTTCATCGGAATCTGTATTATTAGATAATATGAATGGAGAGCATCGTAAATATATATGAGCTTAAGATTTTTAAAAAGGTTGATGTGATTCACCATCCCATTCTTAGTCCTTACTGTTTGACAGTTGCCAGTTGACAGCTGACAATTGACAGTTGACAGTTGACAGTTGACAGTTGACAGTTGACAGTTGACAGTTGACAGTTGACAGTTGACAGTTGACAACTGACAGTTGACAGTTGACAGTTGACAGTTGACAGTTGACAGTTCTCAAATTGGAATGAAGTCCTGTGATTTGTAGCCAACATGAAACAATGCAGGTCTTCTATATAGTTTAAAATACCAATGGAATCTTCATCAGAGTTTTTTGCCTTCAGATTCATAAAAAAATTGAAAGATTCAGAAAATGGCAGCGCTGGACCCAAGGGATAGCCTACTAAATTTTTAATTATCCACATCAAGATAGTCCATATCCGTGGAAATTTGCCATTATTCCCGATACATTTCTCAACCTTCCAATACCTCCCGCCCTATCCACTTGAATTCTTCCTTCAACTAATTTCAGCAAACGGAATTCCATAAATTCTATAGTTAATAACGGCCCATTTGATTTAATCCCGTTATTTAATTTTGCCCATTGAATCGAGCTTCTAAAATCTGCGGAAAAGTTCTCAACTTTTGGAAAAGTAGTCCACTATTTTTCACTGCATGATGGAGAGTGACGGAGAGCTGCGGGAGGGGGGGGGGGTTTCAAGAAACGGAATGTGCATGTGATTATCCATGGGCAGTGTCATTAACTTGCTGCTGTGTATGTGTGTGTGTGTGTGTATGTGTATGCAAAAGACGTCCGTTACGGAGAACAGTGCGTGCCACCCACCCACTTATCCACACACACCCACCCATCCACCCACACCCACCCATCCACCCACGCCCACCCATCCGCCCACACCCACCCATCCGCCCACATCCACCCACGCCCACCCATCCGCCCACACCCACCCATCCGCCCACAACCACCCATCCACCCACACCCACCCATCCGCCCACACCCACCCATCCGCCCACAACCACCCACCCACCCACTCACACCCGTCCACCAACACCTATCCACCCACCCACCCACATCCATCCACCTAACTAACCTACTGACTAACCTACTCACCCATACGCACACACACACACACACACACATACACACATACCGTTATTAAAAACGTATCAGAATCATGTCAAACGTCGACCAAGGTGAACATTCTCCATTTTTGAGATTTTTCATTTTCGGGATCATTACGGTAACTTTCCTAAGCTCAGAAGTTAATTAATTTCACCCGCCCTTAAGATTTCTTAGAGAAAAGAAAAATTGGAAATATATATAATTCGAGAAGGCGTAGGATGGCATCCACCCAAGACGCGAAAGACAAAGTTTTCGAATTGATGAGCTTGCCTAGCGAGGCAGATAGACATTCAAGATATCGGAAGATATTTGAAAGGTATTGTTAACGGCCAAAGTCTCCCGTTATGGAAGGTCACACTGCACAAAACTAGTGAAATACTTTTCAAAAGTCGTTGGAAATCATTACAATACAATTGGCGTATCCTATATAGCAATTTTGGTGAAGTTATTGAGTTACACTGGTGAACATGAAATTGATATGGAATCTATTTCAGAAATTTATGTGTGTAACTTTTTTTATGGCTTCGCTATAGAGCGACACTAATTGAATTATTGAATGCATATTGTTACTTCTTGTGGGCCAATTGTCGGATCAATTTTCGTTGAAGTTTAAATTTACCTTTAAAAGAAAAAAAAATGTGTGATAAAATTGCTCAGCTTACTGAGGTAGCAAAAAGTGATAAAAAAAAATGGAATAATGCAGTAAGAATATTGAAAAAAAAATTGATATTTCCCATATTGACATAGGAAAGGAGACAATAACTACTTATCCCATTACCATGAAAGATAATTTCGTATAAACAATGGGTAAAACCTGTCCATAACAGATGTAGTGAATCGCCATGAGAATATCCGGGATATTTTGCTCACCCCTAAAAAGCCCTTGCCCCCAGAAATGCACACGAATTGTCGTATTATGATAATCAATTCGAATCCTAACGTCTACGCTATCCATATACCAAGTATTTACGGATATACAACGGAGCTTGCATTTTCAATACCCGAAAAATGGTATATACCCTGAAAATGTACCATAGTCTGACGTTAGGTACTGCTGTACTACTTAGGAATCATGTACCATTCTTTATAGCTCATACGAAATTCTCCTATGAAGTTGGATGCTCATAGCCAAGCAATCTATTGCCGATATCTTTTTCCGGCCAACTAAGAACAGTAACGTATGACTCACTTACCGACGCCAATGGTGGAGTGGTTGGGGAACCAGCCTAGAACGCATGAGGTCCAGAGTTCCAATTCATACGGATCCATCGTCAAACTGGCGTCTTTACGAGATTAGTCTATTTTGTTCTGAAATTCATCCTCGAGGAATCCAGAACAAACATGTCCTGGAACAGGTTCCAGAATCGGAGTCCTACCGAGAACAGTTCCTAGAACTGAATGTTCTTGTGGATTTTGTCACTGTTCCTCAACATGGGGTGATCTTTGGAACTGTTCCTGGAATGGCACTTACATCTGGAACGGTTCCCGGAATGGAACTTCCATCTGGAACCGTTCCCAGAATGGAACTTCCATCTGGAACCGTTCCCAGAATGGAACTTCCATCGGGGGCCGTTCCTGGAGCGGAACTCCCACCTAGAACTGTTCCTGGAATGGAACTCCCGTCTGGAACCGTTCCTGGAATGGAACTCCCAGCTAGAACCGTTCCTATAACGGAAATCTCATCTGGAACCGTTCCTGTAGCGGAACTCCCATCTGGAACCGTTCCTGGAACAGAACTCCCATCTGGAACCGTTCCTGGAACGGAACTCCCAGCTGGAACCGTTCCTGGAACAATTGCCGAAACTGAAGCTTATCTAGTCATCTGGAATCGCAGCAGCGCTGAGATCGATGTACCGATGTCATTTGGACCACCAAACACCAACCTAACGCCAGTATTCCAAGAAAGTTGCAGTGGAGTTCCTTTGATTGTCCTTGTTTTCAATTCTAGTTAGGTCAACTAACGTAGCGACACTAACAGCCAATCAGTTGATTCAGTAATTAGACTAGCACCAGGCACTGAACAATCCACCACGTAACGAGGTCACTTTCTCCTCGCGACCACACGGAACTGTCAACTACATGAGCCCAAATGGGGTTCATCATGCTACACGTGTTGGCAAACAAATTCAGCAGGTGGTGCAATTTGTGTGATATAAAAAGTTGGTCAAACATCATTAGGTGGACTGACTACTGTAGCACATATATATACAATTACAATAATGTATACATATATATATATATATGTATATATGTATATCGAATTTTATTTATGACGGAGAAAACTTATATCAAACTTCTCTCCATCGACTCAGTCTTGAGGTGCATCCAATACTTAATGCGATATTTGTGATATTGCTCCCCCCCCCCCCAACCACCCCCTTAATACATACAATATTGATAACAACCGTTCATATCAATTTTCCATACTCATCACTCGAGCAGTAGAATGGCACAATGTTGTGTTTTTATCCCCCAGTATTGCGTATGCGCTGGGAATAGAGCAGTCGCGCGAAGATTGCCGAGTTTGCACGAAAAGCGTGAGGGGGGTTGATTGTTGGGTGGGAGGGATGAAAGTGGTGGATAGTTTCTGCGCCTTCTCATCGCTACCATGTACCAGCTTCAGTATGATCGTGGACCCACCACGCGCTTGGTCTCGATCACGATAAAATTGGTTGTGTAGAATTTAGGTATAACGCGCCGGGTATCATCGCCACCAGGGTTCTCCATCATTGCAATGTGAATATTGTGCGGGGTTGATATTGAGTGATTGGTGCAATATGAAAAATCATTTTTTTGGGCTTTCTCAGGTAGTGTATTAGGGAGCTTTTATGTTAATTTTCCCACATTACCAAACTTTTTCCACTCTCCAAATCCTGGAAGACCTATACCCTCCAGGATGCTGCATGAGAAAGCTCGACAGTTTTAACGCGGCACACCTACCCCAAAAAAGCCGAGAATTTTCAGAAGTTGTCCAAAAATTTTCCAAGCATTCTCATCACATCAAAGACCAACTTATGTAATCTGCAAAATCCCACTTGCTTTGGAGCAGCATTCACGACCCCCAACTCTCAAGCCTTTTACAAAGAGTTAACGACTAACGAAGAAGAGTGTAAGCCTGGGACAGGGGTTGTAAGACAAGGGAGATAGCTTGCACTCAAGGTAAATTAAGTAGCCTCTAGGACAATACGAGCCACTCTGTCGTGATAGTATCGCGCCAGAAGTGTTAGCCGAGAGCATTAGCTACCTCAAGGAAAGTTTTCGCAAGAATGCCGAGTGCTAAGTATGTGTAATCACTCATGCATAACAGGCTATGATAGTGCTGGTCCAGGATCCCAGAAGGCTCAGTACCCTACCAAGGTGTCCATGAGTCCAAGTGACCAAAATTCCTGTCCATCCTGACATCAATCTGGAGATCGAGATCGATCAAGGCGCACTAATCAGATGACCTTGAACCGGCCACCGTGCTATATCGTGCTAGCAAGCTCCAACATCTAGAGCATGGACCTTCAATACCACATTCCATTCACTTCTGCTACCACTCCCGACACTCGCCGAACAATAGCACCTCTGGAGATCCTTTGACCCATTGAACCTATTCCATCATTCGCCACCATCAGTTAATTCCATTCACCAACTCCCACTAAGCTCCACCCCACTTTTACCCACCCATAATCCACTGAAACTCAAACTTTGAATACGTTTGGCTTCATGGATTCTGAAATATGCCTTGCAGCATGGGTTATAAACGCTCTTGCGGTTTGAATTCGCTGCGGTACGGATTGAAGGGAATAACGCTTGGATTGGCAGGGGGCTGAATCCAAGGATGGCTTTGGGTGTATGTGTGCACGGTATGATATCAGGATTTCAGAGATGAATATCATGGTTGGCCAAGCTCTTTTGGATAACGAGAGCTTACTATACCGTATATTATCAATGTTGAAGGATATCGATGATCGGATAACATCGTTATAGCTTGGGAAAAAGAGCTGGGCCATGCAGTTCTTGTCTGTGTCCGATCGTCTTATCATTGTTGTCAGTTGCGAGCAGCTCCATGGCAAATCTATATAAATTCAGTTAATTGAGTACGATGGGAGAATGTTGTGCTTCGTCGGACAATTTGTGAATCGGGGATGTCTCGTCATCAGAATGTCTCATTATCCGACGTCCCCTGCGCAGTTATATATATAGTTATAGCAGATGGATTGGACCTGTCGGATTGGACTCTGGTCTTGCTGTTCGAAAGATGAGAGTAGTCTCCCAGGTGACCAAGCGGCAGCATCTCAGAATTGAGATCAACATAAGTAGCAGTTCCGGGAATCCCTAATGTTCTATTTCAATCTGGATCACCAGGGATTGCCAGCATCCGAACTCAAGGATGCATGGGATACTGTATATGTGGGAGGGATGATATCAGCATTTCACGGATGAGTATCATGGTTGGGCACGCTTTACTGGATAACGAGAGCTTACTGCTGTAGCGAGTAGCCTCAATGCTGAAGGGTATCGATGATCGGATGATATCGTTAAACGTGAGAGTTCTTCTGCCTGGGAATTTGTTGATGGTTGTTCTGGAGTTGTCCAACTACTTGCTATCGTTGGTTAAGGATTTGGGGTTGGGCGAGGTATATGTCGTTCTCCATGGGGTCCAGCATGGTGTTCAACATGGTGTCCAGCATGGTGCATCCAACATGGTGCATCCAACATGGTGCATCCAGCATGATGCATCCAACATGGTGCATCCAGCATGATGCATCCAGCATGATGCATCCAGCATGGTGCATCCAGCATGATGCACCCAGCATGATGCACCCAGCATGATGCACCCAGCATGAGGCACCCAGCATGATGCATCCAGCATGGTACATCCAGCATGTTGCCCAGTATGTTGATCAGCATGTTGACCAACATGTTGTCCAGCATGATGTCCTTCTCTGGTGCATCCAGCAGCTCTCGAGATTAATCCCTTGATCTTTTGATGGTTGTCATTCTGATGTCATCTGGTTATGGTCCAGATCTCTGTCTGGGTGATCTCTGATCTGCCCGGCTAACACATCCATTCCACCTTTTGCTCCGCCACTTGCAAACGTTTGCAGAAGTAAATGAAACCACTGGTTGACGGACCATCCCAGATGAGATCTCCAACAGCATCATCTTTCACCACTCGCGAATTGCGGTTAAGTGTTACGATGATGACAATATGTTCGCCAGGTTGTTCCACTGGTGCTACATGTGCTAGCACAAGCGCAAGAGTTTGGCAAAAAAAAATTGATCTGAGCATGAAGGAGTGACTACCTCATAAATATTGATGTATCCTCCACAATTCTCATCATCCCGCTACACCGGAAATTTAAATTCCCCAACAGGACACTTTTCACATAGAAAATTTTTCTCCATTAGCATGAATGAACGAGCCATGTGAAAGACTTCATAAATGTTTCATATCACATTGAAACTCAATACCCGTGGAATATGTGATAGAAAATGAGCGATAAAGTGGAAATGGTTTGACCATGAGCTCACAAATACCATTCACCAGTCTGTGCTTCTTACACACCATCTCGTTGGTACTTTTTCAAAGTGTGGTCCGCTCTTGGGCGAATTCTCCCGCTTTGTCTACTTTTCATTTTGTTATAGGTCCCTCATTTCTTGGTAGGTAACCGCTTTTTCCTTACACTCCAATGAGCGTGAGAGCAAAAGAACGGGAGAGAGGGAGAGAGAGAGAGAGAGAGAGAGAGAGAGAGAGAGGGAGAGAAAAAAGTACTTACAAACTGCTTGGAAGAACAGTGAAGGCTACCGGATAATGGGACAAGTGCTAGAGCTATCCCTAGAGTTATCTACTGATAATATCAATCTCATCGTTATCCCAGTTTTCCATGGCAAAATGTGGGGTGGGGGGGGGGGGGGGGGGGGGGGAGTTACAGCCCGTGAAGATGAAAAATTAAGATAAAATCGTGAGGAGTCTGTAGTCTGAACATAGGAAAAGTTTGATGAGATAAGGAACGCACGTTCTGGTCCAGATCCATTGCCTTGTCCCACCCACCCATCCCCCCCAATTTTTTTTTCGCCTAAGCCACTTTTGTTTCGTCTCTGAAAGTTTTCAGAGTCGAAATTCGAAATAAGGAATGCACTTTCTGATCCAGGTCCATTGCCTCCCACCCACCCCCTCCTCCGCCCACCCACCCACCCACCTTTCTCCCACCTACCCATCTACTCACCCACCCACCCGCGCGCGCCTACCACCCACCCGCCTATCCACCCACCCACCCTCCCACCCATACACCCACCCACCCACCCACCCATACACCCACCCATACACCCACCCACCCATACACACATACACCTACCCACCCATACACCCACCCACCTACCCACCCGTCCACCCCAAAAAAAAAAGTATTTCTGCGGAATTTTTTTTTCCGGGTAAGCCTCATCCCTGAAAGTTTTTACATTCGAAATTCAGGGCAGCCCTCATCTGAAAAGGACGTTCGGCAATTATTAATCAGGAAGACGGATAGGAATTAAAAGGGAATGAATTAAAAGGCCGCGGTCTTGGGCCAGGGGGCTTTTGTTCCGGGTAAAACTTTTCGATAGCTAAGGAGGGAGATGCAGAGAGTTTTCTGGTCCAGTAATTGTGGACATTGGTGAGAGATCGCGGATGGTGAGGTTGGTCTGTCAGAAGTTGGTGGGTACTTGGATTGGTGGTGATCGATAAGTTTATGTATCGGCCTAAGGCATGAAAGGACTTGGTGAGTTTGTTGAGATACTTGTGGCAATCTTTTGGGAAGATGTTGAGGGTTTAGGAGGATGCTAACCAGGACCACCAATAATTACCAGGTTGATGCACAATCAGCTAAGGCAGCTGAGAGTGAATGGGAAAGAGGGCGGATTGGTGACAATTTTTTTTTCGTTTTTTTTTTTTTTGGAGTGTTCATGGCATGTTTTCATTTCCATTGAAATTGCTCGTCGGAAACTTGATTACAGAGATGAGCGCTAGGAACGAATTTAGAGCCCTTAGAGCATAAAGTCGTTCAGGATAATTGGATTGAGTTGCTCCACAAGTTTCCTAATCCCTTTTACTTTCATTTGGCAATGTTAATTTTATACTAGCCGTGAGTAAAGTACGGTATAATCTAACAAGCTATGCCAATATTGTTGACAAAGGGGTGAAGTTAATCAGTGATAACGGGTAAACAGTGAATATTTTATTAATCAAGCAAATGGTAGGTGGGTGATAAATAAACGTGGAGTACTTGGCCTCTTCACTATGCTGTGGATTATCATACTGGCTTTGTGCATCGAGATGTCGCCCCTTGTTGGGGGTGTAACGCGACGGCCAACGACACCATCCAACCGAGATTCTGGGGATTTTGTTAACGATGAGGTCGATCGCCAAAGTGAGTTCCAATTGAAATAAATGTAATATATGGTAAACATGAAAAGGGCCCACTTCGTCGGTGGTCAATGTCGACGGTGTAAAAGGTAAAAAGGAGATTTGGGGTTGGTATCAATCAAAGATATATTGGAGTAAACGCAATTGGACATAAATTTTGAGATATGAAAAGGGCCCACTTTGACGGTGTTCGATGTCGATGGTGTAGAAGGTAAAAAAGAATATTTGGGGCTGGTTTCGAGCAAAGATTTGTTGGTGTAAACGTAATTGGACGGAAAGTTTGATGGATATAGAAATTCAGGAAAAGGGACCACTTTGTCGGTGTCAACTGGCAAAACTGTGAATAGATAAAAAAAAAGAAAACATCATGTTACGATGGCTTTGAGAAGAGAATTATCGCGAAAAAAGAGCGGCGACAAAGTGGGCCCTTTTCAGATTAATGGTTTGATGCACATTTTCTATCCCCCTTTTGGCCATTATTGCGAAGAAATAAATGGAAAAAATGAGGGTTTACTAAAATCCTATGTTATCGGATTTAATTGCCGGCGTTTCGAGGAATGTAAATATTGCGGTAAGTGAAGGCAGCAAAGTGGTCCCTTTTGATATGGACGGCCTCATAAAAATTTCTCTCTTCTCTCGCATAAATATTGCGGTTATTTGCGAAGGAATGAATGGATCGATTGCAGTTAAAAAAAAAAATTTGTTTATACCGATCAATAGTTTCCATTAACGATCGGAGGTATTGAAATCTTGAAAATGTCGAAATTTTTTAGGTTTTTACATTATGTGAATTTTGAATGCGTGATATGAATGTGAAATTTCAAGAAAATTTTTGTGAGAATTCGAACTTATATGGCTTCCTGAAAATTCAAAATCCGATGGTTTAAGGTAAAGCGTTCGATAAACACACGGTTACAGACACACACACACACGAACACACATCGCCGTTCACACAAATATGCACCTGGAAATACGCAGACACACACCTCTTTCACTTTGGCTAGTCGTGGTTGGTCCAATAACTTCCGCTGGCAAGTTAAAAATTTTTCAGTTCTCAAGTGATATAACCTTAATTTTAGTCAGGCATCATAGGATATTTGGAGGCAGCCAATATCGTGTAATGGCCGGGTAAAAAACAACATTTATACAATTAGGGAAGCAGATGGTGCGGTCATTACAGCAGATATTCCTGTGGGCTAGGCGGCTATTAGCTTTAGCATGTATAGAGCACCACTCGACCCCCCCGCCCCCACCTGGCCGCCTACAACAATTCGGGGTAACCCTTGGCCGCGGCTCAGTTTATATAGGGCCAATGCATGAGAGACTCGAGGACAATTTGGAACTTGAGCACGTAGTCTATGTAGGTATAGGAGTGGCAATCGGCAAGTTGTGTCCACCATTGGCGGATCGAGTGCATCGCGCGATATGGGCGGGCGTATTTCACGTTTGATTCAGGTACTTTCCTGGAAGTTTGAGATATGGAGGATGAGGAATGGGCCACACAGAATTTGCTAATGTAGGCCTGGAAAGCAGCTATTCAAATCGCTGAATGATTTTCATTTTCAATATTTTGATTCCCAGAAAAAAAAATTTCCAAAATTAAAAATTTTCAAAATCTTCAAAAAATCGGAAATTCCAAAAAAAAAAAAAAAAAAATGGCAAAACCTCCTGAAAATGACGGGAAAAATGTATTGAAAAAAAAAGAGACAAATTTTGGAAATTTTTTTTTCCCAAAATTAAAGGTTTTTAAAAGCTTCAAAAAATCGGAAATTCCAAAAAAAAAAAAAAAAATGGCAAAACCTCCCAAAAAGTCCGGGAAAAATGTATTGAAGGAAAGAAAAAATTTGAAAATTTTGAGATTTCAGAAAAATTTTTTGAAAATTTCGGAAATTTTTGAGATTTTTGAAATTTTGAAAATGTGAGAATTTGAGAGGAAAATGGTAGAGCAGTGGAAACTGTGATGTCACTGATCAAATGATTCTCCCAATTAACGATAACTAATTCGCGTCATATCGCATATATTAAGTACCATCGTGACCACTCACTTGATCACAGTGCTAACCGTGTTATCACGCGTTCAAAGCAATCATTAGCCCACCAAAATCCACGGCTAAATGATAAATTAATTACGATATGGAAATTGGAACACACTGTCCCACTGCACTTTCAACTACCCTAACCAACTCGATGTGTGGTCCAATGTTTCCTACCTCGCGAATACGTGACCCGTAACTCTTAGCCCCTATACATAATACATATAAGCGTAACACATAGCTATAGCAAGTGCCGGGGCGGCTGGAGTTCGTCCGCGCAATCTCGCGTATTGTATCGTACGTGGGTAGTTTTTATGATGAGCACTTCGAGTGTTGGATATTAATTTTAACGTATTATTGTTAGTTTTCATTTTTTTACTGGGGTTCTTGCTACGTTTTTATTTTTTGCTCAGTTTATATCGACACTCTGTGCAATTTACGTAGGCGAAAGTGCAACTATATTGAAGTTCGAATGAAAAAAAAACGTGAAAGGGAGCGGAATTTCGACAAAATCCTGCAATTTTTGGAAGTTTTGGAAATTTTGAAAATTTTGGAAATTTTTGGAAATTTTTGGAAATGTTTGGAAATTTTTGGAAATTTTTGGAAATTTTTGGAAATTTTTGATTTTTTTTTGGAAATTTTTGGACATTTTAGGAATTTTGGGAAATTTTGAAATTTTGAAAATTTTTTGGACATTTTAGGAATTTTGGAAACTTTCGGAAATTTTTGGAAATTTTTGGAAATTTTTGAATTTTTTTTGGAAATTTTTGGACATTTTAGGAATTTTGGAAATTTTAGAAATTTTGGGAAATTTTGAAATTTTGAAATTTTTTTGGACATTTTAGGAATTTTGGAAACTTTCGGAAATTTATGGAAATTTTTGGAAACTTTGGAAATCTTGGAAACGTCGGAATACTGCCAATTTTTGTATTTCTTAAAGATTTGTGAACTTGTGGAATTGTCCCAAGTCGCCAGTGCCGTCTCACGTCTTATTTCGTACGTGCGTAGTTTTTATGATACGTCCTTCCGATGTTGGATATTAATTTTAACATATTATTGTTAGTTTACATTTTTACGATTTTTGGGCGGTTTTTAATTTCAGGTGCAGTTCACATGGGTACTTGTTACAATCTACCCGCACTAAATGAAAACCGTATTGGGTCTCCGATTGATGAAAATGACCGCGACTTGAAATTCGCGGAATTTTTTTCGGCAGGTAATTTTGTATGCCGTATGTGAGTGATTTTTGGGCGACCCTCGGTTTTTCGCGAATCTCTCAAATTCTATCAGAAATCACTAAATCTTCATAAGAACTTTTTTTTAGGACTCAGTTGATCCTACAAAAAGTTTCATATAAAATTTTTTCCATCTCTCCCCACTTCCGAGTTATCCACCGGAAAAGGAGGTTACTTAACTTGCCTCGTTTCATCACTTCACTGCAGCTTTCATCTTCTAATGTCCGGAATTTTCCACATTTTCTAGAAGACACGTTCTGAAAATATGATATTGAATTCGTTGAGATTTAGTGAATAGCAGAAAATGTTCCATGTGAGAAAATATTTCTCATCATTTTCTCCACCTTTTGAAGCGTATATATATATACCGGATACGTCCCCCAAATTTTGCGAACGTTCAAAAAAATTTTGAATTTTCGAAAATTTCACAAATTCCTGAAATTTTCTATTTTTCCAAATTCTGAAGAAATTAAAATTTTTCGGACCAAAAAATTGAAAGGTTCCAAAATTTCCAAAATTCAATGATTTGAAATGTTTTTCGAAATTCAAAAAATGTCGGAATTTTCAAATTTTTCCAAATTTTTTTTTTCCAGCTCTAACAATTTCTACGACTATTGATGAAATGTGCATTCCAAGCGTAATATTCGGAAAATGCAATATTGAATTCCTCGAGATTTAGTGAATAGTAGAAAATGTTCTATCTGTGAAGATATTTCTCGTCATTTTCTTCATCTTTTGAAACATCTATTTATACGAATCGGAGACGCATCCCCTGAAGGACCCAGTTTCATTCGTTGTGAAATTGAAAGGACAAAGGAGAGGGTCAGAAAATGGAGAAGTTGTAGCTTGGTGATGTACGATAACGGCTGGTGTAGTTTATCAAAGGCACCTGATAAATTAACGGCATTTCTCGTATTCAACAGAAGCAGAATGTCGCTGCGCAAGTTCCTATTACTCATTACCATGTGAATCGAGTTACAATGTATTTGTAATTTTCAATTTTCACAATCTTCTAGGATGAAATGCGAATGCTTTTACATTTACAAAATCCTGCAAAATCCCCCTCACCCACCCACCCCCCTCAGTCAGCCATCCATCTCCTCACCCAGACACCCATCCACCCACCCACCCCCTCATCCCCGCACCCACGCACTCACCCGCCCACCCTCCCACCTCCCCACCCACTCACCCCCTCAGCCATGCACTCATCCGCCCACCCTCCCACCTTCCCACCCACCCACCCTTCCACTCACCCACCCTTCCACTCACCCACCCTTCCACTCACCCACCCACCCTCCCACTCACCCACCCACCCTCCCACCCACCCACCTTCCCACCCTCCCACTCACCCATCCACCCACTCACCCACCCACCCACTCACTCTCCCACTCGCCCACCCAAGCCACCCACCCACCCCCTCACACACACACACACGCAAACGCACACCCACCCACTCACCCCCTCACACACACACACACACGCACCCACGCTGAAATCCACTGCAACGCAGTAATGCCTCGCGGTAGTCCCATAGCAATCTGGGGACAGTCGGAAAAAAATGGGGCCAATATTTTGTAAGCAACAAAATTTTGCTAGGTTTTGGGAATCATTTCTCTCACTTTCTATCAGCAAATTGTTGCACTTTCAGAGGAATATTGTCCATAGTTTATATTTTTTAACACACCAATGTAGACAGGTTTTCTTTGAACTAAAACGTTTCGAATACCATCAAAAACTGATTAACAAAGTTAGAGACGTTGTTTGCCGAAACCTCTGGGCTCTTCAATTAAACTTTAGCGGGACACGTTGATTTTCTCGATACCCCGATAATTGCATATTTCCGGGGCTTCAAAAGATATAAAAGATTGGCTTATGCACTGCTGAAATTCCTTCGTAATTTGTGCAATAGTTCATATAAATTCGATGCAAAAGAAGCAAAAAAAAAAACTCGGAAAATATCAATATACAGTAATAATAATAATTAAAAAAATTATACTTACTGAATTGAGTTCTGAAAAAAAATTTGAGTGTTTTCATTTGCGTGTCAGATTTTTTCAATGAAAGAACGTGGCCCGAAATGGGCACCATGAACGAACGATTCCAGATGGGACCTTGGGGGCTGTCGGACCCAGCAAAACCAGAAAATCGATGTGCCCACCGATAATCTTACCAAAAACCAGTAGAACGCTGCTCCTCAAAGATTGGTGACCCCAAATCAATCTCATGACTCAGTCTTAGGTGCTATTTTCAATTCCGGGATTACCAGCCGTAAATAATTTTTCAAGCTGGAATTTTGGCGAATAGTGTATTGGAGATGCATGGAAACTGGGAGGGAACTGGGAGGAAAAATCAATGTTGCAGGTAAAGATATGGCAACACCGTTCCAATTTGAACAACAATCGTGATAATGGGAATTGGTGATAAATAGAGCTGCCACTCCCTACTTTAGCATCGTTGATATTCTAGTTAGCATCATATGGCTGCGTAAACATGGGGCCATTGCCCTCCATTTGTTGATGATATTGCGGAGGTTCCCCCGGATGCAACATAGTTCGGGATGTGTGCGGATTTATCCTGGATAATTAGACGTCCCATGAAAAATGTTGATTTAATGTGAGTGTGTGTGTGTGTGTTTGTGTGCATGTGTATATATGTGGGTACATGGTACTTGGTCCGTGTATATGTGTGTGCGTGTGTGTTTGTGCATGTGCTTGTGTGTGTGTGTGTGTGTGTGTGTATTGTGAAATCACGCGATCGATCTGTTCTGCAATATAATCTCGGGCTTTCGTTTTAAATTGTCTTATCTCGTGAACGAGTCACCCAAGAATAAAAATGATAATAACCTTTTTTATCAGAAATTTAATTCTTAATAAAAAATATAGAATACAGTTTTTCGTTAAAATCACTCCGTAACGTGATAATTGGGTCTTTACGAAAATCTTATAACATTACTGGTGGTTGTTGCGAATTTTTGTGTGTGACATGTATACATCATAATTATTTTATTTACAAATTAATTTTGGATTTTCCCAGTCAAGTAGCGAAGTTGGTTTGTCCCGAAGTTCAAAGGACAAACTTCGATGCCAACTGGATGCACCAATATCTCTTGCGGTAGTACGAAATTACACAACTCCAACTTCTCAAATAATTCACAATCATGAAAATTTACGATAGTATCCCATTTACGGGACAATTTTTCTTCTTAAATTTATAGAGCACTACTTTTCGAATTCGAATGTATCCACCATTATGCATTAGTCCCCTCCAATCTGCTATCTCCCAGAGCTATATCGCCATCGACGTCCCTCCTTATATATAGACTCGCGGAAAACTTTTGGAACAGAATGGGGAGTAACGATCAATCAGGCGAATGGAGTGGGAATTTTCCTCGGGAAAAGTCAACATATGAAGCGGAAATTATAAAAAAAAAACATTTTCAATGAATTTTGTGGAGTCTCTCTATACAAAAAATATTCCAAATTTTGATCATTTGTAATTTTTGAACATTGTAAAAAGTTTCAAAATTTTGGAAAATCCGAAATTGTTGGAACTAAAAAAATATGTAAGGGGTGGATTTGATGTTGACGGTGTCGAATAAATTTTTCCCGATCATAATTTATTCAAATATTGAACAGGTGAATTGCAATTACTACTTGGAGGGTATACGAAAATTTTACCGATTCATAATTTTGGCTCGATCTGATTGAATAATGGAGATAGGAAAAAATGTTCTAAATAAAAAAGATTCCCTGTTTAATGGAGAATTATTTAAGTTATATGAGTTATATCGATAGCTGTGATAGTTTTTTGAAATATGGGGGTTGAATGTCGCAGGAAACGCCCACTCCCTTCCAGGCGTACATATAAGCTGTAATAAGTTGTAAAATATTGGAGATACGGAGAAAAGTCATATAACTTGATTGACGTCATTTTCCCTCCTGAATATTTTTCATTACCAGTGTTTTCCTCTACATCCACTCCTTTTCTCAGAAATTTCCTCTGAGCTCGCGCAGGTTGCATGTGAGCGCTCACACGCCATCCGCCGCGCTCAGACCCACTTTGCTCTTAAACTATGCACATTGCAAAAAAATTTATTTGACACGAAATGTGCATTTCGACGCGAGGAATAATATTTGTTTCAACTTTTTTTCCGTATCTCTATCCGTTTCCAAGATATTATGTTTGAAACACAAAAATTGTCATTCACCAAAAACCTAACCGATACATTTCACCCCAAATTTTTTGAGATCCTGCACACATTGAGACCTGTAATGAATGGTGCATGTGTGTGTATGTTAGAGGCTTGTTAATTTTCAGAATCGTGAAAATTTCCAAATCCTGTGTGTGTGTGTGTGTGCTGTGAAATCTGAAATTATTTTGTTACCTCTCGCACTATAGCGCCCCCGACAAACACATTTAGGCAAAAGATATATTACATATTTTCCATTATTCCCTATTTACTCATCACTTATCGCCAAGTATAAGTGATTCAGGTTTTGGAAAGCGGTGAGCGCGTAATTTCCGGTAATCACAGTGCTCACAAGTGCTATTCTTGAGCACGTGCGTGGCAAGCACTAGTGAAACTAGTCGCCACTTCCTTCGATTTCAATCTCCCATAGACGAGGACTCGAGACCTTCCATTTGCCTCGCTTTTCTCTCGATCCCTAAACTCCCATGGGTGCGATTCCAACACGCTTAGGAACAATTCAATGAGTCTACGCTAGTTCATGCCCGCACACAATTCATGACATACTTTATTTCAGGTGAATAGAACACGGAAACAACGAAATCACAAGGTGATAACAAAATTGATTGGTCCCGTTATTCAACCGAGTTTTATTGAGGTTTTTTTTGTATTGAAAGGCGTTTTGAAGAATGAGTGCAACAATTTAAAATTCGGAAATGGAAAAATCGAGTCCCCATCAGGTAGACAGAAGTGTACACACACACACACACACAGTCGGGGCTTTGGTGTATAAAGTATTTGCCGACTCCATCACAGGTACAAGGTTCGCGGTCGGTCTCCGTGGGTTATCGGCGGTCCCCATGAAATGATCCCGCAAGGCCGGGCGGGAACCTAATCGGAAACGGGAGAACTATTCCATTATAGGTGCCCACAATCGTCGGATGGTTGTTTCTGGAGGTTAACCCTGTGTTTAGAAATACAATGGCCTAAATGACGGAAGTCGGCTCCAGAAGCATGGATGGGTGTCCGGTAGGGCCTCTCGGAGAAATGGTGAAAATCAGCTACCGTGGGGTGTACAAGGAGGAAAAACACCGCGCACATACACACACACACAGTTTTTGAAAAAAAAAATTCCCGAAAAAATTGTTATTTTTTAGGGAATTTGGGAGTGTATCCCCAAAAAATACATTGAACTGTGAAATGCCAGGTCGCTCCTGGGAACGCCGCAAAATATTGTCCCAATCGTCGCAATTGTCTCTTGCCCTTTTTTTCTGCAGCACAAGTCCACCATTTTACCTCAAGGCTTCCATGATTTCGTATGCTAAACCCACTTTACCCGCTTTTATTGGCCGTAACCCGCCACCAGTAAGATATGTCACGGTAGGAATCGATAGTCGTGCATTTCAAAGCACCAATTGCGTGAAAAAGATCCACACTTAGTGTCCCGACATCTGAGGCAAATCGGGTCTGAAAAGCTTGGTTCTACAACATTTCCGCCATGAGCACTGCGATTCGTAAAAGTATAGCACTGCTGACTTTCAACAAGTCCGGAAATAAAAAAAAACAATTGGTCCACACAATAGTCGAGAAAATTCTTCTTTTGATGCTCCTCCCAAACAGATTTCATAGAAAAAAAAAATGTGGGGGAATTCATTTTCCAATAAAGCCCAACACACACACACACACACAGAAGCACACACGCACACACAGATGCCATGTGTAGATGTGGTCCGGCGATGGAAGCTGCAGAGGTCGCAAGTGGTCTCACAGAATCGGCTTAAGACGCAAGGTGAAATTAATCCAGAAATAATATTTAGAGAAGGACAATTCCATCCATGAATAATCTGAGTGGCTTATTTCTATGATTTTCCTTACTCACTTCGGCCATCTTGAAAATCGAATGTCTATAGTTCTGAAAACCACACTAGCGGTTTGCTGAGCGCACGATAATGACATCAGAGGCTTACGTTTTGTGGCATCGTAACATCTTTTACTTGCGGGATTTTCTTTTCAAACGCTCTCGATCTACTTGAATGGGTGGACCCCACCCCGGGGGCCAGGGAACAGCGTTTAGCGGGCGTTCCCTGATTCCTCTCAACTAAATTGGATACTTTCGTTTGGAAGAAAAAAGGGGAGGGAAGAGGAAATGAGAGATGGGATGCTGGAGGACCGCAGCTCCTCGAAACTTACAGTTTTATTTCTATGAGTTGTGGTTAATGATTCCGAGAAATTGTGGCTTACGATCGAGTTAACCGTTGAAAATTCCTAAGGCTCATACAGAAGGGGAAAGAAGGATCGAATAAAAGTAGCGCTCCCATTGGGAAAATCAATAATGTTATTTTTTATGGTACGCAAGTGTCTATTATTGTAATTTTTTGGTGTGGAAGTGGTGGGTGGGTGGGTGCGTGTGAGAGTGGGTGGGTAGGTAGGTGGGGGTGTGTGGGAGTGGGCGGGTGGGTGCGTGTGGGTGGGGGTGGGCTGGTGGGTGGGTGGGTGTGTGGGAGTGGGCGGGTGTGTGGGAGTGGGGGTGTGGGAGTGGGCGGGTGGGTGGGTGTGTGGGAGTGGGGGGGATGAGGGTGTGTCTAGGAGTAGGGGGGATGAGGGTGTGTCTAGGAGTGAGGGGGGGGGATTGGGTGGGTGTATGAAAATACAAAATGACAGAATAAAACTTATCAGACAATAAACATTTTCTTCTCCCATTTCAGTTCCGATCAACACCGTTCAGGGAGTTGCTGGACAGCGAGCCTATTTACCATGTGACATTCTCCATCCCCGTGACAACAATGATGCAGTCTATATGGTTCTATGGTTCAAAGAACCACACGGAGAACCATTCTACAGGTATGTCGATATTCATGAAGTTGCCCATGCACTTTGGTTATACTATTCCTCAATCATACGTCTAAGGCTTCAAACGCTTGGCCAGCGCGTGATCAGCCTTGATTCAATGCATATAAATTGGGTTCTCATATTGTTTTTTTTTTCTTTTCCATTTTCTCATTCTATCGTGCACGATAGCCGAGAGGTGCATGCACATTTGACTATGGTTAGAGAGTATCCCTGAAGACTTTGTGCTTAGACAACTTGGTAAAAAATAGCTGGAAAAATCGAATGGAGAGCGTGGAGTATGTAATATATTATAGAGAACGTTGTAGGGTGCCCTTTCTTGATTAGTTTCGTCACGGTTGAGAAAGATTAGATTTATTGATTGATACGTGGTCGTGTGCGTGTGTGTGGGTGGGTGTCTGTGAGTAGGTGGGTGGGTGTCTGTGAGTGGGTGGGTGGGTGTCTGTGAGTGGGTGGGTGGGTGTCTGTGAGTGGGTGGGTGGGTGTCTGTGAGTGGGTGGGTGGGTGTCTGTGGGTGGGTGGGTGGGTGGGTGTCTGTAAGGGGGTGGGTGGGTGGCTGTCTGTAAGGGGGTGGGTGGGTGGCTGTCTGTAAGGGGGTGGGTGGGTGGGTGTCTGTAAGGGGGTGGGTGGCTGTCGGTAAGTTGGTGGGTGGGTGGGTGGGTAAATTTTCAGATTGAGGGCAAGTACAATTTTTCGATAATCTCCTTATCATATTTCCTATTATTAGTTTAGTTTACTCATAAATATATATAGTGACTGTCAATTCTCCGCCTGACATATCAATCAGAAGACACCCATTGAAATGTATACGCGAGCTGTAATCGATGTATGGTCACACTCTAAGGATCGTAAACTACCGGGATTGACCCTCTTACTGTCAAACACATCGATTGACAAGGACGCACTGCAAGAGGGTGGGGTGATTGAGCGTCGGGCGATGGGACATGAGTGTGTACATAGCTATTTACACGTACCATCGATCTACATACAACTAAGTACTAATAACCAAGGAGAGTATCTCCAATTGACGGATTAATTGGTATGATAATTCATGAGCAACATCGATGTAGGTCATTTGGAAGATGAAAAATTTGGACATCTATCCCACGAAGACAAATATGCAAATCCCCAAATCGTGGAAAAATATTCTTGTAACAATATTTTTTGTCCGTGGTTTATAATAAACACTTGACCCATTTTGCCCCGTACCCTCAAAATTGCATCCCTTATCCAACAAATGAGCTCTTGGATTCATTTTCATTATGAAAAAAGTTTCGAAAATCTTGAGTTGAATTTTTCATTCGAGTCAACAACGCTTTTTCCCGACGTTTTAATGAAGGAACTCGGCGAATTCGCAATTGCTTGGAGTTTATTTCACGAGATGTGATTCGTCAAGTAGAAAAAAAACTGGAAAATTTTTGAAATTAAAAAAAAAATTAAATAAAATTGTTATTTTTAATCAAATTTTTTGGAATTGTATAAATTTTTGAATTTCAAAATTTGAAAAATTTGCAATTATTTTTTTTAAAATCGAAATTTCCAAAAAAATTATTTTAAAAAAACTCAAAATTTTTGATAAAAAAAAAGAAATTCATCTTTTGAAAATTGAGGAGCAAAAAACAAATTTTTTTGGAAAATTTTGAGATTTTTAGAATTTTATTTTATTTTGGAAAATTCGGAAAAAATCGAGCATTTGAAAAATTGGATGAGAGAATGACTACATCAGTCAAATAAAGGCGGTATTAATTGCTCACGCCATTATCCTTGAAACCGCGGCATAATAACGGGGCTTCATTAACTTCAATAACAGTGGGCCATCACGATTGAGATATCGATGGGTGATGTGATATCCCAGTATGAGTACGAGTCCAGGATTAACAACGGACTAGTCGCAATAACTGGCCGTTGCACAGTTAACCAAAAGACCCAATAGTTGCGTTATGGGGGCTCGTTTCGACGGTGTAACGCGCTTCCACGGGTACATACGTTTGATCACCAATATGCTATATGCGCTATTGTCGTTACGCTCGTAAATGGCGCGGACAATACCGCGATAATTCGTCGGGATGTTGCACACTATTGAGGATTGGGAATATGCGAGCTACGTGGCAAGCTAATATTCCGATATTGAAAATTTTGAAATGTGAAAGAAGCTGGCAAATGCCAAGAATGACAGAAAGTCAAAAAATTTCAAAAATTGCAAAAAAATTTAAAATTTTCAAAATTTTCAAAATTTCCAAAATTCCAAAATTCCAAAATTCCAAAAATCCAAAATTTCCAAAATTCCAAAATTTTCAACATTTCCAAAATTTCAAAGTACTATGATGTTATTATGCCCCTCCAAAAATTGATAAAAAAAAATGGAGCTCCTGAAAATGCTGGTGGAATTTGATAAGGGAACGTGGGAAGTTTCACTCTTCGCAATTCCCATAAATTCCGTATTTCGTTGTCCGCTTGGCTGGCAGACTCTTATAATCATCCGCCGATTTTCCCGAAAGGCAGTGCCCATCGAGTGCTGACTCTAGCATCAGCTTTAAATCGCTGACGCTGTGAACGGAAACTGGTGCTACTTGTGCTGCGCGTTTCGTATCCCACAGTACTCACCGCTATTATCCACTACGAGCCACCCCATTCCACGTTGTCCTTCCACCCGTCTGCATCGCTTGGTCGTTGACTTCAACTGCATACATCTTTGGTTAACGCTTGACGGAAAGCTTTCAGCTCATGCTAACACAATTGTTGCACTGTTATTGTTCTATTCAGGGGCATTCCCCCAGTTTAGCTGGTACCGAATCATTCTCCCAAACATCGAACAAAAATTATTCCTACGTTTACTCTAACATCCCTATATTTATGTTAATTGCTTTTTTATACTTTTTGGTACCACTTCATCAGAAGATTGATCAGCCCCAATTCAAAAGAAATCCTCCTGAATTTCATTATCCGCCCCTCCCCCCACCCGCCCACTTCCACTCCCCCCAGCCACCCCTTCCCCTCCCCGTACCCACTCACTCTCACTCCCCCCACCTGCCCACTCCCCCCACCTACCCACTTCTTCTCCCCCCCCCACCCGCCCACTCTTTCTCCCGCAACCCGCCCACTCCACCCACCTGCCCACTCCCACTCCACCCACCTGCCCACTCCCACTCCACCCACCTGCCCACTCCTTCTCCCCCCACCCGCCCACTCCTCATCCACCCATCCGCCCACTCCACCCACCCACCCACTTCTTCTCCCCCCCCCCCACCCGCCCACTCTTTCTCCCGCAACCCGCCCACTCCCACTCCACCCACCTGCCCACTCCCACTCCACCCACCTGCCCACTCCTTCTCCCCCCACCCGCCCACTCCTTGTCCACCCATCCGCCCACTCCCACTCCACCCACCCGCCCACTCAGACTCCCCTTAAACGCCTCCTCCACCCACCTTTTTGCCGCCATATGGATTCGGCGGAAAATGAAGAGTGCAGAGCAATCCCTAACGAGCTCGTTGAGAAATTTATTTTGTCCAACCTTACTTTTTCGTAACGCGCTGAAAAAAAAAATCCTCCACTATCCCGAGAAATTTCAAACTCAGTGGACTTTATTGCAGTGCAACAATCCGTTCTATTAGAGTCACCTGTTTGTGAAAACTCGCTGTCCAATGCACGAGTTTCATTCCGTTACAGGGACGCGTCTCGACAATAAGAAGATGATGTTTCCATGCCGGAAAGGTTAATGGGATTGCATTTCCTCCCGACAAATTGAATTTTCTTGCTTGAGATGGAAGTATTAAAAATGGGGAAGTTGCTTTGGTCGATTTAAATTTATTTGGATAATTTTTTTGTATTTGTTTTTTTTCAAATTTGTAGGAGAATTGTATGTTTCGCGCTTTTTTTTGAATTTCCAATTTCTGAGGTATTTTTCAATTTTATTTATTCGGGAAAATTTTGACAATTTTTTTTTTTGGTTTACACGGTTTCAAAATTTGGGGAATTTTTTTTTTGAGTAATTTTTTTTCACTTTTGCAGTTTTAGACTTTTTTGTACAAGATTTTTTGGAAATTTTTCGAGAACTTTTATCTACTTACGTTCCCTTTTATTTAGACACTTGGAAAATATAAAATTCTTTTCCATTTGAGTACCTCAGCGCCCAGTTACTTCCGTCATCCATTTATGTAGGACGAATTTTCCTCGGTTGGAGTGGAAAAACAAATCCCGCGCACCCCTTTGCCACGGGTCTCATTCAAACACACTTTTTTAACAGCTTTCGAACCGCATCTTGACGCTCTTGTTCCCGGAATTTTCGCTAAACGTGAAATTGAAATCCAATGAAGGATTTCACTGGCAAGTAAACGAGGGAGCCCCGTAATTAGGAGATAGTGAGGAAATTTCATAATTTTGGAATACTTGGAATTTTTCGGTGGAATTGTTGATACATAAAAATTTCTGAAATTTTGGAATTTTTTTGAAATGTTTGAAATTTTTTGAAATTTTTTGAAATTTTTTGAAATTTTTTGAAATTTTGGAAATTTTGGAAATTTTAGAAAAAAATTGAAATTTTGGGAAATTTTGGAAAATTCTGGGAAATGTTAGAAAATTCAGAAATTTTGGGGAATTTGGAAAATTTTGGGAGTTTTTGAAAATTTTGGAAATTTAAGAAAATTTTGGAAATTTTGAGCAATTTTAGAAGTTTTTTATTTCGCTGAAATTTCTCAAATTCCCAAAATTTCCAAAGATCCCAGATCTCTCTGAATGTTTTCGGGAATCACTTCGATTCCCTCACATTGCTCGCATATTTGTACACTCTGAGTTGAAAATGGATGATAAACTAACACAGTAAATTTCATAAAACGTGAAATTGAATTCGGGCGAATTGCTTACAGTTAAGTAAACGGCGTCCAATTACGTAAATTTATTCAAATTATTCGCTTCAATTAGTTGCGAGATACAGACTCGGGAATATAATTGTCACGAGGATCTGCTGTTTTTTTCCCCATTTTTTTCCCCCTTTTTTTTTAAGACCAGCTACCTCAACAACCATGGAATGAGTGTACATTACCCTCCAGCAGGAGAAACGCGGCCGAGTCGGGTTCTTCGTTGGGGTAGAGGTCCATAATAAATTGCAGGGTTGTGCATGGAATTTTATGATTAAATGTCAGGTACATGGTGAACGCGTCGGGTGGGTGAATCATGCTTCCCTGGAAATTAATTTCGTTAATTTATTAATTGAGAAGTCATCTTGGTTTCCAACTCCCACTTCCTCCATGAGATATTAATAGGGAAATTCCAAAAAAAAATTCCCCAATTTTTTTTCAATTATCCGGCTTCAAGCAATTTTTAAAACTACCATTTACCACCTGAAATCTTCGAGCTAAGCGCAATTTTAACGTGTAATGTCCATGTAATCTTTAACAACCATTCGTAACAAGGATATTCATACCGATCTTATGGGGCATTCCGTGTTCATCATTTGGCGTGTATAAATTTCCATGATATTACGATCCCAGCTGTCGTACAAGTGGCGTCCACTGCATAGTCGCGGTAAATCGAAGAATTTCGACGCAATCTCCTGGCCTTCCGTCGTCTGAACTATGTAAAATACCTCCATGTCAGCCGATCTGGTGATATCCGTCAGCCACGTTACGCTTATATCCGATCCCGTGGGATCACCGTCAACTCTAACGTAATCATTGAATTTCATGCTGAGATATTTTCTTTTCAAGTTTATGCTGTAGTAGTATGTTTCCTCAGATGTGCCAACAAGTGCAATTTCAGGGCTCACGAGTGATGGATAACTGCGGAGTTTTGCGTGTTAGATACATGCAAATTTTTTTGCTTTACAAATTTTGCGGAAATTTTTCATTTCTTTTTTCGTCACTTCTTTTTTTATCTTTTACCATTTATATTTTGTATGTTTGTGTATATCAAATTATTTAATCCCATAATTGGCTCTGGCTATTGGATCATTAATAAAGAAATGAAAAGAAAAAAATCGTATAGTGTGTGGGTGCGTGAGTGGGTGGGTCTGGGTGAGTGAGTGGGTGGCTGGGTCTGGGTGAGTGAGTGGGTGGGTGGGTCTGGGTGAGTGAGTGGGTGGGTGGGTCTGGGTGAGTGAGCGGGTGAGTGGGTCTGGGTGGCTGGATGGATCGGTGTCTGGGTGGGAGGGTGGTTGAGTGGGTGGTCGGGTGGGTGGGTGGTCGGGTGGGTGGGTGGGTCTGGGTGGGTGTCTGGATGGGAGGGTGGTTGAGTGGGTGGGTGGGAGGGTGGTTGGGGGGGGGGTGAGTGAGTGGTCGGGTGGGTGGGTGGGTGTCAGCGTGGGTGGGTGGGTGTCTGCTTGGATGGTTGGGTGTGTCAATAAATAAGAAAAACACGTTATTTTAAACACGCACTCACATGATACACCACAAGAGTAAATAAAGAACGTTGCAGTAATGCATGACTGAATGAAAGCACTTGACCCGCTGGCACGGTAAGCTAACAGGCGCTTGTCAAGCCGTCTAACGGGCTTATCAGTTTCAAGGAGGGATTACACAAACGATAAAAGGCGCTTGCTCACTCGCTTACTACGCGAGTATGAAAAATTTATACTATCCAGTACTAATAATGATAACATGTAGCCTTATTAGCTTCGACAATTGATTCACCATACCAGTATTTGTCACTGAAGGATTTGCAATTTTTTAAACAACCTTTCGCAAATTCCAGAGAGATTAAAAATTCCGCAAATTTAAAAAATCGTGAACAATTTTGAAATCAAACTTTTGCTCAATAAACTTCCTAATTAATGATAATCATGATGTGTGGTTTCATTATTACACATGACGTCATCGATACTTATGAAGGTATTAATGTCGAATCTAGTGAATTTATATCCCCAAATCGGGGATCCTCCATCCCCAAATCGGGAATACTCGTATCCCCACATCGAATATTTTCCGTCCATGTATGTAGCCCGGTGTTCATGTTACTCCAAACTTCTTCGGACTTTTCACGATGATCGGATAGTGAAGTTGTTAACTCGTCGCTGTTGCTAGACGTCACGGTACTCCATTTGTCCTTGTCCTTTTGGCGCATTTCCCTTCCTCTCCTCCACCTCGCAGTCTGTCGACGAGGTTTATGCAAGCTCGAGCCCATCGTAACCTGAGCCAACCTCACTCGCATAATAAACGAGAGCACAAGCGCCAAACTCAACGCCAGTATATCCGTATGCTTTCGACCTCTAATCTAACCTAACATTCTCCCAACGTGCATTATAAATCTTGTTCATCTTGGTGTAGATTTCGCGAGTTTAACCCGTTTCGTATATTCTATTATAATATACGGCGCTTCGGTTAGTGTCACTGGTGGAGAGCTCACACAATGTGCTGTCCTCGAAACTTAAGCTAAATATTGTACGGTGAGAATTGGAAAATTTGAGGTACTTCGGATATTCGAAAATCGCAAAACACCATCAGTTTTGGAACACCCTGTATATACATATATATGTACCCTCTGTACACAGTAGAACTGAATTTTTCATAGTAGTAGATAGATGTGTGTCGCCGGATGTTATAAACGCAACCGCATTCCTTCATTTCTCAAAATGAAAATCCCACTGACACCCGTGTGCAATGCACATGGTACCAGCTGATCGCACTGATGCCGGTTATTTATAATGCCTGACAAACGTGCAATGATATGTAACGAGATACTGCAATGTACGTGATACAGATCAGTAAACACTTGGGTAGTAAATCATGCGTATTAGGGAAGGGGGTTGGAGAATTATTAAAAGTTACGGCCGACTGGACGTTCAGTTGCACCACTTGTTTTCATTTCCCAACAAAATTTCCATTAATTAATTATTGAGCGAGATGGCTAGAGGCTAATGATCGCTGAGTGATTGGACACATTTTCATTGAAAGTTCATGTGGAATAATATCCACATTTCACGTTTCAAAAATTTCTAAAAATAGAATTGCAGGAATTGAAAAAAAAAGGAAAAAAAATTTTGCTAATGGCAATTTTGTATGATCAGTTAATACTGAAACTGCCGCTTTCTATGAAAATTCCAAGGACTTGACTCCCTGAATAATTTATAGAGGATAAATAATTATCTAAAATGGATATAAGAAAAATTTAATAACTCGCTGGTTAACCACGTCCACTCAACTTTTTAATCTCTTCGCTAATCCAATTTCACTCGGCTAACGTTGGGGTATAGATTTTTTCTCAAGAGAATGTCTACAACGATGTCGGAATATCGTTAAAAGTGGCGATGGAAAATAATTATCAAACGTTTCCAAAAACCGCTATATAGCACTGTTTTAGTCTTTGGATTTTCAGGTTTTATATTTATTAAGTTTTCGATGGGGGAAGTTCGTGGTTTTGTGCCGAAACTCAATTTTGCATCCTATCTTCACAGAAATATGTGTGTGTGTGTGTGTGTGTGTGGGTTTTGTTTTCGTCTCTATCTTCTGTATGGGGGAAGGGGGGGGGGGGGTGCTCCTCAGCACTCCCTAGCTGCTCCTCGGCAGTTTTTCGACAGGCCCTACCGGACACCCATCCATGCGACTGGAGCCGACTTTCGCCATGCAGGTCATCGTATTTCTAGACACAGGGTAAACCTCCAGAAACCCCTGTGCACCGAAAGGCACCTATGATGGACCCTCTTCCTGCATCGGGTTAGGTCCCCCCCCCCGCCTTGAGCGACACACACGGAATGTTCCTGCGGAAACATTCTCCGGACGTCAGGCGTGAACCTACAACCTTCGACATAGTACGCAGATACTCCACCTACTACACCAGAGTCTTGACATGCTGTGTGTCTGTGTATGTGTGTGTGTGTGTGTGTGTGTGTGTGTGTATCTGAATCACGCGCGCCTTCCGCGCGATTGCCCACAGGTGCTTAAGGCTTTGGAAAATATGGGTATCAATATGTCGGACAAGAACTGGGATTCGGGCAGTCCGTTTTGCCCCCATAAAGTACATTTCGCCTACCAGCTCTGACAAAAAAAATTAAATTCTTCCCCCAGATTATCCATTTTTCGATATTATCTCAAGTTATTGAAATTGTCTGAATTTTTGAGCGTTTTTAAGCCTCCTTAAGCTTAGGATACTCGAGTAAGTTGCGCTTCTCATTTTTAATCTCCTATACGGCCTACGGTCACGCCGGGTGTCCTCCTTCAGCCAGCGACATATAAACCCATTACTGCTCCCCGTGTGTTGCATAATGAGCGCGAGAAATCCCTTTACGCGGCTGACCTCCGCGGGATTTTACTACTAGGGCGCTGGAGCTTGGCGCGATGTTACGAGCTAATCGCTTTAGCCGCTTCAAGTCTTTTTACCAAAGTCGCAAACGTCTGAATCGAAATAAAAAAAATTACGTCATTCAGTATCTCGGAACTGGAGAAATTTCATAATTGAGATAAAAGCGTTGGCAAGAAAATTAATTGGAAAAATTTTCTTTTTGGGTCAATTTTTTTTCAATCCATTTTTTTTTGTAATCAACTTTTTTTTGTAATCAACTTTTTTTTGTAATCAATTTTTTTTTGTAATCAATTTTTTTTTGTAATCAATTTTTTTTTGCAATCAATTTTTTTTTGTAATCAATTTTTTTTTGTAATCAATTTTTTTTGTAATCAATTTTTTTTGTAATCAATTTTTTTTTGTAATCAATTTTTTTTTGTAATCAATTTTTTTTTGTAATCAATTTTTTTTTGTACTTAATTTTTTTTGCATCAATTTTTTTTGGTAATAAATTTTTTTTTCAGGTATTATCAACAGCTTACCGTTACTAATTATGGATTATCATGGATGAATAGAAATTGAAATCATGTGGTAATCGACTGATACTGAGACATACTGATTAGTTGATATAGAAATTTTCGAGAAGCTCGAGTATAGGGAATATTGAACGCAATCATGTAAGACTCCTCCTAGCAATCTATTATTGCCCTCTAGGCAATTATCCGCGAAATTCGTAGAATAGATCTGGCAACGTTGAATGGCACTCCAACTGGTGCGAAGTGGAAATCCCCATCGGAGAAATTGCAATTTCCTATATCCGAGAAAACGGGAATGCAGGCAAAATAATTTCAGATTGAGTAAAAATGTAATTGCTTCGAGAATAACGAAATTGTTGGTTCGAAATTTTCTGCATGACCACCATCACTTCACTCAGGAAAAAAAGGAGTGCATGATCAGCTCAGAAGCTTCCGTTAAATGGTGATAGCAGAGCTTGACATTTTGCCGCATTTGGCCTGAAACCAAGCTCTTGTTCGACCTTTTTTCACCCCCAAATTCGTTTCTCAGTCCTTTTTCCTTCGGCCATCTTCAAACTCTGGCGAACCCAGGAGCGAAAGTTAACCAACGACAAATTATATTTTCTCACTGCGACGGTTGGTCCGGATGGGTTTTGCTGCTTTCTGCCACAGCCACTCTCTTTCTTTTCTCCTCATGTACCTGTCTACACGGACGGCCCGGCGGGCGGTGGGCGAGGGGGGGGGGGGGGAGGGGGGCACATTTCCGCAATTACAATTCCGTAATTTTATGCACCAAGTTGAGCTCCGTTTACGAATAAGAGCGGTTGCCTCTTATCATTTTCTTCCGTTGCCATTTAAAGAATTTCCGCACGGCTATCTCTAAACCATCGCAACCTGGGCTTTTCATTCCAACATCTGTCCTGGATTACATAACGTTTTTATGTGGAGTTTGTGCGGTCGTAGCTCTCCGGAGAACATGCTTTGGCAATTATTTTTCATTTACGAGCACAATACATTGTTGCTTTTGTGGGAGGCCTCTATTCAAATTAGGGGTGTTTTTATGTTCTAGAAAATTTCACAAATTTTAAAAACCTTAAGAATTTCGAAAACGTGAAAAACTTTTTTCCGAAGGCCAAAATGTGAACGATTTTGAAAATGTCCAAAAATTCGAACATTAAACAAAATTTGCCTGTGGGACGAATTTTTTGGCGTCGTATTTTGGCGCCGTTTTTTGGCGCCGTTTTTTGGCGCCATTTTTTTGGCGCCGTTTTTTTGGCGCCGGTTTTTCGGCGCCAAATTGATGAACATATGCATAGAACATACTGCGCAAAAAACATCCCCGCAAAGGGTGCCGCGACGTCGCTGCGATGTGGGCGCGACCTCCAGGCGACAAATGTTTTATCATGGGTGTTTAATCTTCTCCATTGGTTTAATTTCAGTTACGATGCGAGAAATCACCAATTGGGCAAACCACGATTATGGAGTGAGCCCAAATTCTGGGGCAATCGTGCGACCTTTCGAGTTGGACCACCCGCGCAGTTGGTGATCCAAGATGTCAGGCCAGATGACGAGGGCGTGTATAGGTGTCGAGTCGATTTCCGCAACTCGCCGACCCGAAACTTCAAGGTCAATCTGACGATAATATGTGAGTAAATGGAACTGTGATTTGGGGTCATGAATACAAATGATTTTCTGGGGAGTGGATGGGGTGGAGTGGGGGGGGGGGGGGAGGGCGGGGGGTTACTGGGCGCAGATGTCCGGCTGATGAGGTCGGTCAGCTCACCGAGGTGATTTTATGTTAGAGTTGCGACATTGCCAAAGTTTACACAGCCATTTCCACTGGCTACGTCACACTTTTCGGTGTGGATAGTGCAATCTCAGGGGTATTTGACTTTTTACTTTCCGGGGTAGGGTAAAAATTTAATGCGCCCAAAATCGAAAACGGTAAATATGGAATTTTCACTTTTCTCCGAAAAATCGGGAAAATTCGTGAAGTTAGAACTTTTCTGGGTTCTACAAATTCGGGAAATTTTTGAAGTTTTCGTATGTTTTAGTTTTGAATTTGAAGATTTTTTTTATGGAAGATATTTGCGGACCCTACAAATAGTGACAATAGTAATGTGCACATGCTTCGCAATTTTTCGCTGGTAAAAAAAGGAAAAATGGGTAAATTCATGTATAGACACAGGATTTATATTTTCCAAGCAAGTGCACGCAGTCACCCCCTCAAGGAGAGACAGGAAGGCGCTTTCCTTGGCGCTCTACCAAAAAGTGATTCGAGACAAAAGAAACATTACCCTCTTCCTGGTTATTGTTGAAGGGGTGGGGCAAATGAAATATAAAACGTTAAGGTATCGCTGCAGTTGGCCATAACTCTTTCAAGAATTCGTTGAATAATCTGATGAATAGATTTGCCCACATTTCAAGTTGAATAAACAGGTGCTCCATGTGATCGTAAATTTTACAATATTTTCATATTTTCGACATTTTTGACATTTCAAAATTTTTGAATTTTTTTTTGAATTTTTACAGTTCTGTAATTTAAAACGATTTTGAAAGGATTGAAATTTTCAAAATTCTCGTAATTTTTGAAATTTCTGAAATTTCTGAAATTTCTGAAATTTTTGAAATTTTGGAAATTTTTGAAATGTTTGAAATTTTTGAAATTTTTGAAATTTTTGAAATTTTTGAAATTTTTGAAATTTTTGAAATTTTTGAAATTTTTGAAATTTTTGAAATTTTTGAAATTTTTGAAATTTTTGAAATTTTTGAAATTTTTGAAATTTTGGAAATTTTGAAAATTTTTGAATTTGTGAATTTTTGAAATTTTTGAAATTTTTGAAATCCTCCATGGTTCAAATGGTATTGAAGATAAACTTAAGAATTAGCAATTCTTTTATAGCTTCCCCTAAGTCTCCGAATTTGTGGAATAATCTATTGAACAGACGTCCGCACATGTTAAATCAAACGAGTGGATGTTCCGTGTGATCAGGGGCTTCAAATACAGTAATTAATTATGCCTTTAGTTTGAGTTTGAAAGTGCAATAAATCTAATCCACCTCGGGCAGTTGAGCATGAAGTATCAGAGGTAACTTCCACATCCGGCAGTGCTCAAACGCACCATTTCACCCAACATTGATTGCTTCGAAAAAAGAAATGACTTCAAGATATTCCCTAAAACCGCAGGTAGTTTGTTTTTCTTCCGTCCCTTTCGCTTGTACCCCACATGGTAGTTGCTCTTCAACATTTCTTCGAAGGGGCCCACTGGACACCCATCCATGCGGCTGGGGCTGACTTTCGCAATTTAGACGATCGTATTTCTAAATGATTGGGAAAGATTATTGATTGATACGTATCTCGGTGTATGTGTGTGTCTGTATGTGTGGGTGGGTGGGTGTATGACTGTGGGTGAGTGGGGGGCTGTGGGTGAGTGGTGGACTGTGGGTTGGTGGGTGGGTGAGTGCGAGTGTGTGTGTGTTCGTAAAAACACTCACGAACGTAAGAATTAATATCATGAAAATTTTATCAATAAAAAATTTCCATTTTTTTATTAGTTATTGGTGCGAACCATTGAGTATTTCACCCACATTTCGTTTATTTAAAATACTTTCAAAACTCATTTCTCGCTACGGAAACGTATGTCGACAGCCGTAGGGAAGGCGAGCCTTGGGTAAAAAGAAAAAGCACGATATATTTGCCCAATCCCTCCCCACCCGTATCCATGTATTCCCCATAATATTACGTTTGAGAGGGGTCTGGGGGATCGAAGTTATGGTAAACGATCTCGGCAAGAATATCTAACCACCCGATTCTCCAGGTTACACGGCTAGCAATTTTTTTTCCTCCCTTTAAGGAGGCAACCAATCGTTCTCAGCCATACCCATGAATCATTTATCAGATTTTCGCTCGATACATGCCCATGGCGATTGTGAAATTTCCAGGTCACGGGTGATAGGTTGAGACAATCGCAAAGTATGATGAAGTTACCGGAGGGCTTGGCATGCATGAATATTTACTGAGATATAGCAGCGCCACAGATCTCCGGTTTATGTTTCTTTTTTTTAAGGGATAAATGCGGTTTGCTAGCATCTGCAGATATCGAATATTTTTTGAGAAAAAAATCGATTGTTCGATTTCGATTTGTATTACACAGACTTAGATAATTTATTGAAATTTTTAGAATTTTTAACACCTTCTAATTGGACAAATTCCTGTGATGCATAGAGCCTATTGACAGCCATATTTTGTAATCCGACCTAATTCATCTAACGCAATTACTGGAAAGCCGCGCTGAATAAACAAGCATACCCCGTCTAATAACCATTACCGTTCGGCGAAACCATCCATGTAGCGCATCTCCTCCAATTACATAACCTCCAATTATGCATTTGAGTTATGTCACCTCAGAATGAATGTAGTTCATTGAATGAACTGCGCCGTATTGTGATTCCGGGCTGAATGTTATGGGTTTTCCATGTCAATCTCCCTCTCGTCCTCGCCCTCCACACGACCGCTCACTCACAACCTCTCACCCACACAGGGCCACCCACGTAACCAGGACCATCCACTGATCGAGCCCCCTCCTCCCCCCAGGGCCGCCCACCGAACCATCCATCCACCCACTTTTCCAGTCAGGGCCATTTACTCACCCACCCGTCCAGGGCCACGTGCTCAGCCGCCCACCCACCCATTGAGGACTATCTATCCCCCCACTCACCTATTGAGGACCACCTACCCAGCCACTCATCCATTGCGGACCACCCACCCAGCCACGCATCCACTGCGGACCACCCACCCACCTACCCACATATCCAGGAGCACCCGCCCACCCATTTAGGACCATCCACCTATTCAGGACCACCCACCCATTTAGGACCACCCACCCATTCAGGACCACCCACCCATTCAGGACCACCCGCCCGTTCAGGATCACCCACCCATTCAGGACCACCCACCCATTCAGGACCACCCACCCATTCAGGACCACCCACCCATTCAGGCTCTCCCATCCATTCAGGACCACTCACCCATTCACGACCACCCACCCATTCAGGACCACCCACTCATTTAGAACCACCCACCCATTCAGGCTCTCCCATCCATTCAGGACCACCCACCCATTCAGGTCCACCTACTTATTCAGGTCCACCTACTTATTCAGGTCCACCTACTTATTCAGGACCACCCACCCATTCAGGTCCACCTACTTATTCAGGACCACCCACCCACCCAGGACCATCCACTCACCCACCCACCATTACTCAAAAAGTTATACACATCTCAAGGCTCCAGAAATTTTGAAAAGGTTTTTGAAAAAAAAAGTTCACATCACCAGCTTATCTAAATGGGCCCCAGGTATGAATCAGAGTTATGTCACCTCGGAACAAATCCACTCCACTCTGTTGCAACTTCACGTTTCCTATTATTGCTTTCCCACGTCAATCTTAAACAACCCTCCATCCTCTACCCACTCCGCCGCCACCCGACGGTAAAATGGGGGTCCCGGTTGGTTGGAATAGACTGGAAATTAACTCGAAGCCTCGTCGACGCATCGCTGCATCAAGACATAGAGAATATCGAACGTAATCATGTAAGACTCCCCCTAGCAATCTATTATTGCCCTCTAGGCAGTGATCCGGAAATTCGTAGAATACATCTGGAAATGTTAGACGGTACTTCAACTGGTGCAATGTGGAAATCCCCATCAGAGAAATTGCAATTTCCTATTTTCAAGAGAACGCGAGCGGCATACAAAAAAAAAAAGAAAATTCAAACCGTGGGAAAATGTTGGTTTAGCGAAATTGCTTGCGTTGATCACATCATTGTCCATTTTCCAAATTCCTAACTCATTTTGTGAATGGCGAGTTATAAACATAATTCGATCAAACTTTTTTCTCTTGCAGAGAAGTGTCCCCTTAAACGATCCCAAAAATTTGAAATTTTTCTGACGTTCCGACACGGAGAAAAAAAATCGCAAAGTTGGTTCTAAAGCTTCATCGGACCTCTATATAATTCCCTATACCGTACGAATTAAGGAGCTTATCTCAGGTCTAAATCATTCACTCTACTTAACTTTCAATTAAAAATTATAAAAAAAAGTTAAGACGCCAAAGCCTCATTTAATCAGCTTTCCTAAAAACACATACACTCAATTTATAACTACCTCTTTTAAACAATTCCGTTTACCCGCGCTATTTGATGCTACTGATAAAACGCGACTACTTCCCAATACAGTGCAATTAATTTTTATTTCAGCGTTTCCATTACGACTGCTTTTTTGGTTTCCAATTAAAATAGCAATGTACCTCGACACCGTTAAAGTCGCCATTTGATTCCCGACGATAATGATGTCCTCGCGACAATTGCTCAGGCACGAGGTGGGTGGGTGGGGGGAGGGGGAGTACGTGGAGGAAAAAGGCGGGAAAAGGGAGTGAAAGAAAAGCGTCCCATTCTGTTTTCTTCGGGAGAAGAAATGGGGCGGCATCTTCCGCTTCCGTTTCCCATTTCCATTTGTCAGCTTCTACCCCTCCCCCTCCGCCCCCCCCCGGCCCTCCCACCCACCATTTCGCCACGTGAATTCAGGCATTTCCATTGCACCCCTTCAACGACCGATTACCGAGTACAGTGACTAACTGGCTACGTCGAGAAATGAAGATAAAGGAGGAGGAGACAATGCTGGGCCAGTATTGTTGCTGCACTTGAGATCGATGATTCGGTCTTTTGGGGGGAGGCGGTAATTCAGTGGGGAATATCAAAGAGCTAAAAGATTTTTTAGAAGATATTTTTTTCTGGACCACCACCGAGCGTATTATCATGGACAGTGGATAAAGGGGGGGGGGGGGGAGGGGCTCAAAATGTCCCACAGAAAAATGGGACCATAGTGAATATGAGGGTTGCCCCTATACTTGAGATCGGATTTTTTTTCAGCGACATCGCAAATTGAATGCTCCAATGAACTGATATTTCTGGGGAGATATCGAGATTTTATTCGCGGGTGGCTCTACTGTGGGGATTTTTCGCGGAAAAAGATTAGAGAAATGCGGTGTCCCATGGCTTACAAATACTCGGAAGAGCGAAACGATAGCGGTGAATTATTGAAAGACGATTTCGTACTTCTACTAATATTTAATACCAAAGTAAAATGAGACTTACCATGGCGTTTTTAAATTCCCATTTATATATTTTTTTTTCGACTTAACATTTCATTTTTTTTTCTGAACCTTTTAATGTGTAGGAAATTGGAATTATTTTTTTCAAGAATTTCTTCAATTTAAAAAATTGTTCTCCAAGTATTGATTTTTTTCCTATTTTTTTTTTTTTTCATTTTCTTCTATTCTTCTTAGAGAGTCTCTAAGTGCCCCAGTTACGTTGGATAAAATTGTTTCATGTTTTTTTTAATTTTCCACCTTTGAAGTTTTTCAAACTCCATTCAAGAAAAATTTCATTGAAAAATCATCAGTAAGCTGATATTTGTAAAAGAGATATGAAAGAGTCGCGATTTTTACCGCAGGTAATGGGGGATTTTCTATAAAAGCAAGATTAAAGAAATGCGATATTTTAGAGCCTAGAGGAAATAAGAGGTACAAAAGCCGTGGAGATAAAGAGGGAGAAATACGGGACCGTTTCTTCTGTTATATAAACATTCGAAGTATAGGAGGATGTAAAACTTCGAGCTATCTTTGATCCCTTTGAGACCGCATCTGCTCTTCAGCATTTTTTCGGAAAGCCCTACCGGGCACCCATCCATGCGGCGGGGGCCGACTTTGGTCATTTGAGCCCTCGTATTTCTGAGCAGAGGGTAAAACCCCAGAAAACTATGTGCTAGGTTGGTGGGCACCTATGATGGAACCAACCCGGGTCGGGTTCCCGACCGGCCTTGCTGTCTCATGTTATGGGGACATTCTCGTCGTGTGAAACATTCTCGGAGGCTGGGCGCGAACCCAGGACCTGTGACATTGTAAGCAAATACATTATGCAATACACCAAAGCTCGGACTGCTTGTGTGTATGTGTGTGTGGGTGTGTGTTTGTGTGTGCTGGAGAAAGTACCTGTAATCCAACAATAATCATCCCGAACGTTATGACAGTTTCAATTGTTTAAACTGCTCTATTATGAAAACGATAAGAGATAGAGAAAAAAGTTTTTAATCAATATTATTGCTTATGGAAAACTGCACATTTTATGTTTAATGACTTTTTTCGTAACTCTCATATCTCGCAAGATATCGCGGTCGGAAGGCTGGGACCACGATACGTGAAATTTCTACACATCGTTTATTTACCGTACATTTTTCAGGCAGTTCACATTTAAGTGGATCTCCAATCTTTTTTTGTCTCTGTCTACACTTCCGATAGAGGTAGAATGCAAATTTTCAAATTCTCGAGAAATATCGACACTTGCTTTGTGCATTCATCCCTAGCGCTCGCGTATAAATCGTACGGGTGAAATTTCCCCAAATAGGCGATTTCCGGATTTCGTAAACACGTCGTAAGTTTTGGCTTCGCTAAGGCGATGGTAGAAATAATGCTTACGGGTGGGGGAGGGGGGGGGGGGGTGAAGTGATATTCCCCCGCCCTAAGTGCATATTCTATGTGGAAAAGTATGTATGGGAATATATCTCACATTAATGGGTTTATGGAATGGAGAATAAAATTTGCAACTGATTTTTTCTGGATATTTAGAATTCTCAAAATTATTGGAAATGTTGGAAATGTTGGAAATGTTGAAAATTTTGGGAATTTTGGGAATTTTGGAAATTTTGAAAATTTTTAAATTTTGAAAATTTCAAAAATTGAAAATTTTTGAAAATTTTGAAAATTTAAAAATTTTCAAAATTGTGAAAATTTTGAAAATTTTGAAATTTTGGATTAATATTCATCAGTAATTCTAATGTTCTAATTTTAATGTTCGAAATTTCCACATTCATGGAATTGCTGGAATTTTTTATTGCTCTAAAATTTCGTAGCAAGTAATTTTTGCGTATTACGGAATCCTTTTCCCAGTGATACGTTCCGTAGAAAATACGCGGAGGCATGGAAAAATAATAGAAAACAGCGAGTGACGGGGGTAAGAATGGGGGATGAGAATGTTGGCGAGGCATCTTTACGGCAGGCACTAAAAAAATTCTCCGTATTCCTCCACCGACCCACAAACGACGCCCTCTCCGGTAAATATTAGCAATTGTTCCTAACGGCGGGGTAGAAAAACAGCGGAATGTACGACACTTCCTCATAAATACCATCCGTTTCCTCTTAGCACTACCAACCTTCAAATCTATAAATTTATAGACGCAACCTTCCAAGTATCGCAATTCTATGAACTTAGTGCAGTTCAAAGAGTTCAGAAAAACTGTTGAAAAAAAAATTCGAAAATTTCAAAAAATTCCAAAATTGCAATGCGCGGAACAATTTCAATTTTTTTTCTTAAAAAAAGTGAAAACTTTTAAATTTACAAAAATTTGGAAATTTTGGAACTTTTAGAGATTCTTTGAATTTTTGGAAATTTTTGGAAGTTTTTCAAAATTTGTAAATTTTTGATAAATTTGGAAATTTTCCGAAATCCGAAAATTTTCCGAAATTTAAAAAATTTTAAAAATCAGGAAAATTGGGAAAATTTGAAAATCCAAATAATTCCAAAATTCGGAGACCTTGCAATTATTCCTAACCCCAACGTGACTAAAACCGCGGACTTTACGGCACTTGTCCATAAATTCCATTTATTTTCTCTCACCACTACAGTCTCGAAAAATCTATGAATTTATGGACGCGAATTCGCGCGATCCGAGCATCGCGATCCAATAAAATTTCGATTACAGTCGACCTTGTTGAAATAGTGGAGTGCACGATTCTGGGACTGATATGCGGAGAAGTTTCATTTTCAACGGCTTATATAAACTCCAGGGTCCAAAAAATCCAATTCGGTTGTATTGAAATTAGAACCAAATACTGGACTCGATGTTCTCCACCAAATATTACCCTGTACCATCTCTCCAGAAAATATCCCCGACCGTTCAACTCCTCAGACCCTCCCACAAATCCATCTCCATTGCAATAAAATTGGAAAACTCAAACTTCAATTCAGGTCCTTCCCCACACCGGGCAAAATTGATTTTTTCCCCCCGCGTAATGGGCGCAACCCATTTGATAGTGTCAGAATTCTCGGAGTGCACTCAGATTTCATGACACCCTGGGCACATGTACAAAGGACGAAAAAGCAACTTTGAGCTCAACGAGACAGAGCCCTGTGGAACGCTGAAAGTTGTGCTGCATTTGACGGTGGGAGGTAAAGTAACTCCTCTCCTTTCTTTCCGCTATCCTCTATATGTCGCCTTAAAACTCGATTCCGTGAGTTTTCCCGTCGCGAGTAACACGCTGAGAATATGCCAAAAACCAACCATTCGCTGAAGAGTGCTACTACGAAAAAACTAGTGTCTTACGTGTATGGGAAAAAAATGTGGGTTAACTATTACGAGTGGATTGAGTCATCTACCCCACCCACCCACCTACCTCCAGCCATCCATCCACCTACTCACCCACCTACCCCCAGCCATCCACCCACTCACCCCCAGCCATCCACCCGCTCACCCACCCACCCACCCGTCCACCCATCCAGCCACCCACACAGTCACCCACTCACCCACCCACCCAGCCACCCGCCCACTTACCCACCCACTTAAGCACCCACCCACTTACCCATCCACCCACCCACCATCCCACTCACCCACCTCTAGCCCGCCAACCAGCCACCCACCCCCAGCCAGCCACCCACTCAACTCCAGCCATCCACCCAGCCACACACGAACACACACACACACAGACCGTAGGGAGTACAAACGAGAGGGACGGAGACAAACAAAACACGTACACCCGCACACACAGAAGCGTCATTGAAAAATTGTCGGAAGCATGTGAAAAACAATTCGAGATACGCTGCAAAAGATCCAATAACTGACAAATGGTAACTTGCATGAAATGCAATTTTTCTCATTTCCTCATATTTAATTAATTCCATTCATGTCCAAAAGTTCATTAACCTCGTAACGAGTAATTTTCCACGCTATAATTCCACTGAATTTTCACGTATCTCGAGTTGAGCCATTGTTCAATCACAAATTGATCCAGCCCTTTAGCAGTTGCCGGAGTAGTAATACCCCCCGGGAAAAGCGGTATCTACTTTTTACTCAAGACTGTACATTTGTTCGAGATTTTTCACCCCTTCCCCCTCCGTCCAAATCCCTAGGGAATAAGCTGTCCATTCGACTGATGCCATCCCTCGCCTCTCATTCCCCGAAAGCCGTTCTCCAGCGTCTTCCGCAAGCCGCAAGGGCTTAAGCACCACTGCTAAGGAGGTACACGGGGATGATGCTGCTTATGGACCACATGCAGTAATACAAATAGAGCATATCAAATTTTTCATTGAACTTCAATTTTAATTTGACAGCTTCAACTTTCAAATTATCACGTGGTCTCCACGTGGTTTGAAGAACAGTCGATTCGAGTATTCCCTGATGAAAAAAAAAATCTGCTAATATTATTACATACTAAAAAAAAAAAAAAAAATTAAAAACGTCCCAGATCCCTATTGTCTTCATCCCGTAATTTTTTTATTTCCGAATTCGCGGAGAAAATATCGCGATTGATACCACAATGCTGCCCCATTTCACGTAAAATTCACCACAAAGCGCAGAGGGGGTGGGGGTGGGGAGGGGGGGGGGTGATGAGGGTGGTAAAATTTCATGGCAAAGCGAGCTTCGCTCGGGAAATAGATGGTGAATTTCAGTTTATAACATCTGAAAACGGTTCGTGAAATATTCCTTGGTGGAAGTAGCGTGCAATAGCCCCAACCCAAAGGGTATGGTTTTCATAAGAAGAGACAGGATTATGGTTAGTAGTGTTAAAAGGACCGAGGAATGAGGCGCTCCGAGCCTTTTGATCCCGCTTCCGACATATAAAACAGGGGCTTTTTTATGGAGGTTGCGCTGTGGGCTATTGGGACCCCCTCAATGATCGATAAGTGAGTACGTGAGCCTTTTTTTTGAAGGGGGGGGGGCGACCAGTATATCCTATATGATGGAGACGCCAGTCGCATCGAGCGTATCGTGAGTTTTTTTAGGTTTTACAATCTATCGCTGCGAAATATCACTTCCATTATTTTGGAATCTTGGGAAATTTATTTATTTCTATTTTTAATTTTTTTTTTGCAAGTGTTGGAATTTCCGAAATTTGATGTTTTTAAAATGTTTCCAACTGTTTTTTTTTTTCAAAATTTGTGAAAATTGGAATTTTTGAAAAACCTTTGAATGCGCCAAAAATTACAAAAATAAAAGTTAAAAGAAATAAAAACCAAAAATTCGTTGCAATAACTTCAATGTTTTTTCATTAGCAAGTTTCCAAATTTAAGGTCAAAATGGAGAAAGTTCAAAATTGTTCTCGTTCAATTTCGATGTTGCGGATGGTACGTCATGGTCTATTGAGACCCCTTCAATGATCGATAAGTGAGTACGTGATTCTTTTTTTGGCACCCACTATATGCCGTATGATACATACTGCACTCACATTGAGAGGATCGTGAGTTTTTTTCTTAATCTCCTGGTTCATGGAGTTTCACTCAGAATACGTGGCTCAAGCATAATTCACATTTATTTCACCACTATCGGCTCTGAATGCTCTTCTCAATCTCGTCAACTCTCGTCAACAAAAAGTGAAAACCCATTGTGAGTTTATAAAAAATAGTCCTAGGCCGAAAAGTTCTTACTTTCCGTCCTGGGCAGCAAATTTTTTACTTTCCCTCCTCGGTTAAAAAGTTTGTACTTTTCGTCCTGGGTCAAAAAATTCTTACTTTCCGTCCTAGGCTTAAAAGTTCATACTTTCCGTCCTAGGCCGAAAAGTTCGTACTTTCCGTCCGAGGGCGAAAAGTTCGTACTTTCCGGCCTAGGCCGAAAAGTTTTTATTTTCCCTCCTATGCCGAAAATTTCCTACTTTCTGTGCACACTCCCTCATACACTCAAGCTCACATACATAGAACACGGTTATACACGAGCATTAGATATATTTACACACAGCCACACGCGACACAGAAAGGCACATACACATACCCCCAGCTCCTGCAGTCTAAGATTGCGGTATTCGCTAGCAATTCACCTAAACTTGATCTCTGTATGGCTTTCACCAAGTGCAAGACCAAGTGCAGGAGACTTTTCCTCCAGCCGATAGTTTCCAGTCGATGGCACCGCTCGTTCGTAGAAGATCATCCTCGCGGAAGATCGGATGACAAATGGCTCGCCGACGTCCGCGCTATCTCGACCCACCAAGAGACAGCGCCCGACTCTATATAATCTACCTCATGGGCTCTCACACCAGTCCGCCACTTTGTCCATGTCACAGAGTTTACGGTAGAAAGGGCGTATGTCAACTACAGGAGTAAAACTTTGGATGTTTTTTTTTTCAAATTAATTTCATGAAAAAGTCTTTGGTTGTTCCCTAAATTTTCTTTCCTTCAGTAAGGTCCAACAATGTCATCCTAAAAAAAAAATTGTACACACATCGTCCGCGAAAAACCAAGATGCCAGGGACAAATATTTTTCTCACATACCCACCTCCATTTTTCCGCTCCATAAACGTCTGCCGCTTCGTATGACATCCAAAAGAGAAATTCTGCATTTCAGTTTGACGGTAGTGCTTGTTTCGTCACGATAAAATTCTTTATAACGCGAATGAATCAACTTTGATCTCGTGACATACAAAATGCCGGTACGCGCAAGTGTCTCATGGATTTTTCCCACAATTTTCATCTTTCGTGACAATCGATCCATAAAATTTCATCGCCGGATGATGTTTTTATGGCGGGGATAGTGGAGGGGTGGGTGGGCGCTGGGCGGGGGGGGGGGGGGGAAGGGGGAGGAGGTGGGTCAATGTTATTCATGAAATTTTGTTTGACGCTGTCATTCCGACGATATTGGAACGACGTCATAATGCTGACAATTGAGGCAGTGGAAGAAAGTGAGGATCACTCGCTAGACCGGAACGTTTTCGGTGTAAGAATGACGTGGTATCCTAGTGTGGGTCTGGTGATACGTGACTTGAATTGAATTGACGAGACAGACGTCGTCCAACGCCTTTCTCCGCTACCACATTTGCCGCGTACATTGGTACATACTGTATGGGATCGTTAATTCTAGCACCAAGGAATGTTAGCACTAAGGTAGTAAATTCTTGGTGAAATAATTTGAAATTGAGGCATAGTGATGAGAAGCATTTGCTTGTATGTGTCGTTCTCCTTCATTTCAATAATTATGCACGAAAATAATCCAAAAACCATGAAATGAAAAGAGTACTCTCACAAAACACTCACAAAAATGAAAAAAAAAATTTCAAATTTTTTGGAATGTTCTCCGAATTGCTCACAAACGCTCATAGTGCTCCCAACTCGTGAGAAAGGCCCGGATAATGCTCCGAAGCGCTCAGAACTGGGAGCCCTGAACTGCACTCGAAAATATTCACAGCGAGGCCAAAATCATGAACAACACTCCAAGTACTTCAAAGCTCTGAAGAGCGCTCAAGAAAATCCAAACCGCTCCGAACGCTCGGAAATGTTTGGATGCGGATCTAAATCACGGGGAAAAACAGGGTTTCATGCTGTGATGATGGACCAAAGTCTCGAAGATTCTGGAATTGACAATCGCTTGGTGATGCTGACGAAATCGGAGAACATCGTGAGCTGAACTGACGAGACAGACGCCAACGTCTCTCCCAGACACCACATTTGGCGCGTACATTGGTACATACCATATGGGATCGTTAATTCCAGCAGCAGGGAATGTTAGGTAGTAAATTCTCGGGGAAATAATTTGAAATTGACGCATAGTGATGAGAAGGATCGGAATCCAAAAGTGCTCTCCCAAAAATTCGAAGACCTCACTGGGGCGCAATGTTTATTTTCTCTTCCCCTATAGTATCCAAAACTACCTGTGCACTGCCAGATAAAATCGTCCAAAAAAAATTGGCTCTCTTGTTCGCGAATTAATCACATCGCGGGCAAAAACTTGGTAAATTAAAGTTGAAGTATTTAGGTAGCTAGTGGCCGATCGGTTTCGCATTCATGCAACTTTGTACACTAGCAAACTCAGTTAAACGAGAGTCAGAGGGGCACTCAATGTGTGTCGATGTGGTAAGGCATTACTCTCAGCTAACGGGCCGTGTTGGACTCCTATTAGCAATATATTTTCCTCGGTTCGCCGGAGCCTTATATCCCCTGGATAGTACAGTTCCCATTGCAAGCACCATCGGTTTACACGTTGTCGCTGGGAGACACGGTTAGAGTGCTTTTCGTTGGCCGATGAACCTCCATTACTGTCCATCGATTACACTCACACCATAACCTCTATCTGTGATAACTCCTATTGCTTCACACGTCCAAACTGTTTTGGATAGCAGTAACAAAAGGGCGAGATATTTATCGATATAGAATAACGAAGTAAATTTTTTCATCCAAATGAAATACAGCGCAAAGAAACGGACGCCTAATGTAATATGTTAAATCGGAGTTAAATCCATCCAGCAGTTGACCCGGTACACACACACATAACTCGCGCTGAAAATGCGGGAAACGTGAAAAATTCATGATTCTAAGACATTTCATTTTCAGGGTGACAATAAGTTATTCTATCGGCAGGTTAAAAAAATCTTGACCTTGGGAATCCAAACGCAGGATAAGCCCAACCAGTGAAAATTTGCAAAGCCCAGTTGAATGAATAATGAAATGCCAATCCAATACCCCATAAATCTCAAGTATCGCAGGCTGCCGCAACAAAACAAGAATGTCATGGTCAGACACCACAAATCATTTTCTCCCGATGTACCAGACGTGTAACCCCCCACGTGAGAAACGTGACTGAGCCCCAAGGTATTATCAACTTGCGTACACCTCTTCTATTTACCCTTATTTCCCACCGGCATTCCGACACCATCAGTACACCTATTGTTTCTGTCCGTCAATGTGGAATTTCAATATTCCCGTGAGCTGCCTCTGGAGCTTTTACCCCACAAAATGACTTTTCCGACTCCACACACACACACACCGCTGGTCCATTGGTCCATCCGTCTGTTGAATAATCCCTCGGTTCGATAACCGTCGAGTTCTACCAGATCATTAATTCTAACATCATCGGATCCTGTAGTTACTCTCCACCCATTCAGATTTTCCAAAATATTCAAGAGATCTAGACCATACTGAACCCTTTCAGGGATAAGCCGAAGGATGTTATAGTGGCTCCGAGCAGTCCTATCCATAATTAAGGTCCCAGAATGGCAGAATAATTGATCAGGAACCTTCGAATACAGTGCGAAACGGGGAAAGCGGCGGAGCGCTCGCGGTGCCAGCAGATGCGTAGAGCATAAATTCTAAGCGCCATTCCCACGTGTCTCTGTTTAACATGGATTACCTCTGCAAAATCAGTTATCGTAGTCAACTGAAAATAATGCATGGATAGCTTCAGCATAAACGGAGAACATCACAGTGCAGCATCACTAATACACACAGAATCAACAGGAGATATTTAAATTACATTGACCCGGGCTAATGCTAAAGGATAGAGGGAAAAATAGTCCGAGTAGCTCATCATAAATGTTCATATTAAGGCCGGCCCATATACGACGAAGCACTTTACTGGGCTAGCCAGTGTTATATCAGATTATACTAGCAACTCTGGCATGAAAATACAGGAGGCCCTATCTCACCCCAGTATTTTCAACATTAATGGAGATATTGCTCGACCTATGTGAGGTTGTTGATGGATCCGCCAATTTTCCGTAGTCGCGGTAATGTACCAACGATATAGGAGCGTATTTTTTACACCAGGATGAGTAATGTATGCTTAGAAGTATTTAAAACAACACAGGAGTTCATTAATAAGCTCGCAGAATTTAGAAATACCGGAAAATGCCTTGAGGCTGGAAACCTGCCGCGGTTGTCTCGACCGCTCAAGGCGGCTCAGAAACGCTCCGAGCGCTCCAGAAACCGTCAAAGGTGGTCTAGATGGTCAAAACTGGGGCGATCTATAATTGAACATTGGACCTTTCTGCTATTCGCAAATTCGTCGGGTTAGGTTCCCGTCCGGCCTAGCCTTCTCATATTATGGGTGCCGCCGCTAGCGCAGGGGGAACGTTTCTGCACTCTGCGAATACACCAAAACCGCGACAGCTGTCATAATGTACAATTTCTCGTGAAACCTGAATCTCCCAATACTTTCAGTCATTCCATCCATTATCCACACTCCCAACGTTGGTAAAATAATCACACGAAAGACCTATTCTTTCAGATAAAATCAAAGATTAATAACAATTGGTTTCATTTTACCTGCCGGAAGTGACGAACATGTTGAGCCGAGGGTAGAACCATCCACACAAGAAGCATCAGCAACATAAATAGGGGATGAGGGTTGCTATACCCGGAATCAGACAGTCACGTATAGCGGTGCAAAAAAAACGAAGCACACATATTGTATATTTGATACCGTTAAGCCCGCGGTTAAGCCCCTCGAGGATTTACCCACATTTAGATTTTTCATGAATCTCCCCTGCCAGTGAGTGAGACGAATAATTTCGAAAGGTTTGGTTTCCATTATTGACGTGATGAAACTTTAGGTTGCAACTGGCTTACAGAATTAAAAAATCATATCGGGCATTCAATGTTAACTCATCGAAGTTTCGATCGATTTTTGAACACTGGAGCTGAATTTGTTGGAGTTTTTCCATATTGTGAGCAGCTGTGAGTAGTCTTGAGGCTCTCTTAAAAATTTGGAGCAGATCTGAGCTATTTTTAGTACTTCTGGAGCGTTGTGAGCGTTTTCTGAGCGTTGTGAGCGGCTGGTGTATTCTCATAATTTTATCCCTTGTGAGTATTCCTGAGTACTGTCCAATCCTTGTCGGCCCCGGAAGCCTCTCGAGGTGATGTCTGAGGGGTTAGGAGCCATCTAGAGTACCCATCATGAAATTTGGGCGAAACATTTACCATAAACTTTTTGAAAGTCAATTTTCGCAATTTTAGCAAGCAATTTATGATGAACTAGGCAACATGTGCCGCAGATATTTTCAGCGTGTTTCCATGAGGGCTATGATACCCCATTACATTTGAGGAAATTGGGAGAGCAGGCTTTAGCCGTAATTTCAAATGGCTTATTATCGTAATGTTACCATCATTGCTATTCATTGCTCATTACGGGCGTTAGCTCTCTTATTATCGAGCGAGCGGCCGAGGTTATGATTGCCTGGCGAATAGTTCATGGACGCTACCGGCGTGGCGCTGTCGCATGGTACGTTATCTCTTATCAAATATGTCGAATGAACGGGTGGGGTATGGGGGTGACACGTTTTCGTGGTAAACACTCAACACACACAGATATTGAATGAAAAAAAAATCTCAAAACAATAGTAGACACGTGCTGTTACTCCTTAAATGTTGGATTTTTTCCCTCTGATACGGATGATAGTAACAAATGGAGAATAAGAGAATATACTGATAAATTTTCTTCCCAATCCACCTTTCTCACGATTTAATAAATAACTGCGAACTTGCCTGATGCACTTGATGAATTCTCGTTGCGTGTTATAAGGGAATTGCTCTCGTAAGGTGTTGCAAAGGATGTGGGGAGATGTTCCACAGAGTATTAAGGGGTGAAATTCCGAAATATGGTTTCTGTCTAGTGCTTGCCGTTACATGGACGTGTTGCATGATGCGTATGTTATCTCTGCACATGACAGTTAGTTTATTATCATTGAGGGGGAACTAAGATTGAGCGACGGTTTGGTGAAGCCAAGAAAAAATTTGTCAATATTTTAAAAAATTAGGTGTTTCATAAATTTTGAAAAATTGCAAACAATTCGGAATTGGAGGAGAAGGAACATGAGTGGGGATCGATAGTCTCGAAGTTTTGAAATTTGTCAATTTATCCGCAATGTCTTCAAATTTTTGAAATTAAAAATTTTGACAATGATGGAGTTCCAACATTTGTATATAACACCCTCCTTTATTCACTTTCCGCCCGAAATATGATTTGTGGGTGTCGACGTAGTGGATATTAAAATCTCCTATGTGTCTCATTTCGCCATGAGGCAAACAGAGTTATTCTGGAACATGTGAGAGTGAAAGAACTTAGGACTCAAAAAAAAATTTCTAAAGTTTCCCCGAAAATTCCCAAAATTTTCGTAGTCTCGAAAAATTTTTAAAGGGCGAAAATTGCAAGTAAACTCACTTTATGCTCTCCCCCCCCCCCCCCCCCCCCCCCCGAAACCTGCATCACATTTATACGGGGTAAGAATATTCACTGGTACATGAATGTGGCACAGGTGTTGTATGGCGGAGAAGGGCGCATGCCAAGAGTTTATTGCCAACGGTCCCACCCGGGGGACACAATTTTCCAACAATGCAGGCGGGATAGACACATGTACAAATATCGTTGCATGTGTTACATGTTATATGAAAAATATTTTTTCCCCCGTCACTCTGTCAACCCTTATCGAGTTGTTTTCGTTCACAACCGTGCACCGTGACATTCTGACCTCTTCGAAGAATGAATGACGCGTAATGAAAGAAAATGACAATTTCCCATGAAGTTTGATAACAATTTTTTTTTGGAATGAAAGAAAAAAATTGAAATTTTGAAAGTTTGATATTTTGAGGATTGTTAATTTTTTGACTTTTCCGGACACACACGAACACACATACACACACATGAACACACACTTAGGGATGCATCCACACGTACTCACACAGACTCTCCAATGTATACGCAAATACACACACGCACACACACAGACGCGCATATCCAATCATATATCTGGAAACACGCGCGCACGTAAACACGCACTCACTCAAACTTACACACACACGCACACACAAGATATAAAATAATCATGGCCTGCTAATTGAATTCCCAGTAATTATAAGTTGTTTCATTTCATTCTGTTCCAGATCCACCATCGAAACCAATAATCTACGATACGAAGAGACGTGACATAAGCAAGTTGCCGGTGGCGTACGCAGAGGGTGCTAACCTCACACTGGTGTGCGAGGTACACGGAGGTAAACGAGAGTGTGATGTGAATAGAATGCGTTATGGATAATTGCATAGTTTCGTACGACGTCAGAATCCCATTACCCAGTGGATAGAAGAGAGATCTCTTGACGGAATTAGTTTTGCAGCATCAGTTGTTGGTTCGTGTTATATCCGCCCCATCGTATAACGGGCCATGAGTTTATTCATGGCGGCTTACGGATATTCAAATTCCAATTACTGGATATAACTCGATAATAATTGGGTAATCATTCACTCGTGTTATGATTTTTTAGCATTTTTTTTTAAAGGGGAGGTTGAAACATTATCATGCGATGTAAAAATTCGTTAGCACAAAGTTTTGAAGTTCTTTTACATTTCAAAATTTTTTAGTTTTGGCATTTTACGGTAGATATTGCAGTACCTTCTCAATAAGATGCTGGATGTGGGTAGGTGTGGGCGGGTGTGGGTGGGTGTGGGTGGGTGTGGGTGGGTGTGGGTGGGTGTGGGTGGGTGTGGGTGGGTGTGGGTGGGTGTGGGTGGGTGTGGGTGGGTGTGGGTGGGTGTGGGTGGATGTGGGTGAGTGTGGGTGGATGTGGGTGGTTGTGGGTGGGTGTGGGTGGGTGGGTGTGGGTGTGTGTGTCTTGCCTTAATACATTTGTGCTTCAACATTCCTTGGAGGGGCACTGGGCACCCATCCAGGTATCTGATGCATACGAAAAATGATTGGCGCGGCGCGGTGCTCATCATGCGACTACTCAAATTGAAAATTACACAATATCGTAAACAGCTAGATCCAAGAATTTGTCGTCCACTTTTCCTTCTGCGAGTTCCGAACTAAACGGCGACTCCCATCAACAAACAGAAATTCATTTGTTTAGCAAGCCATTGTATTGAATCAGAGGTGAATTGTTTGCCTCCATTGAATACTCGGGGAGATAAACAAAAGGCAAATAGTGGAAGACGATTGAAGTGAAGACTGATTGGATCGGAGGAAATTGATTTGCGCTATGTTGAAGTATTTCGCGTCGGGAGGGAAGGACTCGATAAAAATTACGCCTCGTACTCGGTAAAACTGTACTAAAAAAAAAATGGAGGAAATGATAAATGGGGGGTGGGTGTGGCCGTCGACAGGTCCAGCCCATAAGCCCCCAATGTGTGTGTGCGTTTGTGTGTGTGTGATGTTTCGCTGTATCTTACAAGTACCAAACCTGAAATGCCACAAAAAAACTTCATTGGATTTACGCGAAAAATTTTTGGAAAATTTTTCGTCCAAAAGTGCAAATTCCAATTTACAATTTCCACATAATTTAAAAAAAATAATGAACACATTTTAGTAGTGTCAATATTCATTAGACCTGTCATATGGTGCAATTCAACATTAAGGACTCCCCTGATTTTTCTCCCCCCACCCCCTTCAACCACAATATCACGGATTTATCATTACCAAAAATTATCTGCGCAATGCCGTGCCATAAGAGGGCTTTGTTCTCCCCCTCCCCCTCCCCTGTGATAAAGCACCAGCCCCATTAATAGCGGCCCAATAAATACAGTACTTTAATCGGCCAACAATTTTCTACCCTCAGTAACCGCCTCTCCGTAGATAGAGATAATTGAGGATAAACGGACCGGCTTCCGTAATCAATGAATTATAGAATTATCGTTTTGAAGAATTATCATTCAAGTTACGTGGTTATTATCAGATTATTGAGTACGTGAACAGACTTTTACCTTTTTCAAAATATTCTGCATTTTCTGAAATTCATTTTTTAAAAAAATTAATATTACACACACACACACACACACACACATATGCCCAGACAGACAGGCACATTCTATCTCTCCCTCTCTCTCTCTCTCCCTCTCTCTCTGACACACACACATACACATACACACACATCTTCTCGGAAACGTATCAGAATGAGGCCAAATGCAGCAGAAAAATAAAAATTTCATGTATCCAACACTTTTAATGTCCAAATTCAGTACAATAACTCCCCCTTCGGGAGCCTAAATTTTTTTTCAATTTTTCTGGACTTTTTTGAATATTCAGGTCAAGCGTCCATTATGCCCCTCGTCCCACCCATTTGAAACGAACAACTGTACTCAAGTTGATGCCAAACACTCCTGTAAATTGCGATCCGGGTATGATTCTCTTTTTCCCGGGGTCTAAAAAAAATGGCGAGAGTACTCGAGTCCATAGGCACACAAGTACATCTAATCGAATGGGTAAGCACTCCGGGGAGGAATTCAAGAGGCATCCCTCTGAGGCGGCCACAGTTGGCTCTATTTATCCCGTCTCTTGCATGTATTCGAGACGTTTGCTATGTGACTTGTACTACAATAATGTGAAATTTTTTTCGTCATTTTTATTAGTTTTTGGATTTTGAAAATTATTAAATTTTTTCAGATTTCTTAAATTTTATTAATTATTTGGGATAATTATGAAATCGTGAAGTCTTCGTTCAAGTCGCGAACTTGAGCGTCTCTACACACACACACACACACACACACACATAGACACACGTACCCCAACCACCCACTCACCCACTGCCCCACCCATCTCCACACACACGCGCACACACACACACATCCCGATTGTCAAATATTAAATATAAAGCAGTCCAATCCAGTCCATCATTTTTATCAACAATCAATATCCCTTATATTTCCTCCCGCGTAGCTCCAAAATAATAGTCCAAACGTTAGAAGGTAAAAATAGTCAAAAGGAAAATTTAAAAAAAAAATTGTGAATGCACTCGAGTTTTTCCAAATGAAAAATCCCATTTTCCTTTAACCGCAGGCACTCTCTGGCGGTCGGCCAATTCCATTTAGAGCCTTGAGGTGTGTTATATATATACACTCGAGGTGAAGGAGGCAAGAGCCGTCCGTGAGGATGCAACGCCGGGCCAAAGAGAAAAGAGTTTCGGAGGAAAACTCTTAGAGCAATCCCCCCCCCCCCCCTCCTCCCCTAGCCGCCCCCCCCCCCTGCATTTTGTCCCCGCTATCTGTTCACTACGGGGGGTGAATTTACCCCATCGCGCGAAACCTTGCGCGCCCCTGAGACTGAATTTCCGGCTGGACTTATGCCAATTTGATTCGTGCGTCGACTCCCTCAGTGAGTTCTTATGGTCTATACTTAGTTGAATATATAGAAAAAGTGGAGCACGTGTAATCATAAAATCCGAAAGAAAAAATTCATTTTTATGAAAATTTGTCAAATTATTGCGGCCTGATTTTTTTACAGAGGTATTCCTCTGTTTCAGAGGTGATTACACAGAGATAAGAGGCGTTTCGAGGTATTCGAATAGACCACCCACCTAACCACCCACTCACCGAGCCACCCACCCACCCACCCAACCACTCACCTATTCACCCATCCAGAAAATCACCCAGGCAACCACCTACCCAGGCACCCACTTACATACACACACACACACACACACACACACACACACACACACACAAACACACATAATATGTCTCTCCTACACACATGCACGTGCTCTCTTTCTCTCGCTCTCTCTCTTACTCGGACACACCCATACACACATACGCGGGCACAAACACATACCTTATGTTGACATGTGACGACATCATAAAAAATCGAATTTCGATTATTGGGAGTTCCTACCATCCATTTGATCTCCTGATCAATAATGGCAATCATAAAAGTCCCATTTCGCCCATGGAAAAAATAATTAAGCACTAAAAACCATAGTCGATAATGAGCTCTCGACCAACCGTAATTTCCGTATTTTACCTTTATAAAAATAAAATTTCACATTCGTGTTAATTAACCTATCAATTAGACGGCACAATGATAATCATAATAATGCGTAGTTAAATTAAGCCAGGATATTTTTATTATTTTTTTTTATTCCACCATTGTAAATCCTGAAATCATAAAGTATGTATCATGTTTTCAGTTCCACTCCCCTTAATTTTCTTCATCCGAGTTTCGCTCCTGAAATGCACCTCATTAAAATTGAAATTTGCACCCCTATATAGCCAACCTCTCGTTGTCAGATAGCGCGAATGGAGAAATTAAATTGGTGGGACATTTTTCAAGGATTTATTTGCACTATTTTCAGGTTTTGCGGCAAGTTTTCAACGACGCTATACGGAAATGTTTGAAATTTCCAGGAGTTCGCGAATTTTTTCGGAATGTCAAATTTTTCTGTTTCACCTGTCTCTAAGGGCACTTCATTGTCCTCAGTTTTTTTCCTCCGTCCCTCTCTCTTGCACTCCCACAGTAGCTCCTTTTTAGTTCTTCGGTAGGGCCTAGTGGACACCCATCCATGCGGCTGGGACCATGAAGCTCCGACTAAATTTTTTTCATCACACCGTTTTGCCCCGCTGATTTGTGGGGCAAATCGGGTTACAATGATCACCAAAAAATTGGGAATGCAAAAAAAATTAGTTCTAAAAATGACCAGAATTTATGGAATTGACTGCATAAATTGGCACGGACTCATTTCCACAATTTTATTCAAATTCACAAACTTGTAGGAGTTGGCGGGAATAACGAGAGACAAATAAGTCGGGAATGTACAACCACCGACTGGGAGTCGAATAAAAGAAATGGGGGAGCAGAAGCAATGCCGAAAGACGACCAGAACTTCTGACAAATTTATATTTCCGTTCTTTTACGTTCGCCTCTCGCTTCGGCAACGTCACGAGCCCAGTTCTATACAATTTTGCCTCTTTATCCGTTCCTTTAACTCCCCAGGGCCACTTCTCTCCCCAGTAACCCAGTGTCTCCAAAGTGCCTTGAAATATTTTGCATTCACAGTAGCAAATCAAAAGTTTCGGTTGTTTACGTTCCATTCGCCATTTGCAATTGCCAACGTCAATACATTCATGAACAGCCTTCTGCAAAAGTTGTTTGTTCGGTTGGTGATTAAATGTTACGGATGTTTGCTGTGACATTGCGAAACTACGAATTTGTATAATTAATTTTTATGGACGCAATGTTGCGACACGGGAGAATCGAGAATCTCGTCTCGTCTCAATTCGTAATATCCTCGTCTCGTATTTTCTCGTTTCAGAAATTTGAAAAATTTGAAAAATTTGAGAAATTTGAAAAATTTGAAAAATTTGAAAAATTTGAAAAATTTGAAAAATTTGAAAAATTTGAAAAATTTGAAAAATTTGAAAAATTTGAAAAATTTGAAAAATTTGAAAAATTTGAAAAATTTGAAAAATTTGAAAAATTTGAAAAATTTGAAAAATTTGAAAAATTTGAAAAATTTGAAAAATTTGAAAAATTTGAAAAATTTGAAAAATTTGAAAAATTTCAGAAATTTCAAAAATTTCAAAAATTTCGAAATTTTAAAACAGCCATTAGATTGACTTTTATTTCAAACTCATTTGCCTCATTCATTCCGAAATTTTTTGTGTCCAATATTTTCCGCGACCCATTAATCCTACAACATTCCAGTTGCCATTAATCTCGCCCGATTTTCCAGTGAGTCACTACAGTTATGAAAAATCAATGGAATAATCCTTGAGATTACACCCAGAAACAAATAATGAAAAATCAATGGCAGCTGTTACGTTATAAATGACGTCACCGAGTCACGGGCTTTTTCGATCCTGAAAAATCACGCAAATGACATTAACTTCGATGTACGTTCTCCACTCTAACTTTTTAGAAACTTATAACGTCTAATAATGACGGAAACGAATGTCATGTACTTTATCACAGGTGCTTTGCAATTTTTAAGTGTTTTGAAAATCTTAAAATTTTTGAGATATTCGTGAAATTTTTGGAAGTTTTATCATTTTTGAAATTTTTGGAAGTTTTATCATTTCTGAAATTTTCGAAGTTTTATCATTTTTGAAATTTTTAAAATTTTTGAAATTTTTGAAATTTTTGAAATTTTTGAAATTTTTGAAATTTTTGAAATTTTTAAAATTTTTAAAATTTTTAAAATTTTTGAAGATTTTGAAGATTTTGAAATTTTTGAAATTTTTGAAATTTTTGAAATTTTTGGAGACCCCAATCGTTGCCCTAGATCCCCGAAGTCTTGTCTCCATGATGGGCGCAGAATAGATGAAGAAAAAAAAAATTGGATCAGGGATGGACATCAAGGAACATTATCACAAGAGTGGGCTAGGGCCTTTGTGGCGCAACCAAAGTAATTGTTATTTCCTTCCGGTAGCCGGAAAAACCCACGGCTCGCTGATTTCACTCAGCAAAAACATGGTCTGCAGTAGGGGTTATTTGTACTCTCTAAAATGTGATGCTGGGTTCATCCTTTTTCTTTTTCATCTCCAGTGAAATATGATTATTATTTTGTTTTATAGTTGTTTCACGTCACTATATATATATACTTGTGTCGACTGCTAATCAATGGAGCTATCGCGGACCTCTCCGTTCGTTGATTTATGTTGATTCTGAAATTGTTACGTCATCCAATGACCCACATTATCCGGCGCAAATTTTGACTCTGACACATATTGAATTATTTGCAAAATGTTGTTTTTGTTAAAGAAAAAAAAAATGGCGATGACACGTGGTCTACAATAAATACATTACTGTCGGTATGGAAGGAATACTCCACTGCCTGCGCCATCTGTTGTAAAACGCCGCGAGTTAATTTCAACTCTTAACGGTTTCCGGCGAAAGGCGGGAAAAATCGTTCTGATGAGGAAGAGGGCTTTAGATCGAGGCGAAGCTGAGTTCTGCAATCGCTCAAGTGAGAAAAGGTCCTCAGGCCAATGGCGAACACTTGGGCCAATGGAGCGCGTTCTTTTGGCCACGTGGTCTGATTAAGCGCGATCGAATGGAGTGAGGTTAGCTCCCCTTAGCGGACCACGTGGTCAGTAATTTTACTGACCACGTGGTCAGTAATTCTTGAAACCACTCGACATTGGACGAACAAAAATTTGGTTTTCTGCCAAAATAAGCCAATATTAGGCTTATGCGAGTGAAAAATTTGAAAAAATTGTGGAGTATAGATTTATCTGTTTGGGTACCGTGTATACCGAATACTTTCACCAACATCGCATGTGTTTTCGTGGTGTAGTCGGTTATCACATCCGCCTAACACGCGGAAGGTCCCCGGTTCAAACCCGGGCGAAAACAATTTTTTTTTTTTTTTAATTAATATATTGAAATATATGTTCCAATTTGTTTTTTAGCGTCTTTTGGCTTTAATTATCGCCGTTCAAATAAAGTAGGCCATTTTTTGGGACGAAAACCAAATATGAAATAAAAACTTTGAAGTTTTGAAACACCCTGTAAATATATTTGGCAATAACGATTTTTGTTCCAATGTTAATAATTTTTATCTGGGGCTAAATAAATTGAAAGAGTTGTTTGAGAAGTTGAAAAAAAAACAGGAAAAAATTTTAATATCCAATGATATGGAAAATGATGGTAAATTCTCATAACGCAACTACAGACGGATCAAGCGTAACAAAATACACGCCAGTTGAATTGAATAGACTGGTATTTTTTCATTGAAACTGTAATTTCTTTCATAAATCACCCAACTCAAGTTTTCGAGTCTCATAATCCACGACAAAGAGCCTTGATAAATCCCCCGGGACAATTTTCACGACCAATTACCTCCGAGATTAATCACAGAAACGTAAAAACAATTCCAAACTATTAACCAAATCGCAGGGGCTCCAGAATTCTCACGAACTTTGTATCTTAACCTCTCTCCTAAATTGTCTACATTATATCCAAGGAAGACCATTGTTCAACTCCAAACGTCTTTATAAATTACCACTAATTAACGTTTCAAATTGATTAAATTTGAGTATGATAATTGTTTCAATGGGGAAATGATGGGAATAAGCGATAGTACTAACCATGTTAATAATGTTTCGATCGTAATTAAGCAAGTTGATTCGTAAAATGCCGTCCAAAAAAATTAGCTGGCACACACAGCCACCCACCCATTGATCCACACCCACCCATCCACCCATCCAACCATCTACCCACCCGCCCACCCACCCACCCGCCCACCCACCCACCCACCCACCCAACCCCCCACCCACCCACCCAACCCCCCACCCACCCACCCAACCCCCCACCCACCCAACCCCCCACCCACCCATCCACCCACCCAGGCAAACCAACCACCCAACCACCCACACCCAACCATCTACACCCACCCACCCACTTGCACCCACCCATCCACACCTAGTCACCCACACACACGAACACCCAGCTACACCCAGCCAGCCACAAACACACATATTTGTTAAAAATAGTTGAGATATACGTTGAGAAATTTTGAAACAAGGACATATGGGCAAATCGATTTTCCGTGGTCAACTAACTTCCCTTATCATGGGAAACTGATACAAGGAAGTTTGGAAAATTACGCAAATGTTAAAAACATGGAATTAATATCAAACTCTCGAGTTTTAAAATTCCGGGGCATATCTGAGGCTTGAAGGTTTCACAGTTGAGAGTTCGTCTGTGTCATAACGATGCATCCATAGAATAACATAGCAAGAGCCCAGGCTGCCGCGATATTCAGTCTCACCTCACCCCATTGCGACTTTGTTATTCTGCCTGTGTTGCAACCCCTATACTCAACTTTTTTTTTTTAAGCCGCTATGTTGCGTGAACCCACATGGAGAAATGGATAATTTTTTTGCGTGTTTGGGAAAAGATTGTTTTGTTGTTTGTAAATTTTGTAAATGTTGTAAATTTTGTAAATTTTGTAAATTTTGTAAAATTTGGAAAATTTGGAAAATTTGTAAATTTTGTAAATTTTGTAAATTTTGTAAATTTTGTAAATTTTGAAAATTTTGAAAATTTTGAAAATTTTGAAAATTTTGAAAATTTTGAAAATTTTGAAAATTTCGAAAATTTTGAAAATTTTGAAAATTTTGGAAAAGATTGGAAATTTTTAAAATTAACAACTCAAAATTCTCAAAAATTTTGGAAATTATAAAAAAATAGAGAAGGCAGAAAAAAATAATAATTTGCCAATGTAGTAGTCACTAGCTCCGCAACTCCACAATCCTAAATAACACGCAATTGCACGGTAATGTCTCACCTCAATATAATGCCCCACAATATTCCCCTAAAAGCCATGTTAAAGTAATACCGCATATGCGTTATCGCACATTACAACCGAGTCGGCATTGCACGCGTGTCATCGTTATCAGGGAGGCAAACTAAAACAGTTATAAAGCACGTGTGCTCTAGCCGCGAAACAACGTCACGTACTCTATGGGGGAGTGGGAGAAAGAGAATGGTGATACAACGGAGAGACAAGTTGTTTAGATAGAAACAGAGATGCAGTGCGAAATTCTCGAGTTTCATGGGGTGAGGGGGATTTTGCGTGACTTTATGCGACAATAAAATAAATTATGGCATAGCCAACAATGTTTCTCATATTCCGCGAATATACGCTATCCATGAAAAAATATATATGTCATGACTGCTGCGTGGTACCGCGGAATTCCCCCCCCCCCCCCCCAAATTTTAGAGACTTGAAAAATTGTTCAAAACTTTGAAACCGAGTTTTAAAATTTTTTCCCTAAATAAATTTCGCGGTTCGCCAAAAGATGGCGCCACTAGAAAGGCGTGTCGGAACGGTCATAACCTAAAATTTTTGTGGATTACAAAAAACCTGAGTAAACTAAAAGAGTTCTCCAATTCGTAAAAAATTCAAAAATTCATTTGAAAATATGAAAAATTCGAAGTTGAATTTTTTTTGAAAACGAACCTTTAAATGCTTTTCAGATTGCAAAAGCGATATTATCGCTGATGTCAAATCCCATATCAAATATTTCAAATTGAATATTCAACACGAAGCTTGATCCGTTACAAGTGTCAGGAATTGATTATGCCTAATAATTGCATTAAAATGATGCTATCAAAACATTCTATTAATGCGCAAAGCTAGAGAGCGCATAATTAGCAGATTAGTCACGAGCATACGCTTGCATTAAACGACGGAATATTCCCTATTGATTCTGCGTATTAACACCTCTCTAAAATCTAAAAATGAGAGAAATAACTCACACATGCGCGCGCATCAATAAAAATTGAGCATTGAAAAAGAAGGAGACACCTGGCGGACACCGCTCTTCCATTACCCCAATGACGTCATCAGCACTGACTATCTATCGTGCAGAGCTAATTTTAGACCTGGCCAATCCTAAACCCTTTGATTTGGTGGCAGCATTAAATTTTTCGGCACATTCTACGAGAAGTTATTAGTCGAGGCGTAAAATGCTGAGCAACATAACATGTACGGACCCTACGGATTTTTTTTTTTTTTGAATCCCGGAAGACCTGCAGCGGCTGTATGAGATCTGTTTGTTTCCCATAATGAGCCACAGAACCATTGTATGTTTCCGCAATTTTTTCTCAGCAGTACATGTTCATCCGCAAGGCATGAAAAAATACAAAAAACGAAATGAATTTTCAACAAGACTCCCTGACGAAGGAGAAGAATATGTGAAGCTAATACAGAGTCACCACCCACAACCACCCACACCGACCCACAACCACCCACACCCACCCACAACCACCCACACTTACTCACATCCACCCATACTCGTTCACATTCACCCAGACCCACCCACACTATCCCACATCCACATCCACCCACTCAAACCCATTACGAAAATTACACCATTATACGGCGAACAAAAATCTCTTCATTTGATTCGACAAAACTAGACATTATCGCGCGAACAAAAATATGTAAAGCTAATAGAGAGTCACTACTGTTTGAGGTTATGATGTTACCATCTAGTCAAACTGAGATTGAGATGTTCCCTCCGCAACTTTCTGGTGGCGCCATCTTTTGCCGAAGCGGCGGAAACTCATACGCCTAACATAAAACAGGCCGCTGAATGCTCACTATGAAATATTCATCACGGAGTTAACATTTCGTACCAATACGAGTAATCAATACTATGTAATTATTTACTCCGAATGATCCGCGAGTGCCAAAATATTCCATTAACGTACAATCCTAAAACTCAAGTAATCATTGAGTACATTACTCACAATGGGGCTTCGGCTGTATTGCGTAATGAAACATTCAGTTATTGATTCTGTTTGTTAATCCGATGTGCGGAATGAATTAGCAGGCTTTTACGCTATTATAGAATTTGTTGTTACTCGGCATTTCCCACGTTTAATTGACGGATTTTCAAATAAACGACGATGGCCGTCATTTAATCAATTAGTAAACAGAGTGCAGTATGTTTATTTTGATATATTAATCAATTCCCAACGTTCCCTCTGGTTTTTATTAATCAGTAGGTGATTAAACGATTATCTGATGTTATTGTATTTTGCAAATTGTCGTTATCAGGTCGACGCTCTGACATTTCTCAACGAAAACCGCATTCCGCCCTAAATTTCGATTTTCCGAAATCTGTTCTGTTTGCTTTTTTTTTTTAAATTGATATAAAAATTTTCATGAACAATAGCTGCAAAGTCAATGGCAACCGCAGTATTGAATTGCATGTAGCGAGCCACCTTGATCAATTTGAGGGACGTATGATCTCATGAGTCTCTGCGTCAAAGGAGAACTCTGAAGGACAGGTAATTAGGTCACGTGATGATTCCAGGGTATAACGAACGTGTGAGTCAACATTGATGATTGAATTTCTGGGGTGGCTGGATGACAGCGCTGCCAATCAACGTGGCTACATCCATAACTTGAAATAGGCAGCATTAATTTTTTATGAAATATAAGTGGATAGGTCTTTCGCGGAAAGGTCCTTATCAGGAAGTTATAGTAATCACCCTGAAGCGTGTGTGTGTGTGTGTGTGTGTGTGTGGAGAATCACAATTGAATCTGCTCATATAAGATTCATTTTTTGGGAGAATTTTTTCCGATATATATATATATATATATACATATATACCATAACCCGTACTATATATATATATAGTGCGGGCTATGGAATTTTTTCCGAGTCCACAGTTTCACGGCAATTCCGTGTAGAAATTCTGTATTTCTAATTGTTGAATATTTTCCTCGACAAATGCATTATACTTGATATTTTGTTGTTGACAGGAAATCCAAAACCTCAAGTGATGTGGTTTCTCCAGGGCAGAATGATCGACGCTACATACGAAGAACGTGAGGTCCAGGGTGCCGCTGGTGAGATTAACACCATCACTGTGAATCGTGTCACACTCAGGGACCTTGCCAGGGCCCAGCATCATGCCAAATTGACGTGCAAAGCAAATAACACAAATCTTGCTGAGCCACCCTTCACCAATGTTATTATTGAGCTCAATAGTGAGTAATTTTTTTATGATTTAATTCTGCCGAGGACCGGTGAAGTGAGGTAAATTAATGTTTTTATTTTTTTACGATAATCGGAGAAGTGAGGAAAGATGGGGAAAATTAAATGAGAAATTTTTCGTAGGACTAACCACGCACCCACCCACACTCACCCACAACCACCCACACTCACGCACAACCACCCACACCCACCTACACCCACCCACACGCACCCACACCCACACCCACCCACACCACCCCCCCACACCCACCCCCCCCCCCCCCCCCCCCCACACCCACCCCCCCACACCCACCCACACCCACCCACCCACACCCACCCACACCCACCCACACCCACCCACACCCACCCACACCCACCCACACCCACCCACACCCACCCACACCCACCCACACTCACTCACATCCACCCAGACCCACCCATACTCGCTCACATTCACCGAGAGCCACCCACACCGTCCCACACCCATATCCATCCATTCACATCCATTACAAAAAGCACACACTCTTCATTACAAAAATCGGTCACAAACACCTCCCAAAAAAGTGCGATCCAGCTGTATGAAGCATTGACTCCTCCTCTGGGGTATCTGTAATAATAATGGGGAAAATCATAAAGTCACGGCTACCTTGCGCCGTGGAACTTCATCATGCAAATATCATACAAATTTCTTCCACGCTACCACTCATTACATACATAATTACACTGCACTAGCATTTTAAAACGAGTTGAAAGGGTTTCATTTAATCCAGAATTACGTGAACTTCAAACTTTTCCCTTAATTTTCGTTTGAACTCTAAAAGTCGATTATCCAAAACTCCTGAAATCACCTGAGACTTCCAAATTTTCCCCCGACAGAACATTTTAACATTTCGATAAGCTCATAGACTCCCTTGGCTCACTGATATTTTCCCCAGATAAATGCGACTTTTTCGGGAACTATCGGATAAATTCCAACTGCTAATTGAACTGAATATTTAAAAGCCCTCTGCAGTGAAATGAAATGTCGAAGCCCCTGGAATATCACCAAACTCGCGAAAGGGTTGCATGACCCAGATGAAAGATTCATCATTGCCGAATCGAATACTCGAAACTCCGAAACGGTGATCGTGATTGAAGTGAGCGATATAAATAACCAACTAAACTCTCGTTTTTCCCTATTTCGAGTTTTTTTTTTTTTCTATTTAAAGTTGATGGGGAAAAATAAATCGCAATTTTGAGGCTTCAGAAAAATATCAATGGGATGTAATTTTTTATTGTATCTCATTTCATTTGATTTTTTTTTTGCGCCATGGTTAATCCCTATTTTATATTGCTTCCGATTTAATCCAGAAAGGAGGGGGGGGGGGGTGGCTTCCCTCCTCCTTTTCAAATCAAGGGTGCAAAATTTTGCCCCACATTGAAAAAATGTGTGATACCAAGAAGAACTCTTAGGGAGACTAACAAAATGGCCACATAAATTTTTGGGCTCTGAGGAACACGCCCTCGAGTGCTCAATTGGCCTGCAGTGATATTGAAACATTCTTCATGGTTTATCGGGCGAATGGACACGTGCCTGCCTGGCATACGTATCGGTCAAGAACTCATACTATGCGTCAATAACCGATCAAAGAAGAATTATTCAATTAAAACGATCTGGGGTGAAAAACTGGAACAAATAAATGTGTGAATAAAAAATTTATGAATTATTTTTAAATAGCCGATAAATATAAGAAAATGGACAAACTTTCAAAATTTTCAAAATTTTCAAAATTTTCAAAATTTTCAAAATTTTCAAAATTTTCAAAAATTTTAAAATTTTCAAAACTTCCAAAATTTTCAAAAGTTTCAAAATTTTCAAAATTTTCAGAAATAAAATTTGAAAAATTCTACAGAAAAAAAAATAAAAAAATATCACGATTTTGCAATTGCTATATAAATCATTCTCAACGAAATTAAAAAAAAAAAAAAAAAGTAAAAATAATTGTTTCACAAGTGAAGAAGACGCGTCGGGCGTTTAATTGGCTAGCAGTGATATTGAAACATTTTTCACGGATTACCGGACAAATGGAAAGTTTCCCGTCTGGCATACGTATCGACCAAGGATTGATGGGGAGCGTCAAAAACCAATCAAAGCTACTGGTGCGATACGTAACATTAATAACAGAAATGGCGCGAGCCACACAACTCCAGTGCAGTTGGCGAAAAACTCGACACTTTACCCCCTCCTCCCTCTCCACTCCCCGCCCCCCACCCCCAGTAGAGACGACTTGAGTTGTGCGCATGTGTGAAATATCTGAAAGGTGAAAAGCCCCGGTTAAACTCAATGTACGAGGCAAGACTGCAACTCGTTCGATATTAAATTTAATTTAACGGTGTGAACCGACACCCCAATACACCCACACCCACCACACCGTTGTGATTCGAGGTGTTTCCCGTCAAATCTCGGCCAATGTTCGGGTTAATTTGTTTCTGGTCTATGGCGGCAAAATGAAATTCGGATGAATGGAATGTAGGTGTGGAAAGTTTATGTGCCGAGCCAATAACTTCCCTATAGAAAATTTCAAATTGACTCCGCAAGAATCTGATTATCTTCGAAACCCGTGGCTCTACATGAAAATTCTATAACAATTTTTTGTAGAGAATTAATTTTCCGACAAAAAATGTAACTTGTCATTTTGCCCAAAATTGAGTTGGTTAAGAGATATTTTTAAAAAATGGACGGCATGCCATTTGGAATACTCGGTCCATTCCGAAGTTTCCGGCGTTTTGGTAAAAGATGGCGCCACTGGAAAGTTGGGGAGGAAACTTTTTTTTTTTTTTGGCGAGATGTAGTTGTATAGTTGTAAGTATAATTTCTCAGTATAGTTGTAAGTATATGCTCAATAAAAAAAAAAAAAAAAAAAAACTTTTTTTGAAACTGCCACTGAACATTGGATTCAGTTATATAGCTTCCGCGACCCTTTTTTCATGATAGACTGGACCAACATATCCCCATTATGCACCCCCTAAATCCTATACTATGCACACGGATCTCTACGACTGACTTCCACCAATTAATCATTGTTAAAAGCTACTGCGTCCACTCTGGGCAATATGAAACGTTTGCCGGTTTTTGGGGGGCACTGGTTATGCGACAATTATATCGTATGTTTATTCAAAAGTTTGGGGTGGACAATTGTGAATACAAATAGTGGTTTAATTCCAGGAAAATTCAATATATGCAAGTAAATTACTGGTATGGTAATTAAATGTATGCGTGTATGAAAAAAATGTGGGCAATTACAACTAATGGTCAAAATGTGAAGATTTTCAAGAGAAACTTCAGCAAAAAATGGGAAAAATTTTGGAAATTGAGAGAGTTGAAGAATTCATAAAAAACGTAAAATTTTAAAAATTTCCAAAATTTTCAAAATTCCAAAAATTTCAAAAGATTTAAAAAATTTGAAAAATTTTGAAAAATTTTGAAAATTGAAAATAATTTCGCATTTGCAACTTTTTCTTTGGAATTTCAAAAAAAATTCTGAAAATTTCGAAAATTTAAAAAATATACTAAAAAATATAAATTCTCGAAATTTTGAGAACATGGAGAGGAAGAATAACGCAGCGTTATTCAACCCTCACTTTAGGAGGGCTCATTATACGACAATTATATCATATATTTGTTCAGAAGTTTGAACAAGGGTAAATAGGAATAGTAGTTTAATTCCGTTGGAATTCAATTTACGGAAGTAAATTACAGTTATGGAGATTGTACGGCCATTTATTACAGTTAACTGTTTAGATAATATTCCAGGCGGATGGCTGACTATTGCAACGTACATCTACTGATTTTTCCGCTACAGATACTCTTTAAATTCTGTCCAACAATTTCGAAAATCCAAACAAAATTTTCTGCAAACCGTTGACGTTAGTGTATTAAGAAATTGGGAAAGTTGGAAGTGGTGGCTTACAAAATTTTCCGCCATAAAAAATTTCCGAAAATTATTTTTTCCTGATAACATGCAAAGCGGCCCAGATGCTGCATCTTTCGTAAAATTGCGGAGCATCTGAGCATAATGCTACAGGGCAGTGATTTAGCAATTGTATGGGATTGGTCAGCAGTTGAAGGGGTAATGCCGACTCGTTGCCAAATTATACCAATAATGTTAGTACCTCCGGAATTGTAAGCCCCCGACTCGCGAGCCAATTCTCAGTAGCGATGCTGCAGCTCTCTATGGACCCAAGCAAGATGCTGCAAGAAAAAATTATTTCTAGAACCCGGGCTAAGGCCATAAAACTTCCCAAACTTCCCTGATGCCCAAAAAAAAAATACTCGAAAAAGTTGGACAAGATGAAAATTTGGAATCCAAAAATCCCCGAAAAAACAGAATAAATCACCCGCGAAACCTCGATCAACTTTGAATGAACTTCAATATCGAACAACAGAAAAAAGTGTCTCCTACATATATGCGCTAATGCCATTTTCCAGATAGAGTCAGTAACGAGAAAACTTTTCCCACCGAAAATATGTTTCCCTGTTTTGTCCATATGGATATACCGGAAGGCGAGTGTCGTTACGGCCATTATCTACTGTGAAATTTGTCGGATACGTGAGAATGGACGCTGAAAAAATAACGATGTGTCGACTCCAGAGGAACAACTGGCGAAAGTCGTAGCGACATGACAGCCATCGCGACAACATATCAGAAGTTTTGCTGGAAAAGCGCGGGAAAATTCTGTAGTATATAGCTATATAGAGCCTTCAGGATTTGCTAAATTTGTTGATATCTTTTCTGATTTCGCGCCGACTAACGGGTCCGGAAGTTTAATATAAACATTAAAAAAAATTTTTTTCAGTATCATTTGCTCGCATTGATTTTTAGGGAAATTCATTAATCTATGTATTCACCTCGGGTTGCAGTGAGGCCAATCAAGGTGGACATCTTCGGCAAGGATAGGATCGTATCATCTGCTAGGAGGTACGACATCAAGTGCAGAAGTATAGGCTCTAAACCCCCCGCGAATTTGACGTGGTGGAAGGGATCGAAGCAGCTGAAGAAGGGTGTGAAAACTGTAAGTACTATTTGTCGCTTCAATTTTGAAGACTCTATCTATATATTGCACAGCGTCTCGTTTTGAGCCGAATAAGCGTCATCAGCAGCGGCTTTCGATTGACTTTGTTAATTTGAATAAATCCCCCGGTGAGGCCCATCGATTGCTTGTAGAAGCATATGGTGGAGGTGGCTTGAGTGAGAGAATCTGTCGTTAGTGCTTTCGAGTTCTTAAAAACGGTGGATTTGACGTGGCAGATGAAGAAGGCAGTGGAAGGGCAAAAGTGTACGACGACAAGGAATCGGAAGCATTATCGATACTGTGATATGACCCAGGCGACAGCGTCCGAATATTCTATGAAAATATCACTCGCATTACACCAATTTTCCACAAAAATCACCAAAAACAAACCTCAATTGCAGATTAAGTCATGTCAACTTTCCGAGACCCCATTACCCCCAAATTGCCATTTTAATTGAATTCAATATTCTTAAAGGGGTTTGAAAGGCACCGACGATAAATTGAGTGGGTGGGGCCGGAGTGGTGAATGAATGGTTTTAATCATCTTTGCTTCTGCAAAACCGCTTTTACCCCCTCCGCTATTTTTCAGGGGGTGGTGGGGGGGGGGGGGTTAGGGCGACCAGTATTTTCGCTGAGGTCGAGTCGGGTGAATGGGGTAAAATGGAAAATTGCGAGGGGGCTCAAAAGAATGAGCACAAAAAACTCGGAGAAAGGGAAAATGGCGGGGGGTGGGGGGATGAGGGGGGAGTAAAGAGAAACCCTGAAAAATAGAGGGAAGAAAAGGCGGTAGGTGGAGTAGGGTCAGAATGAAAAAAAAGCGGCAATGGGACGGGCGTGGTCGCGTGCCAACTGCACTCCACTGTGTCTTATACTCTCTTATGCTCTATACTACAACCCCCCCCCCCTCCCCCCGCCCACCCACCACTCGACGCGACCATCCACCACGCTTATCGCCCGCGCAATTTCAAATAGCGTCGAGGTGCCTGTAACGGGATTAAAAATAAACAGAATATGGGTGTGACCCTGAATACGTCGAGGGCAACACTTTTCGATGTGTGTATGTTTTTTTGCCTCGTATCTTATCGATTCCATCACGATGGAAACTAGTGGGATGAAAGTGTATGTGTGTGCTCCTGTCGGCGACACAAGCGAAACTTCCCGATTTATAAACACACAGCTGCTCAAAAACACACACACACACACACACAGAGGATCTGATAACAATTTGATAAGCCATTTTTTTGGGAAGGTTTTTTTTCTGGAAATGTTTTGACCTGCTCTATCGATATATGAAATGAAAATCGTCAGTTTTGGAACAGCCTGTACATAGATATACAGCTCGGTAATCATTAAACGAGCGCAGATTGTGCGGAAATGCATTGGAATTTACTTGTTGTATTTTTTCGAAGCATTAATGCATTAAAATGCATTATGGAGCTGAATGTTTCATGAGGCATTCCAAGTTCCTGATATTCTGTAGCACGGAGACTCAACAGAAACTCATGTTTAAGATTCATTGCGGCATGGAGACGTGATCGATACATCGGTCGCTGGGTTTATGGATTCAGAGGGATTCTGGGCGATTTTTGAGGATTTTAGGTGATGGGAGTGTTGGAATAAAATCACTATCAGAATGAAATCGAGGTTGAGGAACCGATCTATCGATAGTGAAAAATCAAACTGCTGGCTAGGTATTGGAGAACGATCGCCGGTAAAAAATCAATTTAGCATCTCCAAGCACAAGCCCTGACCCAATGTATAGATCCAACTGCAGAAAACATTTTTTCTAGACACTAGGGACACCTTCACTCCCCTGGAATTCATTCATTTTTACTCACAGACTGGAAGCAAAAAGTAATACGGAAGATGTTTCATCATTAAATAACCTCGTGGCAGTGACGCGGTTCTTGGTTACTTCTATATGTGATTCTCAAGAGATGAAAATTCAGATGCGGGTCAGAACCTCCAGACACTTGTTCTTTTTCTCAATGTTCTCCATCTTGTTGCCCTCTTTTTCGCTTACACTCGGGTGAGCTCTGATGTGACAGATTTCTTCTGAATGGGAACTTTGTACGTAATCGAAAATTCGGGAAAAAATTGATTAATGAACTATCGAAGCATTGAAGAGGAAAGTGTGAAAAATTGACATGAATGTGGATGAAAACAAACTTTTCACATGGACCAGACTGATGAAATATTTTCGCATGGGCTCCAAAAGCAGGAAGATCGGTACTGGTGAAATGCGACCGCAAGGCCGGGCGGGAACCTCACCCAACGCAGGGGGGGGGGGTTGCATCGTAGGCGCCCGCCATCGTCCCATAGGGGTTTCTGGGAGTTTACCCTGTGTTTAGAAATGCGATGGCTTGACTGGCGAAAGTCGGCTCCAGTCGCATGGATGGGTGTCCGGTAGGGCCTGTCGAAAAACTGCGAAGGAGCAGTTAGGAAGTGCTGAGTGAATACGATGGCTCGAATGGCGAAAGTCGGCCGTGCACGGATGGGTGTCCAGTGGCCCCTCCTTAAGGACTGCTATAGAGCGCACCAACGGGAGGGACGGAGATAGAATTAAGCGGAAGAGATGCAAATTGAGATTCGGCAAAGCCTTCAGACACTCATTCCTCCACAATTTTTTTTTGTTTTTTTTTCTCACTGCTTTCTCCTCGCCCTATTCACACTCCAGGGAGTTGCGATGGGACGGACCTCTCCTAGACGTAAACTCTCTAGATAATCGAAAAGTCACGGGTTGTGAGTCCAGATGGGGGAAGGAAATGGGAATTAGCAGGGTCGGGACAGGTCTTTTGAATTCTCGAGAGATGAGTGTAACAAGGGTCCTCTCCCTGTGGCCCGGTTTCGGCACAAAACAATCCCAACATGAGGCAACAATAGAGATTTCATGGATTTAATGGAGTACATGGGAATTTTGGGAGAAAAACGAGATAAGGTTTGTCTGCAGTGATAAACAGTTAGTGGTTTAAATGACAAAAAAGTGCGGGAAATGCACGGAAAAATATTATTTTTGAATTTTAATTATAATTGACATCTCAGACAACTCATCTCACAGACAACTTGTCTCCAATAAATTCCAACGAAATATTTAAATTGAATACTAATTCTATTTAAAGTGAGATTAGGGGAATATATGCAAAAGCATTCTCCCTGCAATCTGATGTTTTAGTATTTTGATTTTATTAGAGTAACCCACATCTGGTTTTAGTCTCGCATCAGAATGCCAACAACTCAAATCATACTAATGGTACTACAATCATGGAGAGGAGATTAATCCCAGGGGTAATCACTGGCACCTATGCTCCAGCATTGTCCGTGATCTGTCGTTATCAATAACTATGAACTCAATATGCAAAAGCGAGCGTTAAGTTATTTCTCAGATCAGTTGCTAGAGGATAAACAGAAGCCTGAAACATTGAAGGCAGTAAGTCTCAAGGTGTTAATCGGTTGAAAATATACATGAAAGCTGGCTTGAAGGGTGCAACTTCTTGGGGTTGGGGTAAGAAAATAGAGAAGAATTTGAAGAATGTGTCATCTCAGATTTAAGCATAGGGTAAATTCGTTAGAGAGGAATTGAGCAATTTGGAGATGCTTAAGATGGGGACTAATAAAATTGTCATTAGGACTTTGAAGTTTCAGGATTAAAGTTATAGACGTGGATTAAGGTTGCACACGGATGGAACTTTAACATGTGGGCAGGATTTGGAGAGATTATCTGTGACGGTGATTGTACGCAGCCTCAAAAAAATGGGTATATCTCGAGAACTAGTGGGTTTGGAGAAAAATTGTATACAAACTTTCTTATGCAGAATGAAATTCTCTACAAAAAAGGTTTAGTAACTTTTTTTTGTGGGCGAGCTCCTTGACGAGATATTTGAGAATGTAGAAGTCGGGAAGTTTTTATGTCACCTCGATGTGCTACACTCATTCGCGGACTCGTTTACTTTTTCCTGCATGTAAAATCCAGATGAGACATACGCCCTTTTTTTTATAGCCATAACCAACTGACCTCATCAACTGGCGCAGTTGACATGCCTGTTGAGGCTGCAGTACACCAGTCCTTAATTAATCCCAAGCCGTCTCAACGAGCCACCTTTTAAGATGTTATTTTTAGTGATGAAAATCCGCCAGAAATTCAGCACGCGCGTTATGGAGTCCTCATTTTCCGTGGCGCTGGTGATGTTTTTTTGCCATCCAAGTGTTTCCCCTTGGCAGTGCCGTCCCATGCCACTCGGAGAAAATTCATCAAGCCACTTGAGTATCTTCAAGCCACCTCCCATTCCAGAAGAGGGAATGATGAAAAAAAAGAAGACGAGTAAACTGAGTTCTCTCAGTGAACGTCAGGCACTGATTATTGAAATGCTCTAATTGACGTGCAGAATCAATTAGTGCTGATAGGTACAGACATCGACGTAGTAGTGACATTGATATAACGACAGGAAAATTTTATCAGTTTTCTGGGATATTTCATGAAAATTAACATTGGCTCAGTAGGTTTTTACTGAGCTGCCCAAACTTTTTTTGACTTCGCAAGTCGTGGAATATAAATGTGTGTGTGTGTGTGTGTGTGTTATGGATGGGTGGGTGAATGTGATAAGAATTTCAGATGAACAATTTGTTTGGGTACAGACACACACACACACACACACACACACATACACACACACACACACATACACATTCATCTATGGAACATTTAAAATGACACATGTACAGGTCAACTGTTCACCTCCAGAAATTGTGCTTGATAGAAGACTTTTTTTCCATCAGTATGTCAAGTAAGTATATATAACAGCCGAACCGTGTGTGCAATGGTATACATATGTAATTAAATTTTCTTTTAAACTACCTCCCATTTCAACTGGGACTGGAAGAGTGAACGATAAAAAGGGATGAGTAAACTGAGTTCGCTGAATGGCCGTGAGGCACTGATTATTGGAAAGCTCTAATTGACGTGCAGAATCAATTAGCGCTGATAGCACTGACATTAACATAGGAGTCACATTGATATAGAAAGAACACTGGCATGGTATTCATTAATTATTCCGATGGCGGGAGATGTTTTACCTTTGAAAAAAAAATTGGGACACATACACACACACACACATTTATGAGAGGTGGTAATTCAAATGCAGAGTCTTAAGTTAAATTGAATGTTTTATGGAACAGAGAATTTTGTACAACCCCAAAATCGCAAGGCGGCACATCGCCGCCCGGTGCGAGTAGGGAGGCGCCGAGAATTTTCAAAGCCTTTGTTGCCAAGTTGTACATTTGGTCACTCAGCTCCCCGGAAAGTAGCGGCGGCGAGGCGCTCACCATGCGAGTAACCGCTGAATTCACGAGTTTCAAGTCGCAAATCAACTTTTATTCAGCGGTCTATTTTGCCTTAATCCGGCCATAGATGGATTTCAGATATTTTCATCGCATTTGTAATTCGATCACACTTTGTCTCTCCATCAAAGATCACGAGCGAATTATACAAACGATGGAAATTGGCTTTTTATCGCACAGATGATTGCTAGACATAAAGATCACGCGTTCGTCTATTACATACATTTAGTTCATATTCTTGCAACGTAACCATTTGACTTACGGTGTTCACCACTCGGAAAATTATGCGTAAGTGGTAGCATATCCGGGATCAATTTGAAGATCTTGAAGAGGTCTACATATATATATATATTATGCAACAATATTTATGACCGTATATATATATATAGATGGACCTATATCTAAGCAAAAAAGAAGAAAAAAAAATTGAAATTTTTGAAAAAAATTGAGATTAAATAAAAATGGATCTGACATGAAGATTATGATCTATTTAAATATGAGTATTTCATGAAGCTGACATTAAATCGTTCCTGATTCGCGCGTTCTTCACCCGAAAAACATCAAATATCCGCCATAAACGGATATGAGTTATTGCATTGTCCTGAAATTTATTCCTCAATACAAACCCCGAATTTCCGAAAAAGAGCGGGCCATAAATGTCAGAGGGAGATTAAGGACAAGAATGGGATGGCGCCTAATCCGGAGACTGCAGTGATATTGAAAAAATTGTCCGAGAAGTGAATTACGAGGCTTCTATGGCGCGGTTTAGGGGGGAAAGTGCCGTATTGTCACTTATAAAGGGCCGCGGATCTCCACGCTTCAGATAATTCTTGTGCATTTTGAGGTGAGCGACAGGAAGACTTAAAATCCGGGAAATTTTTCCTTGATGATCCAAGAAAATTTCAAAATTTTCAGATTTTCAAAAATTTGGAAAGTTTTGAAAATTTGGGAAAATTGGAAAATTTTGAGAATCTGAAATTTTGGAAATTTGGAATTTTGGGAAATTTTTGTAAAATTTTGGAAAAATTTAGAAATTTGGAAAATTTCTGAAAATTTGGAAAAAAACTAGAAAATTTTGATAATTTTTTTATATTTTCAATTTCTAAAAAATTTTTACAACCCCAGAAATTTTTCTAATTTTCCAAAATTTCCCAATTTCTAACCCACTCGAAATTATGACCGCATCTAGTATGCAAAAAGCCGCATTTTTCCCATTGAAATGGTGCACGAAAAACGTGTAAAGATCATTGAATCCGCCCATAATCATAACCACTTGCAGGGATTACCCTAGGACTACAGCTTATCAATAAAACCACAGTGGCCAACGAGCATCAGAATGGCGCTTCTTATCAAAAGAACAGAATCGCCAGTTCGAGATAACGATAGTCGAGAGGTTAAGCGGGAATTGGAAGGGAGTTTTCCGGTGTTATTTCCGGGAGAATGCGTTCGGCCCGTGAGAAGAAAAGCCGACACACACATCTGGCTCGTTTTATAATCTGGCTTAGGTACCTCTCTGTTTCTCTATCTGTATTTCTATCTCTTTTCAACTCTCGTAGAAATTCACCCTTACCCCTTCATGGTTCGCGTTTTCCGGATTCCCGTATTTGCAATTTGTTTTTTTTTTTATTATTATTTTTAGGTGAAAGCGGATTTTTTTCATAATCTTCAAAATCGTAAGTAGTTGTATATGTGCGTGTGTGTGCGCGTGCGCGCGGGTATGTGTGTGTGAAAATTGCCGGCATTTTTTCCCCCATACAATTTTTTTCGCTTATCGCAGAAATTCAGAAATGGTCATAAATCTGAATAGTAAACCCAGTGGAAAGCGCTTACAATTATTTCTCCCATTTATTTTTATAGAATCACCGAACCCTGAGGGCCTCACTTTTTTTCTGGGGTAAATCACGCACGCGTTCGCGATACTAAATAATATTTAAAAAAAATCATTCCTGCGCACATGAGAGCAATGAAAAAAGGAGGGAAAAATAGTAAAGATGTTTAAGTCGGGGCTTTGATGTGAAGTAATTGCCTATTGGGGCAAAGGTGCGAACACCGGCTTCCGGTCATTATGAATTTATGCGGACATGGTGAAATTTTTGCTCCTGGATATCGATCGCTGGCAGAAAAATTGCGCGTGTATTATCGGCGGTCCCTCAAAAATGAAAGCGCTAGGCCGGGCGGGAACCTAACCCGATGCGGGAGGAGGGTTCCATTATAGGTGCCCGCCATCGTAGCCTTGGGGTTTCTGCAGGTTTACCCTGTGTTTAGAAATACGATGGCCTAAACGGCGAAAGTCGGTCCCAGCTGCAGGGATGGGTGCCCAGTACGCCCTACCTAAGAAATGGGCAAGAGTGCGGAGTACAAGAGGGAGGGACGAAGAAAAACACACACCAGAAATAGTGCACCGATGTCGCTTATGAATGAAGCCATAACTTGCGAAATAACAGGAATTAAAATACTTGCGAAGTGATCAGCGGAGGATGCATTGACCCGCGAGTCTTCAGTTGTGACCCCCGGGGTATTAAAGTCACGAGCGGTCCAATGAAACCAGCATTTTGATATTAAAAATACCGGGGAATATGAGCGGCTCGGAAAAACATTTATGACTTTCATTACTTTCCAGTTTCGGGAAAATCAAAATTTTTTTTCTCCACTCGTGGCCGCATTTCTCTGGCTCTGCTCATGTGTTCCGGGCTCTCATTTGGCTGGAATAGAAAATGAATTGGCACTGTATTTTTTTCTCTTTTTTATTTTGAAATTTCAAAGCGCGCAAAATTTCGAAATTCCGTAATTCAAAAATAGAAAAATAGAAAAAAACGTGTGAAAGAGTTGGAATTGAAAAATGTTATTGCCTACTCCGTCCCAATTTACGCCAATTATTTTTGGCATCGCCAATGGAAAACGATCAGGGAATACAATCACGCGAATTAAGTATTTAAATAAGAATGAATAGAACGTAAATGAGAACAACAATGCAAACCGTTTGCCAGTGAATTTCAATTAGACATTTAATTTTATTATTGATTATCAATAAAACGTTTTGCACCGTATGATAGTTCTGGGATTTACCAAATGACGTACAAATGGCAATTAAATACATTCACAAGAGTGAGCGAGAATTATTCAATATTAAAACTCATCGATTCCATAATTTGCGATTTTATTGACGCTTGGAGAAACTACGTTTTTATGAGAAATACCGATGCATAATGAACGTTATGCATCAACAAATCTAAATCGGCGGTGTAGTTTTTCACTTCTCGAGAGCGGAAACTTATGTAGTCACCTAGAAATCGAAAATTGTCATTTTGTTCTGAAAAAGTGAATTTTTGGTCTCAAATTGTCGGATAGGATTCAATTGGAACCCCAGGAAGCCATTTTCGTCGATTTTGGGTCGAAAAATTGAAATTAATTTTTTTCGACTTTGGCCAAATTTAACATTGGGGTCTTATGGGGAGGCAAACTTAAATTTTTTAAAATTGAATTTTTGGCCCCGTGTGAGTTGATACTATCGAATAGGAACCCCCAGAAGATATTTCCGTCGATTTTGGGTCGAAAAATTGAAATTAATTTTTTTCGATTTTGGCCAAATTTAACATTGGGGTCTTATGGGGAGGCAAACTTAAATTTTTGAAAATTGAATTTTTGGCCCCGTGTGCGTTGATACTATCGAATAGGAACCCCCAGAAGATATTTCCGTCGATTTTGGGTCGAAAAAGTGAAATTAATTTTTTTCGATTTTGGCCAAATTTAACATTGGGGTCTTATGGGGAGGCAAACTTAATTTTTTTAAAATTGAATTTTTGGCCCCGTGTGCGTTGATACTATCCAATAGGAATCCCCAGAAGATATTTCCGTCGATTTTGGGTCGAAAAATTGAAATTAATTTTTTTCGATTTTGGCCAAATTTAACATTGGGGTCTTATGGGGAGGCAAACTTAAATTTTTTAAAATTGAATTTTTGGCCCCGTGTGCGTTGATACTATCGAATAGGAACCCCCAGAAGATATTTCCGTCGATTTTGGGTCGAAAAAGTGAAATTAATTTTTTTCGATTTTGGCCAAATTTAACATTGGGGTCTTATGGGGAGGCAAACTTAAATTTTTTAAAATTGAATTTTTGGCCCCGTGTGCGTTGATACTATCCACTAGGAACCCCTAGAAGATATTTCCGTCGAATTTGGGTCGAAAAAGTCAAATTAATTTTTTTCGATTTTGGCCAGATTTAACATTGGGGTCTTATGGGGAGGCAAACTTAAATTTTTTAAAATTGATATTTTGACTCCGTGTGCGTTGATACTATCCAATAGGAACCCCCAGAAGATATTTCCGTCGATTTTGGGTCGAAAAATTGAAATTAATTTTTTTCGATTTTGGCCAAATTTAACATTGGGGTCTTATGGGGAGGCAAACTTAATTTTTTTAAAATTGAATTTTTGGCCCCGTGCGCGTTGCTACTATCCAATAGGAACCCCCAGAAGATATTCCCGTCGATTTTGGGTCGAAAAATTGAAATTAATTTTTTTCGATTTTGGCCAAATTTAACATTGGGGTCTTATGGGGAGGCAAACTTAATTTTTTTAAAATTGAATTTTTGGCCCCGTGCGCGTTGCTACTATCCAATAGGAACCCCCAGAAGATATTCCCGTCGATTTTGGGTCGAAAAATTGAAATTAATTTTTTTCGATTTTGGCCAAATTTAACATTGGGGTCTTATGGGGAGGCAAACTTAAATTTTTTAAAATTGAATTTTTGGCCCCGTGTGCGTTGATACTATCCACTAGGAACCCCTAGAAGATATTTCCGTCGAATTTGGGTCGAAAAAGTCAAATTAATTTTTTTCGATTTTGGCCAGATTTAACATTGGGGTCTTATGGGGAGGCAAACTTAAATTTTTTAAAATTGATTTTTTGACCCCGTGTGCGTTGATACTATCCAATAGGAACCCCCAGAAGATATTTCCGTCGATTTTGGGTCGAAAAATTGAAATTAATTTTTTTCGATTTTGGCCAAATTTAACATTGGGGTCTTATGGGGAGGCAAACTTAAATTTTTTAAAATTGATTCTTTGGCCCCGTGTGAGTTTATACTATCCAATAGGAACCCCCAGAAGATATTCCCGTCGATTTTGGACCGAAAGATTAAAAAGGGAGGTGGGGGGGGGGGGGGGGGTAATCAAGTGTTACAGCAGTAAACAGTACTGAATGAAGCATACGATTGCTGCTTGAAAATTTTTAGGAGCGTTGAAAAAAAAATCCAATTGATCGGGTGCGCCCATTATTAGTCAGTATTTTAATTATCGCCATCGCTGTTGAGCAACGAATCATCTCTATCTTCAATAAATCTACGCTGCTAAAACTGTATCTCTGTTTCATTGCGGAACTTTGCACATTGCATACATGCAGAATGTGCGATATCCTGTTTCAAAAAATCAACAAATGCGGAAAAACGGTAAAACATCGGAACTTCATCCATCTGTTTAGTCATTCGTTATTATTAAATTTTAATAATGCAATAGCCATTCGGTGAAAGCTAACTCCGCCAGATATTTTGTGTCAATGAATGAATTCAACGGTACTGGCAATTTTACGAATTTCATCATGTGTATGTTGGCCGAATCATGGTCGACGATTTACGGCAATTTTTTATTCATGGCTTTGCTTTTTAATCGATCCTTCCATCTGAAATGCTGATTTTTTTATGAAAAATATGGAAAAACCGATAGAGAATCGAAAAAAATAAAAATTTCCAAAATGAAAGAAATATTTCAATGGATCACACATGTGCGCTAGTTTTCAATCCGATTTTTCGACCGATTCTCATGTTCACAACCGGAAATACCGCTCGCGTAATTTCCCAGATCCAGCTATTAATGCAACCAAAATTCTCGACTGGCAATTACTCTGCGCTAATTAATTTTATTCAAAAATGAATGAATGATGAGATGCGCTGTTACGAATCACCACTGAATGCCCATTGGTCACCTCCGAATCCATCTCTTTATCTCCTGCACAATTCAAGCCAAAATCCCGGCTAATTGCAACACAATAAATTGATGACATGTAAATTACGTGAATCCTGCTGAAATTTCATAACCACAATGGGCCTCGGTTATTCGCACATCTATGTCTGGTGTTATGTAGCATATATAACAATGCGGCGACTTTTGTACTTGCAACGTTTCATGTCACTAATTCTGGATGGTAATTAATTGCTGGTATGGCGAATATTATGAATTTTCGGGGAGGAGGAATTATTTTTTTTTTACGGATTTCCGAATTTTTGCAAGTCTGCAAATGTCACAATCCGTTTTTTTTTTCGCAATTCTCCATAATGGGGGACAATAATAATTGAGTCTCGCGCAAATGTTAAATACTCCTATCGGTCGGCATTGGGGGGGGGGGGGGGGGGGGGGGGGGGGGAGGGTGGGTGGGGGGCTAATCCGTCGAATACGAAAATTAATCAGGCATTTATTATGAAATATCCAATTATTGTAGAAATCTTGAGAATTTTGTCCATCAATATAGTCACTTTCTTTGATGGTAATTTTAACGTCGATATTTCGTGTTATTTGAATTTCCAACGATGTTTTGCTTTACTTCCATATTGTTCTATTCTCAATGTTGCCAATGGATTCAGTTACAGGAGGGATCAACAACCGAAAGTCTACTGCAGTGGTATCCGAGCCACGAGGACGACGGCAAATACTTGATATGTCGAGCGGAAAATCCAAAATTGCCGGAGGCTGCCATTGAAGACCGCTGGAATCTCACTGTGCACTGTGAGTTAACTTCATGACTACACGAATTGTAGAAATTTTCCAATGAATAATAATGCACTTGAAATTAAGATAATGAACGTAATATTCCATGAATTCCGATCTGTGCTCGGGGTGAACTCTGGGAGTTCTTTAAAGCTTCATGTGCTATATATGCTTGGGAAATTTGTGTACAAGTTTTTTTTTACGGTTATCCAAAAAGCTGACTGTGGTAACAAACACACACAAATTTTCGAAGTTTAGGAATTGGCAAACAATTGGAAAATTAAAAAAAAATATTTTTCAAATATTGCAAAACGAAATTAAAACTGGATAATACCTGAAAAAAAAAATGTGGATGGGGAAGAACATTTGGCGGGAACAATTAACAAACATACCTGTTGTTCCATACACAATGGCCTGTCCAGGAAAATTATCATCACACTGCGGGGTGAAAAATACTATTCCATTATGCGTACAAGCACTGTCCAACTTTGTTAGGTAATTAGATTCTTGTTGGGGCTCTCGCAGTGAATGTCTGGCAGATGCTTGGACAGAAACTACTCTCTTGTCCGTTCAAATGAAATTCCCAAGCTGGAGATGCGAATACTCCATCTCAGTTGGACCCTTTATAAGGTAACTGAAGACTGTCACAAAGGAATTCGTTACAATAATTAAGTTTATTCGACACCGCGAATGTCTATGTCGGGATGTGTCATAGCATGACGAGGTGTACAACCTGCCTCAAGTACGTGATTGGAATTATCATAGTAACAAACATTATGAGCGCATGTCAGATTATAGAACTATTCTTCAACAGTTTCAAATTTTCAAGTTTTTTTCTCTGCGAAGAGTGTGTGGGTGGGCGGGTCGGGGGAGGGGGGTGTGTGTGGGTGGGTGGGTGAGTGGGTGAGTGTGGGTGCGTGTGTGTGTATGGGTGGGTGGGTGGATCTGGGTGAGTGGATGGGTGGGTGGGTAGGTGGGTGGGTGGGTAGGTGGGTGGGTGGGTAGGTCGGTGGGTGGGTGGGTGGCTCTCGGTGGGTGGTTGGGTCTAGGTGGGTGGGTGGGTCTGAATGGGTGGGTGGGTAAGTGGGTAAGTGGGTGGGTGGATGGGTGGGTGACTGCGTCTCATCCCGCCAACAAATGTCTTTTTTGAAAAATCTTGCAAATTTAATTTTCACAAATTATCAACCTTCTTCAAATGACAACTGCAATTTCTACGTTTGCCCCGTTAAAAGGGTGACACCCACATCCCGAGTATTTTCTGTACGCCACGCATCCCATATATCGTCGACCTATATAGTCATTTACATGGCACCATGAGTTCACTGCGTAATTCAGTCATACGGGTATATATTCGGCGCAAAGTCAGATGAATGCCCGACACAGACGGCTCAGATAGACGAGAAAGTGGTTTGGGTTAAGGGAGCGAGTAATGTAACCAGCCGATCTGTCACACGCTGTTTACCTATGCATACCATGAGAGCCAATGTTGCATCACAACTGATACCCGTTATCGTTATCCTTCTATTTATAGGCGAACCAATAACGGTGTCCCATTAACTGACGGGCCCCAAAATCTTAACATCAATATGTTATCTCGTTGAGTGAACAACAAAATTGATTGGAAAATTTTCAGCGCCACGAACATTGAGAAATTGGGTTATCATTTTTTTTTGAATTTTCAAAATACTTGTAATTTTCTGCAAAATGCCGCAATTTTTTTTTACAATTCCAAACATATTTTGTCTTCAATTTATCAACTGAAATTACTGCGCCTTCGCCAACTTTAATACATCACTGCTGATTACCAGATGACCATTTTTTCCATTAATTTCCATGATGAATAATCTCAGTTACCCCAGTTTCTAAATAACAAATGAACAAAGTTGTACGAGTACTCCTCCCTTTTTATTTCTTCCTCCTCGAAGTACACGTCAAAGCAAAAACTCCGTCTTTACGTCTGACGTAAAGCATTTCAATACAAATAGAAAACGGAAAAATGTGAAATTTTCAGGACAGAACTGAAATACAGCGGACAAATACGCTGAAGAGTAGTTATTGTTTGCTCCTCATTTCCGTAATAACAGACCAAAAAAAAACTTACCATTAGGACAATGGTTGGGTTTTGGGCTCACATATTTTTTCCGATAAGTGCAGAATAAGTAATCAATTGTGAAAATAAAAAATAGGCAATGTATGTGTATGTGCGTTTATGTATGTATGTATGTCTATACAGTGTATGTATATATACTGTGTGTGTACGGGTGGATGTGGGGGAGGAGGGGGGGGGCAGTGGGTGGGTCAGAGGGTGGTTGCCGCGGAGTAAGTGGGTGCGTGGGTGGGTGGGGACGGGGGAGAAAGTGGGTGGGTGGATCGGTGGGAGGGGGTTGGGGGGGGGGTGGGCCAGAGGGTGGTTGCCGCGGAGTAAGTGGGTGGGTGGGAGCTTGAGGACGGGGGAGAGAGTAGGTGGGTGGATGGGTGGGAGGGTCGTTGGGGGGGGGGGTGGTTGGCCGGATGTTAATCGAGCGCTTTATTTAAAAAAAAAATTATCTTCTATTTTTCTCGAAAATGAAACTGAAATGATCCTGAAAAAAAGATTCCATACACTTTCACTCCAACATCCTTCGTTAACCCTTCGTTGCACAATTTTACCCAACGTCGGTGCCGCGGCCGTAATATTATATAGCGTGCAATATTTTCCAGAGTATCCTACTCAGATAAAATCGGCTATAAAATAATCATAGAAATCAGTTATATAACGAATATAAGTGCACGCATTTCACTCAATAGCCTTTACTCTGTATTGATCCTTTTAATTTACCCCCATGGACTTCTATGTCCCTTTAACATTTGTCCCAAAATTTCACTACCACCATTATTCCCCGATGTCCCCTAAAACTAGACATTTGCGCGAATCCAATCGTCAGCTCAGTTATTGCAGAATGTGAATGCACAATGGCATCAGCATCAAATCCCCAATGCTGATTGCAAACAAACCCCGGTATTATACCCCCGAAAGGCAGCAGTAGTTCAATGACCGCTGACCGATATTCACGAAATCGCGAATTGCATGAAGGCGCGGAGCTTCAACGAATTATCAGGGAGTCCTTTATATAGGCTTTCTATCAGCAATTGTATTTGATCAAAATTTCATTTGTTGAAATTATTGCCACATATTTAATTTTTCTCATCTTCAATTTTTTACATACATATACATATATATATGGGTGAGTGTGGGTGGGTGCGTGCATGTGGGTCTGGGTGGGTGGATGGGTAAGTGGGTAAGTGGGTGGGTGGGTGAGTGGGTGGGTGGGTAAGTGGGTGTGTGGGTGGGTGTGGGTGGATGGGTGAGTGGGTGGGTGTAGGCGGATGGATGGGTGGGCAGGTGTGCGTGGATGGGTGGGTGGGTCGGTGTGGGTCGATGGGTGGGTGGGCTGCCCGGGGTGGCCCCCACCAATAAATATATATATATATATATATATTGTGGGACGAATCTTACAAGTCGCCACTGCCCGAGGGCAGCCAGGTAATGAAATGAACAATGATAAATCCTACATGTCGCATTTAATGCTTCAAACTTCGCTTTCACTGCAACTGCTCCAACGATAATTTTTCCACGCCAAGCTTCCATTCACGGTGAAAATGCCGCCATATTTATTCATCATCACCTATTTTCGTTCCAATGTTTTTTCGCCTCCGTAAAGACCGACGCTGTAAACACCCGCGAATAAATCAGTCCAGTGAGGCGTGCGGAAAGATACCTGGCTACTTCCGAGATCGTATACCATATACCACCCCCAACCCTACCCACTTCTATGTGACCCTGGTGGTCCGATAAAACGCAAGTGCAATAGCTACATCCACAACAAAATAGTAAATTCCATTATATGTATACAGAACGGTCCACTCAGCCAGTCTTGGGGTTGGAGTCAGACGAGGGCCCAAAAGGCTTCGAGTGCCGCGCCCTGGAGTGCCTACTTTTCTACTCTTGGGTGCACGCCCACCGATAAATAACAGTGCAAGACCGACGCCGAACATTTATCGCGCCCGGTGATTTGTGGCGGTCGCTGACATATACCTAGTAACCAGGAAAAGCTCATTGATTGAGAGGAAAAAAATGCGTAGATCTTGATGTGATAGAAATTCCATTTTTATTGATCGATTGATTGGTTGATTGACTGAGTGATGGAAGAATCCGGTGGTGAAAGTTGTGAGAATATTAAGACTTACGGAAAAGTTGGAAGATTTGGAAAATTTGGAAAATTTTGAAAATTTTGAAAATTTTGAAAATTTTGAAAATTTTGAAAATTTTGAAAATTTTGAAAAATTTGAAAATTTTGAAAATTTTGAAAATTTTGGAAATTTAGAAAATTTGGAAATTTGGGAAAAATTGGAAATTTGGAAAAATTAGAAATTTGGAAAATTTAGAAAATTTGGAAAATTTGGAAAAATTTGGAAAAATTTATAAATGTATGAAATGTGGCAAAATCGCAAAAATTTCTTACAATTTCCCGACAATTTGGTCCATCATTACGCCGCATAAAAAGTTTCAGTACAAAATAAAGAAGCCCATGGGAGAAATAGAATCAGGGGAGCCGAAAAACCACAGACGGGATTTTTCCTACAGCCGTTGGGTTGGAACTGAAATAAAAATAATTTCATGGACAACGCGAAAAGTGTTTCCACCAGACTTTCTCCTGGGTTTTTTTTTCATTTTAGTGGGTAAAAGTGCCTCGTTAAGGCCATCATTTCGCCGACAAGTTTTTCGACCGCTGACGTTCTGGCATTTATGTTTATTCCACCGAGGAATATTCCAAATAATCTAAATAAACGTCTAACACTTCAGGAGTGCAACCATTAACATACAAATTGGAATTAAATCACATGAGGATGGGAATTTATATGTCACATCTTTTTTGCACAGATTTCAAAATGTTCCTAAGTTTCAAAATTTTCAAGATTTTCATAATTTGCAAAATCTTCAAAATTATCAATTGTCCCAATTTTTTTTTAAATTTCGAAATTTCCAAAATTTTCAAAATTTTCAAAATGTTTAAGATGTTCAAAATTTTCAAATTTTTTGAAATTTTCAAAAGTTTGTAAATTTTTGAAATTTTTTAAAATTTTCACAATTCGAGGACACACAACATTCACTCAATATTGCCCAATGTCTTCTCCGTATTTCATATTTATTTTGTACGAACACAAATCTCGCAATTATACCATGTAAATTTACCTCAAGTCCCTGTTTGATGATGTCGCGCGAGTTTGATGGGTGGTTGGTTGGTGTAACAACTTGGCGCTGCGGTGAAACGACCAAACAATGCTACTGGTGAGTTTGGCCATAGCGTGAAGTGAATTGACACACGTTAATGGTCAAATGCACGGTGCTTTTATTGAATGTGGGTCACGGTGCTACTCCAATGAGGAGGTGAAACTTGTGGCTGAACAAGGGTAGTACTATAATTCGATATAGAGGGATTATCGTGGTTAAACAAGTGTTAAACCATGATTAACTCAATGATGGAGAAAGTTATTAAGAGGACATCGAATCTAAAAAAAAAATTCCGTGAGATCTTCCGAATATTCACGAATAACAAAAACAATCCCCCCCCCCCCCCGCCATTACTTCGTATCCAATCCCATAAACATCAGCAACACGCAGTTCATAAAACTCGATGAAACCCTCCATTTTCATTCGCCAATTTTACGAGTTACCTATTTTACAAAAATATACGACTAGCCCGAGAGTAAAGGGAGGTCATTTTGTCCCCTCCCCCCCCCCTCCCGCCCACTCACCCCCCGCCGCCCCCGACCACTTACCTGCACTTCTTTCCGCATTACACATGCACGTCGGGTGCAACTAACCACTCGCGTCCGCCACCCCCCGCTCCTTTTTTTTTACCTCCGGTACCATTCCCCAAGCATCCACAGTAATATGCACAGGAGTTTATGTGCCCAACTCGGGCGTTCAATTTAGTACTCTGTCGTGCATTCCGCCACGCCTTGGTAGAGTCACTCAAAATAGGGGACAAAAACGACATAGAGGATAAGAAAAAGTACTTAGCGAATTCGGTCCAACGTTTCCCCCCCCCCCCCCCCCCACTCTCATTTTTATCCCATTATTGTCCATTTTTTATAGACTTACAATTCTTCGCCGCTTTTTGGTCCATCTTCGTATGGCTCGTAAGCTGGGGACATTAGTTCAGTCAAAATAGGGGTGAAGAAAATTGAGGGTGAGAAATACGACTTGCCGAATTTAGGTGAGCATTTTTTGTAATTTAATTTTATTCCGTTATTGTACTTTTTTTGTCATTTTTGGGGGATGATTTTTAGTCATCCCTGGGCGCACTAGAAAACTACCCTTGTTGGATGTAGATATGTGTACAATTATGTGCCCAATTTAGGTGTTCAATTTAGTACTTTTGACATTCCGCGTAGAGATGGCCGGTCAAAATGACGGTCACTTTTCCCATAGGCCAAATGACGGATACTATACCGGTAAAAATTACCAATTTTTTTTGTGGATGCAAAAATGACAGTTCGAGGAAAAATGCGTCCGTTTCCACCGAAACTCAAAACTTCCCCCACAGCCAACGAAGGTCCCAATAATGACCGTTATTATGACCGTTAATTGCAATCATCAATTTCGTCACTGTTGTGAACGCACTTCATCAGGACATCCACAGTTTGACACCAAAATTTTTATACCAGCTCGATCATTCGCGGCGGTAATATATATATATATATATATATATATGCATGGGAGTTTATGTATCCAACTCGAGCGTTCAGTTGGATATTCCCTCGTGTAATCCATGCCTCGGTAAAGTCACTCCAAAGAGGGGCAAAAAGGGGCTGAAGAAAAATAAGGGAGGCTTTTATAGGCGAATGTCATATTGAACCTACTCATGAAAACATATGTGAAATATGCGTTCGCGAATTACTCGTCATAAGTTATTCGGGCATTAAATTTTTTGGCCTTTCACAATTTTTAGTTTCTGAAGTTGAGAGTTTTTAATTTAAACTAATAATCGGGGAGCTTATAATTTTTAGCATAGACCCTGTAATGTTTCAGGGTCTAAATTAAATTCAAATGTGTGTAAATTTTTAATTTAAACTAATAAATTTGGATGAACCTGCGGAATAGATCCAATACCTTCTGCATTTATATTTTCCACCTTCCGTATATTTGCCCATTTGCACTTCTATAGAGCCGTAGAAATGTACTCCTACAAAATCCACTGGATGGACTCCCATTAAAGGGTTAAAGTGAGTCCTTTCATTTACCTCTTTCCATGTTTCTCGTATCGCATGAGTGCACGGAGAGTTGCCCAGCACATTTTCTTGGCAATTTAAAACGTGGGGTTTATTTAATATTAAAAAGCCAAGTTGAAAGAGCGTGGAACTGGGTGAGAAGACGGTTATGAGTGTCTGTGACTCGGTAAAACCATCCGAGTCAAGTTACCCAACTGAGCATACACCCGCCATATGGCCCTGAGACCTGGAGGAATCATTCTGAAAGAGTTCGCTTGGATATGACATATTCATTTGGCTAGCGCAATAGCTGTGGAATAAGGTAGATGCAGAAGAACAATTTTTTCTATTAAAAATTTCGAATATTTTTGAGTTTTTTGGCGATTTTGCACTTCCCGATTTGCGATTGTGAATTTTCTGGAGTGATTCCGAAATGCTTTTTTTTCTGTCTGTGCGTGAGTGGGTGGGCCGCTGTCAAGATTGGTGGGCGGGCGGGTGGATGGGTAGGTGGGTGGGTGGATGGGTAGGTGGGCGGGTGAATGGGTAGGTGGGCGGGTGAATGGGTAGGTGGGCGGGTGAATGGGTAGGTGGGCGGGTAGATGGGTGGGAGGGTGCGTGGATGGGAGGGTGGGCGGGGAGATGAGTGGGTGGATTGATAGGTGGGTGGGCGGCCAGATAAGTGGGGAGGTGGGTGGGTGGATGGGTAGGTGGGCGGGTGAATGGGTAGGTGGACGGGTAGATGGGTGCATGGCTGGGAGGGTGGGTGGGTGGGTGCGTGGATGAGAGGGTGGGCGGGGAGATAAGTGGGTGGATCGATAGGTGGGTGGGCGGGCGGGTAGATAGAAATATAGAAGAAGGAAGTATGTGTGTGTGTGTGTGTATGAGGACTTCCAATTCGTGAAGTGTTTCGACACTTCAGAATTTTTTTTTATCTTTCTTTACTCACCTAAATTCTGGAAATATAAGTATACTTATAGAAGCAACTTGGCACTATCTGCGAAAATTTTCCTCACTATTAGATACACCCTCAACATGTCAATCTGATTTAGTGGCCCTATTCAAGTTTTATAATTTCGTTTTTATTTATTTCGCTTTCGGTCCAAGTTTGCGCCGAGTTTTTCGATCTGTGATGGTGGAAAAAGTTGTGCAAGTTGGGGAGGAGGATATTTGTATGGAATGTACGAATTACGGGAGAGGATATTGAGGAATGATTCCACTATCCTTGGCAGGAAGAGGAAACTTATAGAATGACAAACAACTAGTATACAAGAGTAAAGATATTTCTGATGATTTAAAAAAATTTTGGTAATTGTTCTTTACAATTTCTTGAAATATCTAAAATTGCAGAAGCATCTTAAAATTGGTTTGGAAATTTTAAAAAATTTTGATCTTTTCAAAATCTTACTGAGAACGTCAAAAAACGTTAGATCAGCTAGGCCCACAGCACGAAACTCAGCACGAGAAATTGAGATGGTCGAAGCTTGGGACAGGGTGTCACGTTTTATAGGCAACGAAAATTCCGTAATTTTCGACTCCACAGTATTGGATGTATCGTAAGAGTATATCGTTGAGAGCTTGATATTCATCTCAAGAGGAAGCCACGGTGATAGAAGAACTTACTGACATGCAGAGTAGCGACACTCCGTTCAAGCCGCTACCTCACAAGTGGAGCATACAAACTCATTAAAACAAGCGCTCCTCCGGAGTTACCAAAATCGATTATTTCGCACTCATAGTAAATGAAGACGAAACGGAAGTTTTTTGGAGAAATTTTTTTCCCCCTCTTTGTCATTATTGAGGAATATTAAATTTTAAAAAAAAATAATTTTTGAAAATCGACAAGAAAAAATTTCCAATTTTTTTTTTTTTTTTTTTTTTTTTTTTTTCATAATTGGCGAAATGTTTCAGATTTTTTAAATGCATCCATAATGTGATTGCAAGCTGGAGTAAGACAAATAATGTCTGAAGATGGCAAGAAAGTGATGAGTTTCCGAGAGAAAAAAATTCTCTAACGTTGACTCGGAGCACTCGGAACTCGGTGGACCATCATATTACCCTAAACATTAAGATATTGCCATTGTCGAGATTCTCCTGCTCCCCGGGGCAGATATAAATGATATTTGTTCGAGTTTCAAATTTATGACAGTGTCAGTTTACTCAGATGATTAGCGTTAAATAAAAATGCAATGCATATACTTCAGAGAGCCTTTGATAATAACGTGGAATATTTTTCCGTATTGCTGGCTCGAATTGCCTTCAGGACGCAATAAAAAATATTTTAAAGTACTTCAGACGGCTTTTCTACTTTTTCTTGAGCTATCAAACTTTATACGAGAGTTGAAGTTTGAACAGTGGGTGAGAGATAATAACAAAACTCGGAATACTCGGCTACGTGGAGGAAAAAAAAGTGATTGGTATCGAGATTTAGTCAGACATGCCCGAAAACTGAAACGTGCTTTCTTTCTTGGATTTTAGTCATTATTTTTTTGTTAAGTTTGCAGTTTTTTAATGTCGTTGACTTTTGCTTAGGTATCTCAAAAATTTTGTCTTTTTACTCAATTTTTGCAATTTTTGAAATTTTGGAAAGATCAATTTTCTTTTCATTTTTTTTTTGACATTGCACTATTTGACTAGCCTGAAAGAATGATATTCAATGATTATTTATTTGCAGAAATCGTGTAAACTTTTAGTACTACCACTGCCGAAGTTAGCGGTCGCGCGGTGAGCGCCGCGCCGCCCCAGAATTTTTTTACCATGGCACAGATATATAATTTCATGGAAAACGTAGAATGAAAAATACCTCCATTATATTTATAACTCAATATCGTGCGGATGAATGAGTAAATTTAATTGCTCGCGCTTTGGATGGCTTTGGCGCATGAAAAGAAATTATTCATTAATAAAACAGCCAACATATCTCACATAATATTTCTAGTACGTGATAGCTTTTTGCAATATCTAGTGAACAGAAATGATTCTATTGAAACTGCTGAATGTCATTGCGCGCAAATATTGATTACTCATGATGGGATGAAATTTCTTTGAATAAACGCGTTCCACAAATTCTAAGAAATAAATTGTGCGAATTGAATCTTTTTTAAAATATTTTTTGTTTAATATTTTTTTTTTAATATTTGTGTTTATATATTTTTGTTTTTAAGTTACCATTAATTTTTCCAATTTTAAGGAAAATTTGATGAAAACTTTTTGTCATTTTCGTTACATTTTTAAAAAAATTTTAAGAAGTATTTATTTCAAATTTTTATGATTGGAGGATGCCGAATTTTTCCACTTTTTCCGACACACACACACACACACACACAAATAAATTAATTATACCTACACCACATGTATCGGTATTTCCAAATATTTCCTAATCATAAATAATTAAATTAATTTCAAACGTGTATTAGTCATAAATAATTCAATGGGCACGTGCACCCGCTCCCTACGTTACGTAACCATCCCTCCATTTTATTGATGACCAGAAGTTTAGCTCATTTGATACAATATTGTGTTAGTATAATTTAATGAAGCCTCAAATGATAACGGAAATTGTGATAGCAACAAACGCACGGAGAACATTGATTAATGTTAAATATTCGCGGTTGTAAAATTTTCAATTCGTCGTCTATTCCCCGCCGAACATATGTATTATGCGTTATTATGTATTCGCGAATTGAATTGATTCAATCAGCGCTTTTCGCGAATTCCGCTCGGAAAGTTTCAGGGCCCAGTAGGTTTGCAGCAAGGAGCAAAGTTCGGGAGCAATGCATTCGCGGATAAATATTCATGTGAATTGCTGGAGCAAAATAATCTAAAAGCATACCAAATGAGAATTAATTAACCCCGTGTGCCCCAGATATCCGCAATTAAGCAGGAAAAAATTTCTTTCGAGGGTAAAAAAAAATATATATATGAGCGCAATCCGATTAATGGGAGCCCTTCGATAGTATGCACTGACGAACCCAATCTGCATTTATGATTCACCTGTTAGAGATTGATGAATAGTGAGATCAATGCCAGTAATTGGAATTGATTCATTACGAGCTCTGACCTGATGAATTCTCCATAATTACTGAGGTATAAATTGCAAAAATGGGAAAAAATATCGGGTGTCAATTAAATCGAAATTAGGCGAAGGGCTATACATTAATCGGAATTTTTATGGGAACCTTTACGTGGGGAATTTGTAATTTCCTGATTGGAAGATGCACTGACACGGTTCACTGATTTTTTTTTTGGTAACGAGCTATGGGAAAATGTGATATGAGATTTTGCATGGGGAATTCTAGAGAAAAAAATCGCATGTCACTGGCTTCCAGAGTTACTGGTTCAGTGGATAAATAAATAATTATAAATAATTAGGTGAGTCTAATTGCTGGGAATTATTACGCAGAGTTGCAAAATTTCTTTTTTTGAAGTTTTGAAAATTTTTGAAATTTTTTAAAAGCTTTTGAAATTTTTTGAAAATTTTTGGAAATTTATCAAAATTTTTCAAAATTTTTCAAAATTTTTCAAAATTGTTGAAATTTTTTAAATCTTTGATTTCTCACCCAAAATCCAAATAATTTTTCCAATCATAAAAAATCTCCAAGAAACTTCCTAATGCACTACCCAATCCCCATAAATAATTCCTTTTCCTCACTTCTCCTTCAAAGATAAAGAATAAATGTTCGCCCAAGATCGCATAAAAGCCGACAAATAATAAAGTAAAAATAAAAATTATTTCTGTCCACGAATTCCCATCATATCCCGCCGTTTCGCCATACAATTTCCCCCAAAATAATTAATTCCCATAAAACTTCCTCCCCCTCCCACCCCCCAGCATTAAAGCAACTTTCGTAAATATAAAACATGTCCCATGAATTATGGATGCGCACCAAGTAAGGGGAAAACATGTGCTCATGTCACCGAGGCAATGAGTGTGAGTGAAAGGGAAAATGAGAATATGGCTTGTGAAGCTATGGCGAATCGCGTACGATCGTAAAGTCGACGGTCTAAGACGAAACTCGGTGGAGAGTCGTTGGAAAAGAGTTACGATCCCTCGCAGACACTTGTGCTGCGACATGGAGAGGCGAATGGGTGCGGATGGGGTGAAAGAGGAGGGACGGGGGGCGGGGGGTGGGTGGGGCGGCGGAAGGGGGGGGGGATCGAGGCACTTGGCAATTTTCCGTACCAACGATCTTCGCACATTCATCTCTATCCTCTATATTTAAAGTGCAGCGGACAACTTCCGGTGCTTCAAGTTTTTTCCCAAAGTATCAAGTTATCCATTCAATCCAAATTTTTAAACAATTTTTTCTAAATTTTTCAACTTCCATTTTTCCAAAAAAATTCAATTTTCTTTCCGGGATCTGAAAAAAATGTGAGAAACCAAATTTGGTGTTTTGATGGTATGTATTGGAAAAAATTACAAATGGTCCGGAGAGCCATCAGGGCATATAGGGCGAGTGGTGCAGAATGGGCACTGAAGAACGGATGGAGCACACTTCGGGAAAAAGTCGGTTCCCATCGGCGCCGCGAAATCGGATCGAAGCGCAAATGAAAGTAATAAAAACCCGTCGCATTTGTTGATCAGTCCAGGGCCCAAAGCACTTGGCAAGCCGAGGAAAACGCATGAATACATTGACATTGACGTTATATTGCCCATCTGAAAGTCGCCCATGGGAGAAACAGAAACGACCTGTTTCACTGTTTTACGAGAAACTATTTAAACTTTATGCTCGTTTTCACTTTGCACACACTGGGGCCGGTCGGCGACTGGGATGTTGCCCGGTCATTCCGCTAGCCGAGGTGTTTTATACGGGCAAAGCAGGTGGAAAAACATGCGTTAATTGGATGCAATTAATCAGGTTGCATATTTTTTTTTGCGTTTTTTATATATATTTTTCCCCATTTTTATTTCAACCCATTATTATTATTATTATTATTATTATTATTATTATTATGATTATTATTATTATTATTATTATTATTATCATTATTATTATTATTTCTCTAAACCACCGATGGTCAATAACGCTAATTGCATTCTATAACATCCCCCCCCCCCTCAATAATATTTTGATATAATATTATTGCGCGTAAATTTATTAACGAGGCTGACGCAATCGATTGATGATAATTATCAACATAAAGCGGGAACATAATTAGTGACACGTCGAGCTATCATTTGCCATATATATAGGATAAAAATAATGGCTAAATGCGGGCGCATTTAGTGTTTTACTCTCCTAATTACCATTAATTCGCGATCCGATAATGATTAATAAATTCCAGGGTGTGTGTGTGTGTGTGTGCGTGTGTGTGTGTGCGTGTGTGTGTGTGTGTGTGTGCCGTAGCTAATCAGCGAAACGGTAGAATCAAGAGATGTTGAATTGGGAGAGTTATGGGACAAATTTAGATTGGGTGAGACATTTATTTTGGGGGGGGGGGGTCCCCCCGCCACCGCCCCCCCCCTCCTGAATTTTTCTGAAGTACTTCCGCTAAAATCCCGTAGTGCCATTGGCTCATTACTGATGACCTCACGGCATAATTTCATGTAAAATGCAAGCGGAGAATGATAATTCGACATTCACTCGTCAATCCTGGATTCCGCCATGGGATCCGCGTGATACGTGCAAGTGGGATCAAAAGTATCGCTTGGATACTAAACTCTTCGTAAATATTCATGGGATTCTCACCCAACACAATTTCACCCAACGGCTTTTGTACATCCGTTTTGTACGTCAACGCAATACCAGCTGCCCCAGTCCCAACAATTCCAGTATCGCTATGGCATCAGTTGCTACGTATTTGGATATCTATGTATCTATGTATATGCGTATACACCATGCATATCCATGTACGCATACGTTTGCAAGCGGGAATAAACCGTAGTACATGGCCCTCCGCTCAAGATAATTAATGCAATTAACCAGTGACTTGAGGGGTGGTCGGGGGGTGGTAGGGCGGGCGGCGGGGGGGGGGGGTTTGGGGGGTAACCGCGAAATTTCGATGTGGTGGGATCTACTCAAAGTCTCAATTCGTTCTGCTGCGATTTTTTGAATCGATATTTATTTATAGTCTTTTATATGAGAGGAGAGATTAGCAGAGATCGGCCGAAACTTGGAGGATGGGATGCTTCTATCGAAAATTTTATGTGAACCCTGTAGTTGCCTGGAGGAGCACAAAAATTGTTCAAAAGAGACCGAAAACACACACACAAGGGTTTACGCAAACAAAATAATTGAACCCGAAATAGGTTATTCATTCATTGAAGCTCTTTTCAGTACGGTTCTTTTTGCTGAACGCTGAAAAGTTATCATTGTTAGCACAAACTTTATTTCGCGGATCAGTTTTGGAATATTTTTCCCATATTTCGGAGTGTAGCAAGATCTTTTAATACTGAATAAGGATTTTTTTCGCCTGCATTTTCACCCATTGTGCGAATCGTGAGCGAATGAGCACGCTTTCCGGATTTAATATTATTATACTCATTAACTAATTAGTAAGCCCGGAGGCTGCAACGTTCGCAAAATATTGGAAAATTTTGAGAAAATAAGAAATTTGGATTAAATCTCTAAAAGTTGCAAAAATTGCAAAAGCTCCGAAAAATTCAGAAGCTGCAAAATTTTTGAATATCGAAATTTTCAAGCGTTCCAAACTGTTTTTTCACTGAATTCTCCCGTCTGGTACGTACCCCATTTGTGAATGCATGAATGGCTAAACTCTCAGCATCGACTAATGGTTAGTTAGTGGACCCGAGGGCCGTCGGTGGCCCTGGGAGGGAGTCACTACCGCGGGTAACAATGGTAGACAATAGAACACCATCGCGCCTTCGCCGCTACGTGCGTTTCTCACACACACCCACAGCCCCCCCCCCCCCCCCGCTCCATAAATTTATCGTTTTTGCGTGAGTCTGACAGTGCCGGGTTTGGGTTACCAAACATTTGTATATTCACGTGAGCCCTCCCCGAGGACTGGGGGAACCATTGTTTCATCGTTGTTCCGGTGTTTAGGGGTAAATGGAGACATGGGACTTTCAATTTGTTGATTTAAAGCGCCACAAATATATTTGTTGTGTTTACATAACCGTGTACGATGAAATTTGAAAATACTCAGGATTCGAAATTTCGAAACTCGAAAATTTTCGTAATATTCTAAGAAGATTGCTATTAATTTTGGTCAACAGGATATTGTCAGTGAAAGTTATCAGCGAATAGTCAGACAGAAATTTTCAAAATTTCGCTACCTCTAATTTTTTAAAAATTTCCGAAATTGAGAAAAAATAAAAAAAAATTTAAGCAGTTGGGAAAATTCAGAATTTCAGGAAATTGGAGAGAAAAAAAAAAATTAAAGACCATGCATTCCAAATTCCCTCCGTATACGTTTCCCTGAAACATACGGTTATCGGGTCATCGGACAATGAGACACATCCCACTGGGTCTCAGGCAATTCCACAGATCCTAGCAACGGGACACATAACACAGGATGGACTATCCCAGCGGTTATCATGCCGATCAATTCCTCACAGTCGACACTGCAAAATTCATATCGTGTCCTGCCAACCAAGTGCCTGCACTGGGATACCGCCATTCGTGGTGTCTCATTCGTGATCCACTGAGCGGAGTTCACAAACCAACTCCTTTGGATCAGGTCCATTCAGTCGCCCCTCCCCTCCCCCCCCCCCCCCCACCCTCCACCCCCCACCCCCTAACCGCTCCATCGAGACTTTGATGAATCGAATTCTCAAAGGGATCTTGTTGCCTGTGTCTGCTAGGGTGTTTTACTGGTTTTTTTTATCTCATCGCAGCGAAAATGTTGCCGCCCTTTGCAAAGTTCACAAGCCTGCAATATGAGTGCTATTGCATAAATAAGGTCGTGAGGTAATTGCTGCAGCCAAAAATTTGTAAATTTCCCAAATTGCTCAAAGTGTGCTGAGACAATTTTGATTTTTTTTTTGGTTTGGCAGAGGTTATAATCCGCAAACAAAACTGGGAGAGCAAGGGGAAGTGGTGAAAATTCTCAAAGAGTTACGTGGACAGTGTGTCGATTCAATTTATCAAGAAACGATCTTCGTGGCCAAACTTAAGTCGATTCAACCATTCTTATCCCCCCCCCCCTCTCCTGTTGCCAGAAATATAAGGGAGTAAAAAAGGTCACAACGAATCTGATATCCCGCACTATCATTTCCCCTTCGTCGACAATTTCGTGTGGACTAGCTGGCTCTCACGTATTGACAGTGTTTTCCTCTTGCCAGATTCTATTCCGTCCAAAAACTTTTTATATTCCAACATTTTTCGTTCAAGTTCGTCTATTTTTCCCAGCGTCAACTATTTTATACTCTTTTCTGCCCAACTGTCATGAGCAAAGTGAATTATTTGCCGGGATTCGCGATAAGGGAATATTGTCAGCAAATAGTCGGACGAACGTTTTTCGATGAGATTTCTTCCTTGATCAAACCACTTCTAAGTGTGTCATAAAAATGAAGTCAAACTTTTGCAATTTTCAAATTTTTTTCGATTGGAAAAAATTTGAAAACTCAGAAATTTTGTGTGTGTGTGTGTGTGTGTGTGTGTGTATGAGTGCATGGAGGGCTGAAACCCCATTTTTTTTTACTCAAAAAAATTACTTTCCCGAAGTTTTGGTTCTGTTAGAAAATCCCAAAAATTTCCGAAATTGTCAATTTTTTTGAATCTTAGAATTGTCCGACTTTTTGCAATTCCACTAATTTTGGAAGTTGAAACAAAATTAAAAATATTCCAAATTTTGATTTTTTTTTTCGGTTTTGTGAGAATTTTCAATTTGCACTTGCGCCCTTTATGTATTGAATGAGAAAAATGGGGGAAGGACTGCTCGACGAGGAATGAATGAAATGAATAAAATATCATGAGAGGAAAACATTTCTTTCGTAAATTTTTTTTCATGAGCCTTCGGCGAAGGAAAACTCGGGGATGAGTTTGGGCGGATACATGGGGTGGGGGGGGGGGGGGGGGGGGGGGAGGGAAACAGAGGATATATATGGCAGGCGTTCGTGTACACTATTCGCCGAAAGTACATGCATAATGAAAATAAGCCGGCTTGGTCTACCAAGTGAACCGCACATGGTCGTCCATTCCTCCTCAGTTAGGGAGGGCTAACGGGATGTATGCATAGTCTAGCCTATTTTCCAACCTTACTTCAGTACTCAACGGGGTATTTAGAATTATTAACGGAGAACAGGGTTAATAAAGTCCAGTGGCTGGCGTTTATAATAAACGACGAGGAAGAAAGTTTCGGAGGATTTTGAGATATCAACTTTTAAAAGCTTTTTGAAATTGCAATTTTTTTTTACACTTGTAAGATACATGAAGACTTTGCAATTAGAAGAATTTGATGGGCTGATTGATTAGAAACACCTTCATTCTCTTATTTTCAGATAAGCCAGTGGTGACACTCAGAATGGGCTCCTCATTGAATCCCGACGTTATCAAAGCAGGTGATGATGTTTACTTCGAGTGCAACGTCAGGGCAAATCCCCCAGCCTCGAAACTCAGCTGGTATCACGGGGTAAATATGCTCATATTTCCGCCCCCCCCCCACCCCACCCCGCTACTCCATTGAAATCCCCCCGAAATTTCTTCAACGACCTGCTTATCTCACCAATCGCGGGAAAAATGGGCGTGAACTCAAACGCGACCGACCTCGCTCTCCGACTAATATTAGGCATACGAATACCTTTTCGCCGTCTTGGCAAAAGATGGCGCCACCGGAAAGTTGTGGAGGGAACGTCTCAATCTGAGCTTGACTATATATATGGTCACAATACGACCTCAAAATATTAGTGATTCTGTATTAGCTTTACATATTTTTGTTCGTGCGATAATGTCTAGTTTTGAGCCGAATAAGCGTCATTAGCAGTAACTTTTGATTGACTTTGTTAGTTTGAAGAAATCCGCCGGTGTGGCACATCGATTGCTTGTAGAAGCATATGGTGAAGATGGCTTGAGTGAGAGAAGCTGTCGTTAGTGGTTTCAAAATTTTAAAAACGCTGAGTTTGACGTGGCAGATGAAGAAGACAGTGGAAGGGCGAAAGTGTGCGAGGACGAGGAATTGGAAGCATTATTGATACTGTGATATGATGCAGGGGAAAGTAGTATCCAATAGTAGACAATACTCTGAATGAAATGGAATGGGTCGTTATGTCACAATCGCATCTACAACGGGTTTGTTCTTCCAGGAAATTGGTGTAGTGATCTCGGAAAATATTTTGATCTGTCTGTAATCGACCAAGTAATTTCCGAGTTTTTCCATTTTCAAGTCGGACACCATTTCGTTGCATTGGAAATTCCGGCAGTACCGTCGAGAAAGAGCTTCTTGCGTCTAAGGGATCGCATTGAAGTAATTTCATCATCGGCGTACGCCTTTGGCATAGTTAATTTGGCGCCTCAGTCTCTGGAGGCGCTCCAAGATATTTAACCTCTCAGCACTCGCGTCTCTCCGCGCGACCTCGTTGCTCGCATGGTGAGCGATGTGCCGCCCGATGTCATCTGCATTTTGGGGGAGAAAATAATCAAAGTAGGGGTCAATCCTCAATGCGAAGGATTTTGATATATCGGCACCTAAGAAGCAAAGGGACGTAAGTGCCAACAATTTTTAGATTTGCATTTTTTTTTGTCGGATATTTCAAATTTTTTAGTTGAGAAAATTTTACGAATGTTTGAAAATTTTCGTTTTTCCTCCATTGCTTCACTTTATTCATATTCCACGGAAATTCGCTGGTACGATCGCGTTACCACATTAATCATGGAAAAATGGGTGGAGTATCTGTGACCGATGTGGGATTTTATCTTGATCAAATTCTCCCCATTCTGGGAAATGTGAATAATTTTTTTTGCATTTTATGTTTCATAATTTGCAATCTCGAAATTTTTATCAATTTATATTCTTTGTAAAAACTTCGTCCATTTTTGTTTTGGTTTTTTTTTTAACTAAAGATTTTGAATTTTTTTGGAATTTTTTGAATTTTCAAAATGTACAAATTATTCCAAAAATACAGAAAATATGAAATTATCAGAATGACCTTGACTGCACCTGCAACTTGACTCCCGAATATTCCTCTTTCCGTAAACTTTTCTAATATCAGTGTCAATTAAGGTGAAACCCAGGACCTAGTGGAAATAAAGTTTACTCAACTGTTTTTTCCCCCCTCGGAAAAGGTGAGGAAACGCGACACGTGTGAAGGAAATGAAAGAGAGACGTTTCGACGAGTCGCACAGATGACATTTTACAGATGTTGAACACGAGAGAAAAATCCTTAAATAACGGGTCCCCTCGAGAAATTCCCCATGGCAAAAACGTCAATTACAACTTCATTTTCACGACGAAAAAACAGTATTATTAGCAGTACATGATCATACACATTTTCATCTTTTTTAATACAATTTTCAAAATTTTCAAAATTTTCAAAATTTTCAAAATTTTCAACGTTATCCAATTTTTTTTCACCCCCAAAAAAATTATCCCCCATAAAATTGTGCTTAATAATCGTAAAACTGCAGTTACAACTCAATGTTACCGCTGAAAATCAATTTTATTACCAACAAACGATCACCCAAATTTCCGCAATCCGTCAATTCTCCATAAACCGTGGCAATGATTTCCCAATCAAAAACCGCGAAAAAAATGCCCATTTCACTGGTTTTAATCGCCCCCTCGTTTTTCCAACCCACTCCTCCGAAAAATCTCCATTCTCAACACCGAATTGCCCGATGGTCTGATGGAGTGTGGCACGCGCGCACAACCGGAACGTTGACTATGTCGAAATTATTGCGAATTTACGGTTCTAGCGTTGTCACTTCCCGTCCATTGAATGTCCTAGTGTGTTACGTTGGGCAAAAAAAAAAAAAAAATCCCAAAAACCAATAAATTCGTCGCACCTCACTTCTGTTCGTGGCTAACGCTTCCCTGACCTCAACGAGTGATCGAGGTCCATGGTTTACAAATCCGTAAAAACGCCCACTGCTTCACGAATCTGGATTGCAGAACTGAGTTTTAGTGGTTTTTAGGATGATGGAAGTGTTTGTGCCCACCTACCTACCGAATTTGTTGGACCGTTCTCTTTATTCAAACTACTGTCTGCTATTGGATACTACTTTCTCCCGCATCATATCACAGTATCAATAATGCTTCCGATTCCTCGTCCTCGCACACTTTCGCCCTTCCACTGCCTTCTTCATCTGCCACGTCAAACTCAGCGTTTTTAAAATTTTGAAACCACTAACGACAGCTTCTCCCACTCAAGCCACCTTCACCATATGCTTCTACAAGCAATCGATGTGCCGCACCGGCGGATTTATTCACATTAACAAAGTCAATCAAAAGTTACCGCTAATGACGCTTATTCGGCTCAAAACTAGACATTATCGCACGAGCAAAAATATGTAAAGCTAATACAGAGTCACTAATATTTGAGGTTGTATTGTTACCATATATATAGTCAAGCTCAGATTGAGACGTTTAATTACGACGTTCCCTCCGCAGCTTTCTGGCGCCATCTTTTGCCAAAACGACGGAAGCTCATTTGCATACCATTCTTGTCTGACATTTTCTTCTCCTATACTGTTTGAAGTACCTGGGGGTAAAACGGGCCAAGCGCGCGCTTTGAATTACGATGTGAAATTAATGATTTTCTCTGACTATTCTGACTTACACTATTACTCTGCCAAAACAATATATTTCGACGTACCCCTGTCTCCCTTCCCTAAATTATAGATTTTTTTTTTGTCGCCATTTCCAGTTGCTCGTTTTTCGGCACTTTTTCATGGCTTAATGGAGATGTGTGTGGTCATATCCCGAATGCTACACGCGCAAAGAGATTATTCAAAGTGTTGGAAAAAAACGAGGAAAAATACATTTATGTGGAGGTGACAACAAAATCGTTAGTGTGTATGCACAATCCGGCGTTCATTGGGTTATGGTGGCCGTGAAATTGAAGTGTGAGGTATCAATTTACCGGTGGTATTTTTTAGCGGAATTATTTGGTGATTTATGAGAAGCTCAAAGGAATTAATGCGACTAGAGGTGCAATGTGGTTTTATTGTTTTTTTTCATAATTCTCACAAGCTGCTTTCACTTAGAGTAGCTTTATGGTATTTAATATTCACGATACCAACAAAAAATTCCAACAATGAGTTGACACATCCAAAAATTTCCAAAAGTGCCAAAGTTCCCCAAAATTTTCGAACATCAAAATTTCGACAAACTTTTTTTCGAAGGTTCGAAAAAATTTTGGTACGTTCAAAAATTTTGCAATTTCCAAAATTTCAATATAAAAAAAAAAATCACGTTTCAAAAAGAAAAAAATGAAATTTCGCGATACATTCTATAAATTGACATTGTCACAAAGAAGGAGAAATTTCAAAAATCCTAATCAAAAAACGGGAAAATGACCGGTAAATAAAGATTCCAAATTCCCACCTCAAATTTATTCCCCTTCACTCTCTATCCCGGGAAAAAAGTGTCAGGCCGGGCATGAGGGTTTGCAACACGCTTTCCAAATATAACTCAGTTCCCATTTCTATCGAATTCGCGTCGTTGATTTATGGAAAACGCATATGGAATACTGTTTACATACATTGTCATGCCGTCGAAATATTCACTGGCAAATATTAGTGCTGCCTCATATTTCCCTCGGCATTCGCTGGGATTTTGAATGCGCCTCTATTTATTTACATCACATTCGCGACAATTTCGTTTTTTGCGCTCCCAAGACAACAGAGCACCCCTTGTTACTCGGATATAGAGTAGAAGAGAAACCAGAGAGGTTAAACAAACTTTTTCCTATTCTCCAGGGCTCTTCATGGCTCCAAATGAAAAATTGAGAAATAACCAGAGGTGTCTTTTTCTGTCAATACAGTGCCCTATAATGAGCGCTTTTTTATGGTGATTATTAATAGGACTGTTAAGGTCGCCATGGACCGGTTATTCATTTGGCGCCAAAATTTTAAACGCTGGTTTATGGCCGCGGGGCGCGGAAAGCGCGAGCACAACCGCGGTTTCCGCGGTTTTATCGCGGACTGAGAATATGAGCGTCTTGAAGTTTCTACAAAACTCAGGAAAATATTTGAAGTTTTTAAATAATGAAGTAACTCTATAAGACTAATTTAATCGCTCTATAATGCCCATACAATGCGTTTGAAACTTGAGGATGGCCCTAGTCAAAAGCATGTACAAGCTGCAGTAAAAAGCCCCCAGACGTTGGCATTTCCCGTTGCAAATTGGTTCAAGCCCAGATGTTATGAAGTACAGTACCTCTTCCGCCTAGCACCTAAATCACGCGCTTCCATAATATCTCAAGAGATCTAGTATTGCATACGTAATAGTACAGCGAGCAAAAAGCTCCAGCTGAAATTTTCACCCATGTTATACATCAAAATATATACCCTCACGTGTCACTTGGTATCCACGAGATTCGGAGAACATGCAAATAAGTTGAATGAGAAATAGCATAAACTCATGCAAAATTGACAAGTTATTTGTACTAAAATTTCTGTTACGGTTTTATGACAGGTACGAAGTGAAGAGGTCACAATTAAAAATTTCGCCCCCCCCCCCACCCACCTCCCCCCACCCGCCCACCCACTCCCCCCCCCCCACCCGCCCACCCACTCCCCCCCCCCCACCCACCCACTCACCCTCTTGCCCGCCCACTCTCCCACCCACCCACCCACACACACGAGCACACGCATACATACACACACAAAATTCAATAACATTTCAATCACAAATTACGCAAAATATTTGTAATAAACGGTACACATAGTGAATACCAAACTGAATCAATCTGATTATCCAAGTCTCCCAAGTATTCACCTATCATATCCTCACTATGCTTACAAGCATGTCAATCAAAATTCAAATAGAGTTATTCAGTCTCTCTCTGTCTCCATATTGGTCCTCTTACCCAAGACGTTGCTGCTAATCTGTTGTGATTTAAATTTGAAGTGACAGTCAGAGAAAATTTGTTCATTGTTGGAGACAGCGTTAACCAATGTTTCAAGAGCTGTATGCTCTGCTCACCACGCCTATTCATTCAATTTTCCTTGAGGATGTGTAGAAGACACTCATCAAACTAGAATAACAAATGATGGAATAGAACTTTGTTGCGTTTAACTAATTCTGTCAGCTTTTCTCCGTATAGTAACGGAAATTGAAAAATCGGGATTTCTTTGATAAGAACTCCCTGGATGATTCAACGCAGAAGGAACCACTTGAAACACCATTCCTTTTTCCATCGATCCTGGAAGATTACTCCGAACTTTGCACCCTTCTTAATACCTTAACAAATGTCGCCTTAAGAAAGTTGGATTAACGCCAGACAAGTGCTACACAACACTGCAGTCTTTTCCCCTGAATCCCTTATTCATATTCAGGAGCATTGATATTCTAGAGCTCCAGCCTCTCCTCCCATGTGTAATCCTCAAGTTTCCTTAATGATATAATGATGCTGTCGAGCTCTAATTGGAGAGATTTTGACGAGGAGTTTACAGAGTTAAGAAGTATGTTGATGTTATGATTCCAGGGCACCAAGTTACAGCATAATGTAACAGGTGGAGTGGTGCTTTCTGATCATTCATTGGTGCTCCAGGGAATAACTCGTGATGCTGCTGGCAACTATACCTGCACTGCTAACAATGAAGAGGGAGATTCGACGTCTAATGTTGTGAGGCTGGAGGTTATGTGTAAGTGCTTTTGTAATTGTCCCGAATGATTGTGATGTGCCAACGGTGCTTCCTCATTCTGGTTTATTTTTTGGAGATCACCTAATTTTTACACCCTGAAATATATTCCACCCGTGCCAGAAACTCACTGCCCTCTCCCTTTTTTCCCTCACTCTTCATTCTGCCAGATTCGAAATTTTAGGTAGGATATACAGAAGTCGTTTGTTGTGCATCCCCGCGTCTTGTTTTCCCTCCAATTCTCCGAAATCCCCAGCTAAGCGCGGCCCCCACTCCTCCACCAACGCCGATCCAATTTCCCCGGGAATAGTTTGCCAATTCTGGGAAACGGACTTAATTTTTTTACGTCGAATTAATTTTGGTAATTGTCGTATTAACTTACTTATTTATTTAATTTTACGTATACAATTCTAGCTTCCTTGCTCCAGAAGTTAACATTAAAAGTATAACATCAGCCATTGACGCAAAGGGCGTTCTCTGGTCTTAACAAGACCGAAATTTATTTCGGCGACTTTCGCAATTTTTTTTCATAAAATTTGACACTTGAGAAGATCTAGAAAACGTCAGGATTTTTTCTTGATTACTCTGTATCTCAAATCAATTTTGGGATCTATTGTTTATATACTTGAAACGAAGATTAAATTTTGACATTACCTGTGTACGTTGACCTCGTTTTCCACCTGAGAAGCAACTACCTTTGTTTTTGGAAATGGAGATATGTCATTCTCTGTGTTTACGTTTCGATATCAAAACAAGGCGCCGGAGAGTGGTGGGGGAACAGCGCTGGCGCGCTGGGAATCGGCGACAGCGGGGGGGGGGGGGGGGGAGGAGGGGGGACGCCCAACTGTCGGCCTTCGACTGTATAAACTACTTCTAACGAACACAATACAACTCAGAATGCTAAACACTGACAAAAACCCAGATTTTAAATCTACAAAAATCGAAGTCAGCAATTTTATCATCAAAATAAGCTGAACCATCGTCAACAGCAGTACATTATAGAAAGCTATTGTAGAGATGCTGTATTCTTCCCTTACACAGATAGATAGATAGACGTTTATTGTTTAGAAATTTAACCAAAGCAAAGCATCTAGAGTGCTTGTCTGCCAATCAACCTGATTGTCCGCTCCATTCTGCTAAACCTTCTGATAATTCTGTTGATTTCAGTTGCGCCAATCTGCAGGCATGTGATAAACGAAGAGCCATCCGGCTTATCTAAGACTTCTGCACCGCCTACGAACACCCTTGAGCAGTTTCATGGGGCCTTCAAACATGAAACGATCGGTCTTGTTTGTGAGGTGGAAGCAATACCCACAGCAGTCACCTTTCGTTGGACATTCAACAGCAGTGGGGACCTCAGTGATATTTCCTTCACTAAATTCACCAGTGAGGGCACTAGGAGTCGGCTCAATTACACACCATCAACTGATATGGATTATGGTACCATTGGATGTTGGGCGAGCAACATCGTTGGACAATCCAGACAACCCTGCTTCTATCAGATTATTTCGGCAGGTTCGTTTAATTTCAATTGTTTGGGCTTTATAGTGAACTGGTGTGTAACAGTATTTCGCTGATTGAAATCTGCAATGAATTTTTAATGGAGGTTTATAGTGTTGAACATATTGCTGGTATTTGTGGATGATTGGATGGTTAGGATGGTTAGGATGGTTACGATCATTGGACAGTCTTTCCTGTTGGAGTACTCTTTTGGGGCACAGAGTAGTCGAAGCTGAACATGGATGGGTGCCCGCTTAGCCCTACATACTCTGCGACAGAGGCGTACATCGAATTCCTGCACTATCGGTGTCACTTGTTCAGCGTTATGAATAATGTGGTTCTTCAACCTGATTGTCACGCATGCATGATTGATCATGAAATTGATCGCGATTCAATGTTGTGACTACCAGACGCCGTCGGTTTGTTCAATGTCAATTATTGTTAATGCACTTTAGAAGAGTATGGCACTGGAGTTGAACCATTGCAATCTGAGATAAATCTCTAATGAAAGGTCATATCGGTGACCATGTCAGTACAATTTGTTGGAAATTGACTCGGTAGTATAGTTGTCTTATATAACAAGTTTCTTAGTTTCGAGGGTGGACAGGAAATAAAACTGGAGTCAAGCAATATTTGTTTGGAAAATCCAATCGTATTTCTGCGCGCTTATTGCCGCAGGTTCGCTACATTTCACTTATTCTTGGTAGACATGAAAGAGTATAGAACTATAGTAGTAGGATTGGAAGTGCTGTCAGCTGGAAGTATTCTTGGTAAGTGAAGGGTTGTAAGTTTCAAGAAGACGTTTGTCCGTGATCATAAGAGCATTGAGAGAAGTGATGAAGGTTATTTGACAGATGAACAGAAATTTTGACAATTTTGAAAAAAATCGAAAATTTTGGAAAATTTGGAAATTTTTCGAAAATTTGAAAATTTGGAAATTTTTCGAAAATTTGAAAATTGGGAAATTTTTCGAAAATTTGGAAATTCTTGGAAATTTTTGGAAATTTTGGAAATTTTGGAAATTTTGGAAATTTTGGAAATTTTGGAAATTTTGGAAATTTTGGAAATTTTGGAAATTTTTGGAAATTTTGGACATTCTAAAAAAATATTAACTCGTTTGAATTTATTTCGTTGTCCATCGAATCACAGCGGAATTCGACTTTCATAAATTCGCTTCTGATTACAGGAAGGCCCTATCCCCTTCAAAACTGCACCGCCTACAACAACACAGAAACAAGCATACGTATATCCTGCATTGAGGGCTTCGACGGGGGAATGCCACAAAAGTTTGTAGCTGTGATCAATGATCAACGTTGTGAATCAACCCGGCCCTCCTGGGAATTGGTGATACTGAAGCCAACGAGAGTTTTATTATACGCGGTCAACGGCAAGGGATCCAGCGATCCAGTTATCATGAATGATATTTTCCTCAAGGGTGTCGCCAAATTCACGGGTACGGGAATGACAATTAAAATTTATTCATACCACTATTTCAGACAGAGGTGAAGCATTCATAGACGATTATCCCAAGGGGGAATTTAGCTCGTGCTGTGTGTCTAGATCAATTATAGATTTTGAGCCCAGGAGACCGATAGAGTCGCTACGACTGAGGAAATACTGATCTTATTCGGATTAGTCAGACAACATGAAATGAGCCTAATTATCCCGGATCAGGGGACATCACAGACGTCTAATCTTGATCAAAAGGCCGATTGCGGTCTGAATGATCCATTGGTGCCTGAGCAAACACATCAAACATTACGAGGAGCGGTGGCGACTGAACCTGACCGATCTGGGCCACAAAAACCCCATTCGTTTTTTCAAAATTGGCGCCAGAGCTTGTTTTGCAAATGTCAGATTTATTTAACAAAATGATCAGGCTTAGACAAAAATTGGAAAAAAAAAATATTTTCCCTGAAAAATAAATTCCACTGATCGAGTTATTCAGTCAGCTTAGCCACAGCTCACGGGCATTCTGAATGGGAACATGAAAGGCGGATTATTTCCTTAATGAGCGATGTTGGGGTATAATCGGAAAATCAATAGTACGAAGTTCTTCTACGCTGATGGAACTCACTCACTATTTAAATTCCACCCCATCCTTCCAATTTTCATTGAAACACTTGGGCGTGGTATACGGTTGGATTCTGCCACGAATTTACCCCATACCGGAGGGGGCCAGCGGGTTAATGGAACAACGCGATAACCTCGCCAATGCGCAGTGTGTTTCGCTTACACGTAGCCAACCTGGTACGTTAATAGTATTATTGGCCATGTCCAGGGGTGCAGTAGTTCCAGTAGCTTGAGACCGCAGCAGTAACCGCGGTTGAGTCACTCGATAAAATAGGGAAGAGGGGGGGGGGGGGGGTGGTGGGCGGTCGAGGATGCTGGTAATCTCGCATGGTCTTGAATTAGGTATTTTGGGGGATCATAATTGAGGACTGTAGAACGGGTTTAGCATAAATAGACGGGGATAAAATTGCAACGCTGGAGGTGAAGTGCAGGTCCATATGTCCCATATGTACCATGGGACATTTCAACGGGGAATTATTATGGATTTTTACATAGGGTTGGCTCGGTGACATTGGTATCTTGTAGGATGGGAGGGGCGGGGGGGGGGGGGGGGGGGGGGGGGGGGGAGGGGCGTCTGGATCAGCTCCGAACGGAATGCTTTGGTGAGACTCAATGGAGCTTGACTCAACCAGTGTTGATGACGAAGTTGACTCAACGAGTGCAGCCCAGGTAGGAATTGATGATCGGGTCAGCAAAAATATTACCTGATAACATTTTTGCTGGAAACTACTTCTTGCTCGGTTCGGTTTTACCGGCGATATTATGGATAAAGAACCGTTAGACCAACATGCCGTTAATATCGGTGCAGTTTAAACGACTGACGTCACACAAACTGCAGATGATTTTCGGTGCATAATGTTAGCCGCCTAGCGCTGACCAAGCTGTTCCGTTTCAACTGAAACATGGACGGTTGCTGGGCCGCAGAACCGGAAGCCTACCATCGGTCCAATTTATGAGCTATTATTATGCATTCTGTTTTGCATTCCGTTCCTAGGCTAAACAAGCAAACGTTTCACACTATACTAACGACCGCTAAAGATCCGCTCTTCATGTAATCAATAATTCAGTCTATTTTGATGATCACTTGGGGAAATTGCGGGTTGGCGAGATCTTCTGGGCCCAAGATTTCCTGAATAGTTTGTAGAGTATCGTTGGTCATCAAAATAAAGTGATTCTAACATTTTATGGGATTATGGGTATCAGAGCAAAAGGGGTGTGCTTCAACAGGCGGAACGTCAGAGAAATTTCATTTAATTGTGTGTGTGCGTATGTGTATTTGTGTGGGTGAGTGGGTGGGTGTATGTGCGGATGGGTGGATATTCTTGGGTGGGTGTGGGTGGGTGTGGGTGTTGGTGGGTGGGTGGGTGGTTGGTTGGGTGGTAGGGTGGGTGAGTGGTTGGGTGGTAGGGTGGGTGGTTGGGTGGTAGGGTGGGTTTGTTTAGTATGTTCATCTACTGGTTTATATTATTAGCAATGAGTTTCATCAATTTAATAATGAATTAATAACTGTGATTCTCGTTCCCGCATACTTTATTCATGTGAAAAAAAAATGTTTCATTGACTAAAAAATAATGTTCTTATATTGATAGCGGCGAATTGGTGATTTGACTAGTGAAAAATGTATTGCGTAATGGTATTTTTATGCTGATAGGCGAGTCGGTAACATCGGTGAACATGTCACCAATCTTAATTGGCTTGGGTGGTACAGCAACGGGATTGGGATTAATTGTAACTGGTGTTTTAATGGCCCTCTGGAGGCGACACTCAGCAACACCGGCCAAGCCAAAACAACCCCAGCAAGTCAGTATATCGACCTTTGGGAAAAACGACGAGGAGGATGGTAATCCTGATTTAATACCCACCACCGATGTGACGAATCATTTTTTTGGTTAGTATTTTATCATCAATTCGTGAAAAAAGATAACTATTTATTTTAAGAGTTCTGAACGTATAGATGATATGTTCAAAAATTTTTTTTTCCAAATTTCGGAATTTTCGCAAAAATCATCAAACTTTGAATGAGCTCAGTCATAATTTTTAATCGTCCACTCGGAAATTTCGTAATGCTCTCTCCTTAAGTTCTACGAATTTCTCTCGTAAATGGGAAATGGAGTACTAAAAACTCCAAATTGACCACTAAAAACTTCAAATTGAGCTTTTCACAGTGATCCAATCACAGATCAAAATGAATTCGAAATGAGATAAAAAAAAATTCGAAGGTAACATTTTTTCGTTCTGGGTGGCGAAAAATTATTTGAATTTTGGACGCGCCCAATTTTTTCTCCAGCTTTTGGCTTTTTCAAAGTTTGCGAAGTAAAGTTTTTCCAATTTGCCAATGGTGAAAAACCTTAATCATGATTTCCACGGGTGGGCTAGAACTTGAATTGAGACGATACGCCCTGAAACAAGTTTCTTTCTCTTCGCTTGTACAATGTGAATGCGTGGAAGCGTGTGAGTGCAGAATAACCCATCGAAGAAGTTAAAAAACTCGAAGTAAGCGGATATGAAACTACTTTACAGATAAAAAGCTCTCGGTTTACGGTTCTCTACCGCGAAGGCCCTGCCACCTGGAGGGACGTGAAATGCCCCACGAAGTTCTGGAGGATCCGGATTATCCTCGGGCATCGCCTAACGTAAGTACATCACTGATATTGCAAAAATTGTCAAGCTATATTCCCACTTTATGCTTCTTTTCACTCGGGTTTTGCGACATTTCCAAATTTAATTGAGAACACATTCGAGGGAAAATGTTGGTCTCCGGTGGACAATTTAAAAAACTATCGTGCAAGTCTCGCGTTAAATGCTGAATGTCAATTTGTGTCAAAGCTGATGAATGGGTGGGTAATCCAACTGACCGCACGCATGAGATATGAACTCTCGAGCACCGTCGGTAGATTCTGCCGACCATTAGGGAGTCATTACGCATGTTGGGGGAACAGTCATGATGCACAGAATGTGTACTTTTAGATGGGAAACATATTGCTTTCTATAAAGATTTTGCTATCTATAACATTGTCCGAGGTACGCCGCTACAAACGTTTCAAAATGGGCATGATAATATTAATTCGGGAAACCGTGGAGTTTGCAACGAAAAGGCAAAAAAGTAATTCGATTTCGGAGGAGTTAATATTAGGGCGTTATGGGGAGGCAAACGTAAATTTTTTAAAATTGAATTTTTGGCCCCATGTGCGTTGATACTATCCAATAGGAACCCCCAGAAGATATCTCCGTCGATTTTGGGTCGAAAAATGTAAATTAATTTTTTTCGATTTTGGTCAAATTTAACATTGGGGTCTTATGGGGAGGCAAACTTAAACTTTTTAAAATTGAATTTTTGGCCCCGTGCGCGTTTATACTATCCAATTGGGACCCCTAGAAGACACTCCCGTCGATTTTGGGTCGAAAAAGTCAAATTATTTTTTTTCGATTTTGGCCAAATTTAACATTGGGGTCTTATGGGGAGGCAAACTTAATTTTTTTAAAATCGAATTTTTGGCCCCGTGCGCGTTTATACTATCCAATTGGGACCCCTAGAAGATACTGCCGTCGATTTTGGGTCGAAAAAGTCAAATTAATTTTTTTCGATTTTGGCCAAATTTAACATTGGGGTCTTATGGGGAGGCAAACTTAATTTTTTTAAAATCGAATTTTTGGCCCCGTGCGCGTTTATACTATCCAATTGGGACCCCTAGAAGACACTCCCGTCGATTTTGGGTCGAAAAAGTCAAATTAATTTTTTTCGATTTTGGCCAAATTTAACATTGGGGTCTTATGGGGAGGCAAACTTAATTTTTTTAAAATCGAATTTTTGGCCCCATGCGCGTTTATACTATCCAATTGGGACCCCTAGAAAATACTCCCGTCGATTTTGGGTCGAAAAAGTCAAATTAATTTTTTTCGATTTTGGCCAAATTTAACATTGGGGTCTTATGGGGAGGCAAACTTAATTTTTTTAAAATCGAATTTTTGGCCCCGTGCGCGTTTATACTATCCAATTGGGACCCCTAGAAGACACTCCCGTCGATTTTGGGTCGAAAAAGTCAAATTAATTTTTTTCGATTTTGGCCAAATTTAACATTGGGGTCTTATCGGGAGGCAAACTTAATTTTTTTAAAATCGAATTTTTGGCCCCGTGCGCGTTTATACTATCCAATTGGGACCCCTAGAAGATACTCCCGTCGATTTTGGGTCGAAAAAGTCAAATTAATTTTTTTCGATTTTGGCCAAATTTAACATTGGGGTCTTATGGGGAGGCAAACTTAATTTTTTTAAAATCGAATTTTTGGCCCCGTGCGCGTTTATACTATCCAATTGGGACCCCTAGAAGATACTGCCGTCGATTTTGGGTCGAAAAAGTCAAATTAATTTTTTTCGATTTTGGCCAAATTTAACATTGGGGTCTTATGGGGAGGCAAACTTAATTTTTTTAAAATCGAATTTTTGGCCCCGTGCGCGTTTATACTATCCAATTGGGACCCCTAGAAAATACTCCCGTCGATTTTGGGTCGAAAAAGTCAAATTAATTTTTTTCGATTTTGGCCAAATTTAACATTGGGGTCTTATGAGGAGGCAAACTTAATTTTTTTAAAATCGAATTTTTGGCCCCGTGCGCGTTTATACTATCCAATTGGGACCCCTAGAAGACACTCCCGTCGATTTTGGGTCGAAAAAGTCAAATTAATTTTTTTCGATTTTGGCCAAATTTAACATTGGGGTCTTATGGGGAGGCAAACTTAATTTTTTTAAAATCGAATTTTTGGCCCCGTGCGCGTTTATACTATCCAATTGGGACCCCTAGAAGACACTCCCGTCGATTTTGGGTCGAAAAAGTCAAATTAATTTTTTTCGATTTTGGCCAAATTTAACATTGGGGTCTTATGGGGAGGCAAACTTAATTTTTTTAAAATCGAATTTTTGGCCCCGTGCGCGTTTATACTATCCAATTGGGACCCCTAGAAGACACTCCCGTCGATTTTGGGTCGAAAAAGTCAAATTAATTTTTTTCGATTTTGGCCAAATTTAACATTGGGGTCTTATGGGGAGGCAAACTTAATTTTTTTAAAATCGAATTTTTGGCCCCGTGCGCGTTTATACTATCCAATTGGGACCCCTAGAAGACACTCCCGTCGATTTTGGGTCGAAAAAGTCAAATTAATTTTTTTCGATTTTGGCCAAATTTAACATTGGGGTCTTATGGGGAGGCAAACTTAATTTTTTTAAAATCGAATTTTTGGCCCCGTGCGCGTTTATACTATCCAATTGGGACCCCTAGAAGACACTCCCGTCGATTTTGGGTCGAAAAAGTCAAACTAATTTTTTTCGATTTTGGCCAAATTTAACATTGGGGTCTTATGGGGAGGCAAACTTAATTTTTTTAAAATCGAATTTTTGGCCCCGTGCGCGTTTATACTATCCAATTGGGACCCCTAGAAGACACTCCCGTCGATTTTGGGTCGAAAAAGTCAAATTAATTTTTTTCGATTTTGGCCAAATTTAACATTGGGGTCTTATGGGGAGGCAAACTTAATTTTTTTAAAATCGAATTTTTGGCCCCGTGCGCGTTTATACTATCCAATTGGGACCCCTAGAAGACACTCCCGTCGATTTTGGGTCGAAAAAGTCAAACTAATTTTTTTCGATTTTGGCCAAATTTAACATTGGGGTCTTATGGGGAGGCAAACTTAATTTTTTTAAAATCGAATTTTTGGCCCCGTGCGCGTTTATACTATCCAATTGGGACCCCTAGAAGACACTCCCGTCGATTTTGGGTCGAAAAAGTTAAATTAATTTTTTTCGATTTTGGCCAATGTTAATATTGCGACCTTATGGGTAGGGTATGCCCGTGTACATCTTATTCTTGGATCTTAACCGAATGGAAACTAGCTCTTGTGTAATTCATTACATTTTTATATCAACGACTCCCTTTACCATCCACAACTACGTCCAATTATTCTCGGATAGAAATAATTCTACAGAGGCTTAATCTGTCAACCCTCCCTGATAAAAGAGTACACCCTGTTGAAGTCCTCCAAGTGCACTCAACTAATCCTCTCCAGATCTGGATTTTCCCTAAACTAAAAAAAAAATGTGCTTTTACAGAATTTCTACAGTCTACAGAGGCCAACCCGCTACTCAGAAGCGATAATAAGAACATCAGCGATTCAGGAAAGCTGCATTTGAGGACCTAGAGGTACCGAGGGATCATAAACACTTCGCTAAGCTCCCAAAGAAAACAAACTCATTTTGAGTCCATTTTAATTCGATTTTTATTTTGAACTTTGTGATATTTTTGAAATTGTTGCTACTCTGAAAATTATAAAAACTGTTGTAACTATTACCATTTTCATTTTTTTAAAAGGAAAAGTTTTCCATTAAATTTTAATTGGAAACTTAATTTTACGGACAAGTTTGCAGGTTTCGACTATTCGCAACCCTTCAAAAACTTTGACGAGTTTAAAATATTCAAATATAATTTGTGTTCTCCAAAACTGCGCTATTAAACCCTGGAAAAATTCATTCCGATATAATCCACGTCTCAAACTAAGTTTGGTTCTCTTCGGGTACGAATAATTCCAGACAATTTTCGCAGACTTGGAATTCCATTCCAATAAAATATATCAAAACGTTGAAGCCCCTACCTCTCATGCGGTATTCCGTTTTTATTAAAATCGACATCCTGCAGTGTTTTTATACAATTATTGGACAAGATGTCAACTGCCATCTAGATTTTTCACACAGCAAGAGAAGAATGTTGAGATGAGATCCTAACAAAATATGATATATGGTCTACAAATTGCGTAAAAAAAATATTGGGCCCAAATACTGCCGTGAAAAATGTCGCGAGGTTGTATATTATATTTCGTAATAATTTATTTTACATTCATTCAGCAACTTATGGGCCGAAATATTATTATTATCATTATTATTTATTATCATATAAACCCTGCCCTTCGTCATAATTTGGAAATATTATCAACAACTGCCTTAATACCAGAATTATATAAATATTATTAGTTAGTACATATCCAACGATATTTTCTTTCCCGAATATTGACTCCCGTAATATTTGAACGTAAGTTTTAGACCTGTAATATATTTTTACGTAGAGACCTCCGGAAAAGCCCTAACCTAAAAACAAATTTGTAAATAATGTAAATAAATGAATGCAAAACACATCAGTTTGTGTATAAAATTATGGACTTGAAAATGCTGAACCGTTCCAAGAATTCCAATCGTCCCAATTCCCATTTATATGTATCAATTTTCAAAACCTCAAAACATTTTTTTTTATATTTAAAATTGTTGTACTACACTCCGCTCTCCCTACAGTGCAGCGCTTGGCACCGGCTACTCCTCCGGCGACTCCCACTAGTCACTTTCCCCTGCTTCCCCCACTCCCGGCTGCGCGCGCACACCCAGCGCGCACTTGAGTTAGGCCACAATCGCGGGTGAGCCAGCATTGACCGTCTGACGGGAACACTTGCGCTGGGGGGGGGGGGGGGGGAGCGTGAGGGGATTGTCACTGATGGGACACCGACGCCAGTCACTGTTGGGATCCATCCACCCACGAGACGTGAACTGTAGGGAAAGTCAACTGTGTCAGTGCATACGATTGAACTGCATACACTGAAACAAAATTAGTTTGATGAATCCGTTCTACAAAATATGGATACGGAAGCCACAGACATTTTTTATTTTCAATTTGCCAAAAATGTATGATGACATCTAAAATTTTGTTCCATGATATTTCGATGTGGAATCGTCACATCCATCACTTTGAGTATAAAGTAATCGACTTAAAAATGGAAAATCCTCTCAAAAATCCCTACATCATCGAATTTGCTGGGAGCTCTAGAGGCGTTATCCTCCAACTTGCACTTGCCTTTCATCCCACCCATTCCAATCCCCCAAATACCCGTTGTATTCATCCAACCAGGGGTAACTCATAGCACTCTGGGTAAAGCCATTCCGTTCATCTCTCCTCGTATTCCTCAGACTGAGGACCTCTGCCTTCAGAATTTACGCTCAAACCCGAAGCCATATTTCCTGAAGTACTACCGAGGTTTTCAAGCTACTGTGTTGGTAGAGGGTCGGGGGGGGGGGGGCTCCACGCGTTTTACGTCGAAAACGAGGTTAGCGTTTCTGTCGTTATGTCCTGGATATACGCGAGTCTCAGGGTAACTGAAAATGTTCGTACACAACAGGAGTGTGACACATGTAGGTGCATTTAGTACTGGATATACACATGGGGAGTATGGGGTTAGGCAACCGTGGGCTTTCACAAATTTGCTGAACCATATTTGGCTCTTTGCAAATTTTGGCTATTTTTTTTACATTTTTGAATTTTTTTTTAACGCAATTGATTTCTGCAAAAAACCGAGGTATTCAATGGGTGTCGCGAACTGGAAGACAGCGGCCGCCGCGCGGGGGCGGGAGGTACATCCAATAGCGGGGGGGGGGGGGGGGGGGGGGGGGGCGGGGTACCTCGATCAACCCGAGATTTTTTTTTTGGTAATCTTAAGAAATCTGCTTGGAGAAATAACTCAAAAAAAAATAATGGCAACCATAGGAGCTTATAATCCCACCCTAAAATTTCACATCGTAATTTTTCACAGCTAATGTTGCCATCGGCCCTAGTCACTTCCATCGACAGTGGTTTTACTCGTAGTCGTAAAAAACAAATCCCCCATGTCCAGTCTGCGCAATGGAATTAAATTTCCGACCCCGTGGGACCGAGACGTTTCCGTTCTCTGTAACGATTCCCTTCTTTTTTCATTCATCCCCCCCACTTTTTCTTTTTGGTCCCTATTCTTTTTCCTTTATACCATCCCGTTCTATTCCTTTCTGGTTTTCACCCGCACATTGGCATGTTCCCATTCCCATCTACGTTGGGCACACAGATCTAGTGGGAGAGGGAGAGAGATGGAAAACTGTGAAACAGGGACGATGGATTTTTCGACGCGACAACGAGATTGAGTGTATGGCAAGGGAAAGAGTGAATGAAAAAAAAAAAACGGGGGAAAATAGTGGAAAAGTAGTGGACACTTCCGTCTCACACTGACATCCCGATGCCAGTCCCATGATGTCATTTCCCCAACAACTCTCGACCACGGCTTTTTCTTCATCATTTTTTTTTCTTCCTATCGCACCCCGCTTCCTGCAATGCAACGTCGTTCGGGAAAAATCACAGCGCTGATAATTCTTCGGTGAAAGATATAAAACACAAGAATCAGTCAGTGCTATCGATAATCGATTTGTTTCACCGCTGACTTGTCATGTATTCCCAGAATTCATTGATTAACTTCTGGATTGCAGGCGGGGTGGTCTGGATGGGTGGGGAGGGTTCTGGATAGGGGGGGGGGGGGTCTGGATTGGGGGGATGGCTGGAGGGGGGGGGGGGGTCTCGATGGAGGAGGGGATCTGGATGGGGGGGGGGTCTGGATGAGGGGGTTTGGATTTATGGGGGGTCTGCATTGGGAGGGGGGGGGGGGTTCTGGAATAGCGGGGGGGGGGGGGGTCATTTATCACCTTCAAATGCAATTAAATAAATCCGGATCATTGAAAAAAATCCTACACATCCATTCCCAATCCAGTTACATAATTGGTAATTAAGAATTGATTTGCCCTGTCTCCAATTACGAAATGACCTTTTCTGAGAAGGTACAAATCAACAAGTTACGAGAAATCCCGTACCAATAGTATCTCCGATTACTCTGCGTTAAGTCTACAGTGAAGGCGTGCAAGTCCACCTGAACTCAGATTTTCTTTTTTCATGAGATAAACTCCTCTGGGCTCACACCAAGGCACTCACCCACCTAGATCACGTGATGCTTTTAGATCTTCTTTCTCCTCCTCTTTTTACCGTCTGACGCCGTCAAGCAATGTCCCTAACATTTCATTTAAGGTGGAATTTATGGAGAAACATTTTCAAGAGCCAGCGAATGAGGAAATACCAGTGGTGGAGCATTCTCAGACATTTTGTAAAACTTTTTTTTCCATGCGTTACGAGACAATGATCCCATGGAGGGTGGGGCAAAATGGGACAGGGAGTGTCATAACACTTGTTTAATGATCTACCAAAAATGAATAAAAATCATCAACTGCGGATGAATATTGGCTTGAATTTAATTTGAACCACAACATGAATAATTCACGGAGTAAGATATCTTCGGGATTATAAATGGCTATTAGAAGAATCCCGAGAGATGAAATTTGCATTTTCACCCAAAAATATTACCATTATTATAACGATAGTTAGAGCACTTTGAATATTTTCGTTAGCTTCTCTATCATTGGGGGTTCATGTTTATTCAGCGTCGGCCGACGTCTCAAGGGTGACAGCTAGTTTTATTGGACAAATCCTTGTTTCATGAATTTAACAGACGGACTTGGAAAGCAGAGAAGGAAAGTCGGTGCGGTGGGCGTGAACGCAGTGAACTTTCTGTGAACGAACAGAAAAATTCTCAAGTTTTCTATTTTTTTGAAATTTTGGAAATTTTGGAAATTTTTGATATTTTTGAAATTTTTGAAATTTTTGAAATTTTTGAAACGTTTCAAATTTTTTTTCTCATTTTCGGATTTCCAACTTGAAAAAAAAAATGAACTTTCTCTCTTGCCTTTTCAAATCGCGCTCGGCTGAAATAAAGTACAATTGATAAAATCATCAAAGCGCACCGCATATTTCCCATTATTCACTCAATTCTACTTGTATTATTTTCAAGTATCGCTCGAACAACTACAAATGGTTTTATCTCGTATTATACCATCCCCCCGAATTCTCTGATATCCGAAAATACCGCGCTAAGTAAATGTTAGACTTGCTCTCGGGCGCTTATCTTACTGTGTGCTAAAAGTTATGGTATTCACCTAGGTGGAAACGATTCGCCGTGGCTGCAGGAGTGGGGTTTATATATTGTACTACATCGACTCAAATCCTTTCTTGGATTTCAGGATAAGTCCAGTTTATGGTTACTCGTAAAAAGAAAATACAGGTCTGACGTTTTTAAAAAAAAAGAAAGTTTTTATTTGTCCCGAGTTGGAAAACTTTTTAAATCGCATCTTATTTCAGTTGGACCAACTTTTGATTAAAATGGAAATTAGGATTCTGAACGTTGCGGGTAATAACCGATTCCACTTGTTTCAATTTTTTTTAGGTAGAAGCGGAAAATTGCTTTTATTTTTTTTCAATTCTGTAGATTTCTCTCTACATTTTATAGATGTGATCTTCCGAAATTTTTGGCAAAGAATATAGATATACCGACTGAAGATAAGGAAGATTCCGATTATCTACTGGAGGACATATACCGGCGGATGATAACGGTATGCGTTATCGATTGTCGGGCAGTGGCCCATCGTCGGTAATATGCCGGCACTTCCTGCTGGGTCGATAAGGTAGATTCCACCATCAGTACTGTTGGTCACATGACCACAATTTTTTTTCCAACAGAAGTTGGGAATGTGAGGAGAAGTTTTGCAAATGTGAAAAAAAGACGTTTCACAAATATTGTTAAGTTTAAAAAAAAAATCAATGAGGTATTTCAGACACTGTCCCAAGGTCACGTGACTGTGACTTACTAGGGCCAGAGTAATATCTTCCCAATTCACTATGTTTCAGTATTTTTGGTTTTCCAAAACTGAAGAAAAAATAATTGATCAGACGAAAAATATTTTTATTTTGAAATTTTTTTAAATGTCAATTTTTTTTGACAACTCCACAAAATTAAAAGAAAATTTTAAAAATTTCTGAGTTTGATAATTCTAAGGGTTGTACAGTTCGGCAAAAAATATGCCTACAAGTAAGTTATCATCAGACGGAAAAGGAAATTGCGAGAAACCCAAGAGGTTACCATCTGATAATAACTGATAAGGCCTTATCAACACCAAAAATTTTCGTGAAAACCAAGAATTTTCAACAATTGATAACAGAAATTATCATGCATGCCGTCTACCGCTCCTTGATCATCCGCTGATTTTAACGAGCTTGACAAAACCTCCAAAGATAATAAACTTTTGGACATTCCAAACAGAAATTTGAAAAATTGCCGACTTTCCGAATTTTGAGAATATCTGAAAAATTGAAAAATTGTGGAAAATCTAAACTGGCTTTTAAACACTGCCGAAGTTCAACCCAATGTAAAACAGAACTTCACTCAGCTTTCACCCCTCCCCGGGGACATCAAAAGTTTGGCTCAATTTGTTAAACCCGGTCACTAGAACAAAATCCGCATGCTGAGAGTCGCCATGTCCGCCTCGTAGGGCCAGGCACATACATCATTTGCATTGTCAACATATTCATGTTTTTTCACCTTGTCTACCCAGTTTATGCTCAGCAATGCTCAGAAATGTTCCATTAGTGGATTTCCCAAGAGAGAAAGTCGTTGTCATGGCCCCGAAAATGTCTTTTTCCTCCGTCCCTCTCGAAGGGCCTACGGGACACCCATCCACATGACTGGGACCGACTTCCGGCATCGCATTTCTGAACACAAGGTAAACTCCCAGAAAGCCCGGCGCTAACATGGGGGCACCTATGATCGGACCTCCCCTCGCTGTGGTGGGTTAGGTTCCCGCCCGGCCTTGCGGTCGCATTTTATGGCTACAAGCCGAAAGCACACGCGGAATGTTCCTGCCAGCGGTCAAAATCCACGAGAAAATTCGGCTGATTTCTTTGTAATAATTTCATATTCCGGACAGGCGTCTCCGGCAATTTTCCAAAGGAGAATAAAATGTGCATCACGGGTATTGCATTATACGCTTGGCGCAACAAAGCCGATGCAACATTGATATTTTCCTCGCTTCATTACAACAATTTTCATCCCTCAACGAGTCCTCGAGTAAAAGTTGCATGGTCAGCAAACGGAAATTAATATGAAGGATTCATTTGCTCGGAAACAATACCTCGGAAATTAAAAGAAAGCGTTTCCACTCATTCCCATGAGTTTCATTGAAATTCTTACTTTAATTTCCGATTTAAGCCCTAGAATATGAATGAGCAAATTGGAAAAAAATGGTTAGGACTCGGCTTAATTACTTTTCTTCTCCCAAGAATTTCATTGATAATAGAAATATGACGTTCACACTTAAGATATAATTCCAGAATTTCGAGAGAGGAAGAAATTAAAAAAAAAATTGATAAAATTGAAAAAAAAAATTCTTTAAAATGTGAACATTGTGACAATTCGCAAAAGTTTAGGCATTGCAAATTTTCAATATTACCCCCTCACCCAGTCACCCGACCACCCACCCAGTCACCCACCGACCGACCCCCCAGTCACCCACCGACCCACCCCCCCCCCCCAATCACCCACCCACCGACCGACCCCCCCAGTCAACCACCGACCCCCCCCCCCAATCACCCACCCACCCCCCCGTCACCCACCCACCCGCCTACCCACGTAGTCATCCGCCCACCTACCCACCTACCCCCCTACCCATCTAGTGACCCGTCAACCCACCCACTTAGCCACCCGTCCACCCACCCACCTAGTCACCCCTCCATCCACTTACCTACCCGCTCACCCACCCACCCACTAAGTGCCGATTTGAACCCGCGAATACGAATGAGCGTATTATTCCGTCGAAATCGCTGGAGCTGCACTCAATTACATCTCTTCTCTCGAAAACTTCTTTATTCAATTTTCATATATATCTTTCCCGGAGTTAATGAATTCGCGAGGGACGTGACTACGATACGTAATACATAAAATTATTACTATTCAATGTCGGAGAGTTCATCGTCATCGAGCGTATCAAGGGTGACTGATGGTCATCTTGATAGCTGACTCAATGCTGCACTATCTTTTTCTGTGTCTACGGATCAACGAACACTCTCATCCTTAAGTAATGATGCTCAATTCCTCCGAAATGTTTGTAGTGAAAAATTGTGTACATTAAAAAATTAATAAAATCGAAAATATTTTTAGGGTGGAAAAAAACTGAGGGTATTCGAATTCATATTGCGACCCAACGAGGAAGAACCCTCAAGCACAATATTCAGAAATAATTACACATTCCGGAATCGTTTTTACTGGGGTCATAATTTGTTATTCCGCGCACGTGTGACATTCACGCGGCGGTCGCTTGCAATAATCATGGATAATATATTCCTGATAAAAGTATCTGAAATGGGTGAGGGGGAGGAGGGGGGGGGGTGCGATCTGATGCTGCGTGCGCAGATATTGCGACAAAAATGGAGTTTTGTAAACGAGGGAAAGTGAAGAAAATTGGATTTCCAAAATGTTGTAAATATCTGTAACGGAGAGAATATCCCCCACACACACGCTTATTTTGTTTTTAAATTTTGATTTCTCCGAAGCCTCATAATCCACTGTCATAAATAATACTCTAGGCCTATTAAACAGCATGACACTTGGAGATGTAATAAAAAAAATTTGATAGTGATGTGGTTATATAGAAGAGTCAATACGAAAAAGAAATCACTAAGGAGGCAAGTATACACAGTATTATTTGCTCCATCTGATCTCTGATGAAGCAATTGTTACAACTAAAGATTGGATATTTAAGAAATTTCAGGTTCTTTTAAAATTTGAAATATGAAATACTGGAAAACTGAATTTTTTGAAATTTTGAGAATATTGAAAAATTTAAAAAATTTGAAAAATTTGAAAAATTTGAAAAATTTGAAAAATTTGAAAAATTTGAAAAATTTGAAAAATTTGAAAAATTTGAAAAATTTGAAAAATTTGAAAAATTTGAAAAATTTGAAAAATTTGAAAAATTTGAAAAATTTGAAAAATTTGAAAAATTTGAAAAATTTGAAAAATTTGAAAAATTTGAAAAATTTAAAAATTTGAAAAGTTTGGAAAGTTTGAAAAATTTGAAAAATTTGAAAAATTTGAAAAATTTGAAAAATTTGAAAAAATTGAAAAATTTGAAAAATTTGAAAAATTTAAAAATTTGAAAAGTTTGGAAAGTTTGAAAAATTTGAAAAATTTGAAAAATTTGAAAAATTTGAAAAATTTGAAAAATTTGAAAAATTCGAAAAATTTGAAAATTTGAATAGTTTGAAAAATTTCAAAATTTGAAAAATTTGAAAAATTGAAACATGAAAAATTGAAAAATTATACAAATTTAAGAATTTGAAATTTCTCAAAATTTCAAGAATTTCATACCTACAATTTTGAGAAAATATTCTCTTTCTGGTGTTGAAATGGGATTCGTCTGAGATCCCTCAAAGCTGAACATGAGTCCAGGCGTATTAGAAACAGCTTGAGGTCCGTAGCTCTAATGGAAGATGGTCATGGTGACGTATTCGGTTGCGTAGATAAGCTCCAAAAACACGAAAAAGACATCACTAAGGAGGCAAATATATCTATATCGTTGGCCGGTGGCCCTAATCGTTGATACTGTAATTGCCAGGAGAAGAGCGTCCCATGTAAAACAGCATTGATAATAACCGGACATCATTTATGACTTTTGCGTATCTCCCCAGGGTTCCCTTATCTTCTTCTAGAAATAGCCTGGACCCTTCAGGTAGCCCAATATATTGGACCCTTGACGTAACTGTTTCGATGGGTCGTCCTCAAATTTCGGAAAACCTTCGGCAATTGCAGGCGTCAAAATTGAAAATGTCTGGAGCTGAAATTGGCTGTGTGTGTCTGTGTGTTTGTGTGTGTGTGTGTGTGCTTCGAGTATTTTTTTTTAGATTAACCCAAATTGAAAATTCGAGTTTTATTTCGAGAGACGGTTTCGAAAAAATTTAAAAAAAATTCGTATAGAAATTTTGGAAAAAAATCTCAATTTTTCATGGGTATCATTTTTCGAATATCCAAAAATTCATCATATTTTTGGAGTTTTTAAAAAGGAGGCAAAAAAAAAACTTGCAAGTTTAAGATCATTCAAGAATTGTAGAAACGTGGAAATTCAAGAGCTTTTCGAAAAAAATAGAAGTGGTTCACTTATGTTTCTAGAGGCAGTCTGGACCATTAGGTAGCTGGCCACATTGGAGATGGGACCCTTCCCGTAACCTGAGATATTTTAACTTGTCTCAATGCTCAGCCTGTTTCTTCTCAAATTTCGGGAAGTGTTGATGAATTACAGAACACAGCATCCAAAACTTCAGAAGATGACTATCTGTATTTTTTTTTAATATTTGAAATCTCCAAAAAAATTAATATTAAATTTTTATTGATCAATTCCAGATAGTCGAAATTTATTAATTTGAAAACTCAAAATTTGAAATTTAGAAATGTCAAAAAAATTTATATTATTTCGAATTAGCTTACATTGTTTCGAGAGATGGCCTGGACCGTTCAGCCTCAACGTACTGGACCCTTCACATCTGTCAACTTTTTTTACACATGTTCATTCTCAAATTTCCAGGGACGTTAAAGAATTACAGAACCCACAATCTCCAATTTCAGGAAAACAATTTTCGGTTTGATCTTTTTCAATATCCTAAGCAATTTTAATTTGCAACGTTTTTTCCAAAAGTTCTAGTTGATAATTCCAAAATTTTCACAAATCTCGAAAATTAAAAAATTTCCGTATTTTGAAAAAAATTAAAATTTTAAAAATTTGGAAAATTTTAGAAATTTGAAGATCGGAAAAGGATATTGTCGTCACACACACACACACACACACACACACACACACACACATGTATTTAGTATGTCTCCATACCGCGAAGTCAATACATAAACTCATGAATAAATAAATATGACGCCCAGCGTCTCTGCCCATTGGAATTCATCTCTTATTTTGTTCAACGTCACGACAATGGAATGACTGACAGAAAATCACTTGTACAACGCTAAGCAAACACGACACTAGGGACTGGGTCAACGGTCAGACTAGAATAAGTTTAAACACGTCTGAACCAGAGTGTCTGGGTCAATATTTCCACGGAGACATTAAACGCTGGAGTTTCACCCATCAATGTCCAAACTCGCCAATACCTAAATTTCTGATACTCTAATGTTTAATTTGGCCTGACCGCTCCAATATCATGCTGTACCAGAAAATTAATAATCTTTGATCACGGAATTTCCGCTACCTCGGAGCCTGAAGTTTTGATGTTGTAAATTGGTAATCCCCAATTTGGAAAGTTCAAAATAGTGATGCTCTTCAATTTCCGGTAACGTGTAACGTCTGTAATTAAAAAACAAAATTGTAAACAATACAGAACTGAAAAATTTTGACATTTTGGAAATTGTTGAAATTTTTGTAAACTTTGGAAATTTTGGAAATTTTGGAAATTTTGGAAATTTTGGGAAATTTTGGGAAATTTTGGGAAATTTTGGGAAATTTTGGAAATTTTAGAAATTTTGGTAGTTTTGGGAATATTAGAAATTTTGGTAGTTTTGGAAAATTTTAGAAAATCCAAATTTTTGGAAATTTTGGAAAGTTTGAAATTTGTTGAAAGTTTGAAAAATTTCAAATTTATCGATCCTCATCAATAATCGCTAATTACGGATGTTCCGCGTTGAAGGTATAATTTCAATTCGCACAAAAAACAAGTTAATTAAAAACTACTGAATGCCTGAATAACGTGACATTAGCCTTAATAGCAATCATCAATGTTTACATTTCCTGGGACTTCCATGAAATTCTTGGCGAACCCCATAAATCTTAGAAAAACATTACCCGCAAATATCAACATTCAAATACACGCGTGACGTATTTCGTAATCTCGAGAAAAAAGAGATGTTATCATCCGAAATTACCGCCATAATAAACCTCGAGTAGTTTATAAAACAACAACTCCATTAATGAATCGGGGAATTACGTAACGAAATTTAATATTTTCTATTATAATTTTTGAAAATTTCAGCGATCTTTCTGCCCTAGGGCGCAAAGTACGAACTTTCCGGCCGGCAAAGTACGAGACTTCCGGTGAGAAGTGACCAGTGCCAACAAACGATCCCAAAACAAACGAAAATTCGCTCAGTGCGACTACTCATGGGTTTATAAATTTTTCCACACAACTATAGATGAGCTTTCATAAGTTCCAATTTCCATGAGAGAAAACTTGCCAATATTTTATTAAGGTTGTCCAATTCTCACCGAAGCTCGCATCCCAACGTCACAGAATTCCCCATTCTCAGTTGTCTATTTCCTCATTTATAATTCAATTTGAACTTTAAATTTTCAAAAATCTCCAATGGTTAAATTTCTCGTCCACCACTCACTGTCTCAACATTTTTTCCGGCATAATTGACAGGCTCATCTGCTTGCAGGCAAATCACTCAATCAATTTAACAGCTCGAGCAGTGTTCGGGAGATAATTTTTTTCCAATTCGGATATCTATCATTTCTCCACGAGATAAAAATAAGATTTCCCAGTTCAATATTTCACTGAACTCAATTCAGTAATTGAATATAAATGTAACTATGCAGGCAAATTCCAATTTTCAAATGTAAAATTTCCAATATGCAAAATTTCTTACCATGATTATCAAAATTTAATCTGTTAAAAAATTTTTTTCAATTTTTTTATTCTCAGTTAGTTCATCAATCCAGGGTTGAAAATGCCAAAAACCCAAATGGTCTCAAAGATGGAGCATCCGAAAAACCCCAATATAAGCATTCTACATATATATCCCGAATATCTGCCTCGATTTTTTAAAATTTTAGCGTAAGTCACCTTCTGATGCTATTATCATAATTATGAAATTTGTTGTTAATCAGCATGGATCATCAATATTTTTCCGGAGGTTTGGTGGAGCTCTGATAACTGCGCATAGGTTCCCCATTCCCCAGAATATCGCTCAGAAATGGGGAAAATGTATATGATGAATCGATAACACCATTCTCAAACTATATATATATATATATATGCTTTTCCGTATTAGGAAGTTCCACGGGCCGCTGTTTTCGAAGGTCACAGCACAAAGCCGGGACTGGTATCCCCACCCTTGGCTGGTGAACATCTCGGTCCGCACTGCGCCTATTTAAGACTATTCATAATTCTCATCCTTCCATACAGAGACGAGGTGCCTGAGCCAAGCGGGTACAGTCGTTAGACAGTTGTTGTGTCGTGCGGAGATCACGTGAAAGTCCCAACACATTTCAAGATAATAATTTCTGCAGTTCTACGCTTACACAGAAGGCAGAGAAGACTTTCACTAAGATGTTTGGAAAAGCCGCTCTTGTATTTACCAGTGTCTTGTGTCTGGTGTCACTAGGAGAGTCCACTGAAATCAATGCATGCAAAGATGGTGAGTTTAGCTTAACAATTGTTCTTCGCTCATTATCTTCCCCATGGGAGGGCTCCATCGGATCTCCACGGCTCAATACATTTTTTGACTATCCTAAACTATTTTATAAAAAATATGTCTACATATATATATAGTTACTCGTGAGATAAATCCGAAATTTCAATGCGCGATGTGTGTGATAGGGTTCACGGGCGGAACCAAGAACTTTAGAATTGTCGTATCTCCTAAATTATGGATCTGAGGAAAAAAGTCATTAATGATAAAATGTGTGTTTTTAAGTAAGGAACAATTTTTGTTTAACCCTTTTTTTCGTATCTCTGATGGTTTTCATGATAGACTGTTGTAAACAGGAGGAGTAATTCAGCAAAGGTTGGATCCAACATGTCATTTAACTCACGTGAAGATGATTTAAGGCTATACAAAATTTTGCTCGCGATAAATTGTTGAGAAACCGATGCACATATGAGGAAGTCTGTGTGAGGTCCAGAGAGCCTACGGTGGACCTCACCCCTCGCCGCGTGTCGAGTTGGGTTCGCGGCCGGCTTAGCGGTCTCATCTTGTCGGTACCGCGGATAGCACACACGGAGTGGTCGGCAATCATGGGAACATTTTTCAGAATGAAAATTTTCTCCGAAGACGAGGTGTCGACCTGGGGAAAACGGGGCCTACATATAGCTACTACTCAACTCCTTTACTACTACGCCACAGACTTCTGTCTCGCAAACCAGTCGCAACCTAAGAGTGACACCATCAGTCCACTTTTTCTCAAACAATCTTGCTCAATGAATTATGACAGAAAAAAAAATTGAGAATAACAATGGTAATGACCGGTTTGCATTAGCATTTGGAGTAGTTGGAGCATGACTGGTTGAAATATTAGATATGCAGTTTAATTGGGATCAATGATTGTGAGTCCGATATCAATTAAATCGGTCTGCATTGCCTTTAATTGCCGTTTTTTTCAAGTCATCACATGCTTCCGCAACCTGCGAGTAGTCGCGCTGTTCTTCGGACATTCTTTAGGAGCGCGTTCAGCGAATTTCTCCAAATTTTTCCAAGCCTTACACATCTTTTTGCCAATCTTTCAAATCTATAGTTATATCCAAAACACGTGCGGGATTTAAAAAAATAGTATTCAGTGATAAAAATAGAAAAGAGTAAAATTTGAAATGGAAGGTGCGATTAAATAAAACTCCATTCGTAATTCTCGAGTCATTACCAGCAACCAATGACCTCGGCATCAAGCCACCTCTTATTTTACACGCAAATAACACATGGAGCTACGTTAATTACCATAGCATCGTTACAACGCCCGCGAATCACTGATTCAAGAAGAAAAATATAGGAACTGGGTAAATGTCTTGGGAGTTGGCAAACTCGCGTGTCGCATGACGCTTTTGCTTAGCTGGGATCTACAGTACTTGCTGGGGAAAAAGTAAATTCTTAACGTGTTTATGTTCGTTAGAGTTAATTCCATCAATTGTTTAAAGTCGCGTAAATCGCTTTCGTGAGGTCATGAAATGAAGTTGTCAATTTAGTTGGCAAGTTTTGGGAAAGGTTTAAAGTATAACACAGAGGAGATTTATGGGGAGCTTTGGATGGCTATAGGACAGGAGGAAAGTGTTTTCGACATGAAAACTTACACGCACACACACACACACACACAAACCCACAAGCACACACACATACACATCTTATATAAATACCAGACACACACCCGTAAGGCCGGGAACCTGACCCGGCGAGGCGGGGGGGGGGGGGGGGGTGGGAGGGAGGGGGACATGAAAAAAGGGAAAATGAAGAACTACTCTACTACCGAATCAGATTAAGACTTCCAGTAGAGAATTCTCCAAGCTCAGGTATGGAGATTTTTGATGTGGTAGTAAGTCAGGAATATTCAAGAGTGGAATGAGCAATCAACAAGTTCAGGGTGATCAGCCACATGCTGCGCAATGGAAAACAAGTCCACATTGAGTCCAGATGAAGCCATGATTTTTTTTTCCTCGTCCCTCAGTTTTTACTCGATATACATAAATCCTTACGTAGTCTCCGTTCCGCCAATGATCTAATCTGTACCCTTCGACGAAGTAGTAAGATAAGAATCCTTGGAACTATTCGCTCACGTATGCTTATGCTACCTTCGTGGGAATAAATTCCCGGAGTTCGCACTTGTCTTCTTCGTCCGCTTTTGCTTTCATTTATTTTCTCTCCGGCGTTTCTATTTTTTCAATACTTTTGTAACTGATACTATGCAACAAAACTTTAGGTAATCACCCAAAAGATCCTAAACTTCTGTTGGTTTTTTTTTTCAATTTCGTGGGACCGTCAAAAAGTTTCTTTTTTATTTTTGTGCGGTCGAAAATTAGAAGTTAAATCAAATTTCCCGCGGCTTCAGCTTCTGCATCATGAACACTTGCGATTGTAAATAATGAGTGAGCGAATGATATTTCAGGCGCGATGATAGTTAGGTCAAGCAATAATATTTATGAACACAGTGGCAATGTGTTTTAATCAGCGCTTTCATATTGAAGTGTTGCCATTAAGATTGTGACATAGGGAGCTTATACGTATGTAGGCCACCTGAATGTGGAGAATCTATTCAACATCATATCTCAGCCTTCCAGATTCCGTATAATATTCATTGGCTATTTTGAATAAGACATTTGCGATTGTGTATGGCTGTATGTTGTTAGATATGTCTGCCATTAGAAATGATGAAGGATGGGGAAATTATTTCTGTTGATGACCCATACCATGTTCACCATGATAAGAACAACGTTCTCCGTCAATTCGTAAAGATTCTTCCTTTTATCCACACTTATTCAATGTTTATCTTCCAGGAAGGACTCTCGATACCATCAAAACGGTCGACATATCTAACTGCCAACAGGGAGTATGTAATTTGAAGAAGGATACCAGGGTTGGAATAAGCCAGAGGTTCGTGCCAGATAGAAATGTTGAGAAACTTCGCAATTCTGTTAATGCCAAATTATTTGGCATACCTTTGCCCTTCGTTGGAGTTGATGGAAGTGATGCATGCAAAAGTGTGTATGACACTGCTGGCAATCACGTTGGCTGTCCTTTGACCGCTGGCACTGAGTATGTCTACAAAAATGAGTTCCCCATTCTACGGGCGTATCCTAAGGTAAGAATCTAACTTTGGTCCAATATATATAGATATGCTACGTGCAGAAAGAAAGCATGAGGAAATTGGGTTCAACCTAATCAAGTAAATACATAATGTTTAATTGCAGGTGTCAACGGTAGTTCACTGGGCGCTAGAGGATCAAGGCACCCCAATAACTTGTTTCGAAATTCGAACGAAAATAGTCGCCTAAAAATATCGATCTCCAAGTTAAATTTTTTTATATCAATTATCACTGTTCAACGATCATCATTAATGAAATAAATCTCTTTTTTCCATGAATCGAAGAAGCCCCCTTTTAATTCATTCACACGCTCATTCATTCAAGGTTTTGTTTTTCTCAACAGGTGGCGACACCTAGTAATAAAACTCACGAGACTCTCATCCCGGTAGACCAGAGTTATGAACTTATTTATCATCGTGACGAGAAACAACAAACGTAACGATGACCGTGGGATAATACAGTGATTTTCCACGCCTTTTATTTCACATTTTTTTGTACATAATTGTTTGGCAGATTGTACGATAGTACGTGAATGATTACATGAGTGCACGTAATTTTGTAAATTATGTGGATGCGCGTAGTTAGATTTGTCAACATCGCCTCGACTATTTTAACATAAAAAATAGGAAAAATTGTGGTAGAAAATAATTTCCGTTTTGCTATTTCTACCTGATACCTTTTTCATGATTTTCTAAAGAATTTGAAAATGGTATGAAACATACACACACGCACATGCACACACCCACCCACTCACCCACTTACAGATCTCACCCACCCATCCACACACCCACCCACCCATCCACCCACCCACCCACCCATCCACACACCCACCCACCCACCCACCCATCCACACACCCACCCACCCATCCACACACCCATCCACACACCCACCCACCCATCCACACCCGCCCACCCACCCACCCCCACACACACCCACCCACCCACCCACACCCACACACTCACCGACCCACCCATATACCCACACATACCCACCCACCCAGACACACACACGTACACACACACACACACACACCCACACATACATGGCTTTCATACGGAAATGCATATATACACATACAGACGCTCCCACATTCTCAATTAATCACGGTCTGGAAGTGTTAGGCCTTCCTCTAAGCGTGAACATATGATGACAAATCTGTTTTCCATTCACTGAGGCAGAACAATACATTGCGCTACCGAGAAGCTAATAAGACTATAATTTCATGTGTCTTTTATCAACGGATTTTAGAAGCATTTGGATTTCAAACTAGTGCTATCCCAAACGAATAATCTCTTCGATTGTCACTGACAGTTTTCATTTTCTATGAAATTATATGACAATGCTTAGAAATGGGAACGAAATGTTCCAAATGAATTTTGATCCTTACGTAAAGATACATGTTTCATGTTATGTGACTTTTTTACGTAACTCTCCAGACTTGCTACGACCGACACAATTTTTACTGATGGTCTCTAGGGCGGGCCAATGCCAAAAAATATCCGCGGACGAAAGTGAAACGTCCCACTAATGCGCTAATTCACCAAAATTTTACTCATGGTTTCTTATCGGAATTAGAGAAAGTGAAAGCTGATGAAGTTATTCCAAATTTAGTCTGTCTCCTATGATTTATCGTCAGATAATATTCCACAAGAATTTTCGAACTTTCTGTGAATCTGAGGATTCCAATATTATGATTTTTTTATGCGCAGCAAATATAAGTTTTGAAGCCATCCAATTTTTCTGCAATTTAAAAAATAGAATTCCCGATTTTCCAATTTTGGTGAATAATTTCAAAGGACTCTCAGTATTTATTGCACATAAATAAATTGTATATAATTGCATATTGAATTTTTCATACGCGTGAAAAGTTGGTGCTACTTTTTGCAGAGCACTCACATTTCGTTATTATTTTTCATTTCTTTTCATTTCATAAGTTTCTTTCACGTTAAATTAACGAAAACACTTGATAATAGTAATTTAATTTTTTACCCCAATTATTTTTCTTGCCATCGCCGTATCACTTAAGGTCCGATGCTTCTTCTATTTCAGTAGACTAATATTTTGGATATGCTGGGTCCTGAGTTGCAACGTAGATTTCTCCCACGTATCAATCTTCCTTGACGTTAAATTGAATCAATATAATCAGTCGAAGATGCCGAAGAGTTGTTCTTCGAAAACAATACGACAAATATATGTTGAACTTTCTGCGAAGGGCAAGTTATATTGTATCAGGGTGGGTGTGGGTGGGTGTGGGTGTCGGTGGGTATGGGTGTGGGTGGGTGTGGGTGTGGGTAAGTGTGGGTTGGTGTGGGTAGGTGTGGGTTGGTATGGGTAGGTGTGGGTTGGTGTGGATGGGTGTGGGTAGGTATGGGTGGGTGTGGGTGGGTGGGTGTGGGTGGGTGGGTGTGGGTGGGTGTGGGTGGGTGTGGGTGGGTGTGGGTGAGTGTGGGTGTGGGTGGGTGTGGGTGGTTGTGGGTGGGTGTGGGTGGGTGTGGGTAGGTATGGGTGTGTGTGGATGGGTGTCTGTACTTCACCGTAACCCAGAGCATAGTGTTCCCCTAAAGCAGCGAAAAAATTGCAAGTTCATAGATATTCAGAGGATAAATAAATTTAGAAAAAAAATTGTGAAGATTTTCTGAATATTATCAAACGAAAAAAAATGATAGAAAAAAAAATTCCATAATGCCAGAATGCAGCTATACGCATTAATCAATCCATCGATAAAATCTACTCAACTCAATTCGCACCAATCGTTGTGCGATGATTGAACAACCCTACGCGATATTAAAGAAGCATAATAAGCCTATCACACTATCCGCAATAAACTCTGCATAAGGGTCTAGAGGGTTTTTCGGAGGGTGCGCGTCTGACGCCGCGCCGTTCACCCCGATTTTCCGTCAGTGTGCCGTACGCCGTCGGTCGAGTACCACGTGCTACCATGTGGAATCACTCCCTATGATCCCGTTATACCCCTGAACCTTAGTATTGAATAATACTAAGCCCCCTAATTCGCTCAAATCACCAACCCATCGATTCCCGCACGAGACCACCCCAAAAAAATTGCCATAATCAGCCCCCCCCCCCCCCCCCCGCCCGCCAATTAAAAAATTGTTTCGTCCCTCAAGTGTAAGGATTTAATTAGTGAAAAATCCCGTGGATAATTAAAACGATCTGACTGTGCTGAAACAATTAATCTTTCGCGCATAACGTGAATGAATTTTTTTTTGCTAAAAACTCATTGGCCCATGCTAATGAGCTGACTCTATGGAACATTACCACCACTATAGACTGCAAATATCATTGCAAAATTGGATAAAAATTGCTTTTTCTGAAATATTTTTGAACAATTGAGAGAATAGTCTTTTGACAGTGGATCGATTAAAAAAAGTTGATTTTATTTGATATGCTGTGATATGAATAGGTGAAACTGTTCACAATAGCTACCTATGAAGCTCATGAGCAAGTACCTCAGTTAGATCTCACCCAGGTGACATATAGCCAATCAGAGAACCATTGGACCGTTCTGCTTCGTCGCAACGAGTTTGAATGAAAAACGTTCGTGTCTGGTGGCCCAACAGTTGATTCACATGCTGAAGGGTTGAAGAGCAATCGGAGTAAAACATTGATAGTCTTGATGAGATTGGAGCATATCAAAGCTGTGCTTGCTGCTGATCTTTTGAACATCAAAGGGTGGATGCACCATTCATCAAGACGCTCCAACCACGGAGTTGTTCCGTTACGACAGCAACATCAGACCTGAGTACGCTTACCTGCAGCCATCAGCGGTAGATCATCTAGGTTCGGTCTCCTCATCCTCCATCAATCGATCATCTGATGCCGTTTGATGCTTCACATGCATGAAGGTTCCGAGTCCAAGTTCTAACTGTGGGAACAGAGCGCTCTGCTAATGTTTGGAACCCCAATCGGACCGGAGCAGATCATCATCAACAAGGAGAGGTAAAGGAAGTCTGGTGGTGCTGCTGGGCTAAACAGTGAGGTCTACCATCCTGGGACTCTTCATCGGAACAGCGCAAATCCTCACCCCGGAGGAATATAGTACAGAGATCATCAGATCTGGCTATCAAGACGATTAGTTGATCTACCTACCAAGTCGGATGAATAAGGTTCTAAGACTGAGTGCAGCCAATGAGCCCTACACTACCTGCGAACACCTACAGGTCCAAGTACCTGTCAGGACACTTGGATTAATCGGTTTTCCAAATATTGATCGAAGTGGACCATAGCGTCATATCCCTCAAGTCATATCTACATTACTTGTAGGTGACTTGGATGACATCAAGAGCACCATCTACTAGATCCATCTTCTCATCTTGGAAGTTCGATTAGCTGCTGCATCTTTCGTTGCTCCGAATGACTTCCGACCGAATCCAAGTCACACATAACCGTGATCAATCATGATCAATCCTGATCAATCGCGATCAATCCTGATCAATCGCGATCAATCCTGATCAATCGCGATCAATCCTGATCAATCGCGATCAATCCTGATCAATCGCGATCAATCCTGATCAATCGTGATCAATCCTGATCAATCGCGATCAATCCCGATCAATCCTGATCAATCTCGATCAATTTTCCCAATGAGTTCTGAGCACATCCGAAATATTACCCCCACAAAATGAAATTTGATGGAAGAAAGCTGGTTCTCTGAAGATTGAAAAGAATAACAAGTGGATCCATCTTTCATCTCAAGTATCAGCGCAAAGCAGAAGCAAAAAATAATATATTAAAAAAAAAGGGCAGTGTTGGCACAGGTGTTGGCCTCGTTATGGTGGCAACAGCTACTTTGTGGGATGGATAACCCTCAGGAGATGATCTCGCAGTGGTTGTATCACGATGCTTCTCTAGTAAGATGCTACCTCTCCTGGGTGTGTGTGTGCTAATTCGATAATTGACGGCTTATTTAATATTTAATATAGCCTAATACCATCATAAACATGATAAATATGAAATGACGGGATTGTGCTTTTTAGTGGATTAACTTGGGGGGTGAAGTAATGACGTAATTGCTTATTGATTTGAAATGATATAGCCATGGATTAAGGTGATATTTGGGAGGTGTAGGTGTTATAACCGTGTAGTGCATGTGGTATAACGTGTATTGAGAGGTGATTTATCGCATACCAGCGATTTTTTTTTTAGGGAAAATTGTTGGAAAAATGTGGAGTTTTGTACTGGTACTCGGGCTGATGAACTTGGCTGCTTATGCGGCTGTCGGCATCCCAAGGGAGAGTATTGGTGAGTGATTATTGTAATCAGGAAATTGCAGGGAAATAAAACATCGATTTTTTTTCGCAGCGCCTAAGACAACTCCGCGAGTAAAAAACAATTGTTAGGTGTAAAAAAAAAAGTCTGTCAGGTTCTCCGTTCTATGGCTGTCACCAGTGACCCAATTTGAATTTCTCGCGCAACTTAACTTGAGAAATTTAGAACGGTAAAATTGAAGTTCAGAATTAAGTCGGATTTAAGGTAGTATGTCCTTGACGCTGGAGGATAATTGTTTATGAGGTCCTATAGCGAAAACGGTTGAGAAGAGAGGGAAAAATGTTAAACAAAAATTGTTCTCCATGTCAATACCAACACTTTATGTTTTATGACATTTTTGCGCAAGTCTTATCATTAAGGAGCTAGGGCGGCGTAAAACGTGAAAACTGAAAAAAGGAATTTATGCGATTTGTTCTGTTTTGCAATAACTATCAAATTCGATATAAAATTGGATAAAAATAGAGTTCATCCTCGGAGGAAGATATAAAATTTGTCATTCTTTTCTGGAGATATATGAAGCAAGAAGTTAATACCAATCTAGAGTCAAGATCCTTTCGCCATTGATATTGCTCCATAATGGAAGAATTGAAGCTATGAATGGCCTTAAGGATACATAGGGTCCAATGCTATTAGCACCTGCAATTGTCCCATTAATGGAGACACCATAAAAATTCACGAGCAGTCGAAGGTACCATTTAAAAGCCCTAACGAAATGCCAAGAACACGGAATTTGATGAAAATTGCCCTTTCATTCTGTGGAGCTTTAATAGCATTCATTTTTTATGCTCTCCCTTCGACATATTTTGGTGGCTATATATTTTTTTGATTTTTTTCTAATGAGTCTACAAGATATGGAGAATAAAATTTTTGAAACAGAAATTTCGAACATTTTGAAAATTTGAAATTTTTTTTGAGAAGTGCTGCAAAATATTTTCAAAAATTGATTTAAAAAAATTGTTGAGAAAAATTGCTGAACAAAATTGTTGAAAAAAATTGTTGAAAAAAATTGTTGAAAAAAATTGTTGAAAAAAATTGTTGAAAAAAATTGTTGAAAAAAATTGTTGAAAAAAATTGTTGAAAAAAATTGTTGAACAAAATTGTTGAAAAAAATTGTTGAAAAAAATTGTTGAAAAAATTGTTGAAAAAAATTGTTGAAAAAATTGTTGAAAAAAATTGTTGAAAAAAATAGAAAGAAAAATTTATGGAACATTTGATGAAAGTAGTGAACAACACTGAACGAAAATATCGCGAGCTATCACCATCAACTTTGCATTCATGATTCCAAACGCGACATTAAAGCCACGTGTTCGATGGATCGATCATGAATAATTTCCGAATCGAAATTCCGGAAAAATCGGGATTCTGTGAAAGATTAAGAATAGATATATCGGGAATGGGAATCGTGAATGGGAATAGTAAATAAGGAGAGTGATATTGAGGATTATTGACTAAGATGAGAAAGGCTTAACGTCAAAAGAATACATGCGCAAAATCAAAAAGAAAAATTGGGAAATTGCGGAAAAACTTTTTCGGAAAAAAACACATTTTTTCTCAGGAACTGAAATGAAATTTCATTTTTTTTTTCAATTTTTTTGAACCACTAAAAAAATTGAATTTTAAATTATTCTGATTTAAAAAAAAAAAATCCAAATTTTCTAATTAAAAAAAAAAAATTGGGCGTTTTCGAAAAAAGTTTTTTGAAATCAGTGAAATTCCAGAAAAAAATATATGTTCTAATTTCAGATTTTGAGAAAAAATTCCTTTTTGCAAAAACTGCTGACGTTTTTTGGAATTGTTTTAAAATTGTAAAGGCCAACAAAATTGTTGAAATTCATGTCCATATAATCCGTTGGCAAGTTTATTTCATGGTCATTTATTTCACCGCTCGAATTTAAAGTTGATACCAAGTGTAGTTAATGTGTTTATTGATCGATTCACTGCCACTTGGCATCGTTCATCATTCCGATGCTCTCGTATATTTTTCATGATAAATATTAAATTTACTCATCATTCTTCATCCATTAACCCTCGACTGTTGGAAAACTTTTGACGTCTGAAAAGTAGCTTTCTGCTTCTGATCGAATTCCCCCGGTCAGAAGTTGCAAAATTCTAGCTGTTGTATCATTTTGAGTCTGACGTATCCATTACGTACTATACTTTACGGATTCACCTCAAAGTCCAGCAATTTATCATCCCTTGAAATGGGAAAATGGCAGGAAAACACTGATTACATTACGTCATATTTATCATTTGGGAAGGTGTGAAAAAAAATCTGGAAATTTGCTTTGTAGGCACCGCAAAATTTGGAAAATTTGAAAAATTTGAAAAATCTGAAAAATTTGAAAAATTTGGAAAAATTGAAAAATTTGAAAAATTTGGAAAATTTGGAAAATTTGAAAAATTTGAAAAATTTGAAAAATTTGAAAAATTTGAAAAATTTAAAAAATTTGAAAAATTTGAAAACTTAAAAATTTTAAAAATTTGCAAAACTTGGGAACATTTGAGAAAATTTGGAAAATCTGGAAAATTTGAAAAATTTCAATACACTTCTAACTTACAATTTCTATAATTTTCACAGTGACATCAGGAAGCCAAAAATGCAAAAAGCTCTCCCCAAAAGTGCGCAATTTATCATCCCCCGAACTAGGAGAAATTCAGGAAAGCACTGATGACATTAGCTAATATTTGAGTGACTCTTTCCCCGGGGCCGAGTGTAGGGGTCGATTATCGTAAATGAGCTAGTCCAATATTAGCATACATTAGGTGAACGCAAAGGGTCAGCTTCACTGGGCAACATGGCTTACGGGGGGAGTAACAAGGGAGTCACTCTCGAGTGGAGTTGGAGAAAAGTTGAATGGACTTTTACCTCTGGCGCAGCGATTCCCGAGGTGATTTTACATAGAAAACTCGGAATTTTTAGTTAATGAGGACACTGCTATAATGTTTGCTGCATAATTGCTCTAGCGAAAGAAAAACAAATTCTGAAAGAATGAGCTCAAGTCATTCGTAAGCCAGGGTAAGCCCTTCAAAATCCCGACGCATTAACAATGCCCAAGCGACTTATGACGCGTTAATTCGCGAGTTCAATCACCGATTCGTTCCCATATTCTTTCTTTTTTTTACTCAAAATTCTAAAAAATGTGTTTTTTTTTATTTTGAATTTTTTAAATTCTTGATTTTTATAAAACCGCGGAAATGTAATTACACACTTACAAAACTTTTTTATCAAAGTAACGAGCGACCTTACTTTATTTGAATCGCTCCTTAACTCGAATACGTCCCTTAAACAACGGACCAAACAACATTAAGAGAGTAAAAAGTAAAGGAGAGTACAAGTGCCCATCCTATTCCGTACGGTATAAAAAGACCAAGATAAAGCCACGAGAATCGGTTCGTTAACTTCGCGGATGCAAAGACAACTCGCCGAGCCGTATAATTCATTCACGTTACAAATTGGAAGACCACTTGCTTTCATTACAACTCTCGCATTCATTATTAGAACCAGTGATTAATTATTACAGTCAACATCAGCTCATTGTTTTTCTTATGGTGAAAGTTTTTTGCTCGAATACAAAAAAAATTTTGCAAATGTTCTATGCATTGCATTTTTCCAATTTTGATGTTTTTTCAACTCTTTGGAATTTTCAAAAAAATTTAAATTTTTGAAATTGTTGGAAAAATTTTAATTTTTGAAATTTCTGAAGAAAATTCTATTTTTGACATTTTTGAAAAAAAAAATAAATTTTGGAAATTTTTCATTTGTCGGCCCTATAATTTTCACTAGCCTAAATCCACCTCATCTTTCTCAATCCGCAATTCATCTTTCTGTAAATACCATCCATAAACCATACATAATGTACTCATAACTCATAAATGATGGAAAAGTTTCCTGATCGAGTGGACTCACGAGACTGACATTAATATCTATTCCATAATACGTGGGGAAGCCAGTGATAACGAGTGGCCATTACTTCGTACCAGAAGTGATTTCATACCGATGAATTTTTTTTATGTAATATCTGTATTTTTCAAAAAAAATTTTCACGTATTTTGTATCTGATCATATTTGGTCCAGAGCATCCAAGACGTCATCTCAAAAGATCTCGAACTCTTGGAATAAAATGAAAGCTGAGACCAACACATTTTTGAGTCAAATTGTTTTTGAGTTAAATTTTTTTGAGTCAAACTTTTTTTGAGTTAAATTTTTTTGAGTCAAACTTTTTTTGAGTTAAATTTTTTTGAGTCAAACTTTTTTTGAGTCAAATGTTTTTTGAGTCAAATTTTTCTTGAGTCAAATTTTTTTTTAGTCAAATTTTTTTTGAGTCAATTTTTTTTTGAGTCAAATTTATTTTCTGTTCGCCAAGCTGCAATTATCCATGAATGGACAGCCTAAGCTGATGTGGAGGTCACCCAGGAGGTGGGCAGTGACGTCCTAAAGATCATTCCAAATATACCAAAGGCTTTTCTAATTCCGTCGAATTTCGATTTAGTTTATACATGAGCTCTGAAGGATAAAGAGCCCTCAAATTGAGCCCGAATCTCTTGAGATTTTTTGACCCCCCCTCCCCCCCCCCCCCCCCCCCCATAAGATTCGACTGGACCAAACGGATGTAAAAAATATGACCACAACTACAGCTTATAATCTGCTCACTCTATATATCTATTATCCATAAATCGTAACTTCAAAATAAAAATTTGCTATTATCGCCATTATTTCCAAATCCCTGAATTAATTAGACCTGTTTAATTACATCACCGTAATTCAATATAATGAATATTTGATGAATCAATTCCCGAATAAATATGTATAGGATGGTCGCAAATAATCTACCGCTGATTAATTTAATGTTACCATAAAACAGCCAATTTAATAATGTCAACATTATCTGCGCAATCGATTGGGTCATCTCCATGGTGATCAATCCATTTCGAGAAAGCAGGGAATTTGTAATTAAAATTGCAAAAAAAAAGAAGTCTAATTACCTCGTTCGTAGCGCCGTTAATGAGGTTTCCTATCGCCCAAATTTCGATCCTAACGAAAATCCTTCCCATATGTTTGATACATTTAATATATTTCACAGTTACCTATTTTTATTATAGCCATTTAATATATAGCCCAGTGGACCAGCACCTTCACTTCCGAGAACGGTTCCAAGTGGACGAACAGTTCCAAGGATTGTATCTCTCGAACTGTGCGTTCTGCGAACTTGGTCCCGGCAGGACTTCAGTTCCTAAAACCGTTCCAGGAACGGTTCCAGATGGAACCGATTCTGGGAACGGTTCCAAGTAGACGAACAGTTCCAAGGATTGTGTCTCTCGAACTATCCGTTCTGGGAACCTTTCTCCGGCAGGACTTCAGTTCCTAAAACCGTTCCAGGAACGGTTCCAGATGAAAGCGATGCCGAGAACGGTTCCCAGTGAACGAACAGTTCCAAGAATTGTGTATCTCAAACGGTCCGTTCTGGGAAGTATTCCAGGTGGAACGTCCGCTCCTAAAACCGTTCCAAGAATGGTTCCAGATGAAAGCGATTCTGAGAACGGTTCCAAGCGGAAGAATAGTTCCAAGAATTGTGTGTCTGAAAGGGTCCGTTCTGGGAACTGTTCCAGGTGAAACTTCATAAAACCGTTCCAGGAACGGTTCCAGATGCACGCGATTCCGGGCACGGTTCCAAGAATTGTTCCAGGTGGAAGAACAGTCGTAAGATCTGTTCCAGACGAACATTAATGAGGCTAGGCAGTGATGGAACAGCTCAACTACAAACTTCCATAATTCGTGGAGGGGGGGAGGGGGCGTCAGACGAAACAATTGAAGAGGAACTTTCGGATTTTGAGGGGAGGGGGGGTCCAAATTTGGGACAAGTGCGACTACTGAAGGGTTGATCACAACTCAATTTCCCAGTTTCGAACGTAAAACAGTAAATTCTCGGATGCTGAGTGTAGTCTGAAATGCAATTTTTTTTTCTGTTGCTCATATTTTTTTCCTCCTTTTATTATTGAACACCACTCTCCGCCGTCGTCCACTGCCCCTTCATTCGCTTAGTATAAGTGGAAAAAAAGGAAGAAGGAATTTCGCCCTCTTCTCGTCGGCTGGAACCATTGTTCTCCCCTGGCTACTCTTCAAACTGACTCTTCAGCTTTGCAGATACTCTTCAACAGTCTCGAAATGAATATCCACGCCATGTCTCACATCTACTTCTCAAAAATGCCTTTTGTTTTCTCCTTTATCGAGCAATTTTCCGCCTTTTCTCGGGGGGAAACAAATTCAAATGGAGTAGATTAATTTGACTGGATTCCCAGTTTTTTGTTGCTCAACAACTCGTACTTAATTCGTTTAATGAATTCCAAATTTTTTATAATTTTCCAAAGCCGAACTTTCAAAATTTGGAAATTTTTTCAAACTTTATAAAGTCTTGGGAATCTTAATTTTTTGTCGGCAATTTTTTTTAATAATTTCAAAATCCCGCCAATTTTTGAAATTCTTTATTCAGTTGAATTACGAAAATTAAAATGTTCAGGCTATATATATCAAATTGATCGATGTACTGCACTTATCTGTTTTGCAAATTTACCTACAGTACCTCTAAAATTCATCCATCGTTACACGCTCTATAGCCTAAATTATTATAGCACCCTCGCTTCTCCACCGGGGGATCCTTATCACAAAAGTATGACAATAAACGTTATCTATGCCTCACATTCTGACCCCGAAAAGGCTTTTCGTAAAGTTTGTATCGATCGTCTAAACTCGGTAGAATTTTTCACGAGAGGAATATCAAACTTTTCGTGAAAGGAGACTATATTCCTCCACTTTTTTATGACTTTCTTTTTAATTACCGAGTGGTCGTGGTGAATGATAAAGTTCCTCTTGAGATTTTTCCTTTTTTTTTTTACGAGAAAAATGTTTCATCGACGAAAGAAAAATTTTACGATGAAAAATGAAAAGAGCGACAAGTCAAGTTTTAATTTTACGGTAATTACGTGTTTACATCAATAATGAGGTTTACGATAGACGGAATAAAAAAAAGAAAATGATAAAAAAAACAATGAGGTTTTTACAGAATTTAAAAACTTCAAAAATTTTTAAAAATTTAAAAACTTCAAAAATTCAAAAAAAAAAAATTCCCTCCAAAAAAATGGACCTTCCCATTGGGATTTCACCATGATGCTCATACGGAATGTAGACGAGAAACGCATGGTAGTCACACCATCGTCCAATTGTCCGTAAGGTGGTGAATACAAGGGTTGGACTCAAACTAGAAATCGTCCCTCTGCCGGAGTGAAATATCCGTCTACATTACGCTGCATAATTCATGGCTGCGTTGTCATAGGGGCGCTAGGTGTATAATGGCAGTGGACATCCGGTCCTCGTACTCGTCCATTGTTCTCAGTACAGCTGTGAGTGGGAAATGTCGTGCAAGTGAGTATGCCACACAGATCCAGGAATACGGAATTCGTAATCTGAGAGCAAAAGCGGATAAATAAAACTGATAGTATTTTTTTTTGGTCAAGATGTACCTATATTTGAGCCCCCTGGAAAATATGATATACAGTAGGAGGCCGAAATCACAGTTATAACCACGCCCACAATCACCCACACCCACCCGTACCCGCCCACACCCAACCACAGCCACACACCCCCACCCACATCCACACACGCCCACTCACAGCCACACACGCCCACCCACAGCCATACACGCCCACCCACAGCCACACACGCCCACCCACAGCCACACACGCCCAATCGCAGCCACACACGCCCAATCGCAGCCACACACGCCCACCCACAGTTACACACGTCCACCCACAGCCACACACGCCCAATCGCAGCCACACACGCCCACCCACAGCCACACACGCCTACCCACAGCCACACACGCCCAATCGCAGCCACACACGCCCACCCACAGCTACACACGCCCACCCACAGCCACACACGCCTACCCACAGCCACACACGCCCAATCGCAGCCACACACGCCCACCCACAGCCACACACGCCTACCCACAGCCACACACGCCCACCCACAGCCGCACACGCCCACCTACAATCACACACACCCACCCATCAGAACAAGTCCACCATCTAAAAATTCAAAAACTGGAGACATTCGCAGTAATTAAAAAATATACATAATTACGGAAGTTTTTACAAAATAATCTGTCATGTTAGAAATAGGAAAATATGAAAAAATGTAAATTGCAAAAGTTTCAAAGCCATGAATACTTTTTTTCCAGGTTCTTTCAGAGGCACCAATAGCTTTCAAACGGCGATTAAAAGAATCTCACCGGTCATATAATTACGTAGGTCTCGATCAAGAGTCGCTTTTTCACATGTGGAGGGGCTGGGATTTTCATAAAGAAATGTCGGGCAATTGTGGATCTAACGACGTCTGCACTTGGCTGCCTCGTTTCGGGAAGATTTTCCACCCAACGCCAAATCCTGGATTAAGTCGAGCCGCCTGTCGCTCTCGCGTAATTAACGGCGAGTATCAATTCTTATCTCGTCCTTCTATTTCCACTTCCATTCTTCCACTATTACTCAGTTCTCTTCAGAGACTAGGTCAACGTCCATCAATATTCCACAAATTACGGGGGTTAAGGATGGTCTGCTGATAGTAGTTTCTTGTTCAGTTTTTTACACATACACACACACACACAACGTGATTGGTGGTGCTCATAAAATGATACCGCTAAGCCGGTTGGGAACCTAAGCCAGGGGGAGAGCTGGGTCCGATCTTAGGTGCCCGCCGTGGTAGCATAGGGGTTTCTGGGGGTTTACCCTGTGTTTAGAAATAAGATGGCTTCAATGGCGCGAGTCGGCTTCAGCTACATGGATGGGTGTCCAGTAGTCCCTGAAGGCTCAAGAGCCGCTACCGAGGGGGGTACAATACCAGGGACGGAGACCAACACACACACACACACACAGACACAGACATATACACACAGGCACACACACATACACATACACATACACACACATACACATATGAGAAATTCGACACTCGTAAAATTGAGATGTAACCGGAAAACGCTGATCTAATACTTCAGGAGCAAAGCCCAGAGTTCATTATTTTACAGATAAATCCAGTGATTAATCAAGCTATGTTGATGGAGAACAGGGCAATTAGGTGGATTATTTATGACAGCAATGCGTCACTGCGGTTAACCGGGTGGACTGATAGTGAACTCAAATGCCTCGTTCAATCCTCCCCCCTCCCCACTCTCCTCCTGAAATCCCATAACCCACCTGGGCTATCTTCAATCATCTCCGGAATCTTACTTGAGATGTGTCATGCCAAGAAGTTTTAAATGGTTTACGAGATTTGGTAATAATCGAATAACAAACTTTTCGATTTTGATTTGGGGCAAAGTGTTTGCATTTATCAGGAATTGATGGCGGACGTTAAGCGATACACAAAACGATTTTTTGGTCCGAAATTTTACAAATGAAATATTTGGAATTTGAGAAACAAATAATTTCGAAAAAAATTTAACCCATTCACTCTTTGCTCTAATATGTTCAGGAGATAACATCGGTGTCTATAAAAAGAGACAAAATGAGAAGAAAATTGGGAGCTCCAGGGAATTTAAATAGTGAAAGGAAGAAATTTGATTTGATTTCCTATACCCCAAAATTCTTCGTAGATTGCAATTCTCAAGCCTCGGAGTTTCGGTCCGACTTTATCTGTTTTATCAGAATATTCGGCATGCTCGAAACATATATTTATCAACGTCCCCCCCCCCCTCCCCCGCCCCCCGTCGACGGCTTACGTGTTTGGCTTACCCGATGTACACGGCAAACTTTTTGGCTCGAAACCCAATCCTGCACTCGTTTTCATGAATACGAAAAGATTTACTTGAAAAAATGTTGCAAAAAGCCCAACTAAAATTTGAGGGGGGAAGGAGTATTCCATACATTCCCCAAATATTTTCTTTTTTTTTTTTCATTTACATTTCTCAATTCATCTACAGTCAATCCGCTCCTGAATATGATACGATTCTCTTCATTTCGAGATTGATTTTCAGTGTGTATTCGGCGGGGGTTTTGAATAACGAGAGTGGAAAAAAAAGGGGGAAATCCAGGGCATTCATCGAGTATCTAATACGCCGGACATGCACCGTAATCCGAACTAGGGGTTGGGGGTATGTCCGGAATGGTTGAGGCAGGCCGTCGGCATTTAGTCGATTTTTTTGGGGGTGGTAAATCCCGGGGGGGGGGGCGAGGGGGTGGCGCGGCCAGGGGCCGATACATCCTAGTGCATACATGTTCTGCCACAATTTTGAGACTCGAACAATTGGGAGGTTTTGGAAATTTTGGGATTTTTAAATTTGGAACATTTTTTTTTTTTTTTTTTTTTTTTTTTTTTTTTTTTTAATAATTCTCTTTCTGGGGCCACAAATAGTCCACGAACATTGGAAGACTCTTGGCGAATTTTTTGGCTGAAAATTTTCTGGGAAAAATTGTAATGTCACCGGACGCAGACCTCGGGGGTTTGATCAATTTTTCAAGAGGTGGGCCATCCTCGGCCGAGGCCAAGACACCTCGAGGTGTCCCCTAGCATTTCATTTTACAAAATACACAGACGCGTTAGCCACTTTTGTGTGGGACACAGAAGACCTGGTGGGCCTATGTCAATTTTGCCGAAATTCAGTTTCATTTTTTTTTAGAGACCTGGAAGCCAAAAGAGGCCTCACTTCCTTGAGATTTTTTAAAAGAAAAAAAAATCGGAATTTTTTTCCAAAAGACTTGAGAAATTTTTGGAATAAATTTTTTTCAAAAATTTTTTTGCGGTAATTTTGAAGCAGTTGTGGTGTGATCAAAAATTCGGTCGAGTCAAGGGTTACCGGGAAAAAAATGGGGTAACAGGGTAAATAATCGAGATGTTTAAATTTTCTGTGCTCAGTTAATCCCAGTTTTTTGTGACCCTCGATGGACCGTCCTTGTTGTTTTTCGTATTTGTTTTCCGGGATGATCAACCGCGGTTACTATGCTCAAATTTAGTTCATCGCATTTATGTATATTATTCTCCGTGAATGACGAGCAAAATTTTTGTTGATGTTTTCGGAAAATACTCATTACCGGTTTGACTGATGGGATCCATTAATTGAGGATGGAAGGTGAAAACAATTATGGGGGCTACTGTTAGTTTCAAAAATTTCAAAAATTTCAAAAATTTCAAAAATTTCAAAAATTTCAAAAATTTCAAAAATTTCAAAAATTTCAAAAATTTCAAAAATTTCAAAAATTTCAAAAATTTGAAAAATTTGAAAAATTTGAAAAATTTCAAAAATTTCAAAAATTTCAAAAATTTCAAAAATTTCAAATTTTCGAAAATTCTCAAAAGTTGTGAAATATTTTGATGTTTTCACTTTCAAAATGTCCTGAGCAATTTTAATAATCTCATAATCAGAGAAAATTGCAGATTACGTAATTACCACATTTATGGAAATTTTAATGTTGCCATTTAGTCTCCCTATTTTTGAAGCCCTCCACCCGAACCGTCAATTTTTTGTCTTTCATTATTAAAGTTGCCCCCCAGCTTCCACTCATAATCGACCCATCTCTAAGCCCCGAGTTTTTCTTAGGTGAAAAATACAATATGAAGACAACGGGACAAAACAGGGGTAGTAATAGCGAATGAATAACCAGAGTAGGGATGGGTTTTCTGGTTAAGAAGCTTGTCGGGGTCATATACTTATATAATGACTTTTTTGTGAAGATTTCAGCTTACTCGGAACAAAATATCCTCGGGCTAATAATGGAGACAGAGTGCACCCAGTCGAGAAAAAAAATATTGAACCTCAACTTTTTGCAGAATGAAGAATTAATTGATTCTGCACAATGCCCAGCCTGTGAATAGGGCTTGTATTAATAAAAGCATCAAATTTTACAAATTTTCATCTGATGAGAAACAAATTGGTGGCCATTAAACTTTTTTGAAAATTCTCCAATTTTTTTACGTGAACGATTTCTTCAAATTTGGAAAAAAAAAATTTCGAAATTTTTTAAAAATTAAATTTTTTCTGAAATTTCTTGAAAATCAAAATTTCTTTAAATTTCTTGAAATTTTTAAAAAAAATTGGAATTTTAAAAACTTACGAAATTGCTGAAATTTTCGAAAATTTGGAACACGTGAAAAATGTTGTCTCACACACACACACACACACACACACACCATATACACATGTGATTATAAACAGGTAGGGTGCTGCATAGTGGGACAGGAACGTTGACCAGTTTGCACACCTGTCCCATGATACCCCACTCACCCCTATATATTGCCACACCTCGCCTCTCACAAATTCTCCTATTTGAGCTGAAATCGACGAGGCGTTTTTTTCCTCTTCCCGTTTTTTTGTATACAACACCACAGTCAATCTTTAAAGACCGAGGAAATCGAATTTTCACAGCCGTTTGATAGAACAATAGACCCGCAGCCTCGTATCACTCCACATATTCCTTTATTTTCTCTCCGACAATTGTTTTATCACCCCTTTCACTCAATTTTCTTCCATCAACCATCCCTCCATCCACTTCAAAAATTTTCCAAGATTCACTTTTGACAATATTAGAACTCGCAAACATTTTAAAAAATTCAGAAATTATTTGAAAATACAATCAAAATCGTTGAGAACCGTTAATGTGATGGACCGATTCCCACCAGAATGCCCATACAATGAGATCAATCGGCCGGGCGGGAACCTAACCCGCCCCAGGGGGAGGCGGACCATCATGGGCGCCCGCGATCGAAGCAGAGGGGTTTCTGGGAGTTTACCCTGTGTTCAGAAGTACGATGGCCAAATGGCGAAAGTCGGTCCCAGCTAACCGGATGGGTGTCCACTCCTCCCTACCGACGAAATGCTGACGAGCAGCTACCCTGGGAATTACAACAGGGACGGAGGAAACGGAAACTATATCGGACGGGAACCTAACCCAACGCGGGGACTCTTTAGGAAGACTTCGGAAGCTCCGATATCACCTCGCATATTCCTTTATTTTCCCTCCGACAATTGTTTTATCACCCCCTTTCACTCAATTTTCTTTTGCCCATTGCTCACTTGCGCCACAATGATGTGGGCCTGGGAGGCCTCGTAAAATCCAAGGTCCTTCCCTTTTCCTTCATTTTCCTCTCGTCAACGTACATATTTTATGACCCCCTATTTGGCTGGCACCGATTGCGCTATGGCCGGGCACAACCTACTGACGGCCATATCCGAACGTTTTACGGAGCCATTACCGAGTTCCGTTAACGGAACGATTGGCCTCCGGAGATACGAGAGGGAATGCTCAACACTGGGTGGGCGATAGCCCGTCAAGCCTATTGATAACAGCTTTTTTTAATTGGTCAATTTTTTTAGGCAGACCGCGGTTCACATTTTTGGACGAGTTTCCAACTTTTCAAATTTCCAAATTTTTTTTTTGCAGTTTTTGTCCGGCGCAAAATTGAGAGTCCCGGGCTCGAATCCCGACCGGAACCTTCGGGATTTTTTTTCTCTCGAAATTGGATTTCAAGGGATTTTACCAATCTTTTTTCTAGCGCTTCAAGTACGTATTAAACAAATGGAAACGCTGATTACAGCAGTGTACAATATCATTAGAACACCGTAATGTTACGGTGGATAATTACTAATTGCCGTTCTCCCCAGCGAAGCGTTTTAACGTGAAATACCCGTGGCTTTTAATTTCACCAAAAAAATTCCGTTGGCCTCCTGTATATTTCGCCGCGGTTATCCCACTCCCCCACTTTCCACCCACCCTTCAACATCATGTGCACGTTAATGGCAGGCATTGACCGTCGTGGCTTCATTGTTGTCATTTTTGTGTCCGGGATTTTTGGTGAAATCTGGGGGTGAAATGCGTCCAATGCAATCGAAATGGGCGGCGTGACATGGAGCCCAAAATAAAAGGTATGCAAATATGTGAAAAATAAAAGGTGGAAAAAATTGGTTTTTCATGGGGGCAGACAGATAGTTTGTTCATCTTGCAATTGTCAAAATTTTGAACGATTTGCGTTTTAAAAATTTCAGAATTTTTCAATTTTCTGAAATTTTTGAAATTTTCGAAATTTTTGAAATTTTTGAAATTTTTGAAATTTCTGATTTTTTTGAAATTTTTGAAATTTTTGAAATTTTTGAAATTTCTTGAAAAGTTCAGGTCTATATCCCTTTTATTATGATTTTTTCAGCATTGTGAAAATGCTTCAGCATCTTCATCGTGGTCCTTTTTCATGTCCCAGATTTCTGGCCAAATCTGAGGCTAAAATGCACGCCGCGGAATCGAAATGGACAGCGGGACATGGTGCCGCGAAAGCCGAAAATAAAACGTATGTAAATATGTAGAGAAGCGTGGAGCAATTATTTTTTGATGGCCGTTCCAGAAACACTGACACGAGAGGTACGTATCACCGTACTGTGGCTGAATGAATGTAATAATTACGAATTATGCATTCGAGAAAGACATTTCCATTTCCGGAATTGAAAGGACAACGGAGTTTCTTCAAATTCAAAATTGTCAAAAATTTTCACAATTTGGATTTCAAAATTTTTTTACCAAAAATTCGTTCTTTGAAAATTCGTGTCTTTTAAATTGTCGTGGTAAAAATTTCCTGTGATTACACAATCGAACTACTCTCCCCCACTTTTCATAAAAAATGTTAAATACCTAAAACCGATGTCACCAGATTTTTCCTGACGCTTTTTCTTTTTATCCGGTTGAAGCATTTCAGTGATGGCTCCAAGATGCGAGAGATAGCGTCAGCGAATAACTCATAAAAACTCGAGATACAAAAGCTCCTCGAGATGGATGGGGATGCTATGGTCAGTCGTAAAGCGTATCTCGTTTCCACGCCTGCACTTGGGTATTTTCAAGTTGCCAGTGCACGTTCAACGTTCCAACAATAAACTTCCGGTGACGATGGTTTTTCAACCAATGTTCTCGTGTTACCTTGTACGACTGAGTGTACCCATTGACTCGTACTACTTTGAGATACAAAAGCTGTAACTGTGGCAACAGCCCCATGCAAAACTGCATGTTTTTTACAGCTGCATTGTCATTACCTGTTCCCTTTCAACAATTTTGTTAGCAACAATTAACGGAATTGTTTTTCAAGATTGGCACACCTTTCCGGTCTGGAGAATGGCAAGTGGCAATTTTAAGAAAAAAAAAATTCAACGTGGTCGAGTCATCGAACACAGCCCCCACCCATCCATACCCACCCACCCACACCCATCCACCCACCCACACCCACCCACCCGTCCACACTCACCCACCCGTCCACACTCACCCACCCACCCACCCACCTAGCCACATCCACCCACCTAGCCACACCCACCCACCCGTCCACAGACACCCACCCTTCCACACCCTGCCTCCCACCCACCCACCTAGCCACACACACCCACCCACCCGTCCACAGACACCCACCCACCTATCCACACCCACCCGCCCACCCACCCACCTACACTCACCCACACATATTAACACACACCACTCATACACACACACACACACACAATAATGTGAAATATCGACAAAAGTGAAAAGTGAATCGCTTGAATTTAAAAAAAATATTGAAAGTAAATTGCTCAATTTTCATTTAATGACAATAATAATCAATTCCGATTTAATGAGAAAAATAACTTTATTCCCTCCCACTTGTCAGATGGCGACAAAATTTTCCAATTAAACTTACAATTTTTTCCCCAGCCATTAAAACACTCAATTACGATGGGCACCAACAGTTTCTAATTTCCCGACTATTAATTAGCTTCCACGCACGCATTGCGCTTGTATTTTTCCCGTCCCCCCCCCCCCTCCTCCGCCCCCACAACTGTGTTATTAGAGGACGTGGTCTGCTGCTTGTACCCTTTGAATTAAAAAGCTAAGTGCCTCGAGTAGTGATTCTTAGCAACAGTGTAAGGAAATACGTGCACCTTTTCGTAATTGTTTTACTCCCTTCAGGAATTGCTTAGCCAATTGAGCATTGGAAAAATAAATAAAGTTTTTGAAAACTGAAAAATTTTCTTCATCACGATTTTGGAGTAATTCGTTCGTACATTGCTCATTAATCCTCATTAATCCCACCCACACCTCTCCACCCTAAAAGATCTGCCAGAAGTTTCACACAGTAGCCAAAAATTTTGCTGCATCTTTTGTATCCACTAGAGAGATCAATTTTAGAGTTGAGGAATTAATATTCAACTCTCGTTCACCTAGTTATGTGAATTCCTCACGTGTTTATGCAACCCTGCACCGAAACACCTAAGAAACCCGTAGCAAGGGTTGGGTGGGTGGGGGGGGGGGGGAGGTGGGGTTTAAAACAATTACCCAGAGGCGCACGTACTCCCTCACATTGTTGCTAAGAATCAGTACTCGAGGCAATTAGCTCAATTGGAATAGACATGATTTGGAAGACTACTTCAGCAATCTATGAATTTTGAAGATTGAAAAATTAGGGGAGTTCAAAGTGGTTCGGCCACCGACACGCTCATGGATGTATCTGCTCCGTTTGTTAGTTTACCAATAATTTCCAGGGATTTCAAATTTTCCATTTTTTTTCCCATCAACTCCTCCTCCGCTTATCTCTGTCTTTCGTTCGGGGGAATGCGCCCGAAAGCCCCCGCTCACCCCCCGTATGCGGTGGAACATCGGTGTTTCCTGTCTGACCAAATAAATCCACGACCACTGTCCGCCATTCTCGCTCCACCCGCCCCCCACGTCTACACCATTCACCCCGTTCAACCCTTTATCCGTGACTTCGCACCGCTAGCTTGTGACCAACTTCCACTGCATCATTTTTTTTTCCCACATTTTTTTTTTCTTATTTTTTAGGGGAAAGCTTTATCGCCCGCATCGAATCGAATGTGTGAATATAAGAAGCCATTGTTGCATTAGTTTCAAAAAATGAGTTTTATAATTTTTGGTTCTATTAACAAAAATTTTGATTTTTTTAATTTTTTCTATTTTTTTTTTAATTTCAGCACACACGTTCTGTTAGAAATCGAATAGAAAATCTCCATTTTTAGGGTGAAATTCTTCTAGCTCGAGGTCAAAAATGAAAAATGGGGAAAATCGATGTTAAAAAAATTATTTTTGGGAATTAATACGTGGAAAAATATTTTAAAATTTGGAAAAAAAAATTTTCCAGCACTCATTAATAGAACATATTTGATAGGTATGTTTTCTCCTCTTTTATCAAGCGAAACATTCAGCTTTTTAAAATCAAGTGAACTCCCGCCAATTGGAAACCGATATTTTCAATACTTTTTATCGGCCAATTGCTATCCACAGTCACCAACAGACCACAGCATTTAAATGGTCCATGTCAAGCCGATTAATATGCATGTGCAAGTCGTTCTTTGCTCAACTATCAGCCGTTTCTGGCAGTTCCGAGGGGCGGCGGCCGGGCGGGAGAACGGTGGATGGGGTATGTCGCATTCATTTCAGATTGTGTTTTCCGATATATAAAAAAGAATATCTCAAATACCACAGGGACCATTTGTGTTACGCAAGTGTAACTGCAAAAAAAATGTTGGTGTTGCTTTTCATGAAAAAAAAAATTTCTTCTGAAGGAGTGGTAGAGACAAACATTGAGAAATATTTTTTGTTGAGTGCGGATTTATCAAATTTATCAATTGTCCAAGTTTTTCAAAATTTTCAAAATTTCCAAAATTTTTATAATTTGCTAATTTTTCTAAATTTTCAAATTTCAGGGATTTTTGAAATTCTTCCCGTTTTTCAAATTTTTCCAGGTTTTTCCAAATTTTTCCAAATTTTTCCAAATTTTTCCAAATTTTGAAATTTTCTCAAACTTGCAATTCTTAATATTTCGCAAAATTTCCAATTTCTTCCATGTCTTCTAGTTCCCTGGACTTTTCACTTTCCAAAATTTCCAGAATGTCCAGCATTGTCGTTGAGCAAACGCTTGATACAGCGGATGAGTGGATTGAGCAGTGGCATGTACCGCAGGGACGTCAGGCTGTACAGCGGTAACTGCAGTCCCCGCTGTCCGCTCCAATTAACTTTTCACCGCTAATTTATGCGCAAGCTTCAGATGTACTCGGCGAATACATCTGCAACAGTCAAATGTTGGGAAAAAAAAAGAGGAGGGTGGTGGGGCGGGGAGGGAATGGACAGCGACGGCCTTTGAAATACTTTACCCCGGCCGCTTCGGAGTGCAATTTTAATTCCACCAACACGGAGACAGCCACTTATATATTCCTTTCACAGCGCCAATTTTTTTTTCCAATTTTCAGGAGACCGGAAATGTATACTGCTTCCATGGTCCGACCATCAATAACGAACCATAAGTGTGAATTTATTCCGTTTTTTTAACTGTTCTCTTTAGAGAAACTCAAAGACGAGGGCACCGTATCTCCCACACAGACACTAACACACACGAACACACAGCCTTATATGGCTAATTGCACATCGTTTCTCATTCCCAAGGTCATCACAATAACAATTAATGATTTAATTCTATTCCAACAACGTCTCGCTTGTTTTTTCGGCGCATACATAGAGTACACAAGATTAGCGAAATGGAGTCCTCAAAAAAGCGCTCTCTTGAATTTTGTTAAAACCCCACTTTTTCCCTTCTGTTTTTTATTCCGCTCTGCTCTATTGCGTTTATTTTTGGGGTTTGCTCTTTTCTCGGCTCCACTCGGTTATTTGTTTCTCCCCCCCCCCCCCCCAACCTCTTTTTTTACGTCTCTTTTGTTTTGTCTCAACACGCGTACCTCGCGTTCGCCGCGTTCATCTTTCTCGCGGGATGGGTATCGCAGGCACGTACTTGTGGGGATCCACTGGGGCTACGTGAGAGCTATCCCATTTTTTTCACCCTACGTTTGGCTCCTTGCAATGAGGTGAATGCCGGTGACTCTCGCCAATTGGAAAACGATATTTTCAATGTTTTTAGGTAGCCAGTGAATATCGAAAATTCAGGAGGAAACATTTTCCTCATTTAGGGTATGAAAATTTTTTTTGGAAAATTTGGAAAATTTGGAAAATTTGGAAAATTTGGAAAATTTGGAAAATTCGGAAAATTTGGAAAATTTGGAAAATTTGGAAAATTTGGAAAATTTGGAACATTTGGAAAATTTGGAAAATTTGGAAAATTTGGAAAATTTGGAAAATTTGGAAAATTTGGAAAATTTGGAAAATTTGGAAAATTTGGAAAATTTGGAAAATTTGGAAAATTTGGAAAATTTGGAAAATTTGAAAAATTTGGAAAATTTGGAAAATTTGGAAAATTTGGAAAATTCGGAAAAATCCCGCTCCAAAAATCTGAAATTCTCAGATTGGAAAAATTTCCCCCAAAAAGTTTTTCAAATTTCGAAATTCGGGGTCAACAGCCCGCCAAAATTCCCGCCCAAAATCTTAAAATCTTAATAATGGTCCATCGCTAATTTGTCCCTCGCGCCGAATAACAGTTTCATCGATCATATCCGAAAACCGCAGTGTATGCCTCCCGCCATCAATTTACATTCATCCCCCGCGGACTATCACCGCGGGATGAGTTTTCGCGCCCCTCCCCCCCGCCCAAAAGCCCATCAAAGCTCTAGTGGCAAAAGGTGTGATGTAAATCCCGTCTGCATTCAATGATAATCACAAATTTGCCATTGGAATCATCGTATTTGGTCAGCTACAATTCCGAGCTTGAATCTGTTACGTTAGTTACACGGTGTGCTAATTCAACATCAGCTAGTGGTACGTCAGGCCAAGAATAACGAGTTGGGGTAACAAACGTCGTTAAACAAACGTTTGATACAGCGGATGGGTGGATTGAACAGTGGGTTTGTACCAGAGCAACGTCGGCTGTACATCGGCAAATCCCGGGCCTAGTGTCCGCTCCAATTAACTTTTCACCGTTGATTTATGCAGAGTCTGTATTGCATCTACGCGTTACATAAGTGGAGCTTGGGTTTTTAAATTGGGTATCGGCCGACTGGTAAAGAGGCTCTCGATGCCGGAAATAGAAAATTTGTCTGCATCTGTGTGTGTGTACGTTGCAAGGTTCGGTACCAGCATTGATGGACCAGATCCCGGCTTGGGGGAACCCGCCGCAAAAAACGGAAATTTGTTATATTCATCCGGAAATTTTCACTTTTTTCGACGTATTATCATCCTGACAAATCCACAGGTTAATATTATATAGAGAGGTTAGATATGTATATATGGGCTTTGGACCCATAGGAAGGGGTCGCGTGTCCGCTGATGGACCCTACTCTCCTCATTAGCGCTATCATGTTCCCTAATTACGGTGTAAAAGACACGAAAAACCTCCGTTGATAGCCCGCGCCTGTAGCTCCACCCCCCCCCCCTCCCCACCACCCGCGAGGTGGGTTCGCGGCCGGCTTGCGGTGTCACCTCGCGCCGAGAGCACACGCGGAGGGTTCCGTCCATCGATTCGAACCTGGCGTCATAAATATTGTTTAACGCAATATAAATATAAGAATAAAAAAAAAATAAATAAAACAAAAATTTAAAAAAAAAATACAAAAAATTGAAAAAATAAAATAAAAATAAAAACAAAATATATAGATGTATCAATATTTGTTGTTAATAACCAAAGTGGGGAGTGACCTATATATATATACTTTGCTCCCCTCGGGAAAATTATTAAAATCAAATGAGTGTAATTTGGAAATGTTCTGACATTCAAACATTTCTCTTCTTAAGTAACCAATCAACTATCGAATATTTCCTTCTCCAGTAAAATTATGTTTGAAGCAGAATAATGTCAGATTGTCCGGAAATTCTGATATGTCATTGCATTTCTACAATTTAATATGATTGAAGAACAATTTTCCATATCTCAGTACTTAATTTAAAACGCTATGCAAGTTATTTTTCCACGGCTCTATGTCACTTTTCATTGATTTTGGGATGATGAGAATATGAGGATTATTTTTAGAGCTCAGAATATCCGGTTGGGGTGACTCAAATTGTGATTGACGCGAAATCGGATTGACAGAGGACGAGATGTGAGTTGATACTTTTCCAGAATAAATTCACCGGAAATGAATCGTCTTAACCTGAAAATAGGAAATTTCAAAGTCTCTCCGCTCTTCATGTCCTTCTTTTTTTTTATGGGGCATATTTGACAATTAAAATTTCAATGTCTCTGACGTTTTTCACCATTCCAAAGTCCTGATTTTGTTCGCCGGGGTCTCCAAATTTTTGGAGCACTTCCGGGGCCCGTCCGGAAGTGGTCCTAATAGGTCACACTTACTCAAGCCGTTCATTTGAATTTTCCACCTAAAATTTCTTCACCATCTGTTCAACTGCTGTGTAAGGATTCCGCCGTCGTCGACGAAAAAAAAAATTCGTCACGTTTCCGGAGAGACGACGAGCAAGTGGATCATATCCAGTTAGTTTTTACGACTGCTCTTAAAGCCGCGGAAGGATGGAGATAGGGTGGGTAATTATCTCGCGGCGGAAGCCAGCCGTGAAAGCTAGACGTGACGACACTGTTGGACGAAAATCGTCAAACTGACGTACTCTTTACTTGACAAGAAACGCGGATGAAGATACGAGCCGCTACTGAACTGGTACTTGGCAATGTTTTTCCAGTTTATGAAGTTCCTGAAGCTCCTGCAAATTTACAGGTTCACAAAATTTTCGAAATTTTTTTTGGTCATTTCAAAATTGCGGAAATACCAAAATTCCCCATTTTCGAAAATTGATATAGATTATACTTAATACCTGAAATTGATATAACAAATGTTGATAAACAGCCTGCAAAAACATCGCATTTATATAACGAAGATAACCCCATAAAATCGCTGAAAGCCAGATATCGATTTTGTTTTTTTTTTTGCACCGAATATTGTTGAATCTGCAGGAGCGGCGAGATACGCCCCCCATCGAATGCACTCAGTTCAAATAAAATATCCAGTATTTGAAAACCCTGGATATACAACAATCGAATCCTCGTTTCACTCGGTGTGACTTTGACTTTAATACACACACTGACAGATGTCCCCGCTTATCCCACCCTTTCCTCGGTATTGAACATTGCCCGCCCACTTCTGTTGTACATCCCCAGAACTGCGAGAGTAACGCCTTTTCACCAAGAGGTCAAATTTTAGGAGTTGGGAGGTGGACGTTTTTCTCCCGAATTTATGGAGTCTGAGGAATAAAAAAATTCGCAGATATCAATGGCCGAAAATGACAGTTTGAAAAAGTCGGAAAGGCTCTGCGCGCTCTCACGCATTCACCACCACTTGCTCGAACCTAATAGTATGAAAGGTTGTAAAGACAATACCGAGATCTCGAACATAAACTTGCGGATGCGGCAATGGTGTTACGGAGGCTGTGGCTCAATGGTGCCACTGGTTAGCGTGGTGAATCTTGCGAATTGGTGGTGTTATCTGTCACGACCAGAGACTAATGTGGATTCGCATCCAAGCTGCGCAAATATCAGGAAACCGAGGGTTGAATTTATATGTGATGTAAGGCTACATGATGACCGCGGATGTCATATCTTTCCTATATATGTCAGTTCTGCGTTTGGGATTTCGTTCTTCGTTTCAAAATTTTTCCTTGACGTTGATAATTATTTTTGAATTTGTTTCAAAACAGAATTGACAGTGATCCGCCTCACTCTCTAATTCCGGGCAAAATGCCTAAAAATCCCTCCCCCTTGCCCCCCCCCCCGGCCCGCCAATCTCCATCCGCCAATATCGCCAACTTTAGTTATGCAGTGGTGAAAGACGCTGAGTTTTCCCGAGTTTCTTAACTTTCTCACTCCATCGCAGTACCTTTACCATCCATAAACCCAACTCTGCATAAGAACTTAATATCACTTTCTCAGTCTATATGTACTCAACACATATTTCCCACTTCTGCCCACCCCCCTCCCACCGCCCCCTCCCTCCGCCCACATACCTCGAAGTTTTGCATAAAAGTAAGTGTGAAGAATCGCCGAGTCTCTCCAGATTGGATGTCGCAGCTGCACACTGAGACGGTTGTTTTGGTGTAACCTCGCGGCGAGGTCGTCGCGAGGTCGCGGCGAGGTCGCGGCGAGGTAAAGGCGATATTTGAACGCCTGATATCGTAGGGGCTTTTAGGGCTGTGTGCGTGTGTTGTAAAAATTTTTTCACCTCCTCAAATATTGAAATTAAAATTTTTTTGTCGCGATTTTTTTAACTTGTTCCTCTTTCCAAAAATCGTAAGATTCTTCAAATGATTGTGTTTGGATTTCCATGACCAACCAGTTGGACTGAGCATACTGAGTAATCACAACTAATCCCCGCAAATGTGCTTATAACTTTCATCACCGAATTACGTATCTCTCACTTGACCTGAATAACTTGCCGGCGGCCGCGATAACCCCTCAAATCCCACGCAATATGTTCTACTCTGTTCTGTTATGTTAGCGAATAGACGTAGTAAGTAGTTACACCCGATCGCTGAGTCTGCAAAATATTTCATAGCCCCGTTCACCTCCGTTCAGCCGTATCGCTTTCTCACCCCTCCTCCCTACCACCCCCACCCCCAGCCTCTTTTTTCCGTTATTAACTGCCCCATCGTATCACCTCTTTTCCAATAAATTTTTTATCGAATCTACCTCGACTGCTAACATCATTACCCCAGTGTATATGAGCTGATTTACACTCCCTGAAAACTTGAGGATGATTACCGACTCGAAAGGGCCCGAGTTGAAAATTCAATTACCTCGGGCATTGTGCTCCATCAAAAGAGATAGAGATAGCGAGACCGGGGAAGCCGCAAAGAGAGGGAGAGGGAGAAGCAGATTTTTTTTTCCATTTCGATATCCTCAAATTTTTTAATTTTGATATTTAATTTTTTTTTTTTTTTTAATTTCAGAGAAGGTTTGAATTTTGGGAATTTTTAAATAATTTTAGAAACAATTTTATCAATCGGAGGATATAAAATTCTGAATGTCGGTGGTGATCCAGCTTCATATAAGAAGCTTATTACTTTCCTCTCATTTTCTTAGAATTAACTGAAGAATAATCCACGATCCGTAGAAAGTTTATGAACCCCACTTTATTAATGATTCTGATGAACGAAAACTTTTTATGTTCAATATCAACTCGTTATAACTCTCTACTCATATATAATACTAGTTTTGAAAGTGAATGTCAGAAAAAAATGTGTCTTGAAATTTGTAGGGGCAGCAAGGATCTCGCGAGGCTGGACCAAAAATTCCACAAATTTCAAAAATTTCAGAAATTTCAAAAATTTCAAAAATTTCAAAAATTTCAAAAATTTCAAAAATTACAAAAATTTCAAAAATTTCAAAAATTTCAGAAATTTCAAAAATTTCAAAAATTTCAAAAATTTCAAAAATTTCAAAAATCTCAAAAATTTCAAAAATTTCAAAAATTTCAAAAAAAAAAAAATAAAACTTCGAAAATTCCCAAAAATCCTCAATGTAATGTTCAGTTAGGTCCCCATCTGGTCAATCATAAAATACTCGCCCAGACACTGAACATCGCTTTAACATCGGAAAAACCACGTCTTAAAGTTCTTGTTTCACTGGTAGGATGGAATTTACAGGTTGAAAAATAGGGAGTGAGGGCAAGAAAACTGGGCCAAAGGAGGGCGTAAAAAGAGACAAACGACCTTGTCTGGATGATAAAATTGGCCGAGACTTTCTTCACGACACACCGACTTCTTTTGTCGGTCCAGTCGCCTGTGCTAGGATAACAGCAAAAAATCATGGTTGAGATATCGGGACAGGCCAGGATTAATGCTCCAACGCCGAGCGTCGAATACAACTCTTAACTCATCGCTTAGAAAGTTTGAAGAAATTTGTTTTGGGGAAAAGAGTCGCATGACGGACTTTTCTTTTCAATTTCTCAAACGTAGACAATGTATGAAACTTCACAAAATTTCGAAGAATTCCAAAATTTTTGAAGATTTTGACACATTTGACAATTTTGACAATTTTGACATTTTTGACAATTTTGACAATTTTAACAATTGTGACAATTTTGACAATTTTGACAAGTTTAACAATTTTGACCATTTTCACAAATTTGACAATTTTGACAATTTTGACAAATTTTGACAATTTTGAAAATTTTGAAAATTTTGAAAATTTTGAAAATTTTGAAAATTTTGAAAATTTTGAAAATTTTGAAAATTTCGAAAATTTCGAAAAAAAACGAATGGAGTTCAAATTTTTGACCGTTAGTGTAGCTACAAACACGCTAACGTTTCCTAACTTATTTGCCAATGTATATCAATGGCGCCCGCTACACCATTCGGAAAAGCCCAAGCGTTGTCCACAGCTTCCCTCTCATCTCCCAATTCAAAGTGAATGGTACATGCAGTTGTGTCACGAGCCACTGCAGGACTCGTATGACGTGTTTGCACCAAACAACATCTCTTCTTCGTCCGGAGGAGCGATTTAACTTGCTAATGCCTACGTATTCGTTGTATATTCATTGACGCCACTGTACAAAACATTGCCAGTGGGAGATAGAGACTATCTGCATGTGAATTCGTCCGTATATACGGTGGGCCAAAATGCCCGGAGCTGCTCATCGTTCAACAATAGTCATTTATTCCGCAGTTTAGGATGTAAATGATTTTTTACTCAACTCCTCGAGGGTGGGAGCTGTTGGAATGGCCCGAAAGACACAAGTCGATACATTTTTTGAGCGTACCAATTTTTTTTCATTTCATTCCTCTCATTTATCTACTACATCGCGCTTTAAGCCATGGTATTTTTCACAACAGGGTAAACCTCCAGAAACTCCTATGCGGGCACCTATGATGGACGAAACGCCTCTCGTTTCTGTGTGGGTGGGTGTGGGTGTGGGTGGGTGGGTGTGGGGGGGTGTGGGTGGGTGTGGGTGGGTGTGGGTGGGCGGGTGCAGGTGGGTGCGGGTGGGTGTGGGTGGATGCGGGTGGGTGCGGGTGGGTGTGGGTGGGAGCGGGTGGATGTGGGTGTCTGTGTGTGTGTATGTATCAAACAGATTTTTTTTATCAAGCGTTTGACAAGCAGCATCACCATCGGCGATTCTTCAATTTATCCAGCAAACGAAGCGGTTCAGAGAAAAATAATAATAACCTTATTTGTCGACAATCACATTGGCTACAAAAAATCACTTTTAATAAATTCACGTAAACCCACTTGATAACGAGATAACCAACTTTTTTCCCCAGTTCCCACCCCGGTGCTATCTACGAGATAGACCGGAAAATACACACACACACCTACAAACAGCTGCAAGTTACTTGTTCGACTCATCGAGAGTCACACCTATGTCAGGTTTGCTCAATGCTGAATTAGTCATGATTTTTAAACGCCCGAGAAAACTATTTTTTCTGCACCCCACGAAGTTTTCCTCCGCTCTCAAACGAATTACACGTCATTTTCTCCCGCTTCACATCATATTAACGGCTCCATTTTCTCGGCTCTCCACTTCTCACTTCATTTTCCGAGAGGCAGTGGCAACTGGATCATAGAAACTCCTCATAATATGATGCAGAATATCCCCCTCCGCCATCCCCCCCACCCCCCGCCCACCCACTTCACTCTCCTCACGCTCATTCAACATACTAATCCACTGAATTTTTACACTTTTCCGCGGAGCTAATGAACATTTTTGTTAGTCGCAACGCAATGAGAAGAATTATGCAAATGACGCGAATTTTGCCCGGGAAAATATTTTTCCTAACGAATGAAAATTCTGTTTACTCGGATCAAAGTTACATTTTTGTCCAGGTGATTTAATTCCGAAATTACAAATAAAGTTGTCAAAAAAATTTCGCCCAACGTTTGAAATTTGGAACAATAAATTGTGCAAATTGTGAAGCTCACTCCAAAGCTTACGCCAATCACTCTGAATCTTCGTCAGTTACTTCATTTCAAAACCTGAGATTCGTGGTTAATGATTAAGTGAAGTGCGATTTACCATGTATCGATCATGTCAGATTACAAGCTAATCCAGCTCATGTCATTCCCTCTTTACGAATGATTAACGACGGAGTTAATTATTCTGTTGTCGCGATCGGTCCGCGGAGACGACACATCACGCGAGCTACTTGATTTACATATTATCTACTATTCTTTCATTTCCGATGTGACGATGTCATGTGATTGTGTATGTGATTACGTGTATGTATGTGTGTTTTTTTTTTACTCTTTGTCTATTCTTAGTGTACGCACTCAATGCGACAGGAGTCGACTTTCGCCGTACAAGCTATCATAGTCGTGTGTGTGTGGGTGGGTGTGGATGAGTGTGGGTTGGTGTGGGTGGATGGTGGTGGGCGTGGGTGGATGGGGGTGGGTGTGGGTGGGTGTGGGTAGATGTGGGTGGGTGTGGGTAGATGTGGGTGGATATAGGTGGCTGTGGGTAGATGTAGTTGGGTGTGGGTAGATGTGGATGGGTGTGGATTGCTATGAATGAGTGTGGGTGGGTGCGGGTGGATGTGGATGGGTGTGGGTAGGTGTGGGTGGGTGTGGGTGGGTGTGGGTGGGTGTGGGTGGGTGTGGGTGGGTGTGGGTGGGTGTGGATGAGTGCGAGGGGTTGTGGGTGTGGGCATTGTAGCCCTCATACCAACCTGACTTTAACATTACAATGTATATTTTTATATTTTTTTTTCGTTCCGTAAATACAATCATGAGAACCAAAAACCACGGAAGCACGACATAATTAATTCAACCCCTGAAATCCTAATGGAGTCCACCATGATTTCATTAATGATAATCCGCAGTTTTCACGGGGTTGCTAGAAAAATCATGAACCGGTCCGGGCTTATAACGCCGCATGACACCCCACCAAAACACGGATTTCTCGGGGGCGAAACGGCCAACTGCGGTTAATCACACGTGCAATTTGCGATAAAATTTGTGAATTTCAATGCATCAAGTCAGTATATTCAATCGTGTCGTTGAAATGGACTATGGTCGTTCAGCCGAGTGGGATCGGTCAATCATATAACAACTCTGTATATTTGTATGTATGTGTGTGTGTGTGTGTGTGTGTGTTTGCTCTTAGCGATTAGGCGAGCTTGTAACTTCCAGTATACTAACGTGGTCTGCAAAAAAACCGATGAGGTGGAATCCAGGACAAATTTCTGATTCGCAAATTTCTCTTGCGCAATGAGTGACTCTGCCTAAGTCTGTTTATTCATTAACAATAAATGCCCCATTGCCCTCGCAATTGCTTCTATGACATATTCGAATGCACATTTTCCCTTTTTTCATTAATAAATTGAGCCATTTATCAAAGTGGTTAGGACCTGCTAGCATGAGTTTTTCTCGTAAACATTACCATTTTTCATTGTTTATTTTCGCCCGGTTTATGATCTCGTGACGGCGACAATTTTGCACCATCAGCATTTTGCCGGAGTTGGAGCAATGCGTGAGCTGTCGCCGTTGAGATTTTCCCGGGAACAAGTTTGTCGCGTTAAAAAAATGGGCCGATAATGCTGGACTGATGGCTTTTCAGGAATTTCAATTTCTTTGGTGTTTGATGAAAGCGGTGTGTGTAAATAGAACTCCCATACTAAAGTATCAAAAATTTCAAAAAAAAAAAAAAAATAATAATTTTTTTTTTTTAATTTGAAAAAAATTAAATTTTATTTCTCAAAAAAAGTGTAGTAAAAAAATCGAACAATTAAAAAAAAAACGGATCTGTCTTGAATAGCGCAAAATCGCACCCTCCCCATTCCCCCCCCCCTCCCCCGCCGCTCAGGTACTGGGCAGACCTACATATAACCAAGCGGCGTGAACATTTGTGCAAAAAAAAAATCGTCACCCCCTATCCGCTTTTCCAGCATAATGGAATGACTGAGTTTATCGAGCGTGAGGTGGGTAAATTCAGTCTAGGATTTCGCGTCAGCTCTCCTGTCGGCTTTCTCGGTGGGCCATTATGAGAAAGAGAAAGAGAGAGTCAAATTTTTATGGGACTTCTTGAAGAAGTCAGGATTGTTTCAACACGAGGAAAATTGCCGAGTAATAATAGTAACGATATAATAATAGAGCGGGGGTGGCTTGATGGTTAATAATGGCGTTAGGATCATCTTGTTATGGGCCTGGCTAAGTTGATCCCTCGAGATGGCGGGAAATTTGTATAATTCAGGTGTTTAGAATCGGATAATCGCGGGATATAATTTTCCCGGGATTTCAGCCTTACCAAGCCTTACAGAATGGCCACTATATAGTTAAATTGATAATGACATACTCCTTTCACCCTTCAACGCATATTTTTGCTGAGGAAAAAATTCTGTTGCTCATAGTCGCTCACATATGCTCCTAAGTGCTCCAATCGATCTAAACGTTGAATTTTTCAACCAAAACCTGTTCTGTTCTCCGCAAAATATCTCAAGAACCAATGCAGATAGGAAAAAAAGGTTTAAACAAAGTTTGTTCCTTACATCGAAAGGCACATTTTATGTTGAATACTTTTTTTTGCCCGGCTTATATTTTGAGAGCCAGCGAGGGTAACGGCCGGCGCTCAGGTTGGCTTACAAGACACCTACCTGAGCTCTGCAGCTTCTTTTGAGGAAGCAGGTGGAGGTATGCACAATTCAGTCAAGCTGAATGAGGTGAAGGGGGGGGGGGGTTCTGTCCCGCCAGTGGCCCCCCTCTCCGAAATCCCATCTCTAGTTTTTCAGGAAGTATTTCAGCTAGCCATATGCATCATAAAACTGGAATGAAATTTGATTCCTCATGAAGCAGAGAATATTTTATATCCAGAACCCTTTCCTCTGCCTACATTATTTAATGAGCACCTGCAATGGACCTGTAGTTAAATTTGGAGCAGCCTTGGCTTAACAGACGCGGCCTGCACTGGTGAGCATTAATTTATTCATTAAGTTTGCAGTCAATAATATAACGAATCTGCAGCAGACCAACTCACCCTTAGTCAGAGAACAGCCACTCACAATTCCTATATTGAGCGGGGAAATCAATTTCATCCTCAACTCATTGCGCTCACAATTGCTCCCTGTTACTCAAAGGCGCTCACAATCGCTCAAAAGTCATAATAATCATCCGACGACCTCGGAAAAAATTCCTCCATCACAATTTGCGAAGCTCCCATCCATTCCACCATATAAATTCTCAGACAAACAGTCCTAGAGTCCATGGAATAAAGCCATAATACTGACTCCTGGGATCCCCTCACGACAGTTATGCTCTCTCTTACTTTCCAGATGCGCAAGACTGAGTGAGAGGAAAAATCCAGGGGATATGCAAGTCCCTGGATACCTCCTGCATTTCGGCTGCACTGAGAAGTAATGGTGAGAGCGTGGTGCGAAGTGACAATGGGAGGGAAGGGCTGATAGCGCTAGTAGTGATACGATTTTAGAGATTGTGAGCGGGGGGCGCGCTGAAGACACAGAGGATGACAGGGGGAATACCGAATAGCACGTGTGCCCACCCCCTCCACCACCCCAACCCTTCATCCCACTTTACCTACTTGGGTGTCGAGAGGGTGAAATGGAGGAGGCGGTACTTGGGGTGGGGGGAGGGGGGTGAAGGAGAGGGGGAGTCTGCAATGCACCCCCATTGCACCCGATTCTCGGGTAGTTGTGATATACTTTGGTCGGACATGCAATTAGCAGCGCTAGCGTGACTATGGTTGGAAAAGGGCGGGCGGGGGGTGGATGGGGTGGAGAAGTGGTCGGTGTGCCAGATCCTAATATTGTAGTCTAGGCCGTTTCCACTTTTCTGGTTTAATGTGAGGAGCGAGAAAATTTAGGAAATTCGGAAAATGTTGGGGGGGGGGGGAGGCGCTCGGTCTCTTGGAGAATGTCCTGTGCAAGGAAATTAATATTTTTAGAAGGGGTTAGTTGAATGGATCGTCAGGAGGGTTTTCATTTCTGGAGTAAATGAGGGGGGAGTGGAGGTATCATGTGAAATTATATTTTCAAAGTTTGATGGGGGTAAGATGGAATTTCAAAAGTTTCAAAAATTTCAAAAATTTCAAAAAATTCAAAAATTTCAAAAATTTCAAAAATTTCAAAAATTTCAAAAATTTCAAAAATTTCAAAAATTTCAAAAATTTCAAAAATTTCAAAAATTTCAAAAATTTCAAAAATTTTAAAAATTGCAAAAATTTTGAAAAATTTGAAAAATTTCAAAAATTTTAAAAATTTCAAAATTTTGAACATTTTGTAAATTTTCCAAAATTTAAGACTTTGAAGGGTTCGAAATAATTCCGAAGTATTAAAAAATGCAATGTGCATTACATGAATATTCGACACAAACATGTTCTTTACAAAATTCAACAACAAATTAAAGCGCAATTGACTATGCCAAAATGTGAATTTTCATAGAGATATTCATTACTTGAACCCAAAAATCAGAGCCTGTGGCCGGACTAGTGACATTGTACGGCCATTCATAAATTATCGGATAATAGCTGCTCCACCCACAGCGCGAAAACAAATGGTTTAAATATAAATAGCTTGAAATATAGCATTCACTATAAATGATGAGCATTAATTCCACTAGAACTAAATATTTGGCTAACAAATTACGGGATTTTAATCTGGATTTTACAGCGCAATTATGAACAATGAAGGGGACTATTAGGGGGATGGAACAATATATGGTCAACACGAGTTATGATGATGGTTATTTCAATTATTTCTTATTATTTATTTTAGTGAAAAATTTTTTTATTCTTGATTTATATGCTTTGAATGGGAATGAAAAAAAAACCCCTTGACGGGCCCTCCCCCTCCCCCCCCCGGGTGTGTGTGTCTGTGGATTTTATAACGCGAAGGACAAAAACTCGCATTTTCCAATTTTCTCCTCCAGAATAACCGACGCAAATACTGCACTTGATCATTTTTTAATTAACACACGACATCCCCGCAATTACCCCGAATAAACTCGTAATTTCCATTTCGTGGCACTTGTAAGTTGACGATTTAATTCATGGATAACGATAAGGTGGCAATCAAACCCTCTGCATGGCGGTTCCCTCGCCACCCCTTGGCCGCAAAGAGCCCCAGAAAAAAGGGAGTTAAGTGGCACTCGTGTAAAGTTTAACTCGTCGTTTGAATTAAAGACTACAAAGTAAGTCCCACACGCGCAAACTCGAGTTTCACTTCCAGCTGCGCCCTTTTATCGCGAATCTCCCCGATTTACACGCGATTTTCTCATGTTCAGGCCAAAAAAGAAAATGAGGGGATTGAGATCTATGCCATTTCTCTGCATTTCATCGTTTTCTGTACATTTCTTGTTAAATTGAGAAATCTTTTTTGATTTTTTTCCAATTTTTGAAAATTTGAAAATTCCTGATTTTTTTTTTAGTTTCAATATCTCAAAATTTTGGAATTGTAAAAATTGTCTCAATTATTCTTAAACTTCCCAACTGGTACCATTGAAAAAAAAACACAGACACACAACAACAACAACAACAACAACAACGCTCTTACTCACCGAGGTGTAAAAAAACCCAGCAATTGAATTTCCCCCCTGCGCTATTCCGACAAATCCAACCATGCACTTTTTACAATTTTTTCAATACCATAAATTCCACTTAACAATGTCAAGGGGATTACATAACAGGTTGAAGGTCTCCCTTTCATTGTTGTGACGTCATGCGGGTGCTCACAGGTGATACATCATAGTTGAAGCACGCTATATTTCCCATTTCGTGAGCTACACAGAGCCCGAGTAATTGCTTACAGCCTCCCCCCACCCTCTTTTGCATGCAGCTAACGCGTGTTTACGCAGTACTCTAACTCTTGCATCAGAAGAGGGTAAATATGAGAAGTTTACGTACGACATTATTAAGAATAAATTCAGATTGTTTACCGGCATGGTTTATGTCGCTCCTTTAATCCTGTTTAAATAAAAAAGATTATCAAAATAGCGTTAGAGCTAAAGGTGGAAATGATGAGCGCCAATTTCACCTCGCGAAATCACTTAGTCTCATGAATATGTAATGTCATGTCGGGCATATATCCTTCCGGAGTCAGAGTCATTATTCTTAATAACCGCGATTACAATCTTGATAGCCATAGCAGTTCATACGACCGCGAAAAATCAATGGTTTAGAATTTATTCTCGGGGTTATTAAGCAATCCGCTCAGGATCGCTCACAATCGCTCAAAGACCTGTTTCACCTTTTACAACAGCGAACTTTTGTGATTTTTTCATTGATTCTCGTATTTGTATATGGCCCGCGGTCTACTTTCCACAAAAAAAAATTTTTTGACGGCCCAATAATTAATTATGAATTTTTTGACAAGTCCAAATTTGGAAGGCGCTGAAAGCGCGGCGCTATCCGGCAGAGTGCTACCACTGTGTTTGTATATATATGCTGATCATCAGGACAAGCACTGTTTAATGACGTCACGAGGCAGTTCAAAGCAGATCGACTTCAATCAAATAAAAAAAAAAAAATACGAAAAATCTCCGTAACTCAATTTGCCCAAACAATGACAAGCATTTGCCTCAACAATTCGCCTTGAATACTCGAGCACACAACCTAAACTGACGTGACATTTACGCCAGTCTCGAGTCGACACGTGACGCAGAATAAAGCAGCATCACACTCTGAATTAAGCCCAGAATCCACTGCATTAAATTCTCCGGGATTAAGACTTCAGTTTTTTAGAGCATTGGGTGCGTCAGTGGAAAGACTCTGAGTTCAGTAGATAAGTAGGCGAAAGAGCTCTATGGTGTCTGCCCCCCCCCTCCCCTTCTTCCCTCCGTGGGAATGCATTTTGCTATTTAAAGCCTCCGTAACACTCCCTGATGTCACAGCTCAAGAGCGATTTCAGTTATCAGCATCCAAGATGGTCCAAAAATTATCCAATCACTCAAAGACACTCATAACCAATCAAAGCCACTCACAATCGCTCAAAATAGCTCAAAACCACCGAAAATCAGTTGAGTCAATGATAGATTAATCCCAGGATCCCTAGTCTTAAGTTTCGGATTAAGACTTCGGTTTTTCAGTGTATGGGACGAGTGGAAAGACTCCAAACCTGGTGGATAAGTAGCCAAAAGAACTCTATGCAGTCCAACCCCACCACCCCTCCACCCGCCACCTTCATTAATTGTTTTTTTCTTCCATTTTAACCGTTAGCCAGTAGATTTACGCCTTGGCCCTTATTTATTCACGCTTTAATTACCCCTGCGGCCTCGCTGGCCACGTGGGTCTACTGCGAAACGAGAAACTTCAGGAACACCAGTGATTAATAGTGCCTACGGTTAACGCTGCTGCACTGTCCAGAATGAGTCTGAGACAGAATGAAATTACACATAAAAAGGTGGAATAGAAAAGAACGGAAAAAAAATAACAATAAATGATAATAAATATACGGGGAAATGAAGTAAATGGCTTGTCTCAATAAATCTTACTAAATCAAGAGGGAAATGTTGGGAGATAGGTCGGCAATTTAAGTTGTATGTTATCGTTGTGAAGAGAAAACATCGTGGCTACTTTTTGTTGGGTGAGAGGGTCGGCGATGAAGGTACAAATTAGAAATTCAGTCAGAGGTTTGCCTCGTGTCCCATTATGGCCCCTGGTCCACTATTCCCCCTGACCCATTATGCCCCCTGACCCATTATGCCTCCTGACCCATTATGCCCCCCTGACCCATTATGCCCCCTGACCCATTCTGACCCATTCTGCCCCTGACCCATTATGCCCCCTGGTCCATTAAGCCCTGGAGTCTCCTAATGGATATCCTAACTTGTAGTTGGGAGAACATTGATTGAACGTCTCCTTTCTCCATATATACCAACCAGATAAGCTTGTCACATTCAGCTAGAGGAGTGTCACACGATTTAAAAAATTGACAGGTAAGAGCGATATTCGATATTGGTCTTGATCCCTGGAGTAAGAGCATATTCATAGAATTGATCGAAAATAGGCACAATCACCAAATATTAACACAGTCATATCGATAATCTAAATTTCGCAGTGGACCCAGTTCTACCCACACATGGGCTTGTTGACTGTACAAGTATACTCCATAGCGACCTATTCTAATGCAACGCGACATTCGTATTTCATTATACACGAGTTGCTCCGTACAGACGGCTATTTTCTCATCGCTGTGAGCCCGATTCAAACATTCCAGTTCCATCTCCGTCATTGGTGCTTCGATGCAATTTCTACCTCGAATGGCTCGCACTGGTTATTCGATTTTTTCCGATTGGCCAAGTTATTGCAATGTTGAATGTCAAAAGGGAAATTTCTATTAAATTGACACATTTGTTATTGTGGTCGATGATGTGCTTCCTTTTATTTCTATGATCGTGCATGGGCGAAATGATGGACTCGACCTCCAATCTCATGAACCCTCCCTCCCCACCACCTCTTCCCCGCCCCACCACCTCCTTCCCTCCCCACCCCCTCCTCCCCTCCCGCCCCCTCCTCCCCCTCCCCACCCCCTGACACCCGACAACTTTCTTCAGCATTCATATCTCGGTGCGATAGCAGCCCATCGTGTCCCCATTCTCGATGGAAAATTCACGCGTCAACGTAACTCTTTCTCCGAGAATGCTCGCAGTGGCTTATGGGCGTCGTGGCAGTAACGAACACCACCTAGATATCATCAAGGTGGCCAGAGTAGTTGGTACGATGGTTTAGATGGTGGCGGGGTGGAAGGGGGCGGCAAGGTGGGTGCAGTTGACGATGAGGTTGGGCCGAGGCATTCATCCGCGCAGATAGCATCACTTGTTAAACCCAACACCGGGGTTGGATGCACCCCCTTTTGCTTTCGCATGAGGCCAACTGCAACTAGACGAAGTTTTACCTTGAGGGCAAATGCTAGCCCAATACCTGCAACATTGTACTCAGAAGATAGCGTGAGTTCACCCCCTCCCCCCCCCCTTTTCTTCGGGATTAGTCGATAGCGTGGATATAGAACAAACGCCATTAGCAATTTTTAGCTGTATGACAGGGCTCCGATAGTCAGAACAGTGCAAGTTCATTTGAAGAGATATTGGAGTAGAAATTATTTTGAGCCTGCGTAAATCTCCAATTTTTTACGTCTACCCAAAAAAAAATTGCGAACAATTGTAGGGACTTGTATAGTTATCACCATAGTCTCGGGGGGTGGGGGGGGGGATGTCCTGCCCCTTTCAGTAGGACAAACTATTCCCATTCGCGATAAAGTATACGATGAGTGTGAGCTTATGTGAAATGTGTGAGCCCGATGACAGGTACGCGCAACCACCAACGCATAAATCCACTCCTCCCGCCACCCACCCACCCCCGCCCCCCCCCTCTTTTCGAGCTGACGAGTCTCATTGTTTTTACGATTTACATGCTCCGACAATATTTGTGTATTTGTACTGTCGATTGGCATTATCGGCGTTTCACCTATCCCACATTTTCTCCTATTTTCTCACTCTCTCTCTCTCTCTCCCTCTCGCCTTTACCTAGGGAAGGGGGTCAAAATTCAGGGAAATCGATAGTGTCACACCACCGTTGATATTTGGATTTAACTGGGGAATATCCGGAGTGCGATGCCAATACTCTGATGTACAATAATAGTTTCCGTGAGCTTGTTCAAATGTCGTCATGGAGACAAATGAAAGTTGGTATTGTTACTGCTGCAGTCACTGAAGGAATATTCGTGAATTATTAATCAGTTATTGTTGCTTTATCGTCATGATATATTTGTGTGTTCATGAAGTATTCAAATGGATTTTCGGTGATTTATTTTTGCGGGGAATTGAATTATACGCATTAATTTTTGGTGATTGCACAGAGATTACTGGGCATTTCGTCACCAGATGATATAATGTCTCAAGAACTATAAATTGTGCAATGTCGAATGGAATCCCCAAATTGTGAGCCATTTATCAATTTTTGATTTCTTGTCAATTGCGTCTCAATAACTCTCACTTAAAGTCCACTCCATAAAATCAAATTTAATGATGTGATAATCCACTTCACCGCGCATCAAGAATTCCAAGGGAACAAGTGCATCTATCGGAATACCTGCGAGTGGTCCTCAGTTGATAGGATTTTTTTCCCAGTGAAATGTGATATTTGGTTAATTATCTCATTTCTCTCGGAACTCAATCCAACTGACATTATTCGCTGAAAACATGGTGAAGTAACAGAAATGTTACAAACTCCATAATTTGGCGTTGATTTAATCATCACTGCATGTCTATTGGACACTTCCATTACGGTTTAATTACAGGCATTGCACCAATTGAGAGCATTAGTCAAGAATTGTGAGGTACTTTATATTTCGGTATAAACATACTTCGACGGTTGAAATAGTTCAAGCAGAAAAATATTTCTATCGTTTGTTGCAAAATTGGAAATTTTCAATTACTAACTTCCGGGTTCAGAAAAGTTTCACGTTTCTTGATGTTTCTTAGCCATCTGATACTTTACAGCAGGTGGCAGATGTGGGTGGGTGGATGGGTCTCGTTGGGTGGGTATGGCTGGGTGGATGGGTGGACGGCCGTGTGGGTGTGGTTGGGTGGATGGATGAGTAATTCGGTGGGTGGGTGGGGTTGGGTTGGATGGGGGTGGTTGGGTAGATGGATGGGCGGGGGGTGTGGCTGGGTGGGTGGGGGGTGTAGAGGAGCGAGTGGGGCGTGTGGATGGGTGGGTGGGGGGTGTGGTTGGGTGGGGGGGGGGGGAGGTTGGTTGGGTGGGTGGGGGGTGTGGTTGGGTGGGGGGGGAGGTTGGTTGGGTGGGGGGGGGGAGGTTGGTTGGGTGGAAGGTGTGGATGGGAGGGTGGCGGTGGGACTGGGTGGGTGGAGGGGGGTAGTTGGCTGGGTGGGAGGTGTGGATGGGGGGGGGGGTGTGGATGGATGGGTGGGGAGTGTGGATGAGTGGATGGGAGGCTGTGGATGGGTGGGTGGGTGGCTGGGATTACAGAAGAGAGGATCGGAGGGAACAAAATGTTTAATATTTTCAAAAAATCTGCGATCTAATTACGAATTTCCAACCATCCATATTTAGATCGTATGAAGTTCATTCCCCTAGAGGTACAAGAATAGCGATAACCTGATACTTTTTTATCTCTTATTAATGTCGAAAAGGCAGACTGCCTCTCATTACTGAACGAATTATGGCAATTCATAAATTCTCAAAATATCAAATAATTTTAAACGTGTAATAATTTCAAAACTTGTTCTGGAGATTTTGAAAATTTCATGATTTCGACCCTTTTGGATACCGATTAATGTTTATAAATTTAACGAATCTCGAAAAATGAAAAAAAAAATAGAGAATGTTTACAATTACGAAAAGTTCCACAAAAATTTACAGAATAAGAGAATTGGAAAAATTCTAAAAAAAATTAGGAATGGAAAAAAAGGAAAAATATTGCACAAAATTTCAACATTTGATAATATTTAAAAATTAAGATGCCACTTCCTATTATGCTCATTTGGCGGGTAACAATTAAAAAGAAAATAAATAACGATAACTCAATACTTTTTTTATTCCTCATTATTTTTAAGAGTGTAGAATATTTCTCATTACGGAAATAATGTTTCCTGGAGCGTCCATTATTGATTGTCCCCAGCAATGCCCGAGTAACCACTTCACCGTATTTTTCCATCTCAGAGTTTTCTCGAGTACAGTTGACCCCAAATCGACCCCTCATGTATTACATTTTCCCAGACGATATCCGCAAGATCTAAACTAATGTTATTCCTATATCATCATTCCTCTCTCCTTCTTTTGTATCACTTTTATACCCTATGAATTTATCTTTGACTCATGAAAGTCAAAGCTCCTTACATTGTCCAACATGCCTTATTTATTATTTGCTTATCACATCATTCGCGCAACCTTGTCACAATCCTCGCGCTTCCAGCAGAGACCACAGGTCTCCGTGAAAAAAAATGTATTTTATTACATCATATATTTTGTACATAAAAAAAAATATATGTAAAATTTATTTATAAATTTCGAAGAGTGCTAATGCTTAGAAATTCCAGAAAAAAATTGGATTTTTTTAGAATGTCGTAAGGAAAAATGGGTTGGAAAATTGTAATTCAGAATCTCCAGTTTTGTACACACATATTCAGAGCCATCATTTGTCATTCCATCCAGCTGGTAACATGGAATCGTCTTAAGGCTCTTAACATTCTTAACGATCGGATGTTCCACTATTATCCATCCTGATGTGACAAAATATGTGCATAAAACATGCTAGAGGATGGTATTATTGAGATCGTAATTTAAAGGGCCGACAGCTAACTGGAATGCTTTCCACGGGTAGATTATACAAACGAAGATCATACATCTCTTTTAGGAAGATATATCTGGCTTCATTTCTTCATAATGCGCTACGTACTATTCCATAATTCTTTTCAATTGGGTTTTACATATTTTGTTCCCTTTCGGCTACACCAGGATGCTCTCTAATTTGGTTATCGGAAATTATTGGAAAATTGGAAGAAAAGATAGGCTTCCGTTATAACAGAAATTTCGATAAAAAAAATTCAAAAATTTCAAAAATTTCAAAAATTTCAAAAATTTCAAAAATTTCAAAAATTTCAAAAATTTCAAAAATTTCAAAAATTTCAAAAATTTCAAAAATTTCAGAAATTTCAAAAATTTCAAAAATTTCAAAAATTTCAAAAATTTCAAAAATTTCAAAAATTTCAAAAATTTCAAAAATTTCAAAAATTTCAAAAATTTCAAAAATTTCAAAAATTTCAAAAATTTCAAAAATTTCAAAAATTTCAAAAATTTCAAAAATTTCAAAAATTTCAAAAATTTCAAAAATTTCAAAAATTTCAAAAATTTCAAACCTTTAAAAATTTCAAAAAGTGCCAAAAAGTGCCAAAAAGTGCCAAAATTTAGAAATTTTTTCTAGCAGGTTCAGATATTTCTCCAAATTACAAAGACACTTATTTCATAAAGAATGATGTCCGTTTATTTTTAAAAAGTGTAATTCAATCGCTCAATAATTCGTTCAAGTCGAGTTTTACAAATGTGACGCATGATTCAATTTGAGCTGGAGCCGGTTTTTTAGTAATGCTGTTATCCACTTTCGCGAGTATTCCGGTACTAGCCCTTCTTCAAATAAGTCTTCTTGATGAAGTCAGCAGCCCGTTCGCCCATCATTGTAACTGATGCCTGAGGATTGCCGGAAATAACCTGGTATGGAAGATGAATATATGAGATTTGACATGAGCGCAATTGAATTAAACAGCCTGTTACGGATAATATTGTTTTTCGAGGTGCATCTGCACTTAGGTGATTCAAGAACACAAAACTTTTAAACATTCAATACCGCCGAGCGCCAATTTTACTCTACCCCTTTTTGCTAGTCAGCGCATGACCCAGAAACTACGATACCTGTGGTTGAACCGATGCATCCACGATACGAAGTCCCTGCATTCCATGCACCCGAAGTTCTGCATCAACCACGGCAAGAGTATCCGACTCAGGTCCCATCTTGCACGTGCCCGTTTGATGGTTCTCCGTTCTTGTATTTATATGAACAGCGCATCTGAAGTATTCATCCGACAGAAACTCGTATTGACTACACTCAGCCACGGGAGAATGGACAGTCTATTGAAATAATTATGAAATAATAGCTTATGGGGAAAATTATTGTGATCAGTGATGGTGGGTGTGGCTGGGTGGGCGTGGTTGGGTAGATGGGTGGGTGTGGTTGGGTAGATGGGTGGGTGTGGTTGGGTATGGTTAGGTGGGCGGGTGGGTGTGTGTGGTTGGTTAGATGAGTGGGTGTGGTTGGGCAGATGGGTGGGTGGGTGTCTGTGGTTGGACGGGTGGATCGGTGTGGTGGGTGTGACTGGGTGGGTGTGGTTGAGTGGGTGTGGTTGACTGGGTGTGGTTGGTTGGTTCGATGGGTGTGGCTGTGTGGGTGTGGCTGGGTGGGTGTGGGTGGATGGGTGTGGGTGGATGGGTGTGGGTGGATGGGTGGGTACCGTTGGGTGGGTTGGTGGGTGTGGGACCCTAACGTATTCTATACCGAAGTCAAAAAATTCCAATATTAAATCAAATAGAAACCACTTTCGTATGTGCACATTCACCCAACCTGCAATCCCACCGTCTTCATTGCAGTGGAGTTGGCCAATTTCAGAAGGACGTGGAGTCCTGATACTAATACGTCAACGTCCCTGGGTTCAGCTAGGTCATTGCTCCAGATTATTGGGTGGTCTTGGCTGTTTGCGGATGCCAGAGTTATTTCTCCTGTAAAGCGATAATTTATCAGATGTCACGCTGATGGAAGGTTCCGCTCAGATCTACTTAAAGAATTTGCTTCGAGAGCTGCTAGACAACCAATCAAAAACATCGGGTCCAACTTTCCTACTTAACATGGATCAGTTTTCAAAGAGTTGATTGGTGATTAATTGTTAATCATTGCAGTGGAAATCTCTAGATGTCAATGTTTGCTGCTATCAAGTTGGAACAAATTGTCATGAAGCTGTGTATTCTCATTTAAACTTTCATCTGCATGACATGATGTATTTGAGTAGAAATAAATCCACCAGTGATTAGATTTCATCTCAAACCACAACCCTGCACTTACCCCGACTTTGCGGATGCAAGTTAACAGCCGTAAATCTGATGGTCCTCCTATTACCATCGGACTCTAAATCAAAATCACCCTCAACCTTGCAGGATGCCTGATAGCCTGAGAAAAATATTTGTATATCCGGATAATCCGTTGTGGTATACTCAGAAGGCAAAATCCCGGTGACTTGGGCTAATCCAGTTGATGACATTGGTCCAGTTTGATTATACAAATACACAGCCATATTATCTGGTGTATAGCCATTTGTGTTGACCTGGGGCAGACTAAAATCAATGCTATAGGATACATGATTGTGGAGATTTTTTCCAACTCCCGGCAAGTCAAGCACCACTGGGATCTTAAGTGCTTCCAGTTGCTCTTTTGGACCGATACCAGAAAGCAGGAGAAGCTGCGGAGAATTGACAACACCCCCGGAGACTATAACTTCACGGTGAGCTAATGCTATACGACGTTTTCCAGCCTACAAAGTTCCATGAAAAATATATTCTATAACATGATTCTCAAATTATTGATATTTTCAAAACTAGGTCAAACACCATGATTCTTTTACGCTGGAATTTACTTGTCATTCACGTGCATCATCAACTATTAACGACTGGCGCAGTTGAATACGTTCACACAATTATTGCTTGATCTTTAACGACTGGCAAAGTGATTCGTTAATAGTTAACGAGGCACACGTCAGGCAAGTTAATTCGCTAACTAAATCACTCCAATCCACCAATCGGATTGATTTGTTGTCCCTCAACACCTCGCGCTCTTTCCGCGCCGCTCTCACTCGGTTGACCTATGGTCGCAACTGGTTTAAGTCATTAAGGGTTAAGAGACATCCTGGACCCTCAATGCAACATCCAAAAAAATCCTCTCACGTGCGACTTACAACAACATATTCCACACCTGTCACCCTGGTCTTCAAGGTCAGCAATCTAGTCGCCGTTGCGTTCATGATGACATCCAGGTTCTTCCGATCTCTGATGGGTCGGATGAAGGCAGCTGCTGTACTTTGTCTAACTCCATTTCTGCTCATTGTTTGAGCTGCCGTGAAACCCAAATTTTTTTTGCCGACTAGGTCCTGGATAACGCTATAACCTGCTTCCTCAGCAGCCTCGTAGATGGTCTTCGTGAATGGCGGCTGATACGGGAACCTGCAATATGAAAGGTTATTAACCCATAAGGTAGGGCGTTTCTGTACGTGCTAATGCAGTTGGCCCATTGATCCATTAGGTGGTTCAGACATTTTGGATCAGCACCTAGGTAATTATTGACTACAATATTTGGATCTGATCAGTCTCAGACACTTCTGATGCTATCGCGCAGCTTCAGGCTCCAGGCGAGTTTGGACCAGTCCGGCATTTGAGACGAGCAGATGACTTGAAGACACCTGGATGACAGTGTGACACTGGTCCAGTGATGCTGTCCAGCACAATCAGAAAAGGGTGGAACCCTAGCAACCAACACTTACCTCTCGACAGTCATTGGTCCACCAACTCCATGGAGCTCCGTACCCACCCGCGCTGTTTCCATGTTATTCTCGGATTTCATGAAGAACGGAAGGACCTGGAGGACACCAACAGCTTTAATTATGTCAATCTATCCCAGGGTACCAGAAAATACAGACAAGCAACTCACATCGCTCCAACCCCAGCCCTCATTACCCATATCAACCCAATTCTCATAATCCTTGGGATTACCCCGATGATAAGCCATTCCATGATGCACCGTCGTGCCACCTAGATTACGTCCACGGGGCCAATAACACGAGCCATTGTTTGTCAGACAAGCATGAGACTCATTAGACGTTTTATATTTCCAATCGATAGCGCTGCCTGCGGGAGGTTGAGGATTGAGTTAGAAGCACTAAGAGCTGCATTATCTCATCGAGCCGCAAATATCGTTTTTTTTATCGATTGGGGAAGGGAAGACGCATATGCACATTCATCAAAAAATGCAAATGTTCAAATTGTCGAAACGCATTTGAAACCTGCAATTTCACGCCCCCACACTCCCCACGCATCCCAATTCTTCTCTCACCTCAGCATCCAAGGAAATTGATCATTGAATTTAATTACACACCTATATAAATTCCAAAGTTTGATGGAATTTGCGCAGCGGTTGGTTCATCTGGGCCTGCTTCCAGGAGTAATACCTTCCAATCTGCTACTTCACTTAATCTCGCTGCAACTGCACTACCAGCAGCTCCACCTGGCATTTATCACAAAATACACTTGGATCAAAATTATTGAATTTAATATGTGAACAGTTAATCGCGATAAATTGATGGGTTATTACTTCCCACAACGATGAAATCATATATTGGACGAGATAGCTTTTTTGAATTTACACGGCCACAAGTGTCTCCGATGGGCTGACTATCATCGATTAGGGTATTCAGGGTGTTGAGGAGAAATGCAAAGGACGCCATGGTCGTTGGGCAGACGTTGATCATGGGAATGCCGCCACTGAATGGATTTGGGCAAGATGCCTATCATTTTAAAAATGTATTATTATTATTATTGTTGGTGGCCCCACCGAGGGAAGAGACCTAGGTCTCCATTTTTTCATTACATGAAAATTAATCGATGTAGTTACGTTGAGGTGTAATGGATGAAAGATATATATGTGAAGAAGGCTTGAACGAAGGAAAAAAATTACGCACCATGGTCGAGCAGACAGCACACTGTACCCACGGATAATCAGGCAACTGGTGCAAACTAAATGACAATGTAATTTTATACGTAACGATATCTCAGCTGTCGTAGACCATAAATATGGAACAATTGTCATTGGAATAGATGAGTTGCCAAGATTTTCACTAATCATGGGTGACAATGAAATAGTTTGTTAATGACTTGGGCAGAGGTCATTTTGACAACATCTGATGAATGTGAGTTCGCGAAATTCACACGTGTGTTATACATATTGACTGCATGTTACTACACATGATTGATTGGAATGAGCGATTGTAGGTAATTCTTGGAACTTTTTTTTTCAACTTGTCAATGAGGGGAACTATTGTAATGATGTTCAGACGAAGAAGCCGAGTCGGGCATTTCTTTCTTAAGGCATGTGTCTGTATATACGTGTGTCAATGTGTCTGTGGGTAAATGGGCGTGCGTAAGTGGGTTGGTGGGTGGGTGATTGAGTGGGTGGGTGGGTGGGGGAGTGGGTGGGTGGGTGGCTGAGCGAGTAAGTGAGTGGGTGGGTGAATGGGTCGGTGGGTGGGTGGGTGGGTGATGGAGTGGGTGGGTGGGTGGGGGAGTGGGTAAGTGGGTTGGTGAGTGAGTGTGTGAGTGGGTGGGTAGGTGGGTGGGTGGATGAGTGAGTGGGTGGGTGGATGAGTGAGTGGGTGGGTAGGTGGGTGGACGAGTGGGTGGGTGGATCACAGCTCGAAGATACAAGGAAAAAATATACATACACATACAGAAGTTATTCGCATTCTATTTATTCCTTTCAACATCGAACATAATTCCTGCTTACAAACACACGCACAGACACATACATTTCATTTCAAATGGCCCAAAACTACCTTATCTCCATTTATGTCCCTGTTATATACGACTTAATTTCTAATCATTTAATGCATAATCACGTGAAAGGAAATCCAATAACTTCTCTCTACAATAATTTCAAAAAAAGTATTACGCCATTTGTAAACTATTACTATCTACTTCAATGAATACTGCAACATTTAATTTTGATTTGCATAGTTGTTATGTTAATTACTCTATCGTAAATAAATAAAATACCGAATTATAATCTTTGGTATGACAGTTGTGAAGTGTGACTTCCGCATTGAAGTTTTTTTTTAAATTTACACTTTCACTAATTAGATGTTACCATTTATTTTTATGAAAGAACGGTCTCTGCCAGTTCAGCGGACCGCTCAGCCAGTCATTTTTTATGAATGCCGCTGCTCTTTCACCAATCATCATTGCAGGAGCTGCCGTGTTTCCCGAGGTGACCTGAATCATGAAAAATTAGACAAGTACTGAGAATACACTTTTGACCGAAAATTGAATAGTTCAAACAGAAGTAAATTATTTCGTTTGAAAACTAGTTTTACAAATAAACCCATGCGATACGATGGGAACGCCCCCCTCCCCCTCTCCACACACACACACACACACACCGACGAAACCAAACTTGTCTGGCTAAGAAAAAATTTAAGCCACCATTTAGCCTACATAAGCATAACAAATATTTTATCAGCTCTCAATTACGTCTTTTGAATTATGATATGTACTAAATACTAACGAACAGCTCATGACATACATTGTATCATTCAGAAGCGGATGTACTCCGAAAATAAAATATAAGCCATTTCAATATTTACAAATTTACATGACTACATGTCTGCTCCATTAGTGTTACATGCTTGAATTAGTCAAGTAGTCGCTTGCATGGAGTTGGATGTTTCATAAATATCTCAAATATCAGCAGAAATACCGAAAATCATATTAACAACTTTTTGCGCAGCAAGACAAGTCTCAATGCACATTGCTATACGTGACCTAGACTCAGAGATATTGATCAAAGACCTAGTCCTTGGCATGTCTACCTCTCAGGACATTACGCTAACTTACCATAAAATGTTACATACATACCTTCGGCATAATCGAAGTGTCAGCAACCCGGAGTCCCCTGATTCCCCTAACCCTAAGTTGCTGATCAACAACCGCCATTGGATCATTAGCTGGTCCCATTTTGCATGATCCAGCTTGATGATTCTCCGGCCCAGTCTCCTGCCGTATCGCACAATTCCAATACTCCCTGCTTGGACGTGTAAATCGATTACATGCCGGTATATCCGGAAACATCAGTGAGATATCGTGTCGCGACATAGCAGTGGAATTCATCAAATTTATCGCCATTTCAATACCCTGTAATAAGACCTCTGCATCATCTGGATCAGCGAAATAATTGCCGTGTATCAAGGGCTTAGCTTGTGGATCATTGCTTGCTAAGCGCACCGTTCCTGAAACATCAATTGATGTGATTACTGGATTCACCACCCACAAGCACCCACCGGCCCATCCACCCATTCACCCACCCACTCATCCACACCCCCCTTCGCCCACCCACCCACTCATCCACCCGCCCACTCACCCACCCTCCCACTCACCCACCCACCCACTGACTCACCCACCCACTCATCCACCCACTCACCCACACACTCACCCACACACTCACCCGCCCACTCACCCGCCCACCCACTCACCGACCCACCCACTTACGCACTCCCCCCCCCCCCCCCCCAATCACCCACCCACCCACTCATTCACCCACACGCCCACGGTCGAGAGACCGAGTGTCCTTCCAAGCAAGTGAGTAGCTTCTATATATATAGGATCTTCAGCTCCTCTCTACACCTACTCTCCTACGGCATGATCGCCTTTAAGTGGTGACCAGTCCGTGATCAACGATCTGTACCCGAGCAACTTAACAAGGGAAGGGGCAAGTCCCCATTCCCTATACAAGTCTCAAATTCTTGAATCAATACCTCTACTTTTTGGATGTAAGACCGTAGGCGAAATACTAATGCGCCTCCTGGAGTTGTCCATCTCCTCTCCCACTCGCCCCGTAAAAGAGCAAGATGCCTGATATCCCCCAAAATAGAACTGCAAATCAGGATGATTTGGTGTAGTGCGGGTAGACGCCATTTTCCCGGTTATTTGCGATAGGCCAGTAGATGTCATTGGGCCTTGGAGATAAGCCACGTACTCGAGTGCAGATGCCCAGTTTAACTCAAACGTATTGGTCTGATTGATTGAATGTGCTAGGGTGAAAGACACATGATTCTGCAGATTTTCACCAACCCCAGGGAGATCCTTGACCAGTGGTACTCTGACGTTATTAAGATGCTGAGCTGGACCAACTCCTGATAGAAGCAGTAGTTGAGGTGAGTTAACGGCTCCACCGGAGATGATAATCTCCCGCGCAGCCCTAGCTGTTCGAATCTCACCACCCTGCATGTACTCAACACCTACGGCATTCAGATCTTCGAAGAGAATCCTTCTGGCTGTTGCATTCAGAGCAATGTCTAGGTTAGGCCGACCTCTTATGGGGCTCAGAAATGCCCTGGCACTGCTCATTCTTACGCCGTTTTTACTGGTCGTCTGGGCAATCGTGAAGCCAGTCAGCTGATCTCCATTGAGGTCGTCAACGACTCCATAACCTAGTACCAGAAATGGACGAATTAGTCTTGAAACGAACTAGAACATGTTCTTTGCCTAACTTTTGACCTTGAAAGTGGTCCTCTAACCTTAAGTTTGTTAAGTGCCAGCAGGGTTCAATGACCTTCTACAATCAGGTGCTATTTAAAGGTTCTCTTCAAAGATTCATCACGCACATCGATACAAGATATAATTTATGCTTATTGCAGTTGTACCGTTAACTATTATTTTATAGGTGAATTAATGAATGAAAGCACAGATACAAAAGGTCTCAGGTGAACCTGAGCATAAGGTACCAAGAAAACCATCGTCCAATTACCAGGCCCCATACAAATGATTTACTGGTATTTATCTTGCCGTAGATTCGAGTTACTCCAAGCCATTAACTTTATCGTAACTTCAAGGTATAAGGTGACAACCTCGAGCGAGTGTCGAAGTACCTACTGCACGCTAGTGAATTGACCTTATAATATTACTATATTATTATATTATATTATGATTGACCTTTAAAATGTTATTGATATATTGGATTTGGAAATGGCTGACCTCGCTCCTGGGCGGCCGCTAGAATGTCCTCGGTTATCGCAGGCTTCCATGGGAATCTTTCTACGTTCAGGTAGCCACCTACATTGTGGTGCCTTCTGTTGAGGGTGTTGAGGTCGGCGTTGTTTTCCATGCATAGGTAGTAGGGCAGAACCTGCAAAACCGAAACCACTGTTTTATTGAGAACATCTTCTGGACCAAGCATGGTGGAACACCAGAGGATCATGTGGGTCCAGTGATGCCGGATTCAGATGAAAGCTCTAGCAATCAGAAGGGTCTGCCTCAGTTGGAGATTGGTAGTGTCCAACCGATAAAGGTAGTGTCATGAATGAAAAGTTGGTCCAGTTCGAGATGAGAAGCTGGGACACTACTCTCCGGGAATTGAGATGCCATTGGTAGGTCTGAACGATGTCCCAGTGGTAAATGGGGACACTGGTCCCACTTTGGGATTAGGATATTGTTCCAGTTAATGTTTGGGGTACTACGCGAATTGAACATTGAGACATTGCTCAAGGTTGAGATTGCTACCATTTCCCGAGTTTTGGAACGGGTGTCCCATCGGAACATGGGGACATCGTCAGTACAAATGGCATTGTCCCATTCGAAGCGTGAAACATTAATCCACTTGGAAGTTGGAGCATTTGGAAATTGGAACGTTCCACCACTAAAAAATTCGATTGAGCGAGGAATTTCTAACTCAGAGGTCCCGAGTGTAAATCGGAGCTTCGGCGATTGGTACAAGGACCAATGTTATTTATTCATTACGGCTTCGTTTACAGGTACATCGTGGACCTCCATTTGGAAATATGTACCGACGTTAAATGACTATAGATCATGAATGGAAGTTGCATTTTTCCAAGAATTATAGCAAAGTGAAGCATTTGCGTAAGTTGGTGACAAGGCTTCGCTACCTGCTTCCAACCCCATCCGACATTGCCCATCGACTCCCACTCTTGGAAGTCCTGCGGATTTCCGCGTATGTACATCATTCCATTGTGCACTGATGTACCTCCAAGATTTTTCCCTCTGGGCCACATGCATGAACCATTCATAGACAAACAAGCATTGCGCTCGTTAGTCGTTGTGTACTGCCAATCGATTTCCGACCCTGAAAGCACCAAGGACATTCTCGGTTATTCATCGTGATTGGAGAATTGAAGATTGTAGAAATTTTTCTCATTCAAAATTTTGGACAATCAGAAATTTGAATGGAGAAATTGGAATGAGGAACGAGTTCGGGAAATTGGACACGGAACTTTTGTTGGTGCTTACGCCCCTTTAGCTCTGAGGTGAGTGTGAGCACTTTACCCGTTAATCGTTGTGTACAGCAAATCGATTTCCACCTCTAACGCCAACAAGGACATTCGCAATCATCTCGCGTACTTTAAAGTTTTGATAGCGCCTAAACTTACCTAGGAACATTCCCACCATACTTGGCACATCAGCACCAGGTGGCTCATCCGGTCCAGCCTCTAGCAGCAAAACTTTCCACTCCGGAACGTCACTCAATCGGGCGGCAACTACTGCACCCGCTGATCCTCCTGCAAGTTTTTTTCCCCGAGATTGACTATTTGGAACATTGTGCAATCAAGGTACAATCGGTGGACTGATTGTATTGGAGATCGCAAGATGGTGCGATGATAAAAATTTTGAGGCGATTTTCTCTTGGATGATATTGAAAGTTTCGGAATGCTGACGAGTAGGGAAATTGGGTTGGAATATTTTGTGTGTACGTTCCGGAACGGCAGTCGATCGGGCGTTGAGTCCTCATGCAGATTTTTTCGGGATCGGATATTTGAATCTTATGTAATGACTGGGCAATTGGATACTGATTGCACTTGTGACTCAATCCGATTTACTACACTTTCTTCATTTTGGGGGGAATGACCGTTCATTGAGGAAATCGGAAACGCATTTTTTTCGTCGTCAAAAGAATATTTCATTTTTATAAAAGATGAAAATTTGGAAAATTTGAAAAATGTATAATTTTCGAAAATTACGAAAATTGAAAAATTATGAAATTTTCAAAATTTTGAAATATTGAAAATTACGAAATCCAAAAAAGTTGGAAAATTCCCCGAATTCGAAAAATTTGGAAATTTTTGAAAATTTGGGGAATTTTCGAAAAAAAATTGAAATTTCAGAAATTTACATACGAATTTTTTTCTTTACGTAGCTTTTATTATTTTCTCCGTTTTTATTTGTAGAAAATAATTTAATAGAAATTTCCACATCCATTGAATGTATGATAATTTTTTAAAAATGAATGCTCACCCGCATTCCTTGGGGCGTGAATATAAAACAGTGCGGAATTTATTGCCTTAATTACCGCGGGAAAAACAATGTTTTTGAATTAAAAGAGCTTTTGCTAGGAGAGAAGAAAAAAATTGAATTTTTAAATGATTTTTTCAGCTTCTCCAATTACCCCATTCTGGATTTCATTAATTCTAAAAAATCCACTTAAAAAAAAATGCGTATGTTGGGAGTTTCGAAAATTTTGTGAAAATTTAAAAAATTTAGAAAAATTTGATTTTTCAAATTCCCGAATTTTCCAAAAGTGGGAATTATTGAGCGATTCTGACCTCTCTAATTATCTCATCCCCGAATCCGTTAATTGAGGCATACATAAGCAACAAGACATTAAAATTTCGTCAGGTTTCTTGACGAATTTTCCGTCGCATCAGCAATTCCGAAAGTTAGACTACAGTTTGTAGACACAGTCGATGCACTATATATTCTTTACTGTACGAAAATGTAACGAACTTGAAGACGGTAATGCTAAGGCTCAAATGAACTTGAGAATGAAACGCGGAGTTTGGGATGAGATCATGGAAAATTCATTGCTGATTTTAACTTTTCATTCGAGAAGCGGTATATGCTTTTAGGTGATTTCACATAAAAATTGGAATTGAAAAATTAGCAACTTCAGTGAAAATAATAATTTTTTTTCTCACATAAAAATTGTGGATAACTTTTTCCAAAGAATTATTGTAACTTAAAAAAGTAGCATATATCCGCCCAAAATTTGGCCATTTTTTTCCAATTTTTATTTGGTGAATTTGCTGCGCTCCGACTGGATAAATGGCAAAAGTCATGCGCCAATGGGCAATTCATAGCACACAGAGAGTGTCAAAAACAACTAAGAATGGAAATGGAAATTAACGACGCAATAATGACGTCAATAGTAGGGGAAGGGCCGATGGTTTGTATTAATTTCACATTTAAACCCATCGAATTACGCTTCACGTTCAATGGTCTCATGCAACTGGCAATTACGATCGATATAATCTGGCCGATTAATACAAAAGAGGAGCGCCAAAAAATGCGATATATTTGGCCTGTACAAAGCGCGTCGCGGTGAAATCCATTGGCCAATGTGTGAAATTTCATTTACATTGTTGTGAGTTTCATCGGTCCAATTTTCGGGTTTTAAGCAAAACCAATTTTTCGAGTCGATTGTTAATGAGGGCTCAGTTGCGGGAATTTATCAGGATCCGGAAAATTTTAAGTGTGAAGGATCGCCGATTTTTGAAATTATCAACAATTACTTAATTGTGTGGGTGCGGTTGTCGGAGTACATCCTGATGTGAAGCGGGTGTGGGTGTCGCTGCGGTTGTGGGCGTGGCTGCCGAAGAACATGTGGGTGTGGGTGTTGGTGTTCTTGTGGGCGTGGGTGTGGGTATCGATGTGATTGTGGGCGTGGGTCTCGAGGTGATTGTGGGCGTGGTTGTCGATGTGGGCGTGGGTGTAGGTGTGGGCGTGGGCCTCGAGGTGATTGTGGGCGTGGTTGTCGATGTGGGCGTGGCTGTAGGTGTGGGCGTGGGTGTCGATGTGGGCGTGGGTGTAGGTGTGGGCGTGGGTGTCGATGTGGGCGTGGGTGTAGGTGTGGGCGTGGGTGTCGATGTGGTTGTGGGCGTGGTTGTAAAGAAGATGTGGGTGTTGACGTGGGCGTGAGTGTTGATGTAAGTGTTGATGTAAGTGTCGATATGGTTGTGGGCGTGGTTTCCAAAGAGCATGTGGGCGTGGGTGCGGGTGTTGGTGTGGCTCTTGATGTCTTTGAGGGCGTGGTCATCAAAGAACATGTAGCTGTGGGTGTTGCGTGGGGGTATGGGCCTTGGAAAAAAATTAGATTTTTCATATTCAACTCGAGGAGGCATCGGTTCACAACAAACTTTAGTAAGCATAGACAATTTCGCTTATCTGCAATAAAATTCTCGACAAAAAATCAGCGAAAAATAATTCCAGTCACATTTACTGAGTCCACTAGTTTATTGGTGTATTTTGTGTACTTACCTCCAACTACAATGAAATCATAATAGTAGGCAGCGGTATTGACGGGCTTCACTCGTTCACACAATTGTGAAACTTGGCGATTTGTTCTGATAAAAGTGTCGAGTAGGGCCATAAACATGTACAGAGTGTATTGCGATCCCCGGCAATAGAGTCTAGGCCCGAGGAAGGGTTCAATGCATGGCGGCGGTGCCGTCAGATTATATGACATTCTGCAACAGAAAAATACTAATATAAAAAAAACATCTCCAATTTTGTTTGAAATGTCCGTAATTTCCGTATGATTTTAAATTTTACAATTTTTTGTGTTCATTTTTGAAGTTTTGGACAGCCGTAAAATGAGGTTTTTGAAATTTCTGAAATTTTAAAAATTTTAACAATCATAGAAATTTCGGAAAGTTTCAAACTTTAAACTTTTTGAAATTCTTTTTTTCTTCTTTAATATTTGAAAGTTTTCGACAATATTAAACATTTTGGCATTTCCAAAAACTTCGTATATGTTTTGCAATTTTCAAAACGGTATAATAGTGGCGCGACAAAGTCGCAGCTTCCATTGTGGAGTATCAAATTCGAGAGAAACGTAGAGGTAGACTGAGAAAGAAAAATTGAATCTGTCCTTCGCGAATTCAGCGACGGACTTTCCCTTCTGGCAATTCATCGACATAAATCCGCGTAAGGTCTAGCTTGTCTCACGCGGTATGTAGAAAACATGTTAATGGTCTGTTGCACTCATTTCTTCGGCTATTGAGTCTGGTTGAAGGGGCACTCTACTTCTGTCGGCTCCTTTTTTACCACTCCCACTGCCTAAGGAAAAAATTAGCACCAACAGTTCAGCGTAATTCACTGAAAACTACCGATTGGGGCAGCCATTACGGCTCTCCGTATTTACGTTATTATGTCAGATGTTCGATAAAAAAACGCGCAATTTTTTTCCGGGCTTAGTTATTTCAAAAAAATCGTATAACAGCCCTTAGAATTTTTCTGTTGCGTATCTGCTGGCACCACGAGCGCTGCGCCGTCTTTCGCGCTTCGCACTTCATTCAAGTGCTCTGACAAATTCATAACTAATTATTGTGCTAAATCTATAACTAAAATCCACGCGACAGAAGAGTTAATTATAATCCAGAATATAGGTATACTTCAATTTTGTGCAGCTCGTACGAAAATACTGTATTAAAAAAGTGAATGGAGCAATGTTTTTATAGTAGTCATTCAACCCCAGAAAATGTGTGTCGCAGGTAGATTTTTCGTACTTTCCATATTCAGGTCATTATGCTAATAGACGGATAATGAAGAAAATATTTTTTAGTGTCAACCGAAGCTCGTGTGCTGCGCAATACCCTCGCGTTTTAGACAGATGTCAATGGTGGTGGAATAACATTGTCACCAGTACTTGAAACAAATTGAGAAATTATTTCTTGGACCTATCTACATTTCCAGCAATTTCATTTTAAGGAATAGATGTCTCGATGGGGAATGAAAATGAAATAACGGATAAATTTTGAAAAATTTTATGAAGTTAGAAAATTGCAAATGTTTGACAAAATTCAAACATTGTAAAATTTTGAATATTTCTGTGAATATTATTATAATTTTCCATGCAAACAAAATCCCAATCAACTTTTCGAACGCTCTATTCCAGGGATAAACAAACCTATTGGGGAAAGTTTTTCCATTTGCCCTCAGCAAATTGTGCATTTGCAATTTCCTGAATCATGACTGAGTAAACACTAGTCCTCCACACATGATCAATAATCAGTTCGCGAAAGCACTCCCTATCGCGGGATCTCGAGTCACGATTAACACGCCATGTATCAGGCGCGCGCGCATATATCGGCATAATGAGCATTTCGTCAAAAAAAAAAAAAAAAACAAAATGAGATATGAAAGTTCTGAAATGATGTGAGCCTAAGAAGTTGGTATACAGACGATTGAAGTTTCGAAAAGTATTATGAATAGCATAATTTTGGAACTGATGTTTCTTTCCAATTCCCACACTTCGACAGAAATGTTAAGCATTTTTCAATTTTTCACAATTTGTAAAAATTTTGAGCTTCTTGATCCTTTGTGGCATGGTTCACTTTAGTCACCAGGGGAGGAATACCAAGTTCTGACCATCGGATTGAGCTTGAGCCAACCTTGGTGGACCAAGCCTGGACCAAGCTTGGTCCAGTTTCGATCGGTTCCAACTTAGCGAAGTTAGCCAAGTTCAGATTCATGCGTACGACCAAGCTTCAATTGTCCTTGGTGGACCAAGCTTGGTCCAGGCTTGGTCCAGTAATGAACCAACTTAGCAAAGTCTAGATTCGGGAGTAGGACCAAGGATGAATTTCCCTCAGTGGACCAAGCTTGGTCCATGCTTGGTCCATGCTTACATTCTCCTTAGTGGACCAAGCATGGATCAAACTTGGACGTATTGACGAATCTAAACTTGGTTGTCCAAACTTGCAGTAAGCTTGGTCCAAGCTGAGGTTACCAAGTACGCCAAAAGCCCGGACCGCTCGAGACCCGCGGATCCAACGGTGGTGATATTTATGAACCCAAGCTCTGCAATACCTGATAACTATCGTAGAGAGGGCCCTCTATCCCGTTCATCATTATAACCACCCACTATAATCCCTAATAGCTGCATCGACAAGTTACCAATCTCAACTGGAAAACTGGTTATCCGAGGAAGATCGGGGCAAAGTTTATGTTGACGATTCCAAGTGTAAATCGTGAGCATTGCACAGTAGCCGAGGGGCTAGTTTTGGGAACTAGTAAGCTTAGGGTCCTTAGTTCTATATCAGTCGGGGATGACATAATTCTACTCAACTAAATCAATTAAATATGGTATACATTGTTCACAGTTGACTCATAAGGATCGAAAAAATCATGGAGGCAACGCAAGAGCAACCAATTTTTTTTTGGATTAAGTTAGGTACCATGCTCGACCCGGTCGTCAATTCTTCTTTGCACGCACACATACACGCACTCACACCCACCCACCCACACCCACCTACACCCACCCACACCCACCCACACCCACCTACACCCACCCACACCCACCCACACCCACCCACCCACACCCACCCACACACCGACACTCACACACAATTTACGATTTAAAATTGGGAATTAATTTTCGGCTACTTGCAAAAGAACTCTATACAATTTTTTTGGGAAGCTAATAGAGGCGTAGGTGATCTGTCAGTGGTAGGCCGATCTCTAGTTCTAGTTCGATACCAATCTACCATTGAAATTGTCAATTCGACCATTGGAATTGTCAATCGAATCAAATGGAGTTACGCATTGGCAACTCTCTTTGGCTCCATTGCTACCATGTCCACCATTCAATTTACCCCGATAAAAGATTAAATTCGTTCGCCAATGACGTTATATTCGGAGGAACACGCCGATCGTTTCACAATGAAGTGAAATTCAATATTAGAGACTGTTTGGAGATCATTTATTGCTCCACTTGATATTTCATTTCATTAATCAATCACTCGAATTCGACTATAGGGGGAAAATTTTTATTCATGGAAATATTCAATGCCACTCACTTTTGTTCACTTTCCACAGCGATTGACAATACTGAAGTACCTCTCACTGCGCTGGAACATTTTATAATTCCCCTCCCACTTTGCGGTGGCTGAGCGGTTTATCAAATGGCAAAATCGAAATTTAAACAATTGGAACTCTCGTCAGAGTAGCTCTACACTGAGAGTAATAAAATGTAGAATGAATATTTAAATTTGAGGAGAGAGAAAAATTAAAATGAACGGTGATAAATTAGTGCGAGCCATTGGCGCTACACAAAAAAGCCAGCTTCTAATTTTCACCTGAGATCGGTAAAGATTGTTTTTGTAAAATTAAATAATGCAGGTTGTCAAGCTTGTTGATAGAAAAAAAAATATTGAAATCAACGAATAATTGACATTACCCAGAAAGGCTCAATGACGTCAAGGTAAAGCCCATTCGGCGCTGATTACATCTCCAATGACTCTCCGACTCAATCATCTTCAGTTTCCCAATCAGAAAAGTACTTTCAGGGTTAAAATCTTCCGTGTTTTAGCCGTAAAAAGCCGTGACGAGCCACGCGGAAAATCCGTATTGTAATTCGCTGTAGCAAGAAGTGAAAAATCGCGCAAGTTATAATTTCGCGCGATATGATTTCGGCTGATTTGAGCCATTTGGAAATCGACAAATTTGACAACTTCGATAAGGTTTATTTTTTTTCAAATTTGAAGAAAATTATCAATTTCAAAATTTTGCAATTTTGGAAATCTTAAAAAATCAAAAATTTTGAAAAATTAAAAATTCTGAAAAATGCAAAATTTCCAAAAATCAAAAATTTTGGAAAATCCAAAATTTTGGAAAATCCAAAATTTTGAAAATCAAAAATTTTGAAAATCAAAAATTTTGAAAATCAAAAATTTTGAAAAATAAAAAATTTCGAAAATTTGATAATGTGTAATTTTAAAGATTAAAACAAAATGGAACCAAATACACATATTAAAAAATGAGAAAACAATTTGCGAGAAAAATCTCTGATACTCCATTCCATAGTAAAAAGTGAAATTTGCGGAAGTGCATTTCAACTTAAATAATTTTGAGCATGATGTCCTCAGGTGTTACAACTTTTTTTATTCATATACACCTACTGTTTCATTCATTCATGAAAACATTGGAGACATTAAATGTATTTGTTTGAATTATGAACAGAGCAAAAAGACCGGACGTCCCATTGTCACGGTGACGAGCCGTTAGTATTTTTTTCATAAAATTCCCATTTTTTTTTTTTTTTTCATAATTATTGAATGACCTCAAAAGCCCATCAACCGAGGTCGCCGCACTAGAGGCGAAATAATGTTTACTTTCATTGAAGTTTCAAATCTATTTCACAAACGTGGCAAACTACTTACTGATATTTTCCTGTTTCTAAAAATATCGGTTTTTCTAAGTTATTTCTGAAACGGTTAGAGATAGCGGAATAAGGGTAATAACCAAAATTATTGCCCATTTGAAACTACATATTTTATGTCAAATGAGTTTTTCTCTGATTCGCCTAATTAAGGAGGTATCGTAGATTTAATGTCCGTGTAGTCACGCTGCTGTTGGCGTCTCTACACACACAAGCGCACACACACACACACACACATACATAGGAATTTGTCGGTAAAGGTCCCTTTAGAAATCGTGTGAGTCCACCCACCGTTTCTCATCTTGCCTCATCTCCTTCTGCCTTTCAAAATAGCTTGTGCTGTTGACAGTGAGATCAATCGGCCTTCGAAAACCTCCCCCCCCCCCTCCCCCCTCCCCACCCACCATCCCCTGACAATAGGGAAATAAAAGAAATACCAGATAAGATGCCGTTTTGATTCCCCCACGGGAGCCATGCAAAGGGTAAATGGCGCAGTGCATCGAGCGAACGGAATAGCATCGAGACGACTCGAGAGAACGCTGACCATTATACCGATGGAATCAGCAATGGAAGAAAGCCCCGAGAGATGCAACGTCAACTCGCGACTACACGACGTCGTTCCGACGAGATTTGTCATGCACCCATGATCGCGTCTTTCTTTAGTATTTGTTTCAATCCGTTCTCACTGGTGAATTTATTTTTCAAATGCTTATTTTTGGAGCAATTGCGCATTTAGTCATGTACCAAATTCTACGTAAGTGATTAATTGATCAATCCTGGATCAATCCTTGATCAATCCTGGATCAATCCTTGATCAATCCTTGATCAATCCTGGATCAATCCTTGATCAATCCTGGATCAATCCTTGATCAATCCTGGATCAATCCTTGATCAATCCTCGATCAATCCTTGATCAATCCTCGATCAATCCTTGATCAATCCTCGATCAATCCGCGATCAATCCTCGATCAATCCGCGATCAATCCTTGATTGTATTGTCATCAATCAAGAAATCAAACGTCAATGGATTTCTGAGATGAGTTGTCCGCGAGATGCGTTGACCTTGGGAGTACTTGCGAGATGAGTGGTCCATGGGATGCAGAGTCCTTTCAGCCCGGATATTATGTCATCTTACGTCACCCGGCCTGACAATAGACTCCCAACCTCCACGCGGTAGCAAAAAATGCTGAAGCCTGTACCAATAATTGGCGGAATGACCCATTTATCTTTGGTTGGGCTTTTTCAATCAAATTTGATTTGAAATCCAATGGGGGATTATCCTGCAGATCATACTTGTTGAGCTGTCTAATGGCTTTGGAGAAAATTCGTAAGGACAAGGGAAAAGGCGGAGGGACTTGCGAAAGTTGCTCGAGTAATTTTTCACTTGGCCACGTCTACCGAAACTCCATTGGACGCCAGATTGCGGGACTGAGGGAAGTTCGCGGTTGAGCGCAGTGGCCCAAGGTGCACTTTGTGCTTCCTTCTCGTTTTTTGTTTGGGAGAGAATATTGCGAGATGCGCGATAAAGGATCGGCGAGGCTCTCCAATTCCCGTAGGGGTTTGGAGAATTCTGAGGAGTTGGAGTTTTCGCGATACTTTTGAAATGGTCGGAATTATTGGATCGAAGGGATAAAAAAAGGAGTCCACTGTTTACACGGATGGACCACTATCTCTTCTTCGAGAAGAAAAGGTTGGAGGCATCTCGAGGATTCACTGATTTCGCGAATGTTAGGGAAAAATGGAATTGGGGCAATTTTGAACATTTGGGGATTTTACAAGATTTGGAGTGTCAAAATTTTTTTGAAATTTTTGAGAATTTATATAGTCCGGAAAATTATGTCCGCAACATCTGGAAACCTTACCCCGTACGAGTATCTCAAGGATTTTCACAACTCTGGGAAATCAACATCGAAACTCATAGCCCTGAAGATGCAGGCTAAGGTTGAGAAACGGCGGTACAAGGCGGAACATTAACCGGAAGCCAATAATAGAGTGTAATGGCCCTGGCCGCAAAATTAGCAAATTTTACGACTGCCAAAAGTTTAAAAATTTGAAAAATTTGAATCGTTTCGAAAATTTCCGAAATTTCCAAAAAAATCCAAAATTTCCAAAAAAGTCTGAAATTTCCAGAATTTCTAGAATTTCCAAAATTTTCCAGAACTTTCCAAAATTTTCTAAAATTTTCCAAAATTTTCCAAAATTTTCCAAAATTTTCCAAAATTTCTCAAATTAGCCGCATTGCAGATCAAAAATCCAGAAGTATTGAAAATAATACCAAAAAAACCTGTAAATTCCCAACATTCTCCAAAATTTACAAAATGTCAAAGCTAGAAAACTTTTCACTCCATCCTAAATATTTCTCGCTCCCGAAGGTCTTCTCACCGGAGATTTTTTGTTGAAATTTTGATGTGTAAGATGCCCATCTGTCCTCATGACACACCGCAGACTCCGCAACTTAATAAAAACAGTGACAATGGCACCAATTGGCGTTTTATCTCCGTGCACAGCGGTAGTTTCCCCTCGAGCATGTTGAGAGCATTAGGGAGTTTCTTGCTGAAGTTAAAGGGGTGGGATATTACCACCGATGGTAAAATTAGAGGCAATCATTCTTGGCTCAACCGATCTCACCCGATTACGATGGGTTTTATACCCACCTGCAAAATTTCGTGCCGCTCGAAGATTATATCCCCCATTTTCATGATTAGCGATTCCGAATAATTCGGAATAATAACATATTCCTAACGATGAGTAATTTTTTTAAAATTCTCCCTGTGCATTAATTCTTCGAAATCCTTATCGAAACTTTTTTTCAAATTTTGTTTTTTTCTTTTTTTCATTTTATCACCTCAAGTTCTCGAAGGCCCTAAACCGGAAATGTCCTCCCAAGCCCCTCAAAAATCGCGCCATAAAGATTCCCCCCCCCCCCGATGAAATCCACAAATAATCCTTGATGAACTTGATATTCATCCCATTACCCCCCGATCTGCTCCAATAAAACGCTTCCCTGAAACATGATATTACCTCCCTACCCAATATCATATTGACTTAGATATTGACTCTGTAGGTACTACGGATAAATATATCCCCATCAGATTCACTTGGCTGTACTTTCGCTCGATTACACAGTCTACCCATCGTCTCCTATACAATATTACCGTTAAATTACCGTGAAAATGCAAGTAGAGGGGTGGCGGCGAGACGCAAACACTCGCCCGGAAGAGAGCGACAAGAGATAAGGACGGAGAGATGCCTATCGATAGATTTCCACATATAAGACACATATGAGCCTCCCTGCAGATGCACACATACACACATGCAGTTGTATCCAGAAATGGGACCGCTAGGCCGGACGGGAGCCTAACCAAATAAGTTCCCATCATCACTTAATTATTCCCACTGCCTCAAAAGTGTCATTACTCTTTTCTCCGTAGAACCTAGAGTTAACCCGCCAATAATAATCAACCATTTTTCATAATTTATACAGGTGAAATTCGTGTGAATAAACTGTTGAAATTTGAAAGGATGATTAAAAAAGCGGTGATAACACGGGTTTGAGTATCACCCGTGTCTTGGCCTATTGCGGTAGCTCCCCATTGTGTTGCTACAAACTATATTACAACCGGAAGTGGCCGTCATGTCGTAGACCCCCGCCCCCCCCCCCCTCTCAACCACCCACAACCCTCCCCGGCCGGTTAGCTCGTAATTCAGTGTCGCGAGGTAGCGGTGCGCACAATACACCCGGCATTATACGTAACGTAACATTATATTACAACGTTGCCCACCAACACTACATCGAGGGATGGTAACTAAAGGGGAAGTACCCAGTGGGAGATACTGGTGAGTACCACCGCGGAGATCCCTCGGTATCTTCGACCTCTGAATCGCCTACCCCATTGGGCTATATATGCATAATAAGGCTTCTAACAATAGCCGGGTACCTATTATTTGAGGAGACCTCAATGATTTCGTTTGCAACAATGATGATAGGGAAAAAAATTGTCTGTGTGTACATGCAGAGAGTCCAAAGCATGGTGCATTTAGTATTTCTGAGGTGCTGATTAAATTAATGCTAACCGCGCCCCAATCAACTAATTTCCTCCCCCGCCAGCCCCTCAATCAACTAATGTCCTCCCCATCCCTTAAAAAATCCCATGACTTATTTTTCAATTAACCCTGAATACGACAATTAGTTACTCTCGACTAACTCCTCAGCTACGTCTCACTAATCCCCCCTCCCAAACTTCGGAAGAAAACTCATGGGCTACAGGGCGGTTGAACAGAGACGAGCACAGAAAAGGATCTAGACGGGGTGAATGGCGAAAATTTGAAACAACCCAGAGCTCTCGTAAACGTTCCAATTAACTTTACGCAATGTGGCTTTACGTTGTTCAGTCTACCCACCCCCCCACCCACTTTTCACCCGTCCACCCGCCCCTAGGGCAGTAAAGTCTCGTGAATACTGACTGTGAAAATGAGAGCAATGTGGAATGAAATATTTGAGTAAGTTGGATAATTAATAAAATTAGAAATATTTGAAGATGAATTTTACATAATTTGAAAGATTGGTCAGAAAAAATTTGATTTTTCACTGCACGCCCAACTTTTTCAGAAAAAGGGGATAAAGGGAAGGTCCTGTCTCCACCCGCCCCCTCACTCTCCACCCACTCCCCGCCCGCCCACCCACTCGACGCCCGCCCACCCACTCACCACCCGCCCACCCACTCACCACCCGCCCACCCACTCCTCACACGCCCACTCCATCCCTCACCCGGCCGCCCACTCCACCCCTCACCCGCCCAACCCACCCCACCGGGAGGGGGGCGGAGTTGCCCACTCAAATATCCACTTATTTTGTTTTCAAATGTTCTGCAAAGGTCAAAATCTTCAAAAATCCCAGGTTTTGAAACAATGACAAAAGCGGAAAATTTTCCAGAAAATCTGGAGTACTCAATAGCGAATATTTTCCAAAATTTTGAAATTGCACATTTTCAAAAATTTGACAGAATACTGAAAAATTACACAGAACATTAGAAAATTTAATGGTCCAGCGATAAACTCTCGTGAATAGCTAGTGTGGATAGGATAAGGTGGGCTCACAAACTATACAGTGAAAACCCTTTTCATCTGATTTTCGCCAGTTGCCGCCGCCCTCGGTCCACCCCCTCCCCCACACCAACCGCCCAACCCACTCATTTCACCCATGCAACGACAGAGGATACAAGTTCGCCACTACCTAGACCCCAGCGATAACTTTGGTTATAAACTTAGACTCTCACGATGAAGATTGAATCTAAATCCAACTTGTTGCCTGGGATATTCTCTTCTCTTGCCGGTTCAGTATGTAAGATGGGCAATTGTATGGGGGAATGGAGTTGGTGGGATGAAAAGATATTCTTGAGAGGGTAAAGTGCAGAGAACCTTTGTACAACCTTAACTTGGAGAAACAGCGGGGAAAAGTTTTTCATGAAGTCGAGCACGCGAACGGTGTAATTCGGATTTTGACATTATTTATTTATTTAACAAAAATTCGCAATTCTTCAATTTGCAATTCGAAATGAATTTTCAATGAGCGTTCTGTGTGTCTATATTTTTTTCCTCCGTCCCTCTCCCGCACTCTCCATAGTAGCTTCTCAGCATTTATTCGGAAGGGCTTACTGGACACCCATCCAGCTGGCGCCGACTTTTGCTATTTTAGGTCATCCTATTCCTGAACGCAGGGTAAACCTCCAGAAACCCCTCTCCTCCAATGGCGGGCGGCTATGATGTATCCTTCCCCGCCCCCCCCCCCCCCCCACCCCCTCCCGCCCCCACCCGTCCGAGCGGTCTCCTTTTATGGAATGTTCCTGCTATCGGTCGGGTCCATGAGAAAATTTTTCGTCATGTGAACCATTCCGGAATCTGTGAAAAATAAACTCTACTCCTGAGACATTCTGAAAAAATCGAGTAAAAAAATTCAATACCTTCATATTCATCCCTAAAATATTGCTAATTAAGTCATCCATTAATTTACGTTATCACTGGGTACTGATGCGCGCATAGTCCATGCATGCACGCTTCTGGTCCTTAATGCCGAGGAGGACAATGTAGAGGGGCGTTATTAACGCTCATGTACGTCTATTCACAATAGCAGTGTGTTGACAGGTTTTCCCTGTAACTAACCTTCCACTTTACCTTGTTATCAGCTCGTCAGAGGATCCCTGGGATTAAGCAATTACCGACAACTAAATATTGTGATTATTAATTTTTTCCTTTCTTAATTGTTATTTAAAATCGGTATATTTGGGCGACCTTGAAATTGAGCAAAACGAAGGGTGGGACCTTGCGCTCCAGCCGACCCTATTATCCTGCTCAAATCGAGTGGGAAAAACGCAAATATATGAATGACTAATGGAGGCTCGATGAGGTAGTTCAATTTATTTAATGATTTCAATGTGCACCTGTCAATTGAAATCCTCAAATTCATTGGTCGATGGGAATTTGCGGAATAAAGAGTTTACGGGCAATTTACAAATTGTACGATACAGCTGATGTTGAAGGAAGTTGGTCGGCCAATGGCTGTGGTCGCGCCTATGGTAGATCGCCGCCCGTGGACATTTTTTCCAATTTTTATGGCCATTAATTAAAAAATCAGGAAATTTTTTTAATTGAAATTTTTCAGAGAATTTTTGACAAATGCAAAATTCTTCCAAAGAGACAGCACCTGTGGTGAAAAATACCGATGAGAGGACCCGAAAAAAATCCCCCCCCCCCCCCACACACACACACATAACAAACTTGCAAAATTGCAAAAGGAAAAAAATGCAACGGTGGAAATTGCAACGGGAAATAAATTCCGAAGGTACTTCTTTAACTACACTGTCATCTGAAAGTCCATCGATTGAGCCCTGTCCACGCCTGTCCCCCTCAATTATGGTGAGTAATCGATGGGACAAGAGTCGCGTCAAAAGCCTCTGTGCCCAGAAATCGCTTTGTACTGGAGAATGCGCTTGATACCACCACTGGATATGTCTCCGGCTGGAGGCATTTTCCGGGGGGTGGGGGGGGGGGGCAAAGGGGCCGTGTTGTTCCCAGGCAATCCAATTAATCGATTCTCCGGTCAATGCAAGGGACACCATGTGCACAAGTGCGTATTGCGCTTTGGGTCATGCCGTGAACCGAACCCTCAAAATAGAATTTTTTTTGAATTTTTTGGAACTCGCAAGAATTTTGAAAGCCTCAAAGTTTTGCAATTTTTGATTTTTTGAGGTTTCCAACATTTCTGAACAGTTTGAATTTTTTTCGGTTCAGATTTTTTTTTACATTTTTCGTAATGCTTAAAATCGCTGCGGGATATCCAAAATTGTTGTATTTTTTATTCCAAATTTCTGAGTATTTGCAGGCATTGAAGGTGTTTCAAATTCGTTAAATTAGGGGAATTTGTCAAGTTCAAAGGGACGTGTTGGCCTCAGGCAATCCAATTAATCGATCCTCCGGTCAATGAGACCAACACCACGTGTATGAGTGCTTGTTGCGCATTGACCTAATCTGTCACTCAGCTTTACAATTTTCAAAAATCCCAAAAATTTGAGTTACTCCAATATTTCCCCACTAAAATTGCTACTTCTCCAAACCCAATGTCTCGATTCCACGATTACCAATGTTCGAGGGTTAACGTGCATCTCTGCGCACCTGCGAAACCTACATCTCCGTCCACCTGTGAAAATTTTTCCTGTTCCTCTTCGTTCCATACGATTTAATCGTACTGACAAATGTAATCGTTGCCGTTTAGATGCGATACCCGTCTGTGGAATTATAAATTTTGTTACCGCAGGGGTGCAGTGCGAAGAAAGCAAACACAAAATAAGCAGGGGCGGGGGGGGGATACAGAAGACTCGGTTTTAGGGCGAGAAATTAGCATAGACCGCTTATTTATAGCACGAGACCCTAGGCACCACGACGCATAAATATTATTTAAAGGTGACTTTTTATCATATAAACGCCCGAGCTACCGGGGCACATTAGAATGCCAGGATGGAGATTTTTTTCCTCGTTTTACATTTTTTTTCCGCTTCTCTTTTATTCGTGTGCACCCTTTTGTTCTCCGTTGCGTCTCAACAATTTTTGATTCCCAGGATACTAGATGAAGTCCTGCATATGGTTAAAATTTTGGGCTTTTGATAGTGGGGGGGGGGGGGGGGAGGAGACAAAGTGAGCAATTGGGACAAATGTAAATTTGGAGAGACACACATATACACCAACCCACCCACCCACTCACTCACCCACCCACCCACTCACCCACCCACCCACTCACCCACCCACCCACACACACACTCACCCAGCCACCTACGGACCCACACACCCAACCACCCACCCGACCACCCAACCACCCACCCAACCACCCACCCACCCAACCACTCACCCACCCAGCCACCCACCCAGCCACCCACCCAGCCACCCACCCACCCACCCACCCACCCACCCACCCACCCAACCACCCACACAACCACCCACCCAACCACCCACACAACCACCCACACAACCACCCACCCAACCAACCACCCACCCATCCAACCAATCACCCACCCACCTCTCCTTGTATATGGCGTCCTTTTTGTACGCTACATACTTTTGGATAAAAAATATAAAAACTTTGTTGATTGGCGAGATTTATCTCGTGTTTAAACCCACTTAATGAAAATTTGAATGAATAACTCTTTATGTTACAGTGCCTATGCTCAACATAAGTGCAGTTGAAGGCGGCGCGGTTGAGTTACCATGTGACATAACCCCAACCGGATACGATGCACTTCACATGGTCTTGTGGTTCAAGGACGGGGGTGATGGAAATCCAGTTTACACGTGAGTACATTAAACGATACAACCGCAAATGTCACTAAAAGCTTTTAATTGGATCCCATCCGCGTTGATCCCCGGATTACAGACTTCACCCCCCCCCCCCCCGCCCTTCGGCTCATGCAGTAAAATTTTCACTGCTCCTCGAAAAGGCAGTTGCAACTGCTGGAATCCATGGCTCTCCACCTAATATCCCCATAAAATTCAGCCGAGTAATTCATGCAGACAATAACCCCGCCTTGGCAAGATAAACGCATACCTGATGACAGTAGAGATGCGATAGAACGTTATTAAACGTCATCCCTTTCTTGGGACAATCTACGATTTCTATATTTGGACAGTCAGTTAATTTAGCTGTGTAATTAACTCGGTTGACAAATTGGCAAACTGAAACTTCCTGGTTGACTTAGGACAGATTTTACGTTTAACACTTGAGAATGGAGAACGGAATTTGAGAAATTAAACAATAAAAGTCTTTTGGATTTTCTGTTGAAGACAATCCACTCATAATTATTCTCCGATTTCCATATAACAATGTCACCATTATTGCCTCTATATTCAGCCAGAACCCCATGAAAAACAACGCAAAGCCAATTGAGTCAGACGAAGGTGTCTCATTCCGCAGTTGGCATGAACGCAAGCCATTCCGTGCTTTTACTTCACTAGACTCAGATAACATTTGCCTAAATCCGAACAACGGCAATATTAAATTTCGAAGATGCAGAGATGCAGTTTAACCCTCGAAAATTGGAGAATTCCACTGGCTCTTATCGCAACCAAGTTTCAGAATGCTCATTGTCTGCGCTGACTTCATCTATTGCATAAAAACTCTCCGAAGAGAATATTTCGAGAGTTCGAAGGGGGGGCATGAAGTGAAAAACTCGAGTGATTTTGCATAAAGAATGCAGTTCACCAGCAAAGTGGTGAGTAAAGTGAAAAATTCAAGTGATGGTATATAGAAAATGAAGGGGTTCCTTGCATAAATAGGTATAATGAATTTTCGATTTTATGCCGCGTTTCATTCCGGAGTCATTTTTTTTTTCTCATCCTGCGACCAGTGCTCCAAGTGTGCAAAATGATACCCAACAAATTCTCAGTGATTGTTTGTATGTTTTTTATGTCTCCGTCTTTCTCATTTGTACGCCCCGAGCAGCTGTCTGAGCATTCGTTCGGGGGGCCTACCGGGCACCCATCCCTGTGGCTCGGGCCTACCGGGCACCCATCCCTGTGGCTCGGGCCTACCGGGCACCCATCCATGTGGCTGGGGCCGACTTTGACCATCTAAGCCATCATGGTTCTAAACACAGGGTAAGCCTCTAGGAATCCCGGTGCTACGATGGCGGGCGCCTATGATCGACCCCCCCCCCCCACGTCGAGTTGGGTTCCCATCCGACCTAGCGTCCTCATTTCGTGGGCACCGCCGATAACACACACGTAAGGTTCCTGCCATCGATCGAAACGCAGAAAACCATATTTTTGAAAGGTTCCAAGAATCGTTCCAAGCGGAAGAACAGTCACAAGTTCTGGGAACTGTTCCCGAAATTGAACGTTCACCTGGAACCGTTCCTGGAACCGCTTTCAGAACTGAAGTTGGAGCTGGAACAGTTCCCGGAACGGGCTCTTTATGGGAGACAATTCCTGGAACTGCTCGTTCCATTGGAACCGTTCCTGGAACCCGAAGGGAGTGGCCAAGTGGGCGCGGCTGTGTTGCAACTGTTCAACTTCAAACTCCAATATCTTCATGGGAGAGCGTCGGACAGTAAAGTTGAACAGGAACTTTCGCCTTGGAACTTTGCTCTCTTTTTATCCTCAAAAATAAAGTCCGCATTTTTGGAACACTCTGTATACAAAAACACCACTGGAGCGTATTTGCTCGTGTAATCAACTACGTTGACAAATTATTTCAGAATGTTGATTAAATTCCAATCGTGCGGAAATGATGGGCTGAATATAGAGGAGAGGGGGAAAAAATTATTCATTCGATTAAGCGGAGGTAATTCAAAATTACGGCAATTCCCAATGATTCTACGAGGGGCGAACGGTAATCGATAGCTCATTTTGTCGCATACAATTCTGCCGAGTCGATTATTTACGAGATGAAATATATAGAGTGGATATGTATGGCATGGGCACCTAATGTATATAGTCACATATTTTGCTATGGTCAAAATTTTGGAATTGGATTTTTTTCAGAATTTTTTTTTTTTTTTAACGTCATGCTGATCACATTTGGTGATTTCGAGCTTGTGAGAACAAATAGATAACAATAGGGGGAAAAACAGGTGGAGAAAGTGAGAAAATAGCTGCCATTTTCTTTGATACTTGGGTTTTTTGTACGGTATTCCCCCGAAAACGAGGAACCATACCTCTTTTGGAATGAAAAAGTAGGGGTGAAAAAAAAAGTGAAGAGATCGATCGAGTATCCATGAAATGCAGAGGTAGCCATCGAAGTGCATGGTTCCCCCCCCCCCCCGCCCCCCCCTTTCTCACAGTGTAATGTCGATTTCGTCTCTATGTTCAATCATCGGGTTCTCGTTTCGGGTGCTCAATCGTTTGGCAATCCTTCCGGAGTGTTGCGCACGAGCAGTTACCCCGAACAATTCGTGAAATAGAAGCCCTGAGAGCATCAAGGGATGAGCCAACAACAGTTATCATGCTGCATGAAAGGTCAACGAGTGATTTGACTGAACGAGTGAGGTAGATGGCAAGTGTTTGCCATTCGCATTCTCGATGAAACAAAGACATTTCAAACTGACCAAATAAATCTTGTGGTAAGTAGGGCTACTCGGCGGAAAATCGATTGTTCTATTTTCGTGGTCAATGAGAAGTGTCATTAGGGAACTTACAAAAATTTCCAGAAATTTAAAAAATGTCAAAAATGTCAAAAATGCAAAAAATGTCAAAAATGTCAAAAATGTCAAAAATGCCAAAAATGCCAAAAATGCCAAAAATGTCAAAAAATGTCAAAAAAATGTCAAAAATGTCAAAAATGTCAAAAATGTCAAAAATGTCAAAAATGCCAAAAATGCCAAAAATGTCAAAAAATGTCAAAAAAATGTCAAAAATGTGAAAAGTGTCAAAAATTGCAAGAATCTTTAACTTCACAGAAAAAAATCTGGAATGTATAGAATGTCGAAAAATTGAACTGAAAATAAGCCCCAAAGTTTCACAAATTGCAGATTGTTCAAAATTTTGAATAGTTATCGATGCAATGAGTCCGAAACAGTCATTAATGATATGTCAATACCGCAGCATACATTGCAACTCGATGATGCATAATACACCTGAATGATCATAATAACAATGACCCCAACTGTAATTTTCCAAAAAGAGGAATAAGTCAACATTTCAAACAGTGAATAATGCGAGTAGAAATTTAACCGATGATATCCCACTGTGCAAAATCCATTTCGATATATTGGTGTAGAATGCCGCAAAGTCATCATATTCAGTGAACACTCGTAATTGATACTTCTGAGTATGTTCGATTGAAATACCTGAAATGATCCGGGAAAAGAAAACCCATGCCACTGCTTGCGCTTCACAGTATCACTGTATATCACCCTATAATGATGATAATTCGGGAATCATAGTAATGAATTTTGAATATTTCCACTGATTTAATTATCCAAAAATTCTATTTCATCAATAATGGCAATTAAGCCCTATTATAACTTAAATATTATGTGCGTGTGTGGGTGGGCGGGGTGTGTGGCTGTGGGTGGGCGGGTGGGGTATGTGTCTGTGGGTGAGCGGGTGGTGTGTGTGTCTGTGGGTGGGTGGGCCGGTGGGGTGTATGTCTGTGGCTGGGTGGGTGGGTGGGGTGTGTGAGTGAAAGTAAAAAAATTTGTACTACACTCACATACTAATCGTTGCATGAAATATCGATACAAGCATATTGCTGCATAATGCACCCAATGGAATCGTAATTACGAAATAGTCGTAATCGATACTTGTGACTATTTTCAATGATTGAAATACCCGAATATTCGGTTTTCCCGAAAATAGCAATTCGGCATCTGTGCCCAGCATTCAAACATTCATTCATAATTCGCTGAAAATTTGAATTGCACAGCGGTTAATGAAAGCTCTTAATACCACTCATAATTCATTAGCCTGGAAAGCAGTGGACGTCATGCTGATTACCTATTAAAAGTTCATTCCAATATTTATCATGGGCCGAGAGGGCCGATATGTGAATATTGATCTGTCCGCTCTCGTTATTCAATTATCGTCAGTTCTATAGGTCAATGATCATTATCGCCGAGTGCGAGCTGATTGGGTGGATAAAACTGTTGATCCATGATATTTGTTATCTTACGCTGCGAGACTCATGGATAGGAGCAAAATACTCGATGCGGGTATATAGTAAACTCGATATAAATTCGGGAATGAAATAACCCCAATTCAGAAATATATCCATCCCCAAATTGAGGATATGTGATCCCCGAGTGGGGGTGGTTTTCAAGGGAACCGAGTAAACCAAGGGACAATTACGAATATCTGATCACTGCCTCTTTCGACATTCATCGTGTAGAAAAATATGTCAATGGTTTGTTGGAATATCTGTCGGATAAACACATTGGATGGAGCAGAATTGGTAATTATCATGTTTCATCCGCGAATCAACCAACTGCATATCATGCGCGTAATAAGCCACTCTGGTGTCCCTCATTTACATTGATCTGCTCTTCTCATTCCCATTTATGTAACGGTTAAATTTGTGGAGTGAATGTGACAGTATCAAACCAGAGTCATTTATGATAACGGACGCTAATGACGGAATGTCCAATGTAACAATTTTCGGTACAGCGAAAAGCGGAGCAGCTTTCACTAGTGGCATTATGTCAAGCAGATATCTTATAAAATTATGAATTTTCAAAATTTTTGAATGTTTTGAAATTTTTTGAAATTTTTAAAATCGAATTGTTGGCCCCCTAGAATTGGGACCCCTAGAAGACATTCCCGTCGAATTTGGGTCGAAAAAGTCAAATTAATTTTTCCGATTTTCGCCAAGTTTAACATTGGGGTCTTATGGGGAGGCAAACTTAATTTTTTTTAAATCGAATTTTTGGCCCCGTGCGCGTTTATACTATCCAATTGGGACCCCTAGAAGACACTCCCGTCGATTTTGGGTCGAAAAAGTCAAATTAATTTTTTTCGATTTTGGCCAAATTTAACATTGGGGTCTTATGGGGAGGCAAACTTAATTTTTTTAAAATTGAATTTTTGACCCCGTGCACGTTGATACTATCCAATAGGAACCCCCAAAAGATATTTCCGTCGATTTTGGGTCGAAAAAGCCAAATTAATTTTTTTCGATTTTGGCCAAATTTAACATTGGGGTCTTATGGGGAGGCAAACTTAAATTTTTTTAAATTGAATTTTTGACCCCGTGCGCGTTGAGACTATCCAATAGGAACCCCCAGAAGATATTTCCGTCGATTTTGGGTCGAAAAAGTCAAATTAATTTTTTCCGATTTTCGCCAAATTTAACATTGGGGTCTTATGGGGAGGCAAACTTAATTTTTTCAAAATCGAATTTTTGGCCCCGTGCGCGTTTATACTATCCAATTGGGGCCCCTAGAAGACACTCCCGTCGATTTTGGGTCGAAGAAGTCAAATTAATTTTTTTCGATTTTCGCCAAATTTAACATTGGGCTCTTATGGGGAGGCAAACTTAATTTTTTTAAAATCGAATTTTTGGCCCCGTGCGCGTTTATACTATCAAATTGGGGCCCCTAGAAGACACTCCCGTCGATTTTGGGTCGAAAAAGTCAAATGAATTTTTTTCGATTTTGGCCAAATTTAACATTGGGGTCTTATGGGGAGGCAAACTTAAATTTTTTAAAATTGAATTTTTAACCCCGTGCACGTTGATACTATCCAATAGGAACCCCCATAAGATATTTCCGTCGATTTTGGGTCGAAAAAGTCAAATTAATTTTTTTCGATTTTGGCCAAATTTAACATTGGGGTCTTATGGGGAGGCAAACTTAAATTTTTTAAAATTGAATTTTTGGCCCCGTGTGCGTTGGTACTATCCAATAGGAACCCCCAGAAGATATTTCCGTCGATTTTGGGTCGAAAAAGTCAAATTAATTTTTTTCGATTTTGGCCAAATTTAACATTGGGGTCTTATGGGGAGGCAAACTTAAATTTTTTAAAATTGACTTTTTGGCCCCGTGTGCGTTGATACTATCCAATAGGAACCCCCAGAAGATATTTCCGTCGATTTTGGGTCGAAAAAGTCAAATTAATTTTTTTCGATTTTGGCCAAATTTAACATTGGGGTCTTATGGGGAGGCAAACTTAATTTTTTTAAAATCGAATTTTTGGCCCCGTGCGCGTTTCTACTATCCCATTGGGACCCCTAGAAGACACTCCCGTCGATTTTGGGTCGAAAAAGTCAAATTAATTTTTTTCGATTTTGGCCAAATTTAACATTGGGGTCTTATGGGGAGGCAAACTTAATTTTTTTAAAATCGAATTTTTGGCCCCGTGCGCGTTCATACTATCAAATTGGGGCCCCTAGAAGACACTCCCGTCGATTTTGGGTCGAAAAAGTCAAATTAATTTTTTTCGATTTTGGCCAAATTTAACATTGGGGTCTTATGGGGAGGCAAACTTAATTTTTTTAAAATTGAATTTTTGGCCCTGTGCGCGTCTACACTATCCAATTGGGCCCCCTAGAAGACACTCCCGTCGATTTTGGGTCGAAAAAGTCAAATTAATTTTTTTCGATTTTGGCCAAATTTAACATTGGGGTCTTATGGGGAGGCAAACTTAATTTTTTTAAAATCGAATTGTTGGCCCTGTGCGCGTCTACACTATCCAATTGGGACCCCTAGAAGACACTCCCGTCGAATTTGGGTCGAAAAATTGAATTTAATTTTTTTCGATTTTGGCCAAATTTAACATTGGGCTCTTATGGGGAGGCAAACTTAATTTTTTTAAAATCGAATTTTTGGCCCCGTGCGCGTTTATACTATCCAATTGGGACCCCTAGAAGACACTCTCGTCGATTTTGGGTCGAAAAAGTCAAATTAATTTTTTTCGATTTTCGCCAAATTTAACATTGGGGTCTTATGGGGAGGCAAACTTAAATTTTTTAAAATTGAATTTTTGGCCCCGTGTGCGTTGATACTATCCAATAGGAACCCCCAGAAGACATTTCCGTCGATTTTGGGTCGAAAAATTGAAATTAATTTTTTTCGATTTTGGCCAAATTTAACATTGGGGTCTTATGGGGAGGCAAACTTAAATTTTTTAAAATTGAATTTTTGGCCCCGTGCGCGTTTGTACTATCCAATTGGGACCCCCAGAAGATATTTCCGTCGATTTTGGGTCGAAAAAGTCAAATTAATTTTTTCCGATTTTGGCCAAATTTAACATTGGGGTCTTATGGGGAGGCAAACTTAATTTTTTTAAAATCGAATTTTTGGCCCCGTGCGCGTTTATACTATCCAATTGGGACCCCTAGAAGACACTTCCGTCGATTTTGGGTCGAAAAAGTCAAATTAATTTTTTTCGATTTTGGCCAAATTTAATATTGGGGTCTTATGGGGAGGCAAACTTAAATTTTTTTAAATTGAGATTTTGGCCCTGTGCGCGTCTACACTTTTCGAATTTTTTTTAATAATTAGAAAAACATCACACTTATTTTCTGAAAAAAAGTAGAATTGAATAAATTCCCAAATTTTTGTAAAATTTACTGAGACAGCTTGTAGTTACTTGTCTAGCACGAAGCCCCCATCACTGACGCTGAGATACGGTGATAACGAAGCCCATGTTTAATGATTTGATCAAGTGAAAACCAAGTACATCCTTCCGAGTTGGTGCTGTTGTTACATCAATCATAAGACCCATTTCCCTTTTATTATAGCCCAAATCATATTACGCAACACTACTAACCCCGCATGGTCTCCAAGTTGCGCCCTCGTTTCGGGATTATGTCCAAGATGATCTCAAGCACCCTAGAACTTGATGATCCTCGACGCCAAACGTGAATTTTCCTCGAGAAACCCATATATATATACATATATAAAGCTATATATATACCTCCACTGTCGCATATAGCCGCAGAATATGACACCACAAAGTCCACACGTGGCTCATGTATTCGAATAATCTCGTAAAGTTTTCATGGTGCTTGCCGCACTTGGATTAAGTTATGGGCTTATCAGCAGTGTGATAAAAGATTATTTACCACTGCATCATAAATTCTTTATTTCTCATACCACGAGTCGGAAAATTGAACGTCAGAAAAATTATTCTCAATTTTCCAAGTCAACAAAATTTGAGAATGGTCCAAACTTTTTCATTTTTTTCTGACACTTTTCATTTTCTCAAATTTCCATTGCTCGTCGCGGTTATCAATTTTGCTTTACACTCTGGAATTTTATTCAATGACTGTCCAAAATTCTATTTCAAGAAGGGCGAGATCCCGTAGGGGGCTTAACCATTTAAGCCCCTGTCCGTGAATATACAAGCCCAACTTTATGGCATTGCCAGAAGCAATAAATCATCTCAGTGACCAAGAGCTCTATCAATATCCCCACAAAAAAAAGACAAATCGCCTGCTATCATGTGATAGATCCCCCAGCATCAGTTCCACGATAGAAACCCACCTGATTTTTCAATGATAAAATAGCAAATCCGTATTCCACATTTGTTTCCATATCCAGCATAATTTTTTCCCTGTTTACACCTAGAAGAAGTGGAGTATGGATGGATCCGACATCTATCATGACACCCAGAAGACATCGGAATATGGGTGTGACCATCGACGAGTGGTACCACGAACCTGCCGCTGTGTGTTTGTGTGTGTTCGTATTTTACCATCGAACCCCATCCATGCATCAACATGGGCATTAACCGAAAAAGTTGATTATCTCGTTAACAAGTGGTTTTACGCAAAAATCTTATCAGTCAAGTTTTGTAGAGAATTTGATCAGCTACAAAAAATGTTACTTCCATTTTTCTCTAAATCGATTTCGTCCTGCCGTAAATCCCCTGATAACAGTTGTCATAAAAACCGGTCGGTTAGGAGCTACTTTAATTTGAAGATCTTGAAGAAACGGTCGTAAAAAATTCAAGCTCATCTGAACCAGTATCTCCAAACTGAAGTGGAGCTCATGTCTCAATTTGAGTCGCTCAAAAAAATTTTTGAAAAATTGGTGAACTGATTTTTTTGCACGTACCCATATGACATATATATATACCAATTATTCTTGGTCAATATCCATTTTTTAAACTCAGCCAATTCCAGTTAGTAGGTTATCGTTATCACCCATCATGTGTTGTAGACTCGTGCAAAACTTTCGACATTTATATACACAAGATAAAAGTAATACATGTGTATGCAGAGGCATAAAATGTAGGGGCGGTAGTCTGATAGTATCGCGACACGCTGTAATGCTAGCTTCTTTTGATTTTTGCCTTTAGGAGACAATAACGTTTTATGTAGAAGACATTCAGATGGAGAAAAATAATTGATCATATCGCAAGCTATGTGGAAAAGGTCGTTTGCATTCTCAAGGGGATTATCAATTTTTATGGCTTCAAAACTTGAGTTATCTGCATCCAATACTGCGATGAGGGATTATTTGCTGAAGAAAATTATGCTAATACGTTGGCACACATACGCTGGCACACACACACACACACAGTGCGTGTTCTTCGGAACGATTTGGCGTTACAGGCAGCTATCGCTTCCCTCTATGCCAAACGGTCTGGCAGTGGTGTACGTTAGCATAGAGGTCATCAGTTACCTAGAAGCTATGTTGCTGATGTTGATGATACCAATGGAGTCCAAGGACTCTCCAGCCAAATTCCCTGACTGGGTACTCCACGCATTGTTGAGTCCCTGGATCCCTGGAGAACCCTTTGGTACTATCCACCATCCTCTGATTGTCATCGGAGCACATCAGGGAATCATCCTCCGACCAAGCTACCCGGTACCTACACCAGCAACCATCCCAGAACTCCCAAAACTATTCCCCATCCCCAGGATCACAACTCTTTACCAACCATTTTGTAGACCTACACCTGTTCTATCTACTTGTAACAAGTGAGCCCCCATTACTCGCCTAATCCACGGATACTTCAGCCTGCCATAGGCACTGCTGATACTATTCGTATTACATGGTAAATAAGCGGTAACAACGAATAGCACGCCCTATCTCGCCACACACGCACCCCCTCAAAACCCAGCGGGTGGTTAAGGGGGGGGGGGGGTGGGAGGTGGAGGATGCACTAGACTCAACCTCGAGCACCACTACAATCAAGGGAGAAAGACGAACGGAATTAGAGAGATACGGTCTGGTCTATTGGATAGAAGCGGTTCGATGCCAGTGGTGGCGTGCAATACCCCTGGCATGCAAGCCAGCCCTAACTGCTATCGCGAACACTGTCATCCCGCGGAATAGATTATAGAATAATACTGGGACTCTGGTTTCGCATAATGCCCGAAGGGGGGGTAAGAAGTACACTTGAGAACTTTGGTTATATCAACATTTATTCGAGATATCTCGGCATCTTAGAAACTACCAGTCTTCTCCATGATTTCTATATTTGACGATTCTTGATTCTTCACGAATGAGAATTGCTCATCATCCTACCTGGAGTCCTCATACATCACTTCTGTTTATTCAATTAGATATGTATAGCTGGAAGTTGGCCTAGTTGAAGGAATTCTGCCTTAATATGATGGATATCACATGCGTCTGATGGAAAGAAGCGTCTGACAATGATGGGAAGCTACGCTTCTGCTTGCACATTATTTTATAGATCCGCCGCCGACATGACGTATCAAGTCCAACATTATGCACGGTGGATACAGTTCAATCAATGATAACATTGCTGATGGCATTTTAATACATACGGGAAAGCAAACTCTATGGTTAGCCCATGAAGATGAGATGTTCAAGGTAGCAATCAAATTGAATCCAATATGTATTTATCCTGTTCAAGCCTATGGAGTATGATTTGAGCAGCACTTTGGTGATTCATATGCTTTCAAGCTGCTCGCCCGGTCTCACTCGCTCTTATGCTTCCCAATATTATTCCCCTGTTGATTCAGGGGTATCATTGCTCTTTTTAACTTGTGCATCATACCATCTGCTAACTTCCGTAAAGGTGATATGGATGCGATGGTGTACGGACAGAACTAATAACTTTGACATATCCTAAATTACCAGTGGAAATATTCTTCATTAATTTTCTTGAGACTTAACCCAACTACCTCGAATCCATTGTGTAATCATGCATTATCGATTCGCCTTGGTGAGGTCCATGGGGTTTCACCACCATGTAAATTCTCGAATTGCTGCGGGATTGAATGCAATCTGGGTTTAGCCCTCGAGGATGTACTAAGACTATATTGAATCTGCTGAATCAATGATACATTCCAATATTTGTTGCCTAGTTCCAACGAGCGCCACTAATCAAACACGAGATACAACTGATCAATGTATTGATTATGAAAGCAGCTTCAGGGAGCATTGAATGTTGGTAATTTACAAGGAAAAACAGCGTCCTATAGGCAATATCTTGCATGCACTGGTTTTGCCCCAGTGGAGTTAGGACGCTGGATTAACCGCGAACTGGAGGTACCATGGCTGAATTTATGCTGGGTGTTAAAAGTCCAATGCAACGTTCAGGGGAAAACCGCATCAACCGCTGAGGCCCTATGGCTAACTCCCTTGTAGTAGGTCAGGCGTACGTGATACTCGTGCACCACCAATTATCCAATGCATTCTTCCTAGGAGAACCTATGATATATTCTTTGTGCAGTGGGAACAAGATAATGGGCATTGGGGTGTGATAACGCTGGTCGATGATAGCTATCCAGAGCTGTCCTATGTCTAAAATCGCTGCTCCAATCCTACAACACCACCTCCAGCCACCCTGATTGATCCCCCAATGACAACGTGACCATCCGCAACCAGCTAAATGTTCAACAACCTCAAATCATTCCACCAAGTAGCCCCATTCAGCCTCTTTTACACCCCAGATGCCATCAAATGTTGAGCTGTTACTTCTCAAGTGACAACATTTACTCCCGGAATTAACGGCGCAACTCGAAAGAAAAGGTGGCAATGAATAGCTTCACATTTCGCCCTTTACGACTTGAACCACTGCCTCCTCCATCTTCATTTAAATACCCTCCGCCTGAGCGATACTTAGGTTAAAAAATAGCAACTGTATATAATCCTGTACTGTGGAGAATGCTCTCGACAGTGGAACTCGGGTCGATGAAGATCGGAGAAACTGGCAAGTGCATCGTTTACTCAGCACGTAATAGCCGAATACTTATTGCTATCCGTGCTAATATCGAATGGCTAGGTTCTTCAGCTCTTTCGATGCAATTCGTGCAAATATCCACGGACTAACGGGTACTTACCACCACTGCAAATACACCCAGAGTGTTTGCTTCCATTATATTATTTTAGTCCAGTGAATGGGAGGCAAAGAATAACCGTAGATTGTGGTTTCATTACAGTGCTGGGGGGGGGGGAAAGCCTCATCGTGAATTGGTGCCAAATACTGAGGTAGCAAGATAAATAGATCTTCGTGGCTGAGGGCGCTCAGAGGGGAAGATCAACGTGACAACGTACTTGGAACATATCAACAAATAGCGAGTAAATACGAAGCAGTTGATTGGCAGGGTTTCACTAGACGCTCGAAGCATTGAAATGTTTCATGTTTTTGATGTCAGTGTGAGATGCAAAATTTTGTGGGGGGTGGAAGTGGGCGGTGGGTGGGAGTGGGCGGGGGGTGCGAGTGGGCGGGGGGTGGAAGTCGGGCGGGGGTGGTAGTGGGCGGGGGGTGGGAGTGGGCGGTCGGTGGAAGTGGGGCGGGGGTGAGAGTGGGTGGGGGGTGGAAGTGGGGCGGGGGTGAGAGTGGGTGGGGGGTGGGAGTGGATGTAGGGTGGCAGTAGGTGGACGGGGGGTGGAAGTGGCGGGGGGGGGGGGGGGGGAGATTGTAAATTTTAACCAATGAAGATGGGGTCTAAATTTTTCTCCGGAAATTTTCTACTCTGCAATTTCCACCTGCATTTGGGAAAAAATTAGACACGCGAATGAGCTTTCTCCATGTAGTGTTTTTAGCCGGCAGGGCGAACGTGACAACACACTTGGAAAACACCGACAATTAGTGGCGGATAACAATGATTACACATTTGCTGGACGAGGTGGAATGAGGCTTCGGTTGCTATGTGCTCATGCTAATCCTCTTCTAATTTCCTCTTTGCACCAGCGAGTATAACAAAATTTTGAAATTCCCAACATTTCAAAATATCACTGGCGTTCTTATTTGTGAAATAATACTCGTTTGAATTTTGTAACCAAGGTGTTGGAAGCAAATATTAATCTATAAATAAATTGCTAAATTACCAAACATCATGCAATTTGAAAATTTTTATTTTGGAATTTTGGAAAGGGAAATTTTGGAAATTAAAAATTCTACGACTTTCACAAATGTTCAAAATTAGTTTCCATTCGTGGACATTCCTCTAGTGGGGTCAGTGAAAAGGGAAAACGCTTATCTTCTGGTACATAAAAATCCATGACGTTGACTCACACGTGTTCCCAGAGTATGGTTTATGGTCTTGGGGATGGTGAAGGGATGGTGGATATTATCGATAAATGAGCACCCTAGGTTGGACGGCTGTGGCTGAGTGGCCAGGATATCCTGCAATAAAAGTGAATGAGGTCAGACGGCTATGATAACCAGAGAGAAGTAACAAAATACAATCTATAATACATAGATGCTTGATAATGTCAGTATGAAATTAATCGCTGCTCTAATTCAATCTGAGCCCCATGTGGGCTAGGTGTTGAATATTTTTGACATCATGGAAAATTTTGAAGTTTCCCAACATTGTACACTGATGTATGCGTCTGGGTGGGTGGGTGGTTGGGTGGGTGGGTGGTTGGGTGGGTGGGTGGGTGGGTGGGTGGGTGGGTGGGTGGGTGGGTTGGTTGGGTGGGTGGGTGGTTGGGTGGTTGGGTGGTTGGGTGGGTGGGTGGGTGGGTGGGTGGATAGGTGGGCGGATGGGTGGGCGGGAGGGTGGGTAGGTGGGCGGGTGGGTGGGTAGGTGGGCGGGTGGGCGGCCGGTTGGGTGGGGAAGTAGTTGGGTGAGTGTGTGTTTAAAATTGAAGCGATATCACGGATTGAATTTCGTTGAATGTGGTGCAGGAATTACCACTCCATTCACTCCATTTCCGTTAATTTTCCAATTAAATCCACTCAAATTTTGGCTTCCCCAAAATTTATAAAAATCCTCCTGAAAATTTTATAATTTTCTGCAGATGCGCTTGTAGTACATAGATGCTTGATAACGATGGTGTAAAATTAATTATCAGTTTAATTCAATATGAGCTTGGCGGTTTGGAGTGGGCTGCTGTGTATGCATGATCATCTAGTCAGCGGGAAACTTTGTTAATGTTTAGAATTGTAAATGGGCGGTGACTAATTAATATTGGAGGATTAGCATGAACACATAGAAACTAAAACACTCAGTCTAATTTGGAGGGCGAATGTGTAATCATCGTTATCTGACGCTAATTGCTGGTATTTTCCAAGTGTTGTCACGTTGATTTTGCTGGCTGGAAATGATTGATAAGGAAGAGCTACTTAATAGCCAAAGAGCCCTTTATAGAGATCAATATTTTGCATGTTTTATAATTTTTCCATATACTCCAAAGTTTTGCAATCTCTCTAAAATAATTTAGAAATTTTAAGCATCATTAATTTTTTCAGGAAAGGAAGGCCTCAAAAGAGAAGACACGAATACATCCGATTATGTTAATGAATTTCATCCGCGAAAAAATGCTATCCATTCTGCTGATGAATGTTTCGAGGAGCAGTTTCGTCAAAGGTCAGACGAATTAGCTTGGGCTTTTAGTCGGTGGACCGGTGGGATTAAATTTTCGGTGCTAGAAGGCCTCGGGAAGAGGCCTGTATTCCACTTTTACGTTTCACGTCTAGGGTGGCCCACTAGAACGGCCAAACCCCTTTTCTGTCATTCCCTAGAGCCCTGGACCGCGCGACCACTCGTGATGGACCTCTTGCTTTGATCTCTCGGTGGCTACCGAGTTGAGGGCCTTTTTCAAGCCGTACCTACCGGCAAACTCATACCGCTACGACACCTAAGAGCAGTACCCACTTGTGTGCACCTTGAAACAGGGTCACGTACTATAAGGCAAATTTTAACAATTTCCAGAATGTCTAAAATTGATCACTCCAAAATACGAAAACACATAAATTTTTGCATCAATTTCGATAGAGGAAGTTATTGCGATGCCCTCCAAAGTGCATGTCTGTGTGTGGATGTGGATGGATGGGTGGGTGGGTGGGCGGATGGATGGATGAGTGGGTGGATGGATAGGTGGGTGGGTGGATGGATGGATAGGTGGGTGGTTGGGTGGGTGGGTGGGTGAGTGGGTGGGTGGGTCGGTAGGTGGGTGGGTGGGTAGGTGAGTAGGTGGATGGATGGGTATATGGGTGGGTGGATGTGTGTGTGTGTGTGTTGCATCATTGAAAAAGTGAATTTTCCCCAAAGCGATCTACCAATTCTTCGGCTACTGCACTCACCCCATACTCCCCTAATTACCCATTCGCATCGATTTCACCCTCTTTTCGCTGACCCTCATGTCCTCCCCGCCTCACTACAGTAGAATTGCCAACTGTGGCGCAAGTATCCAACCGCAAAACACTCCCACGAAAGGAACATTAAGCGCTCCACAAAGACGTGACCAGTAAACGACAATCGCGGTTGAACGTGATGAGTGCACTACCAGTTGAAAAAATTAAACTGCGTCGCTGCTTTGAAAGAAGTGTTTGTACTTCAGCTACTTGGATAGTTGTTACTCACCTATGCCACGAAGTAAATCCCATCGATGAGTGGATTCCAACCCCATCCGCAAAACTAATCCCATTAAGTCAGAGTGCAGATTCAATTCCAATGCGATAGTGAGTAAATCTTTGTGGTTTACTTCCCTCTTCAAGGAGGCACAATTGATTGCGGAGAGTTGTGAAATGTGACGCATGACTGAGAGTTACAAGGGAACTCAAAATGAAGTTTAGAGTGACTTATCATGAGTATAGTGCTGGCAGATATTACTCGAAATATTCGATTGTTCGTGGCGGACGTCAGTAACTGCTTTGAACAATGGTAATTTCATCAATAATGCGTGGGTGGGTGTGGGTGGGTGTGGGTGAGTGTGGGTGGGTGTGGGTGGGTGTGGGTGGGTGTGGGTGGGTGTGGGTGGGTGTGGGTGGGTGTGGGTGGGTGTGGGTGGGTGTGGGTGGGTGTGGGTGGGTGTGGGTGGGTGTGGGTGGGTGTGGGTGGGTGTGGGTGGGTGTGGGTGGGTGGGTGTGGGTGGGTGTGGGTGGATGTGTTTCTCTATACCAGTTCCATTTTCTTCCATAAAAATAAGTATACCTCGAAAATCAAAATCTCAATAACAATAAAGTGTCCACCATCCACTCCCCGCCCCCCCCCTCCTGGAATAAGATTCTCAGTGCGACTCGTTCATGGGAATTATGGTGGCGGTATATGTTGCTGGGATGCAGCCACGGCATCGTCTCCTACCGCAGCTATTCCCCCCAACACGCGATGCTATTTACGTGCAGCGTAAGCCGAGGAATTATATTTCGAGGATGCAAATCCCTTGAGGCACTAGAGCACCCCTCTCAGAGGAGAGGAAAAAAAAGGCGCGTCGTAAATGCCAGAAGTGCAGGAAATGGATGCGAACGCAAACGAGAGCCCGACTTTTTAAGAATCATTTGCATTCGAATTTCGCGGACAAGTCACTCACACGCAGTGTTAATATCCATCACACACACACACACACACACACACACATCGGGGAAGTTAATGATGCGGCCCACACGCATATCCCGTTCGTTTATATTTGAATTTCCCGGGAAAATCAGTTACACACGGCGCTAAATATATTGAGTATTGGAAGGGTGGGTTGTCAGACGTCAGATGTCTGGGAGGAGGCGGTGGGCGGGGGGGGGGGGAGGGGAATGAGGGAAATGTAATGGGACCTTCGGAAAACGAGGGAGAGGGTGGACACCCCGTGATAAAAATGAGAAAGGCTACACCGGCGACACCCCCGTGGATAAACGCCGTTTTACCCCGGCAATTTTTTCAGCCATTCGAGCTTTTACGTGACTACATCTCCCCCTCATTCCCGCCCAACGTAAATTATATGAACAAGGTGGAAAAGAAGTTCTTTAAAGCAATTTATTGAAATTCTTCGGGAACTCTCATAAATTTTTATCTCGTTTCGAAAATTCTCAGAAATTCAAACAAGTGGAAAAAAAAATTCTGAATTTCAAAAAAAAAATCGTCAAAGTGTTCTTCTAAAATTTTAAAAATTCCAAACCTGTGAGCGAGAATATTTGACAACTTCAAATATTTCCCAAATACCATTGGAACTGTTAAACGAATTCCGCAAATTATGCACCTGCAATAACATAATGGAACAATTCAATTACCGTAAGATGAAGAAAAGATTTCCAGCAAGCCCGAAGAGAAAACTACAAACTCGGGGAATTAATTCGTCTTTGTCGACACGTCGCGGAACACCTAAAACTTGGAGGATGGATGGAGATCCCCGGAGCTACTCGATTACCGTGGGCTTTTAAAATTCATAAAGTCGGGGTAAACAATAAATTAGATAATTAATAAACTTTGACACTCGAGAAAATTTCATCGCTCAAATAATCCAATGGCACTACGATTTTCTGTAGTATTTATCATAAATGAATCGGAGAAAAGCTCATTGGAAAAGCTAATGGCCTTCGGAAATTTCCACACACAGACAAACACCCACCCACTTCCCCCCCCCCCCCCCCCACACACACACACAAACAGACCGACACCCACTTCCTGCATTTGTTTCCCATATGAGATCTATGTCACACACACGCACACACACACACACACACCCACACACACACACATACACAGATAAAATGAGACCCCAAGGCCGGTCGGGAAAGGCGCCCAGGTACTCTCGAAAATTATCTAGAAGTAAAAAAGGAAGAAAGTGAAGGCAAAAAAAAATCAAGAAATCAACTATATTTGTCGTACACTATATCTATATTTTACACATATTTTTCCGTGGGTGTGGCGGTCTTAATAGAGGGCTAAAAAGCGGTGTATCGACTGGTTAAGATACAGAAAGTAAGCCAAGGATTGTGGATTTTTTTTTCGCGAATAGGAGAAGTCATGAAACGCGCCCACTCCGTATCCTTATCAGCGTCTTATCTCAATAAATTAACCGCCGCCATTGCTGCACGGGAGTAAGTTGGGAAAACGAGGTTCTGATAATTTAACAGGCGGCGATTGGCGGATTAATTGGATGGGAGGGCCTGTGATGTGGCTAAAAGCGGCCTCCGAACTTTTTACTTCGTTCACTTATGAAGAACCTCTGCAGAATTTTTTTTACATTACAAAAAATTTTTGTTCAGTATTTTGTAGAGATTTCTAGGCTGGAAATTTTTTTTTCTGATATCTGCGTGTTCTAAATCAGGAATGTAATAAGTATAGGAAGCATCCTCCTGTGCAGAAAAACGTAATTAACATATAATAAATTTTGCTATGATTTTTTTGCGATTGTAATCATGTAACACCTTGGAGACGCGAGTCCGATAATTCAAAAGCCGGCAATTGTCGGATTAATTGGATGGGAAAGCCAGTGAGGGGACAAAGCGTCCTTTCCCAACCGTTTTTCCTCATCTGCATGAATAAATTATATCCCACGAGTAGTTCTGGAGCCCCACGCTACCTGGATATGGAGCAACGAAAATTTTTTCAGCCCTTATGTTGAGGCTGCTTGAGATTTAATTATACGAAAATAATGAAAAATTTGAGAATTTTGAAATTTTGGAAAATTTGGTAAATTTTAGAAAATTTTAGAAAATTTGGGAAAATTTGGAAAATTTTGGAAAATTTGGAAAATTTTGGAAAATTTTGGAAAATTTGGAAAATTTGAAAAAAGTTGGAAAAATCTGGAAGATTCGGAAAATTTTCAAAATTGAAAAAATGGAAAAATTTGAAAAATTTGGAAAATTTGGAAAATTCGGAAATTTTGGAAAATTTTGGAAAATTTTGGAAAATTTTGGAAAATTTTGGAAAATTTTGGAAAATTTGGAAAATTTGGAAAATTTGGAAAATTTGGAAAATTGGGAAAATTGGGAAAATTTGAAAATGGCAACTATTCGATAACGTCAAAAAGCGAGAGTGAGGTTTCCCCTAATTATAGCAATGAAACACCGGTCATTACTCTAATCTGATGACTGTCGTCTAGTTGATACAATCACCCGAGAATATCAACTGAACCTGACCCACGGTAATTGGCAAGATTTCGCTGCCACCCTTCAGGATAGCTTACCAAGTTAATTTGCGTGAACGATTATGGTCGCTGTATGGGCATGTAATCTGTTTGTACTCTACGCCACGAAATTACGCGTCGGCTGGACCCGGATGCTGGGACGAGGGTAAATCGAAGGGGAAGAGAGGTGGACTCGTTTCGAAGAGGGCGAAAGCACTCACGTGCCGACTACCCGAGACGTTTTACATATTCATGGTGCAGGTGTTGGCGAACGTGCCGGTGAAAATGGCGCAATCCTCAAGCTAAACCAGGGAGAACGCTGGGCGATTGATCGCGAACAGTCGGGAGATGAAAAAGCTTTCGTGGAGATGCTAGAGATCTGTTTACGTACGTTATCGCATTATTTTCGAGGTTTTCTTTCTGAAATACCGACTGTCTAGCAAATCTTTGAAAACCCCGAAAAATTTTGAGAATTTGGGAAATTTTCAAAATTTTTAAAATTTCGAGAATTAAGAAATTTTTTGAAAATTAAATCAATTTTTTATTTTCTTCTCTATCCCTCCACCTCTAGTTTCATTTTTTCCATCTCAACCGTGTCTTGAATTTCTGTGAATTAAAACTGGGGTGGGGTTAATAGCAGGAAATGAGGTCATTCCAGGGGGAATTCGAAATGTGTTCGATCAGCTCTCGGCGTGGATGATTGATGCAAGAGGGGCAAAAATCCTCGGGGGTGAATTATTGCGACGTATGGTTCTTCAAAATTTGAACGTTCCTGGGGGAGTTTAGAATTTACGATTCACGAACAAAATGGACTGGGATTTCCGAAAATCTGAGGGTTTCAAGTAGGCAATCTCGGCGGAGCGCGTGTCAGATAAGAAGTCGATTCTTCATAAATTTGTGAATGGAAGTTTTTTTGAGAATGTATTTCACGGGGAAACCCGCGAAATTTACAATATTTTGAGAATTTGCTGAGGTGAGCGGGTGGGCGGGTGGGCGGGTGGTCGGGTGAGCAAGTGGCTGGGCGGGTGGGTGAGTAAGTGTTTGGGTGATTGGGTGGGCAAGTGGGTGGGTGGGTGGTTGGGTGGTTGGGCGGGTGAGTGGGTGGGTGGTTGGGTGAGTGGGTAGGTGGGTGGGTGGTTGGGTGGGCGGATGGGTTGTTGGATGGGTAGGTGGTATCGTACAAAATATTTTTATCAGAAATAAAATTTCCTGCATAAAATATTTTACCACGTTTTTCCATAGAACAACTCGTTAGCAAAATAATTGAATTTTTGGGAAAATCTATACAAGTGAATACCCCAATTTCTATCGAAACGTTGTAGCTTTGATCCGTAAAGGGTCACACCCAAATCTCGTTTATTGTCTCCATAAACAGAAAAAAAAACAGTTTCAGATTTGCCGTAAAACTCCACTGTGAGCCTTCGTCAAACGCACATAGCTGAAAAAGTATAAACCACTCGTCATTTTCTCCCGGCTGGCGTCACGTGATCCATATACAGCCGGATTTTCCCGCAGTGCCGTCTGAGGGTTGGAGATCATAAAAATAAGAAGAAAGTTGGGGCATAAATTTGCCCACGCACGGGACAAAATCCATCCCACTGTTACTCCTACACGGGATGTTGCTAAATTTTTTTTTTATTTTCCTTTCCTCTTACCCTGAAATGCTCTCGATCGTGACTTTTTGTGCAAATCCTTCTCCAAAAATGTTATTGTTGGTTCTGCTATATCAAATACAAACTATTGGCTATTTTCACATTTTTTCCAGAAATCCGGAAAAATATAAAATTTTTGAAATTTTATTTTTTTCATTTTTAAAATTCCGATTTTTTGGGTTTTATTCAAATTTGGTTCGTTTACTGCAGCTTGGTACTTCGCACGTCAGTGGTTAAACCAATATTCAGGTATACACTTGCAGGCTCATATGCCTACAATATTTTGAATATATTTTGTATATATCGCATGTGAAGATGTATGCAATATACATATATATGTGGGAGTGGGGCTCCCTCCGAAATACGAAAAAAAAAAATCTAAATTCACCGAAAACTAGTGAGTTATACAAGTTGCGGGAAAAAGGGGCTTGTATATATGCGCAAAAGGATATTGTTGTGAGGGTAGCGTGCCGAGAACGTGAAAATACATTGTAGGAAAGTGTACTGAGGGTTTTACGGTTGTATTCGCGGATGCAAGATGGCATATTCAAAGCAAGCAATGGCTCAGGCCCCCCCCTCCCCCCCCCCCCCATCCCACTATTTCTTACGTACATTTCCGACCCCCCGAGGGTTTATTTCACGAATAATGCATTTCATTTTTGATTACCAAGCGCTCTTTTTTTACCATCTGCCAGGAGCGTCCCGTCGATGAAAATTCTAAGCACACTTTCCCGCCCGCCGGTTTTTACGTTTTATTTCCTGGAGACGATGAGAAATGGGAAAAATTTTATCACCCACTTGGGCGATGAGTATCTGCGAAGGGAGGAAAATTCCATTTTCCCCCGCCCTGGCTCTTTCCACCGTGTAATTTTGTTTTCATTTGCGGCTTAATTCCTTGCGATAAGCTGTGATGAATGCTAATTATTCTCATGGTAATTGTGCATTTTTTAAAGGGGAATAAAAGTTTGAGGAATAAACATTGAGTATTAGGGATTTAATGATAATTAAAAAATTAATGGAATTAAATTGGCAATTTTGAGCAATCGTACTTTTTTTTTAATTTTAGAATTTTTTTTTTTATTTTAGAATTTTTGATTTTTTTTTTTAATATTAGTATTTTTTTGTTTTAATTTTAGAATTTTCGATTTTTTTTTTAATTTAAAAAAATTCGTTTTTTAATTTAATTTTTTTTTTTATTAAAATTAATTTTCAGTTCCGGCCATGTTTGGAGCCCTCCCGATATTTGGCTTGTCCGTCATTTTTCCAGCGTTCGCGGCGGCTGCTCGTGGACTATGAAAAGCGAATTAATCAAATATCAGATGGTTGGAATGCGCTTGCGACACGGATCGATTCGCAAAAGTCGCCATTTCCTCGTCACTTTAAATAAGTTCCAAATCCCCCAAACTCATGAATAAATTTCGCCACCGCGTGTTCACAGTTTACATGGAAACGATCCTAAAAAAATCACGTCAGGTAAATGATTTTGGCCATTGCGTCCTCCCAATTCAGGGCCCTATGAAAACGTCATGGCCTGAGAGGATTTCGAGATTCCGGCTTTTGCGCTATTTTTTTATTTTTTATTTTTCGGAAGTGACAATATAGCAAAATGCGAGTGGGCAAGCAAAGGCACGTCTTTGCCTCCAGGAGAGACTTCAGAGAGATCCTGGAGAGAATCTGGAGGAAATCTGTTGTGGGTGGGCACCACCTCCTGTTTTACGACTCTGACACGACTCCGCCCACGACTTTGAGGATGACTGGGCTTCAGACGCTTTTTTATTTGGCTTCAAATGTCGTGAGAGCTGTATCAGGTTTCACGAGAATAATCCGGGGTGGGAGCACCACCGAAATTCACGCTCGGCATAAACTCGCATTTTAGTGGGAAAGAGAAAATGGAACGCAGTGGCGCTCCAGGAAGGGCTTTCTAAATCTGCGGAAAGTGCGGAGATTCTTTGAAAATTTGCAAACTTAAGGGATTTTCGCCGGGTTATTTTTTGAATATTTTCCGATGGAGGGATTTGGAATACAATGGAGGTTCGAGAGATTTACAATATTTTGGAAATTGGAAAAGTGCACTTTTTTGCAAATGCAAAAATTTTCAATAATTTCATAAGTTCCAAACATTTCAAAATTCCAAAAATTCGAAAATTTCAATAATTTCAAAATTCCACAAATTTGAAAACTTCGAAATTTCAAAAATTTCGAAACTTCAAAAATTTCCAAATTCCGAAAATTCCAAAATTGTAAAAAATTCAATCAAAAATTCCAATTCCAAATTTTCTAGGTTCCAAATCTTCAAATATTCCAAGAATTTCAAAAATTTCAAAAAAATTCAAAAACTAGAGAGCTTTGTAAGAATAAAAAATTTAGGTTTTGAAAAAATGTCGAAATAAAAAAAAGTTCAAAATTTTGAACACGTCAAAAAAAAATTTTCAAAATGACAAAATCGGATGGTCTTCTGACATTTCCAAATCGATGGTTTTCGGGGAACTTCGCCCAAGATTAACCCAAAAAAATACATCTTATAATAAATAGGGGGGATCTAGAGGTGAAAAAAAAATAATGGAAAATATCCTGGGCGAAGCAAACTCCGTAAGCCCTTAGGCTATCTCTCGGATGAATCTCTTCCGGGATCTCTGTTAAAGTCACCCGAAAACCGAAGAAGGATTATGGCGCAAGCACACCTGGAAATAGGAATTAAATGGAAAAAATATCGACACGAATGCGCTTTATCTCCTACTTGCCTCACCTCTTTTACTTTGCTCCCTTTATTTGAATTGCACCTTCTCTCCAATGCAGCTCATAAATCTCGACTATTTTTGCTTCAGAAAAGTGATTCCATTCTAGTGAAAAACTCTTTCAACATTTGAATATGCACAAATTGCCGCCAATTTTACGTAAATGAGCGCCACTTCAGCTTGAGGAGTACATTTCCAGCGACAGGCTTGCATTTTTCCTTTGAACTGAAATTTGTTGAGAATTCTCACAGCGAAGATTGAAAAGACTCAATTCCACTGTGGCATGTTTTATGAGTTGCTCAGGCCAGGGATAATTTAACCCTGGAGAGGTCGCGCTATGGTACCAGCGCCGCCAATTTCCCAATTTTAAAATTTTTTGATCAAACTCGAGATCAAAAAAGCTCGGACAAAAATCTAATTCCTACCCCAAACTATAAATCAATCATTCTTCCAAAAGAATTTTCAAAAAAAATTTCCAAAAAAAATGTTCAAAAAAAAAATTTGGAAAAAAAAATTTCAAAAAAAAATTTTCAAAAAAAACTTTTCAAAAAAAACTTTTCAAAAAAAACTTTTCAAAAAAGAATTGTCAAAGAAAGCATTTCAAATTTTTTTTTCAAAACAAACTTTTCAAAAAAGAATTTTCAAAAAAAGTATTTCAAAAACATTTTTCAAACCAAATTTTTCAAGAGCAAATTTTCAAAAAAAAATTTCCAAAAAACATTTTCAAAAAAAATTTTTAGAAAAAAAAAACATTTGCGTGTCTTGAGCCAGGAATATATGCGCAAAAAGCAAGACATTGAAAAGTGCAATCTGCACGTAAACAATGAGGTGTAGAAACTGAAGCCATCTATATTATTCATGAGATGATACAACAAAGTACCGAAACAACAGTTTTCAAAGTGCTACAACCCTTCCTGTACCACAACCCGACATTTTGTTCGCCTCTGTTATTTATTACTTATTGAAGCGGCCTGGTAATTTTCTGGGGTGATATAGTGCCGCGTAGAAAAATAATATTGGCTCGTGTTTTCCCATGCATTTATGCATGCACTTGGTTATGAAGCACGGGAGAATGCTTGGAGATGTGTGTACACAGTGTGTGCGTATTAAAGCCCGTTAGATGTGGGGGTGGATCGGCAGAGTTGTGGCCTTATTTAATGTGGTAAATAACGGGATAGGTGGCAGCGATTATTCACTTGGACGAGTTTACTTCACAGCAATTTTACTATTTATCTGACGGCAATGCTTTATTTATTTCCAAATAAAAACTTGGAAATTCCAAAATTTCTTTCCCATTTTCGCATCACCATTCTAACACTTATGAACTCCGGAAATTTCCTAAATTAAGAAAAAAAAACATTGTCAAATTTTTATTTTTGGAGTCAATTGAAAATTTCACCCACCGATAATTATTCATAAAATCGCTCAGAGCTACAATCTATTGCAACGAGTGATCGTTAAATTTTCAGGCATTTAATTATCACTGCACCATCCGTTGCTCTGGCTTTTCTAGACGACTAAATTCCCCGCGTATTTATTTCCTTCAAACTCCATCGATGTCAAGTTCTCGATGCCCCTGGATTATCCGCAATCGTTAAATATTGGCTCGGCGTTTGCTTGGTACGACATATGCTCCAGTGGATTTGATGATTCACTTGCAGTTGGAAACTCTGCGAAAAAAAATTGACTGTATGCCGAAGAGTTTTCCGTTAAACACGCTCCTATCCATTCAGAAATCGGAGATGTACTCGCTCAGCGACCGGTTAGCCATCGGGAGCACTCGCGCATTTTTTTTTGAGAAATTCCTCTCAAATTCCTAAAGCTCTAAGTCGAAGAAAATTTCTTGAAATATATAGCAAAACGGAGTCCAATTTTCGTTTTGCCCCGTTCACTTTTTTTTTGTCAAATCTGATGCAAGCGCTGAGGCGACCGTTCAACGATTCCGTTTGTAGACGGCAGCCTGGGGCAGCGATTAAGGAAGATGAGCAAAAGTTTATAAAAAAAGCTTGTTTCCTCTCCTTTTTTTTGGCTATTCCTTGTTTTTCCTGACGTGGAATCCCTTCCTCTCGAGGTGGATAAATAAATAAAATGGCCGACCGCAGTGCCATGTATCTCCGGTCGCGGACGGCGCACAGCCATTTTTTCGGTGTGGCCAGTGCGGCGGTGGAACTTTACCAAGCTATTACAGCCCCCCCCCCCCCCTCTGTCCATGTTTCTGTTTTGTCAACCTGTGGATGTGCTACGTACATACGCTGTACATAATTCAAAAGCGCGCTTTCAGCACTTCTCCGCTGGATCGATGGCGAAATCGCGAATTCGCAGACGTTCAATTTGAATTCATCCAAAAACTTGTAATTTTCCAAAAAATTTGAAGATCCTCCGATTTTCACGTTCTGAAAATTTTGAAAATTCTTTTTGAATTTTTCGATTTTGTTTTTAATTTTTGAAAAAAAAATTTTTTGGAGATTTTTTTTTGGAAATTTCTTTTGGAAATTTTTTTTTGAATTTTTTTTCTGAAAATTTTGTTTTGAAAATTGTTTTGTGGAAATTTTGAAAATCTGTGAAATTGTGATGATTTCTGGAAAATCTGAGATTGCTAAAATGTGTGAAGTTTTGAAAAATGTTAATTGTTTTTTGAAATACCTTCTACTTCCGTGCCCAGCATGTCACAAATGTAGGACAGAGCACACAAGCCAAATAAACTATTAAATTACTCACACCATCAAGCGTTAACTAACCGGTATATGCACGAGGATCTCTACGATTTTTACACAGTTCCTAATGAATTAAATCCGTGTTAGGTGTCCCGAAATGCATGAAAACATCTCAAACTTTGTTAACACATTTAACGAGCTCAATGTTTTCGAGCGTGGGTCGGGGGGAGGGGGGGGGGAGTGACCAGTGAAATACCGGGAAACATGGAAACTGGCAATTTAATTTGTACACTCTATTGGAGGGAATTTAATTGTTGCATATCAACAATTTCCAATTTTCGATGAAAACCTAAATTTACTAGGTCCCGTAACTCAGGGCTCCTGTGCCCGGAAAAACTTCCTAACGTACATTTTTTTCTCGCAGAAATCCAACTGATAAGGGCCAATGCTGTAGCTATCGCTTTGATGGACTCCCATGATCCTTATGGGCTTTGGAAGGATTAGTCATTCCTTTTTTCCCAATCTGTAAGAATGATTTTTGAATATAAATGTGAATGTGCAGTTGTCAGATTTTCCAGCACAGTTCGCCACATCTTATCACAGCCAGTCCGTGTTTTTTCCGTTCATCAGGGCCCTCTTGTAGCTGTCAAGTGAAATGAGAAAACTGTTGTCAAGGCTCAGATTACGTTCGTCGAGGAAATCCTCCCCCCGCAACGCGCTTGTGCAAAGTGTCTTCAGATATATCTGATTCAGTATATCTGTACTTTTCGTTGGTATGCAATATTGTTTGTAGAGAATTCATTTCTGCCTGAAAAAATTCCAAAGAGATAAACCCATGAACCTACAGAGCCATGAATTCTCTACAATGCTGATTTGATGATTGCTAGAGGACACACACCAGCAGGTAGTCGCATACACACATCGCAGAAACATTCTGTGTGTGCTCAGACAGTGTCCACTAAGTGGCCACCCCATGCACGCACACACACACACACACACACACACACACCTACCCACAACCACCTACACCCACCCACACCCACCCACACCCACCCACACCCACCCACACCCACCCACATCCACCAACGTCCACCCACACCCACCCACACCCACCCACATCCACCCACACCCATCCAGACTCACCCACACTAACGGACATCATCTTGTGATTTCCTGAAGAATCTTTACTTATCTTCAAAAGTTTGAATTTGACGCGACTTCTCAATAAGTTAAAAAAATGAATTTTTCTTTTCCTCTGTTTTTTTCTTTCTAACTAATAATGCGAGAATTAAAGCATCCGTTTGAATAATGCGTGAGTAAAAGTGGTTTTTCTCCGTCAATGACGTTACAAAGACCCATTCAAATTGTCCCCTGAATTCGCTCATTCCTTAAATGCCGGGCGCCAGTTAAAACCCCCCCCCCCTCCCCGCCCTTCCCAAAAAACTCGATTCATTCCCATAACTTCACGTGAATGTCTGGAATACCAAAAGGCAATTGAAATCCGCCCCCAGTGATTCATATTCAAATATAATTATCACCGTTGGAGAATTTGCAGATAGCGAAGAGCTATCCTTTGATATAAAGCGCATTCATTTCCTTGTCGCAGCGACCACTGGATACTTTAATGAATTTTCAGGAGTGTGAACTCAAAATCCTGAAAGATTAGGACATCCCAATTTATGCCATTTGAAGGGCTTAATTCCATGTATTTGAAAGGCTCAACGTGAGTCATTCGCACAAACCAAAAAGGTACTTAACTTAAGTCATTGGAATGACTCAAGTTGAGTCGCTCGTCTCGAAGAACAAAACTTGACTCATGCCGAAGAACAAAACTTGACTCAACTTAACAATCGAACTTGAGTGACTCAGGAAATCCGGTTCAAGTCATTGGAAGGACAACTTAAGTTATTCAAGTCATTGAATTAGAGAAATGGAAGAATCTTGAGTCATTCTAAGACTGAACTTGAGTCATTGCAAAAACTCAACTTGAGCCATTCAAGTCACTGAATTAGAGAGATGGGAGAACCAGAACTTGAGTCATTCTAAGACGGAACTTGAGTCATTGCAAAGACTCAACTTGAGTCATTCAAGTCACTGAATTAGAGATATTGGAGAATCCGAGCTTGAGTCATTCTAAGACTGAACTTGACTCGGAGCTTAATTGGGACAGAGTCAACGTAAGTTAATGGGAAGACTGACCTTGAGTCATTCGGAAGGTTCCACTTATGAAATTCGGAGAAAAATGATCCAATAGCGTACAAGCAGAACCTACGGAGAGGTTGTTGATACCAGACGGTTTACGGGTCATACTCACGCTTCCATAAACTCAACAAACCTCCTACACTAGGAACGCCTCCTAGTTCGCTTTGCATTGGTGCTGCTTCATCATGGTCCTAAATTTCAATAGTAATGAACGTTCATTTAAATACCTAACAAAACGTAGGTTAAGATCGTTCGAGTTGGAGTACTGGCAATTGAAAAGCGCCCCCGGTGATTCATATTCAAATATAATTATCATCGTAGGAGAATTTGGAGATAGTGGAATAGGTATCCTTTGACATAAAGCGCATTCATTTACTTGTCGTAGTGACCCCTGAGTCCTATAATGAATTTCCATGGGCGTTAACTCAAAATCCTGGGTTGGTACTTTTCGGAATTAAGTGGAGAACCGTTAAAACAGTCGTACGCAGGACATTTCGGGTAACGATACAAGAGAGATCGGGGAGGGGGGGGGGGGGGATTGTCGTCTGCAGGTGCTTAAGCCCTTGAGCGGTGTGAAATACACGAAAATCTTAACTGGCTCACGTATTTCTGGTCTTTGAGGTTTACGAAATGATGAAAAAAAATGGGAGAAAAAACATTTGAACTATAATTTGTAAGAGCTAATTTTTTTTTCACAAATTTTTTGTATTGAAGGGTGATTGGTAAATCTATTTTTGATTATTCAGGTGGGAAATTCGATTGTTAAATTCAGTTACGGAATTTTTTTGCGAATGAATCACAGGGAATAATTAAGAAAATAATTAAATGCCCTTAAGCATGAGAAATGTGCTATCCGGACCTCGAATTGGAGAAATGGCGTTGTATTACACAGGTAGGAGGTAGTAATTAAAGCCCCGATGGATAGTTCCGAAGCCAATGGGAAAAGTTTTTCGCTCGTAATGGGAGGCCGAATGGGAGAACATGAGAATCAAAGGGCCGATATCGGTTCGATCATCTGAAAAGAACAATACGGTGGAATTCTGCGGTGCTTTTCCCTGTTTTGAGGACCAAAAGAAGGGTTGGAAATTGCACCTTAATGATTTGTTTTTCGTATGCATGCGCTTGGGAAATCGCATCATATTTTTTCCCCCTCCAGACAAATCTGTTTTGGGAGAATAAAATGCGCGGGAATTTTTTTGGGAACCCAGATGGGCCCGAAAAAATTTATTTATCAAATTCTTGAAGTCGAGATTAATACAGTAACTTCTCGAAGGAGGGAAGCTTATAAGATTTTGCCACAAGTTGATACATTTATGAAATTCTAAATATAACAAGTTTGTGGTTCATGGCTCTCTGTCACAAGAGGCCAAAGGATCCACGGAATGTTGAGTGGAACTGGAGCGCAATACGAGTTTTCAGTGGGAGAAAACGGCTTGGGCTCCCCTGTCCTCTAGATAAGATGGGCAAAAGAACTCGGGAATACCAGTCAGCATGCATGGAAAGCAGATGTGCAAGAACTCAAACAACTGGAACATGAAAAAAAATTTTTTAATGTGAAAAGAATAACAGTGCATGAAAGGGCCGGAAACACTTTTAGGAATTTCAAAAATTTCAAAAATTTCAAAAATTTCAAAAATTTTGAAAATTTCGAAAATCTGCGAAATTTTAGTCATTTTGAAGACCTGCTAATTCGAAACGTCGAAAATTTCGGACCAAATTCTGAAGCGCTCACAATTTCTTCAAAAATATTTCCCTTTCGAAAACGCAGAAAAGAAAAAGAGTGAAGGGTTCTGGTTGCTCGGGTTTATATTCAACGTTGGCTCACTCCACCCCGGCGAGTGGATGAGAGCATTGTGGCGGAGTATTTGTGTCTCGCTCGAATTCATTTCACGCGTTATAATCTTTAATTAAGCTGAGTTTTCCGTGGCACATAATGCGGCCTCGTTAGACGCCGGGAATGCGCAGTGAATCCCACAGGCTTGTCATAAATGCCGGGTAGTATTCCCAAGTTCTCGTGTACATTTCACCCGGAGAGCAGTTGAGTTCTAAACTTTTTTCCCCACTCAAAACTCGTATTTCGCTCCAATTTATCCCACTATGTAGTTCGTAAATTTTTCAAGTTTGGGGAATTCTTAAAATTTCTGAATATTCACAAATTCCGCAAAGGGTGGAATTTTTGATTGTTTTGTGAACCCAAATATCTGTGTGTGTGTATGTGAGTGATCGGGTGAATGGGTGAGTGGGCGGGTGTGGGGGTGCGTCGGTGGGTGGCTGAGTAGGGGGGGGGGGAGGGGGAGTGGAGGGGGGGGGTCAGTAAGTGGAGGGGGAGTGGGTGGGTAAGTGGAGGGGGAGTGGGTGGGTAAGTGGAAGGGTGGGCGGATGAGTGAGTGGAGGGGTGGGTGGGGGTGGCTCGACTTCTTTCCCATTTTTTCCCACCCCTGTACCGAAGAAAAAAAAGTTTTTCTAATAAGTTGACGTGCATAATTGGAAATTGTAAGGCATGCAATTGACGGAACCACTCGGCAGTTACTGAAAGCGCCTGTGGAACTTGGCCGGTTGGAAGGGGCTGAAACTTTCAAGTTAAAAAGTGAAGATGACGAGTAGAATGCACTACTGGACTTCTCGGCGCAGCACCAATTTTCCCCGTGTATTCAATGGCACGGACAGAACGAGTGTCGAGCGTTTTTCTCGCTTCTCATTTTCACTCTCTTCAATTTTCACAAACTTCTCAAAAGGATAGTCTGCATTGCCACCACTTTTTTTACCTCCTTTTTCACAAACTAATAATGTTTAATGCTCTTTAATTCTTCCGGTTTCACTGATTCCTCTTTTCCTTTTTTGTTTTATTGCTGATAAAATGCGATGAAAAATGAAACGAGCTCGTAATATTTTTCTCTCTGCCAGGGCAATTCAATTGTGAAAATATTTGGTAGCTTTATGGTATATAAAATTGTGACCTTTGATTCATCGAACCAATAATTTCTCGATGTGTATGTGTGTGTGTGTGCGTGCGTATGAATTGTGTGGGTGAGGTTTTTTCATGATTTTTTTTTTTTTTTTTCCTTACACTCGGATTTGTATTTCTGTTTGTCAAACGCATAGATCGTCTAAACTTTCCAAACATATGGACGGGCCTCGTTCAGTATTCAGCTTCTTGAAATGTCTTACTCAATTCTTTACTATCCCTGCTTTCTTCCATGCTCGTGAGCGTTAAATCTAAACGTTGAAGGTAGGATCTACCTGAACTCGAATAAGACGTCTCGCTTCGAAAAAAAATTTTTAAGCACCCATTTCCACCTCCCCCCCCCCCCCCCCCCCCTCCACCGCAAGATTTTTATGACGAGATTTTTCGCCTCAAGACTCGGCGAACTGCAGTGGAATAATCGCGCCCACCCTGAGATTTATCGAGGCCCCCCGCCCCCGCCCCCTTTTTTTCCACTCGTCACTCCTGAACACTCGACGTCCGTTGAAAAATCCGCCCCCCAACTTTATGACCCAGTGGCGTTGATTCGCGCAATAAAAAATTATGCGGAAAAATTCAAGGAAAAACACCTCCTCAACTCCATTATTCCTTTTCACATCTCTAAACCGCCATTCTAGATCCTGGAGCCGTAGTAATTTTTACATAAATTGAGTTTTTGGGTCATATTCAGGTGACACCGCCTTCCAAAATTTGATAAAAACCACACAGACACAACCACCTACCCACCCACTCACCCACACCCACCCACCCACACCCACCCACACTCACCCACACCCACACCCACCCACACCCACACCCACACCCACCCACACCCACCCACCCACACCACCCGCCCACCCACTCACATGCACACAACCAACCACTAACCCGCCCACCTCCCCCCCCCCCCACACACACACACACATATATATATGCACATCTTATATGAATACCAGAGAAACTTTTTGCAATTATTAAAAGTTTTCAGAATTTTTGAAATTCTTAAGATTCTCAGTCACAAACTAATTGACATTTATCAGTCTATAGAAAAACGTAAGATCGATAAAAGGGAACTAATAAAGTACAGATGGAAAAATCAGAGTATTAGAGAATGACCTCAATAAATCAGAGCTGAAGAGAACCAAGGATTAGAGATGAAAAAAGTCAGTTACGGAAGATAAAATCACGCTGTATTGTGCCACACAGCCACCTGCGAACTGGAGTACCCTATGTCCGGCTAGTGTCGCTAAAAATACCTGGCACGTCTATTAGAAATTTTTCCTCTACCGCGATGCTTCAAAATTTGAGAAATTTGACAGTCTTGGAAATTTTGTAATTTCGAAAATTTTCGAAAAATCCGGAAAATTCTGACGATTTTGAAAAAAAAAAAACAAAATTTCCGCGATTTTGAAATTTGAAAAATTATGAAATCCAGGAAATTTGCGTATTCTCAAAATTTTGAGATTTTGAAATTTCGAAAATTTGAAAGGACGGGAAAAATCTGACATCTCGAAAACCCCTATCGCTAAAAATATCCCCTCCCCCCTCCCCCCCTCCACCCTTAGCCTAATCTCTCGGAACAGAGAGCAAGATATTGCTGAAGTGGGAGCAAGTACTCCACAATTCCGCTTGGATTTCTACCGGGTTCAGCTGCAAGTTGAACGTTTAACGCTGAATTATGTCATTTGGCTCTATCCCATGCTGGGCTTGGTCCCGCATGTGTTCCACTCCTGAATTGTCATGCGCTTCTTTTTCTTCTGCTTCTATCGCCAAATGGTGGGGAAAAAATATCGAGACGTTAGTGGTACAAGGAATGAAGCTACCGGAAAATAGAGATGTCCCTTTTTTTATCGTAAGAATGGGAAGGGGTTAATGCTTACATCCGAACCAGAGAGCACTTGGGAGATCTTGAGCTCGGAATAATTCGGGAATAAAGTCCACCGGTTTCAACTCTCAGTTGGTTGAGATTCCGCGATTGCTGAAATGAAAACCGGAAGGAGAAGGGATGAATGAAAAAATAATTATACTTATGTAGGCATTTCAAATTAACCTCCCCCTGCTAGCCCAAAAAGCTAGACAACGGAATTCAAACGATCGACCTAAATCTCCATGCATTAATATCAACCACCCGAAACGTCTCAATATTCGATCTAACACATCAGCAATTGTCTGCAATTTATCCCCCTGAAGCATAGGGCCCCGTTAACTGAGAATGAGAGTAAAGGGGTGGGTTTACACCACCCCCCCCCCCCCCCCCCACAAGTGAATTCTCATTCGTTACACCGCCCCAGCATCGATAACGATCGTCGTTAAGAGAAGCATTCAACCCTTGCGCCCTACATACTATATATACTAACCATACACTGGTGCATCTAAATCTTGGTGTTCCAATTACACTCAATGGCTCGTTTCAAAGTGCGCGCCCACTTGAGCCCTGTGCAGAGATGCGGTTAACCCCCGAAAATGATGGCCGGCTTGGCAAATGCCGGCCCCATCACTGGCTGCGTTTGTAGAAAGGAAAAACAAACGGACTGAGTGAGTGTGAATCATCCGGGTCACACCAACAATTTACCATTGTGGTATTGTTCTCCAGCAGTATTGTTTTTCCGAAGTTTTCCTGGAAGACTCAAAGATTGCAGGAACCGACTGGAAGACACTGGACATTACTGACCCCCCCGCCCTCTGCTCGCCCATTATCTAGAAGATTTTTTACAAGTTCGTTTCCCTTATCGAACTTATCTACTCAAAATCATCTGGAACGAGATCCCGAGAACGAGGTCCGGGGATCAATTAGGAAGGTGCTGGCGTGGATGGGTGGATAGGTGGATGGGTGGGTGGGTGAATGGATGAATCGGTGAGGGGGCGGATGGGTGGGTGGGTGGGTGAATGGGTGGGTGGGTGGGAGGATGGGTGGGTGAGGGGGTCGGTGGATGGGGGTTGGGTGGGTGGATGGGGGATGGGTGGGTGGGTGGGTGGGGGTGGTCAAGATCTTCCCAAGGATCTTCCTGAACATGTCTGGATGCTGACTTTTTTTCTTCGCCCTATTCTAGATGATAGTCGAATTAATATCATATTTTTTTTTTCACGGGCTTTCGATGAAATGCAATGGACGAGTATAACGCAGCCACTCATCTCATGATGATTTTCTCTCAGACTCGGAAATTGAATTGCGAAAATATTTAATAATTTGATGGCATGGAGAAGTTGAGGAATTCATAAATTAGAGTGGAATGGACAGAGTCGTTGTTATAGAAAAAATCATTTCATAATGCGATAGCGCTTACGCGATATCGAGGGACAATGTGCACTCAACTTATTGAATTATTCATTTCGCCCAGAAATGAGGGATTGAAATAATCCGGATTATGAAAAATAGAAATTTCAACGTTTTTTTGGGTGTGTATGTGTGTGTGTGTGTGTGTGTAGGCAGCTCTGTGACGTCACCAAACTGGCCACCCGTCACGGACCCACTCATATGGTATATCTATATGTATATGTACATGAGGATATTGAAAAAATTCGGATTTTCAGGTTTCAGACCGCCTCCATTATTTTTCAGTTGAGGAAAAATCCCCACGAAACGAATATAAGGATCGGTGGTATTTCTAGCCACCCCCAACGGGCCAAATTAATTAACCTACACTAATTGCTATTCGAATTTCCAAATAGATTTGCCCCACATCGTTAAAGCACCCAGAATCAGAACCCTTTTTTCTATTTAAGTGTACTGATGAATAATCCTGAGATGCAGATCAGACAATCATTCTTGATGGAACAATCGAGCGAAAACGGACGAAACAATCGTTTTATGATGGAATTCTGAATAATTTCGTGGGGGGGAATCGCAACATTTGTTACTATTCTCAGCACTCGAGATTCACCATTTCAATGAGAGCCAACACCCCTCTGGTCGGCTGGAGAATCGATGGGAATGTATTCAGAAAATTATTCTACCCGAGCACAGAGGTGGTAGATTTAGAAAAGCGAGAAATGAAGAATTGTAGTCCTCCAGTTACATCAAGTTGTGCTAAATGCCGGAGGGCAAAGTTTGCGAGGACTGTTATATTGGACTTTTTTATGTGAACAAAAAAAAATGTAGAGAATATGTGGGTGTTTCTTTCTGCCTCCGTCCTTCTCGTTTGTACGCTCCACGCTAGCTGGTGAGCAATTCAGGTGGACAGGACTATCGGACACCCATCCATAAGGCCATTAATTTTTTTCACATTTTTCAAAATGTTCAAAGTTTTTGAGAATTTTAAAATTGGGTGAAATGACAATTCATAAATTTTTTACCGATGTAAACACAACTTTACGACACTGAAAGCAGTCAAAGCATTGGGTACCACTAGAAACTTGCTCGGGACGTAAGACGACGCATTCTATTGTTCCACCTACACAGTTGGTATTGCTTATACGGAATACTCCGCCTGTAAGTTGAAAGCCCACACACACGCACCCCTACTCCAACCCCCCGCCAACCCCCCGCCACCAACACTCGAGAGGACAGACTTAGGGATTCCACTCGTGCCACTAGCACAAACTCGAGCCACCCAAGTTTCCATTACCCGTTTCTTCTCTACCAAGCTCTCTTGCGCCTCTCCCTTTTCACCGAACTTGAGCGCTGGTATCTTTGGAGATGGGGCACAGTCTATATGTTGAGCACGTAGTTCTTGTAAGCGGCAAGCCTTCGCACCTCTTTCCACAATTCATATATTGATATTTCACCCTTTTTGAATGACATCAATATTTCGGTATATTTGCAAACCAAAAACTTTTCTACGGAAATTGCAGAAATTTGCACAGAAGGGTCAACTCCAAAATTTTTGGAAATGCTCAAAATTTTTGAAATTTTGAAAAATTGGCGGGTTTTTAAAATTGAAAAAAAATTTGAGTCGCCCAAAAAAATCGAATGTTTTGAATGTTTTTGGGGAAATTCCGCAGCTTCCAGATCCCATTACTCATTTCTTCTCCACTTGCATCTCTCCCCTTTTGCAGCAAAGTTGAGCGCTGGTATGGTTGGAGATGTCTATATGTTGAGCACGTAGTTCGCCAAGTCTTCGCACCTCTTTTCGCCATTCGCATATAATATAAAAATTCGATTTTTTTAATTGCCTCAATCTTGTCTGATTTCTGAAATTTCATCCGCGGTTTCCAAACCCGCGGAGACGCATTTCGCGGCTCATAAATTTTAGGGAAGGCTTGCTTTGGATTGGCCGGTGATTGGGCGGACGGACGGACCTAGAAAACTTTTGCAAATTCTCCAGCGACTTTTTTCTGGAGAAGTTTCATCCGGTTTATGAACAAAAAAATTTCTCCTTTTTTTGCTCTTAGAGAATTCCAATTAGAGTAATCACGCAAATTATTCCCCATTATTTATTTTATTCACTTGAATGCAATCGCATTAATTCTTTCCCCTCGGCCATTAAGACATTTAGCGGTAGAAGTAATTAAATAATATCTTTTTTTTCTTCTCTCTGGCGCAGTATTTGCTGGGAAATTCCCTTTGCCAGGAGCTACGTTCTGTGTTAACTGTCTCAAAGAAAAATGTATCACGTTCCCAGGTACCTTTGAAGAATTCTAAATTACTCGGTATCAAGTCCGAAGTAGAAAGAAAAGCTAACTCGTTAAATAAATAATTCAAGCCGGTTCGTGTAGCTTCAAACATCGGAATTACCACTTCTTCTTTCCCACCATTATTTTTTATTCAAATTTCCAAACTGTCAATTGTGCCGTAGCCGAAATGTCCAACCTCCTGGGACCCAGAGATAGTTTTTTTTTTTTTTTTTTTTTTTTTTTTAATGTGATAACGGTTTACAGAGCTTAGCGTTATGCGATGGCTCAGTATATATATATAACATCATTCGAATGTGGAGCAATGAAAATCTGGAAAATCCTGAGAGACTGAAATTTTTCAATTTCTTGCATTTCTTGAATTTTTGGGGTTTTCGGAAATTTCCAAAATTTCCAAAATTTCCAAAATTTCCAAAATTTCCGAACTTTAGAAATTCCAAAATAATTTCAACAATCTTCGAAAGTTAAGAAAAAGTCAAAATTTGGAGACGCTTTCGCGAAGGTGAACCGGCGCCCTGACAAAAGGAAATGAAGACAAGAGAGCTCCTGGAAAAAAAAGTGATCCGTGATATAGAGGAGTACGAGTAACGACTATTGGCCCGATCCGATGGAGTGAGGGCCTCCGACCGTACTTCTGCCTCTAACGATCTTCGCCAATCGTGACGTACTAAACAGAAAAAAAAATGATGACGTACCGGCATTGCTTTCAGCCCGGAATGCCAGGAGTATCCTAAAAAAGGGTATGAAGGGCCAACGAGACTTTGATCGTTTCACGTTAAACGGACCTTCTTCCCTTATTTTCCTTTTTCTCTTTACCCTCAGCGGAAAATCCATTTCAACCACTTCACTTCGATTCTCTTTGATTTCTGACGCTTTGACCTCTTTCATTATTACCCGCCCTCGTATTCTATGAGATCACGATCTTATTATATCGCTTTACACGAAATCGGTAGGGTTATACAAGGAAATTGGCTTAGTCTTGATGGACTGACAATTTCGCTTCCTTTGCGGGAAATTAAATAGAATTATGTACGTCGCATCCACTTTCAATTTTCAATTTTTTTTTTGACACTCACTTTTTTTGAAATTTTCAAAATTTCGGAAATTTTCGAACTTTTTGGAATTTTTGAAATTTTTGAATATCACTAACAAAACATTGTTTCCGTCACTCCGTCATCATGCTCAACATCAAAAGGGAGAAAAAAATTAATTCTCGGAAATATTCGATATGGTCCCTCCCGCGCCAACGCCTCTCCCTCCCCCTCCCCCCGCGGCCAAGAATTCCAATACTCCTATTTGCAATAAAATTTCCATAAAATATCCGATGCAAGAATCCGATACGACGTCATCCAATCACCCCTCTGTTATAAAAACACTGAAATGTTCGACAACACAAACCGGGCCGTAAAACTAGCTATGTCTCACGTACGGTACTGAGACAGTGGCCTTAATACTGGCCTCGATTCTCAGGTCAATTCATACATTCGAGAATACGAAAAATATATGATCATAAAATCAGTGAGCTAAATCAGATCTTGTGTGAATCGCAATGAAGAGATTCTGATTGTCGATTTTTACACGCACACACACACCCACACCCACCCACATCCACCCACACCCACCCACATCCACCCACACCCATCCACAGTCAGCCACACCTACCCCCACCCACCCATACCCGTCCACACCCACCCACTCCCACCCACACCAACCCACACCGACCGACACCCACCCACACCGACCGACACCAACCCACACCCACCCACACCCACCCATACCCACCCACACCAACCCACACCCACCCACACCCACCCACACCCACCTACGCAGTCACTTATCACGTAAATCAATCACAAACTCGAACTTGAAAAAATGTCAATGCCGCCAAAAATGCAAATATTTTTCTCCATTATCTAAATTAAATTCTATTTCATAAATATCACGGTGTCCAGGAATGCACTATGAATTCTGCGGTAACCATTCATGAGCGTTGAGATCAGCTCCAGCCAATCAGTTCCGGTGGCCATAGCAACTGAATATCACTAAAGGCTTGACGGCATGTATCGTTGTATCTCAATTCAGCATCCCCATAGGTCCAGTGCTCTTCGTACCTCCCCATACCACCGATGTTGACATTCCGTCTGCAATATATGGGTAACAACTGCCCCACACTACTGCCCTCTTCATCATATACATACTCTCCCTATTTAGCTTCCGTACCTGCTAACTGATTGAGGCTGATTGACGCTCTGTCCAAATGGCCGACACGCCCGCCCCAGCTAACGCATAATTTATAATTGCCGAGTATGGACCAACACCATCACTGTATTCGCGTGAATACAGATGGCTCTATTCACTGAACTGTGTCGTATTGGATGAAGATGAATAGAAAATGCCGTACGATATTTAGATAAAAACCGCGACTTTTTTTTTATATTCGCGCAATGATAAGACGCAATTTATGAGATGAAAAAAATATTAATCGGCCCAACCAACATATACATACACCACCACAATTCTCAAAAAGGTCCCGATCTGTCTCGAATAAATTTATTGGCCTCAAAAATTTTTTTATCAAAGGGGATTTAACTCAGAAGAAGCTCCTCAAAGTAAGGAGAAGGCGCAAGATCGGCTTGGGCTTCAGCGGTAAGTGGACAGAACAAGCAAAGGCGCTCTGGCTTATCAGGTTTTATCAGGGCACAGCAGCTACAAGGCTCGTTCGGCTGGAACTCAATTATTTTTTCATCAATGTAAAAACGGTTATCCATAGGTTCTATATAATTGTCCCAGTCTCTTCAGCTCGTAAAAATTGTGCAAAATTATCAACGCTATGAATTGCTCAAAGTCTTTTGCGATTTTTTTTTGCAATTTTCAAAGCTGAAAATAATGTGAATTGAAGCTTTTAATTTGTTCCCAATTTTTAAAATTTTAAAATCGTAAATAAAATCAGATTGGTCCAGCCGGGATGTTGCTCCTCAACAACGTACATCTCCATTTGAATCCTAGTTTTTTTTGCCTCTGCTCCTACTTCTTTTTTCAAGGCATTGCACACCTTGAATGTCCTTTCCATATCCAAGCCACTTTTTCTCCAAGTCTGAAGAAAGCCCCATAAAATCATCAAAAATTTATTCATATGGAGACGAATGATCCCCGAGCGTGCTAAGAATATTTCTTCGGAAAAGAGTTGGCTTGTTCCGTAGTAAAACTCTTTAGAATCACGTTCAGCCATCTTCAGTAGTGTCTCAATGTATCATTCCCAATCCTACAAAATCCTCTTCACGTCGTGGGTGTGTATGTGTGTGCGTGTGTGCATGGATTAATGTGTATGCGTGTGTGGGTATATGTGTGCATACCTCTGTGTGTGTGTGTGTGTGTGTGTGTCCCAATAGGTGGCTTCGTAAGTGTACACTTGATATTATAAATCTGCACGTGTGTGTATGTAAATTGCTAAACGGCCCATTGCATGAGCCTGTGCTTGTGTGTGTGTGTAATCTTCAGGCCATACCAAACCAACGAGTCAACCACAGCACAGGGACCACGGCTACGTGTGTTTGTTGATCTAGACGCAAGTGGAAACTCTGAGATATTCGTTGAGTCCACAGATTCAACATTGCCTCATCCTCGGGAATTACTCAGTGGCACGTACCTCAGACGCTGGCTTAGTATATAGGAACTCACGCTTCTGGACAGGGTCCAGGAACTCGCGCAAGGCTCTTACTATTCTCCAGTCACTCAATGATACCGAGAATTGAGGGAGACAGTATTAACGCCACTGTCTCAGTTGTACGTGAGAGTTGCCCAGTTTTATAGGTGGCTTTTCTGTTGGAGCAAGTTGGAGAACATTTCAGCGTTTTTACTGGCGAAGGCAAAAATTTGGAACTGCACGGAACCTCGAGCCTTTTTTTTATTCATCAGGTTCTCCGGAATTCTCAAAATTACTCAATTTTGTTTTAATTTTCTCATGTGCCTTAAAAATTTTTTGCATAAACGCTAATATAACACATTTGTAACTCAATCGCGTGTATTTTTCTCCCTCCCCTATCGAGTACGCCACTGGTAGCCTCACTCTAGGATACACACGCGAGCTCTCCTCCTTATTTATATGCAAATGGAAAAATACCAATCGAGCGCGAGGGACATTCTTGCACGGTTGGACCGGGATCGGAGGAACAAAAATCGTTAGACTTTGCAAAAAAAAAAGGGTGAAAGGAATGTTTGAGAAGAGATTCCTGACAGAAAAAATGGGGTGGGCGGTGGGTGGAGTTCGAAGCGTTGTGGTCCTATCTGATTTCTGAACTAGCGCCGTACGGGATTATGGAGGTATTTTAGAAGCTCTATTCCAAATGAAGACAGTCGAAGGGAAAAAGGGGAGAAAAAGAACCTATAGACGGCAATCAGATCCTCCGAAAGCAATCATGTCAGTATTTTTCATTCACTGAATGAAGAAAATTTTCCTGGATTACGCCCGAGATTCGATCGTTGGCTTGGATGTTTACGGAATATTGAAACAAGTAAATTAGATTTTTCATTTGGTGCTTCTTCTCCTGAATGATTTCTCCCGTTTTCAACTTCTAACGATACTTATTACAAGACAAAATTCTAAAACGTCCAAGAATTTCAATTTTTTCAGACGTTTTTGAAGGGGTTTGCGAAGTTTAAATCTCAAAATGTCGCCTCAAAAAACCCATTTGATTAATCATTTACATTCAGAACACTGGACATTTCTCCAGGTGAGAAATTTGAACAGAACGCGTAATTAAGTTTAACGTGAAATATTGCGCGTATTGCATGTGTATTGCCGAGATTTTCCGTCTCTCCTTCGCTGGGCTTTAACTCTTTGGAATGAGTCAGGGGAATCTACGAGGAATTGTTAAACGCTGAGAATTGCTCCCCTGATACGAAGCGGCACGTTATATACAACTAGTCCTGGTATATTAAAGTCCATTTAGGTCGGGCTAACCCGCAAGATTTACTTTCAAATATCTGTCACGAGATATTCCTGTGGGTGTCGAATATTTAATTAATTTGTCCCCCGTTTGACGAGTCCTACAGAATGGAGAAAATTAGGGGGCGATTCTGAAATGCATCAAATGGTGTGTTCTACATCTCCATTATGCCTCAACCAGCAAATTCCACTGACACAGAAACACACACATCCACCTACCCACCCACCCACACCCACCCACACCCACCCACACCCCCCCACCCACCCACACCCACCCACACACACCCACACCCACCCACACCCCCCCCCAACCACCCACACCCACCCACACCCACCCACACCCACCCACACACACCCACACCCACCCACACCCACCCACACACACCCACACCCACCCACACCCACCCACACACACCCACACCCACCCACACACACGCATATACACAAAAATTTTGCTTATATCAGTACTAAAATTGCTAATTCCCAATTTGAAAATTTTTACCCGACCTTTCGACACAATTCACGCTATATTATTTGTTACACAACAAAATTACCGGAAATCGATGTACAAATGCGCATGGAAATTGTTGGGGGGGGAGGGGGCGGGGGGCACAGAGACATACACAAGGACGGAACGAGGGAGATTCAAGTAACATCAAGTTTCGTCTTATCTTAGTCACTCTGAAGTTTCTCTGAGGAAGATACGAGGATGAAATGGGAGAAAATTAGAACCTGAGATCGTGGGCGCTTGATTAAAGACATCGAATTCTAAATCTAGATGAAGGGGCTGCCGAGTTTAAAGACCCTGCGAAAAATAACGATTGCGGAAAATGGCTTATCAGGATACCGCGAAACATATTACTAACATTTGGAATTACGATGGAAATTCGGGATTAAAATTACGTTTTTTTTTCTAATTTTGATTTTTTTTTTCTTTTCATTATTTCACGGCTTTCAAAGGTGTGGATGAAAATTAATCTGTCGGACATTTGTGAACATCAACGCGTTAGATAGATGTTGAAACAGCACGGTGAATGATTTTTCATTCAAGAGGATCAATTGAAACCAACGAGTTTGCGCAGTGAGAACAATGAAATGAATTGCTGTGGTCCAGCATCTGCATAACAATGTTTTTACGACGGAACAAAGCAAGCGGCGATGACGAGTGTTAGTGATTTTTCATTTTTTTTTTTTTTTTTTTCGTTGTTGGGGGGTGGGGTAAAAATGAACAGAAGATAGAGGCAAACACAGGAGAGAAATTGTACACTTCACCACCAATAATTCATTTCTTTCCGTCGCATCTTAAAAGCATATTTCTGTAAATCAGGAATGAACTTTTTTTTAATGAAATTTTTTTTTACAAACATGAGTTCAATTTTCCAAGATATCAGTGTTATGAAAACATTCTGAAATGTCAGAAATGCCAAACGTGTCAAAACTGTCAAAAATGTCAAAACTGTCAAAAATGTTAAAACTGTCAAAAATGTCAAAAATGTCAAAAATGTCAAAAATGTCAAAAATGTCAAAAATGTCAAAACTGTCAAAACTGTTCAACCTGTCAAAACTGTCAAACCTGTCAAAACTGTCAAAACTGTCAAAACTGTCAAAATTGTCAAAAATGTCGAAATTGTCAAACATGTCAAAACTGTAAAAAATGTCAAAAAGTTTTAAATTTACAAAATGTTCAGCATTCCAAAAATATTAAGATCAACCACGTCAGAATTTCAAAAATAGCAAAAAAAAAATCGCAAGCAATGTACCGCGATATTTCTTACGCATAGAATTTTTTTCTTGGCTATATGTATATGAGCGTGCGCACAGAGGATCTCGTGATGGCGATAAGGCAATGAATATATCTCAGATAAAAAATCTACGCTCCAAGAATGTATCGCCTGATCCCCCTCTCTGCCATGTATATATTGTATATAAATAGACACAAAAGGTAAATAGTGAATCGATGTCTGTTTTATGAATCGTTTTATCTCTCGGCACAGAGCGCTTACCAATATTTCACGCGATTCCGTCTCGCTCTAACGCTACCTCGTAAAAATGATACACGCCCCACGGCCAAAGAGGGTAAATAACAGCCGAATAAATGTATAACCCCTTGTGCCAATACCGTGTGTCCCATCAACAACTAGGCCATCGGAGATACCCACACTTTTCTTTTCACTATTTTTTTTTTCTTTTCATTTGCGCAATTTTTTCGGATTATCGAACTCGCCTCCGGAATTTTCTACATCTTCCGAATTAAAGCTGCAGCATCCGAGGCGCTGAAAATTTTCTCTAGAATTTTTGAAATTTTTCTTAACCTTGGAGATTCAAAAATTTTTGCTACCTCCAAAATTTTGGAAATTGATGAAACATAAAAATTATTGAATTACTAGAATCGAGAAAAAAAACTAGGGAGCGACAAAATTACGAAATGCTAAATTAGGAATTGCCGATATTTGGGTCAGCGAGAATTGAGGTCAGAAAACAAAATCATCAAGATAAAAATTAACCCGGGAGATTCAAGAATGACCCACAATCATGATCACACGATAAATGATATTCAATAATTCGCGTGTAATAATGGACCACGTACTTCCAAATGACCACAATAGATCGCGGTGGGTGTGGTCGCGGCATAATGCGGTAAAATTTCGCTTGGTACTGTTGCCAACGTGTGTTAATATTTAGGGTTACTACCCTTAAACACGCCAACTACAACGTGCATCACGCACTCCACCTTTTTCACCATGCAAAAACAGAGTGAGCTGATAACTATTTTCGACAGGATAAAAGTATTTAACTCGTGACACATATAATATCGGGGGATGCTTGTCCTTTCGATCCCATTAACTAGTTTACGAGAACAAACCAATGTATTGAATATTCAAACATTATATTCGCATGACTGTTCACAAACACAGAAGCCAAATGAAAATTTAATTTACTTTGCTTCATTATTAAAGAGTATTCCTAAATTAAATTTATAAAAAATAGTGTTGCATAATTCTTGTTTATTTTGTTTAATGAGTATATTTGAATTTGTGGTGTTCAATTAAAATATTCGAAAACAAAAAATTTTAGATTCTCAATAGGGTGAGTTATGACAATCAGGGGGGGGGGGGGGGGGGGGGGGTGTGAGTGTGGGTGGGTGGGTGTGGATGGGTGGGTGTGGGTGAGTGGGTGAGGGTGGGTGGGTGGGTGGGTGGGTGAGGGTGGGTGGGTGGGTGAGGGTGGGTGGGTGGGGCGGGTGGGTGGGTGGGTGTAGCTGGGCGGGTGGGTGGGTGGGTTTAGGTGGGTGGGTGGGTTTAAGTGGGTGGGTGGGTGTTTGTTTGTTAGAAATCAGCAAGCTTCCGATGACTAAAAATCGCGAATTCTCTAACTTGAAAAAGAGATCACGACAATATTTAAACCTGTCCTCTGTTGCTTGTTACAGAGTGGACGTGCGGAATAAAGCACTAAGCGACGCTCAACATTCGTCGGACACTCGGGTGTTTGGTCCCAGAGCTTTCTTCAGGGCCACCATGAGTCGTCCAGCAGTTTTAGTAGTGGATGACGTGAAACGTCACGACGCTGCTGTATATAGGTGCCGAGTGGACTTTCGTCAGGGCCAGTCCCGAAGTGTTCGTTACAATCTATCAGTAGTCGGTGAGTAATTGAGTATCATCAAACACGTTACTTGGGCAATACTCTACCGCGTGATTCGACGCAAGGTCCTTACGGCAATTTCTCGGTCCTTGCAAAAGTCCCCGGTCAATCTAGTTTTTAATCCGAAAATTCTAGACAGGTTCTTACATTTCAATCACCAATCATTGATTACTTGTTCATATGACAACGGTCAATAATCTCATTTAGAAATTAATTAATTGCCCAATTTTTGAGCATTTTTGAAACATACACATGAGTTGTCATTCAATTTTTTGCCACAAATTCTATCAAACTTAGGCGAGATGCTGGATTACCCACTGCAGCATTATGGATTTGATGGACTTGTAAGAAATTATCAAAGTCAACCGAAAATTTATTAAATATTAGTATTGAATTATGGAAATGAATCTTGTGAAATTGAATAAACACGAAATGTCAATCTTGCGACCCAGAACTTGCGAGGGATTTTAATAACTCGCCTTGAGATTCGGAAATTTCAAGTAAATAGGGAAGTGGGGTGGGGGAAGGAGGGTGGATTCGGGGGCAAGAGTTGAACTAAGACTTCGATTTTTCGCTTGGGGTAGGGGCCAACTTTGACGGCTGGTTGTATTTGCACGGCTGGCACGCGAAATTTTTTTCATTCGGAAGTCGAGCTTTTTTTTCATGAGATTCAATGTACGGATTGGCGATGCTGAGAAATCGATCAACTTTTTACGAACTGATTACTGAAACATTGGCATTGGAGGGATTTATTATTAGAGTAATTTGAAGAGGAGGAGAGCTTAATGTGTACTACCTTCAGCATATCCTCGACAGGGCCTACCGGGCACCCATCCATGCAGCTGGGACCGACGTTCGCCATTTAGGTTGTCGCATTTCTGAACACAGGGTAAACCTCCAGAAACCCCTATTCTGCGAGGGCGGGCGCCTATGATGGACCCCCCCCCCCGTCGGGTTAGGTTCCCGCCCGGCCGGGCGGTCTCATTTTATGGGTATAGCACATATGGGTATGGCACATGCTACTTTGCTAAAAATAAAATTCTTTTTAGAATTTTTTTTTTCTTCTTGAACAATTTGTTGGGGATTTTACTTTTCATTTTAATTTTCTATTTTTTTGGGAACTTGCTAATTTTCCTTGATTTTTTAAAGCTACCCATATTTCTGGAAATAGAAGAAATGTCACATCAGATTGAACGACACAGTTGGTATCGGGAATCGGAGGTAAAAGTTTTATTTGATTCATGTATGAGCCCCATACTGATATTCATACATGCCAATACTGGAGATATTTGCACAATGGGAGGGTGGAGGGGGGGGGGGGAATGGAGTAATTTTGGACGGATCAATTTGCCTTGCGACATTTTCCTATTCTGTAACTGTATACCTTTAATCCGACATTCTCATTTTGTTCCATTTGCTTTAAATAATGGAGGTGTGAGGGTTTATGGGCGCATTTCCATAAATTCCGGGGGAAATAACTACTTTCCCGTTTATTCATTTTTTTTTTGTCCATGCTTTTTTTTTTTGGTGTTGCGGCTTTGGCCTCGTTTGTTTGTCACACGCGGAAAATTACATGGCAATCCACGGTAGGATGGTATAAGGAAGTTTCAGGTATTTTTGGGAAAAAATCTTCCGCGCATCAGAATATTAACTCTTCGATTCCTAGAAATTTTACAATCTCCGGAATGTCTAATTTTCATGTCAATTAATTTTTGAAATTATTTTTAAAAAATTCTAATTCTGAGAAATATTTGAATCTTTTTTTTTTATACATCGTAAGCTCCAACTTTTGCTGTGTGTGTGTGTGTTAAATCGCCCACGATTCTTCACGAACAAATTATCCATTCGCGATGCTATACGCTGCGATCGATACGTCTTTAGGAGTTCTAACCCTGTTTGGAGAAAAAGGGAAGCTTTTACTAAAACAGAACTGGCCTGGCCTAAGAAACAGGAAACTCATGCGGAATTTCCTTCTACATAAATCCATTTGAAGTAACTTGCTTGTTACTTACTCCAGCTCAAGGCTTAGTGAGGTGGAAAAAAATATTTTGTTATTTTTAACTCGACATTTTCTGCAGTTAATCTTTGGCAAGACTTTTCTTTGGAAAATTAGAGTCGGCAAAAAAAATATTCAACAATTTTCCATCTCTTTTTTCCGAAGTCCCTGACTGGGCAATTATTTTTTCCGGATCGTCTGATGAGCGGCACATTGCTCACCATGCGAGTCCCTGGTTCTCCAACGGAAAATACCCAGAACCTGAATCGTCTCTGGAATGGACAATCAAGCCGTTCTTCAGAATGCTCTCCAAGAGATGAAATTAGGATTTTTCCTTATTTTTTATTTATGTTTCTTTTTTTTTTTTTTTGAAAACCACAACCCGGCATTCGCTGGATGCCGAGGGCTTGTGTAACGAGAGACAATCGGTGCTCACAATAAAGACGTTGGAGCGTCGAGACTTGAGGTATGTGCGGGCCACTGGGTCGTGTGCCCTCAGAAGTATGAAAGAGGCTGGGAGTTGGGGACGTAGCGTCAGAGACGTAATCTGGCAAGTTCCAGAAAACCAATCTCCTCTGATGAAAATACCGTCTCTTGTTTGAGGCGGTCTAGCCCTACCTCAACCTTTTATTTGACATACCGCGTTTGTGTTTGACTTTTGTCGAGTTTTGATAGGACTCTTCACTATAAACACAAGCTTTTTTAAGAGTAATTGGACAATTGATGCTAACTAATGATGTAATTTATTTTTGTAACAGAATTGAGTTTGAAATGAAAAATGCGAAATGTCTCTAGGAGATAGGAAACCTCCTTGGTTAAAAATGGTGAAAAACTTGCGAATTAAAAAAAACATATATAGTAAAAATTTTAAAAAATTGAAATTGTGTTAATTAATTTTCTTTAATGAAAAAATCAATTTAAAATATTGTACAGAAAAAAAGGGAAAAAGGGGATAGAAATAAAAACTGTCGATTTTGAAACACCCTGTACCTATATATGGAATTTAAAAAGCTTTGTATCCTCCGTGACATTTCTCCGATTCCAAGAAATATATCTGATCTTTCCTTTAAAAAAAAGCAGCATGTAACATTTTTTTTTGTGAAGCGCACAGATTGGACAAATACAGAGGAAAGTAAATAGGCTCGGATTCTCCCGAATACCGTCCCAGAAGGGCAATCCACAAAGGCTGAAAGAGAAGTACAGCCGACAAAAGAAGTTCTGGTTGAAGCACCTGCAATTATTTAAATTGAGGAAAAAAAATGATACGAATTCTATATAACGGAATTGATTATAACGACTGAATCGTCATCCTAAGACGAATTTGCAATTTGCAATTTTTGTCTGACATATTTCTTTTCCTCCAAACGATTTATCCCATCAATACATTCCACTGGAAGCCCCAATAAAAGCGGATAAAAGAAACCGGAAGTTGTTGGTTCGGTCCCAACGGATTGGAAAAATTATTCGACTGCATTCATTACAGACTCCAACCTGTCAGGCCCCTAAAAATTTAATTGAAGCAAGATTGAACTGCCGTTGGACTACATTGACCTATCCTTAATTAAATTTCCCTTTGACCCGCCGCAAAAAATAAAAAGGCCTCATGAATAGTACACAAAATTCCAGGACTGTGAATATTTCATTAACCCGCAGCATTCTCCCCTCGCAGGTCATCAACCCCCTATCTTGTATTCGTAACACTAGGTCCGCAGTTTACGGAAGCGAGTTAGCCCTCAGCAGTGACAGTCTTCGGCTTTTCACACAGAGAAGGGTGTGTGCTAAAAAAAAAAAGGAACCGTCCACGGCCATTGGCCAACAAACCGTGTACTACCTTTACGTGGCTTTCACAGTACGAAGGACTTAGAAAACACCAACAGACAAGCCAACGGAAAGTACTCATGTCCCCAGCAGGCAATTTCCCATACTCTTGAACACCAGCTTGTCCATTACTATTCTGGTGTTCATTCTGGCGCATGTCCACGTGAGGATGTAGGTGGGCAAACGGACCGTGACATCCAGCAAAAGGAATGAGCTTATGAAAGACGACTACGAAGATTAACTATTTTTCAACTCCCAAATTAATTCGTTAGCTTCCTGATAGAGGAGCAAGATTGGGATGCTGGTTGGATTGATTGGTGATTGACCAGTTGATAGCTGATCGTTAGAGTGAATACCAATTGACCAGAGACTAACCCGCAGATCAGATTATCGAGAATTATCCCAAAGGAACTACTCTCCTCGTCGTCCAGACCAGATTCCCAAAAGACTGTCATCGTTAACACCAAATCATGTGAATTCACATGTTCCTTTTATTAAAACAATTCAAACAGAATCCAACAAAGTTTTTGATCATCCATTCACATTAGCTCGTCTGCTATTCACCTCTCTGCTCGACCTTTATGACCCAGAACTCCCCCACGATAAATCATAAAACAATGCAAAAAAGGATCGTCAAACAAGACTGTAAAAAAAAAAGATGGAACAGAAAATTCGAGGTAAAAGAAGAGATTGGAAAAAGCGCTTGAGAGAGAATCGCATGAATTTATGGTGGGCATAAATCGAAAAAACGCCTCGCTCCGGAGGCTACGATAATTTCGAGGTTGACCCCTCCTCCCCCTGCCCCCCTCGCCCACCCGCTGACCCTTCTTACACAATTCTACACTTGGTGAAATCTCTCTTCACAATGTGTAGTCCAAGTCATGTGCCTCCTGACACTGTGCGGGAAAAAAAAATCATAACTTGAGCTCTCCAATGTGTCATAAATCGATGTTGTATCGGAGGGATATTACACAAGTTACATGCATTCAAGATCAACCGAAATATGACATATCGATCGGTTCCGTTACACTCACTTCGCTCCTCGAACAATCGATAAAGTTGAAACATAAAATCGTGGCACACGAATATGAGCTTTACACATTGGAACTAGCTCAAAAAACGGAATATTGTAACAGGTGTACAGATGAATTTTGCGTCATTTTTATTCAAGACTACTTTTTCCGGCGTCATATCATCGTATCAATAATGCTTCCGATTCCTTGCCCTCGTACACTTTCGCCGTTCCACTGCCTTCTTCATCTGCCACGGCCAACTCACCGTTTTTGAAATTGTGAAACCACCAACGACAGCTTCTCCCACTCAAGGCAGCTGCACCATATGCTTCTGCAAGCAAGCGATGCGCCTCACCGGCGGATTTCTTCAAATTAACAAAGTTACTCAAAAGTTGCCGCAAATGACGCTTATTCTGCTCAAAATGAGACATTATCGCGCGAACAAAAATATGTAAAGCCGATACAGAGTCACTAATATTCAGAGGTTCTGAGGTTTAGGACTCTCAGTCTAATTTGCCACATCAAACCATGCCCTAAAATAACATAATGAATTTTCATACTCAACTTATTTGCGAAATCAAGATCTTCCATTATAGCCTTCTTCCTCCATTTTATAAGGTACCTTCAAGTCACTTCTGCTCAACATTTTATAACCACTTCAAATTTATCCTTTTCCTCTAATACTGTCTTCATTAGATAAAGAAGACATTTCTAGTCTACCATAAAATCGATCTCCCCTAGAATCTGCTCTCAGTCAAGAGTTTTATTTTCATATTTAAAAAACCTGAGGGATTTATTCCTGGCAGATAAAAGGAAGGGAAAAGCCCATCGTCTGGGTACCAGGAAGTTTGGAATTATTAATTAGTCAGGCGTTCACGTACTACGTCAAGTATTAACTACCAAAGACTTGTGATCCTTCATCTTGAGAGATTCAGTGATATACGTTCCATTCAGTAGTCTCCCCCCCCCCCGCCCACCTCCCTCCGCGAACAACTCCCCCCTCCCCGCCCACCTCCTCCTCCCCACCCACCTCCTCCTCCCCACCCACCTCCTCCTCCCCACCCACCTCCTCCTCCCCACCCACCCCCCTCCTCACCACCTACCCTCGCCTCACCACCCACCGCCCTCCTCCTCACCCACACCCCTCCACCCCACCCACCCCCCTTCTGCCACCTGCTCCTCCCACCCACAATCTTTGTCTTCTCAGCCGTCTAGAAAGCTGCAGACCCAATAAATTTTTACATATTCACGCTTAGTGCATGCGAGGTTACACACTCAACAGAGGATTGTCGTAGTTTTCCCCGCACAGTCTAAGTATTCTTGATCTTCCTTGCACTTGGTTAACACCTTTAGCGGTTGCACTTGTCGAGGGCCTTAGCTAGCACTCTTCACCTTTATTTGTCGACAGCCGCATCCACTGCGGTCTCGGCTTCCAGTGAACTATATGGGTTGACATGTTGGCCACCGCTGCAGACTCACAGTCAGCGGGCGTGACAAAGTGATGGCTGGAAAGTTTTGGAAATTAGTTCAAGGCGTAACCTCCAGATGATATTTATTTTTGATCTGATGATGCGTTGCAGTGGCAGACATTCGTAATTATTTTGGCAATTTGGCTTAATTGATTTTAACGGAGTCGTAAATTCTGTCAGTTGTACGGAAATTTCTTAAGAAACTATCGAAATTTTATCGATGTAAAAATGGCAGCATTAAATGTGCCAAGTTACAATCTCGAATTCATTGTCACAAACTTGTAAACTCTAGCGGTTCCACTGCGCAAAACAAACTTGGTGGCAACAAGGTAGGTCGACTAGGCTCTTCATGTCACTTTAGAGTTTGACGCAAATGAAAACTATCGGTAGGATTTTCAAATGATTGAACTTTACGCCCAATACTGGATACGCTTGAGGTACTTCCGCTATACCTGCATGTGGTGAAAATGTTGCAGTGGCGGAGGTGGCCAACATTTGGATGATGTGTTATTGGGTGCGGTGACACAGTATACCCGAATTTGTGCCCGAGCATTCGCTCCCGCAATTTTTCCAGAAATCTCTCCAACCTACATACTCAATTAAATTCTTCTATGTGTTTTTCCGTCGACCAATATTTCGCTGCTATCATTAAGTTGCCCGATGGGCTTCCGCCGTTTCGGCAAAAGATGGCGCCACCAGAAAGTTGCGGAGAGGACGTCATAATCAAACGTCTCAATCTGAGCTTGACTATATATATGGTAACAATACAACCTCAAATATTAGTGACTCTGTATTAGCTTTACATATTTTTGTTCGTGCGATAATGTCTAGTTTTGAGCCGAATAAGCGTCATTAGCGGCAACTTTTGATTGACTTTGTTAATTTGAAGAAATCCGCCGGTGCGGCACATCGATTGCTTGTAGAAGCATATGGTGAAGGTGGCTTGAGTGAGAGAAGCTGTCGTTAGTGGTTTCAAAATATTAAAAACGCTGAGTTTGACGTGGCAGACGAAGAACGCCTTGGGAGGGCGAAAGTGTACGAGGACCAGGAATTGGAAGCATCATCGATACTGTGATATGACGCTGGAGAAAGCCGTCTAATAATAGACAATACTTTGACTACAATGTAATGTGCGTTACGTCGCAATAAATCCCCATTTTTCCGGGGAAAATCGCGGGAACGTAAGATAACTAATCATTTCTATGCAAATATCATAAATGAATTGTAATTAGATGCGCGTGATTAACTGCCAAGCATCCGCATATCAAACTCCAACTGTACTCCCCCGACTACCAAAGGAATCTAAAATTTATGAGTTCCATAAGTTGAACTTTCCCGCACTTTGAATTGATCTTTCCACTTGTGTGTGGATATGCTGGCTTATTGAGTGAATCGCTGGGCTGGCCAGTTTGAATCGTCAAATATATGCCCCACTCCGACTTTCCATGAGTACGAAATCACACACGGTCCAACATTACATGGAAAAGATTTTAATATGTGCTGGTCATATATCTCGACTTTTTTTTCGGGAGTAAACTTTTCCGTTTGGACCAGGCGGCGTTGGACCGCCAAAGTGCTCTATCTAATTTTAAAGGGAATGCTCCTAAAAATTTTCGTTCTTTCGGGGACATTGTTGCAAAAGTTTCACTCATACAAGAAGCACCAGTCCATTCTGCCCCAGCATGATTAGCTGGACTCCAGGATCAAAGGGCGCACTTTCTACGCTAATTCCTCTCAATTATGATGAAAAATGTTGATGGAAAATATTTGGAAAGCGAGCGAATGGATAGATTAGACTCAACATAATAACGATGTCTTATGTTCTCAGGAATTTACCGGCGTCATAATTAAAATCTTTGTCTTTCATTTTCTCCCATCCGCCCTCAACGCCCCGTAAATACACTAGAAAAAACAAGCAAGTAGAAAAACCTCATAAAAAAAGAGCGCACTTGGCATTTTTGTTTCAGCATTTTCTTTTATCAAGATTTCCTTTACATCTCAATCAGACTCGCACTCTCTTTCTTTAATCAAGGTGAACATAACTAAGTAAAGGGAAAATGCTTTTGGAAATGTTGAAACTTGGGTAGCATTCTGCAAATGCTTTTTTTGAAAGCTGGACTTTCATCTGTTCTATATTGGATGAAAGGGAAGAATTGTAAATGAAAGATCACTGGATCAGATTTCAAGGATCATGTGAGGATCAGTTGGAGGGTTGCTTTTCAGGATTACAGAAAGCCGGTCAGTGAGGAATAAACGGGTTCGCTCATCCTGGAGTGATGGAAAAAAATTACAACGTCCTCCTAGCTTCAACTAATGATTTAATTTCATCAAGCTTTGCCCAAGAATCGGATAAATATAAAAAATAAGCGCATACGATAAGCATTAAGTGAAATTAGAAATCAAATCGATGGAAAGTGCCAGCGGACATCCCCACCAGGCGGAAAAAAATTTGATGAAAGTGCTGTTCAAAGAGGACATTTCATCAACGTGAAGCCGAGATGAAAATAAAATTAAAGTTCACCTAGAACCAAAATCCCGGTAGCTCTTTCCCCCGAAATTGGATCCTGTTTTTGGCCTGTTACCATGGCCCTCCACGATTGCCCAGCCTCATGCAAACACGTATCCCCCCGATGTACCCACTTTTAATCCCCTGGCTACAATTCCTACCCTCAATTCCCACCCCCCCCCTCCCGCCGCCGATTACTTCGTAAATAGGCTTGTACAACGACGTCTATCAACAATGACTAACAACAGACGTCATTTTGTACATAGGTAGTGTGCTCCACATTCGACTCTCTATTTTGCACCCAGTTGAAGGATTACGGGTGCAATTTTCTGCTTGATTAATTGCTGTTACATCTACTAATTCTAGGCTTACCACTACAACTAAAGATTCCTGATATATTTGAGTTTATTTTGGAATGAGACCTTCTGCAATTGGCCTTAACTCACCCTGATTTACAATCCGGAGGAAAGATTATTTTATCGGACAAAAATGGCTCAGCAGTCTGTGCTGTAGTGGACGTCAAGGCGAACTTCCGGTTTCTTGAAGCATCTCTGCTGCGTTGGTGATCAATTGGACCGGCAGAGGGCTACCATACGTGTGTTGTGTTGAAGACGTCTCTCACCGGAGCAGATGTCGGTCAGTTAGTGTCCTGTCTGATCTCCAGGTGTCTGATTGGTCGAGGACAAAAACAGTAAATAACGAACAGGAAGCACAACTTCCCTAACGCTTCTGCTCGCATCAGTGATTCGAGCTGTCCAATTAATTAGGAACATTGGAGTACAGAATAGTTTGACCGCATAAATCCTTGGACCCTCTCTCAGTGCAAGACCAATTCAGAACGGCTCTGTTATTGTTAACGAATGAATTCGATTGACAGATTGAAATAATATATTCCAATGGCTACTCGCCCGAAACAAGATTAGGAACTAGTAATTTCTCCAAAGACCCACTCAAGTCTATTGTAGATTTATGTCATAGCCGGATCCCACTGTTATAACGCGTAGTCATTAGTTAGATCGTCGCTGTATGAATTACATCAGCAATGAAACTCTCGTAGTTCCAAATTAACAATGAATAACTTTCCATTTGAACACTTACATGAAACTGTTGGAGGTAACAACCAGACATCTGACTAGAATCGCACAGATGATAATGTCTTGGCCCCTGTGTTTCATCTCACGGAAACTGGCATCCTTAACCACAACAATTCACTGTTCTGACGTATCTGGGATTCACTTAGGACTTGGCGGTACCACCTTCCAACCCAATAATAGTTGATGGTTCAACGAACAAGTACGATGTATACAGCTGGGAAATTGTATCCAATATGACGATCTGTAGGAGGAGTCGGAGAATGGGTAAAATCGATAAGTTACCTTCGAGCCACCCACCTCCATCATAAATTGTCGACGTTGAATTGATTTTAACGGAGTCGTAAATTCCATCAATGGAGAATTTAGTGACCATTCTTCGGAATAATCTTGAATATCACATGAGAAAATTGTGAGTGAAACCTCAATTATTCTCGATAATTTGGTAATCAGGAAAGGTGACGTCAAGTGACGACTTCTTGATTAACTCATTATGAAAACGTATTTAGTTTCACATTGCAATTTTAAAGCGACCTGCCCGTCGGGTGTGAACTGGCGCAAACGAATGGGGAGGTTGTCGAGGAATGAGGAGAGCTGAACGAAACTGACCCACTTTGTTTATGAGTCAATCAAGTGTCAGGTGTCAATTTTTTTTGCCGCATTGGTGGCGGGGACAGATGTCTACCACGGCGAATCACGAGTTCGGAGAGGAGACCCTGGAGACCAAAACGCTGGATGCATTGCAACTTCTTCACCATCATCATCGACCGGTCAACGCGGACGCTCTGACCCTCCAGGTGGACACCCACCATATCCAACTTCTCTCCACCACCTTGTTAGCTCATTGCAGCCAATGGGGGAGTTTTACCCCCTTCCATACCTCCAAATGAAAATGAAAAATTTAATAATTAGAGCCCCTCCATTAATAACCAAGCATGACGTCTCAACGATATAATCTCACGAATCCTATTCAGCTTGATGAACCTTGCAAATTTGATCAAACAGAGAGTATAATTAGCTGACTGGTTACGGGAATAGTTGGTGAACATTGTACTTCACATGTACTAGAGGGAATCCACCTCTTAAACCCAATATGACCTCCCTATGTCGTCTCTTTGACCCCCTTCTGTCCGTTCGGCTGATTTCCTGCCATCCCTGAAATTATCTTCATCGAGCGACGAAGTGCCCGATTGATAACCACCCGTAATCACCATTACCATTTGGTACCTTTGGCGTATGCGTGGGGGATGGGGAGGGGGGGGGAGGACTACGTCTACCCTGTTCTCTGTCCCCAACTCGTTAACACTCTATTTCCACTAATTCCATGAACTCGTAACGAATGTTTAATGAGCAGATTTATTTACTGATTGAGGGACTAATGGAAAATAGTAAAAGGACGAATTAATTATTTAGTTTCGATCAATTATGGTAATTTCATTGTTATTTGGTTAGGGAAAATGGTTTTCATGATTGCACTTTTCAGGTACATTACCTTTGATTGGACCAGGTTCAATCTCGTATTTTCATCAATTGCGGGTGGGTGGGGGGGGGGGGGGGCATGGAATTCCAAGCACCTGAAAAATTGGGAAAATTTGAATTAAAAAATTTCAAGAAAATTTGGTTTTTAGTAATGAAATATATTTTCATTTCGTCGTTCATCCAGATCAGTAAATAGTTAAAAAAACTACCTATGAAAATTTTTTATCCGGATCATACCTGTTTTTTTTTTTTGGTCCACTATGAATAACTCTGTGCAGAATCTCTTTGTATGGAGAGCGGAACGGCATAAAGGTGGATTAATCCCGAATATTATCGATATGGAGGGTGATACATGTAGACAGCAATATGTATCGATTACAAATTGGAAATTCCTTTTTTCCTCTCCGAAAACCCTTTTATGTCCTTGATAAAAAAAAACGGGTGAACGTACGTTACGAGCGGGAAAAGCTATCGCGCTGATAGAGGTGAATAAAAATTTTCGTATGGGGAAAGTATTGTCGAATAAAAAAAACAGGGGTAAGTAATTTTAATCATTTTGGGGGTCGTTTATGCTTTCAGTTTTGCCGGAAAAGCCCGTAATTCTGGACCGGTGGGGACAGGCGCTGAATAAAACAGCGGGGCCAGATGAAGAGGGATCTGATCTCAGTTTAACGTGCAGAGTTACTGGAGGTGAGCAAACAATCATTTTTTGGTCTGAGAATTTCAACGTGTATATCGATTTTGAAAATTTTGAAAATTTTGGAAATTTTGGAACTTTTGGAAATTTTGGAAATTTTGGAAATTTTGGAAATTTTGGAAATTTTGGAAATTTTGAAAATTTTGAAAATTTCGGGAATTTTGGAAATTTTGGAAATTTTGGGAAATTTGGAGATTTTGGAAATTTTGAAAATGTTGGAAATTTTAGAAATTTTGGAAATTTTGGAAATTTCGAGAATTTTTAAAATTTCTGTAAATTTCTCAGTTTGCAACTTTTGAGCAAGCATCAAAGTCTTCAAATCGTCTATATACCCTACAGTAGTTCTATATGACGCCGGCGATTGTCTTACCCCATCGACGGTAAGTTTCTCTCCAGAGTTTGACGAAATGACTGTCTTAAGGTGAATTAAAAATTCCGAAAGCACTCCCCGAACTGATCGTACCAATAGAGTATTAAAATCGCCGAAAAGTTCCAACCCTAGTGAAGATGGAATCTCTGGGAAGTTTGGACACTTATAAACAGAAATTTAGATCTACTTCCTAGAGTAAATATCCGAGCCAGATGAATCCCATTCCTTCGAATTTGAATTCACATAAGAAAAATATTTTTCTTCTCCTTTACCTGGACCCCTATCAGAAGTCCATTTTCTGAAAGAGCATCATAGAATATTTATTATATAAAGATGGTTCCCATTTGCAGGAACTTATAATTACCTCGAAATCAACCAATTAAAAACACCAAAAAATAGGATGGAGAACGGCATGTTGCTCATAGCGCGACCAACGAAAGCCTAAAAATGTTGAAACTTCAAAAATTATATTAGTTGTACATGGTCCAGGTCCAATTGGTCCAGGGTCCAATTGATCCATGGTCCAATCGCTCCATCATCCAATTGGTTCATGGTCCAATTCGTCCACGCCCCAATTGGTCCATGGTCCAATTGGTCCATGGTCCAATTGGTCCATGGTCCAACTGGTCCATGTCCCAATTGGTCCATGGTCCAATTGGTCCATGGTCCAATTGGTCCATGGTCCAATTGGTCCATGGTCCAATTGGTCCATGGTCCAATTGGTCCATGGTCCAATTGGTCCATCGTCCACTCGGTCCATGGTCCAGTTGGTCCATGATTCCACGATTAACTGAAAAGGCTTATCACCATTCTTCCTCAATTATCTCTGAGCTAAATGTATTCACCCAGAAAAGCCGACCTTATGCTCGCACAGTACCTCTACTGTATTATCCAAAATTGCTACGTGTATATTGGCTCGTTCTCGTACAAAACCTGAAACTTTTCACTTAGCCCTCACCACTGACAGTGTCGATAAAAAGTTGGCTGATCTAATAAGCGAATGGATACACTTTTCCTAGATGACGAAGTCGAGTTTTACCTGCTCTTTGAACACTAAATTGTGAACGAAACTGGTTAAAGTCGAGGAAAATCGATGTAACTTTGCGCTCTACTTTTTTTTTTAATTTTACCAGTTTTTTTTTAGAAGTGAAAGTTCTATGGGGGCCCGGGGCGTAAATCGGTTCGCGCTATGTGATGAAATTTAACATGATAAAACACTAGAAGACTTTATTCAGTATCCTGCATAAGTCAGACGATTTCGCACGATTTTTTTCACCGATCGAGTACGAGGACTACACCCACCCACCTCTTCCTCCCACCCACCCACCCCTTCCTCTCACCCACCCACCGCTTCCCCCCACCTACCCACCGACCTCTTCCTCCCACCTACCCACCCACCTCTTCCTCCCACCCACCTACTTCTTCCCCTCCCCCCCCCCCCCAACACACACACACACCGACCGATAGCGGGAACATTTCGTGTGTGGTACCGGTTCCCACAAAACGAGCCCACAAGCCCGGGGCAGGAACCTACTCCATCGGAAATTCACAAACTTCGAGTTTATCACACTAACCCTCTACACTTTGAAAGTTGAAAATTTATCAAATTCATCCATTCCAAACGACTACGCATATTTTTACTACCCTCTTCTCGCTTTTGTTCTCTTCAGCCTCTCCCCCATTGTCGTGAAATATTTTTATTCCACCTAGTACCTCAGCTTAATTTTTAAGCTTGTCCTACCGTTTGCATTTGGAGTTTTGTACTCCCCCAACTTCACCCGGGCAATCCCTCCCTAAGCTGTATTAGCGACATTCTCACTAAACTTGGGTGACTTTAACTGGCAAAAATTTCAGATTATGTCTCAAGATTGCACATTTAATCTTTTCGCAAGCGCATCGCCTGGCGCATCAAGGCCCGACCAATAACTTTCCGAATCAGTGTTTGACTCCAGTATCTCCATTTTCGGAAATATTTCAATTTTACAATTCGCAAAATGTTCATAATAGCCACTCCCCACTCAGCCATTTTCATCTCCTCTTCCCATCCTCTCCTCCTCATGTAAAATATTCTTTACCTCTGCTTAATTTTTGAGCTTGTTCTGCGGTTGGCGTTTGGAGTTCCCTACTCATTCAACTTCTCTCGGGCAATCTCATCAGTCAGCTCTATTACAGACTTTCTTCCCAGAGTGCGTTGATTTTACCTGAAGAGAGTCGACGGAAAAATATCTCAACATTGGACATTTTGAGCTCAATAAATTGTTCAATTAAGCTCATTCAAAATCAAAAAAATGTCAAAACTTCTGCTTTGCTCATCCTCTCTTCTCGTAAAATATTTTTCCTCCAGCTAGTACCTCTGCTTAATTCGTAAGCCTGTCCTGCCGTTTGCGTTTGGAGTTACGTACTCTACCACCCCCCAATTTCTCCCGGGCAATCCCCTGTACCATATAACCAAGTCTCTTCCCCCAAAACGCGTTGACTTTAACTGCCGGATGGAAACTCCTTCTCGAGAGCTTGCCAGACCCTGGCTCAAGGCTTGGCACTGGTGTTACGCTTACAACCACACTCGGGGGCCCAGTGCCCTGGCTTTTAATCCTGGTATACTGGACGATATCTACGGGGATTAACGGAGGATAGCGCTGGGCTCCTCACTTTAAGACCTCGACTGACCCCGATAATCTGCGTCGATCGATGAAACGTTTCGTCATACCTAATAATCATAATTCAAGATTCGAAATGCCAACGTAGTTGGATTAAACGAACGGGGTTGGGTGAAATTTTTGTCGGGGGGGGGGGGGGGGCACAGGGATCTCAAATTCAACGGACCTGGAAATTGAAAAAAAAATTTTGGTTTTAAATTGTTTATAAGAATACAAATATTTGGTGCCAAGCATTAGCGTCCCACACACACACACACACACACACACACATAGCAATAAACTGTAGTAAAAAATGTGCATAATTATAAATCTCAACTCGACACCCTCTCCTTTGCAGGTTCGCCACCCCCCAGAGTAAGATGGATGATTCACAGTACCAGAATCGATGAGTATGTGAAAAGCTCCGGAGACATAATCGAGAACAAGTAATATTAATAATTCTTGAATTCATTCCTGGATACCAATGCAACTGCCCATGAATAATTTATTTTTGAATTTAGGTTGACGATGAGATCTCTGAGGAGAACTGACCTGGGCATGAATTTCACCTGTGAAGCTATGAATACTGATCTCGTGGAGTCTAAGCGAAAGTCTGTGACACTCGATCTCATATGTAAGTTGATGAATTATTCGGGTGTCGGAGTTTAACGGGCTACAATTTTGGAAACATATAGGTTGAATTTATCTCGCTAATGTATTCTCCGATGTTAATCAATTGTCAGATGTTAATCAATTTGGCGAATTAACATTGGATTATTTTGGATTATTGATGACAATTAAAAAAATCAGTCACGAAGAAATTGTAAATATTGATTTTCTGGAAAGTGATGATTAAGGGCAATAGTAATAAGAAGAATAACAAATTTCTTTCGATGCTATAAAAATCGATCTACGGAGAGTCGAGTTTGCGAGTGCAGCCTGTAATAAGATGAATACATTCCTAGGATAAAAATCTTATCTATGAAATCCCCCCCGCTGATAAAAATTGTGAGTGTCTTTTCAACGTGTTCCTTCCCTTCGCAAACTAGTCAAGATAAGCAGGGTAGAAGCATTAAACACCCGCGTATCTCAATCTTCAACTATTGGTTTTGAAAGTCCCGAGGAAAACAAGAGGGAAACTGACGTGTGAAATCAATCTCATAAATCAACGCTTAACAACCTCAAAGGTAATAAAAAAATACAGTCAGAACATATGGGGCATTCTCAGATGTTTCGCATTTTTTTTTTCATTTTTAATGATCATAAATCTGTAGAAACACTACGGCATGACCAAAGATTCTGAAAAAAAAATCCCAAAATTCTAAAAAAATACAGAAAATATAATTGTCAAATAAAATTGTATAAAAATTATTTTTAATAGAGTACTGTGGAAAAAAAGTTTTTTTCGCGTCCAAAAAATATTCATACGCGTCCACCAAAACTGATTCTACTGTCATAACCGTTGAAGATATCGGAAAATGTTTGAAATAAAAGTTGTTCCTGATAGAAAAATACACATTTTCGGTTATGTGACTTTTGTCGCTAGCGCTTGTCGTTACGGAGATATCGCAGGGTGAAAGTATGAGAGTTGCGGGTCTAGATCGCTTTAGGAAAAACCGCTGAGGGTCACGCAGTACATTTGCAATTGTCCATGTATGAATTGCGGCACTTAGTGCTTTGAAAAAAAAAATTATTTCAGACTGTTCTCTTCGGTAAAAAAAAAATCGGAACGCGGGCCAAGTACTCATATTTCCATCCTCCAGCATTGCTTTTGAAAGGCCCGAGGTGCACAAAAGGGGAAACGGCGAGATCAATCTCACAAATCAACTCTTAACATCCGAATGGTAGCGTCACACCGCAGAATCTGTCGCGCATAAATTCACTCATTAATTGATTAAATCGTGTTAACTCGGCGCCAATCAATCAACTGTCACCAGCCGCTTTGCATTGATCCGTCATAAGCCGATAAATACGATTGAAGTACATACCAAAATATCGGCGATAATTTGTTAAAATCCAAGTGAAGAGGCTTTTCCAAATTTTCCAATTTTTTTCGGATCACCGGATACTTTCCCTTCTCCACTTTGATGCATCAAGTTGCAATCACCTGCGCAATTTTCTACACTCGAAAACATCAACGAAAAATTATTGGAGGTTCAAATTTGTCCAAACGTGGTATTATAAAATGATAACAAGCAGGTTGGAGCCCAATTTTTTTTTCAAATTTTCTTCAGATTACTGAGTGGTTCAGAGTAGGTTCATTACCGCAGATCCAATTTTTCCAACTTTTTCGGCGTGAATATCTATCCGCAGCTGTGACAATGAGCAAACAAACCGCCAATAGTACAAAAAAGGCGAGTGCAAGGGTGGTTGGGGGGCGGGGTGGGGGGGGGGGGAGGGCAGGGATCGAAAGTGAAAAGGGATGATACCGTCGATATTGTTTTCAATTTGGCTAGATACTGCGACGATAGCGTTGACGTGCGCGGGGGGGGGGGAGGAGGGGGTGCTCCCGTTAGCGCGATAAATCCGGCTTTCCAATTGGCCAGCAGCATCCCCAGATACGATGCATTGGGGCGTGAAATATGAAAACTATGAGTGCGGTTGCTTATACGCGCATACCGCAGAGGATACGCTATATATTCACGATATAACGGGGCATAGACTCTTCGATAAAATGGCAATTTTTCACATTTTTCTCATTCGCATGCCTTGCGCCAATTTATTCGTATCTACGATTTTTTTATTATTTTTCGCGGTGTTTTGTTTCAGTTATTTTGTTTTGAGTTCTTTATTCCGTGGAATGAGAATGAATACAGGTGGGAAAATAATTTATTTGAAGCGGATAAAAGTGGCCTGAGGGATTTTTAGAAAATTTAATTTGATTTTTTTTTCGCAGTTTCTCCACTTTCAACTTTGTCGATTTTGGGGATTTGTGCAATTTCCGACAATTTCTTGAATTTTTATTTTTTGTTGTTTTTGAATATTTCGATATTTTTGATACTTTTGAAATTTTTGAAATTTTTGAAATTTTTGTTTCAGCAATTTCAGGTCATCCAGAAATTTGTCGGTTTTCCTTGTTGAAAATTTTCTACTTTTGGCCTATTTTTATGATCTGCATGCTTTGCGCCACTTTCTTCGTATCAATGATTTTTTTTCCGTTATTTTACTTTGAGTTTTTTATTCCATGGAAGCAGAATGAATGCATGTGGAAAGCTGATTTATTCGGAGTAGATAATGCGGGGCTGAGTGCTTTTTCGAAAAAGTACTTTTGTATGCAATAACATTGAACCAAAACAATCTCACTTTCGATTGCAAAATAGTAACAAGTAGTTTCAGATTTTCGAAATCTGAGGTTTTCTAAAAATCTGGAAATTCTCGAGATTTTTCAATTTTCTTCCCAAATTTTCAAAACGGTTCCAAACTTTCGAATCTCCAGTCTTTGTAAATTCCTAAATCCTGATTTTGTTTTTGAATTTTCAATCACCTGTAACTAACAATCCAAGACCCGTTAGAATGTTTTAACAGTTCGCATTCCCAAAAGTTCTTCGCCCATTGGGACCCACCATTTCCTATTTCTTTTTTAGTTAGTTTATTCTAAGTCCTTTATTCTGTGGTACGGGAATGAATACAGGTGGAAAAATAATTGCTTCGAAGCGGATAAAACGGGATTGAGGGGATTTTTTAGAGCTGTCTTTTTGTAGAGGGCAAAATTCGGGATGAAAAATTTTACACACACACACACAGTTTCAACTAGAATTCAGAATTCTGGAATTTGTCATCTGACCTCAATAGGTGACCCTCATCAAGCACAGATTGCTCCAAGAATCATTGAATGGAAATGTTGTATATGATGGAATTGATATTCTTATACCATTCCTCTGATTTCAGTGAAACCATTATCGGTGAACATAAGACGACCCAGTAGCAGAATAGACGATCCTAAGAACGACTCGTTACTAGCGAAACATCGTTATGACCTCGAGTGCGAGACAACAGGATCAAATCCCCCAGCGATAATCACTTGGTACAAAGGAAAGCGGCCCCTTAAGCACGTGAGGGTGAGTGTCTAAATTTCCAGCAAGTGGCCAAAAAGCTTGGCTCATTTATTTGGCTGAATAAAGCACCGACAATGTTCACTCCTTAATGATGCACTCGCGGAATAACAGAACGATCAAGTCCATGATCACATATAATATGAGTGGTGCCTTTGATGTTGCTTTATGCTGCCAAAGGGGTTAACTCAACCGTGGATGCTCTTACATTTTCCGGTTCCAACATTTTACGCAAAATGCGGTGAAACAGAATTGTGTATCGCTTCCATTAGTACCCATAAAATTCAGAGATTTTTAGGTTATGACCTACTTCAATTATTTTGGAATTTTTGAAATTGGAACATGGTTAAAAAATTCGAAATGCAACAGACCTGATGACTGTTCTTCCACTGGGAACGGTTCTCGGAATCGTTCCCGGAACTGAATTTTCATCTGAAACCATTGTTGGAACGGTCTCCGAAACGGAAGTTCCATCCGGAACCGAAGTTCCACCCGGAACTGAAGTTCTACGCGGAACCGAAGTTGCACCGGGAACTGAAGTTCCACCCGGAACTGAAGTTCTACCCGGAGCTAAAATTCCACCCGGAACTGAAGTTCCATCCGAAACTGAAGTTCCATCCGGAACTGAAGTTACATCCGGACCTGTTCCCAGAACTGAAGTGCCACCTGGAACTCTGCCCAGAACGAACCCTTCTAAGCAAAAAAATTTTGGAACTGTTCGTTCAGGTGGAACCGTGTTCCGAACTAAAATCACTGATCGATTGAACAGACGAATTTCAATCGAGGAAAAAAATTCCGGGAGCAATTTTCCGGGGACGTTATTCCAGGAAACATCACTCCGAGTACCCCAATCGGGATGTCCCTGTGTATCCCCAATTTGAGGCAGACACTCATTCAGCCCACTAGTTTATTCATGTATCATCATCACCTTATTTCACATCTGCAAAGCGTTCACTTAACCATAAATTCTCGGCAATTTTCCCCCCGGGAAACATTTTCCCCCGAAATGTGTTGAAACAGAATTTTCTATCTCTTCCACAATGCTCGATTTCAACATAAATATTTGTATTTTCACTGGAAAATACTTGTTGGACGGGTTCTCCACTGTACGTTTTGATGATACGACAGTTTTCACAAGAGAAACAGAAAAATAAGTATACGTGATGTGACTTGGTCATTGGGGTGCCCTTCTCGATTCTCGGCTACTTTGGGATGCACCTGGTGCCACTCTCATTGGACGGGAGCGGATGACGATTGTGATGTGGTACAGCGATGAGGATACTTTTCCTCTTGCCAATTTTTCACGGTTCTCGTTTTATTTGCGGAGAACAGGATGGGATACATATTTCAGGTGATACCACATGAAAGGAAGACCGCCATTTTTCCTGAAACTTTTCGGAAAGAAATCATAAATTTGGAACCCACAAATTGTTGGATCCTTGACTTGGATGAACCCTCCAGAATTGCACATTCCAAATATGAGACGCAGATACTAGTCCACAATCTGAACCATCTGGTGCGCATATTGTTGCTTATGGTTCGTTGCCCGTGTGGTTCACCCTTTATTATTAAGCCCAAAATTGAGTACGGCTGGCCGCGCATCCACCCCCGGCCTCATTACTCCGAACTTGTGCACGGGAAAAATAATATGCGAGGAGTTGGCGCTCTGGAGGTAGCCGAAATAAACAGAATGAAAAAGCAGCACGAAACAAGACTACGACAGCTTGGAATTTTTTTCCTCTTGCACTTAACTTGTTTCCCTGTAATTAAACGAATGCAAACAGGGAATGCGGCTGAATGGTTCAATACATCATGAAAATTCAGGTTCAGGTGTGCTCCGTTCATAGGATTTTTTTCCAGTATTCCTATCTATTTAATTTAATTTTTTCCGAAATTTTCGCATACGCACACACAAACAAAATAATTGAATGTGTATGAGCGATCATCTCGCGCATTTCACAAGCTAAAATGCGGTGACAGTACAATGAGGCATTGAATACGAAATCAAAAATGTCGAGTGCAGTAACTCCGTCACATAAACGCTTGTAGCCGTCAACGCTTTACAACGATTTAACACTCGCATTTCCACCGATTGTTACTCAAGTCTCGCTGTCTTTAATGTTAACGCCACTTGTCGCGCCGGTCTCCTTTATTTCAAGCCATGTGCATCCCTTTGATGTTGAAGCCGCTCAAACAGGCTCAACTTTTACAGGTGAAATAATCTGAAGCAAGTCACATTGAATCATTTCACGTTTCGCTGGAGCGCATTTCAGGGGATTAAGTGCAACTTTTGTTGCACTCCATCGAAAGTAACTTAACAAGTGACTTTTCAATTTCCCAAATTTTACAGGCGACACGAACTTTCAAAAAAAAATTCAAAAAATTTTGAACCCTGAAACAGAATTTTTTTTTGGAAATTCAATTGAAAATTTCTAAAAGTCAAACATTTAGCTGGGTTTGTTCGTAGGTAGAATTATCAAGGTTCGTAACCCATTTAGAGTGGCTTTCCCTCAACAATTTCGCGGATTTCTCCCATTTCTGAGGAGCTGGGGGAAATTATGGAGCGCCGACCACGCATTTCAATCTGACGGGTGAATTTACTCAATGGGGAACATGCAAGTTGCTATAGGGTAAAACCCCATTAAGTTTTAGAGCGCATACTGTGAATAGTATTCAATGAGGAACCAATCTCGAGGGAAAAGACTTCTTACATTGCATAGAATTGTAACCCATCATTTCAATTCATGTGGCTCTGAATCAATTTGACCTTGAGAAATTTTTCATAGATATGCAAATATTCTCTGCCTTGGTGTCCTCCAAGCTCATGAGCTCTAAGCATTTGAGATGGTTGTATCTAATTCAATTATTAAATTAAAAAGAAAAAATTATTCAGAATTTTGACACATCAAAGCGGAATTTTCGGGGGATCACGCACATCCATTAAAATAGTAAATTTCCAAATATCCGCCTGTACGAAAACTACTCGCAATTTCACTTAAAATACAATTAGCAAGAAATTGCCATTCATGTTTAACAATTTACTGAATTACATATTAACAGAACACGTCATGCAATCCTTGTCTACACAATCTGTTCAAATCATGGATGACAATTGATGAGTGAGCGAAATAATCAGTGTAATAATTTAGTTGTACCAAGAGTAATTATGAGAGTGAATTGATTGTTGGGTGTCACGTGGCCACGGCTGACGCTCTGATTCGCCAAAAATTGTGGAGGAAAAAATAGAGAGAAAAAAATGCTTTAAGACTGTATCCAAAGTATCGAATAGAAAAATTTTGGTGCAGGAACACGTGGCAAAAAAACTTGTGGCAATTATGGAGCTAACAATATTGACGTTTTCTGACTTCAGGAAGAGAGAAGTCAGAACCGCACAATCAGCAGGGTGGAATTTTCACCGGGTGTCGACGACAACCGCAAGCCAGTGACATGCAGAGCCGAAAATCCAAACGTGACAGGCCTCTACCTAGAAACCTCCTGGATCCTCGACGTCGTATGTAAGTCCCTCACATCTATTTATACGCGTTCAATATCTCGGGTAAATGTGCAGCCCCTTTCTTCGGCGAAATTGTAAATAACGTTTCGAGTCGGATTTTGGGAGAAAATCGAGGGGTCGGAAGTCGCTGGGATCCATTGAATTAAGTGGATTGAACCGTGAAGACGATCAAAGTGGAATTCATGAAAGCGATTGATGGAAAAAGTCGCTTCGGGACATCATTCCTTCGCGGTTCAAACCATTTTTAACCGATTGAGAATGAGGGGAATCGAATGTAGTCGATTTTCGAACAAAAAATGGTTTGAATGTTGAGTAAGCAAAAATTATGAGGCTCAATACAATTGAACTCACAGGAAGATATTCCCGTGGAACCTGGAGGGGAAGATTAAGAAACGAAATTTTATTTCGGGTCAACTTAAGAGTGGGGCTTATGGCGGAGCCCACTTAATTTTTTTAAAATTGGATTTTTGGCCCCGTGTGCGTTGATACTATCCGATAGGAACCCCTAGAAGACACTTCCGTCGATTTTGGGTCGAAAAATTGAAATTAATTTTTTTTGATTTTGGCCAAATTTAACATTGGGCTCTTATGGGGAGGCAAACTTAAATTTTTTAAAATTGAATTTTTGGCCCCGTGCGCGTTGCTACTATCCAATAGGAACCCCCAGAAGACACTCCCGTCGATTTTGGGTCGAAAAATTGAAATTATTTTTTTTCGATTTTCGCCGAAGTTAACATTGGGACCTTATGGGGAGGCAAACTTAAATTTTTTAAAATTGAATTTTTGGCCCCGTGCGCGTTGATACTATCCAATAGGAACCCCCAGAAGATATTCCCGTCGATTTTGGGTCGAAAAATTGAAATTAATTTTTTTCGATTTTCGCCAAAGTTAACATTGGGACCTTATGGGGAGGCAAACTTAAATTTTTTAAAATCGAAGTTTTGACCCCGTGCGCGTTTATACTATCCAATTGGGATCCCTAGAAGACACTCCCGTCGATTTTGGGTCGAAAAATTGAAATTAATTTTTTTCGATTTTCGCCAAAGTTAACATTGGGACCTTATGGGGAGGCAAACTTAAATTTTGTAAAATTGAATTTTTGGTCCCGTGCGCGTTGATACTATCCAATAGGAACCCCTAGAAGATATTTCCGTCGAATTTAGGTCGAAAAAGTCAAATTAATTTTTTTCGATTTTGACCAAATTTAACATTGGGGTCTTATGGGGAGGCAAACTTAAATTTTTTGAAATTGATTTTTTGGCCCCGAGTGAGTTTGTGCTATTCAATAGGAACCCCCAGAAGATATTCCCGTCGATTTTGGGTCGAAAAATTGAATTTATTTTTTTTCGATTTTGGCCAAATTTAACATTGGGGTCTTATGGGGAGGCAAACTTGAATTTTTTAAAATTGGATTTTCGGCCCCAATGTTCACAACAAGTCCTAACACTCTGAAAAAATTTCGAGGTCTTCGGAAATGTTCATAAGGTACACTTCCCCAAACATTTTACAAATCGCGAAAATCAAAAATTCAATTTTTACACTCTTCATTCTGCTTCAACTGTCAGAATCTTTTTTTGTCACAAAAATCATGTCCATGGTCATCTTTTTTTTCCATTTTCCCGCCTGACGTCAGGCTCCATTTCAACTCCATTGACACCAGAAATTTATGACCCGTGTACATTCGTCCCAGGCCGACTCTCATAAACTTTACGCCCTTCGTAGCATATCCCCCAGGTTATGGCTTGATTCCCCGTGCAAGTGAATAAGTGGACTCCCAAAAAATGTGTTGAGGGCTTGTTCCATGTATGTGCCAATGGATCCCCGCGAATTCGCATTTACGATTGTTCGCGGATAGAGGCAGATATATTTTCACCTGTCAACTATTTTTCGCGCCTCGAAAATCAACGACATTTGCGAAGACCGTTCTTTTGTAACTCCAAACTTTCGCACTTATACACAATCCGTGTGAAACTATAATTTTCATCCTGTTCGATGAGCTGTTTCGGAACCTCTGAGTGAATAGGATGGCACTTATGAGTTAGTACCATGTAAAGTGATTATGGAGTGGTCCATTTCGACGCGTGACCATTTCACATATCATTGCATATGGTTTCCAGTAAAACCTCGTGATGGAACGACTGTGGACCGAAGATCGCGAAGTTTCACTAACTTGATATGTATCTTTTTACTATGCATAAAGCGTTTTACTATGTTAAATAAAATTGCTGTCATAAATGCAACATATGCATGTCATTTCTGTAGCAGAACGATAAAAAGACTTTTTCGTAGCCTCAGTTTTTGATGAATATCTCAAAATCTAATGGACCCACAAAAATTTTCCTGTAGACTTTTTCGTAGCACTTGATCGTCCCCACAAAAAGTTCTATATAATTTTTTTCTTTGCTCTGCTCTCTTCCGAGGTATGCTCGAAAAAAACGAAGTTGGACGTATGTTAACTTACCTCCTTTTACGTAAAATTAAAATTCCTAAATGACTAAATGAGTTTTCGGTGCATCTTCCAACATAAAATTAATCGCAATTCTCTGTCAGGTCAACCACTTGGCTCCCCCCTGATTAAAATGTTGTAAAGCCTAAATCGTATTTACCGAAATTTCAAACTTTCCACTTTCTGCAGCAAACACGTGCAAGTGAATAAGTGTACAACCGAAAATTGTGTTGAAGGGGCTTCTCCATGTATTCGTGGATAACTCTCCCCGAATTCGCATTTGCAGTTGTTCGCGTGTAAGGGTGGCATTATTTTTACCTGTCAGCAATTTCCCACGCCTCGAGGATTAACGACTTCTATAGATATAGCTCGTTTCCAATACCAAACTTTCTCACTTAAACCCAGATAAAAAAAAATTGGGCATAACTTTGAGACTGAGTCGGTCAAATTTCGGGAATAATTGGGCCAAGTGTCCAATCAGTCCAGCCCTACATTTTCAATTCAAAAACGCCCGCGATCGAACCACCCTAAATCACATATCCCGCCCATAAAACTCCTTCGACCGTAATACATTAACAAATAATTATGGAAAGCGTTGGAGCGCATAATTTTCGCAGAATCATTTTCTTCAATTATCTAGATTGCCATTAACTTGACGAAGAATACCCTAGAAAAATATATCTACTAAAACTCCGTAGACAGTATTCTGCTTGCTAACTGTTCACTAAATTACCTTACGTCACGTATTCAATTTTACGCGGGCTTCGGCTCGGAAAATTATGAGGAAGTAGGGAGAAAACTGGAGAAATAGTCGATATGGGTCCCACTTTTTACAGGGCCAATCAATAATGAGACCACTAGGATGGTCGGGAACCCCACCCGTCGGGCGGCGGGGGGTGGGGGGGGGGGGCTGGTCCAAAAAAAAGTCTTCCTGACACAGTCACCATACTTCTCGTGGAAAATACATCAGAATAATACCAAACACTGAACGAAGGAACATTTACTTCACGTCACGTACTCCATTTTATACCCCGTTTTCCCAAAGCGTGATGAAGTAGCGAGAAAAGTCGATAGAAGGAATGAATTGAGATGTTGATGGTCCATCGACCAAAGGACCTTTAGAAAGGGCGGTATGAAAAATGATGGCTCAATAAATTTTAGAATTGCGATAAATATGAAATTTCAGCGCTCGAAGTGAAGATTAAGCCTCTTCTATACTCCCTCCAAGTGCATGTATACAAACACAAATTTCACCTAATTTTTTTTCAATCATTTTCGCCGTAAGGTTTCAGCTTGAAAACATTTCAGTATTTAGACAATCTCTAATATTCCAAAAAAAAATTTTTGAGAAAATTCTCAAAGAGTTTCCCCAGTGCCTTTCGCATCTCCGTAACATTGTAACACTGTAGTGTCGTAACACGTGAATTTGAGCTGGCACAAGGAGGCGAATAAGGTGGGTGGGGGTTGCCACTCCGTCGTCGTCACGTCGGGCGAATGATAAAGGAGCGTGAGATACGTTTTATCGGGTGGAGACCCCTCGTAGAATTTCATCAGTGTGATAGCGGCTTAAGGTCCTGTCTATATTCACCTACCCACCTTACCCCCTACCCACCACCCCCTACTCACCACCCCCTACCCACCACCCCCTACCCACCACCCCCTCGCCCACCCACTCCCACTCAACTGACTCTCGAGCTAATGCTCTCGCACTGTCAAAAGCATTTCAACCCTTTTTTTCCACCAAGGTTTTTCGAAGACCCACCCCATCTTCATTCATTTCGTCTGTCGTATTCTCTTGCAACTTCGTCACACTTTTTGGCGACTACTTCCAAAATTGGGTACGGTAAATTTTTTACTTCACATTTTGTTTTTATTTATTTTTTTTTTCCATTTTTCCTTATGTGTTTTTTTTGCAATTTGCAATTTTTTTTCAGATCCCTGGGAAAAATTTTCCAGATTACTCAATTTTCATATTTTTGTAGCGCCCTCTCTCAGCATTTTCCAAAGGCCCACTTCTCTCCATTCATGCCTTCCATCGTATTTTCTCCTTACTTTATCACACTTTTTGGAGTCCTGGTTCCAGTAAAATTGAATACGTGACGCAATGTAATTTGCTGAACGGGGAAAATGAATCAATATATCCGAATAGGTCATAAAAATTGAAGTATAAGTTTGAAATTTTCAAAACTGGTACACTTAAAAGTCGAAAAAAACTACACCTTTTTCAACTTATGCAAGTCCAAAAATTTCCACACATGTTTCTTCATCTGAGATTTATCTTCACCAAATGTATATTGACATTATTACAGTGTAAATAAAATAATTTCCGATCGAGACAAAATTTATGGGGATGGTTTTTATCATTGCAGATCCGCCGATTGTCTCGCTGAGTCTTGGTTCAACTCTCACGCCAGAAGACATTAAAGAAGGCGATGACGTCTACTTCGAGTGTCACATAAACGCCAATCCAGTGATATCAAAACTCATCTGGATACACAACGTGAGTCGTACGATGTTTATGACTAAACTTCAATTTTGAATTGCAGCTTCAGCCGAGCTCCGGCGAATCGTACGCTCAACACTTGCGAACATGAAGAGACATATAGACTATAGAAATCGATCCAACAGTGCAAAAATTTAGGAAAAATTGAGATGAAATGAAATACTCTCAACCATTGATAGTGCCCGCTATGGTCTTGGCGCCGCTGTTTTTTGGCGACTAAAATTGAGCCCGAAAAATAACACCCGCGCCACCCTTTAGTGCTAATTTCATTTATTTCAAGCAAATATTTTGTTCTCCACGACCAGAAAAAAGCACCCCTGACAGTGACGTTCTTGACAAATTTGTTTGTCGCGTGCTTTTGCTAATTATTCCACAAATTTGCCACTGGAGAGGACGGGGAAAAAAATTCCTTGGATGTTGCATTATATACAGTGGGTCTTTCCTGTCGAGTAACACACATTTTTCCGCTCCACTCTACTCTCAGTGGAGTACAAGCCACGATTTTTGTGATGGCTCGAGGGGTGCATCCTTCTCCTCCAGTGAGGCAGCCGGAAGCCCGTGGGGTAGATGCGAAACTGCCATCTGGAGAGTGGCGCAGATTTGCGACGAAATTGCATCTTCAAAATATCGTACTTTTGGTATGAAATCCTTTCCTGTACTCGACGTTGTGCAATTTTTTCTTTTGCAGTAGGTAATTTATTTATTTATGTATCTATTTATTTATTCATTTATTCATTCATTCATTTATTTATTTATTTACTTATCTATTTATTTATGTTTTTTTTTCTTTTTTTTTATATTTTTTTATTTTTTATCTTTTCATTTTTTAACAAATTCATAAATATAATAATCGAAATTGAGAAGTGTTATCGGGCACTTTCTCCCCGACCGGAAATTATCAATGATTTGACCTTCAAAGAGTATTGGCAGACGTTCCGGTTGAATTGTGACGTATATATGCTGATACATCAAACCGCTTTTTTTACCGGCGGCCAGCGGGGCAGGGGGAGGTGGGGGGGGGCGGTCGTAAAATGGAATGGGAGTATCTCGAGATATATAAAAGGAAAGCTTTGGGAATGAACCGCAAAGAAAGCGCCGGGTATAATGGAGATGGGTGATTAAATCGCGCGTTCGTTTCAACGGGAACAATCGAGATAAGGTCGTAACGATGGATATTGATCGGACTATCCAATCATCGGAATTTTTTTGAGTACTAAATGTCTTCGATTGCAATGTTTTGGTCTTCACATTTTTTTGGCTAATCAATAAAATTCGAGTGGCCATTTTGGCGCTTCTCAATAGCGGTGGGAGGAGAGGGGGCGGGAGGGGGGTACAGAAGGGTAAAGGGGTGGGGGGGGGGGGGGGTACAGTTTCAAAAGTTTCTAATTAAAAATTTTTGACTAAATTTTGAGGTCTTTCAAAAAAATTTTTTCTATAATTGTGACAGAAAAAAAAAAGAGGTCAATTAATCTCGAGGCTTCTCAGTTCGTTCTCGCGTCCCCGAAGTGTCGACCCCATAGGTCGAGGCACCAGGACTCCCTATAAACCCCGAAATGTCCGGCCCTCTGGCCTCTGGTGACCCCACTCATCTTCCCAATCTCCTCAAGACTTCATTTCTCCGCCTTTCGCCGTGTCCTCAGCCACGTTCATTCTCCCCCATTTTCTGTCCTCGTTTCAACTTCTCCCTCGTTTCACTCGTACGTTCTCTCATCTAGTATCCAATCTACTCTTCCACCTGCTGCACGCAACCATGTTCCGTCAGGTAGAAAATTCGTAACGGCCACTGTTGCTGCAGTTTGCGCGAGTTTTTTCTAGATCGTTGTTTTTTGCGGGGGGTGGTGAGGGACACTCGTGTCCGGGTCTCGTTCGTCTTAGTTTATAATTCGGAGATTTCGCGGTGCTAACACCACTGGCGATCAAATGATTATTAAGTCGTTGGAAGAAACGCTTCCATCAGTTGTTGTTTTAACTTTTGACAAATTTGAAACTTTCCGAAATTTTTGAGCTTTTTTTAAGGACTTCCAAACTCCACATGAAAAAATTTTGCAATTTCTCTATTAATTTTTTTTTTAATTTCAACAATTTGGAAAATTTTATAAACAAATTTTGTTTTTGGTAATTTGGACAATTGCGAAAAATTTATGAATACGAAAAAATTGTGAATCGTGAGTGGAATAAGAGGGGACAATGACTGTGAGACATTGGGTGGATCGTTAATTCGCGGGTGGAACTCGGAATGCTTGGCGCGTAATCTTTGCCAGGCGTGAATTATTTCTCACCGGGAGCAGTGGAAATGGACAGACGGCACGAGCAGCTGAGTCGTGTAGCACAGTCGGGTTAACCTCCCACCCTTGTCGCAAAAGGAGTAAGGAGCGATAAATCTGGTCCCCGGTTGGTCAACCGTTGAGGCACGTCTGGAGCATATCCGACGTGAAAACGGAGAGGACACTGAGGAGAAACGATGGTGAGATAATGGGAAAAAATTAAAAATTTACAAGCCGTCTCAGATGATTATTAGTCTTCCTGAAAGCTCCCGAATTTGAAAGTTTTTTAATTTGAGGAAATTCGGTACTGTGAAGGATCTTAATAATTGCCATCCCCCTCAATATTATCCAAAACTCCAATGACCCCCGTCATCCGTCAGTGCTTCCGGTGGAGGATGTTTCGACCGAAGCACACCGAAATCGAGTTCGGAGACGCTATCGTTCACGCGCGGCTGACTGCACGACGATATTTTCCCTTGAGACCACTCCCCCGAAAATTCCATAACTCTCGAACATTTGACGGCTGTTGGATATTTTTGGAACTACAAAAATTTGAAAGATTCGAAGAAACGTAAATTTTCTAATAATTTTCAAACTTTCATAATTGGAATTCTAAAGATTCCAGGGGTTGAATAATTCAGAAAATTCTAGAATTGGAAATTTAGATTCGAATGAAAAGTAGAATTCGGTATTTTAGAAATTTCGAAAATTTGACATGTTTTGAAAATTTTTGCAAAACGTAGGAAATTTAAATGCAATCCTGAAAATCCGAAATTGAAAAAAACCGGAATTTGCTATTATTATCCAATAGTCCAATGAATGTGAAAGCCCAATCAACTAGTTCTCCACCAGTGCCCCCCTCTCCTACCCCATAACCTGATTTTCCTGAAATACACTGAAATCGAGTTTTGAAGCGCTTTCATTCACGCCCGGCTGACTGCACGACGACATTTTCCCTTGAGGCCTTTCCACCCTTCGCCTCGAAATGTTCCGAAAACTTCAAAATTTCAAGAAGATAACGAGGTTTTGGACAAATTTCAAAAAATCTAAAACTTGCAATAATTTCAAAAATATCAAAAAGAAAAAAATGTTTAATTTCAGAATGTTGAAAATCCCCAAAAATTCAAAAAGTTCAAAGATCTCAAAATTTTCTAAAATTGTTGAAACTTAAAAAAATATAGAAAATGCTGCACGCGATAAAAGCTCAAAAATGTAAAGTAAAAGGTGTCAATACCTCAAAAAAATTGCCAACAAATCCAAGAATTCTAATACTTCGGCAACTTCAAAAGCGTCAAAGCTGACCGCTCTCACGGGCAAGTCCCTCGCCGCAGAATAATTCCCTGGGAGTACATCGAAATCGAGTTTTGAGGCGCTATCGTTCACGCGCGGCTGCCTACACGACGATATTTTCCCTGAGGGTGCCCCTCGACCCCCGCGTTGCGCTTGGTTAACCGAGGTCCGTCCACTTGGAATTCTCGGAGGCAGGCAAGACTGCCAGCACTCAATTCCATTCTTTTTTTTTCGATTCCATTTTTCGCCCTCTTCATCGGTAAAAAGGGTCTAAGGAGACCCAGTGGGACAAGTAGAGGCGGTCCATTCCGGTCAGACGGAGCAGTGATTCTATGAAAAATTGCCAGTTCTTAACCACTGTATTTTTCCTCTGCACCCACCTCCCCCCCCCCTCCCTCCCACGCACTTCTATTTCACCTTTTTTCGGCTTTTGTACTTTTTTGGTATAAAAAAGTCTCCAGTCACCCCTTTTTCCGTGCCCCCATCCTTTTATCTTCCTTCCTTCCTTCCTTCCGACATCACCGGCCGGTCTCACCCTCATTCCCGGACTCGCGAATCGCACTTCTTCCTTCTTCTGTATTTTTCATTCCGAATGAAGTATTTCCAGTACATTGTCGGTGACTGTTATACCTAATAATATTAACTCCGTTCACGCTCCTTAAAAATAAAAATTGGTCGAAACAAATGGAAAAATGAACTGCTATTTTAATTCAACGAGCGTTTCCATCCAGTTCGATTAATATTTGACTCGTATTGAAGTTACGCTTGAGTCCGGCATGAGAATGAAAATCGGTCAAAAATTTTCATTCAAACATTTTTCTTTTCACGTGTATCGATTGCAGTTCTGATTCTATTCCGATCTCGATTAAACTCTATCGCAATCCATTGGGTGGGTGGTGGGTGGGAGATCAGGAGGTCGAGGGCGAGTCTACATGGTGGTGAGCCAGCAAGGTTGGTGCGCTTAGCAAGGGGTTAAGCTCCGGGTTAAATCCCCGGGTTTACCTTCGATTACCCCCTTGCGGCGAGTGAGACTCTGATGGGAAAAGCCGAGGAAGTAGACATCTCAAGTTCCTGTGTTTCGTGTACTCTACGGTTCAGGACTAATCTGTGATTGATCAACTCCTGGGATTTAATTCTTTACCTGCAATCGCAATTAGAAATTCTGCTTCGTTTCAGTAGTGGACCTGAAGGCGCAAGCAAAAAATCTCGACGCCATGTGTTCTTCACCAATTGAACTTTTGCTCTCCTATTTTTTTCTTTTTTTTTTGAGGAGGAATTCAAATTTTCTGGATTAATACATCGGTTAAATTTATTTCCCCCCCCCCCCCCCGCCCCCCTCCGCGGAAGCCCCCCCCATTGGACCTCTCCCGCGCTCTTATCCTATAGTAAAAAGGAGACACGAAACAAACTATAGATATATATTGAAATTATCCTATAGTAAAAAGGAGACACGAAACGAACTATCGATATATATCGAAATTGTCGCAAAGCGTAAGACCGGAACAGGCGCGACACCAGTCAGTGCGGCCGAAAAAGGAAATGCGCGTGCGCACCACGCCCCACCGCTCTCGTGGATCAAAATAGTATACGTAACTCGTGCGGTCATCGATCCTCGAGGTCTAACATCTTCATAAGTCTCCGATTTGATAATTTTTTACCAGTTTACATATTTTTATGCAACACGTGGCCGACCACCCACGACTCTAACCTCACTTCGCTCGATCCAAGCGCGGGAAGCAACCGCCGTGAGACATTCTCTCCAAAAAAAATTCACGTTATACATAACAAAAATTCAAATATTTGCTCCAAACTTTTTTAATACCTCATATAACAATCCTTCGGTGCTCATCCAGAGGAAACATCTTCAACGTTGATTCGTTAATTGAAAAACATTTGTGCATTTACGGCCGCTCGGGCCACCGAGACATTCTCTCTTGTATTGGGTACAGGCGCTCGGCGCGCTACTTCGGGCCGCATCGCTGGCGCTCGTCCAAGTTCGGAGCGGCAGAGGGGGGGGGAGGCTGCCAAGTGGGGGACACTCGGGTGTCAACCTCGCCAGTATGATGTAACAATGTAAATTGCATAATATGGAAAGTAAATAACTTGTGTCACAATTTTTTCCGCGCGAAAATTCTTATATAATGAATTATGCAATAAATAATCAATGATAAAAATTAAATTCCAGCTCTTATAGTATTTATCAAGTTTTCCCGCACCGCGCAATTTTGTCAAAAAATGTTTTCGTATCTGCCGATATACACATATTTCATTATTAAATCATATAGTTAAGTCAGGAGTATGCGTTTGCAACATTTGTTGCAAAACAAAATGATTCTTCCAAATTTGGAGCATTGTGTTTCAAATATTTCACACTAGTTCATATGTGTTTTCGTGGTGTAGTCGGTTATCACATCCGCCTAACACGCGGAAGGTCCCCGGTTCAAACCCGGGCGAAAACAATTTTTTTTTTTTTTTAATTATAATAAGCCACAAAAAATAAATACAAAACATAATAATGAAAAAATTAGCAATAAACAATGATGAGTGTCAACAGAACACTACAGGTCTTTTCAAAATTCGCGGGATATTTGAATATCGCACATCATACGTATATATATATATATGTACCCATGCAATAATCAATTTCAAATGATCCCGAGGTTTTTTCTGGCCAATGGCGTTGGGAATCTATCGATGTCGGGGCGATTTCAAATCGATTTAAAATGGGGTCATTCGTCTATTGGAAGAATGAGAGATGAGAAAATGAGAAGTGGGGGACAAGCGATTCTGCGAAGGGTGACATCGGAGACTCGGGTAGCTTTTCCGACAATGGGCGGAGACTACCACCTCCCACCTCCCCTCCCACCCTCTCGCCCTTTTTGCCAGTTTTTCCTGTCCATCAGCTAACACCACCACCCGCCCCACCCCCTCCCACCCACCCCCCCACTTACCCATTTGTTTCGCTCCTTTGTCCAATATCCAGCCATTACCCCTCATTTCCCCTCAATTCAACGATGAAATCATTAAAATGTCGAGTAATTAATATTCAATCGGCTACTGCAATTATCGGATTTTATTCTCGCAATTTTTCTTTTAATGAAGGGAAAATGATGGCGCAAGGGACGGCTTCAGAAATGAAACTTCTAACATTTTTAATCTCTAGAAATTTTATGGATTCTTCTGGTCTAGAAATCAACGAGATGAGGGTGTGATCCTCAACGGACCGCAGACGCCCGCGCGCGCGCTTGTGTGTGTGTGTGTGTGTGCCAAAGACGCTCGGTGGTAGGCGCCCGGCACGGAGAAGAGCCCGCGCCACCCGCGCACATTCAACCAATTACATCTCCTCAACTATGAGAGTTATGAAAAAAAGTCGTAAAACATTATATATGTATTTTTTCACAAGGAATAACATTTGTTTCACACTTTTTCTTCTAACTGTAACGGTTCTCGCGATAGAGCCGGTGCAACAATTGAAGAACTTGTTTTTCACGGTTGACGCCCTTATCTATCCACAGGAAGACGTGAGCCAAAAAAACAAACACACACAGACACGCAGGCACGCGCGCCCGTGCACGCACACACACACATGTATATATAATGCTCTTATCAAAAACTTGTCAAACTAATGTCAAACTTCGAGATAAGTGAAAATTTTCGATTTTTGACACTCGTCATTTTTTGGACCATTACAATAATTTTCTTAGATCAGGAATTTACAGATTATAAAAAAATATATATATGCAACATTTAATATTTCTTTATTACATGATTCAACTACTTTTGAGTCCTGGGAAGAGTGATAGAGCCCCGAGCATGAGTATTGTCCTCTTAAAATCGCTGGAAAAAGCCAGAGCATTGGAGAAAAAAAAATGGTTGGGGCAATGAATGGGGAGGGAAAAGCTTAGACCGAGTATCAGAGGGCAAGTAATGGCCAGAGACAAAGGACAAAATGCTGAAGGCTCCTCCTCTTGTCTCTGATTAAACTACGAGACTGCATTTGGCAACTCGGCCTGCGGTTGAGTAAAAGAGCTCAGGAGAAATGATGAGGAGACGGGAATAATTGATTTCTTGGGGAAAAATACAGTCGAGTACTTCGCTTGCTTTACGTTAATTAATTTATCCTGTGTTGTTTATTTTTGAAAGTAGAACTCAAGATAAAAAATTCACTTAACAAAAATTTCAATAAAAAATTTTCTTCAATTTTTTCAGAGCGTTTTTTGTTGTGAAAAGAAATTTTGGAAAAAAAAATGACAAAATGATCATTTTGAATTTACCCCAAGAAAACGTCGGTTTGTAGAAAAATAGTATAAAACTTTTATCTCCCAAATTAAATCCTCTACAAAAAATGTTCAATGCCATTTTTTCGTAAAATCACTCATTAACGAGATATTGGAATTTTTGCAAAAATTTCGGGGGAAAAAATGGCGCTACAGGAAAATGATAAATCTCAAAGTTATTGGTGTCGCACTCACTCGACCCGCTTGTTACTTTTTTCCCACGAATTTATGAATGAATAAAACTGTTGGAACTTCAATATCGACTTTTAACTGCCTCTAATTTAATTTTATTTTTGGATTCTAGGGACTGCTGGTAACGCACAATACAACCGCTAGGGTCATCGAGTCTAATCAAAGTTTAGTACTGCAGAGTGTAACGAGAAATAGTGCTGGTTACTACGTGTGCGCCGCAACGAATTCATTGAGGGAAACACGGAGTGAGCCATTGCTCTTTCGTGTTAAGTGTGAGTAATCATCTTAAATAACTGTCTGAATTATCGCTATCTGCATTAATATAAACTTCATTGCCTTTACTTATTATACTTCCTCGCTATAAATAAAAACAACGATGTAGAGTAGTCTGGAATCTCATAATGTTCAGCGCCATTCCTAATTTCCATAACTTCCTCAACTCCCACCCCGTTGCATGTGTGTATGTATGTGTGGGTGGATGGGTATATGGGTGCACGGAGGGGTGGGTATAGTTGTGGGTGTGTGTGCGGGAGTGGGTGGGCGGGTGGGTGGGTGGGTGGGTGGGCGGGTGGGGGGCTGGGTGGGTGGGCGGGCGGGCAGGTGGTGGGTGGGTGGCTGAATTGGTGGGGGGGGGGGTGAGTGGGTGGGCGGGTAAGTGGGTGGGGGGGGGGGGGGGTGTAAGTGGGTGGGTGGGTGTGTGTTCGGTAATATTTGAACCCCAACCTGGCGATATTTTCGCCCATATACAGTGGTGTTAACCCCTTATCCCATTAATTTCCAATTGTTTTGAAATTTTCATCCCTAAAACGCCTGCAAAAGTTTCACTTGAAAAAAAAAAGATTGTGCTGACAGAGAAGAAATAGGAAAAGTGAGGGAAAAAAAACAACTCTCAATCTCTTGTGAATATTTCAAACATACTTAAGCTCACCTACATTTTTTATGCCCAATTCTCGGGTTATATCGGTGGCAATACGACGTGCCGAAGAGGGTGGAGCGGAAAGAATGGAGGTCCGAAGAGAGAAATTGGAGGAGCCACTTTTTTTTTTATTCTTTCCTTAAGCCATCGAAAGGGGAATAAAATTTTTATATTTACGACTGACCGAAGATGAGTCTTGGTATTTTTTTTTCCTTGATTTTTCCTTTCCTTTTTGAGGGGTGAGAATTTATCAGGCGACTTTGTAGGGTGGGGCATTTGAATTTCTGGAAAAGTTGAACCCTTGCCGGCGGGGGATGAGCGCTCGCAATGTCATTTTCTATCAAAATTCCATTTTTTATGGGTGAAACGGGGGATCGGGGTGATTTTTCATCGGGAAAAAATGAGGGGAAAAATTGATTTGTTGATATTTTCTGGGGCACCTTAAAAATTTTGTGTGTAAGGAAAACCCACACCCAATCTCCCACCCACTGATCCACCCACACTCACCACCCATCCACATTCAGATACCCACCCATTCATGCCTACCCCTCCACAGCCACCCACCCGCCCACCCGCCCACCCACCCACCCACCCATTCACGCACACACACGCACACATACACACATTTTGCAAATCAATGACATAATTTTGAATCCATTTTCAAATACATTATCTATCTTGAAATACTCAAGCACATAAACAACCATAAAAGCTACCCTTAAATCAGTCGCAATTATCTGAAATATGAAAATTTCAAGTTCCCTAAGACGATTTTATCTCGCACTTTTTTCTCCACACTTGGAAAAACGCGAAATAAGATTATGCCGTTAAGAGTCAGACGAGTGAATTCACTGGAAATCGACGAAAGAAACCCGTAAGGAAATAATACGAAAAGCAGTGGCGGGGCGGGAGGGGGTGGGGGGGGGTGGAAGAGGTAGAGGCAAATCGTTCGCTGGTCCGCATAACTTTCCAGGACTTTGCGACGATTTCTGGGTCGCACGTTTCGTTGAAAGTCACAGGCGTGACAAAACGCAGAGGCGTGCCTGGAAAACTTGCATTACAACTTCGGTTTTTCATATTTCTTGACTTTGACTGCGTAAAGAGGGGATTGAGGGGTCAGTGATCGGCTCGCAACGACGTCGTTTGTAACTCAGACTTTTGTGTAAAAAAAAAATTGCGGAAGTTGTTCGGAAATTTATAACGAGACATTTTTTCCCCTATCTACATTTTTTTGTAATTGTGCTATTGGAGAGGGAGGACATGATTTTTTCACACTTGAGTTCATTTTTTGCCATTCAAGAGCAACTTTTGTGAATTATTTTTCAGGAAAAACTGCGCAATATTATTGAGAATTATACGCGAGCGTCCGTTTCCGAATTTTTAGTGTTCGAACTTAATAGCCATACCGCCATTATTTCTTCCAGTCGCTCCGGTGTGTAAAGAGGACAGGATTGTCGTTGTCGGGGCATCAAGGGGCGAATCCCTAAATATCAGCTGCAGAGTCGAGGCGGATCCCCCAGTGAGAAACTTCCGGTGGAAGTTCAACAACAGTGGAGAGACACTCGAAGTGTCGCCGAGAAAATTCACAATACCAAGGCCAGGTGACACGAGTGGTATCAGTGTACTCAAGTACACACCGGCCACTGAGCTAGATTATGGAACGCTATCCTGCTGGGCGGACAACGAGGTTGGCGAACAACCTAAACCGTGTCTATTTCAGATTGTCGCTGCTGGTGGGTATTCAGTTGCAGTCCTATTTATTTATTTATTTTTTTTGATTATATTCCCACGGCTGAATTATTTTGCAGACATTTTTAGTTTTTCTCGTGGATTTCAAAATGTTTTAGGAAAAAAAAATCTTGGATGCAAAGTCTTTTTAAACAAAACAAAAATCCTGTGAACATTTGGCCGAAAAAAAGTCCATGCACAATGTACCTTCAATTACGCTAATTAAAGAACCGGCCTAATTTAATGATTAAAGAGTTGTTTCGAGCTTTGTATTTATTTTGTTCCAGGCAAGCCATTTCCCGTGCGAAACTGCACTCTTGCAAATCAAACGTACACAAGTGTGGAAGTGAAATGTGTAGCTGGGTATGACGGTGGATTACCCCAGCGTTTTATCCTCGAGGTTTATCACGGGGATTTTGATTTTTTTGAGAGTCTCGAGCCAAAGTGGAATGTCACGAGTGAGGAGCCATTTTTTGCATTATCAGGACTTGAGGCATCAGTAGACGCTGGGGTGCATGTAGCTATTTATGCCATCAATGCTAAGGGGAGAAGTCTACCTGCAGTTTTGAGCGAAGTCACTTTTCGAGATGCGGAAAAACGAACGGGTGAGTCTTTTGTTTTCCCAATTTGCCCAGGTATTTTTTAAAATTTTATATTTTGTTATAATAGATCATAGGAAATTGTTTTGGTTACTCAAATACCGCAAAAGGTTTCAACAATCTCTGGATGTCCAAAGCGGATTTTTAGTGTTAGAACAGTTCCGGGAACAGTTCCACTGTTCTTGGAAACACATAGAAACATTACACCTTAATAATTCCCACTTCACAAATTGAATAAGTGTCTTCTCCATTCTTTCATCGTGCTTTCCCCCCTGCCCTAATTCCAATTCACTTCATTTCGTTGCCTGCAATCAAACTTGAGACAGTTACCAGTATCAATGTCTCTCGAAATCCCTCCCGTGTACCTAATAGAATTAAACTCAATACACTTACAACTCCCAATGTTCGTTTGTACGTCTGACAATTCCTGACACTCGCAGTCGTTATAGGGATAGTGTAAAACAGATATCGACGTATGGACGTGATGGGAGACTATCTACCATTCCCAGAAATGTTTAATCCAATTTCAACTCTTTCCTCCCTTTCTCCTTGAAAAATAGACACGCGCAAAATGCAGGATGAATAATCGATTTCACGATTTTTCAATTAAGTGCAGTGGGAAAAATCAGAAAAAAAATATTGCGAAATTGCAATATTTTTTAGGTGATTTTTTTCACCTAACTCGACATTATTTGACTATTGAAATTCCCGAATGTCCCGACTCAAAGTTTTTACCCAATTCCCCCGAGTTTCAACACCCCGCACATGACATCTTCACGAACACCATTGCAGTACCTCACACATCCCCTTTTTTCTTATTAATTATTGCATGAACGACTGGCACTTTACCCCCCCCCCCCCCACCGTTTTCTTACCATTCGCCGTCAATGGGCCGTTATCTCACGCCCGTTATCATCCATTCTCTTGCACGACGTCGTTATCCCTAATTTGAATTTCCGCAGGGCACTGTTACCAAAATTATTCGGCAGCACTACGACTGTATCCACTGTATCCTGGCGCTCTTCCTCGCTCGGTGTTTTCAAGGCCCCCGAGGGGCAGTCTCACGCCAATTGACAATTTCTTTGGTTTCGTGGGGTTATTAATTTTAATTGATGCTTGGGTACTTGTGGCCAAAAGTCGTTAAAAAAATGAACCTCGGGAAAGCAGATTTTTTTTTACGTTGTGGCCAATTCGGAGTCCCAAATCTGTCCCGTACAGTCTGGGGAGTCGTGAGACCCATTGGGACCAGGATTTCAGGATCCCAAAATTCATTTTTTATGCAAAATTTAATAGACTAGTTTTTGACAACATCAGAAACTCAAAGAAATTTTTATGCCCACTCACAACTTCGTCTCGTATGCCTGGCTCATGACAATGCGCCTGAGGAGATTTTGTCTCCGTCGGTTACATTTCTATGCAACATCAGTGATAGTGCTGGGTAATTCGTCTTGCTTACTACCCCCTAGCGCTGACGCCTCCCCGCGGATAACTCGACGCGTTTCAATGGTATCAACCGTCTGTTCCATACCGAAAAGGCGAGAAGGCAAAGTTTACATGCAATTTTATCTCCAAATTTACGTATTACCTGCTGATATTACAGCCAATTCAATCAGCGATTTTTCCGCAGAACGCTTAGTTTGGGCACAGTATGCAGGGTGTGTTCCAGAAGTGGCCGAACGGTTGGAACAGAATGACCATCCACCAACGCGCTTACCGAACCCATCCTGGACCAATTCTGACTATCTACCAAGTCCAAAATGGCCTGTAATCTCCAATTTGCCCATTCAATTAAAAAAAAAAACTCATCATTTTCATAAAGTACCCAAAGATTCAATTGCGACCACCCGTCAGCCTACTACTGGAAATGGTATCACACCCAAAAAATTATACCACCCATTTTTGAGGACGAACTTGATGGACCAAGTCATAACCCATCGTTTAATAGAGAGATGTATTCTCCACATAATTGTGTAATTACAGATAACAATGTTATAGCCTTAATTTGTCTTCCACGCTTGATGTCTTTTATTTGGACTAGAGGACTAGTATCCAGAGGTACAATTCCGAAATGCGTCTTTATGATTACGATTCTCTCCTACACTAATGGATTTACCAAAAAATATCGTAAAACCTTTTTTGTAGAGAATGAAATGCGGGATAAAAAATGTGTTATGATATTTTTTTGTAAACCCCCTAATTGCCGAGATATTTGTCCCGAAAGCTATTGAAGTAAAGTTACCGGGTGATCAAGACATCTTGGACGCTGTCCTCGGGACATAAATCGATGTACATAAGGTGGTATATAGTGGGTGTATACGGCCGTGGTTCGGGTACTTGTTGGAGCAACTCCCATGTGAATTTAGAGCGGTGGTACCCCGAGCATAAGGACCACAAGGCAATAACCAGTCGGTGGAGGTTTATGCTGGTGTATCGTGGTTGGGCCGTCGGCGAGCGCCCGTTGCACGCCAACAATTTCGTTAATTATCCAACAAAAACACCGGGCCAAGTCTCACGGTATCCGAGGATATAACACCGTGGATGTGCCCATTTTTTTCCTCCTTTTTTGCAACAATTTTACCCCCCACCCCCCTTCCCCTCTTTTTTTATTACCGACGATCGACGATGGAAGGGGCATGTGCTTTTGACTCTGACCCATCTATTTGCTCGGGCATTTATGCGAGGCTAAAATCATTTTGATAACCACACAACATCTCGAGAATTCCACAAAGTTTCAGAATATTGCGACATTGTAAATTAAAAAAAAAAAAATTGACACGGGATATATTGAAAAATTTGACAAAATTTGGATCTTAATTTTCTTACAAACGTATGGCTCTATTCCTTAAACCGTTAGAGCTAGCGAAATATTTGTTCAACAAAAGTTGTACCTCATGCAAAAATACACATTTTATGTCAAATCAGTTTCCTTCTAATTGCCATAATTAAGAAGGTATCGTGGATAACGTGAAAGTTCAGGGGTGCGTGCGTGTGCGTAAATTCCAGATTTAGGGTTTTGCCCGATCGTAATTCTCTCTGTTTTCTGTGTTCAACAGGTCAGGACGCGGGTACGGTGCTGTCACCACTGATTGGAATAATCGTGGGTGCTATTGTGACCCTAGCTCTTATCGTTTTTATCGTCGTCATGAGAGCGCGACGGGAGCGAGTATCAAAACCCCGTCACGAGAAGCCCGCTGAACTGAGAGAAATACCGACGCAGCAATACTCAAACCAAAGCCCCCAGCACACAGTCGAGACGGATCCAGACGTTATTCCCAACAAGTTTGGTAAGCAAAATCAATTTGTGAAAATCAGTCGTCGAATTGGTGGAGTCTCTCGGCCCTTTTTTTTCGGCATTTTAACGATGTTCGGGGCCGGAAAGGGCGAGGGGGTAGGTGGGTGGGATTTTCACGCACGACTGAAGCCTCTGTGGAGATAAAAATTGGTGAAAACGAAGTTTCGAGAGGGAAAATTTTCAGGAAATGTGCAGAATTTAGTTTTCAATCTGAAAATTTAGCAATTTACAATGGTCGAATGAGCACTCTTTACGAGGAACTGGCAGAGGACGCTTTTTTGCGCAGAATTTAATTCTCGATAATAATTTTTCAGGCTTTTAACACTGTTATACACGTAGATGGTAGCAATTGAATTTTTTTGTACACGTGATACCCGCACAGAAAAAAATATGCGGCAACGTATAGTGAAAATATAAGAAAAAAATATGTGGAATATATGTATTGCGGGAACCGTTCCAGGTGTGGAAGCGGCGCCGGGAACGGTTCCAAATGGAGGAACAGCTCTAAAAACTGTTCCTGGAACCGGTCCTGAAACCGTTCCTGGAACCGTTCCTGGAACCGGTTCCGGAATTGACGTCCCACCTGGAACACTTCCCAGAACGGACCATTCACGGGAACCGAATCTTGTTCCTGGTAACTCATTTGGAACCATTCGTAGAACTGAGAGCACTGGCCTAGTCGGCTGTTTTGGAACACCCTATATACTTTTTCCATGCGGGTCTCAAAAACTTGCGCTTATCACGGAATTGAATGAACCTAATTTATTACAATTTTTCAACATCACAGTGGTATTAAATTAATGGAAAAGTCGAGGGAGAAAAGACGAATTTCCCCGAAAGCTAACACTGGGCAAATACTGACTTAACCCAGTTGACCACTTTCCTACTATAATTATATTAGCTTCATCATGTAATGAAGTGTTTATTTTGCAGAAGGGCACTTAGTGGAGGTGAGTCCACCGAGTTATCCCGTTGGTTATCCCAGCGGTCAGTGGGTAACACCAGGTCCCACACCAAGCATCGACGAACTCTGTCACAAGTTGGCAGGGCGTCCCACGGAGCTGAGAATTCCCTCAAGAAGTACAATTCCAACTCTATCAAATTCCTCAATTACTGGAGTTGTAGTGGGCGCTGGGCAGGGGGTCTTCGTTGCTGGTGAATGTCTCGATGGTGAAGCTATCAAAAGGCGACTTATGGCCAACAGACTGCCCGAAAGTTGTGTCTAATTCATAGAGCTAAGGTGTAACGGGTAGCGAATTGATGAATGAAAAAATGGATGAGACATTTCACATCAGCATATTTTCATATCAGCACTTTTCATATTTGAATCCTGAAATTGAAGTCGAAAGTCAATGACCATTTCAGCTCTCTGTGCCTTGTATGGAATGTCTCATATTGTTTTTTTTCAAGCGGAATTCACTCGATTACTATTCGATCCGCAATTCGATACCCAGAAAACCCGGCGGAACCACTACAGCCAATTATGCAGTTCAGACAGACTCGCGAGTCGAATTTTTCACCTAAATACGTGATGGGAACCTTTGGTGTCTCACCGCAGACGAGAGGGTCTGAGGAGATTGATGCGCGACTCGCGATGGGAAAATCTCCAGGAAAATTCAGCCATTGAAATTTTGACTGAATTTTTGTCTCGGTAGAATGGAATAGACCGGTTTTTCAGGTGTCACCTCTGAATATCACATATTGGGACGCAACCATTTTAATTACTAATACTGCCAACAAAAATTGCAAAAAAATTCCGGTGAAACCCTCCATTTACAATTTTTTTTTATTTTTTAAAAATTTGGAAATTTTCATTTTTTTTTATTTTTTGAAAATTAAAAATTTTTGCAAAATTAAAATTTTTTCGTATATTATGATATTTAGAGGTGGAACCAATTTTCTAGAGTAAAAAAAAAGGCCACTGCTTTTTGGGGAATATCTAAAAACCTATGGAAAATAGTGAAGACCCCAGGTGGTTTTTTAGATAATCCCAAGAGCAAAGTTTGACTTGAGAATTCCACGAGGGAAAGATGATTAGTCATTTAGGGATAAGTAGAGGATTGTTGTATATATTCGTTATGGGATGTCGAACTGAGGAGACAATTGAAAAAAAGACTAAAGCTAATGATTAAGGGAAAGCCACTCGTTGCATCAATTTGGGCGATCGCAGAGTCGATATTTTAGTTGATTCATTGGTAATTGTAAATAAAAAAAAAACAAATTGAGAGACCTACAGACGCCTACATGTGGCTTCATGTCGTCTCGAAATCACTTCTTATGTATATAATATATAAAGTTTTAATTGTAATAAACTATTAACTGTCAAAATGCCAATTGTTTAGTTTTATTTCAATCTTCCTCAATTTTAAATTCTTTTTCTGTGCAGGTGTGTGTGTGTGTGTGTGTGTGTGTCTGTGTGTTTGTCTCTGTCCCTCTCGTTTGTACCCTCATGCTATTCCCTGTAACCTCTGTGTGTGTGTGTGTGTAAAATATAATTCTCCAACATCAAAAAATTCTCAATTCCATCGAAAAAAGAAAAATGGCATCTGCAACACATAGGTATGATCGCCAGTAAATAATATTTGCCCTGTCGCAGCGCTTCCCCTGATCGTTTTATTTTCCTCCCCAAAACGAGAATGTATTCCCAAAAGTAAAAACCTCATGGCAGGAGACAGGAGTACAGAGCGAGTGCCACACTGCAAGATTAGAATTCCTCACGACTTTTCATTTTTTTTCTCTCTCTATCTCTCTCTTTTTTATTCTCCTCTCACTCAGCAATGGCAGTCAGAGCACTCTGGAGATCTCCTGGGTCCTGCATCTTAAACGATTCGCACGTCAACGTCGGGCTCCTCCCATTCCAACACTACGTCCGGTGAAAATAAGGAATAGCCTTATTTCCTAAGCACGAGACAAAAACATTGACAAGTGAGTTGGAAACAACGAGAAATCCGCTTTAAACTGTCGATTTACCATGTCCGGGAGTCAATATCATCATATCGATGGAGACCCGATAGATCGGTAATGAATTTAGGGGCAAACGGATTTTTTCTTAAAAAAAGTTTCTCTATGGGAATTATTTTGTATTTATTTTATTTATTTTTAACTCCTTCCCCGCTGGTCTCACTATCTCGACACCGACTTCCTCGCAGTTTCTCGGATATAACCCTGGGCACAGTGATCAGCACTTGCATGAGGGTCACGATAGTGCGGTTGTAGCCCTCGTAAATGTTATGGGTCATTCTGTCAATGCGGGGTAGCTGAATAAATTCATTACGCAGTTAATACCCGGGGGGATCATTAATCGATTAATTTGGATGAGTGGTGGGATTACTTGGTCCAGCTCGGGTACGTCTGGAAGGACGGGGGCGATCGTGGACATCACGCGGTAGTAGAGGTCCTCGGTCTGATCGGCGTCGCCCCATATCCCTTCGGCGGCAGTCCAGTAGATGAGACCCGAGATTATCGAGCCCTTGCCCAGCAGTTTTAAAAATGCAGCCGAGCGCGATGGCGCCAAGGCTGATTGCAGCGGCTTGGGACAATCGGATGTCTGCAATTATGAATTTGTTTGAAAAAATTATTTTAAAAAATTATTTTAAAAAATTATTTTAAAAAATTATTTTAAAAAATTATTTTAAAAAATTATTTTAAAAAATTATTTTAAAAAATTATTTTAAAAAATTATTTTAAAAAATTATTTTAAAAAATTATTTTACAAAATTATTTTAAAAAATTATTTTAAAAAATTATTTTACATAATTATTTTACAAAATTATTTTACAAAATTATTTTACAAAATTATTTTACAAAATTATTTTACAAAATTATTTTACAAAATTATTTTACAAAATTATTTTACAAAATTATTTTAAAAAATTATTTTAAAAAATTATTTTACAAAATTATTTTACAAAATTATTTTACAAAATTATTTTACAAAATTATTTGACAAAATTATTTGACAAAATTATTTTACAAAATTATTTTAAAAAATTATTTTAAAAAATTATTTTAAAAAATTATTTTAAAAAATTATTTTAAAAAATTATTTTAAAAAATTATTTTAAAAAATTATTTTAAAAAATTATTTTAAAAAATTATTTTAAAAAATTATTTTACAAAATTATTTTAAAAAATTATTTTAAAAAATTATTTTACATAATTATTTTACAAAATTATTTTACAAAATTATTTTACAAAATTATTTTACAAAATTATTTTACAAAATTATTTTACAAAATTATTTTACAAAATTATTTTACAAAATTATTTTACAAAATTATTTTAAAAAATTATTTTAAAAAATTATTTTACAAAATTATTTTACAAAATTATTTTACAAAATTATTTTACAAAATTATTTGACAAAATTATTTGACAAAATTATTTTACAAAATTATTTTAAAAAATTATTTTAAAAAATTATTTTAAAAAATTATTTTAAAAAATTATTTTAAAAAATTATTTTAAAAAATTATTTTAAAAAATTATTTTAAAAAATTATTTTAAAAAATTATTTTAAAAAATTATTTTAAAAAATTATTTTAAAAAATTATTTTAAAAAATTATTAAAAAAAAAAATGTCAACTATCCAAATCTCTTTCAAAGTTTGGAAACATATTTAATGCTGTTGCATGAAACATTGACACTCTATTGACATGAAACTCGGGCAACTAACGCGCAACGAGGATACACTGTATCATCCGCAATTCCCAGGACACACTCACGAATTACAGTTGCCATCTGTCGTCCCTCACATAACGAGGCGACGACATGGGACGAAAGGATGACGACCGGATCCCCACAGAGACCCCGGAGATGGGATGAGTGTCAGTTGGTGTTAAATGTTTCGTGAGGGCGAGTTGGGAAGCATTTGTCATCGGGCATCAAGAACCATTAAAAAAAATCAGTATTCCGTTCGCATTATGGGTATAATGAACATTTCATAGCAAGTGGGTCGAGTGCTCCGCTATTGGTGTTCTTTATTTTTTGTGGAATACCGTAAAATTTATGTTTTTTTTGGTCTTCGGATGAATGGAAAAGTCCCACTCACTTTTGTGGTACATGAGCTCTCCAAAATTCTCCGCGAACAGATCCTCACGGGCACCGGCCTTGGGGTGAAGTATCCATGGGCCCCGCTTTTTACACAACTATTTAACTGCTCCTCATCCACCAATTTCTCGAGTTTAATGGGCCTTGCACAAGTCTTCGGTTGCGCCAAATTGATCGTACGTGCCACACTTTGCACTCCCCTCTTCATCCCCATCCGGTTCTGTCATGGAAATGAAACACTGTTAGGGATGGTCTACACCCCTTCAGCCAGCTCCGGTAGCGGCTCTACGCCGCGAGAACCAATGATCGGACCTGTACCACCCTCCACGGGTCGAATCACTAACTTCCCGATATAAAAATCTCAATGTTTTTAAAAAAAAAATTTTTGATATCGAAATTGCAAGTTCTGAAAATTTCTCAAAATTTTTTTTTTTTCGAAAATTTGCAGTTTACCAAAATTTGGAATTTTCAAAAATTGTTTGTCCACACAATACTTGTTTGATGATATGCCGCTTCTCCACTTCGTGTCCCGTAAAACCATCGGCGAAAAAAAGCGGCATATATTCCGTATTCCGTCAAAGGGAATTATTTTTTATCGCCAATCCCTCACAAACATTTCCATGAAAACCGGCGAAATGACGTTAGCGGACAGTTCCGTCAATGTTTTCCTTGTTTCTGGGGTGGGAGGAGGGGGGGGGGGGGGATCTGTCCAGCGGTGGGGGCTTTTCAAAGACCCTCTTTTTTATTTTCACCCTTCACTCGATAAATTCACCCGAAAATTTAACGCCCAGCCCTGTCGCTTCCCATCTACCGATGCAAAATTCGCGTGTCTCGCGGGTCTGACGCCCAGTGCCACTCACTTCATACCGTATATTCCTTGTTTTCCGGTCGCTTTTTTTTTCTTCTTTTTTATTTTTGTTTACCAACGATAAAGGGAGCAGTGACATTCGTATCCGGGTCTCTGGTAAATTTCCATCCTCTTTTTTTATTTAACAAAAAATTATTTCGATGAATTACAAAATCGTTTTAAAATTTCAAATGAATTTTTGATTTTTTTTTTGAAATTTCTGTTTTTTTTTAAGATTTTTGAAAATTTGGAATTTTTTTATGATACACCAAAACTCTCGCCAGAATTTTTATTCGATTTTTAATGGATTCACTATTTGGTTTTCTAGTGTGGGGGTTTCCGGGGGTTTTCCCTGTGTTTAGAAATACGATCGCGTTAATGGCGAAAGTCGGCCCCAGCCGCACGGATGGGTGTCCAGTACTCTCTCCTGAGACGGACCTGGACCACAAACACACACACACACACAGAAGAGCATCCATAACTTAATTTCCATTACGTAATATTTTTCTTGAACTTATGGTTCTCCAAAATTTCAAAATCTTTAATACTGCATAAAATTTATGGAACCTGTTTCAATATCTCGGGAATTATTTAGAATACCAGAAGTCGGCTCCTTCCATTACGAAGCAGGAAAAATTTTCAATATCATCGTGCGTTATGAATCAATTTTCAATAAAAAAGAACTGTTCGACATAGGGCCGAAACAAACTCCGGAATTTTTCATTTTTCCTCTTCACCGAAAGATGAATTCTCGCGAAATCTCCATGTTATTAAATCTTTCATCACTCCTTGAATTTTTTTAAGGGCTCCCACGGGAATAATGGGACGAGGGTTATGGCTGACGAATGCGGTCTTCCGTCACCAGTGGCTGCCGCTTTTCCCAGGGTCACGTTGATCCGCTAGTCACTGTCTTCCCCCAGTCGTCATTTCACTTTTTCATGGGGTTCTTTGATAACTAGCGGCGCTTTCTCATGCAGAAAAGAGGTGGTGTCACGTGGGCTTACTTGCCCAACATTTAGAGCTCGTCTCAAAATTTTTAGATTCTAAATTTGAGCATTTTTACTTTTTTTCAAAATTGGGGAAAATCTTGAGCTTTAAGAATTTTGGAAATTTTGACAATTTTCTATGGGGAATTTTCTATGGGGAATTTTCTATGGGGAATTTTCTATGGGGAAATTTTCTATGGGGAATTTTCCATGGGGAATTTTCTATGGGGGAATTTTCTATGGAAACTACTGTAAAATATCCTATGGAATTTTGTGTGTATTTTCCGGGTCAATACAATGCCCCTCCCTGCCACTATAAAACGTAAAAAAATAGAAAAAAAAAACAAAATTGAAATACCCCCATAAAGTCCTGGAGTACCGAAACTCGGGACAATCCGATTAAAAAACACTTTCTGGCGTCCGCCATTCCCATAAATGAGACTCACCGATAGGCGGACGTCCCATAACTAAACTGTAGTTCCTAATGACCAAGATACGTTCGATAAAACTGGCCAGCGCTGAGGAAAATTCTAGGAAAACTGCTTGTCCTCTCGCTGAGTATAATAACGCTAGACTTGCCGAGATCGGGCCATCAATAACCAATTTCGTAAATCCAATATCGCGAAAATTAGTTTCTTACCTCCATCCCCTCGTGTTTCGTTCCCTTCCAAGTACAATGTATGTCTTGATCAAATTTTCCTTCGAAGTTCTTTGCTATTTTTGGAAGCTTTAAATATTCACATATTTCCCAATTTTTAAAAGATTTTGGAATTTTCGGAATGAAATTTTTTTTCCATTGAAAATCCATTTTCAATTTTTTCGAATATTTAAAAAAATTGTTTTAAAATTTCCGGAATTTCAGGAACTTCAGAATATGACATCTGTTCACGGATTCACGTCACCAATAAAATTCTCTGTAAAACATTCCTGGTGATTAATGAAGAGCTACGAGATTGAACTGTTATTTTCCCCGCATATTCCGGGAATTCCTCGAGCACTCCGAAGACCCGGGGAGTGACTAGCGCCGAGAGGAATGTCGGGTATTCTGTAATAGAGATGAAGTAACTTGATGTAACAACCTTAAGTCGATTCCAGATGGATGAATCAGAGATGTTTCCCGATATCACCCAACTGTAACCCACGTGGTAATTCTACAGCCAAGTGATTAGGTCGATGCCATAAGAGACCATGTAAAAAACATTTCGTAAAACTTCAGATTGTCAATTCAATTTCGTATGTTTCGGGTGTAATATGCCACCAAACTCCGCATAATTGAAGAGTTTCACTCTGCTGGCTCTGTCACAGTGACTTTAGTGGGATATGCGCTTAGCCAGCATTTCCCCGTAAATCGATATAAATCCGGGAAGCGATGAGCTCCGTCCCGAGCTCAATATTATGATTTGTAGTTGGCGCACTCCATCCGTAAATTAGGATCAGTTCAATCCTGTGAACCCTTCCGAGACAAACACCCGGCAGAGTTATTTCTGGGGCGGTGCGGGGAGGATGGCCGGGGGTGAAGGGGGGGGGGGGGGAGGGATCATCCAGTGGAGATGAAGACGATGGGGGAATATACTCCGCTTTATGTAACACCGAAATTGGGACGTCGTGGAGATGCTAATGCTCATAAAGGGACGGGTATGATGCGGACGTGGAGTGCAGTTGTAATCCAACTTTGCAAAGGGACTCCGGTCCAAGTCTGTCGCTGACTTGGGTGGATGAATGTGGGGGTGGGGCCGATAGCACCGGAAAGCGATTGGAATTGGCAGCGTGTTGGGTGGCTTGTGCTAACGGAGAAACTTCATTTAATTGGAAATATTAATTTTTCCCATTCCATCTATCTCGATTAATTTTGAGAAATTAAAAAAAAATGTGTTTATAAATAATTTGAATAAGATATTCAATTTTGTGTAAATATCTCTGATGAAAAATTAAAAATAAGCGAAAGCACAATTTTGACGTACGAATTTTATTCGACTGCCAAATAGACGGCCTTTCCATTTTCTTGATGAACAAACTCCATTCTTTCGATCCGACAATGCTGAAAAAAGATCCTCTCAATCGTTACCGGTTTTTCCCCCTCACGAATGCCTCCCTCATTTACCCCCTCCCTATTCTCTTTTTTTTACGTAATTCCCAGAATGAGCGTAAAATAAACGACGAGAGGACCTGGCAAAGCTCGTGCCCCCCCGCCCACCCATCCCTCCCCCCATCTTTTTCCCCTATTCTCGAGCGTTAAAACATCCCGGGAACTCTCGACCACTGGCCAAAGAACGATTGGAATGAGCAAAAAGTGTTAAAATGTGAAAAATCACGAATTATATGTCCCATGTCCTGTCCTGGCCCACCCATTCACCCCTTTTTCCCTGGAATTCCCCTATACCATCCATAAATTGCTTTTTATGTTTATGAAACTGAGTCCACGAAAATGAACGCCATTTGGCCGTATTTTTATTTACCTCTATACAAGAGCAAAGAGTTTGATAAAAAGTACCATTTCATTTTGTAAAGCTGTATGAGCGCTTTCATTATGTTTCTTTTTCTGTACGACCAAGATTAGTAGATAACTAGTGAGCTGAATGAGTGCGACCCGCTGGGCCACACAAACCACTCCCCGATTTGTGATTTTCGGCAAAGAATTTTTTTCCAAAGATTTTCTTGGTGAATCAGCATTTCGTTACCAAATGGGGGTAATGACGAATGTTGGAAAAATTTTTCGATACCCACTTTCCATTCAGATAAGGAATCTTCGCTATTTTCTTCTGAACTGTCTCAATATAAGTTTATCATTTCTCGTTCGGTTTTGGGATTGGACCTTGACATTGAGTCATGAAAAATCGCTGATAAGAAAATTTCGTAGCAATACCAAAAAACACACACACAAATTACAATAAAAAAAAACATACACATTTACACAAAATATTAGAAATATCTTGAAACGTGGAGATTTAATGGCAAATCGATACTGCACTTTTGAGGGCGAAGCTATAGCTTCCCCTATCAGGAAGTTAAAAATTAAATTTTATGCTCTGATAGATAAACTCTGTAGTTAAAACGAGATAAGTGCAATTTTTACGTCAAGCGGCGCAAAATTTAGCTATTAGAAGATAACGTCCATTTTTTGAATACACTTTTTACATGGCTGTATTTTTCATCTCAGAACCTCACAATTTTTTCTATGAACATGTTGCGATCTCAACTTTTAAACTTTTCAATCTTCGTGGGCAAAATATTTCCATTGGCAAGTTGAAGAATATAAAAATAACAAAAATTCGAGGATTACCAGAGAGAAGGGTCATTTTCATCGAGTTTTTTTCCTCACTGTACGAAAATGAACATCATTTGGCCGTATTTTTATTTGCCTCTACGTACTTTTCAGGGAGGAAAAGCTCCGACTGGAGAATTCCCAGGAGAAATGGAGAGAGCATTATTTGGCATTTTGCCCAAGGGTCAAGGGATTTTACGCCGTCAGTTGCTTGCAATTAAGGCTCGTACAACTGAACTGATCAATAAGTTTGAATGGTACAGTTGCATTTGTCATTCACCGTGCCAATAAATTGTTTACGATAGTGTTGAGATTATTTTTTTTTTCTCTTCAAAATTGTTTTGACTTGCAATTTTTTTTTTACTTTTCGAGTGAAATGTAATTTAGTAAAAAATTGCGGAGCCAAATTTTCCTCAAGTCCAAAGCCAGGAGCTCTTTGAAAGTTGAGCCATGAAAAAAAAAATTGGCCCTGCCGCACCTTCCAAAACGAACCATGAATAAAGCAGCATGGAAAACTAGTGTCATAAAATCCCCCAGGATTAGAAAATCTGTTACTCGCTTGATAAAATTCAGGGAGCATGTACCCCCCTCGATTTTCCCCTCGTAAAACATGATCTGACAGCAATAAACTCATCCGTGAGCAAGCCGTCGAAAATCCCCGATAAAATCGCAGTTTTCCCCGTCAGGCTCCCTCATAATCGCGTTACTACTGTCAACATCCCCCTATACCTTGATCGGAAACTTAATAAAAATGTCATTGGTAGTGACACAAATCCATTTACCCCCATAAATAACCCAGTGAAATTGGAAGAAATTCGGGTTGGCATCGCTGACCGCTAATAATTCGTGCGTTATCAGACAGTTCACGGACGAACGCATCCCCCCCCCCCCCAACGTCCATCGGCCCCAGGGCCTCCTCCATTTGATGAGAATGCATTGTCCTGAGCCCCTCGGTTATCAGTGCACACCGATAGCCCATAAAAATAATTGAAATCCAGTCATTTCGTTGGGTAATTCATAAAATCCCGCCGATTTTCACCATCAAAAATTCCTCTAATTACCCTGACAAAATTCGCCGCCCCCCCCCCCCTCAAAAAAAAAGTAAATCAATGAAGAACGGAGGATAGACAAAATGACGCATGCACGTAAATCATATACATGGTCCCACCAATTATCGACGAGTTATCCAGTGGATAATTTTCCATTCGTCTGCAAACAGAATTTTCCAGGAACACTGTTCGGTTTGACAAAAATAACCAGAACAGTTGAGCAGAAATTACGGAGCGAAACAGAATTTGCCCGTTCATTTGCGTGGAATTTAGGAAGCGCTCGATGAAATCTATTTTTCCCCGGGGAATTAATTTGAATGTGAAATTTCACGCCTTACAAGTAGAATAAATATAAACAGCGAATAAAAATAACTATCATTTTGTTTTAAGATTTTTTTACACGATAGTGGAGTTCGGTGACTTGCATGACATTGAATATAAATCGAACCTGGCATCCAACCCGCATAATTTGTTGGTGAGAAATCGGTAAGAAACCCACACGAACACACATGCAAACATTTTTTTGAAAATTATTCAGAATAGCTGGGCATGAGATCTGATTGAAAACCAATTTGTTATGTTCCGTTGCAAAAGGGCAGGTGAATAACTAATGAAAAAAATTAGCTCCATAAATATCGAACCCATCGTATTACAAAGATTTATTTACTTATAGAAAACTTATCTGAGATCACATATACAAAAAGTCCTAAACAATAAATTAAATAATTACAAAAAATCAAAGATAAAATAAAACAAATAAATAATGAATAATGAAATAAATTAATCATGATGAATGATCGGAAGGACACATTTTTCCGCGACGTTTTCGCACACAGTGCAATTTTTCCGAATTATCTTACTTACATGAAAAATGAACGATGGAATAAATAAGCATGTGCCGCAAAAATCACGGATGGATGAATAATGAAGGCAGTATCCCCTGGATTGAATAATTGGTCCCTCGTTAAATTACTATTACTAACTGCTTAATCATAACCGGTAATTGGCTCAAATTGATTTAGTCCTCCACTATTTTTTCCAAAAATATTCTGTCGCTATTTCATGAAATATCTCTAAATCTGATAGAGATATCGAAAATATCATTATAACATTTTTTGTAGGTCTCGATCTCCTCTACAAAAAATATACATACAACAATCTCGTTAGATCCCATACATTTGGAGATATTCCCCAAAAACGCCACTGGGACCCCGATACCTGATTCACAACCTTAGCTAAATCACGTTGACTACTTATCAGGCAGCCTCAAAAATAGTTCTGTATCTCCTTGGGTTTGAGAGACTCAATTTCCCTGATAGCACAGATACACCCAGTGTTGATTTTCCTCCGCCTGTGTTCTCCAGGGCTGCCCGTGACCTGAAACCTGATATGGCTAAATGCCTGCATACAGACATAATCCAATCCAGTGTCCGAGCAAGACTTCCCAACGCTGTTGTCATTACAAGTTACCTCAATCAAGTCTTCAGGTACCTCATAAACATCTGACCTGGGAAAGGGGCTAACAGTATAATTGCAAACCGCACAGTTCTGCAGGTCCATCACGTCCGACCTGAATTCTTCATTATTTCGCTTAGCAATTGGATGAGAATGATGACTGTGATGACGAGCATGATGCTCCGAATGAGCACTCAAAACATCCAGAACGTCATTCAGGTCTTCCAGGTTTTTCAGGTACGACCTGAATTCTGAATTAGACTTATGACCTGGATGAGCATGATGCCTATGCTGATGGTGATTTTGAAAGTCATGCTTCTGATCCAGCTCCTTCAGGTCCGACCTGAATTCGTTATTGCTTCGTTTATCGATCACATGAGCATAGTGACTTTGATGTTGATCAGTGAGACCTGAATAGGATTTTTGAAGTCCCAGCTGATTCAGGTCGTTCAGGTCATTCAGACTTAACCTGAGTTCTGCACTGTTCTGGGTAGCAGAGGGATGAGCATGATGATCGTGTTCATGGTGGCGGCCATCCAGATTCTTCACATCCTCCAGGCTCGATACGAACTCCTCACTTCCTTTGGCGATTCTATGACCATGTTGATCACGCTGATGATCAGGCACATCCAGATGAGGTCTTTCAGCAATTTGGACTGGATTCGGGTCATCCAGATCAACTTTATGTTGATTGTGATGTACATAGTCACCAATGTCACCAGAATTTTGAACTCCATCGTTCGATTTCTCATGGTCTTCAGGTCTAGAGAGGACCTGAATGCTTCTAGACACAACTGAGATCACAAAAACACTGAATATGATCATAAAACCAAACACGATTGATCCCATAATTAACCAGTAGGACAAGTGGAGTATCAGGTCTGTGTTCAATGAAATCAGGGGAACCACTGAGTCTGGATTGGTGTCGCTTTGTTTTTTATCCTTTTCAGGAGAGATTAGCACGTGGGTCCCCTACTACTGGAACCAGGTCTACAATCCCGATAGATATTATGTCAGTTTATTCCTTTCGATAAACGTCATCGGGCTGATGTCAATGACGTCAATGTACTTCGTTTCCTCCTGGAGGTCCGGACTAGACGACTTCATTATTCCTGGGCTAGCAGTGGTCGAGTTTGGTTCTTCCTCGTTCGGAAACTGGGACAGGAAAAATTGAGGCACTCCGGGACTGGGGCGATTATCCTCGTAGGAAGTTTCCTGTTTTAACTTCCGAAGTGGAGGAAATTTCTGCGTCATTTGACGCGGTTTTATGGAGAAGGGGGGAATGACGCAGGTACTAAGCCTGGAGACCACACCGGCGCAAGATTTGTCAATTTTTTGAGTGGATGCTGTACAGGCATCTTGACAGTAATATTGGACCATTCATCACTGAGTGACGCAGCAAAAATTTCGGAATTGTTCAAATGGTGATACTGCAAAAAATGAGTTTTAGTATACATCAAAATTGATGGATCTTAGGAATTGTTAAAATTTGAAAAAAAAATTATGGATTTGGATTTCAAGAAAGTTGAAAATTTTTAAGAAATTTGGAATACAGCAATTAATATTTTTTCAAAAAATCTCCTGATTTTGCAAATTCTCTTGAAGATCTAAAATAAGTTTAATAACATGAAATCACACATGTATTTCCTTCCGCAAGGAAGGAAAATAGCAGCCGCGGTCGTATAAAAATACAATTCTACCCCCTCCACAATCTTCTGAGAAAATCGCATAATCAGAGCGCACGCCGCAATAAAAAACACAATGTCCATTATTGTCGCTTATTTTCCTAGACGAAAAGATGAATAGCCTGAGGGGGGGGGGGGGGGAGGGGATTATACTAATCCTCCAGTTTGCTATGTAGACAATTTGTCTCCGAGGATACGAACACGAGGAAACGATGGTTTGACGTCAAAGCGACGAAAAATGATGACATCGAGTGCGTGAGCAAAAAAAAACCCCATAAAAGTGACTCCATGAGGATCATTACCATTTGCCAGGAATAAATTCATTTGGTGGGAAATTAAATTTATGCGGCAAATTTAATTTTCTTAAAAATTGAAATCGTAGAAATTTAATTTCGAAATTTGAAAATATAAATTTAATTAGCGTAAATGTTCATAACTTTAGGGAACCGAAAATTTTTAATAGATCACAAAATGCGAAGAAAAAAATTAATTTCCAAAATCTTATAGAAGCAGAGATCGAAAAATTTGAAAGAGATGGAAAAACCACTATAGAAAAGTTTTTGTAGGGAAAAATAAGTTTTCCAAAAAAGTTTTTAGGAAGATTGCTGCAACTACGCTGGATTCTGAAATAATTACCGAAATCTAGCCAAGAAATGACCGCGTTTAGCTCATTTTACCATTCCCCTACATAATTAAAAAGATATAAAAGTCTACAAATTTATACAAGTGTGTCGCAATGTTTCACTTCTGATTTGCGTGGCACCTACGCACGGTCGTTTTTTTTCTGAATTTTTGGCAGTTTTTCTGACCCATGGGAACGATGAGGGAATTCCCTAAAATGACAATGATATGCAAAATTCCAGTCGCCTAATTAAATTATCTCTTTTACTAGATTGCGCAACCGGAAAATTCAAGGCTTTCCCTCAGTGGCGGGATTTACCTGAAGGTGAGGCTCGAGTTGAGATGATGACTCAATCGGAATATTAATGAGAAAAAAAGGGGGCTGAGGTAAATAAACTCTTGGAGTTCCGAAGCGAGGGGAAAAAATTGGAAAAACTTGGCATAGATCAAAAATTAGAGTGAAGAGAAGGAAAATTAACATTTGGAAAATTAGCAATACTTCTAACAATTTTCATAATTCTGAGAACATTAACAATTTGACTTGAAACTTCGCATATACATTTCTTGCTTAAAAAATTATTATGTCCTTGAAGAAATTGGACTTCCAAAAGTGCAAGAGGTTTCGAACCACTGAAATGTTTCTTTTTAATGAAAAATTAAAATCTGCCATAAAGAACCAAAAATTTGATGAGAAATGATATAAGAAAAAAATATCAGTTAATTTTCGCTTTCTCTTTATTCCCCACATACCGCATCACTTAATACCTTCACTTAATTCGTAAAAAAGCCTACTGATTATATCTAATAAATGCACATGTGATTGCGTAATTGTATGATGCCGCATGAATGATTCTACCCAATTAAACAATAGTCGCGAGTTTATCCTTGCGCGATTCCATGCCTTCAATGAGACCAGTCAATAAGTCCTCCATTTCCGTGGCAGCTCGTTTAAGTTCACAGTTGTCATTAGCGCTGAACGACTCCTCTAGGAGACAGTCATTCGCTACCATATGCTGAAGTCGATTCAAGATGTCGTTCAGATCTCCCTAAAATTTGCAAATGTAAATTTCAAAATTGTTAAAATTCAAAGTGTTCGGAATTCTCAAATTATATTTATTTTTTCAAATCTCTAGAAATCGTTTGGAAGTTTTCATAATTATACAAACATATGAAAGTGCAATTAAAAAATCGAGAAAAAAAAATTAATTTAAAACTGCAAATTAAACAAAAAAAAAAATCTTTCAAACCTGTATGTTCTGTAAACTGCTGTGTTGCGAGTGCTTGTCAGGTCTCTGCAGAGATGACGGAGTATCCCGAGGCAGTCCAATGGGCGACTCATTGTGAAGATTGGGATCAATTCCCTTATTCACATATTTTTGTTTAATCACGGATGGATTGTCAGGTGCCAGCCACTGAGAGAACCCGCTTTGAGTGTGATTAACTGTACTACGGTTACCTGAAAGCAGTAAAAAAAATCAATGTCATGTGGGTGTGAGCCTTACCAAGTCGAACCAAAAACTTCCCGATGTAGGCTCTCACTGTTCCGTGGCATTTTGTGCCTCACTCATTCTGTTTATATTCACCCCCAAAAACGGCCACGACATTGGCAATACCCACCCAATATGCCTAGAGCCAACTCGCATCTAAAACACCCAGAACACCTTGTTGTAAGATTACGCAAAATTACAAATCGAAAAGGTTCACACTACTTGTTGGAGTAATCACTCGAACGCATCCCAGACAGGTTTCGACTTCCTCTAAACAATTTCTCATTACTTACCACCAATCCATGTGCTCAGTTCGATTCTCGTTGCTTCGGACAGCCCCGAGTTCCCATAACTATCTGAAATCTCCTCTGTTTCACAGCTTTCTCTAGTCTGACTGTTCTCCACACCTTCGTAATTGTTTTCTTCTGTCTCATTACCACTAGCAATTGCACGATTATCCGGGTGCAATTGACGGATGATTGGACTGAGCTCGAAGTCGGGAAGAGCTACTGCATATCTCGAAGATATCGGTGGAATCATCGGTGTACTTTGGATTCGATTAATCACCTGTGTAGTTGTAATTCCTTGACCACTGAATAAATATTTCTGCAAATAGAATAGTACTGTTATCCTTGCGATTATAAACACATATTTTTTTTTTCTCTTTTTAATTCATTCAGCAGGCCACATCCATGGGAATCTACGTCACTAAACAACTTCAAGTTTATTTCAAGATATCTTCAAGACGATTTAAACACAATTGTCTCGCAATTATTTTTATTTATAGCGATAGAAGGAAATTGTTGGCAGAATTTATCGATAGTTCCATTCTATAATTTTTTCATATTCTCAAATTTTGGAAAACGTTCGGAATGTATGGGATTTTATAAATCTTAAGATAAAAATAAAACAATGGTTCAAACTTTCTCAACGCACCCCTCAAAAACGAGAGAATGGGGCAACCACTGACGCGTTCAACTATGGAGATTACTATCTACTTGTTCTTCTTTTACCTCTTTCACAAGTTCACGGCCTCGCGAATCGAACAACGTCACCAAACAACTTCCAGTCTATTTTAAGGCATTTCTTATACGATTTGAATGGGATTTCCTTATAATTTGTCTTAATAAGAAAAAAAGCTTATCAATACCTATAGACGGAAGCAATGTGACGGAATTGATCGACAAGTCTGTCAACAGTCAGTGAAAAACTTCTGAGAATATATATATAATTATTGACTCGATTGAGAAATGGTAAAAGACTTTTGTATTCCTACTTTCCACCCCATTCTCCTGCAAAAGGGAATCTACAGAAATTACTGTATATACCAAAGCGGATGGCATGTATATACATAAGAAAATGGATATGACACTAATCCAATTGCCTATTTCGCCGTCTTGACTCCTAAAATGGCAATATTTACACTTTTTCCTCTATCCTATTCCCACTCAAATGACGGAAATTAATGTATGATAATCAAGTGCATACGTACTTTGAGTATTTTTAGACGCTGCAGTTGTGATTCCACGGTTCGTCGATGCTGCTGAAGTCGATCAGCTCGACCTCCGCATATTTCCATTAATTCCACTTGTAATTGTCTATTCTCCTCCTCGAGGTGATTAATAATACTCTGGAGCTCCTTCTGTGGATCACTGAGAACTCTTCGTCTAACTGTACTGCGAAGGGACATTGTATCAAGTCCTCGAGCTTCGTTTCTATAACAAAAAATCAAACTAAATAATGCCCAAAAGGCAGCTCGGAAAATTCGAAATGTAATCGTCAAAAGCGTCCCAAAAAATTGCTTCAATTAAATGCTTAGAACGCCAATTGCGAGTTTCTCCCGCAGAATGAAAATGTAAGAAGAATCGCATAATTTTAGGTTAATGGCCGACTGGAAAAAGGGTATCAAGCCTTTGAAAAAGTTTCATTTTCGCACCAAACTGGTGTTCCTTGGGAGTTCTATCTAGGCAGCCCTTACTTTCCAGGAAAGAAACAAGAAAAATGAAGGGAAGCCCATTCATACATAAAACTTTTTTCGTGGAGTACGGAGTGTTGAGTGAAATTATTGAATCCTTGGAAAATATCGTATTTTCTATTTGAACTGAGTTTACTTGCAAATTTCAATATTGCGCATTCGTGCTCCAGTGACGAAGGTAGAAAAAGGTGAGGTAGAAATCTTTCTTATTACATGAGTTTAGTTGAGAAGGTGATTCAATTGTTATTTTTTTATTTCATTAGCCACTTAATGATCAGGTGAGTGTTTTCCAGTGATGGTAATAACTTACGTTGTGGACTCTGGAGATTGAGCATCTGGGCATGGACACGAACCCTGTGTAGGACACAGCCGCAATTTGTTCCTTATCAACTCGACTATCAATTTCGTCAGTTCTTTACTCGAAGTCTGTCAATTAACAATTGTATATGTCAAATTTCCTTCATAGGGTTATCAGAGGTTTAAAACGTTCCATGGCAAAATATGAATTATCACATAAATACTGCGCATTGGAAAAAAAGTTACTAGAAAGTTTTTGTAGAGAATTCAATTTGCCACAAAAAATGTTTTTCGATATCTTTCAATATCTCGATCCATTGAGGAGATAATCGCAATAAAAAAACAATCGAGAATTTCTTAATTTTTGTTTCATTCTTTCATTTCGATAAATACCTTCGTGCAATATTCTCGTACTGGGTGCTTCAATTTGTGTTTACTCGAGATTTTCCCGTGAAAAAAACAGGTTTGACATTGATGATAGCGCGCACATCTGAGGCATGAAAATCTCTGGCCATGAATCGGAGTTATTTTACATGCCGAACACTTAATGTTGTGGACGGTATTTTCTGATACTTTTAGTCGATTGAATGCGGAGATCCAGGAGAGGAGAGGGGGATCCTGCATCAACCAGATTCCGAACTCGGTTTCGCTGACACCGAGACATCCTTGGGACTGTAAAATCAATGTTTTGTTTTTTAAAACAAAAAAAAAACAATATTTTAAATTTAAAAAAAAATATATATAAAATAGGAGAAAAATAAATTTTCATAAGTCCAAAAGGTCTTTGATTTTGATTTGATTTGATTTGGTTTTTTTTTCTTCTAAAGCACCTAATTGGGACATTTGTAAAACCTGTTTGAAATGCGGAGAAAAAAATTGATTGAATAAGTAATGCATTATTCACCTCGATGAAACAACTGTCTATAGTGGACTGCACCAAATGACTCCCATAAGCCACGCCCTCGCCCATCATTTCCGTTATTTTACAAACATTTGTTAACAGCATATGCAGCGCTGCCTTCGATAAACACGCATTGTGGTCGGCAAGTAACTGATACAAGTACTCGTACTTTTCCTGAAGTTTTCCACAGCACACAAGAGTTAAAAATACTTTCACTGGAAAAACTGATACTTTTCCCCTGCGATCTCTTAAAAAAGAAAACAAAAATTAAGAAAATTGTGGACAAAAATTTGAGGCGTTAATTTTCAATTTTTTTATTTTAAAATGACCATGCTGTCCTAAATTCCAGAATATTAACAAAAAAATTGAAGGGGGTCAATGGAAAAAATTTTAAAAAATGGAAAATTTATGTTTTTCAAATAAGCAGGAAAATTTTGATACATTCATGCAAATAAGTAGTACACTCACTGATCGAATATCTTCAGCACACAATTGACAGCCAATTTCGTCGCCTGATTTATATCAAAATCCCCTTCGCACTCTTTATGCGAGGCGAAATAAATATCGGACAAAACGTCTTCGATTTCCGTTTCGTCCAGTAGAACCGAGTTTTCCGTCACGGACAGCCGATGACGCTCGAAAACTCCCATAACCGTCTTCAGCTCCACATATTGCACTAAAAAGTTCAATAAAATAGAATCTTGTCCCGAAAATTAGAGATCAAATTGAGTCAATGAAAACAATGATGTTCATTTGCTACCTCTCCAAAAATTGGGTGGGAAAATTATCTCTGCTGAAATGTATATACGTACTGTGCAATTCCCTGTGCAATAATTGAACCTTGGAAGCGGTTCTGTAGCTCGGGTACCTGATGGAGTTGCAGCCCTCGATGGCCCGGGCCACATCCTTAAGAGAATCCTCTGCAATTTTACAACAAAAAAATACATTAAAATCGAGTCTTGTCATCTTAGTCCCCCAAGAAAATAACAAAAAACTACACAAAATAATTTTTCAATATTCTGAAAAATTTTGAAGGCTTTCAATGTCGGAGTTAAAATTTTTTTTTTTTGTGTTTGAAAAAAAAACTTAAAAATAAAATTTCAGCTTACTCGTCATTAATTACTTAATTGATTCATTTATTTATTTATTCTAAAATTAACCAAATTCAAATTTATAAAAGTACCTGCGCAATTCCGCACTTGCTCCAAAAATTATCAAACATCAAATTTTGACAGCTTTTCTGTCAACCAATTTTTACATACCTTGCAACATTCCAGGAATTATTATCAACTCATTAACAACAATCCAACGTTCATTGACTCGAACGCCCCATCACTCTCATTTGCCGTGGAATGTCCAAGGGTTAAGGCCACTAATTTCACTTGTCGAAAGACGTAAATCACGAAATTCGCGAAATTTTTGTCGATCTTTCGAGTGACTTGCACGTGGGCACTTCACTCGCCATTACTCCGTCGAAACGCTATTTTTGCGGATATTTTTTTGGCGTTTTAACATTTGTTTTCACGGTTTGGCGGAGGCGTAACCTCTGTTGTTTCAACGGTACACAATGTACAATGGAACAACCTGAGGAGGCAGATGAACAGGTTAATGTCACGCACTGTAGTGAAATACTCGAAGGGTGACGTTATGTATATAGGTGTTGTTTGTTGGGGGCCAACGCTCAAAGTGACCGTTTGGGCAATTACCTGTTCCAAGTCTCATGTAAAGAAAAAAAGTTTGAATATTTTCAATTATTCACATTCTTTTCTCATTTTTCCTGAAATTTTTAAGTGTTAAAATATTTTTTTTTATTTTTGAAATTCGAAAATTTTAGAATTAAAAAAAAACATTTCAGGAGAAAAAAAAAGTAGTAGTAAATCAGAGAATTTTATTCTCACTTCCTTGAGAGGAAAAATTTATTGCTATCATACGTTATTTAATTATAAAGCCAGAGATTTTGAAATTTTAGAACTTCCAGTCCATAGCTCGTCCAATTGGGCAGCAAATATCTCGCGAAAATCTCCAGGCACTTTGGATCGTCAGGAAGAAATTGTTGAATCACTTCTGCAAAATTTTTATATTATTACGAACAATCAATATTTCGAAGGATAAAATCTCAGGCTTAAAAAAATTAATAAATAGTCAATGAGGCTTCCTACTTGTCAACGGCGGCTTATGAGAGTGGACAGAGCTCGGGGTACTAATCAACAGTTTCTTATTAGGTATTAAGAACTGATCATTAGCAATTTTTACTCCAAAAATGATGATTTCGTAAGGTTGTTTCACAGATTCACATCGAAAGTTGCAGATTGGCTGACCAGATTGTGTCACCTAAACAAAAATGGAATATTAATTTTTTATTATATTTTGAACAGTATGTTACTGCTTAGCTGACCCAGAAAATTTTTATTAGGAACATTTTATTCTAGCAAAATATTACTTTGTGGTTTTCTAAGCAAGTACTATTTGAACTACGTACTATTGAAAGGGAAAAGAATAATTTGAGATCTTCCACCACAGGTTTAAGATTCAGTTGACATTCATGGGCCTAAATGAACTTTTATGTCAGAAAAATTGCTACCTTGACCCAGTACCACGTGGCAACAGGCTTGATGCCCCAATTCGGAAAAATCTTCTCGATAACATCGGAATAATGACTTTGAGCATTGCTACACCAAACAGCTACGACTCCAGTTGCTTTCAACATTTTCTCGATGGGAATATTCAGTAATTCATCGTTGTACATCATCTTATACCTGAAAAGTAAAAGAAATAAATTACTCAAGGTTTTTTTATCCGGTTCGGTAACACGTGGTTTTACCAAACATATGTAAAACATAATTCTTTGTAGAGAATAGAATTCCATACCAAACGAACTTTACATTCTCTCTCATAACTTTTTCATTTATAACAGATTCCTGAATAACCTCCGCAATAAAATCCAAATTGATGAATATTACGAGAGGTACAAATAATTATTAATTCAATAGAACTTGATGAATTTTACCCAGCTGTGCGATTTCTTTCTCTTTTTCTTCTCACGAATTTGTTCCACCAAGGCGGATCCATCAGCACAAAATCATATTCTCTTCCTTCAATTTTCCCACCAATATCCCCTACATCAGCTGAAAAAAATTCACAATTTTCCGGAAAAACATAGTCTCGCCCCCGCACTTTCTCTACAGCCACGTGCTTTTTAAAATTCGCGCCAAAAAAAACGTCCAACACTTCACAAGTGTTTTTGAAGAAATTATTGGCAGCCTCACGCGCCTCTATATTATTATTTTTGCTTTTACCATCTTTCTCCAGAAACACTCCCGAAGAAGTTCCATCTTTCACATTTTCCCAAATCTCCTCGAATTTTCCTTTGACAAACTCAATTTCTCGGGAAAGTGAAGGCGCAACCTGGAATGGTTTTTTTCTTTTTTTCCCGCAATTTTTGCCGATATCACCATTATTATAGTTTTCCGTAATGACTCCGCCAATCGCTTTCGAAAATTGATTGTCTCGTAAAAACTGACTGTGGATATCAAAAATTTGTTCGTAGAAGCAAAATTTGAATTTGTCATCTTCGTTGTCGACGTCTTGATAAATTTCTTTGATGTATTCTAGATGAGAAATGATCCATCCCGCCTCTGTGGTTAACAAAACACTCATTTTTATTAATTATCGGGGACATTTAACCGATTTAGTATCAAAATCTCCTTGTTTACATTTTTTCTCGGCCCAATGTAGAGAAAACAGGGAAAAAGCCGGAAGTTACGGGGATTTTCATTGGGCGATTATTGTTCCACCAATGGGACAAGGTCTGCGCATCACGTGCAAAAAAATTGTCATAAAAAATAAAAATAAAAAAAAAACGAATTTTTGCGGACATGGTAATAACTAATTCAGTTCTTTATAGCGATATTATTGGAAAATCAATATACTCTGCACTTTGTATAAATCTATTTTTTCGTCATTTCAAATTTGTGAAGATGCGCGCGCACACGCGCCCTCTCCCCACTTCAGTTGCCTTGGCTTGTCGTCGTCCATAAAGGTTGACATAACCTATTTCCATTTCCAGAAGTTTTACATTCCTTGGGAAACCTTCGGAGGGACTTGACGCGTTAATTGTTCGTTAATTGCATTGATAAATAAACAATTAGGATGCCCGCAGTGACCACGGGGCCTCCTCAGAGGAGCGAACAAATGTGGCAAGCGCTAAAAGTTCATATAATTCGTGAAAGGCAGAGGAAAAAACAGGGTTAGTATTATCAGCCTAAATTGCAGTCATTCCTTACTACAAATTTCTGTCGACCACTTGCAACAATGACAAATAGACTTATTATTAGTTCAATTGTTATTTTTTTAGCATTATTGCTATTGGTAAACTGCTCAAAGCAAACCACTAGAGGTTCACAATTTCAAATGATTGTATTCGACATGTGGACTAGGAACACAAGAAACCTGAAAATTTTTCAGTTTTTTTTCTTCCTACAACAAAGTTCAGAGACTTTTTTGAGCAAAAAAAAAATTATTTTCCTTTCATTCGCGAGTGATACCATGTGTTAGGGCGTCCAGTAATCCAATTCCTTGAATTGCAGAACAAGAAGCTGACGCCGAGGAGGAGAGACAGAGAAAAGAAAGAGAGAGACAGCAAAAGCAAGATGTTATGACCTTGGGAGAGACCAGGGATCAAATATCTGTGTTAGAAGCTGAGCTTTCAGCCCTAAAAGACGAAAAACATCAACTTTTTTTGCAGCTGAAGAAAGTACTAAATGAGGGGGACAACAGGAGGAGACAACTGACGAAAGAAGCCAGGTAATTTGAAAATTTTGGAAGTCTGCATAAATATTATGGGAAGAAATGTTTCGCAATTTAGTGGCAGTGAAACACTGTGGTACACTGTTAAAATTTTCGCACTAAGATATTTTCATTGGTAGATTTTTTAAAAAGTTAACAATATGTGTTTAACACGTGGTTTCAACGATACATGTGCTGAAACACTTTTGGTAGCGAATTTGATTCTCGGAATTCTAGAATGTGTATATATTGAACAGGCAATCCAGCCATATTTTGGATAGTAATATAATGGTTTGTTAATATTCAGACTCAGTTATTTGGAAGCGAGATCTAAGAAAATTACAGAAATCGAATATAATCGAATATGGAAATGTGATAAACATTTTTTATCCAACTTCAAAATCATATTTTTTCTCTTATTAAATATGTTGCATGATTTTTTCGAGGTAAATCATAAAATTTTTGCTCCTCAGTGTCTGCGCAGAAGTTTTGACCAGCGTCAGCAATTATCCACCAACTGGGATGAATGTCGTACATCCTCAGTTGTTCCTACCGTTGCCTACGAGAAGCCCATTGTATAAAATCACTGATACCACAATCGCACCCACACATTTGCCCAGTGTTAATGTGAGTATCCCTTCTTTCGTAGTATTTTTATATAAAATTGTTTCATTTTAGATTTGTTGCTCATAACCCATCTATAAAATTCTAAATATTTAGAAGGTCTAAAGAATTTAGAAAAATTCAGCTGCATGAATATCAAAACCTTCATAATCTCATACACTTTGAACAATGTTCATACTCAAGAAAAAGCGAAATCTAATTTTTTGCACTATTTCAATTTCCAACAGGGACCCCTCAAGCGGGGTCACAGCCCATCCCCACCCCCCGCAGCCTCGCCTTACCCGACAGTGTATGGATATAAACCACCCCCAACTATGCCTGCCTACAGTCAAACACCAACGAGTAAGTCAATTTACATAATGAATCTATCAGTATATTGATAATGATCCTTGTTTCGTTACTTTGAACTTCATAACAATTGAGAGAGGATTAGTTTAGCATAGAAATAAACGAAGAAAAATATATAAATATTGGATTTGTAAATATCAACATTATATCGATGCATCACGTGAGCAGAACTAAGAGCAGCTTGCTACTTTTTTTCCAGAATCAGAGGACGCTGCCCGGAGAACTGGTGATGCCCGCGCTGTCCTCTGGAATAGTAAGTTATTGAATATAGAAAAAATTATTTCACTCATCCCTAAATCTCTACTAACCGAATTCCATCATTAACCAATTAAGTCACTTAACTCATGATTAACAACAAGCCATCGTCTCATAATTTTCAATTGAAGAAATTTCGAAATCGTTTCGAAATATGAAAATTAGTATAATAACACTTTTTGCAAAGCGTTTCATGAACCACAGAAAATGTTATTCAAATTTTCATATCTCATGTGGATATCGAGACAGACCATAAAAACTGTTTTCACTATGTTCTCATTTCCCTTTTCTATTCATTTCATTACATTTAAATTATTTTCTTTGCATTAGTTACTTCGGTTTTTGTTTTCAGTTGTTATGATTTTTTGTTTCGTTTCTCTTCTTTTACAGAAAATAATCAATATCCAACCTCGACTTTTTATTCAACACCAGGTGGACAAAGTGTTTATAGTTATACAGCACCATCGCCTCAACCTGCCCGTGAATCTGAGTCGGCAAAACCAGTTTATTTGTCGGGAAATCGTGCAACTTTGCCGACACATCAAACAGGTAATATTTTATTAAACATGCATTCAAGTGTTTTTTTTTATTTTATAAACTCATTCTTTTCATTCACTGCATAATTTACGTAATTGGCATTTTTCTTTTAATTGTACTCACTATTTTAATTATTTCTTTCTCAATTTTTGCATTCAGCTTATGTCTCAACACTCCATTCGTTGGATCATAAAGCAGCCTACTCCGAGGAAAAATTTTATCCGCGTCCTGGAAGTCACGTGACAGTTCATGGAGGAGCTATTCCCATTCAGCAACCACCCCAAGGGGCGAAAACTGGTAGCATAACATCGGGGTACCCAGTGAGGGCCCCACAGCCTCCACCTGGACCATATCCACCCCCTCCCCCATGCACATATGTGACTACACAACACCGAGACATTCATGCTAGTATGCTCTACTCTCGTCCAGGCCTCCGATATATGCAACGCGAGTCATGAACCAATAATCAATGAAATTATTTATAATCCACTTAAAAAAATATTTTTAGACTATGTTTTGATTTTTTAGAATCAATTTTCCGAAACATTTCAAACTTCCAAATCCCCGATTTTTTGGAAATGCCCAAAATTGTATAATTTTTAAAGATTCCTAATTTTTTCTCCAAAATTATTTTCTTTGCATTTTCAAAAATTTGAATTTTTTCTGGAAATTTGAGAATTGTGAAATTTCATTGCACCATAGATTGTTATCAGGTAGTTCTATCTGAAAATGAAACTTCTCAGCACACCAGGAACTGTCTTTATTTTCACTTACGAACCTGATGACATACATCAGTTGATTAACTAAAAGCCTTAATTAATAACAACCAGATATAAGATTCCAAAGTGGATTCGTCTATAATGTTCAAAAGCATTGAAAATCTATTCAAAATTTCTGCAAATCTAATAGTTTTTGTATAATTTTCGAATTTTAGAGGAATTCTACTGCAATATGATTCACTTTGACGCCTCAATGAATCTTGAAAAATCAGACGAATCCACTTATGAAGGCTCATGAACAGGGCTTTCCGTAACTGCTTAATTTATGTAATATTGCACCTCATATTTTTTAATTAATAATATACTGATTAAAAGCCGAGATTTTCTAATCCCTCACCTCGAAAATTGAGGATATATGGATATTTTCGTACTGCATTAATGTGATGATATAATCAAGGTTGAAATTAAAAATATGGGACATCGATGCAATATTTTATGGCTTTTATTATTATACTCTCGTATTCTCTTGAACTATCTATAATTTTTCTGTTTTTTTCGTTCTCTAATGTAGGCAAGATTAACCGTAATTTAGTAACACACTTTTGGGAATCCCCGTTCATGAGCCAACTACATAACTGCACGAACATATATGTATATGCCGAAAAATCGTGAAAACGATAAGATTGTTTTTATAACTTCATTATTAATACCTAAGTTCTGCTCAGAACATGAGCAACATTTACATACTTTCATTATTTTGTATATTGTGTAGATATGACTAACCACCACATTATTATAATTAAGATTCAATAAATTGTTATTATCGAGCGAAGGTTGTAAATTTTATTGAGAAAAAATCCCCAATTAAAAAACAACGAATCTTGCTCATTTCATTTCAATGCACACAGTGCATTGATACGAATTGATAACACATTGCATTCGCTGTTGAACTTTCATTATCATTACTCTGCGGTGTAGTGTACATCAGTTTCAAGAATGACTTCGCAACGAATTATTGAAACTTGGGTGAAAGATATAAGATTCCCAACTTCTCTTAACGCCGATGGAAGCGATGCTATGGTAACTAGATTTTTCCATATCATCAATTCAGAACCCAGAGTTAGAAAAAAAAATCAATCAAAATGTTTTCCCTCATGAGTACGGTAAAAAAATTTCCACTCTCTTTTTTCTCGGTTAAATCAGCACAAAGACCCCGATTATTCCTGTGCCTACGTGATGATAAAATTGGAAAATAATCTTCACGGCTATGGACTAACATTTACACTTGGACGCGGGACCGAAATAGGTAAAATGGATAATATCTTGAGTAGACTTCTCTAGCACTAGCCGTTAAATTTATCAATGTGTTTGTTGATTCAGTACCGTTATGGTTTTATTCCAGTGGTTGCAGCATGTCAAGTTATCTTGAAACTGGTAATGCATCAGCATTTCGATGATATTGTCAATGACTTTGCTGGATTCTGGAGGAAAATAACGAGCGACTCCCAGTTGCGTTGGGTATGGTTATCCAAGTACTTGAAAAGTCCCCAGTTATCCAGTCAGTGATCTCATTATCTATCCAGTTATCCAGTCAGTGATCTCATTATCTATCGCAGAGACCATCCTTTGGGTCTGGAAAATTCTAAGACCTCTAATTTGGTACCGAAATCATTTTTCTTCGATCCGTGGTATTGCACATCTCCGAGAACTGCTCAGATCGAGCTATTTGATGCAGGATAAAAATTGCCATAGAGCATGTGAATACATACCTTTCATTATTATTATAGCTGGGACCCGAAAAAGGAGTGATTCATTTAGCAACAGCTGCCGTACTGAATGCCCTATGGGACCTCTGGGCAAAATCTAGAGGTGTTCCAGTATGGAAACTACTTGTGGATTTGACCCCAGAAGAGTTGGTTTCTACAATCGATTTTCGTTACATGTAAATATCTCAACATCATTTCATTTCATTAGACCTCCTGTATTATGAGAAGGTACGGATACCACCTTGTCCTGAATATCGATTGATCCCTCACGTACCGTCCCTTCAATTACCAGGTTCGCCAAGCGCTAAAGAACAAGAAAATTTACTAATTCCCCATAGCCAAGAAGTGACTCATGCATTGTAACCACCTCAACATAGCAGCTTTATTCAATAATTTTCAATCACCTTCACCATTTATAAAATTGCTTACTTTCAGTTCAGACGTTATAACAAAAGAAGAAGCCCTGAAGATTCTGAAAGAGAAGCAATCTTCTAAATCAGCTCGAGAACAATATCTACTGAAAGCCGGACTTCCTGCCTACACAACACAAGTAGGTTGGCTGAACTACAGCAACGATAAGGTTCGTGCACTTTGCAAAAAGTATCTCGATCTCGGTTTCACTCACTTCAAAGTTAAAGTAGGTTGCGATGTTGATCAAGATATACAAAGGTTGAAACTTATACGTGAGGAAATCGGCGACGAGAATAAGCTGATGGTTGATGCTAATCAAATCTGGGAGATTGAGGAGGCAATAGACTGGATGAAGCGACTCAAAGGCTTCCGACCCTATTGGATCGAAGAGCCTACATCTCCAGATGATATTTTGGGCCATGCCAGAATTGCTGAAGCCCTGCGATCGTTAGGCATCGCTGTGGCAACTGGTGAAGCGTGTGCTAATAGGATCATTTTCAAGCAGCTCCTTCAGACGAAGGCCATCGATTTTTGTCAGATCGATGCAGCGAGAGTTGGAGGAATCAATGAGATGTTGAGTATATATCTCATGGCGTACAAAGTTGGAGTACCCGTTTGTCCGCATGCTGGAGGAGTTGGTCTTTGTGAAATGGTTCAACATCTTCAGATGTGGGATTTCATATCCTTAAGTGGTACGACTGACAAGCGAATTATTGAGTATGTTGATCAGCAGCACGAACACTTTGTCAATCCATCCGTTGTTGAGCATGCTCGATATATGCCACCAGCGGCAGCTGGGTACTCCACGGAATTCAAGAAGGAAACGTTGGTCGATTATGAGTATCCAAGTGGAAGAAAGTGGCAGGAGATGTTCGAGACTGGAGTCTACAAGATGATTTGAAGTGTCCAAGGGAGGAGGATTGGTAACGGAAGTTAGGAAAATCAAATTTTATGAGGTTTAGGGTTTTTGTCGTTTCTAGTAGTCTAGCTGTTGATGGATGTCGGACACTCTGCAAGGATGGGAGAGTTGTAGGTGGAGACGTTTCTCGTGCATCTCCTGCTGATGGACAGGAAAATTACTGTAAAAGATGTTTCTAATAAATAAGTGGGATATCACTTGGTTTGTCATTTTTGTATGATACCTTTGCCAACAACTAAGTAACTTGGTTCCTTACCAATCAGAATACGAGACAACATTGTTCAATTGCCTAGGGAGAGGGGGGCATAATGGGAGATGAAAATGAAGAGTAATCTGGGACATCCTAACCGACTTTTATTTCACTCGAGTTCGAATTTCCTAAACTTGCACTTTCGTACCATGTCGGGCAAGTCCGTCTGAACTCGGAGACAATCGGATGTTGGCGCGCATATTCGGAATCACTCGAGCGCGTTGTTGGGATACTTCGCGCATCTGACAGTTTAACCCAGGTGTCCCAGGTTAACCTCGAACTTGTGTTTATTTCAGATAAAAACAGATAAAATACACAACTAAATGAATAATAGTAACCCCGACGACATTATTCTGCAATCAAAGGTTTCTGAATCATGTATATATGACAATTTTGATCGTCACCAATGCTCCGTGAAGATCTTCCCGAATACCGGCAAAACGTTGTGAAAACGTAAAGAAACAAACCAGAAAAATAGGTCCGCACGTATGTATTGAATGTCCACGTGACTATCAATAATTATTGTTTTTATTGGTTCGATCGAAAGATTTCAAAGATGCCAAATTCCAAAAATTTCTAAATATCAAAAGTCAAATTTTCAAAAAAAATTTAAGCTAAACAAAACTTTCAAAACTTCATCGAAAGCACCCACCGACTAAATCGCACTTGATTAAAAAAGATGATCTCAATGACGTTGTGTTTTGAACTAGTATAGTCTCATGAAAAATGGAGGAATCAGCGGAAGACATTGCTATCCTGGAGGAGATACGACTCCTGGAGGATGCTCTAGCTCGCGAGTCACCGCCACCCCTCATTATTTCGGCATCACCCGAGCCGTCCGAGCCACCCGAAAGCCCAGTAGACGAAGAACCTGAGAATATTGCCGACATTCTGCCGACATCAACTCCCCAAGAAGCACTGATCCATTCTGCTTTCAAGCTGAACGAGGCTCTGCTAGCAAAGTACATGGTCCTCGAGTCAAAGATTAAAGAGCGACTTCAAGAAATCCAAACAGAGCGCGCGGAAATTTCCTCAAAAATGAAAAGCGTGTCCAAAGAAGTGCGTAAAAATCTCCAATTATATATTTTTTTTTCATTAACCAAATAGTCAACTATTTTTTTTCCTTTTTATTTTTTATTTTTTTTTTACTCAAGGTTTTAAGCGACAGCCTACAAACACATCGTAGGTTGTCGCCTAAGACCTTGGTTGTTATACAACGATGTTAAATAAAAAAGAAAAAAATAAATAGTCCAGTTCCCGTTAGGCAAAATTAGTGGTCGTAAAAAAGGAATGGAGGATCAGTACTTAATCAAATTACAATATTTGCAGGTAAAAGGACCGGTTCGAGTCGATTACAGACGTTTCCTATGTCCTTATTTCAAGGACGAGTCTTTTTTCCCAGCACCCTTGAACCAAGATGCCCTTCTGAAGATCCAACGCGGAGAGCTCATGGTAGTCTACCTAAAACCGCCATCTCGTTGGACAACTAAAGATCGAAATCTTTTGTGGAAGGCTGTTCGCTTAGAAGCTGCTACGGAATATTTCGAGAAGGAAACTAGGAAACAGTTGAGAAAGTCAGGTCAGTGTGTAAAAGTGTGTGTAGAGCCTTCAGTTGTAAAGGTTTTTATTCCAAGTATATTGCGAAAAAGATCTTCAGTTAAGCCGATTATTCCATTTTGCATTTGAAATTGTAATTTTCTAATTTTGTGATTGTTTTCCAAGCAGACGAAAAACGTGGGAAACAGTCGAGTAAATCCCAGGTCATGGACAACCTTCAGGAGATCGATTTGGACATTGACAAGTGTCAACTTCCTAAAAATTACCGAGAGATGATTGGATCCCTAGGATCGAGGGAGTTTGATTGGATGAAAATTTCTGCTCATACCTTCAATCATCGACATTCAGCGGATGAGTGCCGAGTTATGTGGAACGTTTATCTTCATCCCGATATAAATCGGTATAAGTTTACAGGCACTGAGGATCGTCATCTAATCTCTGCAGCTGAGGCCAATGGACTCCAGGACTGGGATGCGATTGCTGAGCAGATTGGAACTGGAAGAAGTGGGTACCAATGCTTCATTCGTTATACCACGATTGTTGGTCCTATAAATCTGAGGAATAAGGACGAACCGTGGACACCTCGTGAGGACAAGGTACTGGTCAAATTCCAGACGGATATTTGTGATGTGCCTATCGCTCTCTTGGGACCCGCAGGAGGTTAAATCACTCGATTTTGAAACGACGGAATAAAAAAAAATCCAATTTTTGAGTTTTTGGGTCCCAGTTGATGGATACTATTCAATTGAAACCGCAGGAAGACATTTCCATCGATTTTGAAACGAAAAAGTCAAATTAATTTTTTTCGATTTTAGCCAAATTTAACATTGGGGTCTTATAGAGAGGCAAACTTAAATTTTTTAAAATTGAATTTTTGGCCCCGTGTGCGTTGATACTATCCAATAGGAATCCCCAGAAGATATTGCCGTCGATTTTGGGTCGAAAAAGTCAAATTAATTTTTTTCGATTTTGGCCAAATTTAACATTGGGGTCTTATGGGGAGGCAAACTTAAATTTTTTAAAATTGAATTTTTGGCCCCGTGTGCGTCGATACTATCCAATAGGAACCCCCAGAAGATATTTCCGTCGATTTTGGGTCGAAAAAGTCAAATTAATTTTTTTCGATTTTGGCCAAATTTAACATTGGGGTCTTATGGGGAGGCAAACTTAAATTTTTTAAAATTGAATTTTTGGCCCCGTGTGCGTTGATACTATCCAATAGGAACCCCCAGAAGATATTTCCGTCGATTTTGGGTCGAAAAAGTCAAATTAATTTTTTTCGATTTTGGCCAAATTTAACATTGGGGTCTTATGGGGAGGCAAACTTAAATTTTTTAAAATTGAATTTTTGGCCCCGTGTGCGTCGATACTATCCAATAAGAACCCCCAGAAGATATTTCCGTCGATTTTGGGTCGAAAAAGTCAAATTAATTTTTTTCGATTTTGGCCAAATTTAATATTGGGGTCTTATGGGGAGGCAAACTTAAATTTTTTAAAATTGAATTTTTGGCCCCGTGTGCGTCGATACTATCCAATAGGAACCCCCAGAAGATATTTCCGTCGATTTTGGGTCGAAAAAGTCAAATTAATTTTTTTCGATTTTGGCCAAATTTAACATTGGGGTCTTATGGGGAGGCAAACTTAAATTTTTTAAAATTGAATTTTTGGCCCCGTGTGCGTTGATACTATCCAATAGGAACCCCCAGAAGATATTTCCGTCGATTTTGGGTCGAAAAAGTCAAATTAATTTTTTTCGATTTTGGCCAAATTTAACATTGGGGTCTTATGGGGAGGCAAACTTAAATTTTTTAAAATTGAATTTTTGGCCCCGTGTGCGTTGATACTATCCAATAAGAACCCCCAGAAGATATTTCCGTCGATTTTGGGTCGAAAAAGTCAAATTAATTTTTTTCGATTTTGGCCAAATTTAACATTGGGGTCTTATGGGGAGGCAAACTTAAATTTTTTAAAATTGAATTTTTGGCCCCGTGTGCGTCGATACTATCCAATAGGAACCCCCAGAAGATATTTCCGTCGATTTTGGGTCGAAAAAGTCAAATTAATTTTTTTCGATTTTGGCCAAATTTAACATTGGGGTCTTATGGGGAGGCAAACTTAAATTTTTTAAAATTGAATTTTTGGCCCCGTGTGCGTTGATACTATCCAATAGGAACCCCCAGAAGATATTTCCGTCGATTTTGGGTCGAAAAAGTCAAATTAATTTTTTTCGATTTTGGCCAAATTTAACATTGGGGTCTTATGGGGAGGCAAACTTAAATTTTTTAAAATTGAATTTTTGGCCCCGTGTGCGTTGATACTATCCAATAAGAACCCCCAGAAGATATTTCCGTCGATTTTGGGTCGAAAAAGTCAAATTAATTTTTTTCGATTTTGGCCAAATTTAACATTGGGGTCTTATGGGGAGGCAAACTTAAATTTTTTAAAATTGAATTTTTGGCCCCGTGTGCGTTGATACTATCCAATAGGAACCCCCAGAAGATATTTCCGTCGATTTTGGGTCGAAAAAGTCAAATTAATTTTTTTCGATTTTGGCCAAATTTAACATTGGGGTCTTATGGGGAGGCAAACTTAAATTTTTTAAAATTGAATTTTTGGCCCCGTGTGCGTTGATACTATCCAATAAGAACCCCCAGAAGATATTTCCGTCGATTTTGGGTCGAAAAAGTCAAATTAATTTTTTTCGATTTTGGCCAAATTTAACATTGGGGTCTTATGGGGAGGCAAACTTAAATTTTTTAAAATTGAATTTTTGGCCCCGTGTGCCTTGATACTATCCAATAGGAACCCCCAGAAGATATTTCCGTCGATTTTGGGTCGAAAAAGTCAAATTAATTTTTTTCGATTTTGGCCAAATTTAACATTGGGGTCTTATGGGGAGGCAAACTTAAATTTTTTAAAATTGAATTTTTGGCCCCGTGTGCGTTGATACTATCCAATAAGAACCCCCAGAAGATATTTCCGTCGATTTTGGGTCGAAAAAGTCAAATTAATTTTTTTCGATTTTGGCCAAATTTAACATTGGGGTCTTATGGGGAGGCAAACTTAAATTTTTTAAAATTGAATTTTTGGCCCCGTGTGCGTTGATACTATCCAATAAGAACCCCCAGAAGATATTTCCGTCGATTTTGGGTCGAAAAAGTCAAATTAATTTTTTTCGATTTTGGCCAAATTTAACATTGGGGTCTTATGGGGAGGCAAACTTAAATTTTTTAAAATTGAATTTTTGGCCCCGTGTGCGTTGATACTATCCAATAGGAACCCCCAGAAGATATTTCCGTCGATTTTGGGTCGAAAAAGTCAAATTAATTTTTTTCGATTTTGGCCAAATTTAACATTGGGGTCTTATGGGGAGGCAAACTTAAATTTTTTAAAATTGAATTTTTGGCCCCGTGTGCGTTGATACTATCCAATAAGAACCCCCAGAAGATATTTCCGTCGATTTTGGGTCGAAAAAGTCAAATTAATTTTTTTCGATTTTGGCCAAATTTAACATTGGGGTCTTATGGGGAGGCAAACTTAAATTTTTTAAAATTGAATTTTTGGCCCCGTGTGCCTTGATACTATCCAATAGGAACCCCCAGAAGATATTTCCGTCGATTTTGGGTCGAAAAAGTCAAATTAATTTTTTTCGATTTTGGCCAAATTTAACGTTGGGGTCTTATGGGGAGGCAAACTTAAATTTTTTAAAATTGAATTTTTGGCCCCGTGTGCGTTGATACTATCCAATAGGAACCCCCAGAAGATATTTCCGTCGATTTTGGGTCGAAAAAGTCAAATTAATTTTTTTCGATTTTGGCCAAATTTAACATTGGGGTCTTATGGGGAGGCAAACTTAAATTTTTTAAAATTGAATTTTTGGCCCCGTGTGCGTTGATACTATCCAATAGGAACCCCCAGAAGATATTTCCGTCGATTTTGGGTCGAAAAAGTCAAATTAATTTTTTTCGATTTTGGCCAAATTTAACATTGGGGTCTTATGGGGAGGCAAACTTAAATTTTTTAAAATTGAATTTTTGGCCCCGTGTGCGTTGATACTATCCAATAGGAACCCCCAGAAGATATTTCCGTCGATTTTGGGTCGAAAAAGTCAAATTAATTTTTTTCGATTTTGGCCAAATTTAACATTGGGGTCTTATGGGGAGGCAAACTTAAATTTTTTAAAATTGAATTTTTGGCCCCGTGTGCGTTGATACTATCCAATAGGCACCCCCAGAAGATATTTCCGTCGATTTTGGGTCGAAAAATTGAAATTAATTTTTTTCGATTTTGGCCAAATTTAACATTGGGGTCTTATGGGGAGCCACACTTAAATTTTTTGAAATTGACTGTTTGATATCAAGGGGACTAGAATTCCCTAACGTTCAACCCTTCATATTGGGGACGGACCACCATGAGTTTCATGTGACGTAGTACTTGATGGATTGTAATGAATCTATTAATGGGGTTATTTCGTAAATCTGGGATTCCCCGTTAGCTTTAAAATTTGAAAAAGAAATAAGTTTAAAACATTGTCAATTTCCCATATGCTTCACTTACCAAATTATCAATTCTTGTTTTTTTTTTTGTTTTCAAGATTCTGATGAAAGTTGTGGAGCACCTGAGAATCGGTAACTACATTCCTTGGAGTCAAGTAACTTTCTACATAGACAATCGAACGAAGAACCAGGTATACTCTCATTGGAAATACAGTATGGATCCCTCTTTACGAAAAGGCAGATTCACAGCTGAGGAAGATCAGCTCATCCTGGATGGGGTGACCAAGTATGGAAGGGACTTTGCGCGGATTGCTATTGAGATGCTGCCCCACAGAACAAGTGTCCAATTGAGTGGGAGGTTCACTCTGCTTATACTGAAGACAGATCAGTCCTACAATTCCTGGACTGTGGCTGAAGACATGCAGCTCCTGAAGCTGCATGAGGAGTTCGGAGCGCAGTGGAGCAAAATAGCTCGGCTCATGAATAAGAACAGAACGTACCTCAGGCATCGATACTCATCCATTGGGAAACACCTTGCTAAAGGAAGGAAGCTCTCCACGATGTCCCGAAAACTAAAAGGCAGTAAGGGTGACGAGGCTGTGGACAGTACCTTTGAAGAAGCCTTCATCCTTGATCAAGGGTATTTCCCTCTTTGAAACTTTCTAGTAAAAATTATACCCTCTTACCTGTCATTGAATTGAATCTCTAGTTAAAAGAAGAAAACATTTTACTGAGGAACCCTATTTGTTTCATTGCAGCAAAATCCAGGACGACGACATTGGCACTAGACTAAAGCGATATTTCGAGCGAGTTCGAGCGCCAATTTCTACGCCTGGGAGAAAGAAGAAGTACATGGATGCACGGGAGCTTCAAACAGCTACCAAAGAATTGTACAATTTATTCCAGGTGAGAAAACCAATACAGTTTTTCATGAAATAATATTTTCCGTAATCGCTTCATTATATTGAAAAAGGATTACCATGAATTTCATGCAAAGTAGCATTTGACAGATTGTATTTAGTATACATAGCTCAGGGCCACATATTCATTGATATTCAAAAATGAGATAAAACGTATCTTGTTACAATGGTATCATTGATTCACTGTTCCCTCGTCAGGTATTGAATGTTCAACTAAATATCCCTGAGGACCTGAAGCTTGAAGGTTTGACACCCAAGGACCAGCAGTTGTTGACTTCATTTAAGAACTACACCTTAGGTAAAGGTAGCAATGTCAGAGATGTAGAATCAGTGAGAAGAAGAATGTTTGGAGATTGTAACAAGGGTGATTACATAGCTCCGGCTCCCTTCGGCCTCACCTTCAAACTCGGACCGAAAAACCGGAAGAGAAAACTGATTGAAAGTATTAATGAGGACTGCGATGTAATTTTGGACTACAATATTGTGTTGCCTGATAATGTAGAGAAGATGCTGACGGATGAGGAGCGAAAGGGATTTGAGAAGATAATGGGAATTGTCTCCAAGTGCAAGGATCCAGAAGAGGTTGATCGAAAGGTACTGAGTGTAGAGTGTGAGGAGAGCCATCTGGTGACAGACGCTGGCATAACTTCCGTGTCCTGGGGACGCAAAGTGGGCGAGATGAGTGCGAAGTACAATGAGGAGGAGAAAATGTTCGTCGAACCGTCGTGCGCAACTCTTTGGGGGTACGAAGGTCTCAGGTAATCGGGGATTCCCTCTATTTGCAATCAGTTAGCTTTGATGGTATTCAGTGATAGAAGGATGCAAAATCTGATCTTCTGTATTACTTTCTCTTTCTTAAGGCACATGAAGGATACAAATGGAAGTCTACCGTGGACCAGGGACGAGAAGGCTCTGAGTAAGGCACCGGTCTCGGAGGCCGGGAAAAGAGCCTTCCATATTTTTAAAAGCAGATTCATGAAGCTATTTAAATATCCCATCGGATTGATGAAGTATGCTGAGATGAAGAAGGAGAATACGTCTGGACGTCCACCTGCACCTCCGAAAGATGAAGAAGATACGTGATTTTTTCAACGATTGAATTTTCCACGTGAAGGAAGAATAAAAATACTTTTGACCATTCAAAAATTTTGAAAAACCAATCCGAATTCGAAATTCAGGTAACACGATTTTTTTTCTCTCCATTGATGAAGAAGCAAAAGCCTCGTCAATAACCCAACTAAAAAGTTGAACCTAAATATTTTTATTACTTAATGGCATCTCCCTCGTTAAGAAAAAACTATCTTTGTAATGTTGAATTTACTATTCCACTGATTAATGTTACAAAAGTGTGATATTTTTTATTCCACAAATGTTCTAATAAACTGTTATCGAAGGAGTACAATTGTTTCACTGTGTTTTATACATAAGAAAAATTTCGCACGGTTAGCTCGATTAGTTTTTCAGAATAGAAACACTTCATTAAGGATACTGTACATCGTCTCCCAAATATGGCGCGATACCACAATCGATCAATGTCACTTAATTACACAATCGTGATTTGTTCACTGAAGAAATCGTTACAAATGCATTTAAAGGCAGGTGGCACTCCAGAAGAAAGTTGTTTCATTTGTGGGTATTCCTGGGGATTTTTTTTGGGGTGCAACCGTCCCTTAAAAGAATGAAAATCTAGGGGGCCATTGCCATACAAATTTCTACATATCCTAACTATTATTACGTGATTTCATAGGCCACTCGAAGGAGTCAACTACATTTCAACATTTATCATTCTTTACAATCAATAATTATTGATATACAATTAGTATCAGTTCTAGTTAATAGAGAGACTCATTCTTCGAGTTATTTTTCTCTTCAAAATCCAAACTAAATGCAATTATCACACAACCCAGTGCGAAATATAGATCACACAAGATTGAGTGCAGTATGAAAAGAAAGAGCAAATGTTAGTGTCGATTATCTACGAAATTAATTGCGAGTAGAGGTAATCTCTGAAAGGAAAAGTTTGACAGAATTTTCATTTGATATTTTAGTAAGAAGTGGTGAACTTGGATAATTGTATCCGTGAATATTGGAAAAACGTAACAATTTCATTTAATTTTTTCCACTTTTGGTGAATATTTTGGAGATTTACGAGAAGTATTAAGTTTTTTGTGGATCTCCTTGAAGATATTTTTCCAGAAATTCAAGGGTCGAACTGATTTGTTATGCTTCACCAATACATAACTAATGGTCAGGATAATTGAACATTCATTGAGGTGTGAACAAAATTCACGTGGGATCTTAAATTTCACTCAACAATTCCCTGAATTCTCTACTTCTTCTTTCCCGATCCATGTCCAGTCATGACAATTGCACATCCAGCAGTGAAGACACTCCACAGAAGCAAGCTGCTCTCGATTTTATTGACGACACTTCTGAGGGTGCTCAGAGCGCTTTTCAAGATCTCATTGCTCACTGGAACTAGCTTCTCATCCTTAAGAATCTTCATTTTGGTCAGGTACTCCAGTAGGGGTGGGTGATCGCGACTAAATATGGGGAAGTACTCGCCAACCTTTTCCCTGGTCCACCAGCTCTGCTGAAAATTCAGAGGCCATTAGCACTCATGGAAACTTCAATGTAGGAAGACATGCATACTTATTTCACGCTAAAATATTCCACCAATACCTGTTGCTGACCGCTGGATTTCCTCCATGGTGCAAAGTGGTAATGGTATAGAGTGGCCTTGATGTATTTTGGTGGACTGTTTCCGAAGGGTTTCTCTGGGTGATTCAGCAGTGCTGTGACCTCTTTCTGCCCACTCAAGAGTCTGTAAATCAGAGATACAAAATTATCCCCATTTTTGACACTTCACTAATTGATTGATTGATTTGTTACTATTTTTTTTCTCCTATTTTATTTTCAAATTTCTTCGATTCCTGGCAAGGAAAAAATCTCCCATACCTGTAAGTTAGAGACATAAGCCATGGATTTTGATGATAAGTTCCTTGGGCGGCCCACCACATTTGCCAATCGAGTCTAGGGCTATGGGGTGCCACAAATGGCAGGGAATTATTGACATTTCCAGGTTTATACAAAAAGTCGATTTCTTTCCAGGGTCCCTCGATGGAGTTGCTTCCCTCGATGATGATTTCTGGGCGTCCGTTTGCCCCAGTCATTTTTGGGAATAGGGCAAAGTCCTTGGGACCATTGACCAGGTGGAGATAATCGATTTTCGAGTGAATTCTTCGCAGTTGGGTGGGTACAGTTGCATTTTGGGATGAATGTAGGCTTGAGAAGGAGACCGCACTCATGGCGAACAGGAAGCAGACGATGATAGTGTACAGGGTCGTCGTTATGAAATTTATGAACTTCGTTGAGGCCGGTTTGTTGGAGAGAATCGAGTGTGTTATCGCATCTGCAACCGTGAAACCCAGAGAGGCCAGACCGATGTATATAGCTACCAGCACGCCTCGCGAGAGAAACTGGTCAAACTGTTGGTACGTGAAGCCTGAAATTTTGGAAAAACGTGGTTCACATAGATTTCTCACAGATGAACTTATCGAAACTTTGGAAAAAGTTTACAGCTATGAGCGATATTAGTTCAAGTGTGTGGAATTGATTGAATGATTCCTCACCAATTTGCGATGTGATACTCCAATTATGTGCAATCTTGAGATTGAACAGGTGAATTGTTGCAACAATTAGTGCAACATAGACTATTAGACACACGATCGTCGAGAGTATCTGCATGATAGTTGAACCGTCTTTCTTCGATTTTTTCTTGTAGAAGAATTGATCGTCAAGGAGGGCGATAAGTCCACAGACAACCAGGAAGTCTCGGAAATTCCAGTTTCCAGTTACGACGATATGAAGTTGCAAGAACATCTAGAAAAAAGGGCATTTAATCTCGAATAATTTTCAATGTGTTCTAAATTTTGTTGAATTTCCAAATTTGTGAAAATCGTCAATTTAAATTTAAAAAAATTCTTTAGTCTCATCGTGACTATAACAAGTCATGAAAAAACAAGGAGGAAAGGAGGCACTTTTATTCGCCTGGCCTCGCATACCTGAATGTAATAAGCCATTATCCTGACTTTCCTATTGGGGAAGAAGAAGAGGAGTGGAATGGCCAATTCAAAGACAAAAACGAGAAGTGTGTTGAAACGTAGAAACCAGGTTGGAAGATGGTGGGCGTACCAGCCGAGCGGTGCAGGTAGACATTGAGTTTCGAAGTGATGTGATAGAGCTGAAATTAACCGAGAAATACATTCATAAAAGTCATTGAATAATTGTCGTTTTTTACATCGTTGAAATTTCGGTTTAGTTAGTTTAGTAGCAGAATCACAGAGATATTGGGGAAAAAACGACATTGAAAGATGAAAAGTGGGGAGAAAATATACCATCAAGATTCCACCACATGGGGCACTTGGATGCTAATTTAGCTGCAGTGCATGAGAACATATATCTAAAAAGCAGCCAACGGATTGTCCAGAATGTAACGGAATCACTAGGCGTGCTGGTGTTTCCCCTGGTCCTGAGATAGAAAGGTGCAATCAGCACACAGAGGAAGCCGGCCTCCAGCAACAGCGTGTCCCTGAAAAAATATTGATGATTAGATACTGCTAAAATGTAACGAAAATGTTCTGAAATTTTAGATTTTTTTCGGATATTCAATTTCTCGGACGCCTATTTTAATTTCCCCAATAAAACAAATTGCGAAACTCATTCATTTTTTGGTGTAACGAGCAAAAATTCTGCTGAAATGACAAAAAAATCCGCGATTCTGGCGCTTACGCGCGGAATTTATAAGTGCGTTACGAGTCCCCCTAGTTGATTATGAATGTTATGACTGATTCGGAGAATAGCTCACAATAAATGCAAAATTTCATCAAGAAGATTTTCGCGGAGAATTCAATGGGAAGCGAAACATATTTTTAGCAAAATTTTCGTGTTGTCCCCAGGTAGCCGAACATTCACCTAAACGTACCAGGAAGTAATCTCGGTATGCAGACATCATTTCATAAAAAATCATTCATCACCGAATCATCTGATACAAAACGTCTGCAACGAAAGAACGTCCTTGACGGAATCGAATTCGATATCACCTCGTCTGTTTCCAGAGTCTCGATTTCTTTATCGCATTACAACTCGATCATTGTGCAATCGAGATACATTACCGGTTTTCCATACATAAAAATTATTCCCAAACGAAAAAAAAAATGATTTGTTGTATCAGCTCGAGAGCTAATTCTGGAATTATCACGTTACCCGGTGGTTTAAAAAATGTCAAAACCTCCGTTATAGAAAATTATCCCAGGCCAACATTTTTTCAATGTAAGTCAGATTTTCCATTTGTAATTCGGATCCAACGTTTTCAAATTCTAAATTTTTTGAAATTTCGTGAATTTGAAAAACCATTGAAAATGACATAATTTTTAAAAATTAACTTTCCTGAATAGCCTTCAACATGCCGCTATCTTAGTTCAATTTTGAAATATTTCAGAAATTAAGTCAAGTTATAATTATTATTACCATGTGTTTTGGAAGAATACTTGTCCAACTTGGAAGAGCGAGAAATAGAGGGTCCAGAGGATCAGAAACACGGGAGCAATGCAGAGTTTCTGAGAAATGAATCTGGAAAACGGAATGAAGAATTAATTACCAATTCTCTTGGGCACTATGACATTTGTCCACTTTTTAATTCTACGTCATAAACTATTTGTTAATTTTTTTAGGACATGTACCCCAAAAATGCGAAAACTGCTCCAGTAATAGCCACAAGATCCATCATATACTCGATATTGAGTCCGAGATAGCTTGCAAACCACAAAACCGTCGGTTTCTGATTAATTTTGTGCCATAGGGAGCCCTTTGCTTTGAGGTCCACCTGAGTTCTAGCTGGGAGTACTCCATTATCACCAAATAATCCTAAAACAACCATACAAATAGGCATATTATTATCCCTGAAAAAAATATATTTTTCATGGCTCTTAAAGAACTATATTGATTTTTCCCAACTTTTTTTTCATTTTGAAATTCATTTGCTTTCTCGGATCTTACAATTTTCTCGAAAATTTTTTTTCAACCCAATTCCATCTCTAAAACTCATTACAATCATTTGAATAAATGAAAGTAGGGTCTATGCGACTTATTCCCATGTGATAAGCCATGAAACAAGCAATATATCGCACAATTAAAATTTCTAAAAATACTTGTATGTCTTTATCGCTCATTAGTTTCTCCAATTCACAATGAATAAACTAAATGCACAACTTTTTACAGAAAAGATAACAGAAAGAGCAAAGTTTAACAATCGAACGTTGTAATTACCATTTTTTCGTCATCTCAATGGAGTGATAAGAAGTATGTTGATGTGGCAGTGATGATAAAAAAATCATCAAGAGAGTAACTCCGAAAAATAACAGTACCAAAATATATGAAGTAGAAAACACGGATGAAACATTGAGAGTTCATTTTGCATTATTGAATTAGATTGTCAATTTTGCTCTTTTATATTTTTTCCATAAGTGTAAAAAAATATTTATTATTATTAGTTCAAAGTCTGGATTTTTTCCCCTTCAAATTCTATTTTTCCAAGCTTCAGTAACAAGACTGGAGCATTGGAAACATGGGGGAAAAATCGATATGCTGACCATAATCGACATGGCCCAACATAAACAATCCCATTAGCTCAAAAAAAATTGTTTAATCAGTTTCAAAAATAAATTATACAGATAGAAAAAAAAAAAAAAATTTGATTTAATTTTCAAATCCGATTTTTTCATATTCTCACCCTGCAAACAAAATTTGAAATTTTCTCATTAATTTTTTTTTCATCATATATATGTATATATATATATATATATATACATTTCCAATAAAGCCGAAAATTTAAATTTAATTCCCGGAGTGTTCCTTTCCACAAATCAACATTTTCAAAAATCTTACTCATGACTAGTGAAAATATGGAAAAAAAGGACATAAAACGAAGTTGAAAATTCGTTGATATAAAAAAAGCCCAAAATAAGAATATTTTCCATACATTGCAAACCCCAATTTGTCGCTATATTCTGTTGAAAAAGTTGAAGCGTTTAAAAAAAATGGTGAAAAATTTGAGATGCCGAATGTAATTGAGGTACGAGCGACCCCATAACGCCTAAAACCCCCATAAGTTTGAAAAACCGTTCCAAAAACTGGAGATTGCAGATATGTACCGCTGGACGACCTCCACGTCATCCTCAATTAATCAATTGAAATTTTGTACAGTTAGAATTCACCTGGCTTGCCGAAACAAGTTTAGAAATTGGTTATTGAGCACTCACCGGGTATTTGCACGTAGAGACTCAGAAATGCAAAAAGATAAATAATACAAATTCCACGTAGGAATAAATTCTTGGTGTAGCGCACCTCCACCATGGTAACTTAATCGATGATTTTTTATTGAATTAATTCTTCGGTTGAGTTAGTAAATGGTACATTTAAGTGATGATGGAGCCTCAACAATTTGTCAAGTGTTAACTTGTTGGGATTGTTGGGGAAAAGCCGATCGCAACTCCGCGTTTGGCTATACGTGAGGTCAGAGACTGGCACAAGCCATTCAGCAAGTGGGGGAGGGGGGCTTGGGTGGTGCAGGGCAGCCAATAGTAAGGCAGTATGGTAAACTTTACCAATGTCACGTGACCAGTACATTTGAAATTTTTAAATAGGTGGTCCATCTCTCTTGTACAAGATATGTCCAATCCTAACATTATTATTATAATTTTGTCCAAAGAATTCAAGTTTTTTGGAGGCGGAAAAGTGATTATCAATTTTTCATCAAAGTTAACATTGTAATTGTGAGAATTAATTGAAATGAAAATTAAAAAAAAAACAAATTGAGATTTGTTAACATTAACGATATACGATATACATTTGTGTAAGTCATATATATGTGTTAAGAGCTCAACGGCTTGGGGAGAATGAGTCATATATACACAACAAACTCGCGCCATTTTTCAAACGGTAAATTACCTAAAATAATCTTCACGACCGCCCGCTATTTGACCGACCGAGCTCACAGTAATTATTTCTTCCAACGTTTGACAAGGTAACCTAAAATAGTCGTAAAAGTGACAGTTATTTGGAGATTCAGCAATATTTTTGTTGATCGCACGAAAAAAAAATAAAATACGGTAGGAATCACCAAGTGTGAATGTAATATTATTATATCTGCGGTAATCTTGTTACATCCGTCCGATTTTAGCCACCGATTCATTCGGTTTTTTGTATCTGACGTAAACACTTTGCTACGTTGTTTTTTCCCATAACTAATGTTTTCAAATTCTCGTTTCCTAACTCATGGGTCCTCTTTCGCAGTTTATTTTCAATTATTTAAATTTGGGCTTTTGCAGGTGCAACAATGCCCTCAATTGACATGCTGGAGGAACGAGTATCGGAGCTCGAGAGAACAATCTATGGAGCATCTGTAGCTACACGAGAAGACGATTCTCTCCCTGAGAATTCAGTGATTGACAATTTGTTGAATGCGAATACGATGATATCGTCGGCTTTAGCTAGTAGAGATAAGACAAATGGCCTCATCAAACGTCTGTCGGAGTTGAATGAGCTCCTGGATATGTCCTTCGAGGAGCCAGATCTCGAGGTGAGAAATATTTGAAAAAATAATACTTTAGTGTATTCAAGATTCTTAGGAAATTTTGAATTTTTTTTCTCGGATGCAACATCTTCTCAATAAGTGCAACAAACATTATTGTTGATATGGGTTTCAGGTGGACGTGAAATGGCAGTTGATACTAGCAATGGAGCCTGAGCTTCGTCAGTCCTTGGACCTAATGGGAAAAGTGAAAGAACTACTACCAGCCCTAGACGTCGATGGTATAAAAAATGTTCCAGAATTGACGCCAAAACTCGAACATTTAACTCTGGAATACCTCAAGACTCATGGAGAATCTAGCGCCGTCAGTGAAACGATTCGTGAGGTCTTTTCTAAGTACAATTCCATAATCGACACCATTTCCAAAACACTTGTGGGGCTCGATAGTGCCATTACTGCAGCAGAACTCTCAGCAATGCCCAAAAAACAACTCGATTGATTCATTTTCACATAGATATTATATTTATTTAAATTCACTTGTGATATAAAAATACTTGGACATAATATGACTATGTAATATTTCATAGTTATTTGTAATAACAGCTGTTTACCTGGACAGTCACTCATTATCGGACGGACGAAAGGTAACATACTGCATAAGTTTTCATTCGTTTTTAGGGGATATTTTTAGGGCTTTACTTATTGGACGTTAAAAACCTAACATAATAGGTTTGAGTGACAGTTCAGGGTGAAATTCTTAAAATAAAATTCAATAACAGTTTATATGCTTTTGTTTACTGAATAATACCTATTATATACATATACTCCTAATTTTTTACGAAAATAGCCTTTTTTTAAATTTACGAATGGTTATCATTTGATTCTCAAAATCATTTTCTTTCTCTTTTTCGATTCTTATTGAACAATGTTACTTTATACAATATTTACATTTTGAATTGACGCAGATTTTTTTTTCATGTTGATTAAGAGTGAGTACAAGGGGCTTCGGATTTTTTGTTCGGACGTAATTATAATCACAGGATAATGAAATAATCAACAATTTAAACGCGTGTTTGGAGAGCTGGAATTGAGTGATGGAGCCAGGATATAACGGGGGCGAGACTTGAATAAATTGCTGGGTAGCCCCGTGAGCATCTACTGTGGTGGCTCAGCAAACCTTGAATCTCCCATCTGCCTGTTTCGGTCGCGCACATCAATGGTGCACCTTCGTCATTCTGGAAAGAAAATAATAACTGTACCATGGGATAATTTTTTACCTTTTTCTCATACAAAAAAAATCGCATCCGTAAGACAAGTTATTATTTTAGAAAAAAAATCGTGAAAATACTTACGTAGCATGTTCCTTTATCAGCTCCAGTGAATCCAGCACAGATATAGTTTTCTTTGATGAATCCAGCGTAATGACTAGTAGCATTACATTCGTTAGTATCATAAGTAGGAATTGGCAAGAAATTGAGCTTTAAATTTACATCTCCATTCATGGGAAATCCCCAGCCAGCAGTCACACAGAGTGCCCTAGGTTGAAATTGTTGGCTGGGTAAGCATACAGCACTGACATTTCTCGAAAAGACAAGAGGCTCCGTGAGTTCGATAAGAGCAAAATCATTGTCATAGAGGAATTGATTGTATTTGACTTCAGGATAAGGAAGGATATTCTTGACTTTTGTTGACTGTTGAAGATCCCTTCCAGTGAGCAATTCCCAGTTTTGACTCTGCCTGTGTTTATAAATGCAGGAGTAGCTTGCTAAAGCGTGCATAGGCCCAAGAACACTAGCAGTGCAAGTTGCTCCACTTTTGATTTCCCTCAGTAGTACAACACTAGACCATTGTCCTTCTCCAGCTGGAGTGCCGCCGACTAATCTCGCAGTAGGCCCCTCATTCTCTTGCGAGCCGCATGTGAATTCCTGACATGAGACCTTCACTATATTTCCAGATTCGCACATCTCACTCTTCTGTAGATTAGCAAGCAAATTAGAATCATCCGACAATGTCTTCAGTCTCAAAACCGGGCCCTCGGGTTTGCTATCAGTTTGTGTAACATCAGAGCCTGAGAATCCCAGAGATTTGCAATACTCATCACTGTGAGATTTAGTCCAATTGTCAGCGCAAACCGCTAACCTCTCACTACCCATCTTGATTCGCAGTGTGGCAAGTTGTTCCCTGTCATCCAATTGGGCCTTGTCCACAGTTAAATTACCAGCAAGACAATCCCACTCGTCAGATCGATCAGGACAATGTTCCATACCGTCGCATACTTGGTCCGTATTTATGCAGCCTCCCGTTCTACATTTGAATTGGTCCACTGTACAATCACACAGCTTCTCATCTTCTCCATTAGCACAATCAGAAACGCCATTGCACCTCAATGTCTGAGGTATACACCAGTTTTCAGTTGGACATAGGTATTCGTTATTTCCACAGCTCTCTGAGCAAGAGTATTCGTCCTTGTGATCGTCACAATCAGGTCTCCCATCGCATCTCCAGAGATCTGGAATACATCTGCCATTTGGGCACTTGAACTCGTCGAAATGACACGTCCAATTACCGCACTTTTGCTCGTCACTGCCGTCATCACAATCAACAATTCCGTTGCAGACCAGGTGACGTTTGAGACACTGTCCACTTGCACATTGGAAATTGCCGGGACAACCGTCATCCTGACAATTGGTTTCATCAGATCCATCAGAACAATCATTCTCGGAATCACATTTTGATGATAGGTCCACGCAGTAAGCACCATCCCGCGCAGTTCCATTCAAACACTGAAATTGACCAGCATTGCATTTCGAAAACATACGAGTTGGTAATGGTGGTTGCGCTGAAGATTCAGTCTTAGGTTCCTCCGGAATAATTTCCGTTGTAGTTGCTATCCTATTCACGTTCATCATGAATGGATTCGTGCTATCATCTTCAACTTCTTCATGGACTGGAATTATTTCTGGAGTTGTTCGAGATGTTGGGCTAATATCCAACCCCATTTTGGGAGATTCTGACGAGGTTCCAACAATGGTGTCATTAGGTTTTGGTGCATCCGTCGGGGAGGTAATTTCAACAATCTTAAGTTGTGGTACTGAGGGACTTTCCTCAGTTACAGTCATCATTACTTCCTCTGGTACAGATTTATCTGCAAGTTCTGGTATCATTGTTGTCTCATGAAGTTCATCCCCCTCATCAAGAGGAATAACTCGCAATCTCTCCTCCGGAACCTCCTCCATAAGTGTTTGTTCAGTAGTCGTCGTAAAGAAACGCCTGCGATCGAAAGTGACTGGCTCAGGGTCATCAACAATCGCTTCTGAAACAGGTTTAATATCTACTGTTGATGTTGTAACTGTTTCAGTTTGTGTTTTATTGTCCTCATTATTATGGACCCCATCGGTAATGGGTTGGGTGGTATCACTCGTGATCATTACAATGTTCTCCGTTGTACTTTTCACTTGACTGGAATCTGTTGTTTCCCGCTCAGGCATCTCTTCGGTAATGGGCGGTGTGGTCGATGTCTCATTCGCAACCACTGTCATTTGCTCAGTTGTGATGGTAATGTCATTGGATTCTGTAGTCTGGAACTCATCGGGCAAAATTGGCACCTGAGCAGTTGTCTTTGTTTCTAGAGTTGATGTCTGGGTTGTTGTCATTGCTAAACTAGCATCAGAATCGGTTATAACCGTCACTGTCGATCCTATTCGCTCAGCTGTTTCGGTTGTTGACATGTCTTGCTGGATTTCAATAGGAAGGATCGGAATTTCTGTTGTGAATTTGTTAACCTCTTCCGTCGGCTTTTCTGAAGCCACTGGAGTTGTTTCTACAGTATATTTCGATGTTGTATTTACGATTTGTGGCTCTAAGGGCTTCACTTTGATATCGATGTTACCTGGATCAATCATCGGCGGAACTATTTTCGATTTTCCAATTTGCTCTTCGATACTCGCGGCAGGTTTCAATTTCTTCTCGAAATCTTTGGACAGTTTTTCATCTCCTATGTCATTGTATTGATCTTCGACTGCGTTGTCTTCGAATTTCGGACCGAGTTCGGCAAGTTTTTCAGTGGTTACCATATCCGCTGCTATGTTATCGGATGGAGTGAACCTGGATACATCGGTATGCTCGGCACTCGGAGGATTAACTTTAATCTCATCATTCATCTTGATAGCCAACTCATTAATCTGACTAACATGCGTATCATTCATGTCTGCGCTTTGTCGTGCTTCAAGGTCCTCGACGTTCAATGGTGTCTCACTGATTTTGTCTACTACATGCGTGTCATTGACAGTTGGCGGCATGATAGTTACGGTGTTCACCATACTTACTTTTTCCTCACGCGTTGTTCCACTCTGTTGAACAACGTGGGATTGTCCTACCTCGTTGGTCAGATCTGTCAGTTCACTTCCATTTTTGTTATTCTCGTGATGAATTATTACATCCTCGACCACAGCTGGTTCAAATGGATTTGGAAGATCCTGCTCGTCTTTGTCCAACCGTGGCGCTTTCTTGGGCATCTCCTTTTCACGAACGACATCCGGCAGAAAAGGCGACATGTCTTCGTGATGTTTTTCCTCTACTAGAGGTGTTTTTTCGGCTCTTCCTTGGGAAAGGATAGTTGGGGGCAATGCGTTAGGTGTTGAAGATTCCATCACCTCTAGTGGAGGAACGGGAACGCCAGTTGTGTTCATTTGCATCGCTGTTTTCTCAGGAATTTTATGCAGCACGTGTTCTGGGGTCAACTCTGGGATAATTTCGTGAATGTTATGAGGATTTTCGTATCTTTCAGTCGATGTCGTTGTGTAGATCGATGTTATGATGTTCACTGGTTCATTCAGAGGTTCTACATTCTTTGATATATTTTCAGGTAATTTAGGAAAACCGTTTTGATTGTTCTCTACTGAAGATTCCGTCGATGTTGTGAAAGAGTCCAACGGCTGAATAAGTTCTGGAGCGTTCGTTTCTGATTTCGTGTCTGATGAGATTGATGACGAGGTAGTTATGGGCAATTCCTCGATTTCAGCTTCTATTGGTTCTTTTCCATCGGAATTGGAACGGGGAATCGATTGGTCAGAGTGAGCATCTAAGTCTGAAAATACTGGTTTGGGTGTAGTTATTGATATCATTTCATTCGAGTCTTCTGATTTCTCATTGGAGGACACATCTGTTCTGGTAGGAGTGTCGTCCTTTGGAATATTGATATCTGGCTCGTTTTCGAGAGGGATCACCGCTAAAGGCTCTCCTGGAGCTTTGGACTCTGGTGTAGGTTCGAAAGAGGTCTCAGACTTTGATACAGGTTCTGAAGTAGGCTCAAGAGCTGGTTCTGAAGAAGGCTCAGGCGCTGGTTCTGAAGAAGGCTCAGACGCTGGTTCTGACGGCGATTCAAATTCAGGCACCAGTTTTGAGGAGGGTTCAGGTTCAGACGCGGGTTCAGGTTGAGATGCAGGTTCAGGTTCGGAGGCAGGTTCAGGTTCAGATGTGGGTTCAGGTTCGGATGCAGGTTCAGGTTTGGATACAGGTTCAGGTTCAGTTGCGGGTTCTGAAAGAACTCCAGGTTTAAATGTTGGTTCTGCAGCCGGGTCAGGTTGAGAAGCCGGTCCAGGTTCAGATGCGGGTTCTGACGAGGGTTCAGGTTCGGATGTGGGTTCTGACGACGGTTCCGGTTCAGATGCCGGTTCAGGTACTGCCCTATCAGCTATTGGTTCTGGTTCCGACTTGGGCTCAGCTGATGGTTCACTGTCCGGAACTGGTTCACTGGTAGGTTCCGCAGAAGGTTCACTATGGGAAATTGGCTCGCTGGCAGGCTCCGGCTCTGTGGATGGCTCACCATTTACATTTGGTTCACTTGTGGGCTCAGCAGATGGTGCACTGTGAGAGATTCGCTCACTCGTAGGTTCTGCTATAGATGTTGGTTCCGGAGATGGTTCAGTTACGGCAACGGGTTCGCTGGCAGGCTCTGCAGACGGCTCAGAATGCGAAATGGGTTCGCTTGTAGGCTCTGCCGATGACTCATGCTGAGAGATAGGTTCACCCGCAGGTTCTGCCGATTTTGGTTCCGGGGATGGTTCAGTTACGGCAACGGGTTCGCTGGCAGGCTCTGCAGACGGCTCAGAATGCGAAATGGGTTCGCTTGTAGGCTCTGCCGATGACTCATGCTGAGAGATAGGCTCACCCGCAGGTTCTGCCGATTTTGGTTCAGGTGAGGGTTCAGATTCAGCAGGAAGCGGTTCACTCGTTGGCTCTGGCTCCGCTTTTGGCTCGACGGAGGGTTCGCCCACAGGCTCTGCCTGTGACTCAGGTTCTGCTGATGGCTCGCTAATGGCAATCGGTTCACTGGTAGGTTCAGTGGACGGTTCAGGCTCTGCAGAAGATGACTCAGTATTGATATTATGCACCGGAATTGCTCCCGGCTCTGATTGTGGTTCGCCAATGGGCTCAACGGTGGCATAAGTGTCTTGATGATGTCTATCATCCGGCATCCAATGAGCATGACCATGGTGATCATGTCCTCGAGGCTCAAAGAACGAATCGGATGGTCCACCTCGTCCCTGAATATCATCAACCATAGAATGTCTAGGCTGTTCATCCATTCCAATATCACTCAAGTCGCTATCCTCCATGCAATTCTTTCCACTAGAATCGAGTGTTTTTCCAGGTGAACAACCACACATGAATGCACTATTCATATAGTCAAATTTGCAATCCCCAGTACAACCCATATTTTCGTACTGACATTCATCAACCAATTCTTTCATGTGTATTCTACTGAGGTGCCATTTTCCAATTGTATTACCACTTTGCTGCAGTCTTTTCTCAATACTCTCTTGCGCCATTTCCGGGGTAGATGTTGGTGGATAACTGACCCTAAACATCACTTGACCCTCATTCGTAATATTGTATACTTTGATAATAGAATTTGATGATGAAAATAAATTGTCACGAATACTGTTCTCAATTTCCGTAGAAACATCTCTGTAAACTCTAGATTTTGGATCCATAAGTTCATCGTTCCACGTGAGGTTATCCAACCAGATAATTCCATTCAGTGCTTGTGGTACTGTTTTCAAAATAGTCTCATCGGTCGTTGGCCATGGTGTGAAACTAGAGGTTTCCGGTGGTGGACTTGCCGGTGGATTCTTAATGAATTCTTGGCTTCCTGCTGCTTTGACACCATCGTAAGTCTCTTGGGAATTGTCCAGTGGCTGAGTTGCTTCTTGCGTTAGGATAACACCAGCTGAAATAATAATATTTCACGGATTAATGAAATTGTTGGAATGCTTCGAGCTTTGTTATATGTTGACCAATCTATTTGCGGAACCCGGCTGAAAATTGCAGCCTAGAGTGTTCCGTAAATGGACTGGTCCTGTTGTAAAGTGCTATATTACTGGCTGCTAGAATTGCAATTATGAGTGCAATCGTTAGAACAGTCAGGCCAAAGCCCCAGCAAGCCATTCTCCTCCAGTACGAGCTCTTTGATCTTTTATCCTTGGTGACGTACAGTTTTTCACCCCTGAAACACAAATGAATGGGCGTTAGACATTTTCATATGAAATTAGTATCGTATCAAAGCTATTTCATACAGCTTTCAGCTGAATCTCCAGAAGGACAAGGTGAGTGATTAGAAAGCTTCCCAGGGTTACATTGTGCTGTTTTTTATATCTTTTTGCTTCTATTCTGGAGTGATACATATACCACTTCTAAACGCCTGATGTATCCCTTATGGTTGTCATTACTCATGTGTATGTTCCATTGACTACGTGCCTGCCTATGTATCTTTGTAATGCAACGTTTTTCGAAAGCAGGGGAGGATGGGGAGGAAGTTAGTTTGCCGATTTATTCCAGGGGGGTCCAACTCCGTCAAAGCCAATTCCTAGTTGATGGTTTTGGGTATTTTTTGGGGGGTTTTGTTTATTCGTTTGCTTTGCTTTTACGTTGGCATATTGATACCTTAGGGCCTTCAGCCAATGGGAATAGTCGACGAGTCCAGCGGCCGGGTCTCTCAGGCTGAGTCCCTCACGGCCCACACCCGGTCCTAAATCGAAACGCACACCAGCCACTGTTGTTTCGATATCTGCGCTTGGACTGCTGCTAATTGGTGGGTATTGGGACAATTAAATAATTTTTGGTCATCAATCTTCTTACGAAGTGAAACCTCTAGACGCCTCATCGGACGCTATTCGCTTACCCATGTGATATTTATAAAAATTTATGAAAAAAAATTCGACGATTTTAGAGACCATACAAAAATTTTCATGAAAAATTTCACTTCTCCCGTGTAGATCGCATTTTTTACCGATGCGCTGTCGCTCGAAAAAAAAAACATTAATTTTAATAATGTTAATTTGCTTGCTTTTTTTTGGCTTCTGGAGCGTGGGAAGTGCGCGTGATTGGTTACAACTCTGTGGGACGTAAACCAGAAAATTGATTGAGGGCTTGGGGAATTGAAGTATTTTGCAACAGTGGCAAACAACATCCAAGCAATTGTTGGAATTGTTTCAATGAAATCGGGTGAGTATAAATTCAGCGATAATCCGACATTTGTTTGGGTAATTAGCGCTTGATTTGTGATTAATAAAGATCGGTTAATGTGACTGGGTGTTAGAATGAAAGTTTAAGGTGGAAGAAATAGAAAAATGAGAGAGATATTGAGCAAGAGAGCAGATCCTTGGATATCTGGTCAGACAACACGGAAATATCTATTTTACACATTTTTTTTTGCCGAGATTTAAGAGAGGATATGAGAGTCCAATGGGTTAAGAGCTACTTTACGGAGGGAGTTGTAAATTGTAAATTTGTACAGTGCACTTAATCCCTCCAGGCATCTCCAAAATCTGAAATTGGTTGTTCACTGTGGGTGGTGTGGAAGGATGAAAAATTCACCGTAGAAACTGAGAAAGTCGTGATAAATACCTTATGTACTTCCGATGCTCATTTACTGGAACAAAGTATTCTTCATAAGGATCATTCGGTAAATCACACGCTTCCTGCCCCTTTTGGTGATTGTTTCCGGTTGCATAGGGCCTCATTGACACAAGCTCGAGATTCACGGCCTCAATTTGCTCCTTTTTACCATCTGCAATATGGCATTAAGTGAGATCAAGGTCATGCAGTTGCCAGGTGAAATTCGACACTTCCTGGCCCTCGCATATATATATAAATATATGTTTGAGTAAATTGGAACGTTATTAATGCGGTAAGACCTGGGTGACTTTTCCCGTATTCTTTAAAAGTCGTAAAGTGCAATCGTTTTATGTATTTCTGTTGTATTAATTGGGCACCTAAAAAACTCTCCGAATGCGGATAAGATCCTCTTTGCCTTGCTGAACTTAATTTCTATAAATACGAACGTTGAGATTTGAATTCGAATAAACAGACGGGTTGGTGGGTCATGAGTTAAAACCTGTTTGATCGCTCATTTTCCTACTTCGATGTTGGAGCCTCGTATTTTCAGATAGAATATTTTCTCGACACATTATGGGCCTTATGGTAATTTCATCCTATGAATTTCTATTTAATGGTATTCGAGAATATTGCCAACGAAAATATGGAAATTTCGGAGATTTTTTTTTCACATTTATCTATTTCGTAATGAGAGATTATGAGAAATCTCTGAGTATATATACGTGCTGTTTTTTTTTTGGTAAATAATTTTGGTATTTTCCAAATTTTTGAAAATATATGGCAACAAATCAACTACCAAAACTTCTACGAACAACAAAGTGGTAGCTCACCATTAGCTTGTACACTGGCAACACTGTTATTCAAAAAGCTCGCATCATCGTTGTTGCCATTTGCATGTACTCCATTGACCTTACCCGGATTGTGACTCTTCTCGGTATCTCCAGGCACCTCAATTCTCGTTTCAGTCTTGTATTGAGCATCAGTATCATTCCTAGTTGCCTCTACATAGTGTTGGGACACGAAGGAATGCCCATTGCCAATGTGCGAACTGTTATTGTCCACTGGTGACTTTCCACTTTGATCCTCCCGATTGCTCTCTGTGCAGCTGTTCTCGTACGATTCTTCCTCATTGCTAAATGCGGGGTTGTCAGTACCACCAGAGTCCGACATTTTGTCTTAAGATCTGTGACATACGGAAAATACATTCGACAAAAATTACACAATGCAGGAGAAAGAGAATTATAATTTTTTACAATTTTTATTGGCGATAATTTGCGGAGGAAACAGAAAAATAGCCGAAGTACGGCGCTCTGCTCATAACGCGAACTCATCAATTTGGCGCGTTCTGGTAGCCTGAATCACGTCATTCGAATGCCTTCTGGTAAGCCCCTATCCTCCATGTGACGTAATTACGGCAAATTATTCAGGAATTTGTTTTAATCTCGCCACACGAAATTTTGGGTTTGTAAATATTGGAAAGGATCAAACGAACGCCATTTTTCGCATCACGTGAGATATAGAGGCTGTGATGCCCGTGGGACCGGCTACCCGTGCGTTCCCAGACGATGTTTTGTCTCAACCTCTCTTTAATCTTTTTTCCACAAACTTTTTTCCCTCGTACCTCTACCTCGAGCCTGCACCGCGTGCCCCCCCAGAGAAGAGCGCGCGCAAAAAAAAAAATCAAGCGCGTTAAAAACGAAAGCGCCCAGGCTTTACGTATGTATGAGAGGTTACAAGGATGATGCAAAACGAAATAGCGCATGGTTTTTTTTCACAACAATACAATGCTCGGATTGACCAAGAAGTTATACCAGATTCAAATACACATCAATCCTTGAATTGAAAATGTGTTGCATAAATTGGCAGCGTGAAGCAGGGTGGGGCATAATGGGTCATCTTTGGCATCTACTCTAATGCCGACCTCATAGTGCTCAACTATTCTGCATTGCAGTTTTGAGAATCTCAGGATCTGGAGGCGATTGTAGAATGACCCGTTGTGCCCCAGCCCTCTTCAGCAGGTGGTAATATACTAATTGTGCATGCAATTTCAATCTTGGATGGAAATTTGAGCGTCTCGTGAATTGTATCTGATTGAAGTTTGGTTGAAATCGGTTCAATGGTTTATATCGCTATATTATGAAGATTATTAACGATGGGAAGAAAAGTGTTGAAATTTTGGATCTAGCTCGTGAGTGAGTCGCCGGACAGAAAATTGGTATGAAACTTTTTTGTTGGAAATGAAATTCTCTAAAAAATATGTCTTATAACATTTTTCCCTAAGACCACTCATTATTTAGCACCATTTGTTTAGAAATTTTAGGGACCGCCATATTGTTTTGATGGCGCTTATTAATTCTGATCACCTCAAAATTGTTCGACCAATCTAAAAAGCTGCTGAAGTGGGTGTCCCTGAAGGCCAAAACATTGCGTCCGTCGCAAAAAAATTTCTTTGTTTTTCCTGAATTGCCCATAACTTCAAAGTGTTGGTTGCCTTACTAGTTACCATTATCTATAATTATGGACTGTATAATGAACAAATAAACTTTCAAGTTTTACGCGTATGAACACGTATGAAAGAAGCAGGTCCCATCCGAATTGCGCACCTCACTTTTATGCGTCTTCTTAATTCTATAACATTCCGTTCAGCCGACAGTGCTCATATAAAATACATCAAATACCTTTTCCTTGGGTTATTTCCACCAAATTTATGGTGATTTCTTTCGCGATGAACTGGTTCGTTCGCGCCTCACTAAAATGTTGTAACTGTGAAATCGATTATTCTTTCCTTTCTCAATTCGGCCGATAAAATTACATCACTCGCTGACATTTGACAAAATTTCTAGTGGGCCGAATGTGATTGACACGAAAAAAAACTTTCCGATTTGTGAGTCTGATCAGTCATGGTTTTTCCCTCCAATATTTTTCGAAAATTCAAGTAGTCGTGGGCAACGCGGCGGCGTGCGCGCGCACGATGCGCGCGCGTCTAATTCAAACGCAGCAGATTTTGCCGGCAGGTACGCTTTAATTATGCAAGGAAATGAAATTATAAATCATAAAATGTGTACTTATACGTGAGGAACATGTTTTATGACACAGTTTTTAGTGTTTGCACCGGTTTTTGAGCGACGGCGTTATAAACATTCCAAATTGTTCATAACAGTAGGGACATTGGAGCGATTAGTTTTGGAAGTTTCAAAAGTTTACAGCTTTCAGAAATTTGCAAAAAAATGATGAATGACAACCGGCATTGGAGCGCATATTTTTTTTGGGGTCCAGGTATCCCAAAATGAGCCACCTCGAATGAATCATTCTGAATATGAACTTCTCTAGGAAATCATTAATACCAATAACTCCTTCCTCCCATTTTTTACATTTGCCAATGGAGGATGTTGGTGTGTTTGTGCGAAGGAGGTAAAAGTGGTTGACCCTGAAAAAGCCGGCCACAAAGAACCCTGATTCACCGAAGGGCTACCAAAGGCACGCGTGACGGCCGAAACAACTTATAGCCCTATACTATATATATGTTGTTGCAGAAAATCGACGGCAGTGAGAGTGTGCAACAAAAACGAGCAAATAAGGTGAAGTTGGGAAAAGAAAAAAAATGAAAAAAAGTTGAGTTTAGTGAGCAGGGCGTTGGCTCCGCAATTCTAAATGGAAACAATGCAACACATTTTTCAAACTGATTATTTTTTTTTATCAAATTGTTGAAATCGCATATACTTTTTTTTTCTTATCCATGCAATTTTTGAAGTTGGCGCCATTTTTCCCAACTGTTTTGAAATGCTTGAAAAAATTTTGAAATTTTGCAACTCTAAATTTTTGTCTCTTTTTGTTTCCCAAACTAAAAATTTTTAGACATAAAAAAAAAAATAATATCTCTAAAATTTTCAAATTGTCCGTGCTTGGAGATAAGAGCGAGTAAATGAAGGTGAAACTGAAAAAAGGTGAGGTTGTTGGTCAGGGCGTTGTCTCGGCAATTTCAAATAGGCAACAATGCCTCAAGGGATCCGCCGTAGACTTTTTATCGTGTAGAACTAGTCTGAGGAGAGTGAGAAAGCCATTTACAGAGGTATTTTATTATTGATAATATACGCACGAAATGGCGGAAGCCTTAGCGACAGGACATTCTTGTAAGGCGCGCGGCTGTGAATGCTTGATGCCAGGTTTACGGCTTAAGCTGAAAGAGATGTAGAGAACAATTGATTCTACATGGAGAAGAGTATGATAAAAATTCCATTTCCGTTGGAATTTCATGCATTAAGCATTGAGGCCGCGCACAAAATTTCGGACTTGTAATTTTTGCCCAAGTGTTTTCCAGGATTTTGATTCTGTATGGACCAATCGTGATAGCTACAACTCATCTTCCCCTCCCCCCGGCCGCGGGTTGGGTTCTCCTCCGATTTCTCGTTCTCATCTTGTAGAGAAGATTCGCATTCGGACAGACAGCAGGAGCCCGTTGCAACCATCATCACAGGACCACGCTGATTCATTATCATTTTCTTAATCAGACGTACTTCAATATAATTACTATTATGATATAATTAACGTCTTTCTTTATACTCTCAACATGCAATGCAAGCTGTAATTTAACCCACTAATCGCACAAATTTGTGCACGATATTTACGAAGATCACACGTCAGTCTTACATTCAGCCACGAAAGATGTGTCAGAAGAGAAATGTAAAACCGGTCGGTCACGTTAAATCCCATGGCTTTAAATCATGTTTTTGATTCATCATGCTTGAGCTATGTTGCCATCTTATTTATTTCGTTTATCATTCAGCTTTTTATTTTTTCGCCCGAATTTTGAGCAGTGAACTGGTACCATGTGACGTCACGTGGTACCAAGTCGGCAAAATTTTCGGGAAGTTTTGATGATTACGTTGTAACTTTTGCATGTTGGGAATGTAAAATGCCAGAACATTTTGCAGCATTGATTAAAATTGTAGAAAAAAAGCTGTTTCAATACTGACGAAAACTTCATATGTGGATTTTTGCGGTATAAAATAGTGAGCAAAGTGGCTCTGCTAAGAAAATATATCATGTTAGCTTCATCAAATGACCTTTTCATCAGCAAAAAAGAAGATGCCTCTCTATGCATCCTGCCACACAATTTTTTCTCGCCTGAAGCCTATACTTTGTACAGCTAAATCCAATGCATTCGGTTACTCAAGAATAGTTTACTTTCTACATTCTTCGCGAGACAATACCTCTACACCCACGATATGGCGTGCCAACTTATCCCAAGTACTACTGGTATGAGCCATAATAACGAGAATAAATTAGTTATCCAACATAATATCCATGGTTACTAAGACTGGGTGGCTTTCAACGTATATATCGTATTTGTTAATGATATAAAGAATTATAAATTAGGTATATAGTGTTGTATTCATGTAATTAAGGTTTTGAGGAATTTTATCAACGATCTTAAGAGAATGAAAATATTTTTCGGATTAGTGCGCTCGCCATTCCGTCAGAATATTTTAGGCAAAAATTTTGTTTTCTCAATTAAATTAATTCAGCGAAACGTCTTTGATTTTTTTTTTTTTTTTTTTTTTTTTTTCAAAAATTACCTCTCGCTGTTCTCCAGGCCGGAACATACACACACACACATATACTGAAAGTTGAAAAAATAATTTAATTTCTCATCGATGATTAGACCTTTGGAGCATATCCAAATTTCTGAGCGAAATTTTTAGAAAATTATTGATTAAAAGCATAAACGAATGCCTGATTAGAAAGTGGGACAACTTGCAGTGACAGGCTCGTGTTCGCCGGCGGCTATCTTGCCAATAAACACTTACATAAGATTCAATATATATCTCAAGGATAGACAATTGCATGTGTGTGTCAATGAATCTGCATCGAGTATTATTCATCTTTTTTTCGTAATACAATTGTGGAAATTTTTTTTCTATTTCAGACACTCCGCACCACCTTGCCGCATTGAAACTTTTGCAAAAGGCCGCGAATTTGGAAATTGTGCAAACTCGAAGCAATTGCTCAAAATTATTTAAATGGAATTTTTATGTTTATAAAATTCCCGATCCATCCAATTGGCTTTAGACTTGTTTCCATTATTACCGAAGTTTCTATTATTGTTTCATTTCAGCAGTAGATAGTTATAGAATCTGTTGCCTGTCGGAAGTGAGTGTACGCGTAAGCGCGAAGTGAAAATGGTGCTCAGGTCACTTTAAATTTTTCCAAGTCCAGAATTACCAAAATCGAAAAATTCAATTATTTAAAATTGAGGGTGGATCAGAAAAAATGGGTAGGTGGGAGGGGGGGGGGATCCCTTTGGACGTGAGCCGAAATTTTGCTTCACCGAATCTGAAGTTGATATCCCAACTTTCCGTACAAGAAATCTTTGCCTCATTCCTACTATTTACGAGCTTTCCTAAATTTTTAAATTTCAATAGTACATAGCAATAAAATCTGTCGCCTGTCGGAAGTAAGTACGCGTAAGTGGAAAAGTGTAAAGTGGAAATGGTGGCGAAGTCACCGAGCAACATTCCTAGTCTCTGCGCGGGCCATAATCCTTTCCTTATCGCGTTCTTCTGGATATTTAGTCATTAATTGTATTTGTAAAAAGTTGATGATTGCTTTTGGTCCTTCAGGTGTAGATTTTGTAATGCAATTATTCCCAACATCATTCCGGAAATCTTGAAGTAATGAAAAGGAAAAAAAATGGAAACATGAAAAAACCTCGACAAGCAATTTGTCAATCAGGAAGTTAATAAGTGGAGATAAAAAAATTAACAAGTTCACTAGAAACAAGTTGCCGCATTTTTTTCATGTTTTTCTAATCACTAATTTTTTGTGGTACGAATTGCTCTCTAGTTTTTCATATACTTTCAATGCATATTTCGGCATTCATAAATCTGAGAAAGTTCGATAATTTTTTTTTTTTTTTCAATAATTGGACAAAATTTTTTTTTGCACCGTCCTAAAAAAATCTGAAAAAATTGGTGAACCGCGGAAATTGGGGGAAATTTATTCAATATTATAAGAATGAGTGCTAATGACCCAATTAGACTAATGGAAAACCGGTAGCAGTCCCTCCAATTTCGCCTCCGCAATCGCACAATATCTGGGAGATTGCGACCTGCTTTTCATCGGCCTCATTGGCATTTCATTACTCATTATTCATTCCGCGGATCTAATTTTAGACCTGGTAAAATCTCTTACCTTTAATTTGCTACCAGAGTCATATTTTTTCATAAATTCTACGAGGCGTTATGAGTATTGGCGCAAAGTGCGAAAACCGAGAATCTAGAGGGAAAAAATCGGAGGGAAGACTTGCGATGAGCTATACATCTTGTTAGAATTTAACTTAATTTGATATTTTCGAAATGACTCGAAAGTTGAGGAATTACTTCAAGAAATATTGAATAAATTTCTAATTGGTAATTTTCCCCGCATGTGCGAGTCTATCTGCCGCTAATTCATTGAGAAAAGTGAAAATAAAGTGAATCCAATGGGACTTGGGTCGTCTCGTCATCGGGAAATTCTTCTCATTGCCATACACAGCATCAGCATATGCTCAGTAAGTGAACGGCATAATATTACTCGACTGATACTTAGCTCTCTACGGATAGGTCTCACTTGAGAAATGAAAGTAGAAACACAAGATACACGTGTGCGTATATGTCAACGAAGAAACGACCTTGCGTTGTCTCCTATCCCTGGAGATCTCTAAAACCCGTTAAAGATCAAAAACGAGAAATTACGGATTGATCAGTCTCATTCAAGCCTCGGTTCAATTATTTATTCTTCACTGTGGGGAAATTCCAGAATTCATGGGGCGCGAATTTGAAAAATTATGGACATTCTTAAAATTTTGAATTTTTTTTCAATTTTCCACAAATTTTGAAAATCCGAAAATTCCAAAGGATTTTTTTTTTTTTTCAAACTCGAAAAAATTTGCGTGACAAAATCATTTGATTTGAGATAAAAGAAAAATTATTATTCACCATTTCCATTCAAGCCTTGTGTTAATTAATCATCATTGAGCATTGGTGAAATTTTAGAATTGATAGATTGGCCTTCAGATTGGTTATGTTGAAAGCCCTGGGAAGAACTCCCTTCTATAAATTCTAGAGTATATTTTGAAATAAAAATTCCAATGTACATTCATGCTGCAGGATGTGATGGATAATTTTTTCTCACACTGGTAATGAGCATCTTGTGCATAGAAAAATGTTCACTCGTCGACACGAGTGCTTAAGAACGTCCCCGTATGAAGTTATTGAAGTTTGAAGTTGAACAGTTCCAGCACTGCTTGGCCCAATGGGCCAGTGATTTCAGTTCCGGGAACGGTTCCAAGAACTGTTCTCCCTGAAGGATGTGTTATTGGAACTGTTCCAGGCGGAACTTCAGTTCCGAAGCATGTTCCAGGAACGGTGCCAGATGGAAGTTCACATCCGGGAACCGTTCCAGGAAGCGCCCCCCGGTGGGGTACAGGTGGAGAATTTGTTCCTGATGAACGATTCCAAATAATTTTGTATAAATTTACGCGACTATGAAACGTCGGAGGAACCGAAAATTTCATCGATATTACTTCATTTTTGGCGGCTGAACGCCAACTCTGGGGAAGTCAATAAAAATGGTTCGTGTCATGCATATTACACCGTTTTACCTTTTTTGCAAACGGCTAAAGGTGGGAAATAGTAAATAGAGACATTTCGCGGACAGTTATCGGCGGTCGTCAGGACACCATCTGCAGGCCTGCGCAAGGTCAATCTTCGCCGACAAAAAACAGTTACCTTCCTCTAAATAGGCTATCAAAAGACGGACAAAAAAGTGCGCTTTGAAGTCCCGTGAAATTTCAATGCTTCGCTTAGGCGCGGTCATCAGCATTTTTCATGCCGCAGATAACATGATGATTTTTCTCTATGTGACGTTCCGTTATGGCTCGCATCCCTTGCGGAAATTTTTTTGCGGGGAGGTGCGTTTTCTGGGAGATCCTCTTGGACCAAACGCAGTCAAATTTTTTTCGTTAAAATCATTTTAACAATAACTTTTCGGTGAAAAATTGTACTCTATCGGAGAGCCTATTTTTTGTTTGAATAAATAAATTGGAAACAATACCATAAAAATCCCTACAATCCTCATCATTAATTCCTCATACGTGCTACTGGTTAATTAAAAGAGAAACATGATGACAGGTAATTGCAATCTAGACGCGAGTGATGTTGCGATGAGTTGACAAATGTCAATTTCCACCGGATGAATTTACTCACGACTGTCGCGTCTTCGCTCTTGATTGCACAATTAAAATACTGAGTCATGAATTATCGCTAATTATCCGTGATTGTTCCGAGATCAGATGAAATAATAATGTAAAAATGTAGTAATCCGATGAAATTCAAAGTTGTGATAATTTGTTGATAAAAAAATTCTTGAGACCATTGGGCAACAAGGACGATATTTATCTTCCACTTTTTTTTTTTGTATATCAAATGGACATTATTTGCAATAGGAAGTGAATAATGGAATCATAGAGAAAAAAGGATTTCGGTGCAGTCTTAAGAATATCCGTAAAAGGAGATAGCAACAAACAATATTAACAATTTTGAAAAATTTGGGAATTGCAAAAATTTTACAAAAAAAAAATTTTTGAGGAATTTTGAAAAGTTGGAAAATTTGAAAAAAAAAACAATTTGAACATTTTCGCATTTTACATTGTACAAATTTGAAAAATCAAAAAAAAAAGAAATCTTTTAGAAAACTTGTTCGCAAAATCTCAACAAAATTGTAATATTTAAGAAGTTTGAGAAATGTAAAAATGGAATTAATTCGAATATTTCAAAAACATATAAGACATTGGAAAAATTTCACCTCATTTCACCTAATTCTCCAAGTGATAGCAGTTTAAAAAACCAGAAATTTAGTTGCTCTTGAAATGTCTACGGGGTATAACGATGTCCCATGAGCTTGATTGGATATTCCTTGGAAATGCCATCAGACCGGTGGGACTACACGATCGCAGTGGCCTAGGATAAAATTATATTAGGCGCGGATGCAAGGTTTCGAGTGAAAGTGTCGTTCGATTTGGTCGCAACACACACGCACGTGCCTAGAAAAGTCTCATTTATCCAGCGATTAAATTTTTTTACCAGCCGGCTCTATCATGTGTAGCAACACGTGGGTTCCGCTATTATTATTATTATTCACATGATAAATGAGTGAAAAAAAATTTCCGTCTTTCCAACAATGTTCCACTGCTTTTATTTCAATGCAGCTCTGTATTGCTAGACCTGTTTCTGTAATTAAAATTGTTACATTTTTGGAGGGAATTGCCAAATTTTCAATAATGTGAAAATATTGAATAATTGGATTTCTGTGTCAATTACTCAGCGACAAAACCGTGTTTCATACATGGACTCGTTTATTTATAAACCATTGGATTCTTGGGCAATGGATATTCGCAAACGTCGGACGTTTTTAATCGTTCGATGGGGAAATTGACGGGTGGGAAATTAATGGCGCTTGGAGGTTTGATTTGTTACAATTTTTTCCGCTTGCACGTATTGGATATTGAGTTATTGGGATTGTAGGCGAAGTTGAAGTGAATGAAGACCCGGATGTTGGAGCTTGGGAATCGAAGATGTTAATTTATTGATAATTTTCAAAAAATATTAATGGAAGGAAAATTTGTTTTTTTTTTTGCCAAAGAAATATAGAAAAAACTTCGAAGAAATCTTAACCATGTCAGAAAAAAATAAAAAAATAAATAAATGAATAAAAATTTACCAAACCGAATGGGAGAGATTCTCTCAATGCGCGCCTAAAGAATGTTCGGAAAGTGGCGGGACCGGTGATGCATTAATCGAACCAAAAAATTTGATGGTAAAAATTGGGAAATCGCATAATCATTACCAAACCCTAGGATCTGCACAATCTCCAATTTCCCTCCAATTTATTTCCATAACCGTTCATAATAATGATCAAATAATCATGTAATCCGTCAACTGACAAATCCTTGAATCCTAATTTCGCCTTATCCGGTCGTTAAGACCTCGTTTATTTCATAGAATTCACTGAAATAATGGAGATGAAAAATTCGCACAAAACGGAAGTTATCTTCCCCAAGGTCCCAAGATTTCCGGAATAAGAGATCACTTTTCCAATCACAATAAATGCTAATGGACATTTGATAATGATGAGTCGCATTAAAATGTTTTACAAACATTCAAAATTATCGATTTTCTAGCTTTCCTTTTTTCCTAATTTCTTTTCAAAATTTCCCAAATTGTTCCAAATTTGGTAAAGTGCGAACGAAAATGTTGCTGCTAATTTTGGAGGCGGGCTCAGGGAGATGATAATTATGAGAGAAAAAAATAAATAGTTCTTTTTCGGTCCATTTGACAAGTTTCTCAAGCATGCACAAATCACAGAGACAAATATCGCAGGACGGATGACGAGTATTAAACAACCGTTAATGATTTCCAAATATTTGTTAATGAATTCTCGCCCGAAGCCCTGACAAAATGGAATATTTACTCACAAGTGGTCCAGATACCTGATGACATAAATATATATATCTGGTAGTATAATAGCAATGCATTAAATATGAATTTTGAAAAGTCTTTGAAGCTTTCAAAGGCTCATTTTTTTCAAATGGATTTCTGTATCGACCTTCACTAGCCACCAACGCATCATGTTTCCCATAGACATTTTCACCACACATCCATGACACCCTCAATCCTGTGAAATGTCAATTTTCGGGCCAACTTGGCCTCCCAGAAATCAATGACCGCTCTGATATGCGAAATCGATCCAGCATTTAACAAGACCCACTTTTCCGTGGGCACCAACGCACATTTTTGGGTGATGAAAGTCAACCATCTCTCCATGAGCAACTTTTACATGGTGAAAGTGCACATTTACAAATCTCTCCGAAAATCTCATTGGTCCATCGTTTGAAATTTCGGATCTTCGGATTTCCACTGGGAACATCAATTCTATTGAATAAAAATCGTAGGTAGACACTTTCTCTCGTTCTTTCACATGGCTTGCGTTTTTTTTTTCAATTAAAAAAATTTACATTGTACCCAATATGATTCACGCATAAAAAAAATCAACCAATTGCCTTGTACATCGTTGTCATTGGTTTATCCTCACAAGGGGATTCCGTACCGCGTTTGACGACACATTCAACATTTTGACATACTGGCTGTACGCGTGTGTGTGTGAGTTTATTTTTCACGCAAATCGCGCAGTATACTTGGATTGACATTCCGTGACGTTCTCGTAAAAGAAAATATTTTTCCCGCAAATTTGGCGACATCTAATTGAACTATTTGCGAGAGTAATTTCATCTCATGTGCTGGCCACCTCATCTAATCTGCTGTGAAAAAAATGGGATATCCTCCAATAAATTCTTAATTTCTATCCTCCATTTAAAGTCTTTATCAATCGAATCAGTATCATCAGAGTTGATTACATATCTTCTTGTACCAAGTCCTTCGATCATCCCCGTCACATCCTTTGACTAAGGATTACAAAATGTTTAATTACTATGTCGATTAACCTTTCTCTAAGCATCCCACATTTTTCTTCCCACTTTATTCCCGTCAACTATATTAAAAAAAGATCTTGGTGCAGTCAATTCGAGTCCACATAATAAATAAATCAGGTCCGAAATAAATGTTCCGCATTCCCACGAGAAATTGACCCAAATTTCGGCGCAAAGGAGTGACCCATCACTTCCTTCAGAATTCTTAAAATGTCATTTTTAATTAAAGAACGAGTCAACAGAATTTTCTGTGATTACTTTTTAATGACATTTTGGTCATTATCAGTGGCGCTGTCGCTCTGTCAGCGCCGGAAAATATAATTAATCAATCTTCCGGCATGTGCTTATCACTTATTACTCCAAACTCGCGTATTGTCGGAGCGAAGGACATTGAGGATAACGTGTGTCACATTGCATGACCAAAATCGAAAAAACCTTTTTATAATTTGACAAATCTAGTTGACCATATAAGTGCACAGAGAGCACCGATATTCTTCGCCGGAGCTTATTTCTGGCGTCACACACTATTGTTCAAGACTCAGTATGTGAACTCTCGCCGAAGGTGCATCGACATCCGTCACTCGGGGTCTTACCCATGCGAAAATCGTTGAATTGCTCGAGAAGGTCGCAATGCGATTCATATTAGCCAACTAGAAAGCCTCATAAATTCAAAAAAAATCCCCCACGCCAGCTGAAAAAGCACCACCCACCCTCCTCCCCCCCCCTCACCGCACAATCCGCGATATCTCATTTTATCACCTGCGAGTGCAATGAAACCATAAAAATACGACAACGAGTCCTGGCAAAACGTTATTCCGTGTATGCATTCAGCAAAATTGTCTAGTCCTGAGCAATATGGAAACCGGAATCGTGAGAAGAGCTTGGATTGTTGATGGCGCCCGTAGGGCTATTGCATTGTGCCTGAGTCCAGCAAAAAGGACTAAGACAATTTCATCAGAAATAAACCCATGAAACAGGATCCATGGGGGGGCTGTACGTGGTACAAGCAATCTATGGGGCTGGTAATATGCACGTCACGCTATCCTGCCTGAATATATCGATGCTCACGTATCAACCGTCTCGTCCTCCCTAACTCCCCCTCCACCCCCCCCCCCCACCCACCGTTGAGTCACCGGATCCTTTTGTACCTAACCTTTCCACCTGTGGCTCTCTTTCATTTCCTCCTGTCTTCGACACGCTTGGAATCACAATTTTAACTTGTAACCGACTATTACAACCTTCGGACGGCTGACCTACGGAAATTTCGCTAGTCGATGAGTGGAAAATTGTGGGAATTGAAGGAATAGTTGGCAATAAATAGTGGACAATGGCTTATTGAATTACAGCGATATGATTTCTTCAACGATAACTAGGTAGGGTACTTCCTCAGCATTTGCTCTGTGGAGAAATATTCGAAATGATTCACAAATCAATGGAAACTACAGAGGACAATACCTCTGGAGTCTACGAATTTACCAGGACAATTGTGAAAATCTTTAGCAGGTGTACTCTGTATGGATATAAAATGGAATTAATCAGTTTTCATACGAGGTCTTCCAAGTTATAATCGCGGATTGCAGGAATACTCGTTGCAACACTGTACGGTCACGTGGTAAGTGAGAAGCGCGGGAAGCAACGCCGCAGTTCAAATTGATAGTTGAAATGTATATTATTGCGCTTTGATATTTTTATGAGGGTGGTTGTTTAGTTGATGAAATGATTAATGTCAATTACTGGTTGGCTTGTCGTTGAAACAGGGAATGTCAAATATTTTTCGTTTTCTGATAAGTGACAGCTGATCAGACCAGCCTTGCCATGCCGGGTCAACGCAAGGACTCTTTATGATTCTTTAGGGGTCTAAGGTGAACATATATGTTGCAAATGATGGACTTTACCAAGCTGATAGGGTATGGAGTTTAGGGTTTATGGCCGAAAGAAAGGGGAGATCCAATGTTGAAAAATGATATTGAGAAACCATTTCCGGAAATTTAAAAATCTTGAATGTTGTCTCATTCTCAATTCAGGTAATTGATGACTTGACTTAACGTATTACGAATGCACCAATAGATTCCGATCAGAGTGTTAACTTAAGATTGTGAAAAACTATATACAGGTATTTTAGAATGACACTCGAAGGCTGCAAGTTCCTTTCAAAAGTCTCAATTCAAGACGTTTCAATATCTCAATTGCAGATCGGAATTTTTTTTTCGTTTTGGTGTCATAAATTCTAATTCAACCTATGATGGTGATTCCCGGTTTCGAGTAATCTTGAAATTTTCCAAACGACTTTAATTTAATACCTCATCAAAAAACACTTTTTCCTACAAGTAAATGTCAAGCTCCTCGCGCAAGGCGAAAGATCATCACTTTGCCCAGCATTGGAATCACCAAATGTCAGCGTTGAGTTTTAGTCTCGCAACTCGCGTGTCACTACCTTAAGGATGTTTTACACCCTTTATGCAAATTTTTCACTGTCCTTTTTCCCGCCAAATCTTATACTTTTTTTTTCAAGTTACGCAATTATTTCGGGAAATAATCAGAAAAAAATGGTAAGGTGTAAAACAAACCGGAACTTTTGTAGAAAAAAGGGTGCTGAAATTCCGGGGGAATTAAATAGTGAAGAAATTCTCATCTAGAGCCTACCCACGCTATTCCAAATCAATCCAACCGCTTTGGCATGAGATCATTTAATTGGAAATTCAAAAGAAGCGATATTGACATACATTTCTTATAAAAAAAAAACATGGAATAAAATTCAGAAAAAAATACACAGTGAAGGATTTCCTCTTCGGAAGCTATCTGCAAAATTGCAAAATTATGGGAAATTTTTTTTGCTCAGGTAACTCACCTCAGGCAAACTATATACTCATGTCAATCCATGCACCCAAAAAAATTGCAATGTCTCCGTTTAATCACATAAATCAATCCAGTGGTGAAAAAAGTGTAATAAAAATTTTAACACAATTATTATAACGTGTGGTTACACAGTCTCGACGCTCCACCGACTACTGACCGGCATATCCTCGCGAGAGCGCGGCGGTTTACCTGCAGGTAAAAAAATAGGTGCGCGGTGGTGGAACTCAGGCGGGAGGGGCTTTCAAACGGATCTCGATGTTTGTTTTTATTTTGTTGAATTTTTGGCAAATTTTTACCGGATTTTTCTTACATATTCAGAGTCTTCTCTGATTTTTTCATTTCTCAAAATAGAAAAAAGAAAAAAATTTTCTTCAGATTTTTGAATTTTTGCATAGTTTGGGAACTCCAAAATTCTCAATCTTTTTCAAATTTTCGGGATTACAATTTTTTTTTCCAATTTGTCTGAATGAATTTGGTTTATGTGCAAAAATTTCTTCACAATCATAATCATTATAAAGATATCTAGTGCTACTTGACGCAAGGCATTTACATCCGTGAGCATTCGCGAATAATACTCATAATAAAAATGAAAACAAAAAAAATAAATAAACATCGAATTATGCAACTGGAAGAAAATGGGATCGATCCGATTTTTTGCCTCCTTCACGCATAGAAAGCGATAAATTTTTCATGGGGGTACCGGATAAACTCGGGAGTTGAAGAATGCGCAGGTAAATGCGCACGCGCATTGAGCGCATTGCGTGCAGGGAATTGGTGGGAGTTGTAACCGCCTCGAAAACCTGTTTTAGATAGGTCTTAACAGCAGTTACAGGTGGCAGCACGTGATCAAAAACAATTTTCGGGGGGACCATTTCTTTTTTTTCCCCACGCTGATGGGCGGATGGTCCCAGTTCATCCATGACCTCGAGAAAATAGGGGACAGGTGGATGAATGAATGACATCAATACTGACAAATTCTATAGAATAGTTGCATAAAGCTCAGTCTTTTCCTATTACTCCATTAAGCACGTTCGCCCTATTTTTTGTGTGAGCGTGTGTGTGTAGTATCATCAATATAATTTGATATAATTAATTGGGTACTGATAAGCACATACACAATTAATATAATGTAGTATGTAATGAGGTATGTACAAGGAATTTTGCCTTAAAAAAAATTAGTTTATTTCCCCTCGTTCGGTACAACTAATCTCGAAATTTTTCACGCGCCTCGAACGGCTCACACTCATTCAACCATTCGAATAGTAATTCACCACTCTACTGCATAACTAAGATGTCGCAAAATGTGCGAAGTATTTCGAATTTTTTGGGACCTTGTGTCCGTTTATAAATCATGGAATAATGTAAATAACTTCGGACACTTTGCGAATCAGGTTTTGGCCGAGTATTGCTGGCGTTATTACAACAACCACGGAGAGAGAGAAGGATTTGGAGAAAAGTCTGTATATCCGCTAACGAAATGTTATATCAACGAAATTTTCAATCCGCGAAAAATCCGCGAGTCGTTAATCAAGCTAAATTTGTTAAAGGGTTCGTTAACGGTTGGTTGCCAGAAAATTTCTGGTAATTTAATGACAAATATTCGCTGATATCCATGGCGATCTTACATTCGATTCTCCTTTTTCCTACAGGATCAACTTTTATTCAAGGATTACGGGGATTATTGCAACAAGCATGATTCAATTCTCCACCTATGACTAACCAACGCACATTGCTATGTCGATTTTTACAATCGTCGTTGCATTTCACGTGGGTGTAATGAACTATGGCTCAATGGACTCTAACTTTGAGCGCTATTCTCTCTAGTCCCGGCTGCCTAGTGGCATGCAAGGGTTATCAGCAGGTAGACGACCCGCGTGACTCATACTTCAGAATCTTGGTAACGGTTTGATTGTAAAATTTACGGTTCTGTTTCTAGTAATGGGCCTCCTCTGGGGGAGGACCGACGCTGACTCTAAGTACGTGTCTGTGTGTGTGTTTACATTAAACGATACCTGTAAAGATTATGTGCATGGGGGATGCCACGTGGAGAACCGGGTGTAATTTTCCCCCCAATTAGTCCTGAGGTTCACCATCAGCCAACCCCTTCAATGTCAAAATGTCTCAAAGTTTGAAATGTTGAAAACAATTATCAAACAAAAAAATTATCGATTAATAATTGTGAAAATTGTATGATCCCGCGAAATCTCCCCCCGCATTTCTATCTCTCTCTCGCTCTCCCTCCTTCCCTCTCTTCCCTTACTCCTTCATATTTATGTAGGAAATAATTCCAGACACATTATTTTCTCATTCCCGTACACCAATTACAGGTAATTCATTACCTGGGGTGAGAGAACAATAAAAGATGTTTACGTGTTTGTTTATTTTTTTAACTTCCCGATTCTCGGGATGTTATAGTAATCACTCCGATTTTAACTTCTTTCATTGCGATTTGTGACGAGGGTTTTGAGGATACCGAAATGATGCTTAAGAAATTCTTAATCGATGTCTGTGTGTGTTCCCCACGGTAGCTGCTGTTTGAGCATTCCTTCAGGGGGGCTCCTGGACACCCATCCATATGGCGGCGCCGACTTTCGCCATTTCAGGCCATTGTATTTTTAAACACGGGGTAAAACACCAGAAACTCCTATGCTGCGACCCCCCCCCCCTGCGGCGGGTTAGGTTCCCGCCCGGCCGTGCGGTCTCTCGCTCACCAGGCGCCTCCTCAAATCTTCATAATTATCTGCTGATAAATGGGTCATTTTAAAATTCCCAAATACGCAAATTTTCGGTGTGCCCCTCACGGGGTCATTTTTTTTTTATTGCACTCACTAATTTTTAGTGCCATTGTAAATGGTATTGTTAAAATGACATAAATTGTGGTCATTAGGTTATGCAATAATTAGTCATAACATGGATAATTCCTACTGTATCAATGAGGTTACTGACTCTTTTATTTTATATAAATTGTTACTCTTGTAAATGAGCACTTTGACTACTTATTACGTGGAACGAAATAGAATCTGAACAGGCAAGCGATGTGCACGGGTGAACGTACGCGCGTTAATTTTTCATTTCTACCTCAACATTCAGCTTCTTCTTTGCCGCGTTTCGCTTTCCAATGAGGATCAAGTACAAGTTTGCCGTAAAATGGAAATAGTTTCGAGGGAAGGGATTATAAATTTGTGGAAGGTGGAAATTCTTACATTTTTAAACTGAAAAAAATATTTTTAAATTACTAAAATTGTATTGAACTAAAGTTGTATTGAACATTTGATAAAAAAAAAACAGACAAAATGTTCACTGGTGTAAAAATTGGTTGATGGGCCGCTGGTCGCACCAGTCGATGTTGAAGTTTTATCGCGGTACAACAATCGACAACTTCAACTATTCGGACTCTGACGGGTTTTATCAACGCACTGAGTCGCTATGTATTATGGTGGGATAGTACAGCTTCCGGGCGAGCCGATGCACATCACTGAACACGCCGGCAGTGTTAAGTTAAGAGTAAAATACATTACTGCGCTAACACATTTCGACCTTTTTTTAGCGCGGCGGACGATGTTATACGTAAGAAAAAATAATCATAAAAATGAACAAACTTCATTAACCATTAGGAAATTTTTTAAATATTTTTTTTCAAGAAAGTCAAGTACCCCATTCGAGATAACCAACTTGAGATTGATGAAAAATTGCAATAAAAAATCAGCTGAGCCCTGAACGGGGCACACCGGCAAGGCACCTCAGCAAAATCACAAGATAGGAAAATGGTCCGAGAGGAAAAGAGGAGAGAAAAATGGAATTGTTGAGGCACTTTGAATTTCGTAATTCAAAAAAGTTAAATATCAATGTAAAGGTTAATCCTCAATGTCTCATCCCAAATCCATTAACGCATTGTAAGTACCCTCCACTTTCCTCTAAATTTCCATAAATGGGGTCGAATACATAAAAAAAAATCGAATGTGCATGAAATTTTCTATAAAGACCACAGTCATTTCATCTTAACCAATACGTTACCAATGGAGGGTGTGTTATATGATGACTATAGATTTGATGGCACATGTCGTAATGCGCCGTAATTCGTGACAGGTTTCAGTTCAATGGTCTGAAGGTTGTGGGTTCAGCTTTCAATGAATACATTTCCATTCTTAAATTCTCGAAAGCAAAAGTTATTGCCATCGCCTCGATAATCAAAAGTGAGAAAATTTTTAAATTATGAAATCATCCGCCCATGCTTTTTGAGATATGTTATGTGGTTGTGTGTGTGTGTGTGTGTGTGTGATGACTACCCACGTTTTCACATCCATCTACTCCCTACCACCCACCCACTCCCCACCCATCCACCTACCCATCCACCCACCCACTCCCCACCCATCCACCTACCCATCCACCCACCCACTCCCCACCCATCCACCTACCCATCCACCCACCCACTCCCCACCCATCCACCCACCCACCCATCCACCCATCCACCCACCCACCCACGCACCAACCCACCCAACCACTCAACCACCCACCCAAGCACTCAACCGCCCAACCACCCACCCAACCATCCGCCCACCGTCCTATCCACCCACCCACCCACTCACAGATTTAGAGGCGCATGCAAACACATACACACATCATCTTAAAATTTGTGACACAATATTTTTGTACCATTAAGAACCCAGTTACGTAGCAAAAGTACGCTGTTCGAATTCTACATGATTACCATAACTTCCCAAAATGTAGAAGTCAATTATCTCGTAAATTTGGATTTCGTCAACTCTTGCAAAACCATCAACTACCATATAATTTTTATTCATCTACTTTTCTTTCAATTTTTCCTTTGTACGCCTTAAAGAATTTCATCGATTCCATCGCATATCCAGCGGATGGCGTTCCTTTCGGCTGAACATGTCGGATTATAGAATAGGTACTTGCCTGTTACGCTACACTCACTCATATACATGCAACAATGTATATGTGTACAATGTATCCAATGTAATGTATTTTGCACGGCAACAACAGTACACAATTCATGTATGCACCTGGTCACTGTATTTTCCAACACAGCTCACTTTTTCTCTTGATAATTTTCCTTTTATTGGATTTGTCAATTTTCTTTATTTCTCCTGCAACATTTTTGCATTAGTAATTAGGTGCAGAGAGTTGGGTCACGTCACGAGGTAACGCATTGGAATTCTTAGCTGCGTATATGAAACAACAAGCTTACAAACTTCAAAATTCTTAGTACTGAAGTAGTTGACATTTTTGTGAATTGTATTCAGTCAGTGGAGGGAATTTATTGTCACAACAGATTTATATAAACATGATAAAGACTAGTCTATAGCAATGAAATATATGTACAATTGTCTTTGAATAATTCTCTCAAAGTCTCTAAAATGCGTGACTAAATGAGGACAATTTTATATCTAAAAGGTAAACTAGGATGAGTGCAATTCACCAGCGAAGTCAGCTGGGTCAAGGTGGTTCTCGATGGATACAACAAAATCTAGGGCAGATAGCAAAATTTGTATAAAACCAAACTTGTAGCTTTTACTCTTCTCTACATGAAAGGTCTAAATGAAAATCGCGCTATCTCTTTTAGATTTCGAGAAATTCACCGAAAACCAATGGCAGGTGAATTGTACTTTAAGGTAGCATGACGTTCCGGGTGTAAAGGGGGTGGGCAAATATTTTATATTTTTTTTTTAATGGGTTTGGAAAATGATGCTTCTATGAAAATGTCTCTGTCAACGAGAGCTCATCCTAGTTTGCCACTTTTGGGACGAACATAGGGCAAGTAAATTTCAGGTTGTCCTCTCCAGGTACCGTTTGACCTCGGTAGAGCCATAACTATGACTAAATCGTCCACTGTAAGAAGCTCTAGACCAAGCGCCCGCACGATTTGAATAGCTATTGCATGCTATGAGGGAGTTCATGCCACTTGGTCTATCGATTGGGACACCTTGCCGATGGCCACGTATGAATGAACTCGTACTATGTGATCTGCCGCTATCTGTCAGCGATTCACGTAGATCATCTACTGCACCGATCTCCGTGAAAGGTTTTGGAGTGCGTGAACAACAGAAGAGGAATACTGCTGCGGCGATGCCCTTAAACGGAAATCAAATCAAAATGCCAATCAAAAGAAAAAAAATAAGGAGCGAGATGATTGTGCCTGACCTATGAGCGTTATAATAACATCCTGATTTAGTATTTTCTTTTACCATTGAGGATTTTTAAAAATGAAACGGCTCTTTTGCACTGCTTAGCCCAATGAGCCAGCGCTTCCAGTTCCAAGAACGGTTCCAGGGGAACGAGCATTCTGGGAACTGTTCCAGGTGGAACTTTAGTTCTGGGACCTGTTCCAGGTGGAACTTCAGTTCTGGGAACGGTTCTATGTGGAACTTCAGTTCTGGGAACTGCTCCAGATGGGACTTCCCTTCTGGGAACTGTTCCAGGTGGAACTTGAGTTCCGGGAACAGTTCCAGGTGGAACTTGAGTTCCGGGAACAGTTCCAGGTAGAACTTCAGTTCTGGGAACTGTTCCAGGTGGATCTTAAGTTCTGGGAACCATTCCGGGGGGAACTCTCCGACTATGAGAACTGCCCCAGTGTGCCAAGAAGAGCTCTCCCTTTTTCAATATCCTCTCCTACGACATATTGTCAGCGATTTTTCTGATGGACACCTAAGATGTGTTCGGAGTACGACGCGACTATTGACAGGTTGACGTCTAGCAATGTATTCTTGGTTAAAAATGAATGGATCATACCACTAATAAGTGTAGAACGATGATGAACATTGAAGCTTCTCGGAAACCGATATTGTCGAGGAGGATTCCTGCTACACTAGGTCCTATGAACGCACCCAATGCAAAAGCACTTGTCCACAATCCGCTAATTAATCCGTAAGTTTCGAGGTTGTTCGGAAAGCCATGACCTCTGCAAGTAAAATTGGTACAATTAAAATTCTTTCATCACATTTGGAGCACATTGTCTCTATCAGACTTCGCTCATCAGGACAAGAGTTCCCTGGTCAGGACCTTGATGAACGGATTAGTCTGTTCGCGGTCTGTTGAACGTATCAGGCGGAATATGATCATACCGACCACTCAAACGTAGGACCGTGACTTTATCCAAAGTCCGTAAGGCAGAAACTTACATTGAGGTGTTCAAGGCGTCACTGAAGCTGGCTACCAGCTGAGCTGACATTCCCAATCCGTGAATCACGAGACCACATATTGTCAACCAAATTTTTGTTTCGGAGGGGATGAATGGCGCCGGACCAATTAGAATAAAGCCACCCATGACTAGTTGACATCCGGCTACTGTGGCCACCTGTGGACATGGGTTATCACTTTCTGTATTCTGGTCAATCAAAAAAATTGAAATATCTGATTGTCGCAAAGAAAAATGTTGAACTTTCAGGCAGTTTGGAAATTACAAAAAATTTCAGAATGAAATAGCGGTTTGAAATTTAGCAAAAAAAAAATCGAATTTTCCAAACTAAGAAATCATATTGGAAAAAAAAAATTGGAAAATTTCAAATCCAGTGTAGATAAGTCAGCAGAAATTTTCTCGATCGATTGCTAGTATTGGCTTACCTTCGGCGTACACTTTCTATCGCACAGCCAGCCCCAAGCAGGTGCTGTGAGTGCGTAAGTTCCTCCGTTGATAACAAACATGAGGCCGAGGACCACTGGGCTCAAGTCAAATTTTCTTAAATGGGGCTCCAGGGTTGCTTGGAGGAATCCTATGCTCATGCTCGTGGCTATAATTGATGCTGTCGCTACCATAACACCTGGTATCTTCAACACTTTGGTGAACCCTGGAATATATTTTTATTTCTGTTAAAATGGACCTCGGGAGCTAGAAGCCTGGTGCTTATGTGAGAAAGAAGAGAAAAAAATCTATACACATTTTTTTTCTGAAATACCGAATTACCTCCAGACTTGTGATCATCCTGAGGTGCGTCGTCATGAACTGGCAATACGAACGCGGTCATTATAGCTGCCAAGAATAAAGCTGATCCAAGGACGGCGAACGGCGTAGGATATCCGCCCACCTTCGAAAAATATTACTAACATTGATATAACAAAAAAAAAAAATTAAAGGAACACATTTTGGAAGACATAAGGGGGCAAATAAATTGCATAATGCCTCTGGAGAGATATTAAACCCCACAAAAAAAATCCTCGAAATTTACCTGATATAGGGCTCCTCCAACAGTGGGCCCAACAATCAATCCCAGTCCAAAAAATGTCTCGAGACTGGCAAAAGTCGTCGCCACATTATCGGGAAACTCTTTCGCGATAATCGCAAAGCTGGCAGTGAGAAATGCGGCATTGCCAAGGGCCTCAACAATTCTAATGACGAAGGACAAAATAATAAACGGATAGTGACCGTCAACTTTGTCGAGCATGCCAAAAAAAATGGCGCAAGTTCCAGTTGTCAAAATGCCGCCATTGAATAATAACTTGGGACCAATTCTGTTCAGCTGAAAAATTATAATAATTTGAGTGAGAAATTACTGTGCTCTTGACGCTCCTTACGTTGTAAGATTCTTACGCGCTGTCCATATATGGGGCTTATGATGAAGACCACTAGCTCGAAGATACCAAAAACCAAACCGTACTCGGTTGGGGAGGCCCCTTTTTTCTCCGCCTGCAGGAGAGCAAAATGGATTTTAATGGCTCGTAAAAAGTTTCCGAATTGGAACTGGCACATACACCCCCCCCCCCCCCCCCCCCCCCACAAACAGCCACATAATTTTTTCATTGAATTGAGCCGGGAAGAACCCTGGATGAAGTGGTAATTAATTCCCATTGGGAAGTTATTAGTGCGACCCATCAAGGGACCAATCATTTGCAATATGATAATTCACACCGCTTATCAGCAAACCACATCTTCATCACGTGCCTGGTCTGTCACAATCCCATACGGAAATACTATATTCGCCAAAAATCAGAATAACAGCATCAACTTTATCGAAATAGTCGCGAATAGCTCGCGATAAGAAAACGCAGACGCCGTAGGGCCTAGTATTCTACGCAGAAATAGAAGCTCATTTGGGAAAAAATGTAGCATGCGCAGTTTCTGAAGCAATCATTGGATGGTAATGGACTGTCATAATTTTGCGATAAACTTTGAACAGTGATAGCGTGTAGTTCTAATCAATATTGCACCTAGATGTCTGGTCCAAATCCTATAATTGGGGGGGTTATCAATTTAAATGCTCCTCAATTTATGAGAAATTGTGACTATTTTCCTTGGCATTCAGAATGATGAAATTTAATAGAGAGGGTCGCTTCGGGTCATTTCAGGAATTTATCACACTGAGATACCTTGTCGGCGGTTAAGTGTACTACAACTTATAAGGTCATTAACATTTTTGATTTTAATTTTGATTTTAATTTTAATTTATGCATGTGCCGTGAACTTTTTGAAATTTCGAAGCTGTATCCATATTTCTTTTTTCCAGGACAAAGTTCTTGTGTGTGTGTGTTGGATTGTAACATTTCTAAAAAATTGAAAAAATCTAAACATTTCTTAAATATAAAAAATAGCAAAATTTTGGAGGTCTACAAATATCAGAAAAGTGCTAAAGTTTGTCAGCTGGACTGGATCGATTCCGGATTATAGAGAAGAGGATACGAAACAATGTGATTGTCAATTCACAGTCGAGTGTTATTGACGTTTCACGAACACAACTGTTCAGCTGATAAAATTTCACAATAATGGAAGTGAATCATTTCCAAAAAAAAAACAAAAAATTTGGAGCACTGCGGGAAGAAAAGACGGGCTAAACTTCAAGCCTGAAAAAAAAATAAAATTTGTCTTTTCGTTTTATAGGACCCTAAGGCAAAACCAATTTATGTATAAACTTTCTACTCCAATTTTTTTGTTGAACGGTTTCCATCAAGGTGAGACAGTCTGGAATAATTTTGCCCACCATTTAACACTGCGGCGCATCGCCGCCTCGCGAGTACCAAAGCCCGGAAAAATTTCCCAATTGCGGAAAGATTAAGAATAAATCGTCTCGCCATAACTGAAAATATTTGTTTACCTCTTGAGGATAGAACGGCGCTTGCAGAGATACACAAACGGCATTGGCAAAATCCGCGATACTGATGACAATTAGCGTAAGCCACTGTCTCCTCGTAAATTGAGCCATCATCTCGGCGACAATTTGCCCTCTTAAACTAGGCCCCTAAAAATTAAAATGAATCCTGATTGACACGTTTCAGGCCAATAATTAGGATCAACTGTCAACTTGGCCACAAGTGACTCAAGACTGAAACGTTAAGGGCTCAATCATGTAAATACAGATTAACCATTTTCACCCCTCCTACTTTGGCAAACGGTCAGAGATCAAAGTGCGTGTGATACGACAATACGACAACTCGGGTAGACTCATTCATTTATCGCTCAATTTATATTTTACTCCGTTTAATACATAAACTACTTTCCTTTGCCAATTTGAAGGAAAAAAAAATTGAGATGGGCGGAATCGCTTCAGTCAGTTGTGACAAACTGTAGAATTTGGCAAACGAAATTTTGAAAATTAATTTTTGAACTATATTAATTTTTGTTTAAAATTTTTTTATTAAAAATTTTTAATTAAAAAACTAAAGGGGGGGAGGGGGGGGGGTGGTCCACCCAGCCACCCACCCCCCCCCCCCCTGCCCATATCCTTGCATGTGTAATTAGCTGTCTATGTGATGAATAGTTGTGTCAATTGATATCGGGAAGTATTTCATATGTGAATCTTTAACATTTAAAGACTACATCAAAGATTACTGGAACAGACACAACGCAACTGTCAGCCCCAAGTTACACGAAAATTGCTGAAAAACTTTCACTGCCTGCGGTAAAACGTGCGATGCCTACGTCCTCTACGTTGTAATGAATTTTAAGCCATTTATGCAGTTTTTTTTTTCACCATTGTTTATGTGTAATACAAAATTTCAACATTTATTTCTACATACTCTTACACTTACATACACATGTTTTATTTTTTTCTGTTTGTGGAAAAGTCATTTTGTACATAATGTAAACTAGGTTTCTACGATTTATAACTTAATTACGTACAATAGGTAATACAGATATGGTGGAATTTCGCTTGGGAAAAATGAACACCGATAATCACAATCTTACGTGAATGCTAACACCCCAACAGGAAAATATAAAAATATATGATTTATATATGAGGGTCATATAGAATTCTATGTAATTATGGGTATGAGGGATATGACCTACACATGGAGAACAAACGATCTTGATTGGGGGAAAAAAATGTTACGTTCGAATAACGCAACTTGAGGTTTTTTCTTTTCGATCTTGCAAATGTGTCCTCAATTTTTTTTGCTGATTTTTTTTTTGACGCTCCCTTTTTGGGATGTATATTTTTGATTTGTGTCTTTCCTTGGGGAAGCTAAATCTACATGCAGAAATTTGGGTGATACCACAAAGTATGGGAGTCTTCAGTATTCACGTATCGTGAAGCCAGACCTTGAGTGGCACTTTGGTGAACGCCGTATTCAGGAATGACATAAAGTGCTTAGCGATACTGGAGCTGGCGGCTGGTCTCATTTCCTCGATTATTTCCTTGGCATTTTGGTTCAAGAATTGATTCATTGCTTGGCCTATTACGTTGTTGCCGTTTAGTTGGTCAACGACGCGGAAACGCGCTCGGGCGAGACTGAAGTCAACGAGAAGACGCGTTATTCTCATGTAGCGAACACCGTCGCGCACTTCTTCGACAGCCTGGACCCGGGCGATGGCCTCAACATCACCTGTTGACAGAATTTTTGTTAGTTGACATTTGTACTGTGCTCGTCAGATTGAAAAAACAAAAGGAAAATGCCAAATGAAAACTTGGATCGTCTCTTATTGATCCGATCAGATTACATAAGCTTTCGCCAATAGAAAAAAAAACCACATGCTCGTCTAGACCCTCAGCTATCCTCGATACATCAAAAATAAACAGCCGGCAATTTCTAAACCGCTTAATCGTCCTGCTTTCACCATCTCCCTATCATATCAAATATTAGTGGCCTTGACCGAGTGGAATATTTCGTTTCGCCATATCTGCATGATAATTCTAGACCCACCGGATGCCAAAATAATGACAAAAATTAGCACAACGTGCCAATAACGCTCGTAACTTTGTACAAATTTTCTCTTCAGGTTTATGGAAATTTTCGGAAAATGGGTTTCCAACTTTGATCTCGGTCCAGTTCTGATTATTAATATTTACGTATTTTTAAAATTTTTTAATAATTGATTTGTTGAACTTTCATGTTCGCAATATAAAAAACCAACTAAAAAAATGTGTGCGAAAAAATGAGAATTCCTACCGAATAGGGCCCAAAAGTCACCCTGGCTCTGTATTGGGAAGAGCAAGACATTTCCAGCTACGACATAGTGACCTTGAAGTTCAATTTTGGGAATGGCCAGATGTAGATCAAGCCGAAGGTTTCGCAGGTCCACCCGGACCTTACCAATCGTGTAATTCCCAGGTCCAATTGCTGTGATGTTGGAGAAGAGGGCGCTGACGCGTACAGCACCCTGGCCGTTCTCCATTCCCAGTTGAGGGATTGTCAAAGGCTCGATCGGCGGCAACTCCAGTTCCGGAATGCCTGGAAATGTTTTTTGGCATCAAGCATTTGGAGACATTTGGCATTTGGCATTGTCAAATTAAAAATCTCAATTTTTTTTGGGAATGGGTTCAACGTTCTACCTGTTATGAGATACGGCTTCAAGTGATTGAAACTCTTCTGTATACACGTGTCCAGTGCTGGGTCGCTTCGGCTGCATGGCAGAATGTACTCAGCTGGAATAAAATAAAAAAAACATGAAAAATATGAACACAACAAATATGACAACTTTCCCATGATCGTCCAAGCCCAATTGTTACAGTTGCAGCCATGAAAATCATGAAATTAACATTGTTGCACGGATTTCCGTTGCGCGAAATTTTCCTACTTCCGGACAATATTTACGCAATAGTGCTTTCACTTTCGTATTATTATAAACAATTGCGTCCTTTATTAATTTCTATTGCCCCGACCCTCATTATCACAAATTTCCAATTGAACAATTTTTTACTCACAATTAACGAATTTTTTAAAAAACGACTAAATTCAAAAAAAAATTTTCAAGTTTTCAGAAAGTTTAAAAAATATTTGAATGTTTTTTTCAAAGTTTCCGTTGGCATTTTTTTCTGCATTTTAGTTCTCCATCCGCCGCACTATGGCGCAAGCGTTGGCATCTCCCATTTTCAGGACACATCCCGAAACATTAATGAGGATTTAGGAATTCCTCAATTGATATACTTGCTAACTGTAAATGTCGGTTCCATCCTGGCAGAGTAATTAGTTTTCATGCTTTTAATGAAATGCGAATTAAGAAAAGGAACGCAGCGCTCGTGATGCAATCGGCCATGTTGTGAAAAACTTTCGAGCGCTATTGCCAGCTCTCGTATTGTTTTGAAATGCCGTGGCAGAAATTGCAGATAGAGCCCGCCGGTACGGCGTTGTGATACCAGATATTTTAGAGATAACTAATGGATGAAATTTGCAATTCAACTATTTATTCATGAGTTGCATTGAATTCAATTGAACAAGTGTTCAACCCTTGGTCCGCACCTCTCCACCCGACGTATTTGTCCGCGCGATGAGCGGTGCGTCTTCCATGTCTTAGCGATTTTGCGAATTTCCTAAAAAATCGTACAATTTGAATAATTTTTTTTTTCGAAATTTTCAAAATTTCTGCCGATTTTGGATTTTTTCCCCCAATAAAAATCGTTGCTCTTGCATTACGTCTCACTGCAATAACCCATAATTCCCATGAAGTCGTTATGAAAATACCGATTCTTTGCCGATCTCCACAGCAGCCACTTGCCAGAATTTTTGCATAAAAATTTGCGAAAAAAAATTTATTAAATCATAAATCCAAATGGCTGTACACTTTCACTCAAAGCCAATCATGAGTGTGAGACGCAGAACAAGGGCTCATTTGAGTGTATTAGTTTAACACACGAGTTTTTGATCGGTCGTGTCCCTCCCGCCGCAACCGACTTTCTCCAACGGATCCCCAACTCGACAGCTGTACGTTAATATTACGCAATAAAAAACTCTGACATAACCTTCGCCACGCCACAGCGAGTTGCGCCATTTGTGCCATTATAACCCGGCCACAGGTATATTTCTTATTAGGTGAAAAATCTCAATTTCTCGCACATTTCCAGCCAATTTAATGTTAGAAATTATATTCCCTCCTTTTTAACCAAATAATTTTCTTTTATAGAAATTATTTGTAGTTTTCAAATTTTTTTTTTTATAAACATATATATAGGAAATATTTTTTTTTAATGAAAATTATCTACACTTTGTAGAATATAGAAATATTCTAGATAGAAATCGTTCCCCTAGAAATATCCCAATTAACATTAATTTCAGATTAGTTTGCGTTGGTATACAACGTTTTTCTCATCTTTAAATACATAAGTGTATATGGAAAAAATAATGTGAAATCGGGGGAAACAGATGACTTTTATGCAAGGGGAGGAACGATGCTCACGCCATCTGGAAGATAGGACGCACGCCTTAACCATGGAGCTGAAGGATCGACTGCGCAGGCGCAGACGCATGCGCGGACAAAACACGCAATCGTAATATTATACGCTCCAATCCTGATTTCACAGGTCATCAATTTCATGTTTGTCTCTAAAATATATATATATATCTTGATAATTACAAACTAGAAGAGCAAAAGCAATTTGTCTCTTTCATAATTTCACCGCTAATTATTCAACACTCGCGGACGCTTAATTACTAAGCAACACTGATGACGTCATAAAGCACTTGCTAGTTGATAATGACATTAATTATTGATCAGGCTTCATAGATTGTTGACGGAAATTGAGATCAAACGTGGTAATTCAATTTGACGTAATTCTTTTTCCTGGCAATTCTCATTTGACGGAATTAAATTAATTCACCGCGATTCATAAAAAATTTTTAAAAAATGTAAATACATGGTTCTATAAATTTTCAAAATTTCAGAAATTATTGGGCTGCCCTAAGGACACTGGGAAAATTGCCTTAATAATTATTTCTATGAACCTTACGCGTGACAAAGTCCGGTTCATTATCCCCCGGATTTTTTGGTGCCTCCACAATTTTGACATCTTGACAAAATGTGCTCCAAGGCAGGGCCAAAAGTAAAATAGCACCTTCCAGAATCATCTCGGCTACGATTGGATTGAATGTGCAAAAAAAAATCAAACAGACTTCAGTTCAATTTTTTGGAAACAATTGTCTCAATTTTTTTTTGTTATCACTTGAGCCAGTATCCGAATACTGTCAACCGTCCATTCGCCGAATTTTCACTTCTACTGTGCCATTTTTCTGCTGGATTCCCCGAAAAAACAAATGTCCAAACTATTTATTAGTAACTCCTGCTTTTGTGTTTTATCAACTAAGGTCTGTTCCCCTTCATATTCAGTCTTATATGCTGGTGCCCCACTCCCGGGTTCGCCACAGGCCCCACTGATTCAAATAAAATCCCATCTAGCATCTCAATCTTACCGTTTGACTGCACTTTCCAGGTTTATTCTGATTCCTAATCACGGGTCTTCACTGTTAATTTGTTTTTTTTTTAAGTACAGACTGATTACATCGTCAGTTGAATGACTAAGCAAATGTTTAGTCCTTCAGCATAAGATGAAGAAGTTGAGTCGAAGTGAAATGACATCGCCAAAAATATGTACATAATTGAGGGAATACCCCATATACATGCGTTGCCGGTGTTATGTCAGATGACTGGGTTATAATTATTAGTCATGGGGATTTCCCGTCATATGGGAAAACACTAGGTCATAAGGCTGTTCCTTTTTTCGGTAAGGCAGGGTAGCTGCTCTTAAGTATTTCTTCAGAAGGGAGTACTGGACACCCAATTATTTGGCCGACTTTCGCCATTTTAAAATGATTGGTTGAAGACGCATTTGCCCGTTCGAGAAAATCTTCGAGGAAAAATAATCCCGGCAACGTATTACAGTTCGTAATTTTGTTTGTATGGCTTCAATAGGTCCATCTGATGAACTGTTTTTTCCCTACATTTTCTTCCCCGCAAGTATCTTTTTTATAGCGTGACGGGAATGCACAGGGCTGGATTAAGCAATCACTTGTGACTGTATGTAGGGGAATTTACTAATTTTATTGTCTTGTAATTACGGAAAGTGTAATTCTTGAGGCGGGAACATTGGAGTCGATTGCATCGGCGGTATTGACAGTGAATTGACTCACTCCTGAAGTAGGCATCATGATGATAAGTGTAACGGCGCGCAAATTGGAGGTGGTTATGTAGATGACCTGCACTTGTGAAATTAGACAAACATGCAATGGAATTATTGGGTTTTCAAGTTGAAAGTGTCTCACAGAATTTTTTTCCTGATTTTGCAAACCTTGAATTTTAAACCAATGGAAAAATTTCTACGTTTTGTGAAAATTGAGATTTTTAAAATATTCTGATTTCTCTGATTTTTTTTTTGGAATTCAAAAAAATTGGAAAAGTTGAAAAATTTTAAAAAAAAATGTACAAAAACTCAAAAGTTTTGGAAAAAAAATTGCAAATCTTAAAAACATTTAAAATTTTACGAATTCATTAAATTGGCAAAACTTCGTAAAATCCAAAAATGAAACCTCCATTAGTTCCAAATATTCTAGAATTGTAAGAATTCCGAGAAATCCTAAATTGCGAAAAATTAAAAATTGGAAAAAAAATTAGGCCACCTAGTCGCGACCACTCTCGATTTCTGGTATTTCCTTTTCTTTTCGGAAGCCAATTTGAGGCCAAGGACACACTAGCGGTTGATGCATTCATTGCTTCGAATTCATTCAAACCACTCTCGTTTGTATTCCTCAAAGTTCATTCTCCCAGAGACTTCAATGCGCGAGATCTACTGCGCATCTCCGCAGTCGGTAAGGCGAACATCTTTCATGTTGATTGAGGATCAAGGATCTCGCCTTTTTACAATATCATTTCCACTCACTACTTTTTTCTTTCGGTTGCAGATGGGGCAATAAGATCCACATAAAGTTAGGAATCTATGTACCATATATTACTTCATTTATTGATATGAGTCGCTATAAATAAACTTAACTTCCACATAAATGCACATAAAAATCGTAAAAAAAATATTAATCAATTGTTATTCACTTCTTTCGACTTACTACTTTTTGTAAATTTTTTTATTTGTTTTTTTTTTCTTGTTTTGTGATGATCCCTTTAAAAATTTGAATCGGAATTCATATACAGAAGAGTCAGTAGGGAAATCAATTAAGGTGGTAGGAGTACGTCGAGCGGATACTTTGCATAAATTTTGTTGGAAAAACTCTTGAACAATTTTGCAACGCTTTCCTCGAGCGATGGTTTTATCTCCGCCGCAACTGTTTTCCAATTGTCATTGAGGAAGAGATTCATGGCATCGCCTAAAGTTTCTTCTCCATTGAAGAGATTGTCAAGGTTTAGACTAGCTTGGCCAACTTCGAAGTCGCAGTAAAAGTCCACCGCCCGGAAGTGAGTTTTATGTGTTTTCGGGTCCTGATAGCGCTCTCCCTGAATTGTCACTATCGCATCGATATCGGAAAAGTTTCCGCGCGCTCCTCCATGCCCATTGATTGGCAACATCAGAATTCTACCGGACATTTTGTAATCAGACAACATTGATAGGCGGGGGATGTAGAGCTTCAGGCGGATTCTATCTTTGTCGACATCAATCCTGAAATTTTTAGAAATTTTTGATGTTGGTGAATTGAATATTCTTCTAACGGAAGATTGCAGGCCCAATTTGGTCATGGACCCAGATGACAATTGAGATGCTGTCCCAACTCGGGAATGGGACAGGTGTACCAGCAGTATTGAATACATGGCTGACCGCAGAGGCCAATTAAATCAAACCAGTTAACAATAACAACTTACTTCACACTCTTCAGGATGAAATCCGAGCCGCCCCCAATTTTAATATTGGAGTAAGTGGAGCTGATTGAGACCGGCCCAGCAGCCTGACTAATATCCAATTCAGGTACGTGAAGTGGCTCACACGGGGGAATCCCAAATGCAGGTATACCCGTCTTGAGGTAGGGCCTGAGGGCATCCACACTGCGCTTTATGCACTCGTTCAAATGTGGATCACTCCGTCGGCATATCTTGAGGAAAGACGCTATCGGGGGGTGATAAAGCATTACAAATTAGTACGATAAATAATTTGATGAAGAAAAAAGTGATGACGAATTCTTGGGCTATACATAGCATTGCCTAGATTGCATCTAGATCAAGTCTGACTCATGAAACCCATTTACGGTACGTGCCTGCATAACAGGCAATTTTGATTAAAACGAGGATCACGTTGCGTGAAACAAAGTCGTATGTGTACGCTCATCTTGAGTAAGTAACTATTCGCGTTTCAGTAGATTTAGAGGTGCAATTTTTTTAATTTTTCTGGCAATAATTAAATTATTTGTCCATGAGTTTTCAATTCAAGAACTTTGTAGGGGAAATTTGTTCAAATGCTATTTCTCAGAAAGTGGATTTTGTGTGATGATTTTGCGTAAGCATTTCTCTGTAAATTGCGCGATATCTTGTTACACCATTCGGTAATGTGAGCTCTGACTTTTTCTGTGCCAAGCATTCTTGTTTTGAAAAGTGATTTCTTACTTTTCCGAATTTATGGGAATTCTGTCGGTGCCAATTTTTTTTTTGCATTTTTGTAAATATTATCAATTATTGAGTTTTCTGGAAAATCTCAAATTTTTTGAAATATCTGCCAATATTTATAATTTTTTAATTGTCTCACAATGTACATCTGTAATTTGAGAACTCACGTATTTCTTGCGCCGAACATTCTCCAAACCAGCAAACTGCAAGCACGATTGTCCAGATGATTCGGCACATGCCTGCGTTATGACAAAAACTCGACTGAATTGGCCCAAGCAGCTAAAAGACTGAATAACAAGTGCAAATATGCTGACTCGATATTTTTCAAGAGTGACACATAAAATGCTGATGTTCCACAACAACTTTGGTAATCACGCATTCTCGCAATGTGATTTATTGAGCTGATTTCATTACCAAGAACTTGCCTTTTAACCAAATTGGAAAACATTTATTGATGAAAAAAAAATTAATCCTGGAGGAACATCAAATATCCCCTGCAGTACTAAGAAGCCGTGGTGTCATGACCGTGCTACTTCACCTCACCCAGTCTACAAAATCTTAATGGAGATCATACCGCTCAACATATCTATTTTTCCTTTGGCTACCTCTTATCCATCACCATACGATTAAGTGGCATCAACCTGGCCTCAATGTCATCGCTGAACCTTGCCCCCCATACGCGTCTATAAACGATGGAAAAATTCATGGCAGGCTCGAGATGGACATTATTCTCGAGCCCCCAACAATACTGCGGTCCATGGCCCAGATAACACACATCTTTATATCCTTTTCGCGTAATTCTACTCTACAAATTCACCTATAAAAGTCTCCGCCACATCCAGATTGCGTTACTCAGTTACATTCATCAGCAAACGAAACACTCAATCTTGAATTTCCACCCAATAAAATGTGATTAAGCTTAATGTGCATTGTGGTCTCATGTTCATTGACTCTTCTGATCATCATTGTGCTAATTCTCGTAGTTATTTACCAGCCGGTGTTCATCTGGGAATTTCGGGAGAATCGCAACAGGTCTTGACGAGGTGATAAGCAGGCTTCCAGCAGGGTGTCACCAAGCTTAAGCTAGCCTTCGACCAGGCATCGACCTAGCCCACCAACAACGTGTCTTGATACCAGAAAATATTGACCAAAAATGAAGACACTCATCATCAAGATCCTGCTGCTCTCGATATGGACCATCTCCACAGCTTCAGCTGGAGACAGCTTACTCGACAACTCCCAAATTCTTTGGTCAAAACTGATCAATGGTAGTCTATCGGAGATTGGCCCACTGGATCCTCTCCGAATACCTCTGGTGAAAGTAGATCGATCACAAGGTGACATTCGTTACCGGATGGTTCTCAATGATGTCGAAGTCACTGGATTGAACGAATCGACTATCGAGAGTATTCAGATTGGCCGAGGACGGGTAAAAAGCAACCTGAGTGAATACGAAGCTGGTTATGTCAGCTATTCTGATTCAGGAAAGGTTGACGCTATCAGGTACAGGTTCCACACAGTTGTGAAAGAACCAACGGAATCGGAGAGCTCAGACTCAGAAGAACTAAAAGTCACACCTCTCAAAGGAAGTCAATCGGAGGGACAACGGGATTTCGATAGGTTCCGAGGCAGATCAAGAAATGATGATTTGAGGAGTCGGGAGTTCTCGAGAATTCGTATCTACGCGGACGAATCGAAAGCGCCGATTCAGGGAAGACCGAGTTATCCAAGTCAACGGTATAACCAGAACTATCAGAACCAAAATGGTTATTATACCAATGGGCAGGGTCAAGCTGTCTATTATCAGAACCCCAGATTTGGGAATCTGAAAGCAGCTCCAGAAGGCTATGAACAGGCTCAGAATCAGAGGTACCAGAATGCGGATTACCGGCAGCAGGATCAGGATCAGCAATCGAGATATACCGATGACACTAGGTACTATCAAAGGTTCTCTGCTTCACCAAATCAGAAGGACTATAATGAAGCATATCGTCAGCAGTTTGGAAGACCAGCTGATCGACGTCCCGAGCAGGACAACCAGTACAACCAATATGACCAGTACAATCAAAACGACCAATACAATCAGCGGTTTGGGGTGAAGACTTCTAAGGCCAATCCTTCACGAGACACTAATCAGTATAAACGACCTGAGGAGACTAATGCAGAAGATTGCGCTAAAGGAACCAAGTCTGGATGTCGGAGACGAAGACCCCAGAATGGACAACGATTCAATGCCGGATTTGACGATAGACATAAGGAAAACTTTGAGGCCGAGTCGACGAATTTCGAAGGCAGGACGAGGTTTAGTGATGTCGAAGGGGGCAAAGCAAGAGTCAGGTATGCAGATTTTTTTCATTATTCAAGTTTTCAAATCTTGTTTTGGTGTTAGTCATCGTAGAAAGAGACATAGAAAGTCTGACAGTGCATACTGCACGTTATATACAGATGGGGACCATTCCTTCACTGCTACTATGCTGTGATTTGGGGGAATGCAATCAGATTTTGAAATGTTGCTCGAGGAAAATATCATATAATATTAGAGTGTAGCAAATTTTTGAACGGATAACTAAATTTTGAAGGGTTTCCAAAAGAGGAACGGTTTCGGATATTGAGGCTAGTTTGAAAAAAAAAATTAATCAAACCAGGTATGGAGATCATGATGGAGTCTATGTTAGGCTGCCTGCTGAATATCGGCGATCGGAAAGCAAGGAGCAGACTTCAGAAAGGCTAGAGGAACAACCGGGCTATATTGACATCATCTATGTGGACAAAGATGAACAGGGCAATAGTAATCGGATGAGACACTTTGGAAACCTGAGGATTGATAGTACCAGGGATGCGACCGTGTATAGCTTTGAGGATGCCATAAGGGTAATCAAAAATTTTCACAAATTCGATTAATTTTGAGTACCTAACAAGTAATTTTATTTCTTTTTTAATTTTACTAATATCGAAAAATTCAAAAATTTCAAAGAATGCACTACACGAAACACTCTAAAGAACTTGCATTTTTTAAAGTGAATAAGCAAACCGTCGAAGTCCAAATTTTTTCCTCAATATATTACGCTTTCTCCTTCATCTATTTGACGCATAATTAATTCTCAGGATTTGGAGGGTCACCGGAGATTCATAATCCACAATTTCACGGAGGGTGAGTCATTGCTTAAGAAGAACGACAAGGCCAGGCTCGTCGAGGAGACCCGGAGAATAGAGGATTTGATAAGATACGCAAAAGATCATCAAGAGAAGGAGGGCTACTTTGAGGAAGGAATGGAAATAATTTACCATTATGGTAAAAATGGAAATTCTAATTCGAGTGCAATCGAAAATAGGAGATCTAAACGCGCACACGAGGAGGAAGACGATGACGTAAGATCTTTTATCGCTTCCTCGAATTTTCTCCCCATTTATCCCTAGATTTTCTAAATGGTGCGCCGTTCTCCCGTTACGCCGATACTAATAGCACTTCATAAAATATGTAAAATAATATGACTTTGATACCAACTTAAAGATCTTGGAATTAGCCAGGTCGGAAATTAGGTCTCGGTGATAACTGATGAGTCCTATTCATCTCATTAAGGTAATCAAAAATCGGCAGCACTCCGTAGTATTCTTCCGTCCGCTCCAAAGTTAATTCGGGAGCGCTCGGGATTCCTTCGTGTCCAACCGCGCTCCAATTGGCCCATCCCCTCTCCACGGGGACCACCTAGCGATAGCTGCCGGATTTAAATCAGAGCATTGATAAATAACTTCGAAATACTCCTGAATTCACCAACACTTCCTACAACGACAGAATTTTTAAGTGAATTACAAATTGAAGCTAATATAGATCCAAAGTACTAATAATAGAGAATGCAACAAGTTATTTAAAAACCTCAAGGTCATAAATAAGTTTAATCCGTCATTGGTCACCTGATTTTTATACAACATATAACATTTTTATTGCTCAACATATAATTTATTCAACATTTGCACTTCTGAACGTCATAATGACTCACCAGTTATATGTCAACAGAATTTATCAATTATTCACAATATCTGATTGTGATTTCCGTGTATGAATTAACGAAAATAAGGATAGTTACTTTCATACACTGTTTATTCCATAATTTTCCAACTGTCCCAGCGTTGAAGCCCTAATTTTCTTCATCCACCAAATTCGGAGCAGGAAGTAATTGCGTCATCCCATCCTCATTCCGCTGATTGTGCTCCAAGATGCTACGGCAATTTCCAAGAAGTTCAGAAAATTTAAAAGCCGCTTTTTGAGGTCCCATCTGAAAAAGATGGAGTTCAATTTCGAGAAGTAACCGGTTCGATCCGCCTCATTCTATTCATTTACTATGTTTCAGGATGACATTATGCATGTGATAGTGAAAATACGAGTACCACTGATGCGGGTTCAGGCTGGATATGTGCTGATGGGAAATGTGGACGATCAGGTTTTGCGCGGGAGCGGCCGACTCGATGGAAATTTCAGTGAGTGACCGGCGATTTCCTTTTAACCTATTCTCCTCGGATTTATTGAAATAGGGAGACGAAATTTAATGGTTTTCTTCCATTAGCGGAGGTCGTTGGTGATTTCACGATTGAGTTGAAGAGGAGCCGGGATAATTCCATGGTTGTGCGGGCTGCTAGAGCCAGACTCGAAGCCGCTGATAAAAATGTCGAGCTCGAGGGGATGGATGATAAGGGACCTGTGGAAGAAATCCTCACCCAAGGTATAGTTTCGGTTGACATTTCTCTGGACGTTAATTGATAATTACGGGAATGGAGAACTTGCGAAATGCTTTGAAAATTTTGGTACATAAATTGAGAGTAGTAAAAAAATCAAAAATGTATAAAAATTTTGCTCTCGATTTTGGGAAATGACAATAACTTTTCTATCGGTAAGCTAAAAATATCTTCATCTTCGTACTTCTGTAATTTTCATAGCAATCATTATTGATCATATACCGCAGCTTATACTCGTATCATACAGCGTAAGTTATGTAAGACATTATAGGGTCATTATAAAATCGACAAGAGGAGATTGAGATTACAACATGTGTCATTATGATATCCCGTTTTTAAGTTCGAGGGAATCATTACTCGTTTCCAATTGAGAAAAAAAATCGCCGGTGATTGCAGCCCAGGAAATTTATTTTTCAGGTCTAGTTGCGGCTGAGGCTGTTGCAGCTATGCTTGCGGATGATTTGACGTCAAAGGCACTCAGTGATAAAACATCAGATTCTATTATTTACAAGCTGTATAAGGATTTGCCGGAGTAATTTTTATAACTTTCCTTACTCGAGTTTATACCTGAATGATTTTCAAAAAATTATTGAACTTGAAAAATTCAAATTAATTAATTGTTTGTTTTCAAAATTTCTTCACATTCCTTTTTTATCTTTTTTTTTGTGATATCGAATTATTTTGCATCAAAATTAATTTTTTTCTTCCATAAAAATTTGATAAAATCTATTTTCCAGAATCTAAGAAATCTAAAGTAATGATCGATTGTTTATTAATTTTATGCGTCAACAACGCCGTTTATTTATTTATTTATGTATTTAGGGATGTATTTATTTATAGCTTAGCTTAACATAACGAATGCATTTTATAATTATGGAACAGCAATTTACATATTATTTGCAATTTCATTAACAGTAATGAGTTTTGTTTAATTTAAGTTATTGATGAGTGTATGAATAAAATTTTTGATTGTCTTCTTGAATGCATAAATATTTTAATAGTTCTCCGTTTTTATGAAAAAAAGAACCATTTCTAATTAGGGACTAGACCACACCTCCTTCGAAAATTCCAAGATCATATGGCAATCATCAAAGCTTGAAAAAAAATCAAAAATTTTGACAATACCTATCAGGAGAAATTGATAGGCGGACTGATTAGTTTCTGATATAGTTGTTGACGTCCCGTATTGACACACCGGAAATAGCTTGAGACGTCAAGAACTGGTATTCACACCGTGAAAGTCTCAATAAATAAAACTGAAATCCAATTCGTTAAATCCGCATTGATTATCGAAGGCAACAGGTTTACACGGTAACAAGCGATTACACCTTGTATTCCTCCAACTTTTTCTATGGAGTTTGCACTTATTTGTTTAGGTTTTTGACATTCCTGAAATTTTTTAAACTTCTCAAATAATTTATTTGAAAATTTATTTCTCTAGATTTTTTTTTATAACTTGGAAAATTTGGAAATTCCGCGTTAAAGGTCCTAGCTTCTCCAAGAGTTCTCGAAACAGACACACACACACACAACCCCACATGCACGCCCATTTTTATGAAGAAATGTGAGAGACCCACATGTTTGCAGTGGCCTATCACCCATGCATTGGCGTGTGATAATTACATAATAGGACAGGAAAGTCATTATGACATGAGTTGGGACGCGTTTAACGATTATTACAGGATATTCTGATTATTTGTTTGATGTGAAATGATTATTCATTGATTAACGAGTTATGTAACATAGGCTTTTGGGCTGGAATTCAGGTTTTCCTGCAAAAAGCCGCTGGCTTATTAGCGCCTGGTAAGGGCAAACCACTGAGTTCTAAGTGTTCGCATATTCCAGAATATTACTCCAACAGAGGATGCCCTCAAGAAGGCCCGGATAGCGGAGAGTGTTCTGCATTTGCTATTTTATAGTACAGATATGAATAATTTGAGGGGGATCTTGGGGCTTTTACCATTTAAAATGAACTGTATATACCCTGTTGACCCCCCCCCCTTGCCACCCCCTCAAATTATTGAAGTTTTAAGAATAGTTATAGCCCTGATTGGTCCACTGAGCCGGTGCTTCCAGGCTCGAGAAGGGTTCCAAGGAACCGAACAGTTCCGAGGAACCGAACAGTTCCAAAGAACCGAACAGTTCCAAGGAACCGAACAGTTCCAAGGAACCGAACAGTTCCAAGGAACCGAACAGTTCCAAGGAACCGAACAGTTCCAAGGAACCGAACAGTTCCAAGGAACCGAACAGTTCCAAGGAACCGAACAGTTCCAAGGAACCGAACAGTTCCAAGGAACCGAACAGTTCCAAGGAACGAACCGAACAGTTCCAAGAATTGTTCCAGGTGCAGGGTGGGTTCTGGGAATTGTTCCAACTGGAACTTCGGTTCCAGAAACAGTTTAAGGAACCGTTGCAGGTGATCGTTCCACTCCGGGAACAGTTCCAAAAATCGCTTCAGGTGGAACAACAGTCACAAAATCTGTGCGATTACAAAAAGTCTCACGGGAAACAAGTTCAGTGTGGTTCAGTGAGTTACAACGTGCACACTAAGCCGAATTAATTTAATCGAATCCCGTTTGAAGGTTGAAAAATTAGTGAGGTAAAACGAGGTCACTTTTTTAGACTTTGAAGAATATTTTGTGGTCCGTTCAGCCTTCTATGTTGCCAAGGTCTCATTCAGGAAAGGAAAATTCAGAATGTTCTTCGTGTTGTCCTCTTGTTTCGTCAATTTTTGCTTGTGCTGCGTGTCGCAGGGGAACAAAATAAAGAACCCAATACGAATACATTTGCAATGCACGTGATTCATCCGACGACTTTCGATTGCAGGTTTTATGGTGACTAAGAGGCGGTTAACGCCCTAGGAAAGACATTGAGAATGAATGTTATTACCGTAACGGCAAAAATAACAACGGAAAAAAATTCTCAAGCGATTTTTCATATTATTGAAGCGAAATTACTTCCATGATGGCTTTTCGCGCAAATTATGTGAAATACATAATTTCTCGAGGGAAATGTCAAAGGACACTTTTTGCCATGAATTTCTCCCGCTTTCGATAAAAAAAAAACAAATGTTCTGCTGGTTCTCTTTCAGAAACCACTAATTCAGGATAAAAACGGACTTTGTCACGGCAAACAATTACAACTTCCCAGAACCCATCAATTCCCATCAGATCGTTCATTAATCACCTTCTGAAAATGATTATTCACTCGTTGAACAATTCTAATAATTCAAATCGGGTGGAGAAAAAAGAATGACAGAGAACATTATATTTTGCATATTGTCCCTCGATTTTGCATAACTGTGTCTATATGGTGAATTAAAATTGTAGGAAATTTTGAGTCTCGCAAAACCTGAAAATCTGAATTTTATCAAATAAAAAAAAATATAAAAAAAAAATAGGTAATGAATATTATCGAAGGAAGGGGATTTATGTAAATTATGACAAATTGAAAATTGTTCCTCAACAATCCCTAGCGCAATTTGAGGGTCAGCCAACCTAAAAAGATGGATATCTCTGTACAATTATACCATAATAATCATCGGATGACACCAATGACAATTGGCGGAATAAACGTACAATGGTGCATCATAAAGTAACATAATACACCATAGTAACATAATCCGCGGATTGGTGTAATTTTACCACTACCAGGTCTTTGTACGGCCATGACTGAGTTTAAAAGCCGGGCATTCTACCGTGATAAATTCCCCATTACATCTATAGGTATGAAAAAAAAACGGGGTGGGGTAAAAGCACATGTCCAAAGACAACTTGGAGAAAGTTAGCTTACTTTATATATACACCAGCTATTGAACAACGCTCACATTTTCAATGAGACCGGCCCATCGGTAATTGCAATTTAAATTCGCCAAAGAAAAAAAAATAATCTTCTCTAAAATATTTTATTAAAAATTTAGTTGACAAAAATTTCATTCGATTTTGGGTGAGACAATTTTTTATTAATTTTGTGAAAAAAATTGTGGAGAATAATTTTATACGGAGATTATTTATAACAATTATAGGAACTAGTCAGTGCAAAAATGATTTACTATATTGGGCTTCTGGTGTTTATCGCGTACAGTGGAAAAACATCGGGGGAATTGCGTAAGTTGATTAATAAGCTGAAAATCAAGTTTGCGGCAGTTGGCTGACGAGTTGAAGTAGTTCAAGTATCTTGGATATTTTTTTTTCAATGTGAGGAGGATAGAAAATGTTAATGAAAAATGGGCAAGTCATGTATTTCGAAATTTTCAGAATATGGAATAATTCGAAAAAAACTGAATTAAAAAAAATTATACCCAAAAATATTTTAGTTACGATAAGAAAACAGGAAATTGTGTAAACAGATTTGAGGCTAAAAAGTTTCAAGTTTTGGTGATCAGCACGCTTATAATGAAATTTAAAATAGTTGCCCTAACTTTGCGAAAGAAATTGAGAAGGTCAATTGCTAAGATTCAGAATAACGTTATCTCGTTAACAAGCGGCTTAGCAGAAAACAATCATAGAACGTTTCTTACAGAGAATTCATTTTTCTACATAAGATATATAGTCTGATTGTCCTCTAAACTGATGTGCTCATGAGATGCTCATGCTGAAAAATATAAGAAATCGCAGCTTTTTCCTCTTACCTAAAAAAATGGTTTTACGGGAAAATATATCATAAATTATTTTTGGACACACACGCACACACACACACACAATTGGTAACAGCAATTTTTTTCGATTCACTCCCTGGACCACTTAATGACCCGCGATACGCCGAGTTCAAATGAGCGGTTTCACGCTGTTACTCCAGAACAACTATTTTTTGCCCAATTGAATCACCGGCAATTTTCCTGGGCTAACAAAATATTAAAAAAGAGTATTGTCTCTCGGAGCACGTTCTCAATCACTTTCTACTGCCTCACACTTTCCAATGAGACGATCCGCTATTTTTTGCAGTTCGGTAGAAAGGAAAATCGATGAATATTCATTGAAAGAAAAATCACTCCAATTGATTGAATAATTAATTGACATAATGTTAAAAAAATTTAATTTAACAACACTGCAGACATGAAAAATTTCAAACCATTTGGGAGGTTGATGGAGTTTTCGAATGTCCTAATCTCAAAATTCAATTAAAACAAATTTGAATCAACGTTAATGATAATTACAATCTTTTCAGCACCTGGAGTGACTCCCTGTCCTCGAGCCAGTCCACCAGCGGATTATGACAAATGTGTTCTCCAGCAATTGAGTTTGGTTCATCCGCAGCTGATCAAGGTAGTCAATTAGGAAAACAAATCCATAAACGCGTTTTACGTTTCCTATAATATTTTTTACAACTTTTTCAAAGTTCATTTTCGAAAATTCAAGAAATAAAATGTCTGTGTGCGTGAGTGTAATCTTTCAAATCCGAGAAAATTGCAAAAAAAATGTATGAAACTTAATTAGTGTAATCAATTTTATCAGTAAATTTTGAGAAGATCTCATCAGTTGTACCTTTTCTTTTGAATTATCTTTAGGGCATTCCATCGCTGAAAATTCCGCCGATGGATCCATTGGTTCTTCCATCTCTAGTCGTTGATCGTAATCTTGATGCGATCAAGGTCAAGGCTAATTTGACCAATGTCAGGGTTCATGGAGGAACGAATTATGTAATCGACGAGCTGCATGCTCAACCTGATGATCTTACTGTTACTCTGAAGGCCCAGTTCCCACATATTCATGTTAATGGAAATTATGTCGTCAAGGGGAGCCTCCTGCTACTCACTCTTAATGGAAATGGAGGGTTCAAAGGAAATTTCAGTAAGTTCTAAGGAGAAATTAAAGTGTTCAATTCTTTGAATTTCGATTTTTTTTGGAATTATTAGAATTTTTTTTTTGATTAAATTTTTTTTTCAAACTTGAAATTTTTTGAATTTTGGAATTTTAAAATTTTTTTTTGATTCTTCTATCCTCTAATTTGTAAATCCAAAATTTTTACTTCCCAATAGTGTTTGTAAATATTTGAAATTTTACACTTTACGAATTTTCTTCAGCATTTTCCAAATTTTTCTAGTTCTTCCAAGTAATATATATATTTTACTCAACAAGTAGCAATTTCACTCAATTAATTTTGGAGAAAAAAAAGGAATAATTTGGATTGTTTTCACCTCAGCGAACACGCAAGTGCGGGTCCAGGCCCAGGGTCGCGAAGTGACGGACAAAAATGGTGTGCAGAGGGTTCAGGTCCACAAACTGGTGACGAAAATTCGCGTTGGCAATGGTAACATCCAGTTGCAAGCACCACCATCGTACAGAGCGGCGGCAAGTGCAGCGGAAGCTTTTTTCAACGGAAGTCCTCGTCTCGTTCTCGACATCATAAATCCAATAATCGAAGAAACCGCTGCATCAATAGCAAAAGCACTGGCCGCTAGGGCCTTCGGAGCCCTCACAAAAGCCGAAATTCTTCCATGAATCTCATAAAATTATATAGGAAACTTGCATGATTTATCAATTGCTTTGAATAAATTCATTTTTTGTAAAAAAAAATTATTCGTCTAGGAATTTAATTTTGTTAAACAAATGGATTGCGATTTCATTTTTGTTCGCTGTTATCAGATTACAATTCCCCCCCCCCCCCTAGGTCTTTGAAATATTTTGAAAATTTGAAATTCCCGCGCATTTGCTCCTGCACTGACTTCACGCAATGCGTCGACCAATGAGGAGCGAGCGTTGGTTCGCTTCGATACCTATCGATATATTTCTCGATATCTGAGCCCTCTATGGAACTTCCCACGTGAACCGTGCTAATAGAATATTTTAAGCTTCATGCAAGCTCCTTGTTTATAATGATAGAAATAGAATGGGACAGCATATATCCCAACAGCATTGTAATTAATCAATTGACGCTGGAGTGATGTTATAGAAAGCTAATTTAATCGAGTGGAAACAATTCATTGTATGTGAATGATCGAGTGACTTTGTTGGCGACGTCTGTGAATAAATCGGAGAGGGCCTCTTCCAGGACTGGTCGCAATTCGTCAATGAAATAATCACTGTTGGCGTTCAGCACTTGATTACTCGCTGGTCCTGTAACAAGTGTGATCACGTGTCAGAGGCATTATAAGATTTCAAGGGATAACGCATTTTTCCAAAATCAAAATGGAACTTGAACTCCTCAATTGAGCGATCTCAAAACCACGGACCTAAGGATTTCATGATATAACATTGATTGCAAACGAAGAGGGTGAAGCAAGAGTTCAACATCCAGCAGTTACAATTTTTTAAGTGAGGTAGAATAAATGAAGCCAGAGAAATGATGCTTACCCAATATCGGATCGCCGCCAAACAGATTATTCAGGTATATCTGTGCCTTGCCAATTTTTATCACTAGCTCCATTTTCTCAAAGTTGAGATACTCGTTGCCATCTCTCATAACTTTACTCGCCCGGAGAATGACGTCCGACTCGTAACCAGCTGGGAATTAGAGAATGAATAAATGTTGCAATAGCTGAACGTGTAATTAACTATTTCTTAATGGATAATTATTGGCATTTCAAGGGTCATAATTTTCAGTACGAATTGCCCAAGCGCCGGTTATTTCACTGAACCATTTTTCTATTCAATTTTTAGAAGAAGAGGGAGAGAGCGCAGCCCTTCAAATTAAAGAAGAGCGCATTATTCTTTACACAAAAAAAATAATACATTTTGCCTGTAATTTGCAGGTTTTTAGGAAGCCGGCGTAGGAGATCAGTAAAACTTGAGGGACTCAACTCCAAACGTTATGGGGAAAAAATTAAAAGTAGAGAAAAAAAATTTGTACCAAAAAATGTGGCATTGAACTCACTGAAATTGCCGGTGAGATCACCATTGCCCCGGAGCCTCAGCAACAGCAGACGCGCATCAATCTGATATTTTCCGCTGAATCTCAGTAGATCGAAGCCCACAGTAAACGTGAACTCAACATTCTCCGTATTCGCTCTCAAGTCACGTATTTTGAACGTCGAGGGTCCGCGCACCTGAATGCACCAAAAGAATGACACAATCAACGAAAAATACAATGCAAACATTGCGCCTGGGAATTCCGAACAAATATCAGCAAATGAGTAACTATTTTATTCCATTAGCCTGTGTATGGTCAATATAAAGAAAATTGTTTAAAAGTGTAAACATAGTACGATTTTTAAAATTTTTTGGTACCTGAATGTTGGTCAGATTAACGTCCAATCGGGCACCTTGAGGGCCGCGCAGCAGGCGAATTTGCTTCAAGGTCAGTGGCTCAATGGCCGGCGCCTCTAATTCGGGGATTCCCACAGCCAGCTGTGGCCGAAGCCCGTTGATTGTTTTAGTAATGCAATTATTTATATCTGGATCGTAGCGCTTGCAAGCTTTTATGTACGGCGCTGTGGAAAAAGTCGAATTGATTAATCTATTTCTTGAATAGCGGAATGAAAAAGGATCCTTTGGTGTGGTTTAGTTGAAGATCAATTTAGTTTTTTGAGTACAGTGCCCTTCCCAAAACTCTCCAATTTGTAGACTTGGTCTCCCAGCACTAGCGAGCAGAGGGGAGGCCTCCCCACTACACTCGACGTTAGAAACTGCGCGCGAGGGATATCGCCGTTGTCATTGGAGGGGGTAGGGCTCAGCGATGCATGCGTAGTTCTCATTCGAGCCATCGTATCATCTCTCTCTGTAGACACGCCTATTGCGCGCGTGGAAGGGGTAATCTGTAACTCAGCGTACGCGAAAACCTAAGCCCACAAATTGGAGACTGGGATGTACACTGGATACCAAAAGGATTCGGGTCTACAAAAATGGCACATTTAAATGCCAAAAAAGCCTGCTTTATTCCGAGATTAGTTGCACAATTAGTAAGGCAATTAGTTTCCAAGATATTCAATGTCCCCCCACTTAGCTCAAAGACGCCTTATTTGAAATTCAATACTGACGCAACACAGCAATTGCGGAGCTCACTGTCACCGCCAGTAGGCTGCAAATAAATTGAAAAAAATATTAATTAATGCACTAGTATCAATTAAACCGCACAAAAAGTGCGGCCCGTTCACAACACCGTTTCCTCATATTTCTTCAACTACATCGATCGGCTATTCCACATGAAAAAAGTATGAATAATTTTTTTTCTCCATAATTCCAGAATCGTTATAGTTTTTCCGACATATGATTCCTCACATGCAGTAAGCACAATTACTGATAAAACCGAGTCATTCCGTATTCCGTATGTCACGACCACAATTGACTTTCACAGTGTGTAACATTTGTGGAATTCATCTGACCCTCAGCATTTCAATTAAAATCCTTCAAGCTGATAGCCGAGGTCAATCGGAGATTAAATCATAAATGACCGAAAACATAAATCAGCTTGAAAAAAAAAATGAAAATGGAATAAGGAAAAAAACGACATTGATCCAATTCATTTTTTCTTTCGCCAAAAACCGCACAATTTCATAATGATTTTTTTTATTATTTAGAAACTGGTCTCTTTTTTTCCGTTTATTTTTTTCTTTAATTTTTGATTTATAATTCATGGAAAAAAATTGTAACTGAACAATTAATGCAAAATTTTGAGGGATTTTCGAAATCGAAGAGGATAATTTTGTTGATCTTTTCTTCATCTCGTGAGTTTTTTAAATTATTTATTTCGCAACACTGGAGGCCCTATTATTATTTTTGATGATTTTTTTATGACCTGAGATTTTCATGATTTTTTAAATTTCTTTCGTTTTCTTAGTTAAAACGTACAATAACAAATCGACGATCATGATGGCAAACCGTTCGTCACGATGGAATGGACACGTTTGAGCTGAAAGCCGACGAATTTGTTTTCGAAAAACGATTTCAATTGGCAACTAGTTGTTGCAGAAGTAGATTACCTCGTGCCACTTGTCGGCCATTGGTCGAAAAGGTAAATACACTCAATAATCTTATGGGTTTATAAATCCGTGTGTATGTGGAAATTAAATGCGGGAGAAGGTGAGGGATTTATTTTCACTTTTTCTTTCGTCTTCCTCTGTCATTCCCAGGTGCACTCCAATAGTAATGGGCAAAACGGGCCAATTCACCAAAAATTTTGTCTTTTTTTTTCTCCTTTTTTTTAAGCCCCAAATTTGGAAATTTTTTCGGGTCAACTTTTGCCTTTTGACGAAATTCAGAAAAAAATTATTTCCCAAATTTTCGGAATTTCAGAAATGCAAACAAAAATGGCAACTCCAGAAATTACCCAACTCTGAAAATTTGTAACAAAATTTTCAAAAAAAAAAAAAAAAATCATTGAAGGCGAATGTCTGCAATCAATCATGAGCGAAAGTGTGTAACGCATTGCTGTAATTCTGCAGTTTAGTACTTGTTCGGCTCGAGGATTTCGTCGGTCTATAAAAGAATATTGCCAATCATGTGTCATTGGTGTGTATTTTACACGTGTTAATATATCCTGATATTGCATAAAAGACAATTTTAATAGTAATTTCGTCATGTGATTTTGAACAAAATTGCTGAAGAAAAGAAAAGTCTACCGCGGAAATGACAAATTTTTAATCAGTCAATTTCTTAATTAAAAAAAAAAATCGATCTCAGATCAATTACATCAATCTCCAAAAATCGGAAAGCCCCTAAACTGCCTCTTACACAAATGCTCCCGACTCAAATATACCCACTTGTCACCCAAAATCCAATACTTTTTTTTCTCCATGTACGGAATCTTGCTACACGCGCCAACTTCCGCTTGCAAATCCCGTCCACCCGTACCTCTGACTTTTTCAACTCCTGTTTCGTAAACATGAGACTTCCTGCTATAAAAAGATTCCTGGAATTTCATCGTTTGACAAATCGCTGGGTCCACATTTTGTATGAAAAACATCTTTTTATCATAAAATTGTGGCTAAGGTGGACCACTTGGCTTGGCATTTTTTTCCCCATTCAGGTTTTATTTTTGGGAGGATATAAAAGAAGGACATTCGGACTTCTCTGGCATTTAGTCGTCGTGCTGGTTAGGCAGACTGTGCTTTGCAAATTTAGGCGAATATTTTAACGAGATGGCTAGAGTATTGACAGTGGTTCTTTGCATTGCCATTGCTACGGTTTCTGCTGAAGTCCGTAAGTATCGGATTATCCATCCAAAGAACCATGAGGGCTAATAATTTGGGAGTTAGGTCTTATCAATTTGTCTCATTGGTTTTAGCATCCTACATGAAGATCTGCGGCCGAAGAGATGCCGATCTCAGCAACTGCGTGAAGACCAGCATCGAGGGACTTAGGGATAAGCTCAGAAGCGGAATTAGAGAGCTCCAGATACCCTCGATGGAGCCGTTGGAGATCGATGAGGATCTAACCCTCGCCAATTCCCAAGCATTCAAAGCACACACTAGGAACACCAAAGTGTTTGGAGTGTCGGAGTTTGAATTAACGCGAGTCAATGCTAATCTGCAGGGGATGGCCTTAGATATCGACGTACATATCGATAAGCTCACATTTCACAGTGATTATGACATCATGGCCAGAATTCTTGTACCTATTACGGTCGCTGGACCTATCCAGATTGACGCAGGTATGCTGGATTTTTTTTTCTTTATTTACGGTGCAATGGAAACCGACTTTTTCCCAAAATGTAAAACTCCAGGGAGGTGTTCAGAGTAACTCATTCTGAGAGTTAAGCTTTGAAATTTAATTGTAATACTTTCAAATCACACTCAAATCCTGAATTTCGAAAGAGTTAACGTTAATTATGTAAGAGGCAATGTGACAGTCGATTTGAGTTTTTGAAATCGGTAATTTACGACATTAACGAGAATCAATTAGAATCTTTCGAATGCCTTTAGTCAAGTCATTCATGCGTCAAATTGGATTTTATTAACGACTTGAGTGGTAACTTTGGGACAATTTGGTTTACGGATTTCGAGATCAGTCACTAACGATCAATTTTTTCTATTCTTCCCACAGAGGACATCACTGCCAAGCTCAGCCTGAAATTCAAATTCGTCCAGCACCGAGGGAAACAGTACCTGTTTTTCACCGCCACAACTTGCAAAATAACAATTCGCGATTACGAATCGCACTTCATACCGCGCCCCGGCCAGGACCAAACGTTCTCAGAGGCTATCAACAATGTCTTGAATTCTAGTAAAGCGGAAATAATAGCCAGCATATCAAGTGGACTGGAACGAGGCGTAGCGAAGAAAATTCTCAATGTCGCCAACATCATTACCAAACGATTTACATATGATGAACTCCTACCTGATCGCGAATAAATGTCCACAATTTTCCGACTGATTGCATATTCCCAAATCACAGTTTTAGTAGAATATTATTATTTTTTATTCGATGTCAAATGACGAAGGTGTGACAATAAACAAAAGTGATAGAAAAAATGAAATGCATTATTAATGATTGCAGGCGTTTGGATGTGTCACTGGGTGGGTGAGGAAGTGGGCCGGTGGGTGAGTGAGTGGATGAGTAGCTGGATATAGGCGGGCGAGTGGGTGGGTGAGGGAGCGGGTGGATGGGAGAGGGGGCGGGTGGGTGGCTGAGGGGGCAGCTGGGTGGGTGAGGGAGCGGGTGGATGGGTGAGGGGGCGGGTGGGTGGCTGAGGGGGCGGGTGGGTGGCTGAGGGGGCGGGTGGGTGGCTGAGGGGGCGGGTGGGTGGCTGAGGGGGCGGGTGGGTGTATACAAACAAATTGACTGTCAAGGTACTCTCGGTAATCAACAATATCCGACCATTTTTTGCAGTATACCATTACTTTGGATTTAACGAGATTATATTCCCCTCAACCTCCATTAAATCAAATGCTCAATGTTAAAAATCGAGTTCGGATCATTACTGAAGCACAAACAGTCATGAAAAAATAGCGGTCAGTCGTAATCATTTCAACAATGTATTCAGGATTATTCATTATAAATATTAATCTATAAAGACTGGACAATTCACAAGGTTCCCGGTCATCTTGCAATAGATTTTTTTTCTCATTAGGTGTGAGAAAAAAAATTAAGTAAGAACTCAAACATGGAATTATTATTCCACATAATTGTGTGTGTATAAAAGAGCATCTGATTCTTACAAAGAGTTTCAGTTTATCGTGAGTTCAGTTTGCAGGAAGTTGAAACAGTTTGTTCATTTTATTTCACCGTTTTATGGTTCGTCACAGGTTTTTAAGATGGCCAAATTTTTGTCAATCGCATTGGTGTTAGCCCTCGTTGCATTAGGATTTAGCGTTGAAGTTCGTGAGTAATTTATGAATTCTTGTTGCATCAAATTGTTCTCAAACATTGGCATATTAAACGTACAAATGAAATCAATTTTCCAGCATCTTACATCAAAATTTGCGGCCGGAAAAATCCAAAATTAAACGAATGCATCGAGGACAGTGTCGTCTCCATTCGTGATAAGCTACGGCAGGGAATACCCGAGTTCGGAGTTGAACCATTGGAGCCACTGCTACTTCCAAATGGTCTGGAAATAGCCAACACCGAGGCCTTCAAAGCCTCAGCGAAGAATGTTAAACTTTACGGTACCGTAGATTTCAAATTCAAGAAAATCGATCTCAATCTAGAGAAGAAAACTCTCGATGTTGACCTATCCTATGACAAACTACGCATCGAGGGTGATTATGACGTCAGCGCTAGGATCATCGTGCCAATCAACGCCGTTGGACCCATTGAAATTACTGCCGGTAATTAAAACAATTATTCATTAGAACATTTTAGAGAAAATGAAGAAATAGAAAATTTGCATGTGACTCATTTAGAAAAAAAAAAAAAAAAATCGGTTCACCCAGCACAATCTGTCAATTTTCCAATGTTTTTTTTTTTATTTTTTTACCAGCGATGTTTCATGAATACTGTATATTCCACAACGTTATCTTATTTACATGAATGATGTTTAGGTTTCTTGAACTATCGAATTTGTATTCATCAATGCTTGGCGCGAAAATTTGCGTTTTCAATATAGTATATGATGTTTCTCGTTACAACTACCGATGGTTCGTGAATAATGTATATTTTTCAATGTTCTGTTAGTTGAATGATAGGAGGCTTCGAGAGCTTTTTGAATTTGGGCTTTTCCACTAATTCATGATTACTCACTGGGTCAACCAAGAAAAAAATTTTATTTAACAGATTATTGGGCCCGAAGCGTATCATTTATATTTATATGTGATCTAAGAAAAGCCCATCTATATGCATGTAAAATGTCCTCAAAATTATGGCTATCAACGCTTTGCAATTTACAGAGAACGTAACGGCCGAGTCAACTATGAAATTCGATTTCAAGGACCGAAAAGATGGCCGCCATATGGTCTTCACATCAATGCGCACCAAAATAACAATTGGCAATTATGAATCACGCTACATTTCCACCCCAGGACAAGACTCCACCCTAGCTGTGGCCATCAACAATGTTCTAAATGGCAGCAAAAAGGAAATCATAAGCACTATGACCGCCAATATCGAGAAAGCAACTGCAGAACTCGTTCTCGATGCTTCCAGCAAGATTAACAAAAAGTTTTCTTATGACTTATTGCTACCAGATAGAGAATAATAACCAACATTCGACAAATTCGAAGTCAAAATTTTTGGGCCTAGATGAATTATTTAAAAGACTACTATCAATTTTTACATACGGAAAAGCCTGCAGGGAGCATTGCCTCAGATGGAAAGTCTGACTTGAAAGCTTTTTCATAATATATTAGCAACCGAAATATAAACTGAGCTGACTGTTTTGCAATGGTAGATTCTTTATTTTTCTAATTCCCCAATTATTTTGACTAGCTTTTTGACAATGCAAGGTCCCCAATCGTTCGGACCAACCAGCGGAGTGCACCGGAACCAGATATTGCCCTCTACGGATTCCCTGACTACATTATTAATGTCATTGAGTTACCATCAGCTGAGAGCGACAGGATTACCTGTTCGAGTTACGTCATCCGAGCCAGGAGTTCACACCTGAGTTAATTGTCATGAGAGATTGCTGGGCCCGAGGGAGATCCTCACGTTGCTTCTGTCGGAGGCACCACTCTTGCAAAGTGATCTAAAAAACCCCGAAAAATAAATAATTAGGCTACTTCGTCTAATTGAACTCCAATCCTTACACCAAACATTTCCACAATTACAACACACTTACAATGAAATACATTGCGCGAAATTTTTCCTAAAATAAATGCATAAACCACGAGCATTCACTTATTATAATTCAAACAATGTATGGGGCGTAATCATAAATATTAATTCCGGAAGACTGGAAAATTCGTAGTCCTCGTCCAATCTCTTTATTTTGCTCATCGAGTTGCAGAAAAAAATTAAGAAACGTCAACATGGAATATTAATACGCAATAAATGGATGAGTATAAAAAGACGTTGGTCCCGTGGAAATGGCGTTAGTACCTCTTGAGGCCGGTCTCCAGAAAATTCTAGGGGTTTTCCATTCACAGTTTTAGTACATTTTTGAAGATGAAGGATTTCTTGTCAAGTGTGCTGATGCTTGTGCTGGTTACTGGAATATTCAGTTCTGAAGTTCGTGAGTAATTTAATTAATTTGCTCAAGAGAACAATATTCGGAAAATAAGGCAATGTGAGATCTATTGGTCGAATTAAGAACTTGTCGATCGGGTGGAAAATGGCACGAGTGGATTCTTTGAACACTTTCCTTTCTAAATTTTTCCGGAGGAAATTTCCTGGGCATTTTCGCTCCGCTGAAGTCTAAGGACGAGGTACAAAAATGTCGGCACACAATATCGGTCGGCGAACCTTGATTTTGAGGATATTGCTCTCTACTAGCTCCATTCCTTGACATCTGTAGACATTACTCATTACATTCGTAATTGTTCAGCTGGCTACCTGAAAATTTGCGGCCGTAAAAATCCAAACAGAAATGAGTGCATCAAGGATAGTGTCAACTCGCTTCGTCAAAAGCTGCGCGAAGGAATTCCCGAGTTGGGCATTGAAACTGTGGAGCCACTGAAGCTTCCTGAGGGACTTGAAATGGTCAACACGGAGACTTTCAAAGCCGCTGCGAAAAATGTTAAAATATATGGTATCTCGGATTTTGATTTAGAAAAAGTTGACCTGAACCTGGATAGGAAGACACTCGATCTAGAGTTATACTTTGATAAACTCCGCGTGGATGCTGACTACAAGGTCAATGCCAGGATCATCGTTCCGATCAATGTCATTGGACCCATGAAAATTGATGCTGGTAATTATAACCCATGAACGCAATCAAAACCTTGCAGAGCAGCCTTAACAATTGTTTTTGTATGTTTCAGCGAGAGTATTGGCCAAAGTATCCCTGACACTCGACTTCAAGAACCGAAAGGGTGTTCAGCATGCAATGGTCACATCCATGCGATGCAAAATAACAATTGGCGATTACGAATCTCGTTACATACCCACACCAGGGCAAGACTCAACATTATCTGAAGTTGTCAATGATGTTCTGAATGGCAGCAAACGTGAAATTATCAACACTATCACCGCCAACCTGGAGAGAGCAATTTCAGGATTAGTCATCACGGTTACCAATAAAATCACCAAAGTCTTTACTTATGACCAATTGCTCCCCAATAGGGAGTGATAAGCAGTCGATAGATCAATTTGATATTACATTACCAAGTATTTCATTTTAATGATACAGTTGTCATTGATGATGTTATGGATAAACTACAAAAATATACAAATTTTGTTGTTTTTTTCTACATAGTGTCAATGGATATCGCTCCAATATCAAAGGTTTTGGCATTATGGTAAGCGGACTAATAAGATTCTGATCAAATAGGATTTGACGAGACGAGAGACGAGAGCCGAGAGCCGAGAGACGAGAGACGAGAAACGAGAGACGAGAGACGAGAGACGAGAGACGAGAGACGAGACGAGACGAGACACATTTTCTCGCCTTGTCTCATTAATAGCAAATCTTTTTCTTGTGTTGTGTCCTCCCCCAGCATGTTGAAATAGAATTTCTATGCTTGACCTCACTTTGTCCTTAAGACATTCTCAAACTGATTGGAATGGACGATTAATTATTCGCCTGGCACCGATACCTTATTATAAGCAATTGAGTTTATGAAAAAAAATTGATCAATGGCGCTCAGTCTCTCATTATCTCATTTTTTGTTCTAATCAACGTAGACATACAGGGAGTTGAGAGAATAATCAGCAATCGGCGTTTTTTTATGCAAATGGAAATAGAAACGGATATTAAGCAAGAGCCGAACATTGATGACTCATTGTTTATGAATTCACTGATAAGTTTTTTTGGCGCGAAAAAAAAAATTCGACCAACGCTGACGACCGAATGTGCGTCAAAAAAACTTTTTTTATTTTTATTTTTTTCAATGTCTGGCGAAATTCGGCGAATTCGGAGTTTAATCACATCTGCAACTTTTCTATGTGCTTTTATTGGGGCCAAAGTGATACTGTTCACCTCTCTTTCATGCATAGAACCTGTTTTAGAGATTGAGGTGCAGGTTTTTGGGGTAGACCTAAGTGGTGGCATTCTTCTTATCGATTTCTTTTTGGAGATGTGGGTATATGTGTGTGTTCGTATGCGTGCATGATCAAAAATTGGAGTTAGTACAAATTTCATTTTCAATTGGGAAGCGCGACTTCACCCCTCTCTTGCAAATAGTTATTATGAAAAAACTGACTCTTCAAACATCACCATCACTCATGTACGCCTCATAACCAGTGAAATATACACACTCAGCACGTGTAATCATCTGAAAATTTATTCAACTTCCAATGTCTCTAGTTGAACTTCAATATCCATTTTTTTTTCTTCATACAATGGCCAAAGTACCATACATCATCGGATAAAAAATTGCTACAATGTCATGGCTTGTAAACTACGTGTGGAGCGCGATAGCAGGATCGGGAAAATTGCCGGCAAAAAAGTACAAAAAAAATTACGAATGAGGGAATGAGAAATAATATATCGATTGGTTCCGCATATCAGAGGCTCAATGAACATTAATGACAGAACGAAGTGTCGAGATCAATGTAAGGAAATGTTCACGGGAATTTTATGATGAAACTTCTTCTCATAAATGTTATTATACTCATAAAAACGATGTTTTACAGAATATGGCGGTCGCATTGAAAACACATGATGGTTCATATTATACTGATGTTAAAAAATTAAAAAATTTTGAAAATGTCAAAAAATTTCAAAAACTTTTAAAAATTTGAGAAATTTCACAAATTTAAAAATTTTCAGAAACTCAAAATGAGCGACTGAGAAGTAAACCTACTTAATGGACGTGCCAATGAGCATTAATGAGTGAATGGATTGTCCTGACGTGGAAGTGTGGGTGGGGGGGCTAGACAGCCCATAGGTAGAACCCCGGCCATGTCCCTGAAAAGCCGTGATAAATGATTCAATCGATGACGATTCCACTGATTAAACGAGAGCCACTGATGGTATATAGGCGAGATGTGAACCCGTCGTAGCTCTCAGTGTATTTGTATTCACTATCACTATCACTATAGGTCCATAACCATTGGAGTTCTGTGTCATTCGTATTTCTTAATTAGTGATCATCCAGTGAAAATGGCGAACATTCCTTTATTATGTGTTAGTGTTATTCTGATGTGTGGATGGGCTTCTGCTGAAGTTCGTAAGTACTTTCCAAGGTTTCAAAAGGAAATAAAAAATTGAAAATAAACACGAGACTGCAAACACACATTCTAAAAAATTTGTTGCTCAGCGAAAAATTAGGCAATGAACAAAATCGAAAACATCTTTCCTTTTCAGCATCATATCTACCCATTTGTGGTCGTCGTAATCCAAATTTAAATCAATGTATACTGAAGAGTGTCGAATCGCTGCGTGGAAAGATAGCGCAAGGAATTCCCGAGCTGGATGTGCCAGCAGTGGATCCATTTTTCTTACCTGAGGGATTGGCGCTTGTTGATTCAGTTGGAATCAAAGCTTATGCTCGCAACATCAAGCTTTATGGCATTCCAAATTTTGAAGTAGACAAACTTAATCTAGACCTCGAGAAAAAACAGATCAATCTAATGATCCATTTCAAGAAGCTGAGACTTCAGGGTGATTACGATGTTGACGCGAAAATTGTGGTACCAATCCGTGCGAATGGGCCAGTGGAAATTGAAACAGGTAATCACACAGAAAACAAAAGTCTATGATCCCAAAAAAAATTATTCAGGTGATTATGTTAGACCTCATATTCCTTTTTTTCACGACCTTTAATGTTTCACAGATGCCGTATCGGGGGATGTAGTGCTAAAATATCAAATAGTGAACACGAAGAAAGGTAAACAACTATTCTTCAACACAATGGCTCTAAAGCTCAAGATCACAGACTACAAATCCAAGTTTGTGGCAAATAACAACCCCGATGTGACATTCAGCGAGGCAATCAACACGGTTTTAAACACAAATCGCCAGGAAATTATCTCGGGAATTCAGCCGAGTTTGGAAAAGGCCATTTCCGCTAAAATCTTAGAACTCGCAAATACGGTTTGCAAAAACTTCACCTATGACGAACTATTCCCCGATCGGGAATGAGACAATGATTACAATAAGAATCATTTTTTTGGTGATATTCCCATGTACATATTGTATTATTTGTATTCAATAAACAATAGGAAATCCGCTTCTTCTGGTTCACCTGGTTCATCATGCAGAATCTAATTATAGTGATGTAATTATCTTATATGGCTATAGTTATCCCGTTAGATGGGACTACGAGAAAAAAAAGAAAAATACAATTTTAGATTTCTGATGTGTTGGAGAGGAAGTGAAATAGGGAAAAAAGTGAGCCAAGCATGTATTTAATCAATTAATGCATGACCTTCCTGGGGCGCCGGTTATCCTTGCCTTGTTCATGATAATTGCACTTTTTTTTACTGAAAAAATTGAATAGAAAATTGTTTTCAAGTCAATATCAAAGTTTTTTCTTCTCAGGAAGTTTCGGAAAACCCAGTTTTATATAATTCAAATTTATTGATCGCCACTCATTTTATAATAAAATTCAGTCAAAATTTTAGCTGCTAACAAAATTTTGTTCATTGACTCACGTATATAAATGTATGATTTGAGTCAAAACTTCAGTTAATTCACTTGCAAAGAGGATGAAGTTCAAACGACCACTCTACTTCGACATTTTTTTTCTTATTTTTTAAATAAAAATATATGGCATTGATGCATTCTGGTAAGATCGTCAATTCATACAATTTTTTTTTAATTCCATTTTGTGAATTAATTTCATGTTCTCGAGTTTTTCTTTTATTATCTGAAATGTTCAAGCAATGAAATTTTTCTGTGCTATTCTTGAATTTGATTTGTAATAAGTCCTCCAGCCTTTTTTTCCAAATGTATCAAAATTTCGTAAAGATTCCTTCAATTTTTTTTGAAAATGGAATTTTCCTAATTCAAAAATAAAATAAACGAATTTTATTTCAACTTGTAGTAATATAGAATGCGATTTTACCGAATGCCGTAATTCATCCAATAGAGTTCGCCACAAATTTTTCGGAGAATCCGAAATGGCAAGGACTTTTTACATCTTTACAATTTTGTACCTTGCACCAGCCTGTAACCACTTGTAAATGGACTAACTGTCAATCAACAAAAATAAGCCCTTCAAAATTTACGAAAAAATCCTTCCAAATTGTCGCGGTAGCGTCTAGGCCAAGTACATTTTTACAATTTTTTAGCAGCATTATGTACATTATTAACACGCGAGCGAATGATCATTAATCCAGAGGGAACAGCTGATCGTAAGTAAATTGATTAACGATCGTCTGGCCAATGTTTCGGAAGGCCGTACTGAGACCTCTCTCAATAGGTGGCATGAGCTCCTTGATGAACGCATCAAAATTATTGTTTATTGCGTTATTGACGACATCACCGATGACCTTATCACCTCCGAACAGGTTGTCCAGTCTCAGCGAGCCCTTGCCTACGGTCACTTTAAGATTGAATTCTGTCACACGGAAATAATTGATACCATCTACTTCTTCTACTTTCGCCAAGAATCTGACGACACCCAGGCACTCAGTGAAGTTGCCAGTAAGGCGACCCGATCCGCTTATCGGAAGCAGGATTACCTTGCCGTCGATTTCATAATGGCCGTCGATACTCAGGCGGGGCAGCAGGACGTCCAGGTCGAAGGTCAAAGTGCTCATGTCAACTCTGAAGCAAGCAAAATCAGGGATCTATACTCATACATTGTGGAAATTTTTAATGACCATCAAGAGGACAAAATCGAGGACAAATTGGATTCATCATCTAACCCATTTAACGCGCAACGTATAGAATTCGTTTAACAAGCTTCCAGCTCTGTGTCACGGTCTAGTGCTTCATTTATGGAATATTAAGAAGATCGATGAGTGCATCAATCCCTGACCAAAATTCGTCAATGGTTCGCAAATTGATTCCGCCGATTTCTACAGGACGGTTCGTATGGTTTAATCGCTTTAATAAGTTGGTACTTCTGTTGTTTGTTCCTGTCTATTCAAATAGGGATTCCGCGAATAGATACCTTGCGGAACTAAAGAATTTAGAGAATCATAGGTAATAGTCGGGTAGTTGCAGCTGTTGAGTTCTTCTTTACAATTCTGTCGCATTCTCGGCACTGCGTTATGCAACGAAAACAGGAAGTCGCGGTTTGTATGAGCTTGACACTTTCTCAGAGAATGAATCTTCAGAATTCAGGCGATTTTTTTTTTCTTTTTTATTTTATTTTCGCTTCGATTCGATTTGAGATATAGCGCGAACCCTCCCAGGGGCGGCAATGGAAACCATTTTTTTCCCAAACTGCACAGCATCCACATAGTTTATTCCTCGCGTGCTCCGAAAATCTTTAGTATAATCTCTGTATGTCCGTGTGTGTGTTCGACGGTGTACACAATCAGTATGTTACATATACCGTAAAATAAACCAGAGTTATTTTTTCCCCAATTTTTGAAATCGTGACGTTGGCAATAATGAAAATCATCCACATAAGGTTATTGGCAGCATCGTCATTCTATACCAGGACAGACATACCACTCATGGAACATAATTTGACTGACCTTGAAACGGCTAACCGAGCTGAAAATCATTTTTTAAAACGAGTTTCGTCTCACAAGAAACTGCCGCTGGGATCTTAGAAAATATTTCGACGTGCGCAAATTTTTTCAACAATGATTTCTCACAGATGAATTACGCCATTGATGCTCAGCATGCCCACTAAATGCGGGTATCGATCATTGGACCTCGTGCGCCAAAGGCCGTGCAAATTAAAAGACGTGCAAATTAACCTTCAAGAAACCACACTCTCAGTAAACACATATCCCGCAAATTTGGGTCCTAGAAAAAATCCAAAATGAAAAAAAAACCTACTTCATTTTGGTTACGGAGAAATCACTGGCACCGTAGGCATTGACATCCCTGCCAGTCAGTTTCAATCCACCACCTTCGGCTGCAACGATCTCCTTCAGCAGGAGGGGTTCAAGCGACGGGATTTCATACTCCGGAACACCCGTCACCAAAAATGGCTTAAGGTGTTCAACACTGTCTTTTATGCAATCATCGATGTTCGGATCGTGCCGCTTGCATACGCGAAGAAAATCCGCTGGAAAGAATGCAAAACGTTGCGAATTCATCAATATCTATTGATAGTAAATGTGCATTACAAATAAAGCAGTGCAATTCCAAATTACGTAAATGTAATTTCGGTTTTCAGGCTAACTACCGCACCTTTTCCTACAAGAAAGTACCAACAGCAACACAGGACAATTCTTAACTGAACAAATTCAAGCAATGAGAAAATCTGCTGCTCTTTCTCCCAGTTTCCACTATGAATGCTCATACAATAAATCACTTACGCAGATCCTTGGCAATAACACCTGCAGCCAGCATCCCAACGACAAGCACCAACTGCTTCATCCTCCGATCTGTTCCCAAATTATCACAAGCAAGAAAAATAGCTTTATGCAATCACTGATAGAGCCGAGAGATCTCAACCGAGATCGAGCTACCTCGGTCAATATATTGGCCAACCAAGGTACCCCAAGGAGCGGGGAATGTCAACTTTGAATGACACGAACCCCTCTTCTGGAAATCGAGCACAACATTCAGCAAAATCAATGGACGTCACCAAGTCCCCTCTTCTTAAAATTCCAACTTCAGTTACACACAAATAGCCCATTATTTCCTCATCCATTTTCCATCCCACGCTGCAATAACGTAACCAAATAAGCGATAAAGTTGGAAGGAGAAGAATTTTATGTTGATTCCATTGTGTCTCGCATACCACGATAACAGCTTTTTGGTCTGCGGTATGAGTAAGCCACATTTTTTTTTCTCTTTACGAAATACGACATTGGCCTTGATGTTCTTACCTTACGTGACATTGCAATCACAATGGAATAATCGCGAAAGATGAGTCTTTCGTTATTACTCCAGTTCTTCAGCAATCTCTCTATTTTGGGATTTTTTTTCTCATCTAGGTAATCAGAAGTGCACGTGGAAAATTGGAGGACGGTGGAAAATGTGACAGGGTAATGATGACAGGACTTTGCATGATGGATGATCAAATTGTAGGAGACTGATGGAAATTTAGTGGAGTGAGCATTCCTTAGAAGAAGAAGTCGGTTTTTTCATGAGTTTCCGGTGCGAGGAGCTCCGGGCAGAAGTTTCTTGCCTCAAGTAATCGTCTGATTGAACTATTACACGCTTAATACACACTTCGACTTGTGCAAATAGTAACGCAACAATGGATTGTGCCTATGACTGACTTCGGCGGCAGGTCAAATAAGTCATTTTAAAACTGCAATGGACATAATTATGACGCAACGTGTCCAGTTGCACGGCCACCGCAACCAGAGCCTTATTACTCCTTCATTACACTGATAACACATGAAACTCCGCTACATTGTTCTTTCAAATATTTACCATCCGGCATTCCGTGTTTTCATCCTGGGCGTTAACATCTTATAACGTAATACCGTGAATGAGTGAATATGCCACAGGTCGCTGCATACACAACCTCTACGAGGATAACCTCCAGTTCGTGTCCATATCGGTAACTTCAAGAATCGGGATTTTGTAATTGCTCCAGTTTCAGAGTGGGCACAGTCGACGTGGGATGAGGGTATGCCATAAGGGCATGTCCTGGAGTGAGTGCTTGGTCAAGGCAGCCGATGTATGACGTAGCCTGGGGAACCATCTCTTCCTGACCGGCTGCCATAGGCGGCGCCTGGACGCCGCTGACGTAGATCCTAATTGGATGGATACGTTTCAACTAGATCGCCAGTATACTGTTTCAGTGGATTTGGGGTCTGATGGGGAGGTAAACTTAAATTTTTTAAGATTTATCTTGTGGCCCCGTGTACGTTGATACTATCTAATAGGAACCCCCAGAAGATATTTCCGTCGATTTTGGGTCGAAAAATTGAAATTAATTTTTTTCGATTTTGGCCAAGTTTAACATTGGGGTCTTATGGGGAGGCAAACTTAAATTTTTTAAAATTGATTTTTTGGCCCCGTGTGAGTTTATACTATCTAATAGGAACCTCCAGAAGACATTCCCGTCGATTTTGGGCCGAAAAATTGAAATTAATTTTTTTCGATTTTGGCCAAGTTTAACATTGGGGTCTTATGGGGAGGCAAACTTAAATTTTTTAAAATTGATTTTTTGGCCCCGTGTGAGTTTATACTATCTAATAGGAACCCCCAGAAGATATTTCCGTCGATTTTGGGTCGAAAAATTGAAATTAATTTTTTTCGATTTTGGCGAAGTTTAACATTGGGGTCTTATGGGGAGGCAAACTTAAATTTTTTAAAATTGATTTTTTGGCCCCGTGTGAGTTTATACTATCTAATAGGAACCCCCAGAAGATATTTCCGTCGATTTTGGGCCGAAAAATTGAAATTAATTTTTTTCGATTTTGGCCAAGTTTAACATTGGGGTCTTATGGGGAGGCAAACTTAAATTTTTTAAAATTGATTTTTTGGCCCCGTGTGAGTTTATACTATCTAATAGGAACCCCCAGAAGATATTTCCGTCGATTTTGGGTCGAAAAATTGAAATTAATTTTTTTCGATTTTGGCCAAGTTTAACATTGGGGTCTTATGGGGAGGCAAACTTAAATTTTTTAAAATTGATTTTTTGGCCCCGTGTGAGTTTATACTATCTAATAGAAACCCCCAGAAGATATTTCCGTCGATTTTGGGCCGAAAAATTGAAATTATTTTTTTTCGATTTTGGCCAAGTTTAACATTGGGGTCTTATGGGGAGGCAAACCTAAATTTTTTAAAATTGATTTTTTGGCCCCGTGTGAGTTTATACTATCTAATAGGAACCCCCAGAAGATATTTCCGTCGATTTTGGGTCGAAAAATTGAAATTAATTTTTTTCGATTTTGGCCAAGTTTAACATTGGGGTCTTATGGGGAGGCAAACTTAAATTTTTTAAAATTGATTTTTTGGCCCCGTGTGAGTTTATACTATCTAATAGGAACCTCCAGAAGACATTCCCGTCGATTTTGGGCCGAAAAATTGAAATTAATTTTTTTCGATTTTGGCCAAGTTTAACATTGGGGTCTTATGGGGAGGCAAACTTAAATTTTTTAAAATTGATTTTTTGGCCCCGTGTGAGTTTATACTATCTAATAGGAACCCCCAGAAGATATTTCCGTCGATTTTGGGCCGAAAAATTGAAATTAATTTTTTTCGATTTTGGCGAAGTTTAACATTGGGGTCTTATGGGGAGGCAAACTTAAATTTTTTAAAATTGATTTTTTGGCCCCGTGTGAGTTTATACTATCTAATAGGAACCCCCAGAAGATATTTCCGTCGATTTTGGGCCGAAAAATTGAAATTAATTTTTTTCGATTTTGGCCAAGTTTAACATTGGGGTCTTATGGGGAGGCAAACTTAAATTTTTTAAAATTGATTTTTTGGCCCCGTGTGAGTTTATACTATCTAATAGGAACCCCCAGAAGATATTTCCGTCGATTTTGGGTCGAAAAATTGAAATTAATTTTTTTCGATTTTGGCCAAGTTTAACATTGGGGTCTTATGGGGAGGCAAACTTAAATTTTTTAAAATTGATTTTTTGGCCCCGTGTGAGTTTATACTATCTAATAGGAACCCCCAGAAGATATTTCCGTCGATTTTGGGCCGAAAAATTGAAATTATTTTTTTTCGATTTTGGCCAAGTTTAACATTGGGGTCTTATGGGGAGGCAAACCTAAATTTTTTAAAATTGATTTTTTGGCCCCGTGTGAGTTTATACTATCTAATAGGAACCCCCAGAAGATATTTCCGTCGATTTTGGGTCGAAAAATTGAAATTAATTTTTTTCGATTTTGGCCAAGTTTAACATTGGAGTCTTATGGGGAGGCAAACTTAAATTTTTTAAAATTGATTTTTTGGCCCCGTGTGAGTTTATACTATCTAATAGGAACCCCCAGAAGATATTTCCGTCGATTTTGGGCCGAAAAATTGAAATTAATTTTTTTCGATTTTGGCCAAGTTTAACATTGGAGTCTTATGGGGAGGCAAACTTAAATTTTTTAAAATTGATTTTTTGGCCCCGTGTGAGTTTATACTATCTAATAGGAACCCCCAGAAGATATTTCCGTCGATTTTGGGCCGAAAAATTGAAATTAATTTTTTTCGATTTTGGCCAAGTTTAACATTGGGGTCTTATGGGGAGGCAAACTTAAATTTTTTAAAATTGATTTTTTGGCCCCGTGTGAGTTTATACTATCTAATAGGAACCCCCAGAAGATATTTCCGTCGATTTTGGGCCGAAAAATTGAAATTAATTTTTTTCGATTTTGGCCAAGTTTAACATTGGGGTCTTATGGGGAGGCAAACTTAAATTTTTTAAAATTGATTTTTTGGCCCCGTGTGAGTTTATACTATCTAATAGGAACCCCCAGAAGATATTTCCGTCGATTTTGGGCCGAAAAATTGAAATTATTTTTTTTCGATTTTGGCCAAGTTTAACATTGGGGTCTTATGGGGAGGCAAACCTAAATTTTTTAAAATTGATTTTTTGGCCCCGTGTGAGTTTATACTATCTAATAGGAACCCCCAGAAGATATTTCCGTCGATTTTGGGCCGAAAAATTGAAATTATTTTTTTTCGATTTTGGCCAAGTTTAACATTGGGGTCTTATGGGGAGGCAAACTTAAATTTTTTAAAATTGATTTTTTGGCCCCGTGTGAGTTTATACTATCTAATAGGAACCCCCAGAAGATATTTCCGTCGATTTTGGGTCGAAAAATTGAAATTAATTTTTTTCGATTTTGGCCAAGTTTAACTTTGGCGTCTTATGGGAAGGCAAACTGAAATTTTTTACCATTAAATTTTTGGTCCCAAGCGGATGGATACTGTTGCAATTAACTTAAGGAATGTATCACTTTCTGATAATCATACTATTAAGTGAATTATGTGCGAAATACATGACATTAAGACCAAAACGAAAAATGTAAGGATGTATTCACCTCACAATTTCACCTACAGTGACTGTTGTTTGATTTATTTTCCACCTCACATGAATACAAATTCTCTGCTCCAATAAATTATAATAATGTATCTTAGCATAGTCGCCTCTTCAATAATAGCATTAAAGTTATGTGTAATATCAATTAAATTCCTAAAACCAGCGCCTACTATTACAGATTACATCATAGAAATACTTTAAATTTTTTTCAGTTTCTCCGAACTTTTTGACGTGGCAATATCTATTTAAAGCTAAGTAACCATAAGCACTTGGTGATTCTATCCTCACTGATTAAATAAACGAAAGTGATACTTAAACGTAAATGGAATATTGATACTGTTGAATGATTGAGAGCTACTATACTATTAAGGTCCTTGCAACGAGTAACCACTATTTAATTCAGTCCACCGGCTGCCAATTAATTTAATCGGAGATCCATGCATCGTATGGTACTTGGGCAAATAGTTTCTCAACAAATGTTGTCATCACTTGAATCAATTTGCGCCTAAGTGACGGCTTCATTTCTTTCAAGAGCTCCTGGCTGTTGCTGTTAATGAACAGATTCAATGCTGCTTCTGTAAATATTAAACATATCGTATTAGATAATTGATTCATTGATTTGTCCAGATTTTTCTTCCCATTTCGTATGCCATATTGGTTCGTATACCAGCATTAATGTTAATAACACCATTCATACATGCTATATCCAAACTGCGGGCATGAGGTAAGAGTATTGACGTGTACTTCCGGTGGTGTCCTTTAAATCTGTGATATTTGTAGGAACACTGGTGCGCGCCAATTAAATTCGAAGAGAGATCATTTTTCAACTTACGTAATATGGTATTTCCACCCTGCACATTCTCCACTCCCATTTTTATGTTTTGGACACTGAAATCCATCTTCAATTGTTGCAGTCTTAGGTACTTCCGGCCTTCATTGAGATATGGCTTTGCGCGAATGAAGATTTTCGCCTTAACGCCATCTGAAAATATTGGAGGAATATGTAGTTTTGTTTATGTGAGACATCAGATGGGTATATATGGATTTAATTGGAGCTACCCCATTTATTGAAGGATGCTCAGGTAAAAGGGAGGGAAAGTTCATCAGGATTTTCATTAGCGTTGCCCAATATTAGAATATTTTTTTTTTATCATCGACTTACCGTATTCACCCCAATAATCACCGGCTCCACTCGCCTGAACAAGAATCAATTTTCCACTCGATCTATATTTAGCAGCAGCGCGAATTCTTGGGATGCTGAGGGCCAACTGAATTTGCACCTCGTCATCTGAAATTCGTGTCCTCAGTCCTGTGATGCGAAGCGATGAAACGCCTCTTGCCGCCACGTCTCTAAATTGAGCTCTATAGCCATCAGGGCCGCCACCTAGAGCAATATGAACCTCGTCCAAAATAATTGGCTCCACCTCTGGATATCCCAGTTGCGGCAATCCTGATAAAAAACAAAAAAACACAAAGCAATGAAATTTTGAAGGAGAATTTCGAGCCGTAAATGCTCATATTTCTTTAGATCAGATCCTATCTCAGAATCTCAGAATAGGTCAAAAGCTTTGAGTCTCACTAGGCCCCAGAATTCCTTGCATATTTAATTAATTGAATAAATTTGAAAATCAAATTTTGCAAAAAAATTCAGTCGACCACTATTGAAGAATGCGGAATATGGGTCACCGGTGTCATACGACTCAAAAGATACCGTTATCCACGTTTATACGCTGTGTACAATTTCCGTTCAGTTAAAAAACGAAGTATAACCACATAAAGTGGCGTAGGCTCACTTAATTTAAAATATTAATAAGACAAAAAAAATCTCTTATGCAAAAGAAATGGGAAATTTCATAGAACATATCGAAAAATTTAGAACAATTTACATTTTCTAAGGGTTCACCTTAACATACACACACACACAGAGTCGAACCAGTTACCGTACCTCCCCAATATCATGAGGCGTGAAGATTTGATTAAAAACTGATAACTTTCCCTGCACAGAATTTAAAATGAAGAAGTTACTCACCATGGGCAAATTGTTGAGTTAGAACATTAGCGGATTTAGCGAGACATGCTTCTAGTTGTGGATCGCTTCTCTGGCAGGGTTCAATAAATTCTAAGCCCCTGTACTTTCCAACTGCATCGGCCAAATGTACAGCGATTAAAACCCACGCAAGACACTTCAAACTCACGCCCTGCATGATAGCCGGAGATGGAGCAGTGTCTGTTAAGGGTCTATTATGCCGTGTCTTTCCTCGGTCCTTCAAGAATATGCTCTACACTAAAAAGAGAATTTCAATTGAACTTACAGTGTATTATTTGTGAATGAAGGGTGGATCGGAAATCGACAAAAAAAATATAAGCGAAAAGATTTCACTACAATATCACAACTTAACTATAACTTAAACGTCACATTTTAAATGGAAAAGATTAAAAAACAATTGTAATTCTAGCACAGCCTACCTTAAATTAGGTCCCCTTTGCTATTCGGTCCTTTTTATCTGCTTGTTATTAGTGATAAAACAAAAGTTATTGGAATAAAATTGGATTGACCGAAACTCACGGATTGATGGAACGACCTGGACAGGAGTGAACCAAAGGATGGTGATGCGCCGGGACTTATAGCAGCCTTGACATTGGGAGAAGCAGTGCTATTGGAGGTGAAATGGAGTGATGGTAGTGGGGCCCAGACGCCATTCTACAACTTTCTTCAATCCACGTAATGAAACGTCTGTTGATGGCTTTACGAGGAAAACAAACTGGAGTACGTGAAAGAGATATACAGCTCAAAGATGAAATTCGAAAAATCATATATTTCACGTAAGAGGTCTTTTATTACGTTAATTTATTTCGGGTCAAAGTTGTTTCGCTATCGATTCCTTTGAATCATTCCTCCTATTTTCCAATTATTTTCAATATTTTGACTCATAGATTGATCATAGGCGCCCCTTACCGCAGCATAGGGGTTTCTGGAGGTTCACCCTGTGGATAGAAAATAATTCAAACGGCGAAAGTCGCCCCAGTCCAACCCAGCCCAATTAAGGGCAACTGAGAAATTCAATAAGACGGAACTCAATAGCACAGCGACTAATTTGGTCCAGTGGATTTGCAACGAATATCTCAAAATAGCGACATGTATATACAGACGTTTTTTGTAGAGTTCAATGAGATATACAAATTTTTATTGGAGCAAATTGTAATAGCTCTCGAAGTTTTCGAGATATTCAGGGAAAACTGACGTCAGACTAAAACAGGCTCAACTTGATTGACCACTTAAGAATGGAATTGTTTGGAGTAACTCTGTGAATCCAGTTCAAGGAAAATTTCTGGATGATGCATCTATTTGGGAGGATCCGGAACCCATCATGTTTTTTTCCATCTGCAAGATATATTAGTGCCATAATTATTTTGGAAACAATTTTCCAGACTAGTAGGAAATAGTATAAGGCAGAAGAAAACGAGTAGTAGATTGAAAATTTTTAAATTGCAACAACTACAACTGAGGAAAATGAATGTAAAGAAATTTAATGAATAATATGAATCTTGTAGCAAGTTGTTATAGAGTTATTACAACTGATGATTTTACAAACCGCGAAATTAACTCGCACTTGTCCCCACAATTCCGTGAGTTTTCTTTGCTAAGTGAAACTTTCATCGACGTTGGGCGGAGGAAAAGTGGGACCCGAGTTATAAGTAATTATTAACGCTTGTCGTTACACTCAAAATGCTTTATTAATCATGGAGCTTGCCAATTTATTTTGGTCAAATTAGATTGTCAATTCCATTTTAAGTTGATAACTTTGAAGAGGAAGACCCCTTCCTTCTCTGAACAACCAATTTTCAGTGGTGCTGCCCCACTGTGACTGCCCGTGAAAAATCTCTCTTTGACTTCTTTTCCATTTTGCTTTTCGTCACTATCTTTAATGCTTTCAAAGCATTAAGGATACATCGGCTGTCGACCATACACCGCTTGGCATTCGAATGATAAGACACAGGATTCCACGGAAAACCCATATCAGTACAAGTGGCTACTCGATGAGAAACCTCCTGCTCGTCAGACACTCCTAAAAAATTATTACCGATCGATATCCTTGAGTCGCATATTTTTTGTCTTATTTGTAGTCATTTCTGGGTTTCGGGGATGTTAATATCAGCGACTAGGGGATATTTCTATCCCCACCTTGCCTGTTTTTTCCGTATTTGAAACTACCGATGCACAAATTAAACGATCAATCAATGTTGGAATAATGGTTCTAATTTATTTCCATAGCAACCGAATGGACTTTTATCATGCGCCGATCAAACCTGTCGAACTCGACTGGATGGACAGCTATGGCTGTTGTATGATAAAAGAATGTGGGGTCAGAGACCTTAGTGTCTCAGGGAATGTTCAAGGTAAGCAGCTAACAGATTAACCAGCACTTGCCCTTCTTTTTCATCCCTGTTCTCTATTTATCTCCATTAGCCGCTTTTTTAGGAGACATTGGCAAATGGATGATGTCTCTTCATTCTTTTTCATGATCACACCATAATTGTCAATATTTTCACCTAGAAAAATATTTGTCTTGTCGTTACTTAGTATAGGATGGGTGCCCGCTAATACATACAGGGCCCTACAGCCCCACCTTCCTATACTCATCAGTCGAGTCAGATCAAACTTATCTAGAAATATTATTAAAAAAAAAACATTTAGTGAATAACCTTTCTGAACAAAAGATGATGGTTATAAAACTAAAAATATATTTTAGCGATATTTACAAGAGAGATAGAGATGTAATGTCCGGCAGAGGACCTTATGATGTAGTCTTATTTTCCAAGATTACAGATTAATAATTTTTTTCAACCAATGTTATAAGGAGCTGGTGGTACAGATGACGTCTATACAAACACAAACTGTCTCGAATGAAATGAGTATTTAATTATCTCAATATGCAGTTTGCTTATCCCGCTGCCGCGGTCGGGGGTGGACGGTGGGCGGGAGCGCAACTCGTGGAATAAACGAATTGTATAGCTCAATAACCAATTGCGATATTGAGACAAGTAAGTACTCATTTCATTTGTCCTGATTGGGGCTATCTATTTTGCTCGAGATGATGCCGAAAGATTTCCATCTTCCTTCATCCTGGAACACCACAAATTTCTCCAAATAAGCTTCAAGTCTTGACAGACTTTTTCTTGATAATTTTCTCGAATGGGAAATCGGTAAATGCTTTTCCAAATATTTCGGTGAATGCAGTGGACACCAGATCGTTTATGATACCCCGGGTAACAACAAAGCCAGGTTGCCAAGCGCCGTTTATCACTCTATCCACGATGTTTTCGATGAAAGAACGTCCTTGGACTAAGTTCGTGATGTGAAGTTTGAGATCACGAATAGTTTGGACCTCCACACGTACCGTTAGCTTCGTGCCCGGTTGCTTGTTCACTGTGGTTGTTTGAACGAGGTCATCTGTTACCGGGAACAACAAAAAAATAGGTGAATATTATTGCGCAAGTGACCTAAAAGGAGATAATTAGAAATGGACCACGGTAATGAGTGATGCTGGAAAGAAATACATGTAGATGGGCATAGGTTCGATGCTGTTGAGCACCTTCATGGTGTCCGACCTTGCGGTCATTGGTTCAGAAGACAGACTCAATTCGCTATTCGCGAATTCGCAATTGCTAGAAGCAGACCGGGTTATATTGGAAGAAGGCACCGGCTGTAACCCTTTTAACGACCTAGTCTAGAGACATATGATTCACCATAGACAAGTCCTGTCCTCTGAATAAAATAGGTATGAATATATTTTTCACGAGTCGTATTCGTAAAGAAAAACTGAAAATTGGCTAAGGTGGATTTTTGCTAAATCTCAAATGTTCAGAAATAATTGCACGACTGAATTGTCCTGCAGACGACCTTGCAAGTTATCTGGAATAATCTGATCCTTTTATAAAGAGACTCATTGCATCTTTTGATCGCTCAACCGCAAGGTCGAATCTGCAACAATAAGAGTAGCCTGTAAGAGTAGAATACCATCAAATATGGTATTGTAAAAAGATTCATTGTGTTGAGCGTTTACTCATCAGGGAAATTTGAATGAACTTATCCCCTCGTAGGGCACCCCCCGTATTGAGTCGATACGATCTGATTCTATCGTCGCGCATCGTATCGGAATATGCTGAATTGCTTGGGAACGGGAATTAATGCCATAAAATTCAGTAAAATGCATCCAAAAAATTTACTTACACAAATCCAATGTGAATTTTCCGCTGTTCATCATTCTGGGTCCAAAGAGCATTCCTTTGAACTCGTAATCGCCATTCAGAAATTTGGCCGGAAAACTTTGTGTGTATACAACCTGAGGATAAATTAAACGGAGAATCATCATTTAGCTAAACTGATCAGTGAATAGTTCCTTGATCAATGATCAATATTTGCAACGTATCTGTCTGACAGAATGGATACTAAAAAATTGATCTATATTTCAGACAACTGTAGCTAATGTTGGAGACCTCTGGGTAAGCATAGACCTTTTTTTAAAGAGACCAAGCTTCAAAAACTGAAAAGGGACATCTTCATGTTCGTCTGGCCAGTAAATGCAATTTTTGCTCAGTGTTGTAAGTAGAGAAATCATTACTTTATTATTGGGTAAATCGCTGACGAATTTCGTCACTTTACTGGCTGTCCAGCCGCTCTCGGTGATGTTCCTGAGCGTCAGGCTGAATCCAAAATTGGGCAGGCCCCTCTTAACCGTAATCTCCTTAGCGAAGAAAGGATCGAACGGTGCTACATTGTACTTGGACAAACCCGTTTTGAAGTACGGACGAACGGCGTTGAGGCCCTCCCTGATGCATGCGTCAAATCCACTCACGTCTGGGTAACAACTCCTGAAGGCATCCTCTGCAGAAAATTAATCAGTTAGAACAAGCTAGCCAAGTTGGTGTGGCCCAGCACAGCAAAAATGTTAGCTCTACTCTATTTCTAATTGTCCTTTAAAACTGTCCCGAAACATTCCAAGCTGTTTGAACCCAAAGCTTACGTGATCGCCGAGCCGAGCCAAAAATTACCTCTTTCTTCAGTATTTCTCGAATAAATATCTCCGAAATAACTCAAAAATATTGGCCAATCACGAGACATGTCCACTCACAATTATGCAAACAGTCCATTTCACTTTCTCCCACGATTCGCGAGATACCCCGAATATCCAACTCATTTTCATAGCCAATCATCTCCATGCGAACGTTTCTTTTTTCTGCTGCTCTCTCCTTCACAATTGACAAAGTATTATTTTCCACGTAATCATAGAAATAATACGTAAGAAAATGAAAAATAAATTTCGGAGGGCGCTTAATGGTTAGTCGACGCAATTTTCACCTCTCTCGATGTTTATTAGAATCACCCTGATATCTTTTCAATAATGTATATGTATAAGTGTGTCTGCAAAATCTACAATTTTTGGAAAGTTTGATATTCCCAAGCCGTCCCTTGTCGTATCACATAATGAGGGCCACACCGCATATATGAGAGTGAGCTAGTTTAATTGATTTTGAAATTAAGAGGCCCAATAAAAATTCCAATGGTGGATCAAAGAGATATTCTTTGGGTTGTATAGAGTTGAGTTTCCAACCCTTCTTACTGAAATGTAATTTTTGTTTTCAACTTTCCACATTTAAAAATAATTGGGCTTTCCACTATTTTTTTAATGGATTAATTAGTCCATATATTTTGACACTTTTGAAATGAGAGGTTCTCCCAAATGGTTAATTTATCTCACCTGTCGATTCAACGCTCATTGAATGCAGTTTAAAAAAAAATGACCGTACAATTTTCGTTGCCATCTTGACGCACATTAATTTCTAAACGGAGACTGAGCTAACTTAATTGGTTTTAAAATTAATAGGGCCGTTAAAGACTATAATTTAGGGTTGAAGTAACGTTAAAATAATTTTACTTGCCAAATTCGGCGGCCAATGAAGCCACACAAAGTGTCACAATAATTAACTCGCGAAGCATTTCAACTCTTACAGCACAAACTATTCTGTCTTGCACCAGTGGGTCCACCGGGTCCGTCTAACCAGGGCAGTTACTTAGGCACAACAATTTTCACATGTACAACATACAAACATCAAACAACCTCGCTGGTCCGCGGGTGCTCGCGCTTTCACTCTCGGCAATGCATCTGGGATCGTTCCTTTAATCCCGGAGATTTTTTTTTCCTTGCTGAATTATATAATTTTACCATTTTTAATTCGGTGCGGGCAGGATGGGAAGGGGAAGGCCGAATTTCAGATAGTTTTGCGGCTCATTTGCACATATTGAAGATCTTGTCCGCTCTACCAAGTGTATAAGAATTCAGTAGCGTGGATTTTTTTTTTCCATATTTGATGAACTTATAAAAAAAATTTCCATTTTTTTTTTAAGTCATGTCATTGATTACAGTTGAATTTAAGGCGTTATTGTCATGACCCCCAATCCGGAAACTGGATTATCGTACATGCTATACGTAACTGGTCTTGTAAGAGTACTCAAATATTCATCAAGCAATGTTGAGACGATAATGTGGTATGTGTGTGTGTTGGGGGGTGGGGTAGTGGGTGGGTGTGAGTATGTGGATGTGTGTGGGTGGGTGGGTGGGTGTGTGTGAATTGGGGAAGTATATGTATGGGTGGGTGAGTAGCTGTGAGTGGGTGGTTGGGTGGGCGCGCAGGCAGATGGATGAGAGTGAGTGGGTGGGTGTGAAATGTGCGAGTAAGGCCGACTATTCTAAGTCACAATGAATTCAGCAGACTCGAATGACACAAGAAGCTCCATTCGAATAATTATTCATTACTTCAACACTATGAATAATGCATTATTACGAGGTCCCAAAACTACGGACTTTATCGTTGGGGGTGAAAAGAGGGTAAAAGTCTAAAGTTCCCCCCCCCCCTTCCCCTCCCCTATGAAATTATTGAAGGCTGGAACTAAAGGCCGCACAAAAGTTCTTTCAACATTCTCCTCGATACTGGCATTATTGCTTTCTTTACCTCAATCGGTTTGTAATGTAAAAAAATCCATGATTAGCACGGACGTTTTGATGGGAAATGACGCGATTACGTGAGTTATTTCACACTTGTTATGAGTCGTGATTATGGAGTGGGACACGTAACGCTTTGAATTATGGAAAGACGTGGAGGAAATAGCCTACATATGACAAGTCGTGATTACTTCATTGGGACTGTTTATTTATTCAAAAACTACAAGTGAATTTTATTTTTTCGTTCCCAATAGGACACAAAGCTGACAGACATTCCGTACTTTTCCGATGGCGTTCCCATCGAAAATCATCGACTTTGAAAATTTGAAGTTTGTCAGACAATTTTCAAATGGCAAAATGCTGTCACCTTCGATGGTGTTAAAATTTCAACAAAAGCTGGTGGAGTAAAAACAAAAAAACAAATAACGAAAAAGGAGATTGGTGAAGAAGAAGACGTTGAAGAATTCTCTACAGATTTCCCCAGATTTTTTTAATCTCCTGGTCAACAACCTGACGAGACAACAATTACAAAAGCAAGACAAAAGCGGTTGCAATATGCATCGTTGAACCAGTGAAAGTATTCTCCCCGGACTGAGCCTACCATCTGCATTTCTTCGTACGACTCGACTGGAAACGCACAGTTTTCCACTAACAAATCTGCCTAACTCTTCGGAAAAATTTTGTCTCTTCATTAGTTCCGTATACAAATATATTAAGAAAAACGGAGAACAAAAATGTTTATCTCGATCGGATTAATGTTTTTCTTCGTGACATTGGGCTGCTCTGAACCACCCCGTAAATATTCTGCCAATTAAAAAAATTATTCGAAAAAGCTTCACTAGCAATAACAAAAAATTAATCAAGACCAATCATTGAGGATCCAATGTTGTTATTCTTAATTCACTTTTCGCCAAAAATTTCAACAAAAAAAATATACAAAAATTTGCTATAATTGATTTTTCTCAAATTAATTTTGGGTAGCTTTATTTTATGAAGAATTTGTGATTCTTAGAATGATATTTTTTTTCTCAGCCGCATACGTAAAACAGTGCTCAAAGAGTGATCCAAAATTGAAGGCTTGCTTAATTGATGCCCTCCACCATTTGCGGCCTTACCTTAAGGATGGAATACCGGAAATCGAATTGCCATCTGTGGAGCCCTTTAAGGCAAGTCCAATGAAATGTTAATATCCATAAAATTGAGGAAATTTAGAAAATAGACTGCCCAAACACATCGGTCAAAAATTGCCAGAGCCAGATCCGGCAATAAAATATTTTTGGGCACGGAATGTCGCGCAATAATGCCACTTCCGTTTTTATCTGTCTATGGAATGCGCGCGCAACGGTTAGGTTATGGTGCCTCATATATACCGTCCGTAATTGGTTAGCTAAGTCTTGGACGTTTTTATGACGTCATAAATGGTTTTGAAAGCGAAAATATACATCTACTGAAGAAATATCGAGTCATTCTTGTAAGCAACCGAACAATATTTTTTTTCAAGTTTCGGTAAATGTAGAATTCGTTCCGTATTAACTTAACATTTATCTGAATTTTTTGCTAACAGATGGATGAGCTGACGCTATCCCTGACAGGCGGCACGAATGGCTATCGCGTACAATTGCGAGATCTTTTCGTCAAAGGCGCAAGCAATTTCACTGTTAAGGACGTTAAACTCGGATCACCGTTCGAAGCCATTGTTACAATGCCAGTTCTTGCCCTGAATGCCAATTATCAGAGGTCAGACACCCCAAAAATTCGATCCATGATCCTTTTTTTTTCTTCTCAATTTAACGTCGCTATATTGGTGCTGCTCCTCTGTGCTAATCAACGACGGAGGTCTACACCGATAGAATAAATCTCTGATACGAAAAATTCGTTGTCTCGAGAGAAAATATTTTTTTGGCAAAAGTCCAATTTTTCACATAAGAGGGAAATATGCAATGAACTCATCTGTAACATACTCATTCTCCAAAATCTAACTATCGTAAAACAAGAATTGTTGTGCTTATATAACTGATGCTTCCAGTGCCGGTGTTTTAATTATCCTGCCAGCAAGCAGCAACGGAACATTTCACGCAAGATTCGATCACGTTGAAGCCCTAGTAAGGGGCGCATTGTCCACATCGATAAAAAACGAAAAAACTTACCTACATGTTGAGGAACTTGATGTGCAATTACGGGTTAAGGATGTATTCATGCGCGTCAGGAAGGACTTCACTCGCAATCGCATAATCAGTGAGTGAAAAAGTCGCAATTCTACCATTGCTTATGTCCCCGACTTCCGGTTTCATGTAAAATTGGTAAAAGGGGGAGAAGTAGAAGATTGATGTACGCTGTCTTGGGATTATGAGGATTGTCTTGTTTTTCTTAGATTCTGACATATTCATCAAAAACCGAGACTTCCTATAAATGCACGTACCTCGTTTTACCAATTCCTGCGATCCCTACCCCTCATTCATTATCCAATAAATTATTTTCCTCGTTCAAGGTGAAGCAACAAATCTATTTCTACGGGAAAATGGTCAGGAGGTGCTTAAGATCATGGAACCCCAGCTGAAGAAGAAACTCTCAGTATTATTCTCGGGAATTGTCAATCAGTTACTACGTCACGTTCCAGTTGAAACATTTTTGCTACAATAATAACATAATTTATCGACACATTTTTGTGTATCCCATCAGTAAATTTTCCAGGCCGAAAAATTGAAGATTGTAAACTTATTCCGAGAGCTTGTTACGCAAAATATAGCTTTTTCCGGTGTAATATATACAGTTTTGTAAGATAAGATGTGTGTTTAGATTACTTTTTTTTCATTTTGTAAATTAATTTTGACTCATTATTGAATGTATTAATGTATATATCATTAAATGCAAAATTATACCGTTTTTCATCAATCGGAGTTGGTTATCGTAATGTTGCAAAGCATCAAACAATTCGGTCAAACGTTATTGGGCGAAACATCACAACGTTAAATACAGCAAAAATTCCGTTCACCATGTTTGGTCAATTTTTTCACAATTTCGTCTATTCATTCTAGTCTATTAGCCACAAAAAATGGAAATATGAGTTGAAGTGTCGAACATTTCACAGTGAATGCAACTTTCCACTCGAGACTTTCTAAATGATGGCAGAGTTGACGCCTTAACCCGTCAGTCCTTTTTTTTTCATTTATCATTTATTTTATTCTTCAACGTTTTTCTCGTACCGCGGGAAAATTACCGCGGTTTCTGTGTTCAAACTCACCATTACAAAAGATTTAATTTCACTTGTGATTGAGTGAAAGACTTTGAGCAAAAAAATGTTTCAAATTATTAGCTTGGCTCGAGAAATTTCTCGCAAAAAAGTGTGAAACCATTTTTTGTAAATGCCAAAATTTCAAGCAAAAAAAATGTCAAATTTCCTTCTCCAATTATGAAATTATGAAGAAAGTGACTCATAAGAAAAAAATCTACGTTTGAAAATATCAAAAAATAATTTGTGTAAAATTCTATAAAAAATCGTTTTTTTATTTTTTTTCACACAATGAAGTTCTCGAGGTTAACAAATAATTAACAATTTTCTTTAATGGTTTGTTATTTATATAGAATTGAAAGAATTATTTTTTTTTTGGATCAAGGGAAGGTCTTCACGAATGAGAGATTGGCGAAAATTCCATTTACGAGATCTTTGAGACTAGCATTCCAGGTTCTAGCTGCAAATGGCAGCATTCCATGGTAGAGCATCTGCCAGTATTCATTTGCGAAACTGAGAGCTGCTCTCGCTGTAGACATAAATGTAACACCATTAATTACAGTTGAGGCAGTCAGCGAAAAAATCACGTTTTCACTTTTCAACTCCCGAAGGGTTGATGAAAAATTCCAATTTGAAATGGAAGCATTAAAAGAAAAACATTAGTTTTGTTTGTCCCAAACCAATAAATCGGACTGGTCATCTATTTAATATTCTGTACTTACTGAGCTGTTCATTTCCGTTGAACAAGTCGGAGGCCCAGATTTTCATGTCACCAACTTCGGGGGTGAGACTGAGCCTTTCCACAACCCATCTGTCGTTAATTATGGGCCCTTCGATAACGAGCATGCACCTGACGTCGCTCATACTCACATTGAAGCGTCCTACATAACAAAGAATTAGATATTAACCTATTTCACTACATAAATCATGAATTTTGGACAAGGAACCCTTTCATTTTGAGTAACTAGGCATTTTCACTTCGAGTAAATCCCCCAGAAAGAACACATTCTCAATTATGATGTCAAACTGCATGGGACCATCTCCACAAAACAGTCTTACAAGCCCAAAAACTATCTAAAAATGAGAAATGAAGCATATTCAAACCTTTGCCGCCAATTCTGAAGGTTCCAAGGTTACCCTCGACCTTGTAATCACCCTCGACGAGAGTCTTGGGTATCTCGTAATCGAGATCAAGACGGAAGTGTTCATCCTCGTGATAAGGCCTCACTGATAAGAAACGAATTTTGGATAATCCATAAGTCTTTGCATTCCTAACTGACATTTTTCCTGTTACTTCGCCCATTGCGAAGTTGTTATTAGCCACCTCCGTCACGAAGGGGTCCAACTGGGGGACATTCAGCTCAGGAATACCTGAGAAGAAAGAAATTCATATTCGTTAAAAATATTTTCAAAATTACAAGATATTTCTTCCAAAAGATGAGCAAAAAATTATATCGGAATGTCACTTGTAATCAAAGGCTTCCTGATTTTTTTCCATATTTTTCTTGCAATAAATTTTCGCTGAAAATAAAAATCAGTGGAATTGAATAACAAATCAGAACATCCTTACCCTTGACAAACGTTGGCCATGCTTCCTGAATAGCGAGCCTCAGGCATGAAGCATAGTCATCAGACGCCTTTTTGCATGTTTTGACGGACTCCGCTAAAATATGCAAAATTATGGAAATGTATAAAAATTGTTAATTAATAGTCTTGCATTGCATAACATCGCATAAGATCAGAAAATACCATAAGATAAATTGTATGATATCTACAACTGCTATTCAACTTTTCATCTCAATTAGCGATCTTCGCATCCAATTTTCTCTTCGTCTCTTCTTACTGGAGATCCTGCCCAATGCTTAATTAATTTAAGACACTGCCCAACTCTTGGTTTACACTTTGTTGGATCAATCCCGATTCGTTTTTCTATTCACTTATGGAATACAAGTTATTGACTCAATTTTGGAGGCCGCAAAAAAACTTGCCCATTTCATCGTTCATGGGATCTCCACGTAAATTGTTCACGAGATATTGTTAAATTGTTTGCACCGTTACCCACACATATTGCAATTTCGGTATCAAAAAACTGGAAATTTGGTTTTTTTATTTGTATTAATTTTCCTCATGTCACTGATAAGGGAGCAAAAAATCAACGAAAATTCGTGTCTCTCATTTTGTTATACAAAAAAAAATGCTCCTCACACAAAAATACACATTTTATCTTCAACGTTTTTCTTCCTCACAAGAAGGTGCTTGCCCGTTTGAATCTCGCGCGCGTACGAATGGCCCAATATTCCAAAAAACATGTTAGACAAGAATAAAACATCACCAATTTTTTTTTGCGCCCCCCATGAAGGCACAAGTGCACTGGACCGACTAGTTTCAACCGAGATCACATCGAATACTCTTCAAATACTCAAGGAGCTATTGATAATGCGCAAAATCAATTTCGCGGACTGTTTTAAAATTTCTACTGGAAATTATCACATATATGTTTTATGAAATTAATTGAGAAAGTCATGGCGAACATTTTGGAGAACACAAAATCCTCCAGTACACACATTGGTCCACTAATTTTGGGAGAAAAACTATATCTTTAACTACCGGTAAGTCAGAAACGCAATAATTGTTAGCAATAACTTACGTAATTGAACTTCCTGGCACTGGGCAATCGTCGAAACACAAAACACGAGGATAATTATCCTGGCAACTGTCATGATCCCTGGAGTCAACGAAAAAATAGTGCGATATAACAAGACTCGAGTTGTAACTTGGGATGCGAGAGGCCCAATGTTTCACTTTATATAGTTTTTCCAGCCCAAGGACTCGCAACCGTGTGTCGAGTAGTTGCGTTGCAAAATTGCATGTCATTAAAGTGCAGAAGAAAGAAAAGCGGGAATTAGATGCAGTTGGAATCAGGTGCAAGCGAGCTGTACTCATGATTGAGAGAGATAATTGCAATTATGAATTTTCTTTTCATTTGGTTATTTTTTTTTTCCTATATTTTTTATTCATGTCAGGAGGGGAAGGGTACAAAATGGGGAAAAAATCCATGCTGAAACGCAGTAGCAAACAGTTCAATTTAATTGGTAAATACAGCGAGAATCTTCAGTGGCAATTGAATTCAAAGTTTTTATTTGTTGTGGAAACAGACATTAGCTTTGTAAAATTATGGAATCGTCACTTCAATATTCATTTTTACTTTATTTAGATTATCCACCAATTATCGTCAATTGTCCAGGAAGTATTATAGATGCACTGTTAAATGAAATTGAGAGGAATCAAATCTCATGTAAAATTAATTTACACTCTACACTACTGTGTTCATTGCTGTATTGATGATTAAATACGCGGAACTTGTTGACATTTATCTAACTTGAAATTTTTTTTCAATCGGAATTGCTCGGAATGGAGTGTGATTGGTCGCAAATCATGTGAAGCTAGTTGATGAAGGAAAGCGCGGGAAATTCAAATCTTCAAAATTGTACCTTGCTCTTCGTCCTCTCAAGAAGTCATTGCAAGCCGAGCATATGATCTAATTGTCTCTACGTATTCTGACGCATTAAAAAAAAAGCGTAAAATGTCTCATTTTTCATCGTTTGCCCTCTTTTTTTTATTGTTATTCCAATGCTACCGAAAAAATTTCCATATTTCCCCTCATCATGCGCTTCAATGTCGTCAGGTAGGTATTACGATTCTTGCAACGCTTTTTTTTCTGCACACTCTGTAGTAATTTCCCTTTTTATTCTCGATTTAATTTCTGAACAAAAAAGAAAATAAAAGAAACGTTGTTTCTGCGTACCATTATTGTCTTTCGTAACATGAGGGATGATGAAAAGAAAAAAATGTGGAAACTGCACCTATTTTTCCGAGATTAATTGCCGGTATGTAGCGATGGGTCTAATTGATATCTCTTATTGACATTTTTTCCCCCGATTTTTTTCTCATTGTTTGCCAGTTGTTGTTGGCAGCCCGAGTAACAGGGAACCAATATTTATTGTATTTATATAATCGCGGAGCATCGGAGAGGGAAGTGTGATGGATGGAAAATGAGCGGTTACCCTTGAGCGTCTTGATGGTGAAACCCGCGCCCGAAGAAAAAAGAGTGTCCGTAAATTTACGCAGGATATGAAACTTTGAGGTAGAATCGCAAAAGGATTTTTCAAAAAATTTGAGTGGCCAATCGGACTCAGCCAACTGGGCTGTATATATGTACCGTGTATACAATACTCCTAATAAATGTTGCTTGCATCATTTTATAAAGAATCTCAAAAATTTATAAATAATTCAATACGATTCATATGAGTATCAGTGGGAAGAAAAAATTGAAAAAAGTACAAATGGATTTCCTTGGATTTCCTTGACTATTTCTTCTGAGACTATTACACATCCAGTGGAGATCTAAGTCATTTGACTATCCTTTCCTGAGCATTTATGGAGGCATTTTTTGCATTGGTCATTGGCAATGCGATCGTAGGCGAGCCTTGATCCACAGATCGAGGGAATCAATGGTGCGATCAGGCAAAGAAGGACAATGTCGTATAATTATTGGGATACATTCACCTGACGTCTAATTATCGAGCTCTTACCCCACGCGGCTGCGTCCCTCATCGAGTAAAAATTCCATGGATTGATTCAATTGATTTTAGTAATAAATGGGGGAGCAGGTGTTAAGCTCGTTTTTACCAGCTCAGTTATTTCAATTGATATTTCAATTTGATTTTTTTTTTTTTTTTTTTTTTAACGCAGAAAGTCATTCATCGAAACAGTATTTGAAAATTTTCCGCTCGTATGCTGTATAGCTAACATAACTTGAAAACGAAGAAAAAGAAGTACATTCATTGGCATGCGTCGTCACTGGCCATTTTTATTTCTTGTTGCACAACCTACGAGTGGAAAATTTTCAAATAAATAATCAATGGGAAATCTGAAGTTTCGAAAACAAATTGTTCTTCAGTTTTCACTATAATCCATCTTCAGAGATTTTTTTTGAAGCTACAATACTGCCCACCCATTGCGACATGATTTTTCAAATTTAATTTAATTGATCCAAATAATGTGCATGTTGTGTGGGATAGAAGTTAGAGAGCGATACAATTGTAGTTTATAGTAATAATATGAATTTATTCTGAATGAAGGGAAAATACCGCGCATTTCGTGAATTCAATACTTCCCACTCAGAATTTTATTAGTTCACTGCAGAAATTAATCCCCCGTATACATATAATATTTCAGATTTCTGTGTTTATTAACACCAAAATAAAAATGGTCCAGATGTATAAATATCTAATAACACTAAAATTTATTCAAGTAATTTTTTTACATGATTGTACAACTGAACTATATTTCATTAGTATACATATATATATTTTTGTATTGAAAGAAAAGTAACCATGAGATTATCACATCTTGAATCCGGGGAATTTCCAATCGATTACGAAAATTGTGGACTAGATCATTCACCGATCAAGCCAATATTGGAAACAAAATTCTAGGAGGGTAATCAGTCCTTTTGCGGACCACCTTAGACTGCTCCGCAATTTGAAAAATTCCGTAGCCTAAACTATTTCGCGGGGAATAGGGAGCTTGCATGCAGCCGAGACTCACGAAGCAAACCCATTAACAGATTCATTAAAGTAATACTTCGCATGCAATTTGTGGCAACCCTTCGTCGATATTTTTAAATCAATAATAGAAATTTTCGATAACATTTTCCGAACTCCAACTTAGAACACTAATCATATCCAAGCGATAATTTCTCCTGTCGGCTTCTAGCGACAAGGAGCATACGTCAGAAAATGTGCATTTTTAGTAACGAACAATATTATTACCAACATTTTGTATTTTATTGAAACTATTTATACGTAAACAACAGCTGCGAGAGTTTTTACCAAACAGCTCTCTGACTCCCGCTGAATTTTGCAACATACCAGAGAGCGACCTTATCGACTGAATAATCGAGTCGACTTGTGCTGACCTCTGGGTCAGTGAACCACAGCCTCTCTTAACTCAATTCATGTGCTCCTGTCAGTTACTCAATCAGCTGATTCCTTCCGTCGCTTCGATCAGCTGATCACACATCATGGACGAACTGACGGAGGAAATTCTCGCTCCACTTCCCATTAAATACGAATGTAAGTATTTTTTTTTAACAAACTTTCTATTTGGCTTACAGGGAGCAATATTTCCACCGCAAAAATATTTTAGTTGCTTTGCAAATTCGGTAACATTTTTAAAATTAGCTCCGTTGTAAATGGCGGGAATTGCCAAGTGACTATTTGAAAATTCTGCATCACTATTCGTTTATTTATAATGTGGTTGAACTAGGTTTTTCTTTCCTTGTAGTTGATTAATTGACTTTTTTGGGTTTTTCAGATTTGGATCATACGGCCGATGTTCAGTGAGTCAATTATTGTTTATAAATTAATGAAAAATGGAAAGTGAACGGTGTGAGGTTAACGTAACCTCAATTTTTTGTAAATCCATGCGGACCAATTCAAATGAAAATTTTTTGTGTTGTTTTTTTTTTATTCCAACTGAGTTTTTTACCTCATGGGACTATTTAGAGGCCAAAACGTTAAAACTTTCAACGTGCGCAAACATAATTTTATTGCGCCAAATCGATCGCGGCAAGATGATTATTCAAAGAGAATAAAATGAGATGTTTCATTATAGGTATCATTATAGTAGTAGGATCCAATAATTTTAGATTGATTAATGATTGGTCGAACCCCGATTATTTGATTGATAATTTATGATTGATTTACGATTGGCGGTCTGGTGAATGGTCATCCAAAATTTTGATTGATGATTGATGTAAGAATTTATGATTGATTGAAAAGGATCCACTCATGGGGAGAGACGATGCAGGAGGCGTTCGAGCAGTGTGGAGTGGCGATGTTCGGTTACATGACTGAAATGGACTCAGTGAACATTCTCATGACACACGATATTGAAGCCGAGGGAGACGATATTCAAGGCCTCCTCTACCATTTTCTGGATGAATTACTCTTCATGTTCTGTGCAGAGCCCTTCCTCGTCGCTAAGGTACCAATTTTGATCCTCAAACTAACGAACCATCATGCGCCCAAGCCAGCTTTTGAGAACTAACCACCCGCCACGAATTTACCAGCCTCGAGTTCGCTCCGGATGGCAAAGTGGATTCGGTGCCGGAGGATAGAAGAGATTTTGCGGTGAATGTGATTTTATAGTCACATTCGCGGAGCAATCCTTTTCGACCTGAATGTCATTTTAGTATTTTTTTAAATCCTATTTTTTTTTTTTTCTTGAAAATTGATAATTTTTTGAATTGGCTTTTTTTTCATTCTTGCAACTTTTGAAATTGTAATAGTCTGTCGTCTGATGTTCTTACAGAACATACATGCTTAAAAATCTAACGATGCCACCCTAACAGATAATTTTTTCGTTTTTCTTTTAGAAAGTGAAAATCACAGAATTCGACCTCACCAATTTCAAACTCAAGGCCAAAGCTTATGGTGAGGAATTTATGCTGGGTAAACATCCCCAAGGGGCGGAAATAAAGGCCATAACTTACTCCGCAATGCAAGTGTTAGATCGACCGGAAGTACCTCGTCCTGAAATATTTGTCATCGTCGATATTTGATTGAATGTTACGTCTAGATTAATTCTATTGTCGCCTCATTTTTATATTGTATTTAAGTTACGTTGCAAAAAATCAATACTTGGAATATGATACAGTTCCACAAAATTTCAGCCCATTTTTCCCCAGACATGAAACCACCCGTTATCGGAAGATTTTAGGTCGCAGTTCCGATCTATCGTCCAATGATTAGTTTTTTAACTCAAAATTGCATTTAGAAGAATCAAGACGACTCCTTACGCTCTGGAAAGTCCAATCTATCCTTTGGCAGAATGGATTATCAAGACACAGCATTTCATACAAGTCGAGTTGGAGTAGAGTTGGTGAGCAGTTGAACCGTCCAAATCCAATTATCAATTCTCGAGTTGAGCTGGAAAAGATACCAAACTAAGGTCAATCCAGAACTAATGTTTATCGATGAAGGCCCTGGTAGTTGCTTGCTCACAGCTTCCGTAGGTTCCCTGCCAGCAATTTCTGTACCAAGTCTACCCCACTTGATATGGTAGTAAACAAATTTTCTCCTGCTCAGCGAGCGGTGTCAGGACAAGGTTGGATTCAGTAGTGAACACTTGTAGCCTATCTTATCGAAAAAGTACCGGTTGTTCCCACGACTTTCCTTGAGAGACGTTGAGTAACTTATAGAGTAAGCTAAGTGCAGATGGATAAACATTCCCGATGTGAAGAGTAACTGCCTCTAAGCTGGTGCTTGATGCATCAATCAACAATCGCGATTCTTCCAACTCCTGCTCCATCCCCAAGTTTTCATCAACCCATCAATATCTACGATATTTTGAAATAGGAACTTCTCATGACACCAAATGCTTGTCTATCAACTCATTCTCGTCATCAACTTTATTCCTCCAGTGGTCCTCCTGCATCCTGCTCCTCAGTCACAGTCATGGGTGGGTCGATGGGTGCCGCACTAGTGCTTCTGATTGTTCCCGGCAGCGTAAACAATGAAAGTTTATAGTGCACATAGAAATGTGTTCTCGGAAAAAAATTCTGTTCATTGTGTTCCCTATTTTGAATTAACATTCTTGAAAGTTTCGAATTATTCAAATTGTTCGCGATATTGAAATTGTAAAATTTCATCTTTACATGTTTGGAAATATGTTGAACATTTTTGATATTCAATCGACAAACTTTTAGTTATCAAATTACCAAAAAGTTCACTAGTTTTAAAATTTTCCAAATGTTCGGTGTTTCAATTTTTTAAACTTCTAACATATTTGGAATATCAACTGTATGGAAATTTGTGATATTTTCCAAATTTTTATAACTCTATTTTTTTCCTTATCCTTACAAAATTTATGCAACATCCTTCGTTCTCAAAATTAATTTTTCAAGTCTCGGGAGTATTTTGAATTTCCGTCAATCATAAAAAATTAAAGATATGCTGTTGTATCTATAGGCTCTACATGAAATTAAACCAAATTCAATAACCCGATATAAATTAAATTAAACTGAAATATCAAGAGCCGAAGCCAACCACCTGTCCCCTCACCCCGACGTTTCCCGAAATTTTCCGACAAAACGACAGATAGAAGTCGGCTTTTCAATTCAAATAAATACGTTAGGACTCACCTAAACACCGGGCCCAACCCCTCCCCCTCAGTAGACATTTTATCCCCTCTGCAATTTCCACCGATAATCCGGCCCACTAACTTCCCAGGGATGTCACGAGTAATGACGTCACCCAGGAGCAGAAAATCATTATAAAATTTGAAGAAGAATTCTTCCATTCGATCATCCTTGATGAAATTTAATTATTGTCTGGAAAATGGCGAAATTGTTGCATTAATCTGTTCGAAATTTTCCATTTTTTTTCAAGTTTGCGAAACGTTTTGTTGGTGAAAAAACGAAATATAGAACAGAAAAACTTTGTCTTCTCCCGTTGTCTTTTTTGTATGTTGAGCGAACTTCCCATTCATAAATAAATAAATTTAAGGGATACTGTATGTGCTATATATATATATATAGTTGTTGAAAATTTTCGTGAATCAATCAAGGAGGATGCAGTGAATGCAGCGATGTCATTCACCAGCGACCCCCGAAAATGGGACTATTTCCTTTATTTCCGACTATTTTCTCTATCATATCCGCTTAGGTTGCATGAAAAAAAAATATTCAACCAGTGCGTCTGATTCACAAAATTGAGAGATTGACGATAATTTATAGCATCACACCCAATGGAGTTCGTCAAACCCAAACGCAGCCGAGAAACAGGTACGTCCCTGCTCCAACTGTTCCACTCACTCCATCTCTCTCTTATTACGACTTCTTATCTTTATCTCCCTCATTCTCCGCTTTTAAATAATAAGATATAACTTAATTGTAATGTTGAAAAATCTTATTCTCTATATTTTGTTTTTGTCCATCGCGCGTCGTGGAAATTACTTTGAGAAAAATCATTAATTAATCAATCAATTCTTATTCTAACGGTATACAAAAATTCGGTGAAATTCCTGGAAATATAATAATGACGCGTGAAACATCTGCAATCCTCATTTTTGCCGAAACAAATCAAAATAGCGGAGGGTATAAAATGCGCTTAAGAATAAAATTTACGAGTCGCATTGTTAGGGTACACCCCTAAGAATTTCACACCCGTCCTAAATTTCTCTTCACAATCCTGAGCCTCGTTTTCATCCATGGATTTTGTCAAGGTTCATGCAACTTATAAAAATGTCAATCGAAACAATAATTTGATAATTTGGTTTTGTACTTTGCAGTGGGAACTGCGCTTCAACGGCTGGAATTTTTTGCCTGAAGTTTCCAAGTCGGGTTTCGGAAGTTTTGTGCGTCCCATTTTGTCGGAATTTTCAGGTAGTACGGAATTAGCATTGGACGATTTAACAAGCCATAAATGTTCGATAATGAATCGGAAATTCAGGTCAATTATTGGCTGAAATGGAAGTGAAATCAGCATAATTCAGGCGAATATATCACGCTGAGAATTTTTCAAACCTACGGAAATGGTATGTACTTTAGTAAATGCGAATGCCGAACATTATGGAAGCGATTGTAGGACTTTGAGATGGGTCCCCCAGGAAATTGATGAATTACTCCTGAAATGTAAGTGAATTGTGATAGTTCAGGCATTTTTTCCTCAAAAAATTCAATTTGGCATTCATGAAAATGTACGTAATTGCTTTTTGAATTGTGGGGGTGTTTCAAAAAAATCCACTGCAGCACAGTTTGTAAACAATAATCTAAATGTCTTTCGAGACCTGGGCCTATAATAAATGCTGGTCTCTCCCTCATTTTTTTTCCCCATCCTCATTCCATGCCCATGCTTATGGCGCGTATGGTCCCATTGCCGAGGGCATGAGAAAAGAGGGGGAATTTTCAGTATTTCTGTTCCATTCGCTCCATACTACAGCAGAATGGAGTGTGTGAACGAAGCAGGGGGCGACTAAGAAAATTGAAAAAAATAAAAGAAAGATACGGACGCTTGCGCACACTCCCGACGTGTTCTTAACCGTTTCACGACCTGCGTTTCGTCATTTTAGTCATCGTCTCTTCGCCCTGTCTTTTTTTTTTCATTGAAAATATTCCCGTACCCTTTAAACAGAGTTGCAAATTACTAGTGAAATCAGTTGGTGCTAAGTTCGCCCAATTTACCTTCCAAAATTTCCTTCAAATTTGCGCGAAAAAAAAAGTACACCAGAGCAAACAAGGCGCACCAGATTCTTGGAAAATGAAGAACAATTTGTGATACCTCAGAAAATGTGATAATTCATCTAAAAACAATTGGAAACATCGTTAACATCGTCATTGGCCGAAGGGGGTGTGTATTAACAAGCTAGTAACATTCTAGTAACTTTCGACGCATCGCCTAGTGATATTGCGGGAAAATCGGCGATTTCGGGCTTTTGGCGCGCTTTTTAAAAGTACTGAAAATTGCCGACAGAGGGCCAACGATGCCCCGGCACTTGCGTTCCAACTGCAGGCTTCGTCAACCGAAAAAATTGCGTGTGAAAAAATAATGCCTGATACTTTGAGGCAGTTTTTAGTATTTTTAATTTATAAAAAATAGGTTTTTGTTACGTGTTTGTGTGTGGGGGTCTTGGGGGCGGGGTGGGGGGTGGTAGTGTGGTCATCAAATAAGTGAATAAAAATTTGTTAGATTTGGATTTACAAATTGTCCGAAAAATTCATACAACCACATTTTTCAAATGTTGAAATTTTCAATAGTGAGGAATTATTATTATTATTGGCAGATGCAAATTTGATCGCATCAGGTAGTTAGTCTATTAACATTTTATTTATAAATTGTTTGTGAATTTTTCAGTTGTGAAAAACGAATGTTAATTGAACGGAGAGTTTTTAATGGAATTAGGGGGCATTGACGAGGTTAGGGAAAGTTTTTTAAAAGGGTTAGGGGGATTTTTTTTTTGGAGTATCTCACTCGAGAATCTCTCCTCTCTCTTTTCAATAGTATAAGGCAGGACGTGACGCTCAGTCGAGAAACGTTGAAAATGGCTCGTGTTACGTGGATGCTATAAACACACGCGGTTACATGGTTTTTTTTGGGGGGCTGGAGGGGGGATTTTTTTGAGGGAATTGTGAAAAAGTGGAATTCAAATTGAGGTGAGTTGTTTCATCAAAAAAAATTCCTAGGGGTTGCCGGGAAATCTGCCAATTCCGCGGAATTCTCTTTGAGACTTTTTTTGCTGCCAATTTTTTTTTTTTTTTTTTGTTCACTTTCGAGGAGGAATTTTGTCAAAATTTGCCAATTTTTTTGGCATTTTTTTTGGGCAGTTTTTAAGGGGGGAAGACGCACATTCCGATGGCTAGGCGCGGGGCAAGCTTTTCCTGCGCCAAACACTCGAGACACCATTTGTTGGCCCTCTTTTGCTTTTTTTCGTATTTTAAGAGGCCATGGAACTTGACTGCTGAGCAAAAAATTAAAAAGAATACTTTTTAGTCGGCTTTTTAGGTGGAAATTTAGTTAGCGTATTGCAGGGCATTCTATCCCATGTATCGTGTACTTCACTAGTATGGAATAATTTGGCATAATAAGAAAAGAATCTCAATTCTACTCTTTTGCTTTTTTCCCAATGTTTTAGAAATCGTGCAACTTATCTGGATAGGAAATACATTGGAATAATGGTTTTTTTATTCATGTTTTTTTAGATAAAACTTGAGGCGATGTGCCAACTTGAATTGAAGGTTGAGTTAAAAGTCCATGTCTAGGGAATAATTGCACAAAATAGGAAATGCCTATTTTTATTTTTCTCTTAAAAAAATCACAACACTTATCATTTGAGAACGGAATTTCACATTCTTAATTCCGGTTTTTACTAAAAAATTAGATTCTGCAGAGCCGTTTATGTACTATATTTGAGAACATTTATTTCTAGGGAATAGAATTTTATTTATCTGTTTTCGGTTTTTGGAGCATTTTTTTATTTTCGCGACAAAAATGAAGATGAAAATTCGTGTCTTTCCCACCAAAATTTCTTTTTAAAATCATGGCATAGGTTGTAAAACGCTATTTTCTACATTTTGCTATGAATTTTCTTCTATAAGATGTTGGAGGAATTTGTCACTCTACAGAGTTTCACAATCGGTTTGTAAATTTTTAAGTTGTTTATTTATTGATCTCGAGACAGCTAACCAAGAATTTGAGGTGTTAGGGTGGGGGGGAGGGATCAAGAGGTCCTTTAAATTGCAAAGACAGCTGATCGTTCAAATTTATCCGGTTTCAGTGGAGATTCACGATGTTGGACATTTTTCTCGTGGGATAAATAGAGTGGGAGGCGTTTGTGGGAGGGGGCAGGGTTTTTTCGAAATTTTAACATGCGGTCGAGAGATGGAGGTTACGGGGAACGCAGCGTGGTAGCGTCCCGGCATTCGTATTCGCTAATTTAACTTTTTTGGAACGGGATTCCGAGGCATTTTCAAGCGTTCCCAGTTTTGCGCTGATTTTTATTCAGGTTTTATATTTTTTTTCCCTTTTTTAAGAATTTTTTTGCCTTCATTTGGACTGCAGTCTCGGAGGTCACAATTTTTTTTTTTTTTTTTTTTAACATTACATATTTTTTAACGAACATATTTTCTCCTTTGGGGTTAGGAATTAATAGGAAAAATGTTGAGGCTTTTTTTATATATATTCTGGCCAAGAGTTTTTGGGGAACTTGACAACGTGGTCTTTCCATTTTACCCTTTAAAGATTTTAGACTTTGAGCTTTTTTTTTTTAATTACAATTTTTTTCTCGAAGTTCAATTCCAGATTCTTATGGAGGCATTGTGATCTCATTTAGGAATTTTTGGAAGCTCACAGCCGTGCAGTCAGGTTTCCACGTTTTTAGTTTTTTTCCTAGTGATTTGTTACGTAAATTTGGACTGAAGGAAACCTTTTTGGTGATTTATCAAGATTCGGTTTTTCTAGGGAACGATGACACGTTTTTTGAGGCAACCTTCCAGTTTGCTATTGCCATTATCTTTCCTCTGAAAGTTCATCTTTTTTATTTTTTCTTTCCCAATGGAAACTGTCCCGAAAGGATTATTTCGAAATTAATTTTTTTTCTACATTTCCTGTGCTTTCAGCAATTTTTTTAGTTTCATCTTTATGAAGAAATGTTCTTGGATCAATGTGACAACGTGGTCTTCCATATCTTATCCATTCGTCTTCACTTTTTTTTTCTGTTATATATACATTTTTGGAGAGTTTTTAGAGTTAGATGGTGAAACTTTTCCACCTAATTTTCCATAGATTTAAATTCAAATTTCTTATTTTTTTCCACAAAATGGTCACTCTTGACTAACGGAAAATTTCGGTGGCTTGTCACCAAGTTGGCTTTTTCAAACAAAGACTCTTCCTTTTCTCATTGTATAATAAAATATTATATTATAGAGATATAATAAAACTTCGTGTTATTCATCATCATTAAAAAAAAAAATGATTTATTTAACCATCAAAATTCGGGCACACTTCAACTTTTGCCCGCAATTATTTTCTCAGTATATTTTCACATTTCCACAAATTGCAATAAAATTTGCAAATTAATTTTCATAAATATTTCCTGAATCCCCACCTGTGTGGTTCGACCAATAGTCTCCACATCGCTCTCCCCTCCTCATGTGCTATTGCATGCTATCGTAACCATTTTGCGAGTGTAAGGCAGTCTCCCTTTGTCACTCCCTTTGCCAAAAAAAAAAATTAACCCCATTTTTTGAACGTCTAAATTAATGAAAAATGGATTAAATGATGAGTGAAAAAGCCAATTTGTCAGTAAGCCATTTTTTCAGGTTAATTCTGTATACAATTGTGACCTTGACGTAGTCGAGGTTTGAGGGTTAGAAGTTGCTCGTATGATTGCATTGACAATTAGTCAAGTTGATTTTGCAAAGTATTGGATCCTCATTTATATGTAATTTTAACATTTTTCTTTTATTTTCAGAGACTGTGTACGATGCCACGTGTCAGGAGACAAGTGGTCCTGGAGGACCCGTCCAGGCCAGTAACACCAGATATGGCTCAAACGAAAATGAGTAATTATTTATTGAATTATATAAACAGTCAGTTGATTTTAAGGTAGTGAATGCATCAGCGAATTTTAGGAAGGAAACCATTCGTGGATAACCAAGTAGCAAACTGTATTGTTCACAAATGGGATTGAAAAAAACGTGGTTAATGATTCAGTAGGGAAGTGGTGAACTGAAGCTGTGACAGCTGAATCTTTTTTCAGAATTATTCTCTCCTAAGACTATAAACACTTTTTTTTACCAGCGTTTCTCATATTTTATATTTTGGGAATTTTTAAACTCACAGTAGTCTCCCCCTAAACGCTTTAATTGTTACCCAGACACTGGCGATTTTTTCTCCTCTTTTCTCCATTTATCTCATGCCTATAATATCAACCATATATCCAGCCTTTAACCTCCCATTTCTTACTCAAGTAAAAACCGAGTACATGGACGACGATTCGCTGGAGAGTCAAGCTCAGAAACTCGCCGAGGAGACTCCAAGTCCTCACCTACAGGACCATCAATATGGCCAGACACCACACTATCAAGTGCCACGTCGTCCGGCCCAACCACTGCCTCGTCCCGAGCAGATCTCCGTACAAGCGGTAATATTCAAACTTTTGCTTTAAATCAATTGCGTATGGAAATGATGGAATTTCTTGTACACCTTAACTATTTTGCAAATATTTTTCCTTTCAAAACCATTATGCGGTCTAGCGATTAAAAAACTCCTTTAATCTTCATCTCAAAACTATAAGCAAATGTTGGTAGGAACATCCAACGTTTCAAATGCACTCCTCGTCTAGGGCAATTTATCCATCTAAAAATCAATTTCAAATCTTATTAGATTTCGGGGCTAAAAAACTTAAGAGGTAATATTTTGTTTTTTCATTGAATAGGTAAAACGACGCCTGAACCTCGAGGTCCCCTCTGTCACTGTCCCGTCCACCTTCAAAGCACCCAGAGGTAAACGCAGAAGGTCCGGATCGAACTCCTTCAGTCACACTCCAGCCAAAAGCAAAAGTTGCGAGAGGACGCGCTACGACACGTCCCTCAGTCTCCTTACAAAAAAATTCATCCATCTCGTCGAGAGTAGTAGCGATGGCGTCGTTGATCTCAATGTGGCCTCTGAGAAATTGGAAGTACAAAAGCGAAGAATATATGACATAACGAATGTCCTTGAGGGCATTGGAATTTTGGAGAAGAAGAGTAAGAACAATATTCAGTGGAAAGGGGGACAATTGCCGGGTGAACAGAGTGATATTATGGAGTTGAAGAACGAGGTAAGCTTTGGTCTTAATATCTTAGCTGCATTGACACAAAACAATATCCATGCCCCAAAAAGCAACGAAAAAGAAACGAATTTAAGACTTACTCAACGCAATAATTTTTGTTAATGTGTATGAAAATTATTACTTCAGGTGAGTGATCTTGAGGCTAAGGAAAATGCCCTCGATCGATTGATTCATGGAGCTGAGGAGCGACTTCGCGAACTTTGCGCAGATAGGCAATTCGCTTATGTCACTTATCACGACTTAAGGTCCGTGGCGGCATACAAGGATCAGGCTATAATGGCGGTGAAGGCACCTCCTGAAGCAACGCTCCACGTGCCACAACCGGTCAATGGCCTTGGTGTAGCAAATCTTCAAATCCACATGCGATCGTCCTTTGGTGAAATTGAGGTATTTTTCTAATAGCAAATTCCAATTCATTTGTGCATTTAAACATCATTTGATGTTAAATATGAATAAGGAAATTAAAGAAATACATAAATGAGACTAAATTATTGATATCCTCAGGTATTTCTCTGTCCGGATGATCCTGCAGCTAAGGTCCAAATGGGGGAGGAATGTAAAAAAGAGGGCCTACCTAGGGAATTTATTATGGAGGGTGAGAAGCAAAGTCAGAAAACGGAAGTTAAGAAGAGGCCGACGACGATCAAGGAAGAGGATGTTGCAGCCTCTACGTCTTCAGGTATGAGGGACGCTCTACTCAGTGAGAGTGACGATTTTGGTCCAATGGGAGGAGGCAGGTTCCAATTACAGACTGAGGATCAAAACCCAACGACAGGTAATTTTCAAAGAAAATTCATTCGAATAAAAAAAACTTCAGAATTTTCCAAAATAAAAACAAACGGTTCTAATTTCATTCTAATGGTCTCCGATTTAAAAAATATTCAACTCTACTTGGAATTATTCATAATTTCTGAAACAAAAAAAAGAGATGCTACTTCACATTAGAGTTACACTTTTAACTGTGAAATAAGTTCCCTACGTGCCATGAATCTGTTTTTTTTTTCTGGTATATTTATGTTATTGGTTCACTCTACGCAGAATAGTGGCTGTTCCCTATCGGAACTCTGACTGTGACCTGTGTAGTATTATTAATATCACATCACAGGCAGAGTTCTAGTTAGGTGACTGTCCTCAGCAACGATTTCTGATTTTAGGAATTTTCGTGAAAAATGGTGGTAAGAATTTTTTTCTCGGGAGTGAGACGCACTCCAGAAAACTTGTCGTAGTAGTTCGTTAAACCCATTAGCGACCCAATGTTCCGTGGATTTTGCCAGACATAATTTTTCGATCTCTCGAATCAGTAGATTATTTTCAGTTTGATTGTAAACCCATTAGCTAGTGACAGAGCGGTCACACAAAAAAATTGAGTCGTTAACATTGAGATTAAATAAAAAATTTAAAGTAACAAATCAATAATTTGATCCATTCTCACACATTGATTGATTTACCTGTTTCAGACGTTAATATACTAGACTTTAGTGAGTCTCTGTTATCACTGGAGCCACCGTTATCCGAAAGTGACTACTCGTTTTCACTAGCAACAGGAGAGGGACTTTCAGATCTCTTCGATTTTCCATTTTAGGACTTTAAAAAAAATCATCTGCATTCATCGAAACGATAGGAAATAAAAATAAACGACAGTTGGAGAGTAATGCAAAGTAAAATAATCATGTGTCTTTTAACAATTAAAGAACAACAATGGAAATTAACTCTGAGTTCGTCTTCCCGGCATGAAAATCAGTGGCTCAAGAACGAGTGGTTAGTGAAAAATTTGTAAAAAAAAAATAGCAAAACATTTTTGGCTTATTACTTTATTCAGTAATGTCAACCTCATTATTATTATTATTATCATTATTATTATTATTTTGTTAAATTTCTATTTAAAAAAAACATATCACGAAATAACGATTTTTCTTTTTTTCAAATTTTTCCATTGGTTGCTTTATTAATGAGAATGATAAAAAAAATGGCAATCGAAGGAATTGAAAACGTTATTTCAGTGCAATTACATAATTTATTAAATTAAGTTTATTGAATTGAATTATTTAAATTTATCCAACATCGTCGAATTACTCGCAATTCGATAATTTTATCACCTCTCAAAATTTTTGTACAAATTAATTTTTTGTCGTTTCAATTATTTATAAACATTTGTGTTTATTACTTTTTTCAACTTTGAAAAAACAACAATGAGAATGAAAGAAACTCCCAAAATTTGGGAAATTGTTCGAAAATCAGTCTGATACCTGAATGATAATTAATTAATAATTATTACTGATTGATGATACAGTGATGAATAAATCTGAAGGAGACGAACTCAAAAGTCGTACAAATACGTAAAACAACAGAAAAATTAATAACATTAATGAAAACTGGAGCATGAGAAGTGGAAAAAAACTCGAGATTGAGGGAAAATATATTTTTTTTTGAGAAACAGGGGGATTTCAATTCCTTTTTCTTCGCTTGAAAGTGCATCTAAGGTCCTTTAAAATGTATAAAGCATGAGAGATGAGGGCGCGCCAGAATACCGCCATTTAGAATCACTCAGACAAAATGGCCGCTATTATTTCGTCATGTTGAATAAGTAGAACAATTATTTATATCCTTCATATCAACCTGAATTGTTTACAGTATTTTTTTTTTTTTTTTTTTGAAATGGGAAAGTTTTATTTATCATATTTTTTTCGGTTCATCAATATTTATCGATACATCAATTTGATTTCATGAAAAAAAAATTTCCCACATTTCGAACGTAATACTCAGTTTCTCATTCTCTTGAATAGATTTATTTTTTATTCATCCGCAAATGCATGAAATGCCCGTTGATCTGGCAAAAATATTGCAAATCTTTTCCGCAGAATCCGGAAAATAATTTTGAAAAATAAATTTCCCCTCATCCCCAGTTTTTTTCTTAGTTAACGAAAAGTTCACACTATCATATGGCATTGCCAAATCGGTAGTTAATTTCGGTTGTCTAAGATAATTGTATATTTGAGAGATTGTTAATAACAAAATAGCAAATTCGAATTATAATCAAACACCATTTTGTCATTAAAAATCTCTCGAAGGATGTACAAAGTCTGTTGTACGTCCGAAGCCATAGTGCCTACACCATTAAAAAAACGGATGAATAAATTGTCACACACCTTTTACTGCACCTGTAAATAATTAACCATTTATACTTGTAATGCATTGATTATAAAAAAAAATAATAAATAGTGCTAGATATTAAGAATTGAATGAAGACATTTTTTTTATTGAACGGACGAGTCAGAAAAAATTGATACCCTGTGTCACTCGTAAGATCAACTAAATTAGTTATTTTTAACGGAAAAGAAAAATACAAATTATTTGATAAAATCTAGTAATCGACGAAATGTTAGTTTATATAGATATTATATAATATTATATAAATATGTAAATGTATATATGTCTGCACTTGTGTAATCGAGGGATGCTCATTGCGTTTCTGTAAGTGTACAGAGTATTTCAATGATAATTTCTGTTGAAATAATTTACAATTTTCCAAGACACTTATGATTGCGCATCCCTTCATATTGCAATTTTTGTTGTTATATGGATAGTTTCACATTTTTGGATAGCTATTTGAATTATCCGAGTGTTGAGATGGTGTGACGGTGGGATAAGGAGATAAGTATCTTTATTATTGGTATTTTTTTTGAATGTTTAATTAATGAAATGCAGTTGAGGGAGATTTCGAGGCTATGAGTTTGGAATGAATTTGTTTAGTTTGATTATATCCAGAGCAAAATGTCAGAGGACTTTTTTGTAGAAAATTTAATTCTCTATAATAAATAATTTGGATTTTTTTTTCATGAACCCAATAGTTGCAGAGATTTCTAGATATATTGACAACTATTGGGTCTTACGGAAAATGTTGGTCAATTTTTTTTTACAGAATTAAATTTAATACACTTTTTGAGATATTGGTGACATACACTACAATTCAGAGTCTTGTAATTAAATAAAAAAAATACTTTGAAGTTTGATCACAGCGCAATACAAGCTATATTACAATTTTATTGAGTGGCTGATTTAGGTAGAAAGAAAAAAAGTTGGAAGCATCTCTTTATTCCACTTCTATAAAAAATTTACAATTCTCTCGAGCCGATACATTTGTAGTAATAAACTATTTTTTACTCAGGTATAGTGGGTGAATGTTTCACCCAACAATTACTCGACAGATGAAATTTTTCAACTACGTGTATATGGGTAACTGTAATTAGCTGTATAGAGTAACAATTTGTCATTTATAACAGAAAAAAAATGAGAACAAATTTCAATCCTTTTTATGACGATGACAGAAAAGTTTAATATCAACTAGACGATTACGGATGAATAAATTGCCGGATATGTCATTATGTATCGGCGCATCAGCATGGGTGAAGTAAAGAAAATATAATCTTATGTAATTCAACTAAAAGTGATCAAATTTTTCATTAAATTCCCCGAAGAAATGAGAATTCCTGGAATATCCAATCCCTCGATTCTGAATATTCCCGCAAGTACTGCTCACTTTATCCTGAAAGCCAATCTCGGATCGATTCATATCTTCTTGATTTTCGCCTGCATGCAAGCTCTCTACTCTTCGAATTTAAATTCTACGAAACTCAATTTGACCAGTAAAAGTTTGAATTTTCTAGTAGGCATGAGGTTGCTATAGGCATTTATAGGGTGACCTTGTATGCCGGATTCATTTATGGCCAAGAATAGGGTGCAGTTTATTTAAAGCACAATTAGTAGTTAATTGATTAAAATATCGAGGGTGGGTTTGTCAAGGAGAGTGTTCGAGGGGTTGAGAAGAGGGTTGTCGTGCTCTGAATATTTTTCAGAGGCCAGTCCTTTCGGCGATGCCAATTATATGTTGTGTCAAAGATCTAGCAAAGGGAATGGATGAGCATAATTTAATGTATTGCGGCATGTTTCATAAATCTTGACCATGTGCTTGATGCCCATCTGAGGTGCCAAGCTACTATGTTTGGCGGCAGAGGAGGACATCGCCCATAGTCTCGATTTCACACTACTCATTAACCGAGACTATCCTCTTGGTGACATAATCTATCTTTCGTTCCGGAAACCCATATTGTTCCCTTCGAGGTTATCTGCCGGAGATCGAATTCGGCGCTGCGAACAATGTGGTTGCTAGATAAAATGAAAAAGGTACATAAAGCACTAGAAAGATTGTGCTCAAATATTTAAATTTTTCACACATTTCTGATAGCACAAAAATTTTGATGGCGGAGTCTCGCAACGTGATGACTTTAAAAAAATGATTGGTCGCCATTTTTAAATTACCCGCCACTTGTAATGGCGTCCCTCCACCCGCACATCGTGTGCAATCGGTATTTTCCGTAACACCTCGTAAATTTACGCCAACGCGAATGAAGTAAACCGACAGAGAGGCTAGAAACTTTGCTAAAAAAGAAATTGTTGGTGCGCGAGAAAGAAAGGAATAATAAAAATGAAAAACATGTCGGCAGTTGGCATCTGTCGATAGAGTGGGCCTTGAGGCTCAACGCTTAAGGTGAGGGTGTCCAATTTTCCGTGTTTTTTCCCCCCCCACCAACGCTGGACAAATTTTTACAAAAAGGTAAATAATCATCAAGTGCGGGAATTAATGAACCCTAACATCCAAAAATAAAGGAAGAACTCTCAAAAATCCTCGGGAAAATCTGAAAATTCCAATTTGTAAAATCCTTAGCATCACAATTTGTACATAACCCTCCCCCTCGCCCTCTTTGCCCCCGGTATTGGCAAAAACTTGACAAAAAAAAATGACGAAAAAATCGACTTCAAAAATTCAAATCCAATCATTAAAACTTCCCCAAAAAGCCTAAAAAAATGTTTCCCCCCCAACAATTTCAGTAAATTCCGACAAATCTAGAGAATTTTGGGCAAAAAAATTGCAGCCCAAAACGGCGCCAAATAATCTCCAATTAAAAAAAAAAAAAAAAAAATTGTCCATTTTCAATCTCAAAAACCGGTGTGTCAAGTGTTGTCAAAAAATTGCGGCAAGGCGGCACTGTGTGTCACAATTGATTCAGTTGTTAATTTTCCCCTGAAAATTCGTCCGTAAATTTTCCTAAAAAAAGTCGAATTTCCAAGTGTAAAATTGCTAAATTGAGAATATTTTTTTTGTCCTACGTTGAATGAACAATGCAGTGAAAAGGGAGATTCTGTGAGGGACAGTAAGAGTAAAAAAAAAAGAGAAGCCGTGGGTTTTGTTAGTGCGACGCCGGTTGGAGTCGGGGGGATAACCTTCAAAATCGAAGCTTCCTTTCAAAGCCTCGGGAACGAGTCTTCGTTAGGTACGTGATAACCCTTTTACGGTGTAAAACTTTGTGGAAAAAAGTTACTCTCCATACGAGATTGATATTCTCAGGTATAAGCAAAAGTTAGCGTTCTTGAAGAGTCATCCAATTCTGTGTTTTAAATGTTACATTATGTTAAAATTGAGGGGGGGGGGGGATTTTCACTGATTCACTCCCTATTCCAAACTATCGCTCATTTTCAATTAATGATTAATTATCATCGTGGTAATTTCAATTTTCAGAGGTGGTAATTAACTCATAAAATTGAAATTGTTTTAACATCTTTTTGTCCGCAATTACAAATGTCAAATGATGCTTCTAGCTGCTTCACGTTTGACTTTGGAATACAGAGGTTATAATCGTTTTTTATGGGTAATAAGTGTGATCAAATTTGGAAACAAAATTATCTAATGTGAAATGAAACTGAGTAGTGAGCAGTAATTCCGGTCATATTTAGACTTCTGCGACAAATATGTAAATCAGAAAGAATGTTTTTTAATCACAGGGGGGGGGGGGGGGGGGGGGAGTTATTTCAAAATTTTGCTCATTTCCAATTAATGATCATTCATGATAATTCCACATTTTAGGGGTGGTAATTAACTCAGAAAATTGGAATTGTCTTAACCATTTCAATTTAAAAATTGAAAAGGTAAATTTAAAAAAAATTCTCTGTGGGAAAATTATACATTGCCATAAAAATTATTAATTGTCCTGTGCATATGCCTGTAAATTTAGTGAATATTTCTTAAAATTGTAGAGGATCATGAAGAATGTATAGGAGCCAATGTATGGACATTTAATTATTATTTTGTGATTTTTTTCGTTTCAGGGATAATGAAGTGGCCCAATACGAGCAACATCGGCGGCGAACCAGCACCACAAATGCAGCTGCATCATCCATCCGCCAATGGACACATACCTACTGCAAGTTTTTTTTTGCCCATCTCTAGTTTCATTGACGCTTTTTCATGCTTTTAATTGAATTAAGTAATGGGAAATTTTCTCCCAAGAGATTTAGTAATTTCATTCTGTCTGTAATTCCTCTGCAGTTTAAGCCGATGTAAGAGCTTTCGTAATTAGAAATTTCCTCAAATTCGGATCATTTATTCGAAAACGGGTTTGTTTAATTGTTCATCGAAGAGTTATTGGTATGACCCATCATGGACGTAATAAGGAACCCGAGTTTTTCCCCAGAGCGTTCGAAACGCGGGAATTCCTTTCAGATTTTTCCATAGGAAAATTTTTCAATTTTCATGTATGTTGTTTTATTCTTAATCTAAACTTATCATTAACTGATATTGTTTTCATGTAATTTGATTGAAATACGAGGTAAAGCTTTTAGGTTATGCTAATTTATTTCGAGTAAATTTGACACTACATTACCATACCTATATTATGAATTCCATTATATCGTTAGATATTCGTGAGTATAATTTTCAAACGGGTTCTAACAATAAAAAAAATCAATTGAGAATTTTCTAGAGGATTTCTTGATTTTCAAATCGACAATCTGAATGTTTTGAAAAAGTCAGTATAACAAATGCATCTATAGTGAAAAAAACATGACATAAGTTTAATTTATGACCATCTCACGGGGTTAGGACACACGCTGTGAGTTGACACTCCTCGAATGAAATTGTAACAGATCACTTATCAGGGGATGACTTGTCTGTGATGAATTGTCTATGGATCAGCAGCAACTACAATTTGATATGCGTCTGCAATAATGTTCATTAATGCTTGTTCTCAGGACGTAGATCAGTGCGGACAGGTGATGGCGGGTAGCGATGCTTTACGCCTCCAAGCCGGACAGACAAGTCAAATGGGTATAAATAGAGCTCAGGACGACGCTATGGTAGGCTATGGATTCCAAAGGCCAGCTGAGCCTGAATTCAATGCCCAGGCATCAACCTTTCAGACGAAACAGACGCCACGTGCTTGGGCCTTGGCCGATGATCCAATCATCGATAACGTGAGTCATTAGCTAGAAATTACTATTAGACCTTTTTGCTTATTACCCGTGAAGGTTTTCGACCGCAGCAGTTCGTAGTGACTAGATGGACAACATTTGACCTCAGTGGTCATCACAAGTTGAGTATAAGAAAAATTGAAAGAATAATTGATGAGGACCTTCTAGGAGAGCGAAACGTTCGACAACACAAAAGTTTTTTATTTTAGTTTCCTTGATCTTCATGTTGCTGATGACCATCGAGAGCATCGATAAGTTTAAAAGTACAGCAATGGACAATTATATTTAACTCTTTTCACTGTGCCATTCAATTATAATAATTGCATATCTTCCATTATTCGCTCAATTGCCAATATTTATCCACAGATGCTCCATTCAATTATTAACGAACGTTGTAATTGGAATTTGTTTTGTTCGTACTGGAAGAATCAATAATGAAGTCTGCAGTAATTACATTACTTGAGTAAGGTAGGGCATTGATCGTCAATAGTTTTGATGAATTATTGGTGCAGAAATGTGATTGAAAATTCGCACGAGCTCTGTGTGGAGTCCCACAAGAACAAATCCATTCTATTCAAATAAACAGGCGGATTAATATTTCAACGTTTTTAAATGTATTTAAAAAAACGAGTAGTATCATCGAAAAAATTCTACATGATTTTTTGAACAGAATTTGATTTCAAATGAAAAATCTGGCTCAAACATACGACATTTCTTTTTTGTCCAAATGATGTCCAAAGGGAGTGACATAATCCTACGCTCATTCGTGGGAAACTTTGTACTCTATATTTCACCAAAAATTATCTGGCTCACTATCAAATTCATTCTAGAACTGTGAAAATTTGGGTGTAGAAAATTTATAGAATTTTTAGAAGTCAGTGACGGATTGAAGTCACTCATAATATTTGATACCATACACCCAGCCACCCACTTACACGTACATACACATACATGCGTTATCGGGCCTTCGGTGTAGTGGGTAGAGTGTCTACATTCTACTTGAAAGGTCCTGGGTTCGCCCACGGCCTGCGTCGAATATTTTCCATTCCGTGTGTACTCATGGAGCAAGACCGCTAGGCTGGACGGGAACCCAACCCGTCCAGCTTGAACGGCGAAAGTGGACTCTAGCCATGTTGGGTGGGCACTCGTCTTCGTAGGATTGCTCATGAAGCAAGACCTCGCAGTGGATTCTGTGAGTGAATTAATTCAGGTAATTTTGTTGGTTCCAGAATCACGAAAAGTGGAAATATCCAATGACAAAAATCAGCGTACCACAACAGAGTCAACCTCCGCAATTTGGACTCCAAGCGATGAACAATGTACATACTCTACCCTATGAAATACATCCCATGCAGCTCAAGGTAAATTAGCAACAATATTTCTTAATTCATCTGGCGATCTCTTATTAGCATAAATAGTCTCGACGACACTGACAATTTAACAAGAGAATGAAATAAGTAAGCATTAGAGAAATAACTATTACCCCAACCATGAAGTAATTGTTTTTTTTTTATCATCGCAGAGTGGAGGTCCAGGGGCCGAGCACTTGGTTTACCTGAACAATCAGATGACCACTCCGCAACAACTTGCTCTCTTCCACCATCAGCAACAGCAACAGCAGCAACAACAACAGCAGCAACAGCAGCAACAGCAGCAGCAGCAGCAACAACAATTCAGAAATGGACAGGTGAGTCATTCAGTTCAATAATTTTATTTTTCGCCGAATTTCTCCTTTTGTTCTATTTCATTTTTCATTTTTTTTTTCGCTCAGATTTTGAGCAATGAAATCGCTCTAGTCGACGTCACAGTTGTATTCAAATTTATATTGGAAAAATGTTCACATTTGATTATGAAAAAATGTGATACAGCCTCCCTCAAGAAAAGGAGGCTATGCTCAATTTGTGTGAAAATGATGAGAAAAAAAATTTCCATTGATTCAAAATCTTGTATGTCTCTTGAGACGAGAACTTTACCATTTTTTTTTCGGACTTTTATCATCGTAGTTTTTTTGTTAATCGAGAAATATCCTTGAATGGCAATTGACCCTCTTAATGAATCCCACAAGTGTTTTTCTGAATATTTGGTCCATTTCTCACAGTCATTGATCCATCAATTAGTCTAATCTATCGAGATAAATATCTGATATATTTATCGGAAAAACTTCCAGGCTTGTATCTGACGATATTTACTCGACAGAAAATATTGCGTGGGCAGTCTCAATGGAGAGCCCACGCGTCTGAGTCAACGGATCGTTTTATGAAAAATCATTTCACGATTTCACGATGACTCCACCTGGATTTTTCACTTTTTAGTATTAAGTTTAGTTCATAGCGGTTACTGCATTAGCCGCTCTGGTTATTTCCTATCTATTTTTGAATCTGGAACATTTCTACACATTTTCACAGACTTCGGAAAATGCTAGACATTTTGAAAAAAATGGGAAGAAATTGTAGCGAATGTATATAAATTCAGTTTTATTTTAGAAAACTGTTAGAAGAATAGCAGATTCTTAGGGGACAAATCCAGGTTCTATTTTTACGATTTCCTATACTGTTGTACAAAATAATACTCTAAAAAAATTTCATCAGGTTCTTCATAATAGCCAATTTTGCCTGGACTGTCATGAAATTTCGGACAGTGTTCTTCACCTCCAAGCATTTACAGCATTTGCCACATTTCAAAAGTTCCTAGAAAATTCTATGATAAGTACGTAGGCCAAAATCACGGATTTTTAATAGGAAACTACAACTGCTTGAAAATTGAAAAAGTGTGAAATTTCAAAAATGTTAAAGTTCAGAGAAATCACTCCAAATTCCATAATTGGTTTTTTAAATTGAAAAACATGCAGAAACTGCTAGAAAATGCCGAAAAGTTTCGAAAAAATTCCGAGGTTTCTAAAAAAAAAATAGGAAGTTGCAAAAAATTCCGGGACATTCTCAGAAAGTTGAGAAAAAAAAATTACAATTAAAACTTAAATGAAAAGATTCATTTAAAAATCATTGGAATAGCCCTAAAGGCGGCTGAAGAAACAGGTGTCCTCCAGTCGTAATTTTCTCTCGAAATGACAGAAAAGAAAAAAAAAAATTGCTCTTCAAACTCCACTCCCATGGCAATCCCACGTGTGTTTCCTCCATTAGCCACACTGTGTCGCTCCAGTCAAGGCGTCGTTCTTTGTTTCGCCCCAGAGTCAGTCTACCATCCACACGAAGCCCAGTGAGGCCGGCTCTCCACTTATCTCCAAAGCCCGAACCAAACCCATCAAAATATCACAACAAACAATTCCCGGTCTCCCAAGGACTGCCCTCAAATTTCACACACCGATAATTCTGACAACTTACGATAGAGAACTTAAAAACATAAATCCCCATAAATTTGTCAACTATCGAGTGATAAATAATAATTTTAATTGCTCATTTCGGCATAACAATATTCTCCGAAAATCTAATATGAAAAAGTGAGACTGGAACTGTCCGTTTTATCAATAAAATTGCAAAACGGACGTAACGTAAACACTGGATCAATAACCCAGCAATTGTTGATACAATTGGCTAAAAAATTGTGGATGATTAACATTGAAAATTAAAGTTTGAATTTGGCGCAGATAATCCGAGAAAATTGCTTTTTCAATAATTGGAAAATTGGAATCAATGAAACAATTATTTGTAGGTTGAGTTGAGACGTTCAATTAAAACGGGAAAAAATAGTGTTTTCAAACAATTCAAAAGCATCGAAAAAACAAGCGCAGAGGTAGAGGAAAAAAAAAGTTTCGGCAAATTGAAAGTGCTTTTTTTTTGTATTGTGAAGAGAATTCAAAACTGTCGATAGTCCGGTGGATAAGGATGGTTTTTCAATAATTCCGGGAGAGGGATAAAACGTGTCTGTCAAAAGTTGGAGAGGCGGGGGGGAGAGGGGTGGCTGTACCGCCAGTGATGGATGCACAGTGTTTTTCCCCTTTTTCTCTGTAAATAAGTGGATTTCACGAAGCTGCTTGGTGTTCAAATAATTGGAAAAATTTCAAAATCACTTTTTTTTGGGAAATGGTGATTTTTCTCTGAAGATATCGAGTCTTGTCCTCTTTCGTAAACACAAAAAGTGGATGAATATTAATTCTTTAAAATTATCCAATTGGAGACAAATTAAAAATTTCCCGCGCTTTTTACAACGAATAATTGACATCTGGCGTGGTGATTTTTGTAAATACCAAGAGTGAATAAAAGTGGATTTTGTGGAATTGTTTAATTGGCAAAGAGGTGGAAATTTAGCCTTGAGGAAATTGGGAATTTTCAGTGATTTTTTTGGAGGGGAAAATCCACTCTTTGGGAGTGTTGTCATCGATTAGAGAATCGATAGTGATTGGTTAATGAGGAGGAGGCGATTTGTGGGTAATGAGTGAATCAAATTTGCAAGCTTAGAGATTTTTGGTGACAAGTGGATTTTGGGCCTTTTGGGGGGAAGTGATTGAGTTTTTGGCGAGGAATTTTTGACGGTTTTTCGAGTGATAGGGTAAGGGGGAGTGGATAAATTTGATACGGTGGATAGTTACGAAGTTGGATACGGCCAGGGAGCTAACACCGGCGACTGGATGAAACCGCCGGGGGATTTGTTTCTTTACTGCGATATGAAGGACCTGGGTGCTGACATGGTAGAGTATAGGACATTTTTCAAGGATATTTGTCCATGTGGGTGGGGAAAGTACATTGTAATCCGCGATTGGAATCAAATTGCCGCGTGACTGAACGGTCTAAAGAGATGAAAAGTTCGGCACTACCTGACCTGTACTGTAATGCCTGTCACTGTGCCAAACTATATGGGTTTTTAGAAAAATGAGGAAATTTTCCACAGCAATGTTCAACAATATTTTTTCGTTAAATCACTTGTTGATGAGGCATTTGAGGTTTTTGGGGTATGTAGGGAAAACATCAATGCCAGTGGAAAATACCATATTAGAAAATTATTGGGATCGGTCCACTTGGTGTTTTTAATTACTGTTTTTGCTTGTTAGGTTACGAAATTCCGTTGTTTTTGCGCTCAGATGAGTTTTTCCACTCGAAATGGGCAATCACAAAGTGGTAAAAACCTTGTCGGAACTTCTTTTCATTCTTCTTTTCACTTTATGAGTCGAGTCAATGATCGTGAATCATTATTTTCATCTTTTTATGAGAGGTTTTATTGAATTGCTATGGTTGAGAGAGTCAACAAGAGTGGAAACATTTGATAAGAAATTGATTCAATTTTCAATGAAATTTATTGCAATAACATGAATGATGCTAATACTTTTGGTGATAATACTTTTTTTCTTCAATGAAATCTAGACGAAATCATTGTAAGATTTTTCCGATTTTTTTGCGTTGCAAGTGGAAAACTTGTCAATGTAATGCTTAGGAAAATTTTGTAAATTTACGGAGAACATTAAAAAAGTTGCGCGCATATATTTCAATTTTCCACCGTAATTTCGGTAGTATGAAAATTTTTGTGTGAGAAAGTTTCATAACACAATTACAGAGGGATTAAAATTTACATTTAAAAATTAACAATAAGGTAATTTCTGCAAATTATGGTCTGTCGTTTCATTTCGAAATGTTAGTCGTTGAATAAACGGCTTTTCGGGGAAAAAAATTTGATGATATTAAACCTGAGAATATACCGCGATTTGATACACGTTGAAAGTTTTATTCCCTCATGCAGAAATAGTTGAAATTCATTTCGTTTCCAATCCACCCGGTTAAAATTTTCGGTCGCTTTATGATGGCATTACATGCTAGATGACGATAAAAAGTAAATTTCTCACATTCGTTGCCATCGTGAATGGCACAAACAAAATTGGAGAGACATTATCGACATTTTCGGTGGATTATACCTACAGTTTTACGTGTGAATGAACTTTCTAATGATGACATTTTTGGAAGCCGGTTGGAGTGATGAATTTCTAATGTCATGATCGAGTTTCGTCATCGTGGAATTATGGAATGAAAAAAAATATTAACTTCTCAATTTATTATTTTGGAGTATTTTTGGTAGCGAATTTTTCTTTCGGAAGAACCGTTTTCATTCCGAACAGCAAATTTCAACCTTGAAAAAGTCTGGAATTTTTACAATGTTTGTAATGCGTTGAAAAGTGCGTAATCCAATTGATATTCAACATGCTTCGTTATTCTTATTCACCCAATGAACGTTTATTGAACAAATGTTGATGTTAAATTGTTATTTTAATGGTGGGAAAACTCAATTATCTCATTATCGACTCCAATCCCATTATCGACATTGACACCATCACACCTGCATAATTACATCCAACTTTAATGAATCGGCATTGAGCCAATAGAGGTGATTTAATGTATGAATCACTTCGCGACATCTTCTCAACTCTCGGTGAGTTCAATTCGCGATTTAACTTGGCATTTTACAGCGACGAGTGCGCTCTCGTTGCTGACCTTACTTGGAACATTACAACTCGACCGTGAGATTATTTCACAATACACAATGCGCGTCATTAGGCTCTCCCTCTTCCATAAATTTTCAGCCTATTCACTATATTTATTCATCACGTAGAAAGTTCGAATTAACCACACCTTAATTTTTGGCGTTATTTTGGAAATTGGTGATTTTGATGATCAATGGCAATGGCCAGGAGGTCCAAGGTTTGAATCCGCGTCCTGGAATTGCCCAAGCTCTAACTCATACAGATTCATCATTAAACGGATAATTAGCCATTAAATTTTTCATGTTTTTTTTTTCAATTACTGGATAAATTGAGGAATATCATCCCATTAAATCTGGTCTGGGAAAAAGTCGGGCTCCACTGGCACCACCGGGAGGTGTGGCATATATAGATGTGTATGATGTAGACGGTGGCGTGGCTAACGACGAACGCTGGATTATAAACTAAAAAAAATTGAATCGATTTCAACCAAAATCTAATCAGATCTGAGTTACGTGAAGTGAGTTACTGATTACGCCATACACAACCTCGATCACGTAATTTGTTTGCGAGAAATCGTTGGAGAACAATTTGGATTTCAAACACCTCGTTGCACATCCCCCCGCTCCCCTCCCCCAGCACACATACACACACACACGCACAGTCTGTTCCGAAAGTCTACAAATGGTTCAACCACCTTGAACCATTGAGATCAAATGGTTGCAGGTCACAATGTTACAGGCGCCTATATTACCCGATATATTCATTAGTAGTCATACTGATGACACAATGTTACAACGTGAATTATGAATTTCATTTTTGTCTCTGTTTTTAATTATAGATGTTTAAGATGTGTGGAAAAATTGCAAGTATTTTTACAAAAAAATTTTAGTGTTCCAACCTTGAATAATTTTGCAGTATTATCTACGACAATAATTGCTCTCTGAATATGCTGGACACTAATACTTCTGAACGTAATATGGTTGCGTAATATTTAGAGGGGATACCGTTAAAAATAATCTGAGACGGCAATTAAAAATGAGAAATTTCTTTTTGCAGCCCAAATGGTCGATAGTCATTTGGCCCATTAATACAAATTTATTTTCTTTTCCCCTATCAACCGGTGCCCTCCGTTAGTTTCGTATCGATTCGATCTGGCACGTGGCGCCAGTTTGCTTGGCGTCAACGCCTGGAAAATCTCTCCATCTCTCTCCACTCTCTCCCTCCAGCTCCATAAGCCACGTGACTGGCGTCCTTCAGAAGATTACCCCTTTATCCACACCACAAACACGGATTGAGTAATATTTAATCCGAACCTCGATTTCCCAGCGATATGTGAATATTATCCGCCGATATTCCCGGCATATTATCGATCTGTTTTATCTACATTGATCAATTATTGATGACTTCACTTAGGGTACTTCCTTGTTTTCGTCTTCATTAAGCGATATATAAAACATTTCAGAATGATTCAGTCATGAAAATTTTGAGCTTATGTGCATGTCCATGTGAAGAGCCAACCATTTGTGGATGAATTTACTTTCAAAGATATTCCGAAAAGAGCATTTTCCAATTTTATTCCTGACTAGAAAATCAGGTATATCCTCACTTTACTTACATTGCAAATTAAGACTTTCATCAAACTCAATTTAAGTACTGCATGAAACTCCCATAAAACCTAGTCTCGATTATCCAACGATAGGTGAACATTATCTGCTGATATTCCGCGTATTATCGATCGCTTTTATCTGAATTGATCAATTATTCAAGGGACTTGTAAAGGGACTGCGTCACTTTATTCTGGGAAATGAATTGTCAGGTTTCATGACCGGAAGTTATTTTTTTTTTCATGGCTCTTTTATGGATCTGTGGACTATGGAGGGTGGTTGAGATTTGTTTGAACTGATTTTTTGGAACTGATTTCAATCGGTCATAGTCCGTGAACTTTAATATACTTTTTTCTTTTCAACTTTTGCAATTGTTGCAATTTTTGCAATAGTTTGATTCTGAACTTTCCGGCAGGGGAATATACCTCACATATGTGTGCCTCCTAAATTGACGAATCGATATTTTATTGAATATCCACGTTTCAAGGCATTCCCAACGGGCGCAGGCTAGATTCGAAGACACGCTCCCACGTGTGTGTGTAGGTGTTGCAAGCAATCATTGTGTTGCTAACAAATTTATTCCGAGGGGGAAAAACAAAAAAAAAATCATAGTTATTTTCTCGCAAAATAAGTTTTTTTTCCCCCCACATAATCTTTCGTGGATGTAAGTCTGCTCTTTTTGGTGTCTCTCCACAAAATCCCAAATCAGCCTTTCGTAGCCAACGAAATCGACCACAAAAATTTCTTGGCATTTCTCCCCCGAACAATTCACCCCAATCATCCAATTACCAGAAAAAGCCACTCTTCCCACTCATCGATTCATTCTTATTCCGCCCCTTGGGTTTTTTTAAGTTTACGTCGTCCTGGGGAAAACCCCGCAGGACATTAGAGGGTGTACAAAATCGTGAACAACCTTAGATAATCTTCATGTTCAATTTATTCAAAAAAATTTGCAAAATTTCATCGATATACTCGCATGATTCAGTACATCTATCGGATGATCTAGTACAGTCTTTGGGAAAATATATTTTTCCATTACAGTTTTTGCAGAGATCTTTTCGTAACCACCCCACACCGGAGCCGCGACAAACTAAGACTTGAACTATCTCGAGGCACGTAAAGCCGACTCCTGATTGGTGCTTTCTATAGACATGAAGTTAGTTGATAACTGCGCGGTTCATTCAAAGTTTCAACTGGCAGAATTGACACTCGTTATTGAGACTCTTGAATTCCGACTTCATCGACCTTACTTCAAGTGTGTGATCTTTTTTTTTTCTTTCATTTTTTCTTCGTTGTTGTTGGTTTTTTTTTGGACTGACGTAACACCTCAATGCCCAACTTCTTCACCCGCGCGAAAAGAACAAGAAAAGTCGGGGGAGAGAAGAGACTACGACACCAACGAAAGGGAATAGGTGGGATGGGGCGGGTGATGGTGCGAATCGAAGGAGAGGACAGTGGCCATGACCCGAGCGATGCGCGCGGGCTTTTCAATGCTGTTGGAGAGTGGGGTCGCTGGCCCCAATGGTAACCAAGAGGGGAATAGGTGCGTGGTTATGGTTCGTGCCGCACTCGTGACAGTTGGATTAGAGGGGGGGGGGGGGGTACCGGCACCAGCTTTCCACCTCAAATTGTTGGGGTAGACACCCCCACCCGGTCGATAAACCGGGCCAATCACATCTAATTGTTGACGTTCTTCCGGTTTTTCGGTGATGACTCATGGCAAATTGCAGGGGAAATCCCCTCCTTTTTTTTTGCCAATTTTAAGATTTTTCTTTTGAGAATTTTCTATACGTTTTTTGACTACTTTTGAGAATTTGTATATTGTATTGCACTCCACGTTCACATCTCTCTCTACTCCTCAAGATGTCCTCTCCACTTATGTCACATTGTCATATTTAATGTGTGTATTTTGCTGAAATAGTCACTTTCCTCAATTCTTGTTCAATTCTCTTTTCTTCCTATTTGAAATTTCCAGTTTTTCTGAAATTCTCTGTTTGCCGAATTCGGAGCGGTACAAGAGTTTTCATCGAAATCCAAAAATATTTGAGACATGAAAGAAATAGGAGAGCGAAAAGGAGGACATTCATAAAATAAAATTGTCACGATTTTTCCGCTTATTGGGGGAACATTTCTCGGGAAATTGCGTGTGAAAGGGAGCGAAATATTGGGAGGGGATAGGATAGGTCAGGAGGTGGATGGCAGGTGCTTGTGGAATGTTTGGTCGATAAGGGAGCAGATTTTTTTTTTGCTAAATCCAGTCAGTAAATTAGGGACCTAGACTGATAAGTATCGCGGAAAATTGAAATAGCAAGTGTTCCTCACTTTTTTGGCAACCCTGTACTTTTTTGTTTTTCCTTTTTGGAACTGGTTTTTTTTTCAGTCTCTCAGATCATTCAGAAGCATTCCTTCGAACTCAATGCGAACTTGATTGAAAAATCCAGATTTGGAATTCCTATCTGGCATCTCATTTCCCTAAGAATTTTCAAAACCTGCAGCAATGGTGGGTAATGCAGATAGAGTGCGCGCGCTTCCGTAAGCGCGCCAAATTTAAACAGCCAAATACCATCCATGGATCTTGCTTGGATTGCGCCTTAACTATGCAAGTCAAGAAAATTGCCCAGCTTAAAGTGACACTAAAAATGCGGGAGCGGTTTTTTTTTCAATCCAATCATCTTATAGCTACATGAAGACCTGATTGCAACACGAATGGCGACGATCGCCCTATTAGTTTGTGCGGCCTGATGTACCAAAAGCTAGCGTTACTCACACAGATGTTGCACATGAAAAATGACGAACTAGAAAAATGTTCAAATGAATTTGAAAAAGTACCAGGAAAATGTTGATTTCCCAATCATGTCTGGACATAGAACAATTAATTATTTATAAACAATGATAAAAGGGGACCAATTGCAGGGGCAAGTTGAATTGATCGATTATACGCGGCATGAGTCACTAGTCCCCCCGGGGTCACCGGTCACTGATCTCCGACTCCGATGCTTGGGTGAGACGTGGGTGGTTATGGGGGGAGGGATGTTGTCCAATGCGGCTACTGCAGTTTTCCTCATTTCTCTTTGACTTCTGGCTTTCCACCTGCACTGAAGCTTTGAACACAAACAAAAACCATGAATCTTTCATATCCATCAGAGTCCATATTTTTATGTATCGAAAAATCACAATGTCTTACGTTGAAATCCCAATGACTAAAATTGAAAATTCCAAAGTGTATGAGAAAAAACGGCAACCCCGGAATAAGCCGATAGAGTATTATTATATTATCAGGAAAATGTCAGATGCTACTCGATGACATAACAACTGAACTTTATGCAAGAAACCAATTTTACCTCAACTTTTCTCCACTAGTACTCAATGTCGTTAGAGCTCGATATTTTCATCTCTTGAGGGAATCAATCGCTTCTACGTGTTTCATTATTGATTTCCGGCTCAAAGTCTCCGCAAAGATGATGGAGAAAATGACACTTGACGGAATTCACTAGTCGATACTTGAACACGTGCTCTCTTCAGGCAGCTAGAGTGATCGAAGAATATTTTAGAAAATTATAGTTTCTCAATACCAAATTTCAAAATCAAAACTTTATCTCAATATTCCTCAATGATTTCAAAATTAACACAAAAAAATGTGCGTCGATTGAAGTGATATTTTCTCATTATCGGTTCCGTTTTATAGGGATTAGACAATTGTTGAAGGTTTCTTTCATGACTATTCTGTATTTCCAATTGCTCAGGAGAAAAACTCGTTTCAAACAATCAGAAATCCTCAGATTTCCAATTTGTTTTTGAAGGAAAAAAGGAATAATAAGGTTTGCACTGTGGAAATGGGAGTTGTAATGGCCCTTGCTTGAGGGAATTTCCCGTACTTCACTGGAGCATTTCACAGGTGAATTCATTATCTCTACTACAATGTTGAAGTACTTCCAGTGCTTCACAGGATTTTAAAAATCCTGAGAGCTACGAAAGATTGCTGGAGAATACGATTAATTTAATGAACGACGTAGTCTTGCAAAAAATAACAAAAAATTAGATTATCGTGATCAACAGAAATTAGTATTTTTAAAATAAAAAAAAGCTTCAATGGTTTTCACTATAGAAACATTATAAAGTATTGAAATTGTCAATAAACGAATAAGCAATCAGCCAATTCTCACTACACTCATCTCCACAGTCTGCTCCATTACTCTGACCACTCAACTGAGTTATGATCTATCGATATTTTACTTCGAAAAACAATAACAGAATATGTTATAATAGCTATATTGATGACAGCTATAGTTCCAGAGCAACCTGAGTTTCGGAGATAAGTCGCTTTTGTCTGACTATTGATCGGCGACACTAAATAACTGAGAGAATATAAGGTCTAGGAAAATTGATTATAGAACCTTTTTTTTAGAGAATTTCCAGCTTTACAAAAAAAGGTCATATACATTTTCGTCTAAATTCAGTGTTTGCCGAGATATGCGCAAACATACGATTTTAGAGGCAAGGGTGATGAGGGAAATTATGCGGGGCTTAATTGTTTTTTCCATAATTATTCATTGCTTCATTTGCAAACATGAAAATCATCAGGGCCTCGTGTAACCTCACGGGTCAAAGACCATGCTTACTTCAGCCGCTAATAATCTTAAATCTTGGTGGACGATAACGAAATTTCTCACGCAAAGTGATTTGTTACACCTTGAGTTTGCATTATCACAATCAAATCGAGCAGTTGCTATACTATATATATAGAGTGTTCATTGACCTCAGAAGCACAATTGAATGCTGAATAAATTGGTATGCTGGTTAATTTTTTCGTGTAAACTGAAATAAGTTTCCCTAAAACAAAATCAGCTATGTATGCGTGTGAGTCTTTTTTTCACCTTCTCCCTCTAGTTTGTATTACCCAGGGTAGCTGCTCTAATTCTGCATTCCGGTAGAATCTAGTATTGGCCATCCACTCATGCGGCTGAGGCCGACTTTCGCCATTTCAGGCATCATATTCCGGAACACAGGGCAAATCTCCAGAAACTCCTATGCCCCAATGACGGGTCCATCATAGACCCTCCCCCCCTCCCATGTCGGGGCAGGATCGCGCCCGCGTTAGCGTTCATTTCATGGGTACTTCCGATAACCCAGTCGTCACTCAAAACATCGATAGAATAAAATCGAAGAAATTTTGAAAATTTTGGGGTTTCATAAAAATACATACATTTTCGGAGAGTGAACGCAACCTTCCAATGGATAATTTACATAACCGTTCGTGATGAGCTGCAGAATGTGTATAAAAATTCGGACAAATTTCCCTTGTTCCCCTTTTGCCTCTTTTGAAATTACTGCTGTTACTTAATTCTATTTTTTTATTGCAGATCGCACCCTCGGCAAAAAAACTTTGGGGCGTGGATGAGGGCGGCTCCAAGGATGAGGGTGGTGTCAAGGGGGGTGGGATACTTCATCTTGGTGATCATCAGATGTGGCGAGACTCCACCTGGAGCACACCAGGTAATTTATTTTCTGTCCACTCGAGTAAATCGTCAATAAATGTTTTATATCTTTCCCCCCGGAAGCTTTTTCTGGGTATCTCAAAAACACAATGTTCTGCGATAACATTTAATTCGTCACAAAAAATTGATCATCATGTTTGACATTTTACATAATCTCACAAGCACAAAATGATAAATTATTTATTAAAAAAAAGGAAAAAATTGTTGTCCAAGCCCTTTTTTTTTACTGTAAAATTTTATGACAGTTTATATTTTTACTGATTAGTTGGAAAAAAATCTCTCACATTTTGAACGGAATATTCTTGTAAAATATCCTCTAAATACGAAACCCCATCTTGTTATGCAAGGGGGGTTCTTCTGTAGCCCTTGAAATTTCCCACACACAAAATTGTCACCTGACCAAGTCTCCTACACCTCTCAATTTCCCATGTACTCCATCTCATTCAAGATATGATATCCCATTTTCTCCATCGGCATTATCTGCTGAATAAAATATCTTCACATAGATCAAATTTAATCAAGATAGGAAGGAGAAGACAGACTACATATGGGTTTTATGAAATAATGTGAGATGCTTTTCGGTAGCCCTTGAAATCTCCCACAAAATGGTCACCTGACAAATTCTCATACAGCTCTCAATTTCCCAGATACTCCATCTCATTCAGGATGTTACGATAGGCCATTTTGTCCATCGGTATTGTTTGCTAAATAAAAGGACTTTCACATGTATGAAGTTTGATGAACAGGATGATGAAGGGGGAGGGGGGGGTGTGAGGGGGTGGCCCGATGGGTGCACCGCGGCTGTTGCCATGACGACAGACGCCCGGCATCGGCTTGGTACCTGGTGGGGGCAACGTCCCAATGCCCAGGCTCGTACCTAGTTATCAAACCCCTTCTTCTTTATCATTATCATTGAGAATGCCTTAATTAGGGGATAATAATCGGTCATTTAGTAATTACACGAGTCCACTACTGAGATCTGTAATATGGTAATGAGGAATCAGTTATTCTAATGATAGTCAATGAAGAAATTGAGATTTGATTGATTTCTCATCAATTTGATACTTTTGATTTATTACGCATATTTTCTACTGTGTAATAATTATTACATGTCTAAATGACGATATTGCTGATTATCTGAAACGAGAATGGGGAATGCTGAAATATTTTCAGAATTTATTCATAGAAATTGTCACAAGTCATAAAAATGGTGTAGGATTCGTTAGAGTTTCGAAAAGTTTGGTACAAAGTTGGGTAATAAATATTCTAGCAATGAACGTAGTTCTTTGCATTATAATTGTTGGCAAAACAAACTCCTACTTTACCGCCTGCAGATCAATTGGAGATTCGCTCGGGTAGATGGCGCAGTTTATTTTCTGTATTTTCTGACGAATCGCGAATCGAAATGATTTAGATGAACTAAAAGTACGAGTAAAAAGTTTCAAGTGTAGAAAACTTCTGGTATTTTCCTTCAGAATTTTAGAAACTTGAAAAATTGATGTCTAAGTCGACTCTAACGTTTTTATTTATTTTTTTCAGATCATGCAGTTTCTCAACCGATCTCCATGGGTACCGGAAGACGAGTGGGTGTTGGTACAGGATATCATCATCAAACTTCTGAAGTTGGTGCTGTGCTTAGTCCAAGAAGCAGGTGATTGAATTTAGTTTACAAAATCGCTGAGGGTTTACTGTAAGATATGCTGATTTAATTTACTGGTTTAATTTTTTTACAGTGAAACTGGTGGTCTTGGTGTTAAAATGGTGGAGTATGTACTGGGATCGAGTCCGACGACACCGAAAGATCTGGAACCTCGGATGGTTTCCCTGAGATTGGTAGAGTATCTTCATATAATTACTCGAAAAACGAAAAATCGCGAAAATGTACGTTATTGATTTTCATGAATTGATGGCTCTAATGTTGGATCTTCTTACGTTGCAGAATGATAACAATGACAAAAAGGAAAAGGATAAGGGAGCAGCGAGTCCGTTTGACGGATCTAAAGATGACAATGGACCACAGGGCAACGGACTTGCCTCTCAAAATGGCTTGGATGATGACAAAGGGTTCAAGTATGCAAAATTAATATATATCGATTCAATATTGGCTTTATTTCAGTCTGAAGTAACAACAGGATTATGTGCAGAAATGTTACTGTTCTCTTTTAAATTTTGATAGCTTAAATTATTGAAATTCAAGCTTCCTCTGAAATTGTTGCCATTTATAATTTTCGCTAAATGTTTAAAATGTTTGAATTTTGTAATCTTCGGCTCCCTCCGAATTCCAGTATCATTCATATGATATCACATTTTTGTGAACTGCATCATTCATAAATTCTAATACCTTCAGTGAAACTCAATCCCGAGGCTTCCAGTTCAAGAAGCTTGAGCATTCGAGATATTTAAACGAGTTCATAGATGTAAGAGGGCTTATGTCACCTCATAATCCTCCACAGAAATTTTTGAAGCGTCGCTCTTCTACTTCTCTGGAACTGGAACAGAAGATATCGATTCACTTCCATAATAGTCGCATACAGCAGTTATTCTAAAAATTGGACACAATTGATTCTGGAATATTATTATAACTATTAGAAATTGATTTGAACATTGAAGCGGATGAAACGTTGAAGGTGGATGTGTGAAACGAAGCGGTTTTTTAAAGTCTTACTGTTTGCTAATTTCGAAAATTTCCTAAACACTTTCTTACAGAACACATTAATATAATAACAATTTATGTTACTGCAGCATTTTTACGGCAATCCAGTTGTATGCACCATCTATCGGAGATGGTCTGAATTTTCCATTCGCAGAAAACTGTATTATCAGCAAACGTGAACTTGCAATAGTGAACAGTTCCTACGTTTCCATTTTTGGGATTCAAGAAACAACAATTAACGAGGAATAGTCAATTCCTCATTGCTCTAACTCACCAAAATTTGTCAATTTAAACTATTCCGATTTGTTGTTTCATTTGGAAAATTTCCTTCATTTTAGGTATTTCAATAATTTCAAAGTTTTTTAACATTTCGTATGACAATGTAATATTTCAATATGGAGAAAAATTTGAAAATGACAAAAATTCAACCTTCTTGAAAAGTAAACTCAATATGCTTTAATGCTTTAATTAATAATGATTTTTTTTTCTAATTATTCAATTTCTGTCTTTTGGTAACAACCTCCCAAAAATGTAGTTCGTACGTGGGAGCTTGATTTAATGTGTAATTAGTAATCAATTCGTACAAAACTTTCATTAGTTTTTCAATACAAATTTCTCGTTCATAATTTATAGGTAATAAAACTAAGTCGTGACTTCATCCTCTTTCCCTATCATGACAAATGTCAATTGTTTTTTCTATTAAAAATCAAATGTGAAAATTTATTCAGGCAAATGTTTTGCGGAAGTATTACAACAAAGCATGTGGGATAAAATCAAGACTTTATCTATTCTCGTTACGGTTTTTCTCACATATGGAAAGCACTCTCTTTATGTTCATTTATCTGCAGTCATCCCCAGGAAGTTGGGGACAATAGTTGACCCTCATGTGCAATTCAGTGTTAGTCCATTGACTTTATGTGCTCCAGTTAAAACCCGGGTGGATCACCTTTTAAATGTTATCTCGAATGTGTTGTGTTTTCAATGTTACATATGGAAATTTAGTTTTGTGACCTTTGGTTAAATTCTGGAAACCTGACAAAATTTTCAAAATTGCGAAAAGCCCTTTTAATTATTTATTGACAAGTTCATTATTACTCAAATGTATTATTTATTTTGAAAATATTTATAGCTCACTCGCTCGCAAAATTAAAATAATATTTTTGTAACATTTTTACGTTCGTAAAAAAACAGATTTTTTTAGTTTCTCAAATTTTCAACAAATTTCTGAAAAGTCCTGAGATTGCTGTATTTGAAATATAGTAGGCAATGTCATTACTTATTAAGCATCAGATCTACTCCTCAGCTATAATAATAGCGCTAAAAATCGGTGGAATTGAGCAAATTAAATGAAACGAATTGATAGGAACATTTTTGTGTATCGCAGTCGTACACCTGGCAGTAGACAGCCATCCCCGGGTGAGGAGGAATTTCAGAAGAATGCAGGTGCAACTTTAGCTGTCAACACTGGGACTGGAGGTGTTGTTTTGTTGAAGCCCGGCGATGTTGTTGGTAGTGAGGAGCATTTTATGGCGGCATTTGCTCCAGCTCCACCTCATCATCTCCAGCATCATCAAGCACCACCCACTCATCATCTTCAACATCCCCATTCTCATGCTGCACAGCTTTTTGGACAAGGTCCAGTACCACCACAGGGGCCACCACAGGCACAACAACAACAGCAACAACAAGGGCATCCCCAACCACAAGACACAACGACCCACTTCGATGTCCAGGTTAGTCCAAATTGATATTAATCCGTCAATTGCCGCGTCATGTAATTTAAATATCTACGCAAAACTTTTTTACTACCTCCAGTAACTTTCTAGCGTATTTACGTGGAGATAAAAAGTATTTATCCCACACACAAAGATTTTTATGAAAATTGGTCTCCTCGGCATTTTGAGATAGCTTTTCAAAATAAAAAGTGGAGCATCCTCTTAATGCGCGAGTGGAAGATCTACATTATAGAAGTTTACAGATATTAGCACAAATTGAAATAAGATCTAATGCAGGCGATCACCTGATTCCCGAAAATTTTGTGGTACAAATTCTATAGTTCTAGCATAATTTAGAAAACAATTAATGACGGAACAGTTAGAATTTTCCTTACTATTAGTCGATTTAATTTTTAGGTTTATAAATTATTTATTGGAGCCAAATAAATCCCCACCTGACGCAACGTGGGTCGAGCCCCGTCAGAGCTTTATTGCCGATAATGTTCTTTTTATTGGTTTGGGCACCTGCCAATTTTATCGCAAAAACAACGACCGACGAGCGCATAATATTGGACTAATTAAATGGAATTGGTATTTAAATAGACACAACGGGTGAAAAATCGGACAAAACCAAGTGGGGAAAATGGGGAAGAGACATACTTAATTCAGCTGAATAATATTCAAATTTATCCGACTGACAAAAAAAAACGTTATTTTCATACCTGAGATCTACAAAGAAATCTAGTCTACTAAGTCTACTCAGTTTACTAAATGGTAAGAGCAATATATGTATCATTATTATTGCTCTATTGAGGGGGTTTGTATGCACCTACCGATCATAAACGAATGGAGAGACTTGCTAATGCATGTGACCGTCGTACTTGTATATAGATCATCATAATTAAGAGACTCAGTCTAATATCTCCTTTTACCCCATACAACCCAAATGTCTTTGACCAAAAACGCTTCGTTTGTAAAATTAAAAAAATCTTTCATCATCAGAACCCTCCACAAAAATACGCAGTACATAAATCCCTTCCCAATCCGCCTAAACTATTTGCGAAAATCATCTGCAAACCCGTTTTAGACTCTTCCTCACCACTTTGTGCTTCAAAAAAAAAAATAGTCTATGACGTCACACCATTACAGTCCGCTCTGTTGGTCTTTACCACGGCAGCTCAATACCAAATATAAAATTTGCTGGCTGTGTTGGCAGATGTACATAAATCATTGTCAGACAGGCCCACCTACTTTCGATATTTCGAAGAGCGTAAAATAGAACAAGTCGGGCTCCAAAACTTTTCAAATCAACTCATGAACCAAGCATTCAACCCCCTCCCACCCCCGTCCCCCCATACCAGATTGAATTTCGCTTGTGAGAAAAACAAATAGAGAATTTAATTAAAACAATTAATTGATTCTAATGAACATTGAGGGTGCACTCTCGCCACTCCCTCCTCCCTCCCCCTCCGCTGCATTTTAATAGTGACATAAAAACATTAATGTTCATGAAATGGTTTTTTATTCTCCGTATTAGTCGGATAAAAAACATAAATGCAATCTAAAAAGGCAATGCGTACAGGTGAAATTTCATGAAATTGTGATCATTTATTTATAGTTGCAATAAGCAAGTTCAGAATGTATGATTTATGTGGAGTTATCGTGATGGACTTGTTTTTTCGGTTTTTGACAATCACTACAATTTTCAAAATGGTGTAAACTTTTGAAACTTCCGTTGGTCCCGGACTCACGCCATCTATGGAGAAATTTCGCAACATCCACTGAAAACGTTTTCGGTACATTTCCTCAAAACTAAGAATACTAACGAATGTGCATGTAGAGCTTCATTGTAGCTTCCAATTTTTTTTATCGCATTTCAATCTCATGAATTTTTGGTATTCTGTAATACTTGGCTTGTCGATTAATATGATTTGGCGCACGTACTAAGGCCCAATAATTGAGTATTATTAATTCAAACCAGCGCGTAATGAAGGTCTACAGAGGTCTACATGGTATAAAGGGGCTACCTAGAGTGGGGGGTTGGCCTGCATTAGTTAGTCAACTCCATTGTCGTGTAATAAGCCCATAAATTTAGGAAATATAATTAGGGTTGTGCCATGAATAGGTGAATATCGGCGAAAAATTGGCGATTCAGAAATGTGAGACCTTCAAGTCGTTGAATTAGGTTCAAACATATTATCTTATCAGGCTCTTAAGAATGTATTTGAAAGCACGTTTAGAATTCAATTTCTGAAGGGCTGAGGCTTTTGAAGAAGCCATGATTTCAAAATTCACTAACTTTTTATGTATCCAAAATCGAAAGGGCGGCAAGGAAGCAAAGTTGAAAGGGTTATTCGAGTGTTTACCTTCTCTTGTTGGTTTAAAAAATTATTTTTACCTAGAAAATGAGGGGAGCGAGTTAATTGCTCCAAGTAAATTTCTATTATCAATTTAACAATCAGAGTAAACCCAAGAATGCATTATTTCCCCCCCCCCCACACTTATTCATTTTTTTTCTCTTTTTATTTCTTTATGCCCAACAGTGCATGAAGTGATTCCCGCGGCTTTTCTACCTCTATCCCCCTGCGTTTCCAGTGTTGAAGAAACAGTGCAACATGTTGTGAATAGTGCGGATCAGGTTGTTGACTTGGTTCTGCCCATTCAGCATAAAGTGCAATGACTTTTAGCTTAGAAATCCTTCTTTCGTGTTAACAATCTTACCGTCGACGAGTGTATCCTCAATTGTGTTGAGACACTGATTGTCCAAATGGTCAATTTCTTTGTCACCTTTTCTGCTCAATTTCACTCAATTCTTCAGATGTAATCATAGTTCTTTGATCGCTACGCTTAACCCGTCTGTGGTCACGTTATAAGACTTTCTCCATATTTGCATATAAGATCCGAGAATACAATTTGAGAGACTATAGATTCAGAATCATAGATGGGACCAGATTTTCCAATGTTCTCCGGGATAGTGTTCTAAAAAGTAGTATGGGGCACTATGGAGACTTCATAGGTCCCCATGAGCCCTTCGGTTACTGACACTTTTTAACCCTGTCAGTGGTGCGACCAGAGTCCTTTAGGCGCGCAGTGAGAGAATCTCACATTGCATTTTCGGGTCATATCTCCGAATGTGAAGGAGATCCGCGCATTGAAAGGTACAATAGAGCTTCATATGAACAGTCGTTAGCACGCTTGGTTTTGAAGATATCTGCCAGACACACTATCGGTTGATGCCGCGGAATTTCTCCACAGATGCCGCGATCCCGATTCCAATGGCACACGTAACACGTGAGCATTCTGAGTGAGTTGGAGCATATAATTCCCATCAACTTGAGTGTATGGTATAAATGATTTCTATATCCACCTAAATAAACTGAAAGAGACGTAGTAAAAACTTTTTTAAAATTAAAAAAAATTACTTGAGGTATTTAAAAAGTTGCGTTTGAATATTTCATTTTTCGGTAATATGAAAATTGTGGTGAGAGGAATCTTCATGGCGCGACTATAAATAGGTTGACAAGATATTTGACATCTCAACAAAATCGTTGACAAAATAATCGATGACCCCTATGGGTCACACTAAGTTCCATTTTTCTTCTTCAATGTCTATTCTGAAGCTTCAAAATGAAATGAACTAATGTTATCTCTTGAAATGGGTTTGACCTTTTCTTTTGCTTTTTGCTGTTTTCATATAAAAATGTGGCAATTTGAGAGAAATTACAATTCTTTTTTCACTGTTTTTTTTTTCAATGTAACACCTTAACAAGACGTGAAAAATTTCCATTCATTCCGTTACGTTTTGACACTTCATTTTTTTTACCATTCGCCAGCTGTTGTTGATGCATTCAACCTGAACAATTGCGCTATGTTTTCATATTTCGTGTCTTTGGGGGCCTCGGAGAGAGGTTGTCACTCATCCTGATTTATTTTTGGCATTCCGGCAGGGGTTTTACGTAACCTGTTGGGACCCCTGGGCGCCTCTTGACTCTTTCATTACCGCATGCTGTATGTTTTTCTCTGTGTCTCTTCTAGCAAATTTGACGGATGCCCTCCATATCGTTCTGTCCTCTAATGTGGGCAAAACAAAATTTATTTTTTGGGAGAAAAGTAATTAATTATGGGTATCGCAAAGGAAAGTTGAAATTGTAATTGTCTATATTGTTGAATAAAAGTTCCATTATATTTTGAACTTTGATGTCTAATCTAATAATAGGCAAGCCCTGAGCTGGGACTATCGAGTTTGTCCCACAATATTCGCAATTCCAATCAACGTGGATTAATGGTGTCCGTGTCCTGTCGTCATTGTGTCATCGGGCACTCTGCACATGTGTATGTTACCGAAGTTAATTTATAATACCACCCTACCTTCATATATATGGAATGAAAAACCTTAGTCTAAGGTCACACCCGTGTGTCTTCAGTCAACGAGTCATTTGTCACCATTATAGACATCCGCGGCCCATCAATTTGGAAATGTGGCGACACGAACGTATTCGATAAAGAATAACCCTGAAAAATTATTCATTCTTCGGCACTTGCAAGTCCTAATTGTGTTCGAATTGAAACATTCGATGAAATATGGGTTTTTAAATTTTCAACATTGATGCAATTTTCGAGTTCTACAAATCTAAGTTTTGTATTTTTTTTTTTTTTTGATAACTTTTTAAATATTTCTGTCAATTTTGGAGATGATAAAAGGATACGCCTCGAAATGGAAAACCATTGAGTTTTTCTATACTTGCAAGCCCTCGTTTTGTGGGAACCCTCCATGACGCATCGGTGCCGAATTTATTACGCCAAGAGGCCATAAGATGCTACGTACCGCCATAAGAGTCAAAATTTCAGTTCAATTATTTTTTAAGATGTAACGATTATTCCTCAAACATCGAACTGCTCAATTAAAATTCTACAACAGATGTGCAATTTTACAGTTGGATAATATTTTTGGGTGTTTGCACGATTTGCCTTGAGAAGAATTTTTTTTTAATAGTGTTGTCAAGTTTTTCGAATTCAACCGAATTTCGAACTGTTTACGAATATTGTGTAACCTAAAATAATTATTTATCTCTTTCGATACTTGGAAGGCCCTTCTGGTCTGAACTCACGATGCAGTATCGGTTCTCAATTTATTACGGTAAGCGACTACGTAATATCTCGTAAGAGTTCAGAAATTCAGTCCAATTACTTTTTAAGGTGCAACGATTATTCCTTAAAAATCAAAGTCATATCTTATTACTTACAATTTTGTAAGAAGATTGCAGAGGTCGTGGGCATTTTATTTTTGGAGAATAATTGACTCACTTTAAGACGTAATTGAATTCAATTTTTTACTCTTATGGTATGTATATACATATAGTGCGAGTGTCGTAGAAATTTCAGAATTTTCCAAGCCGCTACCATATTGGCGGCAAACTCAATTGACCTTGAAATCCGTAGGTTGAATTATTGAAATTTTTCAAGTTAAAATTGTTAGGACCTACTGGATCAAACCTTTGAAATTAGAAAAAAATAATATTTTAAAAATCGGTAAGTTCATAAAGACATGAATGACAATAACTAAAAGTACTTTCTAGTTATCACTAAACTCGATAAACCATAGGAAACAAACCGCAACAAAAACAAGTTGATTGTCCTAATAACATCAATTTCCTGTTTCCTAACGCCAACAAACAATATTGCGGTCCCCATTGGAGTCATTCGATTCAATCGCTGGCTGAGAAAAAGCGAAAGTAGTGAAACCTCAGCCCGAAAAATTGTCATTAGCGGAAGAAACATAGAAGAAAAAGTACAAAAAAGTAAGAAAATTGGAATGTTTAGCAATTTAGAAAAAAATTTCCAAACTTGGTTTTTAGAACAAATCTTAAGACGAAATTTTAAAGAATTTAGAAAAATTTTAGAGACACTGTGCACTTCATTTCGATAAATCGAAACGAAATTCAACACTAGAAGAATTGGAGAGCAATTCCACAATGAGTTGGATTCCACTTCATTAAATAAATTGCGCCGACATTTCCAATTTGTTCTTTTTTCTCCTTTCCTCGGTTATTTTCATCCGGTGGTTGGATCCCAAGGACTTTCTAATCAATCTGCGTTGGGCACCGAAAGTTTTATCGAATTTTATATATAGAGTAAAATAGCATTAAACGGGCGGAAGTGGGGCGGGGGCTTTCGAATGGGATATAAATTTGGAACTTTCTTTTCAATTTTAGGATTTTTCGTAAATTTTGTTGAAAACTTTTTTGTATTTAGTTAATTATCGATTTATTTAGTTGTCACTTTTTTTTTGTTTTTTATCTTTGAAAATTTTGTTAAATTATTCGAGATCGTTGGAATCTGATTTTTTTTTACCAAACTGTCTCTTGCTTGATCCGTCAGTCAAATTGAAAGAAGGACGTAAAAAGCTCGACCCGGCTCCCAATTTTCTCGAATATACCCCAAAAAAGCTCATGCATAAAAGAATATCCCACTTAATGTTTCACCGAGTACGAACTTGAAACAATGGATGAAGGTGAAGAAAAAGTGAGACAGATTTCCAGCGAGACCGGTCTAATTTGACCCCCCATTTCCCCAGGGTGACAACAACCAGATTTGCTTTTTTATCACTCACCTTCGGCCCGTTCTCCTGCCATTGCCCTGTTCCATTGAATTCGCTAGACTTGATACGTCACCCAAGTATCGAATTAGTAAGTCATTACCCCTGAATTGCGGTAGACGAGTTCCCTGAACGCGCCAAGGGTGAGGTCATTCGTCCCATTAAAAATCCGAAGAACGTCAAATAAAAAAGAAAAAAGAATACAATTTCTCTAGAAAAAATTTCAGATGTTTCATTTTGTGAGAATTCAAAAATTTCAATGATTTCAGAAATCCTAGGAATTTTACAAATCTGGAAAATTATGAGAATTTCCAAAAGTTCAAATTTTGTACTACAAATTCCAACATAAAAAAATGAATAACTCTAAAGGAAAAATTAAAGATTGAATAAGCGACGAAAATATTTAAAAATTTCCACCACTATCCACCCTCACGTGAGCCTCTCAGTTTTAATTAGAGAACCGCCCTCAAGAGAGTCTCGCAATAACACACAATTATTTTTTTCTCTCTATTTCTCATGTTTTTCGTCTGTGAAATGTGATCTCTCGTGTCTCATTAGCGCGCGCGACATTCCCATCTGATTAATTAATTTGCATTCGATTAAACTGAAAGGCTTCGATGGGACGGGAAGCGCGGATTAAAATTGTAACGACGATGGAAAAAGTTTCTTTTCATCTGGGGATCGCGTGGGGCGATGCCATCAGCCCCAATAGGTCTTATCTACCGCAAACTATGGGAATCATGAGGTGCGGCACCGTAGAATTCAGAAAATGACTCACTGCGGGTTTTTTCCCGACTTTTTTAGGGGCCTTCTAGGAATAAGTGAGTGACATTAGACACCTCAATTGAATTCAAACGTTGGATTTATTCAATTTGGTTTGCACTTTATATTTTTGAGTTTGTAATAATTTTTTCGCAATGAATTCCAATTAATAGTCTATTGTTTTTCGTTTTTCGCCTATTTGTATTTTTCTTTTAATTCTCTAAATTTTTTTTTTTTAGAATTTTCGAAGGGGAGCAAGTAGAGAAAAATTTTCGAGTAGAAAAAAAAATTGTGTTATTACGACACTCTCATTCATACATAAGGGTGGTTTTCTAATTAAAACTGAGAGGATAGCGGGGTCGGGGTATCTAGCCTAGAAACTCGTCAAAATGACGTAGTGCCCAGAGAGGTCTCGGTTTCGTTTCGAGTTTAAAGAGACTTGTCAACAGGCACGTGTGAAACACAAAGCAAATACCATGATCGTGACCAAGTGCTGTATCTAGTTGAGATTCTGCTAATGGTCCAGTTATTCATCCTCAGTGTGACGATAGTGCTAATAATTGAGGCGATAGATTGAGGACAAATTTTTCAAATTCAAAAATGTAAAACAACACACATAGCAATTCTAAAATTGTAGAAACCTACAAAAAACTTTCATTCGTTCAATTCATTATATTTCCAGGAATCTATCAATGACACTTTCATAATACAATCAACATAATTAGCAGGACCAAATGCTAACTAATTATTGGAATGCCACGTTGTCATTTTCAATGCACGCGGCTTGAACATTGATGGAGCTTGAATATGACGGCTGACAACAAATATTCAATGCTCATTTTCCGGTGGTAATTATCATTATTCAATTATGAAATTGCTATCAATGAATTCTTGAGAGTTATACGAACTTGCGCTATAAGCCATCTTTTTCATGAGTTTTGAGGCATCTCAAGGAATTGTGAAGAATGTTAAAAAAAAAATATAATTTGAAACTATCGTTTTTTTCATTGCGTATATATTATTAATAATTACAAATTGTCAATTAAGCACCGAGAATTCATTATTTTTTCATCATAATTTTTCAATCCAAACTCCGACATTTCCTCTCCAATTTCATCATAATTCTTCAATTTTAATTTCTCCTCTTTTCTCTTAAACTTCATTATTACAGTTATTATTACCACGTCCGCCATTGTTGTTTTACTATTATTATTTATCGTTTACGGGCCCTGGGGCAGGGACAAGCCGATCTACACTAATGCACAAGTGCACACGGTCTATATAAATACACCTGCAGGAGCAGTTGTCGCGTTGGAATAACTTTACTACTACCCTTCTTTTTTTTATCAACTTCTTGCATTGTTATTATAAGGAACATTCTGGGGCAGGTCAATTTTTATCAAATTCCAATTCAAAAAAATTGAAAATTTTCTATAACATCAAAAATACATACATACTCACGAAACTTCCCAACTAGAAAATCCAAGTTTAATCTAAAAAATTGCAACCCAAAAATTGATTGTATTTTAGAAAATTTTTCGAATTTCCAAAGCTTTGAATATTTCTATTTTTTTTTCGAATTTCCAGGAAATTTATCCTCAAGGATTGTAAAGTGCATCGAGTCTATTTAAATATATCTGCACCGGAGGAGCAGTTGTCGCGTTGGAATAACTTTCCCCGACCCTCATTTTTTTTATAATTTTTTTTCATTATTATAATGAGGGGATTCTGGGGTGCGACGGTGACGGTGGGTCGGTACTGGCGTGTCTCACGAGGGGTTGCAAGTGGGTGGGATGAGGCGAAAGGGTTAAAGAAGTGGAAAGATGCGGAGAGGAGTGGTAGGTGTGCCACAATATGTGTAACACGCCAACTCGCGTGCTATCCCGTGGAATTCCGTGGTTCTCAACCCATTTCTCTCTTTTTTTCCTACACAGCAATTTATGTATCGGTGGCATACAATCATTGTTGACCGCCAAAATGAGATTTTTTTAGCCCCATTTTTCCATTGAACTTTGAAGAGTGGAATTTCAGAGGAAAAACGTAAAGAACAAATGGCACTGCAGTATGAAAAAATGTCCATTCAACTATTTATTTTTTTCTTAAAAATTTTGTTCAATCATTTATTAAAAACAAAGCATTTCATTTTTTTGCGACAAAAATATCCTGCTTCAGGAAAAAGAACATATTAAATTGTGTTGTGTAACAAAGTAATGCTCATTGTCTTAAGTCAATTATGAACATAACACCTGCAATACAATAAATTTGTTAATGTACTTAAAAATTTTCGGCAACCCTTTTTTCGGATATCCGCGTAATGTCTCACGCTGTTTTTTCCTTATCACCCTCCTCAGTTATATCCACCCTTCATGGTTTCGAAGCCCCAAAAAAAACCCGAAAACCCCTGTATTAACTCGCAAACCTCCTGCGTAACTCGATCCATCCATTCTGCAGATCCTATCCCTCGAAGCCATTGAAAGAAACTAAAATGACGTCATTTTTCTCCCCAGCTCTCAGATTTCCAGCGACAGTTGTTATCACCGGTATCAATTACCAGCGATAACCTATACAAACAAATGCAACAAATTCAGACTCCATTTGATGCAAATTTTAATGATCCTTATACTTAGTAATTTGAAAGTCAAGATTTTTCATGGGTCTCAAAATACTCGTTATCACCCATTCTACAAACGCACACACAAGATTTATCACAAGAATGTGTTCGGTTATTCCGAGTTGTTTGAATTAAGGTTTACACAACTACCAAAAGACCCTCAATAGACATAGGCGCGTACAGAGCTCCAACTGTGACTCTATAATAGATCAAAAGATCGTCCTTTGCCGATCATACACAAGTCGAATTCATCCGGTAGATGGCGGCATTTTCAATACCAGATCTTTAATTATGTGTAATACAATACCAATGTCGATTGCTTACATTCCTTCCACGCACACCTCTCACTTATTAATTCTTTCATCTGTGATTCCACTCCCTCTGTTTGTTTCCCCTTTGATCCGGTGTAAGTAATAAACGGAGCGAGTGCGAGTGGAGGTGCTGAGAAATCCTGGCATGTAAATAATACACAGACACCCTTCCTCTCTATTCCAAGCCGAGCTACGTATATAGTACGTGTTTTGCACTCAGGTTCCTTCACAGTGTTCTGGTCCTCTTTTTTTTCATCCCCTGTGAAAGGAGGGCGGAAAAGGGAGGAGGGGGGGGGGGGTAGAAGAGGCACACGAGGTAGAATGGGTGGAAGGGACGGCTCGAGACAATAGGCCGTTGGCCACAGCGACGTATGTGCCGTTACCGAGCGAAACGCCCCACCTCTAGCTCTAGTTATTTTTTTTCTCTTGCTTTATTTTAATTCTTCCCTTTCTTTTATGTTGCATGGCTCTCGCGCGGGCATTCTCGCTAGCATAATACGCGTATGAGGACACTCGAAGTGGCGAGACGAGAATTTATAGCGGTAGAGGAAGAATGTTAGATAAATAAATAGAGATGGATTGGCTTTTTTTGGCGGGCTTCATTCATGGAGGGCAGAGAAGGTCGGATATGGACATGGACGCTATGGAAATTCCACGGTCAGCATAGCCTCCCATGACACGCATTGGGTATCTGCGAGTAACTGGAGTTGAGTCGAGAGTGCGAGCCGAGTTCTCAATTTTTTAAGACCTCGATGAGGAAGGGTTAGTCAGCATTTCTACTTAAAAAATAGGAGTTATGGAAAAGTTCCGGGGCTATCCGAAAATCACGAGCAAAAATTTTGAACACCATGTCGTTAGCTAAGGCGTGTACTTAGACTTTAATCAATGAAAAACGCTAAAATCGATGGGTAATTGAAACTACGTCATTCTTGTTTCCAATGATGGTTATAGGATTGAGCATGTAATTTGTGGACGTAATTTCAAGTTAAGACTAATTTTTTTCGGAAATGAACAGCCCACGGAATGCGTAGTTTGAAGAGTTTCCGGAAACTTCTGTTAAATTCAGTACTGCGTAATTAGCAGATTGTTGTTATTCACATTGCCCAGTTGCATATATGTTTCTCTACAGCTGTAATGAAAGTGGGCTAGATTTTCGTAATCGTCAACAAAATGTAATTTTAAAAAATTTGCTGACATACTGAAAGATTGACTTCTTCAGACGTTCATTTGGTTTAAAAACATTCAAAGTGGGAGAGATTTTTTATTTCAATGAATACTAAATTTTTTTTAATTTAACCATCTTGGAAACGGAATGGTTTTTTTTTGTTAAAACCTATCCGATAGTTTTTTAGCTTTTGGGAATAGAAATGAAATCAAGAGAATTTTCGATTTGTCGAGAATACTTCTATACACAATTTCTATAATTTTTCTGACGGTGCGTATTTTTAATTTCGCATTACCGCCCAGCAATGTTCACTTGAAGAGAGCATACAGAAATAAAATTTGTACATGTAGTCCTCTTCAATGTCAAAGCTTATTCCGGCTGTTTTCCATCGACAAAAGTAGTCTGATGCACGACACACATTACCTAAGACGACAGGGTGTCCATTGGGAGTTGAAGGGGGAAAATAAACAAATAAAAGTCGAATCTAGAAGGGAAAAAGGCAATTGAGGGGAAGTTGAAGTTTATGGAATGAAAGAAAGAAGTAGAGAAGAAAAAAGGAACACTGATAAGAGTGATAGGATGAGTATCTGCTTTCAGTCTTAATCCCTCGTGTTTCGGTAACCCTCCAAGGGATTGGAAATCCCAATGGACTTCGTAACGATTTTCTTAAGCTCTTGGTTTAAATTTTTCACTGATCTACCGTATGCTGGTTGAGATTTTTACAGCCAGCGAAGTCAATTTTCACGGTTTTAAAATGATTGATGAGAATAATGGCCTGATTAAATAATTCCCAATGGTAAAGATTAATTTGATAAAAAAGGGTGTTTATCGATACATTTCTTGGCTTTTCATCATGTTGATTCTTCCTTTCACGTTAGCAATTGCAGGGGGAATGTTTGCCATTTTAACATTCTCAATCTAAATTAATAAATCGTTTAAAATTTTATTAAATGTCAGTAAGTTCCTAAATGCAGCAAAAGTGTTTCAAGGTTCACTGCTGTCGCGTGTAGATACTTCACGTACACATACCGTTTTTTTTTTTCGAGACTGTAGTTCAGCTTCTCCTCTCATTCGTCGGCGGATTCTCATTTGAGGGTTGAAACAAAGGCGCCCGTTGGATTATTCAAAGGAGATGAATTCCCCTCTTTGCACTCTACCACCCATACCCCCTCTTTCATTCCGTCTATCGTAATATTTTTTGGAATTGAAGCGAGAGAATTTTTATCCCAACGTCAACTGATGAAACGGCCTGCAGACTCCTCAGTTTTCTAAAAAATCTTTTACAAGTCGTACGTTTTCAACTATTTCACGAAATGTAGCGCGCACATTGTTGAAGAACAATTATTCAAGTTTCCTATTTAGTCGAAACATTTAACAATTCAAGAGGTCGAAATATGAGATCAGTACTGAACTTTCGACGTTCCAAGAAACAATAACAAAAGGATCATTACCAAATTTGATAGCCTCCAAAACTCAAGACAGATAACTAAGTTCCCCTGCTTTCCCTTTATTTCCATTTTTGCCCTCCCGAACTTTGAATTTCAAAGGGATTCCTCAGGATCTGTGGCCTAAAGAAGAAAACGACTCAGGGGAAAATAAAGCGATGCTCTAGTACAGTGTAACGCAGTCTATTCTCAATTTCAAATATATGTGATATGAGATCAAAATGAAAATACGATTTTTTTTTAATACCATAGATAAAAGTTGTAAGTAAAATTTGGGAGTAAGTTTTGCTTGAATAGTGAAAGAAACCTGCCATTTTCTAACGCATATCGTTCTACAAGTACTGAACTTTTCATATTTGCGGTATGGAATTGATGTCATTACACATGAAACTACAGTGTACAATTACATGAAATTATAGTACACAATGGGTACACTCGATGCAGTTCTACTAGTTTCCAACAATTTCCCATCTCGATCTATAAAATCCGTATATTTATTTGAAAAAAGATCTTACTGCTGAAATTGTCTTACCAGCAGAAGGTCAGCAGCCATAATAACACACCCTATATTACCAAATTTAATACGCTTCAAAACTCGAGACAGATAACGAAGTCACCGCCCCCCCCCCTCCCCTGCGCCACAGCCCGTAACTTTCCCTTTATTTCCATTTTTGCCCTCCCGAGGTTTGAATTTCCAAGAGATTCCTCAGGGCCCTAGCCTAAAAAAGAAAACCATTCGGAGGAAAATAAAGCGAGGTGGACTAAAGGGTAAAGTGAGCCGGCGCGAGACGATATTAGGGGTTGCGAGGGGGGGTGCGGTGGGAGGTGCCGCAACGGGAAAAGAAGTTTGTACGCGTCACGGCGCGTCACTCAAATCGTCTCTGCGCCGTTAAAAGTTATCAGAAAACTTGCAAATTTTTTTGCATTCATTACATTTGCTGTTGGCGTAATTCCTTTATTTCTGCATTTTATAGAAATTCCACTACCAACAAGTATATATCCGTTGCATAGATATATTGTGGGATACATGAGTCATGAAAGGACTGAATGATAAGCAGGAAAAACAGCTGACATTTAAATTCATGGTAGAAGTGGAGCAAAAGATCTCTTGACCAATGCGGTTTTGGGGTTGAAAGTTATAGGAGATTTTGGGAAATTGTCGAAAATTACGCAGTTTTCCTTAAAAAATATTCCAATCATCAAATAGATTCTCGTTGATTAAAAAAATTCAGTGAATGTGAAGTATGGTTCAGGGGTAAGTGAGCTAGTGCAAGACGATGTTAGGGGTTGCAGGGGTGGTGTGAGGGAAAAAAAATGTATACGCGTCACTCAAACCGCTACCGCGCGGTTAAAGGTGGGCGGCGAGGGGGAGGGGGAGCGGAACGGCGAGGGGGTGGGAGGGAGGGGGAGGCGACGAGTCATGGAGTGTTGTACCGTCTCGAGACTCAGGACAGTCAGTACTCGACACGGCTTTACCTACGGCGGATCTGCCGGTCTCGATACATTTCAAATTTTTATTAACAAAAAATTGGAGGACTCAATGTGTGGATGGATTACCTGATTTTTTTTTATAATAAAGGAGATTGCATTGGTGAACTCATGTGATCACAAGACATTAATTATATGAATTATTGAAGCAATCATTGACATAATTTGTGATAAGTCTGAATATTTCTTTATGAGAAAAAATGATAAACAAGTAACAATTCCGCAATGCGAATGTTGTAATTTTTCTATTATTTTTTTCGATTGATTTAATTAAGAATTAAATTAATAATTAAATTAATTAATTAAGAAATCCATTGCAACTGACTTCTTACACTAGGTGGTAAAACGTTTATTTTTTCAAATTTTTCAACTCTACGATCGAATACATCAATTAAAAAACCATGATTGCCGTTCAACAATTAGTGCGAAATAATAGTTCCTTCAAGTGCTAATTAAATTTTTACACACGCAAAATATTTTTCATATTACCCCACTCAACAATTTTCTAATCCAAAGGGTAGAAATGTCAAAAAAATAAAAGCAAAACTAACTACGAGAAGTTGATAAAAAATTGTAACCAAGTGCGAGTGGACGAAGAAAAATCTGTAATTGATTGCCAGTGTTGGTAAAAAAAATTGCAATTGATTACGTGTGCTTGTGAATTTTTGAAAGGGGTAAAATGAGGGTATCATTGAATTTGGAGTATTGAAAAGGCGAAGTTGAGAGACAAATGCAATTTTTTGCGGCTTTTCGTCCCACTGAAATCAGTGGAATTGTCAGCACGTGTTGGCCAGTGGATACGATGGCCTGTGTGGGGGTGTGATATTGTGATAAGATTTTTTTTTTTTTCGGGTGGGAGGGCCGAATCTGACACACGATGGTTGTACTCGAGCTCGAGGCGGTTTATGCTCAGGCAGCACCACATGCAAAATTGTTGAATAAACGTTTTTTGGGGGCACATCATTGGCTGGGACCATTGAAAGAGGCTCTTGTTGCACGCCTGGCTGCTGACAAGGTAGAAATATAAGTTACTTTGATGCTTTTTTTTGTGGGACAGTGGAGGAAAAGGATTTCAATGACCAAAAACGTTTGGCAATTGGAGATTAGAATTCCTGAGAAGAATTTTTTTATCTTTGCATTTTTGATAGGATATTCATGAAAGCCAACTCTCGTTCTTTACAGTTTGTAACGCTATATACACTTTCTTCCAAAAAATAAAATAGCTCGATTTTTTTTCCTTTTTCATTTTCTATGAATTTTGATGCATGTTCCAGCTGTAATGGTTAATTGGGTAAAGAGCGCTTAAGTATGTACCTATGTACTGAGATACCTTAGTCAAAGGGTGGCGAGGGGGGTGGGTGGGGGGGGGGGTAGATACTAAGTTGCATAATGTGAACACGCGCTCAGTTAACCCCAGCTTCAGCAAAAGAGGATAGATAGCAAAGAGGGTCTTGTGTAAAGCGAAGCTTTCTCCATTTTTTTTTGCTGACATGAAATGAAAATTCTCCGACGAATATGCCAGTAGTAATTCAAACACGGAAATTTATACTTACGTACCCTTGAAAAATCATACTCCGAGGGGGCTAATTGGGTAGGAAATTGCTAGGAGATTTTTATCTTGATTTGTGGGGAAAAATAAATTGAGTTTTCTTTTTTTTTTTGTTATGACAGAAAAAGTTAAAGATTTTGCATTTCTGTTCTTTTCCAAATCTAATACTTCTATAGAAATGTCTGTCTAACCCGGAACGTGAATCCTCATTAATTTCCCACCGCGCTTAAAATTTTACCCCCATCGCTCTTCCGCTCTTTGAGATTTATCCTTCAATGCCAAGAGACGGGAAAATTCAATTAGCGCCTTCAACTGGCGCTCGTCAGTTTTCACCGGCTGTGCAGATCCAAGTCATGCGTATGCCCTCTCTACCCATGCGTTTACGCTCGCAAGTTCAGGCTTGAGAGAGCATTTATTCTCAAAATAATGTCAACCCTCTCACAACCCTCATTTCACCCAAAACACCCTCCGCCTCCCTCTTTCTCCATTTTTCCACCTTGAAAGACCGCTAAATTACCGAGTCATGTGAGGTAATGGTAAGGGAAACGTCAAGGTACATAATTATTAACGTAATCTATTCATACCTCAACTGACAGAGAAAGTGAAGGTTTCCGGCAATTTTTGTGGAATAGGAATACCTTGAAAACTTAACAAAACTTCCCCCATGTTTATGATTTCTACAATGTCAAAAAAATTTCCAATTGTTTTTTGCAATGTTCCATATAGCCAAAATTTGCAATTTTTGAAAATTTTCAAAGATACTGCGTGACGTGAGTTGAAAGTTAATAAGATGTCAAAGCTCTCCATCATTGATATGCCCTCTCGTTAATACACTAATTAACAACGAAAATGAAAGGGGCATTTCCGGTAATTCACTCCTTCCGGTTATCGGCCCCTTTGAGTCGCTCATTGACTTCATTCAATTTGTAGATTATCATGATGACTATCAATTTGTCACGACAATTTACACTAATGGAACACTTGAACGGAAATATCTTGTGTTTTTGGTGATTACCTGCAGTGATAGAGACGTTATGATATATGCCTTTTTTGTAGCTCTCAGTTTCAGCTGAGAGAAAAATCTTTATCAATATCTTGCTATCTCGGGTTGATTTCTAGATATTAATCAAAAACAATGAATGAAAACAATTCGTATCAGAATTGCGTTAACTCTCGGAGATTTATCCGAAATTGAGATTAAACGAAAAAAAAAATCAACACGTTAATATCCATGAAATTTTCGTAAATTCCCAGTGAAATATGTGAATAATTTACTTCCAACCTTTATACTCACATTTTTTAAAAAGTTTATTAATTTTCGAGCCATCAGCGATTTTTTTCAGCTGGCACTGTGAATAAATCTACTCGTGTGTATGAGTGCGCGTTTAAATTTAATCAGCGTGAATTTATCGCCCAATTATAGGATAGTGGCCCTTGCAATTATCCCCACCCTAGGGTTTTTAGGGGCCAAAGGGGGGAGCGATTATAATGTGCAAAGATGTTTTGGGCTCTTCGGGGCAAATATTATGTGGAGTAAAAAGGAGAGGAAAATGTTTGAGAGAATATAAACAGATTTTTTGTTGCCTCTTATTCAGTGGTTCATGTTTACGATGGGGAATTTCAAATTATATATTCATGGTGATGCATGCAATGATGCGAAGAGAAACTTTTTTTCAAATGAATAACAATAAGTTGTAGATATACGATGGGAAATATTGAACCAAAAATTGGGTTTGTGTAAGCTCGATTTTTCTTTTAAATCCTCGTAACTTCCATTTTTCATTTTTCCAATTTCTCCAAGTTTCTATTCTTTTTCATTTTATGCATAGAATATCAAAAATGTCCAAACTCAAAAAAATAGTAAATTTAATTTTTTTTCATTTCCAAAATTTACGTATGGCATTTTAGTGTCACGTGAGATTATAAGGAAATTGAAAAAAAAATGTAACTTGATAATTTAGTTTTCCAATTTTTCATCGAGTAATTGGAAAATATTTTTTTACTCAAAATCCTTTGGGATGTTTTCCTGTCAATCCACTTCGTCATTCTCCGATTTTTTTTATCATCCCATGCGTAATATTAATCTCAACGGGATTATACCCCACAACGACTCGTATTGCGATCACTGGAACCCGATCAGTGAACGAAGTTGGGGGAGGGGGCATATCGGCGGTTCTGAATCTCTCCTTCTAACGTGAGATTTTACCACCCCCGCCCCCTCCTCGTCTCAAAGTGATTATTATCTGTGATCGTTTCGTACGATTTATGGAGGACAGTAACATCGTAATTTTCTGCACAAAAATTAGACAAGAGGGAGGAGTAAAGCTCAATAGATAGTTTAAATGGTTGAAAGATCTTAAAAAAGCACCAGTCATGTAGCGAGAATATAATTTGTGATCCTTAAAATAATGAAATCGAGACGTTAGAAATAAATATTTTCGTTGCATGTGAAAGGCGTCTCTGTTGGTAATTTTCTGGATTTGAGATGATCAATGGCCCCCACAGAGACCACATAGACAATGGACATTGGGTTGGCTATGCTATATATACTGCTATAGAAAATGAAATACTAACAGAATATGACGCGTCGGCAGACGTTACAATGACGGCATAATGTCCGTTTGCTTGTGGCCAACCAGGAATTGTTCTGTCAAAACTCCACCGTTAAAGGCTCCTTTTCCGTGAGTGAAACTTTTCCAAAGCAAGATAACACCTCAGTGATAGATAAGCGCTTTTCAATATTGACACTTTTTTTTCACCACAAAAATTTGTAAATACATGAACAATTTTGTAGGACCCGTATATACGATTTTTATCAGATAGTATTTTATATATCGCCACACAGAGATTATGAGAGTTTATGATGCGGTTTTAATTTCATGAAAGAAGTTTCAGAACGCTTTGAGATTTTTGTTTTTCGGGACTTGGAAATGACATAGGTAGGGTCAACCCTTTTTCTTCGCAGACAATTTCTTCTGATTCATGCTCCTCTGTACTGTTTATTTATTCCACTGAGGTTATCCCAGCATCTACATTTTCCACTGAGCGATTCCGATAGTAGTTTCGATAAAAGCTGAACCCACCTTACTCTCCTATTACCTCAAAATCCGCGGGAATCCCCCCGAAACTCGGCATTAAACAGTCTCACGCGGTAGAAATCCAATGAAACAACTTTCATAAACGTCAATACACTGCTACACAACAGACACGAAAAGTTAGTAAGCCGCGAATGAGAATAACATAGCACATATTGCAAACACCATTCCCATTCCATGATCCCATCACATTGTTATTTGAATATTCATTGACTTAACGTATCATAAAAGCTTCAACGTGAGGTAAGGTTGGTTAATTCGTATGCAGGTTTTAAACATGAATCAAAGCTATCAGTACCCAGGCAAAAGGGATGTGGATAAGCAACAACGAATCTCAAAAAAAAATTCTACCAATCGGATACAGGGTAATTAATTTTTTTAACTCAAACAAGTATGGAGAATGACTTTGACAAATCAAGTCACTCGGATGCCAAACTCCGGAAATCGGTATATCAGAACCCGGAAATTTTATGGCGTTTTTAGAATTTTGCTCTTCATTGTCTTGTTCACTCGGTTTGTGTCCGGTAATTTCTGAGAGAGCATATTAATTTTTAATTCCTCCATCCGTTACATCTGCCCACCGAACGCGTTTCGTCGCGTGATGAACGTTGCGCCGTCCATGTATTTCCAACTGCGCTGTTGCCACAGCCTTTTTGGCGCCCGACAGCGAACCTGCGGAATTTTTTTGACTTCGTATAGTTTCTGAAATTTTAAAAACTCTTTGAAAATTGTGGAAAATTGTCAAAAAATCAAAAAAAAAATCGCAAAAACCATTGAAGACATGACCTTTCCTGTGGATTCGAAGCTGCTAAAAAAATCAAGTACTTATCAGAATGTTATCTCCTCTAAATACCGAGATTTTCGGCGAGAGTGAAGTTAGGATATTATGAAGGCTTCATAATGGGGTAGAGTAACAAATTTATTTGCAGGCTTTAAATGATAAGGAACACATGAGTAGTTTTTAAATATTCACCGATACACATAACACATGCACCCGCTTTTTAATCAGAAATTGGTTGAATCGACCTGAAATTTTAACCGCAATTTCAATAGCTCGAGGCCTGGACTCTTGAATAAATTTCGATTACGAACTAACAGTGATTAATAGAATCTGCGTAGGCATATAAAATTGGTAAGACAGAATAAACCATCTGTCAACTAAACAACTCTGATCTAGTCACTAAAATGTCACGGTATTGCTTTGATAGCTATAGCGTCTGACAAAATTTTCAAATACAATTTTATATGCATATATGTTCCTCCGTTTTTAAACCTGTAAGTAGCCGTGCCATTCTGCGTACGTTCGTTACCTGCATATTGAGAGAATATCACACATTTTCTTTTGGGATCATATATTAAAATGTAAAGGGGGATATCGCAATTTGCTTGAAAAGTTGAAAAATAGAGGGAGTCCTTTGCCTTAGCGCAACATCTCCAAGGTTGGAAAAAATTCCTAATAGGGATGAAGGCTTAACAAGTTGAGATAAACATCCTCGCTATATTCGGAGTAATCGACCGAAACTTTAAGATATGTGGTAAAAAAATAATGTCAGAAAGTATGTGGATAAATGGGGGAATGTCCCATCTATACCATAAAAGCTACAACATTTTTCTGTCAGTCTGGGTTTAAGCTATTCAGCGTGGGGGCCGAAATGCCTTCTGCAAAATCAAGAAGATACTGTGGGACGGTACAGAATACCTCGTCTACACACATCCCCTTTACGACTGCAGTCACGCGACCAAACTCACGACGTATATAACTGTTTCTCTTGACTATAAAACACTCAAAGACGACCGCAAAACGTTCGTTCAGCATTATTCTTCTCTACTGTACTGTCTTTAACTTGTTATTGTTGCAGACGTTAGGGATGACCTTGTTTTCTTGTGGGAAATTGTTTGTTTGTTTGTTCCTTTTTTTTTTTAGAGATTTGCAAAAGCTATCTCAGTGCAGATCAAAGTTGCTGGATATTTTGGTTCTGTTGGGGATGTAATGGATGCTTTGTAAGAAATATCAATACAACATTGAGTTTTTTCCTTTAAGGGTAACGGAACATGTCGTAAAACTGTGGTTGTCGATGCTTTTCATACTCAGTTTTCTTCTGTTAGTTTAGTTCGTGGAAAACCTCAAATTGTACAGTCGGCCCTTTTATGAGACCCCGGTTCGGGGTTGAGACCATGGGAGTTAATTCTGCAGCAAAAAAAATTATTGATTTTAGAATCAGTTACACAATTTCACAAAAAATCTGTGTCTTGAACAATGATTTGATAACCAAAACATGCTACCGGACTTTATCCCATAGACCAACTCATTATCGACTTAATAAGCATTGGTAACTTCGCTAATGATTTATCCCCCTCAACCTTGGAAATCGGGCTTCTAATTTCGATTTTTTTTTGTCCCACGGTGTGGAGTTATCACTCCTGTGTGTACGTGAGCCTAGACATGTCGCTGATGCGCGACTCTGGGAGTGTGACATGAGCCCAAGGAAAGAGACAGGATTGTTCGTACGTAATTGGGAGTGAGGGGAATGTCTCTTATTACAGCACAGTTTCGCGTTACCGCTGAATGGGCGTCTTTGATTCTCACACTGGCTTTCAGCTGAATTACTAGGGAATTCTACCTTGCAAGGGCTTATCACTCCCCCCCTAGGCCCCTCCCCCCACGTTAATTATTCAGGAATAATTATTAATTCGGAAGTTGAGTGTGAACTGGAGATAAAACCTGAAGAAGACTTGGCCCGATTATTTCGCATTTATCTAGGGCGCGAAAATAGAAGGCAATTTGAAACAGAGAAAAGATTAAAATGGAGCCTTTTGCGAAAGCTTAAGGCAGTTCCACATTCAGTTGTCAAGAAGTGAGATCTCAATGGCCAAAGCCCTTTCCCATCTGTAATGCTACCTAACTATATTTATCTCGACGATTTCGCTGAAAATTCATTTCGCTCCTTACCAAGTGATGTTAATAACAACATGTCAAGATATTTTTTGCAGGGAATTTTATTCGTGGCCCAGAAGATTCTTCGCCCACGCGCGAACTAATAACTTTTAGATCACTCTTAAATCTATGGATTGAAAAAAATTCGTTACGTTTTGTTGACGGAAATGTCTCTACCCAGTGAAAAATTTCAACGGAGTTTTCTAATGAATTCAGTTTCCAGCACAAAAAAATCCTCTTCTCTCCTCGCTTGAAAAGCAAAATCGCGAGTTCCTTTTTTACAGAACAAAACAATCTCATTTGAATTCGCGAATGAATTTTCCGAGGTTCTGACTTTTTGCTTCATAAAAAGTGTTGATAATTGTCCTTCTTCTCTCTGTTTTTTATATTAATAAGGAGAAAAACTTTGTTTTTTAAGTCACAGGTAGGATTCAAGCAACAGGCAGTGACGTTAACGAAAAAGAAGAAAAAAAAAATGCCGCGCTTCACAGATTGCGTCGACGATCTCCGCGTTATCGCTCTCCCACTTCCGTTCACTATATTGTTTTTTTTCCCGCCCCCCCCCCTCCTTTTCTTTCTCGAGACTCCTTAGTTTTCTTTTTTTTCCTCCAGCTTTTCACCTCACCTCTGCGTTATGGTTGGACTGGAGAGTTTTCATAGAACTCAACAAATTTAATGAAGAAGTTCTATTTTCAAAGATATTCAATGTTTTTAGAAAATTGTGTGCGATATAGGAATATGGATGATTCCACCAAACCTCTATATAAGATGTGGACTCGGAATTGGCCATGTTTTTTTAATTTACCGATAGGGATATGTGTGTATGTGTAAGGGTGTTCTCCAAGAATTTGTCGCGAGCGAATAAAATTCTCTTTAAGAAATTATAAATATCATTTTTTCCTTAAAACCACTTGATCAAGAGATAAGTCACTTCTTAAGAGAATCTTTAAAAAAATAGGCCTCAGGTAGAAATTACAACACGCAGATACACCCACACTTCTTGAGCCACTCGATCGGCGCTCCTCCTCGGTAATTTAGAAGGGTATTTCACGGAGGAAACGGAAGTGCGAAGGGAGCACAGGGAAAACGCGGGTCTTCCTCTGTCTATCGATTTGGGCGCGATATATCGCCAAGGCCATGAATTGTTTACCGTTAGGAACGAAGAGCTTGTCGGTAGTTGGCGGTTTATCTCTCTAATTAGTGACTTTATGAGAAATTTCAATAAATAATTTCGTATGGAGACTTTGATGCTCTACGCAAAATGTAATTACAATTTTTTACAAACATGTGGCAAGTTGATAGATCACATTTTGGCGCCAAGTCATTGTCAAAAATATTGTTCGTCAATAGTTCTGCTTCTTTTTTTTATATACCTTTACCAATGCTGCTTGGTACCATCCATCATTGCCCAATAAATTTCCCCCAAATATCCAAAAATAGAGGTTTTTTAATTTTCACTCTATATATCGGAGGATATATGAGAATCTGTCAGCACTCATGGAGCCACTCTGCCTCGTCTAATACATATTTCAGTGCATATATTTTATCAACGAGAAGGGGATAGCAACGCGAGAACGTCGAGAGATACGTCCGGCGTAAATTGGAATTGGAAACCGCTTCAATTAGAGGGCGTGTAATATTATACGAACACGCCCCACTGTGGATTAGTGTGGGTGGCTCTGTGATCCACCTAGTGACAAAAAAAATGTTGACTTTTCGTGAGGTCGATAATCACTTGAATTGTGGTTAATTAACTTCCTTGCCATCTTTTGTCATTTTCCATACTTCAGATTAGGTGCAAATTTCTCATTTTTTTTCTTCAATGACTCGTCTTACAGAAAAATGTGAATAGACATTTTATGTAGAGAATTAAATTCTTTTTATTGTCTGATAGTAGCATTTCATTCCATCATTATTTTATCACTTTAGGATTCTCGTTACTTTATTCAATTCATTATTTACCGGACATAGTGTTGACCGTTTTTTTGTGCAGATTTAAATTTTGGCCAAAAAAGTTGTTCGGTTCTTTTTTGTAAACTTCGTTCTCGGAGTAGTTTCCGAGATTGTTGCAAATTTAACAATTATGTTGCGCTCGCAGTTGTGAAACACGTTCCCAGGGATTCCAGTCCATTTTTGCTGACTTGAACTCCCCTGGGCTCTCCATTGACCTTTTCCCCTTTTCAAAACTTTAGGAAAACCCCGATGACCATCCAACCCCAACTTCAAGTTGAGAAAATTTTCGATGACTCAACATTTGAGTTAAGACCCATTGTGATTTTATTTTCTGACTCTTGAGGTGAAAAAAAAATCTCAATTTTGAGATTGTGGCTTAATTGAAAATCCATAAAAAATCTCATGTCATTTATCTCCTTTTACCACTTCGGTACTGAAACCTTCCCATAAATAACAAAAAACTAATTTGCCTGAAATGAGATTTAAAAAATCAGGTTTGTCATCTCAATTTCATTTCCGACGCGAATTTCAATGAATCAATTCCACGAAAACTAGAAAAATTGTACATTGAAGCACCAGCACATCGAATTTTATTATATTATTGAGCGGAATAGAGGCAATAAGACGTGACGTTGAATATCACGAATGAAAGGCTCGAGTACGAATATGGCCCGTACCAATCCCCGATGTTGCCTATCCTCTATTCCCAACCTTTTGCCTCACCTATGGCGTGCACATGTCGATGATGCGAGTGAATATCGATTTTCGGATAAAACAAACCCAAAGAGTGGTAGGAAAAATCAAAAGTTGGCTGAGAAAAAAAATTCCACTCTAGGCTTTCGATCTTTTTCCGCAATCAAAGTGTTCATCGACTCTTTAAATTTTACTGATTCCTATTTTAAAAAGAGTCGAAATTTGTGTTGCGAATAAAACTCAGCGAACAAATGTGATTTTTTTTCAATCTCGTTCCAGGGGAATTAGTATTTTTGTTATTTCCGGTAGGACTCGACTGTCACAAAGGTCGCAGCATTATATAAAGGTCAAGACACGTGGGAGCTGTTAAAATTACTGGAAAGCTTTCTCGAACCCTCAAGCCCACCGAAAAAATTACATGCTAACTTTTGCATAAACAATCGCATACCCCACATCTTTAATTGGAAAATTTGACAGTGAATTGACAAAAAAATGACGTTCAATTTCACTGGTACACTCCAATCCGCCACGTCTCTCTTTTCCCCATCTGTGTGTGTGTTTTTTTTTTTTTTGCAATTTTTCCGGGCAATCAGCTTCGACAAGGCGGATATTGTGTCGCGATTGCGAATTGGTCGGCTTGTCAGGGTAAGCGAACTCCGAATCAAATTCTATTTACACGGATAAATGGTTGTTGCAATAGCATTGATGTACAAAATTTTTACGTATTCACCTCTGTTACCCTATGAATAATGTCAAATAGATACAGTGAACAGATGTATTTCTTTCTATTTTCGCAGCTGTGCATTAAAAATAATAGCATTAATTTCGTACTCGTATTTCATGGATTATTTCTGGATTTGCAGGAGTATTTTTCGTCACAGGATTTTCCGTTTTTTCATCAATATTTCCCAACACTTCCTGGCCAGACTCAGTCTTTTAACCATGTATGACTCTTGACCGTACTGCTTAGTTCACGAACGAGTTCTTCAATAAATAATTAATTTTAGTTGAGGAATGGCGGGACCCGAAATGCAGCACTTTCATTGGCTGAAATCGGGCCACCAGAACAAAACCAAAAATGGTCGTTGGTGGAAATTGGAAATCGGTATATTTTTCGTGTGGGCCGAATGGGTCACACTCTTTTAGCACCACATGTTTATATATGACTTTTGCTTCAATATTGACGCGCAAAATTTTCGCGTGTTATCGCGCCCGTTTTCTCATGAATAAAGTCGAATGGATACGCCGCTGGCATCGATGAGGCTGAGACAGAAGAGATGCACTTGGTTCTTTTGTATTAAGTGAAAAGAAGAAGTAGGTTTAGGATTTTTCAAGGAGAAATCGGAGCGGTCGAGCGAACTGCCGTGAAATGCTATGGCCGACTTTTTTCGCCTTTTTCCGGGTGCTTTTTATCAGTGGAGGAAACATACTCCTCCACAGACATAAAAGGAGGTGAGATAAAAGAGAGGTTCGCTTTTTAGGATTTTTTATCCTATATTCACGATTCCTCTATTTTTTAAATTGCTGGAATGTTGCAAATTTGGACTGTTTTGCAATTTTTTACACCGCATTTTTTCAAACCTTTGACAATCTGTGATTCAGAAGTTTTTTGAAATTCTAAAAATTTTGTCTTGAATTTGTTTTTTCAACGCAGCTCGTTATAGAGATAAATCCCGAAGTATCTGAATGCATTAAGGAAAATCGGAAAAATAGTCTCTCTCAGATAATTCTGAAAGCGGCGAAATCCCGCTTTGCTTTTCCAAGGGTGTTTCACAAATGGTGGCGTAATCTACCGATAGCATGACAATAGGCGGCTGTCTAGCTATCTGCGGGTCGCGTCATAGCTTTTACCGTTACACGTTACCCCAGTTGCAGAAATTCAATTAAACAAACCTCACATATATGCTCCATTTCACTCACACAAATAATAATAACACTATCATCCGTTTTTGCCCATTATTCGTTGACTTTATGCCGGAACGTTAAAATCCGACAGTTATTCAAGTGAACTGCCATGATTTACACGAAAATTCAATATATCGGAAGATTAGCAGTTGCAAGCTACATTATTCAAAACTTGAGCCCCATACGTAAGTCCAAATGGCTGAGTGAATCGATGAAACATATTGAGAATTAATTTGGGGATTATTGACAGTTTAAACCCATGATTTCATACACACTTCAGAATTTACGGAGTTTCAATGCCAGGAAAACAGAAACGTTTGCAAGTTGCATAATCTTAATTGTTTTTCTTACTCAATTTCACATTTCCAGTTTTCAAAATCTATGAGATCTTAGTTCAGGGCCCCCATCACAGGCGCACGTCATTCAGCATCGGGGTTTCTGGTGGTTTACCCTGTGGGTAGAAGAACGATGGCTGAAATGGAGAAAAGCGATCCCACCGAGTGGGTGGGTCTTTAGTACTCTTTTTCCATCCGAATACTTAAAAACAGCTACCGTGGAAAACGGGTTATGGCAAAACGTACACACACACTTACATCCATCTCATAAAAAAATGTCGGTATAAAGTCTGAAATTTTAAAACAAAATTCATAGCCTTGTTTTTGAACCGGCTATCCCAGCGCGATCGATTCATCGTATTTTAATAGCCGTAATGACTATTATTGGCCGTAAAAGGCTTGATAAATCATCTTATCGTAATTTTCAATTTTTTTCCAGCGTTGGGGGGAAAAAAAATTCATGTTGATAAACGTCGATTGATGGGAAAACCGTATCAGCAGAAAATCGAATTATCTACTTTGACTTTGACATATTGTAAAGCCCTTTCATTGTTATTATTACTCGTACATGCTAGGCGGAAGAGGGAGTTGCGTGATAACGGTGTTTTTTTTGTGGACACACCTTGATACCAGATACATCGTTAAAAAGAAGGTAAAAAGAAATGGATAGGTATAAGCAGATATGCCGAGTGACGGGGGCTTTTAGCCAAATGATGGGGGTTTTATTATTGGATGGGCTTGCGGGGGTGCGGCTTCTATCTTTAATGATGCGACTCGCCTCACCCTCGACCATTGACTGGTGCTCCAAATTGAGACAGTCAGAATCCCTAAAACTAATTTTTTTAGAAATTGCATTTTCACCGGGAAAGGGTTACATTATTATTTCTTGTCGGTTGAATTCCTAAAATGTTTGACCCGTGATGGGTAAATTGTTGAATCTCCTAATTTTGGCTAAAATAGTGAGCTTTTCTTTTTTTTTTAGTCTCAGCTTTAAGATTCATGAATGTGGAAGAAAAGAAAATTGCCACAAAAGAAACAAAAATAATCCACTCAAACCTCTTGGGAAGTTGTTGGTATGACCTGCACTACACATCGTGTACACTATAAATGCCTTTTAGTTTTATATGCATCAATGCATAATTAAAACACTTTTAATGTAGAAATTCCGTGAGAAAGCTAATTTTTACCTATAAAGATTCCCCCACCACATGTCACCAAGCGTTGAGATCTAAAGTCAGATCGTTGTAAATAATTTTTACAAGAAATATTCCTGCGCCACGTGCTGTTGTTATACGAACAAAAATATACGGCTGGCCTTTTGTCACAACAAATTTTCATGTCCTCGTCGGAGTGACCTGACCCTATGCGAGACAATTTCGAAAATTGAAAAATTTTTCGGAGGATTTGTCATAATGAAAATGACTCGAGAAACCGAGAAAGTGCATCCGGGCCAAGTTTATTTTTTCGCAGTCATAAAAAAAACGAGGTGACAAGTTACAAGTGGAGGGAGGGGAAAGCGTGTCCGTCTCGGGCATTTTCCTTCCTTCCACCTCAATAATAGTTCACCGAGGCTTAACAATTTTTCCACCCGCCTCCCTCTTATTTTTCATCTTCCAGACTTTTCCAAAGCTACCGTTTGATGGAAAAACTTGGGGATAAAGCGCTTGCGAATGGAAAACGAGTTTTTCATCGCTTTCCCACCGGAGTGTCCCCCAACAATTTTCCTTTCATTTTTATTCGTCTTTCAATCTTGTTATTCAAAGTTTAACAAGATTCAGGAATTGTCGGCTCATTGCCATTCATAAGGATCAGAAGTTGAGGGAAAAGATGATGGGAAAGAAAAAAAAATGCAATATGCGGTATCAGGCTTTCGGGGATATCTCGAAAATTGGCGCGTTTACCCAAAAATGGACAATTATTTTTGTGTGCCCTCTCAACTTAAATTATTCATGTGAATTTTTTTGTTCAATTACTTTGTTCAGTTACTCATCTGTTGATTCTCTCAATTACTCATAAGAAATAAAACAATTTTTTTTTTCAAAAAACATAATTCTCTATCCAAAAAACTGAAATTTTTTTTTTTTAACAGAACATAAGCCGGTGTACTCTCACACTTTGAAAATTTGCAAACAGTTTATTTGCTTTTGTATTCCTCCTTCTTCCATTTAATCCATCTTTTTAGTCGAGTTAAACCCCCATAATTTATTGTATTTTCGACCTGTTTCAAATCTTAAACTATGGAAGTTCATTACCAATGCAAAATAAAAGCTTTATCACCTCCAACTTGTAGAATAATTTGCATACTTCGTACGGAAAATTATGAAACGCTTCAGGTAGTTGATAAAACATTCTGGGTTGCCTGAATATTGAATGAGAACCAAAGAATCGGACATTTTTGTTCGCGAAAAAACCATTTGATTGCACAAAGGCAAATATAGTCCGTACGACTTTCATTCGTGTTGAACCCCCAGGAACTCGCGCAATGAGCACTCGGCCGCTTTCTTTTCTTTATGTTCCATGGTTTTATCTGCTCCGATAGAAGATTGTTCTTTTTTTTCTCAAAAAATTTCACAGATGCAGCAAAACAGAATTTTTCCTCCACAACAAAATGCTAAAACGGCACCCAGCCGCCCGTTGCAAGTAACTGAGTGTACAGAATTTTGTATTGCCAGAAAAAAACAGTTAATTTTTCCTGATTGTTAGTTGTTCGATGGTCTTGCACATACTTTTTACAGTAATCGTACACCTATTACGATATCTCGGAAAATCCAATATTCTCAAAGTTCGTTCGAAGAAATAAGAAACCCATTAGACTGGCGCCCTACGGATACGAGCCGTTAGGGTGTCAAATGATGTTCCGGGTCACAACGTACAGTTTAGGCATCACAAAACAGCCAATTTTGTTCATCGCAACGCGAAATCCGGAATCAAGTTCTTCACCGGTTTGTTACGTTATATTGAGCGAACAAATTAGCTCTGCCCTAATATTCCAACACTGTTGAAAATTTCAAGAGATCGGACAATTGGAAAACAAAATCTGTTCTGAAAAGTTTCAGACAAATCAGAAATCTCTATAAATTCATTTTTTATAAAAATTTCAAACAATTTTGAAAAATGTAAAAATTTACCGACGTTTTTTCATTCACACATGTCACCCCGTTAACCACCCTCCCCCGATTTTATTAGGTCGTTATCAAGCCAACGTTGACCTATTGTTTGCCGTTATTCCGTTACATTGTGCCCATCCACTCCCTCTCACAATTGTAAAAAATTGCCAAAATTTCAAAGCCTCAACTGTTTGAAAAATTTCCATAAGAGTAAAAAAAGTAGAAAAAATGGGAAATTCCCAATAGTGCTAAATATTCGAGCATTTAAATATTCTCTCGAAATAACCAAACAACTTACAATACTTCAAAAATCCTGTAATCCCAAACATTTCAATTCGAATTGCCAGAAAAATTTCAAAAAATTTTGAACTGTGAGGGCATGAAAAAAATCCATTTTAAATATCTCAATATATACATTTTTCTTCAATTGCAATTTTTTGTTATTTCTAGGATCTGGAAATTTTCGAAACTGTTGAAGTCTACGAGTTTCAGATATGTAACAAATTCTAAAATTTCAACATTTTTTGTATATTCATGTACGTCAGACCCCCTCCCCCGTCCGCCCCCTTGTGCCACCCCATTGGATTTTATTAGGCCGTTATCGCGTCAACGTTGACGGATTGTTTGCCTTCACTCCGTTACATTGTGTTGATCCACTCCCTCTCGCTCTTTCTCCATAACTTGTCCCTTTGTCGTCACAGGGCACACATTTAGCGGATGTTAGCGTAAATTATACACTAAATGGAGTGGGGCGGGGGGGGGGGAAGACTTTATGGGCCTATATTCGTACGATATTGCAGCCATTCCCGCTGGGTTTGTCATCTATACATACAGAAAAGTAAATTAACGGAATTTGTTGAGGAGTTGATGCGGAGGAATCGATATTGGTGGGAAACTGGGATCGGGCTCATCAATCCTTGATTAATTCCAGACTGATAACGAATTTTTGGGATTTATGGGAGTTATGGCATTATCATTATTTTAGGAGAAAATTTCAGCAATTTCACAAAATTCAATACTCAACGGGATTCGGAAAATAGAATTAACAGACATATGCATACACACAGGGATTATCCCAAGATTTGGTGGAAAATATAAAAAATATATAAGGAAATTCATTCAATCAAAATCAATTGATTGGTAAAAAAAATTGAAATATTTCCGAAATTCAAAATTGAAATTTTAATTAATTAAAATATAGTTCCATCGCTCCTTTGGGGGCTTGGTGCAATATGCTCGTATGCTGCATAATTAATGTTATTATTGTGATATTGAAAATGCGATAATGCGTAGTATCCCATGGTCAGCGACCGAAGCCATTGGCCGGCTTGGCCGAAATAAACCGGTTTTCAAGACGAATTACAGGGAATATTGCGTTGACGAGGCGCATACACATTAGCCGATTTCGGTTTTACTCAGATTTTCGGATAAAACCGGTTGGATTAATTATTCAAATGAGGGCTGTAATTATGTCTTGGGTAGTTTCAAAATTTTTGTTGAACTGATTTTTATCGGAGGCTTCAAACTGAGTAGCTCGCTGAAACTTTGGGTCTTCATTTCAAGCTCCGGGATGAGTTTTTCGTCAATTTCTCGAAATCTATGGGAGCAGGACTCATTTTCATAAAAATCTTTTTTCTAAGATAAATATTTCGCAAAATATTTCGAAAATTGAGAGACCTGTGGGAATTTTTTTCAATACAAAATTGTAGACTGGAAATTTTAACCAAGAATTTTGCCGCCGATATATTCAATTTTCTAAATGACAAACTATAAGTAAAATACTGCAAATTTAACGCCAACATTTTGCGGTAATACAGCATTTATGAAAAAAACAATCACGATACGTAATTTCCTGATGCAATCCAATGGTCCGGTTTATAGCCCCTGATAATACCTGAAGTCTCATTCAGGGACAGCCTGTATTCGCCTCATGGACGAGTCCCCGGCCCAGGTGAGTTAACGGTGTTTTTCTGTTACCGCGGTTAAGTAACGGACTCCTCGACGAGTTTCTTGCTCGTAATTTCTCATCTTATTTCACGAGAGACTAGGCGAATAACCTGTGTCTATCATTATTATATAATACCATGATAATAAAAGAGAAGAAAACAAAAATCCTAACTGAGAAATTCTTCAGTATTCTTTTCCATGACGCAATTTACATTCATTAGTCACTGTTTCAATTTAATTAAATTGGATGACATTCATAAAACAAGGAAAAATGATGAATGCAGTTCTCTTCACAATAAACTCACCTGTTTCACGATTTAAAAAAATCTGATGAGTTTTAATTGGTTAATTAGTTTGCGAATTTGTATGAAACGGAGTTTACAGTTGAAGTCTTGATATCAATTTTTCTATACCGAATTTTTTAGAATCTTGTTGGTCTTTCATCAAATTTTTTCCGACTGAAATGTTTTTTTTTTGAATCGATTTAAACCGTTTTTGCACCGTCAAGAAAACTGCACGTCTTTTGATTCAGATATACGTGAATCGATACAAATCGATTTATTGCTATATTAATGGATCAAAATCGATATAAATCGTTTTGAATTAAGGGACATTCACATGATCGAAACTAGGTTTGTTTTTTTGTTTTTGTTGAAGCCAAGTCTCTTTGATTTTACCCATGCATACCAATGACCGTGAGGATCAACGACCTTTCCCGTTTCCACTCGAAAAAAAACGAACGGTACATCGTGATTTTTTTTCTCCTTCAATCTGACTTTTCCTCGACTCTTTTACGTCTCAACAGATAATTTTTTGCTTTTTTTTCGCTAGAAGCAACGACTGTCTGCTACGCATGACTCTCATTTTTCTCTTCATGAAGGTAATCAATAGCTCTAGACATGCTCGGGTTCTTTACGAAGGGATTAAATACACGTTCTGTCGAAGGTATCTGTGTCACTCGAGACTGGTCAGACTGCAAACAGAAAGAGGCAGACAAAAAAAATTATCTTGTTATTGGCTTTACGTAATTAGGTGTAATTAAGTCGAATCTTTGAGAATCTTTGGGCTTCACCTATTACATGGCTGTACCATTACGAGATTTTTAATGTAATGGGTAGGTTTAGGACAATATATTGGCAGATTTTTTTTTTGTAGATCTTGAAATTTTGTACAAAAAATGTATTCTATAATGTTTTTCTAAATCCACGAATTAACGAAATTTTTCACGAGTTCGTCAATTTTTAGTAGAAATCGTTCAATAGGTTCGAGTTAAGTTCTTAAATGATTATTTAAAAGTTTTTCGTTAATGAAAAAAAGTATAAAAGTTTGTAAAATAAGGGTCAACGTGTCATTATGACGTTATGTCCTCTCTTTTCGCTCCTTTAAAGTAAATACTGGCATTCTATGAGGTTCTGTGACCGACATTGACCATCGTGTCATGAGAAAAGACGGTGCAACAACCAGAAACAGGATGTTAACTTGTTGCCCGAGGGGCTTTCGGTAGGTTTCAGATAATTTTCAGCCTCCCAATGGATGAAAACAGTCATTGTGCCGTCAAGATCACCATGACCTAAGAATACCTCAAGAAAAATTGTTGGAATCTCGCGCACTTCATAATTACTTGGCAATCATGACTGCTAATGACTTAATCGACTATGAATCATAGTAATCACTAACTAGAATCGGCAGATTAATGTAAAATTCTTCGGGTTTTGGCTCAAGAAAATAATATTTGATCGCTCACTCTATGCACCTCCAACAATGAACACCTTTTTTTTAAATTCGGATTAAAAATTACAATCCGAGATACTCTTGCTCTTTCAAAATTTTTCATACTGGTAGTAGTATTTCAAATTACATGTGAAATACCGTCGTTCTTTAATGTGCGCTTTCTGAATAGAAAGTGAAAATGATGCACATAGCATGATTACATAGTCCAGAGATGAGAAACGATTGAATTTTCCAGAAAACTTGTAGATTTGCTGTTTCGATAATTCAACAAGTTACGAGAAACAAAGTTTTGCCGATCAAAATTAGATATACGAGGAAGCCATGTCTCTAATAGCCTAGGTAGGATGTTTCGTGATCCCCGGAATGATTTTGGGACATTTTTGAGATGGTGTGGGTGTGAATTTCTTGAAGAATTGTCAGTTAAACAAAAAGTCATGACAAATTTTCTCCCGTGGGAAAAATGTGCTTGGTCAATTTCCCAACAATTCTAAACGAATATTTGAGTTATTTGGTTAGCCTGGAGGGTCGATACCCGAAACGCATCGTTGATCTTGAGGGTATAACTTGGTCACGACTCGGTGAATGCCACAATCTTACGTACGACGACAGGAATTACGTTTTTACTGAAGAAGACGATGTAACTTATTCGCCATGAAGAAGAAAAAAAAAACGTAGAAACATCATAACATCGCAACAATGGCAAACACACGAGTGAGCCAATGATTTAACCTCTGTATTCATTCGTGCATAATTCGCTATTCTTCAGCCGTTGCGACCGGGTCCAAGGCCGTGACGAAATACGCCCATGGAAGTAGTGGATTGACTGACCTCGAGCTATCGTCAGACTGTCTCCAAGTGCTTGTTAATGAAACCGATAATGAATACTTTATTGAACTAGAAAATGCTACTTTGTAGCTGTACCTGTCAAGGCCGGGCTCCATATACGTATATGGGTCCACAGCGAAAATCTCGATTTCATTCAAACTTCAATGTATTTCCAACGAAAAGATCACGGATTCAGATAAATCGAGAGGTAAAGGCACCTAATGCATTTACGATCACACATTGATTTCCTAATTTTGCATAGAAGAAAGCATCAACCTTAGGTGGTACAGCTCACAAAAGTACACTTGACAACAGAAAGGGTTACCTGAAGGGTTAACGTGTATCTGGGATGAAATGACTTTTTCCCAGCTTTGAATGCGAATTCTGTGAATGTCACAGGAGCGTATGCGTGAATAGCTCCAAAAAGTTGACGAGTGACGTTAGGAAGTGAGGAAACAAATTCTGAAACCATTCTCATCCCCGTTACATAGCGCATAGGGTCCCACCGACTTGGACATGGAGATTTGTGTTGTATAAAAGTAGTGTCAATACAGAATATAATGAAAACACTTTTCTTCATTAATCAATTGACACTTAATAGAACTGCCAAAAAATCAGTGGACCGTAAATATAATCAAAAAACATTTTACTTTGTCAATGCTCTACTTTTCCTTCATACCCAACCATTAGCATAAAAATTATCCAATTACTCCTACATTCTTCAGCTATTTATGAAACTCGTACTTGGTCAACTACGCATCCCAAATTGCACATGGTAGATTTCAACATGGTTTTAATCAAAAACTAAGTTGGCTCACTTATGAGGAAATTATTGCTGTTATAACGTTGATTTTTCCATTAAGATCAAAGTCGCAACTAAGCAATATGTCTTTCCAAACGCATTTCCACTTTTTCTCGGATGAAAAATTCAGTAGCCTCTATTTAGGTTTCCTCTATTTTAGTTCCTCAATCTTGATGTCAAACGTGAACCACGCGTTGTTGTGAAAATGTTGTCCACTCCTTAATTTACCGAAATGACAATTCATTTTCTACGAATATCTCTCCAATTAATGAGTTTATTTTTAAAAAACGGAAAAGGAGTTGTTTGTATAAAATTAATTCTCGCACGAAAGATGCTCTATAAGATTGTTCAGATTGCGAAGCAAGTCAGTGGTTCTTTAGTCAGGGGATGAAAATTATGGGGAGATGGTGGGATGTACCTTGAGCACAATTGGGCTTTAATTGATATTTTCATGTCGTCTCGTAGAAGTTCAATGACCTTTAATGCGGACGTTCACCGGACATGTAGTTGGTTAACTCCTTTTGCCGTTTTACTCAACTGAGTCAGTGTTCTACGGTAACTCGGGATACTTTAATTGACCAGTAACGGTAGAATTGAGTTCGGTGAACCACCAGTGTCGTTTGGACACTATTTAGCGTCCACCGAAGCCCAAATTATTACGTATTTATCAGCATTCTTGACCGGAGAAGTTGCCGATCCACTGGTTACGAAACCGATGAGGTGTTATCGCATTGAAATAGCAGAATTCATTCATAATCTATAAACCTCTGCATCTTCGGTTCATCATCAAAAATACATCTTCAGGATCTGCTGTAAACGAATACAAATTCAGGGTACTAACTAATTTATTCGGGACGTCCCATTGGTACGTCCCTTAAAGACAATCGTCAACTTTCCGAAAAATTTTTGACTGATATTTCAATCTAATGTGAAGTTATAAAATATATATTCTGTAGTTGGTCATGGGGCTTTGAATACAAATTTTGAGATATTGAACTCTTCGAGCTCCCGTTGAGGTATGATGGTCTTTTCATACGTCGAAATGTGCTTCCATGACTAGCATCTAGAGCTACTTTTTATAGGAAGCTAAATGAAGTGAGGTACATACTGAGGTAGTACTGGTGCAGTTATAATTAATCTAGATACCATGGTTGATTGCACAATAACCATAAAATGTTCATCCCCCTCCGTCCCGTTTACGACGATATCTGCAGAAATCATTATGAATATTTGGAAAATAAATTTCTAAGGCCTCAAACCTTTTTAGAATATTATTGTACTATATTTGGCTAGTTTTGAGCAGACGAAACACAAAGGTTTGGTGTTACTCAGGGAAGCTGTTGCGCAGATGTCCATGCTGCTCACTAATATAATGCAAACTTCAAATAACTCACCAAAGTCATGTAGACATAATTTCCCCAAAGGAATCTCTTGAAATCATATATCCCACCCCTGCCGGATTTCCCAATTCCATATCAAGATCAAACACTACTTGTTTACCTCGCTATTGGGTAAATCGCATAAAATTTCAACTCCCTGGATGTGATGAAGTTCAGGTAATTGAAAGAAAATTATCCTATTGAAATATGAAAGATGAAGGGACAGGAAATTTTTAGAACTTTTATAATTAAAGATGATAAATAAAACAATTTTTGTTTCCACAGACAAATATCAAATGATTTTTTTACTAATGAGGAAATTCTTTGATTCATGTTACAGCAATTATTCAGAAGTCAACCGCAGGCTGCAACTCCACAGCAACTTCAGCTCCTTCAGCAACAACAGCAACAACAATATTTGGCAGCATCTCAAGCTACACAGAGCCAACAGCAACAACAACAGCAGAACTTTCCAACAGCTCCTTACACTGTCATCAGTGGTCAAGAGCCTTATGTCGGTGCACTTATTGCTGGAGCACCTCCAGTTGTACCGCAGTATTATGGAGTTGGACCGTGGGTTTATCCAGCTGGACTTTTGCCACAGGCACCACCACAAGCAGCAGCACCACCACCACCAAGGAGACCTCTTACACCATCATCAGCAGCAGCTGCTGCTGCACAGGACAGCGCTAACAATCTTGCGCAAACTGTGAGTTAATTTTTTTTAAAGTTATTTTTCAAAATTTTCGAGTGTCTATAGCGGTGTCTCCTTTTCGCTGCATTCGAGTCGAAGCACACTTCATGTTCCATTGAAACATGTCGAATGTTTTTTAATTAAATTCTGTTTCATGATTATGACGGAATCTCCTTATTATTAATTAATTATTCCCGCTTTGTAAATCGAGAAATATTCTCTGAGAGAAAGTTCTGTGTCCTACAGAATTTTTCCAAGAATGCGCTTAATTAATTTTCTTCTGATAATTAACTTCTTCCCTACTGTTTTTCTAAAGGTTCCAGGACGATATCGGCTAGTTATGACGTTTTATCAAATAGCTCGAAACAGTATTATTCCATATATATTCTTCCAACCTAGAAAAATACATACTTTGAAAAAAGCAAGAAACGAATAGTGCTGGATTTTTGGCAGTTTCCATTTTTTCACGTTGGGACGTTCTACTTTTTTTCTTTCTTCTGAGTCTCTCAACATCTTGGTTTGAGATTTCGGAGATCATTTTTCAATTTACTTTTTTTTTTAGGTTCAAGGGCAGTATCAGGTAATTCCTGCGTATTATGATCAAAATGGATCGATAGTGATGGGTGGAGTGCGTGGCTTAGGATCAGCAGCTACTCCGATGAGATTGGTTAGTCCAGCGCCAGTTTTAGTAAATCGAGCCCCCTCCCAACCTCCACCAGGACCACCGGCTCCACCTCCACCAAGTCTCTACTCCCAACCGACTCCAACGTCACACAGCAACGCAACACCAGGCGAATGTTTAGGTAAATCATTATGAATCCTGTCAACGTGAGATGAATGTGAAACTTCAAGTCGGATTTCTATGATTTTTTTGAAAAGAAAATAAAAAAAAAATAGACAAGTTTCTGGATCAATCAAAGATTTCTAGATCGATATTATTTTTTTTTATTTCCAAAATTTCGTAAATTTTGATAATTTTGGGAATTTCAAAAGTTTCAAAAAATTGAACATTTTATAAATTTTGGAAATTAGAAATGTTCCACAAATGTTGAAAATCTTGGAGGGTTTTGATATCCTAATTGTTTGGTAATGCCAATTTCTGATTTGAAGATATCAAAAATTTTGAAATTTGCGCTCCTCTGATGGACTCTGTTCATGGGACGTATGATATTTCATTGCTTTCCGCGACGAAGTTTCACTTCCAACGTACAAAAAAAATAAAGATGAGACTAATGATTTCATGTAATTGTCATACTCATAATTCGATTAATTTTATCATCAATCAATGGCGCCTGCTTCTCATAGTACGTTGTTCATCCGCTGGGTGATTTCTGTGACTAATTTAACACTCTAACAATTGATAATTAACTATGCAGTGCAATTGGGCAGTCGTCGAAGGAGTTTTTGTGGTTTCAATAATGAAAAGGGACGCAGTTATATTTGAAATACCACGCGTTATGAAGGCTTCAAAAAATTCCAAAATTTCAATGAAAATGATAATAGTAAGAATGTTAACAACTAAAAAAATGTTTACAATTCCAAAAAATTGAAAATGTGAACAATTTAGAAAACTGAAAATTTCCAAAATTCCAAAAATGTCAAAAATAGAACGAATTAGACTCTTAAATTTCAACAGAACTTTAAATTTTTCAACTGTCGAATTTTTGCGAATTGAAATTTTCTTCGTGTGATCCCTCATTATCGAGATAATGACCTGTAACTCACCCAAAATAGGGATTCCCTGGTTTTCGAACTAAAACATTCATTAACAAATATCATTAGGTGGCTTTGAAATATTAAATTGGTAACATATGTAGTCCAACAGAAATTTGCAAAATTGTACGATCAATTCATAGATACCCAATTTTTGCATTTCATTGTTTCAGAAAACGAATTGTTTTTGTCGTTATTGTAATTTCGTGTATAAATTCTCATCAGAATTATTAAAACAATGAAAATAAAGGCTGCCAAGAGGCAATGGTCAAACATGTATATATTGCCGATTTCTGTAGTCCAGCAAATAGAATCATGAGAAATTAGCGAACGGGTTGTGGGCTTTTCTATGCAGGTTTGGCAGCTTGCAGTGCGGCAGCAGTGGTTGCGCAGGCACAGGCGGTTGCTGTGCAGCAGGCACAGCAGCAGGGTTCAGGATTAGCCGCTGGCCTAGCGGCTCTCGGTTACGGTGGTTCACCACTGGGTGCCCTCGGCTCACCGGCTCAACTTCAGAGTACAGGTATTACTCATTAACCGACAGAAAAAAAGCAAATATTCAATTACCTTATTCTCGGTAAAACGTAAAGCACGGAATTCCATGTTTGTTAATCCTTCGGCTATCTCCCTAACGAGTGACTTTGAAGAAAAATGTTAAATTATACTTTTTGCAGAGAATTTAATTCTCTACAAAAATTGTGTTCTGACATTTTCCTATTAAATTGTTTATTAACTAGATAATTGCGTATTCGAAATTATCTCGATAGCTATTACGTCAAGTAATTTACTCAGAAGTATTTGATAAAACGACGAATCTTCGGATATTTTTAAGAACTGACTCTTCATTTTATCGATTTCGTTGTATGCACATGAGTTCGATAATCCGTCATAAGATACGTAATTTTCTCAATTTCTATGTAAAGAGTTATTTCCTTTTAGGGCCCATTGAAAATCCGAGATGGATATTCTGTCCACTAGATATTTACATAAAAACACATTTTGGGGCTATTGTCTATCGTTTGCTAGCAGGGATTATATATCCCTTGTTTATCGTTTACTGCAATGTGAAGTAAATTTTCTGTTTGTATGTAAATAATCGTTCATCATTCATTTCCATTACTGCATGTCTGTACATTGACTGATTTATAATTGCTTAAATAATAATGATTAATCACTGGTGTCAATATTATTTTTAACAAGGAGCTTTATGTCCCAGGTTTGGGTCTCGGTGCATCATCCACTGGCAGAAGGGATTCATTTGATCGGAATACATCTGCCTTCAGTCCAAGTCTCGAATATAGTCGTGGAAAGTGGCCTCAGAGCTATGGCGCATTAGGTAGTTAATATCATTCAGCATTTATCTTATTCCATATCTCGATAATCATGTATCAACTGAGTTAATCGATCATTAACCCTTCCATCTGTCACATTTGGTTCTGTACTATAACTTTTTTTTGAAGGAAACTAATTTGTACAGAATTAAACTGTAGATGGAAAATAAGAGAGTGTACTCAAATTTCACTTGTGCAGTCTAGTATTCATTTTTTAAAAACCTTGTCCATGCTAATTGAGATCAACCTCAACATTGAAAAATTAAATTTTTCAAATTGGATGAAAAGTGAGCGCGTAATAGCCACGTAAAGTTGTGACTCACGTGACTCATATCTACATGTATGAGTCAATCTGCCAATTACCAGCCTACTTTTTGGTGTTTGGATGTAGCTTATCTCCATTATTTTATACTTATCTAGCGTGGAGAAAGGAAGTTTGTCCTAAATTTTCAAGCCTTAATTCCAGCTAGGAAAGGATTTATGAGAAATTAAAGTTATTTGCTATTTTGTACCATTAGATTTTTGCAAACACGATTTTTGATGTATGTCACACTGAACATATCGTATTACCAATTATTCAAACCAAAAAAAAATTTCTTCGTTATTTAGGAACTGTAACAGCTTCGCCAAGTCCACTTGGTCTGTCCTTGACACCTCCACCGTCCATTGGTGGATCATTGGGCGGTTTAGTTGGTGGTACGAATCGTGTCTCAGCTGCCCCAGGCGCTGAGGCGAAATTCCGGGCAAGCACCGTGCCAACCCTCACTGCCAATGGAGTTTTTGGATCGAGTAGCTCACTGTTTCCCAATTTAGTTGGTAAATCCGGAAGGGGAGGTACCACTGGAGTTGGGGATAAGGGCGCCGGCGGACGTTCACGACTCCTCGAAGATTTTAGAAATAATCGGTACAGAATTTTTTACTATTTGCAAGTCTGAGTAATGATACGACCTTTACATATTTTTTTCTAATTCTTAGAGGCTTCATAAATTTGACTTCGTCAGAAGTTTGATCGAAACTTCCAATTCACGATTTGTGGTCAAAACGTTGTAATTAATGCAAATGCCGAATAAAAAATTATTTTTTTTATTTTGTCTTCCAGCTTTCCCAGTCTTCAATTGCGCGATTTGGCAAATCACATTGTGGAGTTTAGCCAGGACCAGCATGGCTCTCGGTTTATCCAACAGAAGCTTGAACGAGCCACAGCCGCTGAAAAACAACTCGTTTTCCAAGAGATCCTGGCATCCGCCTATTCATTGATGACAGACGTTTTTGGTAATTACGTGATACAAAAGTTCTTCGAGTTTGGCACACCCGAACAGAAATCAACGCTTGCCCAAAAGGTACGTAAATCTTCCATTTCAAATAGTTCAAGAAGTTAGATTTTACTGTTACGAAATGTGAATCTTGAGAAACGTAACAAAAAAATTTTCTTGTCGAGAATGAAGCTCTGTAGACAAAACTTAACCAATCACTTTTTTCTGTGACAATCGATTTTACCAAAATACTTGACTTTTCAAGAAACGTATTGAAAAAATAATCGAGTCAGAGAATACAAATGGGGAAGTTGTTCGTGTCCTATGGGTTCCATCCGTGACTTTCAATACCCCAAAATGATGAATTCTTGCGTGTCATCTGAACCTTTAATCGACCGTGATGTCGCCAAAGCTAAAAAACTGACTTTCCCTAAGGCTAATTTTAAATCTATTCTTTTTGACATAAGTTTTCATAATTGTTATATTTCAGGTGCGAGGTCATGTTTTGCCCCTGGCCCTACAAATGTATGGATGCCGAGTGATTCAGAAGGCCCTGGAGTCCATTGGTCCGGAGCAGCAACAGGAGATCGTTCGTGAGCTTGATGGACACGTTCTAAAATGCGTCAAAGATCAAAATGGCAATCACGTTGTTCAGAAGTGTATCGAGTGTGTCGAGCCGCGTGCCCTGCAGTTCGTTATCGGTGCATTTGCTGGACAGGTTGGTTTGGCGCATTTACTTGAGATTGTAACCGTAATATCCTTCGAGTATTTGTGATATATGACCCGTCAAGGGTCATACGTCATACGTACATTCCGTTTATTTATTTATTTTTATTTTGACCAAAGTTAACATTGGGACCTTATAGGGACGCAAACTTAATTTTTTCAAATTTGAATTTTTGGTCCCTAGTAGGTGGATACGTTCAATTGGAACCCCAGAAACATATTTCCGTCGATTTTGGGTCGAAAAATTGAAATAAATTTTTTTCGATTTTGGCCAAATATAACATTGGAGTCTTATGGGGAGGCAAACTTAAATTTTTAAAATTGAATTTTTGGTCCCGTGTGCGTCGATACTATCCAATAAGGACCCCTAGAAAACATTTCCGTCGATTTTGGGTCGAAAAATTGAGATTAATTTTTGCCGATTTTGGCCAAATTTAACATTGGGCTCTTATGGGGAGGCAAACTTAAATTTTTTAAAATCGAATTTTTGGCCCCGTGCGCGTTTATACTATCTAATTGGGACCCCTGGAAGACACTCCCCTCGATTTTGGGTCGAAAAATTGAAATTAATTTTTTTCGATTTTCGCCAAAGTTAACATTGGGACCTTATGGGGAGGCAAACTTAAATTTTTTAAAATTGAATTTTTGGCCCCGTGCGTGTTTATACTATCCAATTGGGACCCCCAGAAGATATTTCCGTCGATTTTGGGTCGAAAAATTGAAATTAATTTTTTTCGATTTTGACCAAATTTAACATTGGGGTCTTATGGGGAGGCAAACTTAAATTTTTTAAAATGGAATTTTTGGCCCCGTGCGCGTTTATACTATTTAATTGGGATCCCTAGAAGACACTCCCGTCGATTTTGGGTCGAAAAATTGAAATTAATTTTTTTCGATTTTGGCCGCATTTAACATTGGGGTCTTATGGGGAGGCAAACTTAAATTTTTTAAAATCGAATTTTTGGCCCCGTGCGCGTTTATACTATCCAATAGGAACCCCCAGAACACATTCCCGTCGATTTTGGGTCGAAAAATTGAAATTAATTTTTTTCGATTTTCGCCAAAGTTAACATTGGGACCTTATGGGGAGGCAAACTTAAATTTTTTAAAATTGAATTTTTGGCCCCGTGCGTGTTTATACTATCCAATTGGGACCCCCAGAAGATATTTCCGTCGATTTTGGGTCGAAAAATTGAAATTAATTTTTTTCGATTTTGACCAAATTTAACATTGGGGTCTTATGGGGAGGCAAACTTAAATTTTTTAAAATCGAATTTTTGGCCCCGTGCGCGTTTATACTATTTAATTGGGATCCCTAGAAGACACTCCCGTCGATTTTGGGTCGAAAAATTGAAATTAATTTTTTTCGATTTTGGCCGCATTTAACATTGGGGTCTTATGGGGAGGCAAACTTAAATTTTTTAAAATCGAATTTTTGGCCCCGTGCGCGTTTATACTATCCAATAGGAACCCCCAGAACACATTCCCGTCGATTTTGGGTCGAAAAATTGAAATTAATTTTTTTCGATTTTCGCCAAAGTTAACATTGGGACCTTATGGGGAGGCAAACTTAAATTTTTTAAAATCGAATTTTTGGCCCCGTGCGCGTTTATACTATTTAATTGGGATCCCTAGAAGACACTCCCGTCGATTTTGGGTCGAAAAATTGAAATTATTTTTTTTCGATTTTGGCCAAATTTAACATTGGGACCTTATGGGGATGCAAACTTAAATTTTTTAAAATCGAATTTTTGGCCCCGTGCGTGTTTATACTATCCAATTGGGACCCCCAGAAGATATTTCCGTCGATTTTGGGTCGAAAAATTGAAATTAATTTTTTTCGATTTTCGCCAAAGTTAACATTGGGACCTTATGGGGAGGCAAACTTAAATTTTTTAAAATTGAATTTTTGGCCCCGTGCGTGTGTATACTATCCAATTGGGACCCCCAGAAGATATTTCCGTCGATTTTGGGTCGAAAAATTGAAATTAATTTTTTTCGATTTTGACCAAATTTAACATTGGGGTCTTATGGGGAGGCAAACTTAAATTTTTTAAAATCGAATTTTTGGCCCCGTGCGCGTTTATACTATTTAATTGGGATCCCTAGAAGACACTCCCGTCGATTTTGGGTCGAAAAATTGAAATTAATTTTTTTCGATTTTGGCCGCATTTAACATTGGGGTCTTATGGGGAGGCAAACTTAAATTTTTTAAAATCGAATTTTTGGCCCCGTGCGCGTTTATACTATCCAATAGGAACCCCCAGAACACATTCCCGTCGATTTTGGGTCGAAAAATTGAAATTAATTTTTTTCGATTTTCGCCAAAGTTAACATTGGGACCTTATGGGGAGGCAAACTTAAATTTTTTAAAATCGAATTTTTGGCCCCGTGCGCGTTTATACTATTTAATTGGGATCCCTAGAAGACACTCCCGTCGATTTTGGGTCGAAAAATTGAAATTATTTTTTTTCGATTTTGGCCAAATTTAACATTGGGACCTTATGGGGATGCAAACTTAAATTTTTTAAAATCGAATTTTTGGCCCCGTGCGTGTTTATACTATCCAATTGGGACCCCCAGAAGATATTTCCGTCGATTTTGGGTCGAAAAATTGAAATTAATTTTTTTCGATTTTCGCCAAAGTTAACATTGGGACCTTATGGGGAGGCAAACTTAAATTTTTTAAAATTGAATTTTTGGCCCCGTGCGTGTGTATACTATCCAATTGGGACCCCCAGAAGATATTTCCGTCGATTTTGGGTCGAAAAATTGAAATTAATTTTTTTCGATTTTGACCAAATTTAACATTGGGGTCTTAGGGGGAGGCAAACTTAAATTTTTTAAAATTGAATTTTTGGCCTCGTGCGTGTTTATACTATCCAATTGGGATCCCTAGAAGACACTCCCGTCGATTTTGGGTCGAAAAAGTCAAATTAATTTTTTTCGATTTTGGCTAAATTTAACATTGGGACCTTATGGGGAGGCAAACTTGAATTTTTTAAAATTGAATTTTCGGTTCCGTGCGCGTTGATACTATCCAATAGGAACCCCTAGAAGACATTTCCGTCGATTTTGGGTCGAAAAATTGAAATTAATTTTTTTCGATTTTGGCCAAATTTAACATTGGGACCTTATGGGGAGGCAAACTTAAATTTTTTAAAATTGAATTTTTGGCCCCGTGCGTGTTTATACTATCCAATTGGGACCCCCAGAAGATATTTCCGTCGATTTTGGGTCGAAAAATTGAAATTAATTTTTTTCGATTTTGACCAAATTTAACATTGGGGTCTTATGGGGAGGCAAACTTAAATTTTTTAAAATCGAATTTTTGGCCCCGTGCGCGTTTATACTATCTAATTGGGACCCCTGGAAGACACTCCCGTCGATTTTGGGTCGAAAAATTGAAATTAATTTTTTTCGATTTTCGACAAAGTTAACATTGGGACCTTATGGGGAGGCAAACTTAAATTTTTTAAAATTGAATTTTTGGCCCCGTGCGTGTTTATGCTATCCAATTGGGATCCCTAGAAGACACTCCCGTCGATTTTGGGTCGAAAAATTGAAATTAATTTTTTTCGATTTTCGCCAAAGTTAACATTGGGACCTTATGGGGAGGCAAACTTAAATTTTTTAAAATCGAATTTTTGGCCCCGTGCGCGTTTATACTATTTAATTGGGACCCCTGGAAGGCACTCCCGTCGATTTTGGGTCGAAAAATTGAAATTAATTGTTTCGATTTTGGCCGCATTTAACATTGGGGTCTTATGGGGAGGCAAACTTAAATTTTTTAAAATCGAATTTTTGGCCCCGTGCGTGTTTATACTATCCAATTGGGATCCCTAGAAGACACTCCCGTCGATTTTGGGTCGAAAAATTGAAATTAATTTTTTTCGATTTTCGCCAAAGTTAACATTGGGACCTTATGGGGAGGCAAACTTAAATTTTTTAAAATTGAATTTTTGGCCCCGTGCGTGTTTATACTATCCAATTGGGACCCCCAGAAGATATTTCCGTCGATTTTGGGTCGAAAAATTGAAATTAATTTTTTTCGGTTTTGGCCGCATTTAACATTGGGGTCTTATGGGGAGGCAAACTTAAATTTTTTAAAATCGAATTTTTGGCCCCGTGCGCGTTTATACTATCCAATAGGAACCCCCAGAACACATTCCCGTCGATTTTGGGTCGAAAAATTGAAATTAATTTTTTTCGATTTTCGCCAAAGTTAACATTGGGACCTTATGGGGAGGCAAACTTAAATTTTTTAAAATCGAATTTTTGGCCCCGTGCGCGTTTATACTATTTAATTGGGATCCCTAGAAGACACTCCCGTCGATTTTGGGTCGAAAAATTGAAATTAATTTTTTTCGATTTTCGCCAAAGTTAACATTGGGACCTTATGGGGAGGCAAACTTAAATTTTTTAAAATTGAATTTTTGGCCCCGTGCGTGTGTATACTATCCAATTGGGACCCCCAGAAGATATTTCCGTCGATTTTGGGTCGAAAAATTGAAATTAATTTTTTTCGATTTTGACCAAATTTAACATTGGGGTCTTATGGGGAGGCAAACTTAAATTTTTTAAAATCGAATTTTTGGCCCCGTGCGCGTTTATACTATTTAATTGGGATCCCTAGAAGACACTCCCGTCGATTTTGGGTCGAAAAATTGAAATTAATTTTTTTCGATTTTGGCCGCATTTAACATTGGGGTCTTATGGGGAGGCAAACTTAAATTTTTTAAAATCGAATTTTTGGCCCCGTGCGCGTTTATACTATCCAATAGGAACCCCCAGAACACATTCCCGTCGATTTTGGGTCGAAAAATTGAAATTAATTTTTTTCGATTTTCGCCAAAGTTAACATTGGGACCTTATGGGGAGGCAAACTTAAATTTTTTAAAATCGAATTTTTGGCCCCGTGCGCGTTTATACTATTTAATTGGGATCCCTAGAAGACACTCCCGTCGATTTTGGGTCGAAAAATTGAAATTATTTTTTTTCGATTTTGGCCAAATTTAACATTGGGACCTTATGGGGATGCAAACTTAAATTTTTTAAAATCGAATTTTTGGCCCCGTGCGTGTTTATACTATCCAATTGGGACCCCCAGAAGATATTTCCGTCGATTTTGGGTCGAAAAATTGAAATTAATTTTTTTCGATTTTCGCCAAAGTTAACATTGGGACCTTATGGGGAGGCAAACTTAAATTTTTTAAAATTGAATTTTTGGCCCCGTGCGTGTGTATACTATCCAATTGGGACCCCCAGAAGATATTTCCGTCGATTTTGGGTCGAAAAATTGAAATTAATTTTTTTCGATTTTGACCAAATTTAACATTGGGGTCTTAGGGGGAGGCAAACTTAAATTTTTTAAAATTGAATTTTTGGCCTCGTGCGTGTTTATACTATCCAATTGGGATCCCTAGAAGACACTCCCGTCGATTTTGGGTCGAAAAAGTCAAATTAATTTTTTTCGATTTTGGCTAAATTTAACATTGGGACCTTATGGGGAGGCAAACTTGAATTTTTTAAAATTGAATTTTCGGTTCCGTGCGCGTTGATACTATCCAATAGGAACCCCTAGAAGACATTTCCGTCGATTTTGGGTCGAAAAATTGAAATTAATTTTTTTCGATTTTGGCCAAATTTAACATTGGGACCTTATGGGGAGGCAAACTTAAATTTTTTAAAATTGAATTTTTGGCCCCGTGCGTGTTTATACTATCCAATTGGGACCCCCAGAAGATATTTCCGTCGATTTTGGGTCGAAAAATTGAAATTAATTTTTTTCGATTTTGACCAAATTTAACATTGGGGTCTTATGGGGAGGCAAACTTAAATTTTTTAAAATCGAATTTTTGGCCCCGTGCGCGTTTATACTATCTAATTGGGACCCCTGGAAGACACTCCCGTCGATTTTGGGTCGAAAAATTGAAATTAATTTTTTTCGATTTTCGACAAAGTTAACATTGGGACCTTATGGGGAGGCAAACTTAAATTTTTTAAAATTGAATTTTTGGCCCCGTGCGTGTTTATGCTATCCAATTGGGATCCCTAGAAGACACTCCCGTCGATTTTGGGTCGAAAAATTGAAATTAATTTTTTTCGATTTTCGCCAAAGTTAACATTGGGACCTTATGGGGAGGCAAACTTAAATTTTTTAAAATCGAATTTTTGGCCCCGTGCGCGTTTATACTATTTAATTGGGACCCCTGGAAGGCACTCCCGTCGATTTTGGGTCGAAAAATTGAAATTAATTGTTTCGATTTTGGCCGCATTTAACATTGGGGTCTTATGGGGAGGCAAACTTAAATTTTTTAAAATCGAATTTTTGGCCCCGTGCGTGTTTATACTATCCAATTGGGATCCCTAGAAGACACTCCCGTCGATTTTGGGTCGAAAAATTGAAATTAATTTTTTTCGATTTTCGCCAAAGTTAACATTGGGACCTTATGGGGAGGCAAACTTAAATTTTTTAAAATTGAATTTTTGGCCCCGTGCGTGTTTATACTATCCAATTGGGACCCCCAGAAGATATTTCCGTCGATTTTGGGTCGAAAAATTGAAATTAATTTTTTTCGGTTTTGGCCGCATTTAACATTGGGGTCTTATGGGGAGGCAAACTTAAATTTTTTAAAATCGAATTTTTGGCCCCGTGCGCGTTTATACTATCCAATAGGAACCCCCAGAACACATTCCCGTCGATTTTGGGTCGAAAAATTGAAATTAATTTTTTTCGATTTTCGCCAAAGTTAACATTGGGACCTTATGGGGAGGCAAACTTAAATTTTTTAAAATTGAATTTTTGGCCCCGTGCGTGTTTATACTATCCAATTGGGACCCCCAGAAGATATTTCCGTCGATTTTGGGTCGAAAAATTGAAATTAATTTTTTTCGATTTTGACCAAATTTAACATTGGGGTCTTATGGGGAGGCAAACTTAAATTTTTTAAAATCCAATTTTTGGCCCCGTGCGCGTTTATACTATTTAATTGGGATCCCTAGAAGACACTCCCGTCGATTTTGGGTCGAAAAATTGAAATTAATTTTTTTCGATTTTGGCCGCATTTAACATTGGGGTCTTATGGGGAGGCAAACTTAAATTTTTTAAAATCGAATTTTTGGCCCCGTGCGCGTTTATACTATCCAATAGGAACCCCCAGAACACATTCCCGTCGATTTTGGGTCGAAAAATTGAAATTAATTTTTTTCGATTTTCGCCAAAGTTAACATTGGGACCTTATGGGGAGGCAAACTTAAATTTTTTAAAATCGAATTTTTGGCCCCGTGCGCGTTTATACTATTTAATTGGGATCCCTAGAAGACACTCCCGTCGATTTTGGGTCGAAAAATTGAAATTATTTTTTTTCGATTTTGGCCAAATTTAACATTGGGACCTTATGGGGATGCAAACTTAAATTTTTTAAAATCGAATTTTTGGCCCCGTGCGTGTTTATACTATCCAATTGGGACCCCCAGAAGATATTTCCGTCGATTTTGGGTCGAAAAATTGAAATTAATTTTTTTCGATTTTCGCCAAAGTTAACATTGGGACCTTATGGGGAGGCAAACTTAAATTTTTTAAAATTGAATTTTTGGCCCCGTGCGTGTGTATACTATCCAATTGGGACCCCCAGAAGATATTTCCGTCGATTTTGGGTCGAAAAATTGAAATTAATTTTTTTCGATTTTGACCAAATTTAACATTGGGGTCTTATGGGGAGGCAAACTTAAATTTTTTAAAATCGAATTTTTGGCCCCGTGCGCGTTTATACTATCTAATTGGGACCCCTGGAAGACACTCCCGTCGATTTTGGGTCGAAAAATTGAAATTAATTTTTTTCGATTTTCGACAAAGTTAACATTGGGACCTTATGGGGAGGCAAACTTAAATTTTTTAAAATTGAATTTTTGGCCCCGTGCGTGTTTATGCTATCCAATTGGGATCCCTAGAAGACACTCCCGTCGATTTTGGGTCGAAAAATTGAAATTAATTTTTTTCGATTTTCGCCAAAGTTAACATTGGGACCTTATGGGGAGGCAAACTTAAATTTTTTAAAATCGAATTTTTGGCCCCGTGCGCGTTTATACTATTTAATTGGGACCCCTGGAAGGCACTCCCGTCGATTTTGGGTCGAAAAATTGAAATTAATTGTTTCGATTTTGGCCGCATTTAACATTGGGGTCTTATGGGGAGGCAAACTTAAATTTTTTAAAATCGAATTTTTGGCCCCGTGCGTGTTTATACTATCCAATTGGGATCCCTAGAAGACACTCCCGTCGATTTTGGGTCGAAAAATTGAAATTAATTTTTTTCGATTTTCGCCAAAGTTAACATTGGGACCTTATGGGGAGGCAAACTTAAATTTTTTAAAATTGAATTTTTGGCCCCGTGCGTGTTTATACTATCCAATTGGGACCCCCAGAAGATATTTCCGTCGATTTTGGGTCGAAAAATTGAAATTAATTTTTTTCGGTTTTGGCCGCATTTAACATTGGGGTCTTATGGGGAGGCAAACTTAAATTTTTTAAAATCGAATTTTTGGCCCCATGCGCGTTTATACTATCCAATAGGAACCCCCAGAACACATTCCCGTCGATTTTGGGTCGAAAAATTGAAATTAATTTTTTTCGATTTTCGCCAAAGTTAACATTGGGACCTTATGGGGAGGCAAACTTAAATTTTTTAAAATCGAATTTTTGGCCCCGTGCGCGTTTATACTATCTAATTGGGACCCCTAGAAGACACTCCCGTCGATTTTGGGGCGAAAAAGTCAAATCATTTTTTTTTCGATTTTGGCCAAACTTAACATGGGGACTTCTCAAGGAATTACTTGAAGCATCACAAAAATTTCACTCAAATATTTCAATTTTCGAAGCTGTGTTCGATAATATGAAAATTTTGGTGAAGATCTGATAGCACAACTACAGGCGGGTGAATTTATGTAAGCAGTCAAGCAACTGCATGATTATGAAGTCGGTGGGGCAAATATTCATCCTTCAATACTGTTACAGGTTTACTCATTAAGCACTCATCCATACGGCTGTCGTGTAATTCAACGAATTCTGGAACACTGTACTCCTGAGCAAACGCAGGGGATTCTGCAAGAGTTACATTCTGCAACTGATCAACTTATTCAGGATCAGTACGGGAATTACGTAATTCAACATGTGTTGGAGCATGGTAAAATAGAAGATAAGGCTCAGTTGATCAATAGCGTCCGTGGCAAAGTTTTGGCATTGTCGCAACACAAATTCGCTAGTAATGTTGTGGAGAAGTGCGTTACACATGCTACGAGACAGGAGCGCGCTGTACTCATTGAGGAAGTCTGTGGATTCAATGATAGGTGAGTTTTCAAACTGCTAGTTCGAATGGCTTATAGACGAATTTTAATCCGTATAAGCTTAAGTTATATGCCCAAGCTGAGCTCACAAGTACCGCGTAGTGAAGGTAGCACATGAAAGAAAATAGAAAAAGGGCAATTGAAGTATCTATGAGTTTTTCCTGTGTAAAGGTCTTCAAAAATTACGATTTCAATGTCAAAGTTGAATGGCTTGAGTAACTATTGAATAACTCGATTTTCCAATTCCAGTTCATTGAACGTAATGATGAAGGATCAGTATGCAAACTACGTGGTCCAGAAGATGATAGACGTTGCAGAGCCAGCCCAGCGTAAGGTTCTCATGCATAAAATTCGTCCCCATCTAAACAGTTTGCGCAAATATACGTATGGCAAACACATAATCGTGAAACTTGAGAAGTTCTTCATGAAAACGGCATCAGCAATGGGTGTCTCAACCCCAGCCGGTGCAGCTACAGCAACTGGAGATCTCGGACCAATCGGGCCTCCAGCATCCGTAGCTGGACCAGTTCAGACAGCCACCCAGCAGCCAACCCAGGTTTTGTAAATTCAAAACACAAGCAAAAAGCATTAAAAAATCGTAAAAAATCTTTAAAAAAAATCGACGAAAATTCTCGTCTCCAACGACCAAAATTTTTTAACGATCTTGAACGAATTTTTAAAGTATAAAAAAGGGCATTTTTTTACACAGCAGATTTCGAGATGACAAACTTGTTTTACTAAATTTCTATGAAATATCTGAACATTAAACAGCTGACCTAAACGAATTTAGTCATCACGAAACTAGCAATGTCTTGAAGGGATGACTTTAAAAGAAGCCCAACAACGATTATTTTCCTTAATTTGCATAATTGAGCATTAATCCTTCGTAACAAAAAAACATGGATTAGTGTAATCGAAAAATTACACTATATTGATCAATTAACGAACTGAGAAATATCGTTGATCGTAAATAGTTTTATTCAAGAAACTGCTTTCTTTTCCTTTTTGCATCTTAAAATTTCCGCTAAGCATTTTTGAGGTTTACGAAATAATAATAAAAAAAAAACTGGGGAAAACATTTTAAGTTGAAACAATAGCGAAAAAATTGCTTTAAAACAGCAAAGGGCACTGGAATTGTTCTTTCGTAACTAATCTCAAAAGTATGGAAATATCTATAGATTAAGCAAAAGAGGTAAAAAGTAAAAAAAAATCGTTGAATTTCGAGAAGCGAAAAAAAACACAGTCTAATGGAAAATTAAAAATAGCTCCGAATGTGAGGAACTGACGTCTCTCCCACCCGCCCCAGCCCCCTCCCAACCCCCGCCACCCTTTTTTCATCCTCATTATTTTTCCATTACCGCAAATTTTGTAAATTGTGATATAAATATTGAATAACGAAATGTGTATAGATACGAAAGCCCATCCACCCTATTTTTCTTTTTCATTAATTAAATAAAACAAAAGTCCCCTCATCCCTCCCATTATTTTCAACAGACTCTGTGAATATTATGTATTATAATAATTACGAATTAATTAAATTTAAAGAAAAATGAAGAAAAGAAAAAACGGCGTAAAATCAACTGACATTTTCTTTCTTTTCGTTGTTTCGATTTGTTTTTTAAATAGTCGAAAAAACCAATTCCTACCCTACCCCCCACGCCCCCGTCCCACTCTCCAAAGAGGCCCCATCAAATTTTTCCTCAAGAATCGATGTAACATAGTTGCCATTTTTTTTTACAACCGCACTCTTTGAAAAAAAAAAGATTTTCCACGTAAAAAATTTAGAATCGCGCGATATAAATACTTCGAATTTAGTTTAAACCTCAATTGTAAATTATATATATATAAATATATACATACATCTGTAAAAAAAACGTGAAAAAAATGGAAAAAAAGAAAACACGAAATTCATGATTTTTAGGGAAAATTTATTTTCGCACAAAATTTTTCACCCTCCAACCCTTTTGCCAAAAATGACGAGTTTCACGGGGTTTTTATTATTTAAATAAATGGGAAAGTTATTGATGGGATTTAAGGAATTTGAATTGCGAGGAGTGGTAAACGGATTGAGTTATGAATTCGTATTGATGTTGGATTTTCTTACCGTTGATGAGGGTTAGGGAAGAAATATCTGGGCATTTTATATAGAAAATCCAAACCTTTACAAAATAGATTATATGACATTTTTTCGTAAAGCCTATACTTTACGAGATATCAATGATTACCAAAGGTGTGATAGGTATTTCCAAGTTTGACGATTTCATGGTTGTTTTGTATAAATTTGGAAAGTTAAAAAAATGCTAGATAACTGTTCTCCATTTGATAGATCCAGAAATTTCCGAAAAGCAATGTCAAATTCAACTCAGTCCAATCTACCAATTCCTTAGCGAAATCTTCGCAGTGATCTTTTTCAATCCGACAAACGTAGCACTATTTTAATCAACTGTAACAATTGTTATCCATCAAATTATGAAAAATTGCAAAATTGGTTATAAAACAAATCGAACTTTGTCAAATAATCCATCATCATTTGTACAATTGTAATATCACATTAGCATCAATTTAATATAAATAAATGAACGGCAAATGTTTGCAATTACCACAACCAATAGGAGAAAATTCACTCATTGATTAACAAATTAATTGAAAATCCTGAAAAATAGAAAATACAAAATCAACATTTTGTTTTGTAAAATATTGTACATATAAATGATCGTTTTAAATGAATTAACATGGAAACTTATTTTTCGGGATTCTAGCGCTCTGCTAACAACTCATTCCTCAATTGATGTAATTATCAAAATGGCACAAAAATTGAGAAGTAAAACGTCGTTTCAATTTATGTCAGATAAAGTATCACTCCAATAACAAGTGGGTTTCGAGGATAACATCAAAATTTGTTTTTAACAAATAGTAAAATTTTTCGAAATCAAAATATTGTGCTTTCTTCTAGAACAATCAAACTTGATATTTTACTTCTCGAAAAAAATCACTGTGAAGAGATCAAATAGACTTTTAAAAATCCGAAATAAATAGAAAGAATCCAAACATTCCAGCCAACATCTCTACAAGCAAACAAATAACCACAAAAAACAGCATAACAATAAAACTCGTAATGAACAAAACTAAAAAAGCCAAAATTTAGAACAATTTCATCTAATTTTTAATAAATTGAAAACAAAGGATGAAAATGCCACAAAAACTCAAAGTAGTTCCTTTATCTTTGTAAAGAGTCGCGCGTTTATCATCTGTAAATTATTGACAAATTGAAAATTAACGATGACTAAAACCAACCGAAGAGAGCCAACAAATAAGAGATGGTACCAAAAAACTCGTCCATCGGAGTTCCTAAAGAAAAAAAAAAGAAAAAAGAAATAATAAAAAACAAAAACGGAGTGAGAAAAATGAGTGGGAAGTAATGAACAATATCTCATGTCATTTATAAATAAAAAAAAGAATAATCCACTTGTAGGTGTAATTAATTAATATCATTTGCTGTATCTCGTACCTAGTTTTCACGATTAAACTATCAATTATTGATAACGATTTATAAATACTTCGTGTAACAATTGTGTTTTTCTTTCATCTTTTTCGTTAAAAAAAAAATGCGCCCTTTCAATTTGTTTATTTTTCGCATTATGGAAAAAAAAACAATGTTTATTCAATCTTTGTAAACAGTAAGACATATATGCATTATAAATAATGATAACCGCTGTTTCTCCCACCAGTAAATCGGGGAATACGTGTGGAAAAAACGTTGGAATGTAACAATTTATAAATATTGTGTAGAATCTTTTGAAAAAAATCATCATCTCTCGTGCCCTCCCTCCCCCCTCCCTCCCCCCAAAAAAACTCAACTTTTCCATCTAGTGTCCACGATTTTTATGTAGCCTTTACATCTATAAATATCTAATCGATCTGACATTAATCTACTTAACAAATATATTAAAAATTGAGGGAGAATTGATACTTTAGATGATTGACAGGGCAGAGGATTAGAAAATAACCTCTAAAAGGCGGGAGATTTCACTCTTAAAGATTTGTCGTACGGTCAATTACAATGATAATAAGCTATTGAAAAAAAAATTCGTATCAAGAAAATCATTGTTAGGTAGCTCTTAACGTATTGCACTCTAATCGTTCCCTAAGTGCAATTTTTTCTCAATATTTTCGTCATCATAAGACGTTTTTTCAGCATCTGTTTTTAATTTCCGCATCGTATTAAGCGGAGCAGTAAATGAACGATATTATCAGAAAAATCTGAACTTTCGTTTCCTGCATTCCGGTCGTTTGTATAATGGCAGTGCTAAAAAATTACTACAAAATTACTGAACGGAACAAGAAAGGTTTCCGCCATTTTGTTTACAGTTCTTGCTTTGATTTCAAAATGGCGCCCTCCACGCCTGTCACTCCACATATTTGAATGATTAAAACAAATATTTAGCCTCTTTGAATTGTCTTGGCCCTCTTCCACTACACTTTTCTGATGTGAAAGTTTTTCCCAAGACCATTTCTTGACTGGGTCGTTCAACGACTGATTGAAATTCAAGTAGCAAAAATGTAAACCCCTTTAAAGGTTATTTTTCATCGTGCCCTTATCAGTTACACTGTAATTCAGTTGTAAAACCTTGAAATAATTGCAAAGTCATTTTTTTCAGTATAAATAATGTAAATTTTTCTCATAGTGAATGCTGAGTTGACAGATTAATGCATGATACTAACATTTATCACAAAAAAAATGAAGTGAGATAAATTACCGAACAATAGATGAAATCACCCTAATTTTGTTTATAAAAAATGTAAAAAAATTGTTTATTTCTAGTGTAACATTTTTGGTCTACTATTGGGTGATCATTCTCTGTTCCCCTACAACATTACAAAAAAAAATATAGGACACATAGAAATGAAAGTTTAAAGGAAAAATAGAACTTTTGGGTTGTGAAGTCGTGAAAACAGAAGATAAAAATTTGTTTTTGGAATATCTCCAGAATTAATGGTTCAACCGAAAATGTCCAAAAGATTTTTTGGTAAAAAATGGCATTCTCTCAGAGAAATGCTTGTGTCATTTTTCTCTCAATTAATGAGCTCGGGAGGCATTTCAAAAATGAAACAAAATTTTATCTGTTAATTCACCCTCCAATACCCTCATTTAAACTAAGTAAAAGGTTTTCATATTCTTTGATATATGAATATATCTGTACTTTCTCTCTCCCTCAAACACATATATCCATATATCACACCTGAATATTCACAATCTAAGAAAACCCAATAAAAAAAAAAAATCATAAAAACTCATTACCCTATAATTAAAAAAAAACTTGAAAATATCCATCGACTATCGACGATGATGATTATTATTGTAATAAGTAATATTTAAATATTGTAACAATTGTATATGATTTTACTACTAATACACGCTAATTGTATTATATATATATGGAAAAAAAAATGATAAAAAATTATGTGAAAAAAAACAGATCTGCGTACCTCCCACTTTGTAGTTACACTTGGAAAATCTTACGATTATAGCGATTACACGAAAAAAAAATTTCAACAATTTTCAACAACTTTTCATATAAAAAAAATAATGATCAATTAAAAATCGTGTGAAAATCATGTCAACCCGCCCCCCCCCCTCACCACCGTTTTTTTCAACTGCCATGGCGCTGGCAATACAATTAAATTTTTTGTTTAACGATTGATTGATAAATGCATTGCAATTGCAAATAATTAGTCTCAATTTGTTGAGACGTCATTGGGAACTGGTGCGCCCCTGATGTTTAAGACTGATGTACAGTAGCGCGCTATTCTCATCTTCGCCCACCCCCTCCCATTTCATTGTTTTTATTTTTTCATAACAAAGTGACAAATGACCGAATGGAAAATCGACTTGGTATCATTGTTACAAGATTTGAGGGAATGCAAAATTGGGGACACTGGAGTTCAGCTTGTCTATATCATTGAACATTGTATTTGATTTATTGCAGTAGATGAAAATTGGTGAACAACCTCCTTTCAAATGCGGTGAAATTCGCTTCATGAATTCTCGTCACTCATTTAAGAACATAGTCGAAAAAAAAATTCCAATCTTAAAAGAGTGATGCAAAAATTTCCGAGCGATCTGAAAAGCATGAACCAAGTTTCTCAGTGTTTAAAATCACGAGGTGAACGATTAGTATGGGATCGACCATTTTATTCAAAGATTTCTCGATTTCAAAATGGCGGCAACCAGACTAATGAACCACTTCGTATGTTCAAATGATGAAGAAAAATATTTATGACCTGTAGATCACATTGGAATTTTTCCATCAGACTTTCGTCATAAGAACGTTTTTTGACAATAGACGCAAAAGTCTGGGCATTTGAATGAGTGATGAGAATTGAAGGAGAAACAAAATTATGCGTCTTCAAGGTTATGTTGGTATACTAATCTTGATTTAATTCATTAATGGAGCTTGATTCATTGAATATTTGAGAGATTTTCCGGATGGATAGGTAAAATACCGACTTCAAATTCATGAATTTGTAATTCATCAGGCAAATCTCTCATAGGTGATCAATCAAACTGATGAAAATGATAATTGGCGAGTGCATACAATTAAATTGATAAATTGAGTTGATGGGTTAAGTGGGGCAAACGTGACCATTAAAAAAAAAACCCGGTTTACCTGATGGATATTGAATTTGACGGATACTGTCGAAAAATTGGCGGTAAACCGAATTTCTGTGAAAAATGTTGTCTCACCGTTTGAATTCAAAATCAATTTTTCATCAAGGTATCTACATAAAGTATCCACTTTCCCCTGCAATTTCATTTTTATTTATTTACCCATTAGTAACAATTATCGCAATTTGCTGAACAATTACAGAATGTTACCTAGATTATGAATAGTCAAATACAACTGGATGTAGAAAAGTGGGATGGACATAACGGCATGATATTGACGTTTCGATATAGAAAAAGTGAAAAAAAAAGTATAAAAAAAAAATTACGAAAAAAAAAACAAAAAAAAAATGGCAAATAAATACGTGAAAATTGCATACTTTGTATATTAGTGTATAGAATGTAGAAAACAAATCAGAACGAAGAAATGACGCAATTGTAATAGCCACAAAGAAAAAGTTTGATGAATAGAATCCATTTTCGACAATGTTTTTTACAAAGTAAATTAAAATTATTAAAGAAAACTACATTAACAGTACGCAGAGCAGTACAGGTAGATAAACAAATGGGAAGTAATAATATCACTGTAATATTTCAAATGAAAATGAATAAAGTCTCGTGAGAAGCAGTTGAATGCACCAGAAATGTGAAGAATTAAACAAATAAAAAAAAAATATACATTGAACAATTGTTTTCTCTTGCTGTGAAAAATGCAAAATCTTTTGATAATTGTTGAAGACAAGGTAACAAACATAACACGAACAAATTTGCGAATTTAATTGATCTTTTATCACACCAAATAAATTGGGAAAAATTTTGTCAAATACATAAAAAGGTCGATTTAGCTTTTAGTTCATTATGCCTTCTCTACGGTAATAACATAATTCACGAAAAAGTTGGTAAATAATTTTTGGTCCATAGTTTGATGGTTTAAAAAAAAAATATTTTCTGTCACTTTATCCCAAAGTCATTTATTAAAGAGCTAATTGCATTTTTACTAGAGGAAAATCTTGAAGAGACGCAAGGACTTTATGCATTTGCTTCAAAGTTGTGAATAAGAAACATTTGTCAACTTTAATTTAATTTCATGGAATTCATGATTTCATCATCACTAGCGCCGAATTATCCCGTATGAATTATTCCCCCAAAAATCCCATTTTTATTCTGAAAAAAAGTGGATTGGGGAAAGTGAGTAATTAATACTGTAGGCTTTTACTCTCATTAATTGTATTCAATACTTTATTAAAGAAAAATCGATATAAATACCCATTACTTCGAGGCACTCACAGAACACACAGCAGACACAAACAAACACTTAAAAAAATGGTAATAAGTAAACGGTAATCTAAATGTAACATGTATATGATGGCTGTACAAATGTAACATTTTTTTTCCATTATGTATGATGATTAATGACAAAAAACTTGATTCGAATAAAAAATGAAAATTCATGTTTTTTGGTGGTTATTTATTTTTATTTTTATGTAACATTTTTTATTTTCCGATGAGCTCCATTTCGGAAATCCCATTTTCGCTACATAACTGTGCTTTTAAAGATACTAAAGATACTAAAGTGCCTGTGTGTCTGTATGTAAAACGTTAATCTTTGACACGGTCTTTTGAGTGCGGATTAATAATGCGGCTCAGCTCATCCGGGTGGAAATTGCAGTTCAGAGACTGCAGGGAAATCTGACACCAAAGACGTTATGTTAATGAAAAATTAAGATAACTTGATCCTGTAAACAGTGATGCTGCAATGAATTGTTCATTGCAATAGATTTTTGTGATGAAATCGGCAATAGCATTGTAGAACGATCAATCATAGCTACATGCTATGAATTTGTTTTTTCGGTTCAAGCGCATTCGTTGAGTGTCGTCCAATTCGCAACTATACGGTATCTGAGGTATGGCGATGGTGGGGAAACTTTGGGTGCAGAGCGGCGATGAGTATACTCCAGTAACAGCTGTTCTCGCTGAGTCGCATAAACACTATAACGCACTCTACATGCATTTTTGCATCATCTCCGGTTCTGGTGTAAGTGATATATATTAAACAATTTTATGCACTATTCCTTTCAAATTAAATTTGGATTCTTCTTCTTTTGGTCCATATTAAACATTTTTTTTTAAAGAAAAAAAAGCGTCTCGAGAGAATGAAAAAAATTACAAAATTAGCTTTCGACTTTTGATAGAGTATAGAAGCTCATTTGAGGCTAAATTTGCAAATAATGTGAATGTCCAGGTTGTGACGAGACGTGAATTCCACCAAGAAATGCAGTTCCCCAAAAATGTCGGAAGATGAGCATAATCCATTCAGATGGGTGCCAACATTGAAGCACATCGCTAAGGTCAGGATAATTGAAGCAATATGGAGGCGGTCATCAGCAGACGTGAAGAATTGGGTCGACGAATACCCCAGCAAATTTTCGAGTACCTGTAACCTGGTATGGTTCATAGTTCCTAAGCTAGCGCTTGCCGTGGATCAACTACCACTTCCCAATTCATTGAAAGCTCACCTGGATGAGATGCTGGTACCCATGATCAGGGATATGTCAGAATGGTTGAAGAGGGATCGGTTAATTCCCTCCCAGGGAAAGGAAGTTTTGCATTATTTCATTGATAACTCTTGTTGGACGGACATTGGATGTGCCAATGGTGCCAAAATGTGGAAGTCATACGTCAGCCCTAAAGCATCAATTCCCTTTGCCATTTGGTCCGAGCTGTGCAAATACTGTCTCGAAGATGAAATCAGAAAGTTTGCCGATGGTATTAATTGGAACGATTGTAGGGAGATTTTCAGGTGTTATTACCCAATCTACTGGTACTATAAAGTATATGGGGAATTTCCCACAGAACGCGCGACTCAATCTTCGACCATTCACGGCTGTGCTCTAGGCTATCAATCGATCTTGAAACAAGGAGCTCACATGATCTTACATTTAGAGGATTATCATCCCAGGTATCATGCGATGCCCCCGCATGTCTCAGCCCTGGTATATATGCGCAAAGAGATGAATGAAAAAAATTCACCTGTTCGTTATTTCGAGTACATCTACGATTCTGTTAATGCAATTCATCAGCTGAGACATAGGGAGGCCGGTGAGCATATCACACAGATTGAGTTTGATATACTTAGATGCTTGCACGAGTGGCCTGGAGTGTTATTCATTGACAGCTGGATAGGCAGTTTGGACAAGATGTTTACTGACAGTTTCTTCGAAATGTTTTCTGCATTTGGTGAAGACTCCATGGCGATCGATCCAAGATTTCTCAATAAAACACATTATAAGCCCGCTGAAAAAGTCTGGAAAATGTTCTATACGAAGTATTGTGATGATGAGCAAACGTTGTGGGAAGGGTTCATGAACATTTTTAGCTTTTATAATCCAACTTTGTGCGCTGTTATGTTTGAGGGATTGGATGATGAGCAACGGAAATATTTTTTACGTATATTTGAGATAGAAATTACTATATTCCATGTCACGGAGTTGGCCATTAATGATGGTATGGCATTTGTACCAATATTTTCTGATAAAATTCTGAAAAACGACGAGGAGAGACAAAGGTTTTTAAATATGTGGGAAGAAATGAAAGAAGTGTCTGATGACTTTTTCTATGGAGAATCCTAATCTTCCATTTATGGCTCAACTTTAACTTCTTCGTTTTACTTCTCCGGCGCAAAACTTTGTATGAAAAGAAATTCCAATATCCTCCCTTAGTTTTTGAACTATTCAGCCAGAACTGAAGACGGAATTGATGAAGAGTAAGAAAGAATATGTGTTTATACTCCTTGTTATCAATTTTAATTGAACAATTGTGAAAGTGAGGAAGGAGATTAGGATTAAGAACTCAAGTTAAAAAATTGAAAAATATATGATAATTACTATTTTTGTTTTAACCACGATGATGCTATCATGCGTTTTGAAAGCTTTTAAGAATTTTTTATATGCATTTGTCATATGTTGGAACTGAACAATATATATTCACAATAAAAAGAAAATCGTCGAGTATTTGTATTTTCCCGCTCTGAATTCCTCCAGCCGCCATTCGCCATGTGGTCACTTTTCGAACTTTCCCGCGATACGTCACTTCCCGCTCCACTTGATGCTCGTGCAACATTCTCGCTTTATTTCTTGAGGCGCGAGGCTCAACACGTGTTTACGAAAGCATTATATTTCGTATAAACCCGCTTCTACGGCTCCAGCCACCAAAAATAATCCTAAAACATTAATTACATCCTATTTCATATTTTTCAATTACAAAAATTATAATGGAGAACGGTAAAACTGAGGAAAAGCCCGAAGTGGCTGATGCAAAGACCGCGAAGGCTGAAGAGCAGCCGGCAGAGGAGGTCAAAACTGGAAATGGAGAGGAAAAGGTAGTTGACGATGAAAAAGTGACGAAGGAGGCGGAAAAAGATGAGAAGGAGCCGGAGGAAGTGACCCCAGAGCTTCTAGAACAGATAAGGGATCAGATTGAGGTAATTATTGGTTTTGTTAGATTTAGGCTAACCTAACCTCACTTTCATGGAAATCCGAGGATATCACAGTACACTGGAAAATATCACAATGCACGAATCAGTATTTTCAGAAAGTTGAAAGCTTTTGATTTTCAAAAATTTCAATGATTGAAGATTTGAAAATTGAGAGAATCTTAGGTTTTGCCAGTATTGGAAATTTCCTGAATAAATAAGAACGTGAAATAAATAACGACGAAATATATGGAAAAAATATTTGAGCTGAACAATAACAGCTTAGTCGAGCTCAGTGAATGTTCCCAGAAACATGCAAAATTCCTGGAATTTTCAAAGATTCTTCTGATTGGTTGGATTGAAAAGGGCAAATTTCCATTTTTTCAGTTCTATTTTGGAGACGTCAATATGCAGCGTGATTCCTTCCTCATTGAGCAGTGCAAGCTCGATGAGGGATGGATACCCATGAGCATTATGCTGAAGTTCAAAGCTCTGGCTACACTCAGTGAAAACGTTGAGACCATTCTGAAGGCCTTGGAGGACAGCGAGCTCATGGAGATCGCCGAGGACAAGAAGAAAATCAGACGCAATCCGGAGAAGGCACTTCCGGTTTATGACGAGGCCTACAAAAAGGCACAGAGTGCCAGGACAATCTACTGCAAGGGCTTCCCACTTCAAAACATGACCATCCAGATCCTTAAGAAATTCTTCAAAGACTTTGAGCCCTGTGAGAACGTTGTGGTAAAGTTTTTTCTCAGTTCTAGGGATTTATGAACGTATTTGGTGGATCCAACTCGTTCTAGTTTGCTCAAGCGTTTCAATTTTAGACAATTCTTAAAAATTTATCATTGATCACTGGGCCGACTGAAATTTTCTTCAAATGACAAACAGATCATTGGGGCGAGGTCAATCTTCGAAAAAAAAATGGTGTTAAAAATATATCAATATGATGATTGTTGTCAATATTAATTATATCATTTCTATTGTCTAGATGAGGAAGTACTGTGATAAAGAAAAGAACTGGCACTTCAAGGGCTCAATATTCGTTCAATTCACAACCCTCGAGGATGCTAAAACCTTCATGGCCAGAGAGTCTGTCAAATACGAAGATAAGGAGCTCATCAGGAAGTACAGGGACGATTACTTAGTTGAGAAAAATAAGGAACGCGAAGAGCTCAAGAGCAAGAAGGGAAAACAAGTCGATGACGAGGTAAAGTATTTAAAATGTTAGGTGGTGTCAAACTTTTGCAATTTTTAAAATGCCAAGTTTTTTTGGTTTCATCCGTTGTAAGTGTTTCAAAATTGATTTTTTCCCCCATGAAGAGTTTATTCCACTCCATTTTGCCTGTACTAATAATTCAATGCTATGATTTTTTTTTCTTGTTTTTAGGAGGATGAGAAAATGGAGGCAGAAGAGACCGACGATAGTCCAGTTCTGGCGAAAGGTGCCGTTCTGCATTTCACAGGAGCTGGCAAGGGAGTCGAGAGAGAATCGATCAAAGCTGCCTTCGCTAAATTCCCTGGACATTTCTCACAGCAGATTGCATATATTGACTATGAAATGGGCAAACCTGAGGGCATGGTTCGCTTCCAGGGTGAGGACACTGCCAAAAAGTGCTTGGAAAAATTCGAAGATGATCATCAGGTAATTGGAAATGGAAAAAAAAAATGAATAATTATTCAATTTCTGAGCATATTTTTCTGTAGATAATCTGATTAATATCTGATAAAATTATTAATCTGATGAAATTGAATTAAATTGAATTTAAAAAATATATTTCATTTCCATTGGTTTTTTACAGATGAAAATCGACGAACATTCACTCACCTTCAGACTTTTGGAGGGCGATGAGGAGGAAGAGTACCTCAAGAAAGTTAAAGAACAAATGATCCAGAGGAGGCAAAACATCAAAAATAAGAACAAACGTGGTGGGCGTCCAAAAAAAGGTATTTGTTTGCCCAATTTTACATTTTTAACCAATTTTCAAACTCGAAAAAAATTCTTTGGTCTTTGCAAACTCGAAATACTGTTATATTTTCATGTATAAATTCATTGATCGAATATTGTGTGATGAACTGCCATGCTAATACTGAGGGATCTCAAGGATCTCGCTGAGTTGAAAATATTCAGAAAAACTGACGACCTATTTTCCGTTAGTTTGCACAAACAACGCTCTCAAGTTATCATTAATCAGCCACTCTAATGTTTTTACAGGTCGCGGAGGCGGTTTCGTTAAGGGTAAGAAGAGGGGAGGCAGTCCCAATCGAGAATCAAGCCCAAAGAAGAAGGCCAGGAGTTCATAACTTTCTCTGTTATAGTTAAACTACACCCCAAACTTCATCAAACTTGTTTTGAGATTCAAGATTTTCCAATGATATTCCAAAATTTGTTTTGGATGAAAAAAAACCTGGCTTTCGACTGAAAATTAGAAATCTCAAATCAAGTTTTTGGGTAATGATCACTACTTCGTTTTTTCGTTCTCAATCATCGTATCGTTCCTCAAACTAAACTATTCTCTATTTTTTTACTCAGGATTACGAAATCATTATCTTAAGAAATGACATAATCAATGGAGAGAATACGCATAAAAAGTTCCATAAAAATGTCACAAACATGAATGTTTATCGTTGTTTTATAAATGAATAAAACTCAAAAATAATTGATTATTAGAGAAGAATCATTTACCTATATCTCTTTCTATTGTGGAGCAAAAGGAGACTTATAGACTCGTATAATAGCAAATGTTTATATCTCACTTAGGTCTTTAGATATTTAGCATTGTTTGATGAATAAATAAAATTCAAAAGTCATTAATTTCTAGAGAAAAATCTTTTATTCATACAAGTTTAGGTTACCTTAAATAGAAAGACATTTTTTAGCAATATTACTCTAATCCACAGTTATCCATTTGCATATGAAAAGATGGTGCGATTATAGTCAAAGTTCAATATTTCACCCAAACTTCACTTTATTTTTTCTTCACCTGAAATAGTACAACAGATCAATAAACTATCACTTTCTAATCATCGAAAAATCACCCACAAACGACACGATTTGAAATGCGAAGTTGCAGAGTTACTCAGTTTATAAAATTTGCTCAGCCACTGAGAAGAGTGAGATTGGTCCAGTTTGTCATTTCGGTATCCACAAGTTATCTGGTTTTTCTTTTAGTCACTGTTGATGGGTGAGAACTGAAACTTCTTCGGGCAGGGTAGACCGCCCGAGGGACGAATGTCAAAATGTCTTAAACTTTTCCATTTTTCAAGAAACTTCTTAATAACCCAAGGCAAGAAATTGATAATTGAAAAGGTCACTTTTTTTAAAAAACTTAAAAGTTCGAAAATTACCTTCTCAAAGTATTAAAAATTCAAAAATCATCATCCCAAGTATGAAAGTTGCGATGTTTAAAAATTTTTTACAAACGTTAACAAAATTCAGCTTCTATTCAATGCAGTCGAATATTTGAATGGGAATATTAGCATTTTCATTCCTTTGGAATTGAAAGAAAGAAAGGGACTTTTGGAAAATTGAAAAGAAAATGAATTTCAACTGTTACAAAATTAGAAAAATTGAATTTTAACTTGGGCATAAGAAAATCGATGGCAGCGAAATTCTAAAAAATTCCAGAAAATTTTCTTGAAAAATTCGAACCTTGGAAAAATTGATCGAGCATTTGTCTTGAAGTTTCATTGTGTTTTACTTTTTCAGAAACGCGTGTCTTCAATTTGTCCGTCGACCTCGAAAGTCACGTGTTTCGGTTTGTTGCCCCCCTGGGGCATTCCCTAATGTTATACGGATATTTCTTGTATTTGCACACGTTTCTTGATTGTTCCACCGGTGCTGAGAGAGCTGGTGGTCCTAGTGGGTGGCTTTGGTGGCGTCGTATGGTTATTTAAAGAATTTGACGCATTTCCTCGGTTGTCCGTTCTGGAATTTTCAACAACGTCCTCATTCTCGTCCTGGAGAAAAATTGGTTCAATATTCTATTAGAAACCCTCGGAACGGTTTTTATTGCAAGAAACCTTACAAATGGCCATTGCCGAAAGACCTCAATATATTTTGGATTAGATATTGAGTACAGAGAAATTTCGAAAATGTCTAAATGGCTTACTGTCTGGTGAGTAATTTATTCATTTATTGCACGTGATATTAAACCATAATTTTATAAATAATGGAAAATCTTAAAAAAAAAAAAAATTAATGGAAATTTGTGACATATTCTGTACACCGAATATCAAGCTTTCATGTTAATCCGTTTGTTTTTATGAAACACAGTGTAAACACGTATCCACCTTGTTATGAGGGAATAACTCGAGAGCAATAAATCATTCATCCATTAAATTTTATAAAAAAATGTACCTGTACTATATATGCCATAAAAACGTGAAACTCTATAATTCATTATTTTTCGATGTAACATCCATATACCGTTCAAATACAAAATTTTTTTGTTTTTTTTTTAAATCAATTAAGTAAAAATTGTTAATAATCCATGGAAATTTTCGGTGATTTAGGAACACGTGTTAAGCAAGGGTCAAACCACTTTTTTCAAATCATCGAAATATTTGTTAATCTGCTTGAAAGCCTTTTTGGGGTATTAAAAAAATCCATACATGGGTCCTCACGTTCGTTCCATTTTTCGACAGTAGTTTTTTTTTCGGCTATAAAAAACTGCATTGTTCCAACTACCATGTTTTTCCATTTTGAGGGAGATCATATTGAGTATTTAAAAAAAAGGGTGATATAGTAAAAGTTGTAGGGGTTAGTGTGATTTCAGCAATTCGTGATTTTCAAAAATAACGACAATGTGGTTGGTAAAGTCAAAAGATGGAATTGAATTTCCTCATTTAATAGCACACAATGCAGGGGCGCAGCACAGCACAACTAACAGAGTTAAGCTGCAATTAAAAGGAAAGTTGTACGTGAAAAAAAATGCGTTTGAAGCATTGTTGTTGGCTTGTTCTATTGCAAGCGCTTATTTTTGAAAAACATCAATGCCTAAAATAGCATCTACTTAAAAATTTTGTTTTTGGAATACTGCATCCATCCAAAAAAATAACCACTGTCGAAAAATCGTGGCCCTGCTGGGTCACACTCACTCAGCCTGCTTGCCATTGAATTTTTTCTGTTTCCGTTACCAATGCTAATTGCTGGAGAACGTCCTGAGGGTTTGTCTCCTCGATGGGAGACTCCTGGATGGTTGGGGTTCGCGCCAGGGTGGTATATGACGGTGGGGGCTCCTGTGAGGGAGGCGGGTCATCCGGCGATTTGCAGGGGGGCCGAGTCGTCATCGGCAGTGACTCCTGGCCGTTCGCCATGCACTCCAGGGCTGCCCGCTTCTTTTCCCGATCTCGCTGGTAGTAGATCCCTGCAGGACAAAACGACTGAAATTATTTGAAATTTGGATAGGTGAGGTAGCTCTGTCATACTCGTTAATTAAGGAGTTTTCATTTCATCTCAGGATTTTTGTAGATCTCAACGGCCATTCGATATTTTCGTTAGAATGCATGAAATTAGACATTGTGAATGACGCTAGACATACCCGCAAAGAGTACCATGTTGAGGACTAGGAGGATACATCCAACGCCGACGGTTATCGCGAGGGCCGTTGTCGTACTATAGAACTGACGAGAGGTCAGATGCTCATAACTGTCCTTACGTTCGTTGAGAATGGATGTTACATCCGGCGATGTCGAGCCTTCGGATATTGAGGTCGTGCAGGTGGTTGATGATAAGCTGCCACGGGTAGTGGCTATTAGCGGTACCGGGGTGTGCCATTCATCACGTACCGGCCCTGGAGAAAAAAAATTAGTGAGAAGAGACCGGGAATTGAACGAGTAAGACTTTTTCCAGGATCTCGCATTTCTTACATGCACGAAACTTTTGAAATATGTTTAATATTGAATTTTGACATTGGATGGTTTACAAGTGATTTTTTTTTTTAGTACAGTACATTTCAGGGAATTGGGAAGCTAATCATAATTTATCGATTTCACAGTTTAGAAAATTTATTTTCAAGTTGTTACAGCCAGTTGGAAATAGTAACTATTCATGAATCAGATCGACGCCAGATAATTGATTCATTCCCTAGCAACAACCCAATCTTCATAAAATGTAAATTTATGCATCTTACCCGCATAAAGATGATCACCATGCTCTCTGAAGTGATGATGACGCATCGATACGTCTTCATCCCCGGGTTGATGAAGCTGGGGAATAAGATTGAGCCATACCGCCATTTTATGACCCCGGTAGTGGCTTTTTACCCTCGGCTTTTGCGCTGCACGTAAAGAATTGGATTTACACTCAAAGAAAAAGAAAATTATTTCAAGTCGGGCGATCTTAAATGAAGCTTTACGGAGTACTTGCATTGGGTTCGATCAATGCTTTTATTTGAAGATCTCAAAAGACCGGATTTCATCCATAACTATTGCCAGGTGATTTTTTTTTGTCTTTTGGTTCAATTATCTATGAAATTTATTTTGTAGCAGCCTGTATAGAGAGAGATAATACCGCGGCGGCGGGGTCCTCGTTACGCGACCAGAGGCGCAGGGCCGTGACATGACCACTGGCGAGTTAAAATGACCTTCTAAGGGATTTTAGTATGTAGTTGAGTTGAATTACCTATTGTTAAGTAGAACTGCGAGCCAGTCTCGTATTGATCCCACGTGAGACCTCGAAATCGTGCTTTTTCCTTGACAGTACCGTAGTCCACTGATTCAATGTTGTGGGGGGCGTTAGGGTTTCCAGTCTTTGCGAAGTTGGTGAAAAAAGTTAGAACTGCTTCGGAAACTCCCTGATCCTGACGGCTGTAGTTCAGGGGAAAAAATGGACCGCCCGAAATCAGCGGCAGGCCGAATATATAGGCGATGTCCTCGCCTCGGACACTGCCCAATCGCTGGAAAAACAAAATAGATATATGTATAAACAAGTTTACGAAGAAATCTTTAAATTGTTGAAATGTCTTTTTTTGCAGTTATCTTTTTGGAATCTCTCCGGTATCTATAATTATGTCCGTAATGATTTCATCAAACCTGATGTACAGAAGCTGAACAAAAAGGAACTCTGAGACACCGCGTTTAATTTCCCGATCGGGCAAACTTTTTTAATTAACGTGTTGGATTAGCAAACTTTGGAAAAAGTCAACAGTCATCCTCATTTATATTTCGTTCTCATTACGTCTGACAAATTCATTTAATCACAAAAACCCAGATGAGGTGATGCTGCAATTGGGGTGAGCTGCGATGTAGTATTTTATATGCAAATCATGGGTGGATCATCAATTTTAGAATTTGAAATTTAGAATAATTTTATTAGTTTTAGAGTTTGCCTGATACAAGGAGAACTAATTACTCAGTTACAAAGAAGTTTTTACTGAAAAAAATATAAGGCTAATATATCATTTTGGTGGAGCAAAGTCTCATAACCCGGTCCGAGTACATATTTACAGAAATGGTCCACCATCCTGCTATCAACAACTCCTTCAATCAACTACAGCAATATTTTCGTGAAAGTAATATCGAAAAATAATGTTTTTGCCGATATCTGGGGACAAGTAGTCTCGATGAAGGCAAGTGGGGAGTGTCAGTTGAAAGGCCGGATCTCTCCCCAAAAGTGTCTTCCGCAAACTTTAGTGGATGAAGAGTGGGCGACTTGATCCTCAACCCCTAGACCAAAATGTAATGGAGTTAACCCGTTCTCCTGAGTGGCATGGCCACTCTCTCTCTCGCCTCCCCCTCCCCCTCGCCGCGCCGTCGCTCTATTCTTCCTTAAATACGTCAACGAGCTTGTTTGACTTCAACTTAAATTCATGAGATGCAACTCACGCCTCTTGCTGACAGATATATAAGTATTTAAAAGTCATTGCACCTTGGATTAAGTCTGGAGATTTAAAAATTTTGGAAAAGTTCGACAATTTTTAAAGTGATAAAAATCGTAAAGCGCCGGAACTTGGGCATTTGATGCTTCAATTGAACCCTGAAGACAAACAAAAAATGATGCCCCATCCCTAGGAAACAGGAAAACGGGAAACAAGTCTCGAGTGACAACGAAACTTTTCAATTCCATTCGCCGACAATAGAAATAAAGTTTGCGGTGTTTTTCGAGGATGAGGAAGAGTCATAAATCATATTATTTGTTGGTAAACAATAAGAGAAATAATTGTTTTCACGAACTTTTATGGATTTGTGATTTTTGTAGCTAGTAGTACTGTCCCTTGGATGGTGCAATGTTGTTTTTTTATGGTGAAGCATTTTATTCCGCGTAGCTTCAACATTTATTTCAAAAGGTGAGAAATCTTTAGCAAGTTTGAGAATATTAAAATTGACAGAAATGAAGTTTAAAATTTTGCAAAAGCTTCTAATTGCTTAATTTGATAATGAGGCAAATGAATTTACGCGTAAATAATGAAAAAAAGAAAATCTCACCACATTTTACAAGATTTGCTCCTCATTGGAGTTTGAAAAGTGTTGCCGAGTGCTTTTACACAGGTGAGTGTATAAAAATTGCACATACGCTTTTATCAACGGCGAAGAAAACGCTGGGATGGTGAAATAAAAATAAAAATAAAAGAGACCTCGTATATAATGGATATAAAAGGGACTTTGTAGGGGAAAAAGAAACTCTGGTTCTGAAGATCGCCTCCGGTGGGGGCCACATGATCCTCTCCTTTCCGCCCATTTCGAGTGCAGAGTCTGACGTGAAAGAAAGTCTCATTCACCCAACTTATCCACAAACTCGACCGAAAAAGGGGCAAAATTCAGGAGAAAAGCAGATAAAGAATCTTTGGGTCATAAGAAAAGACTTTTTCATACTCTATGTATCTCATTTCCATGCATGAATAGATAAGAGTATTGTAAAATGTATCAAAATTAACACAATTTTTAAATTTCCAAAAATTCCAAAAATTTTGGGATTTTTTAAAACAAATTCGGAAACTATTGGACTCGCCCACAATTTTTATTCGACAAATTTTTTTGACTGGAATATATCATTTATGAAAATAATTTTTTGTTCAATCATTGTTAGATTTTCGCATTTTCATATTGTGAATAATTTTAAAGTTTTTGCAATTATTCGAGGTATTTGTTTTTGTCTGATGTATATTTGAAAATTTGCAAGAAGGAATTTTTGGGCAATCTTGAAATGTTGGAAGACAGAAATTTTTCCTCTGACCTATACCTTCTGCACAATCTCGGCCAAAAAGGGTAATTTAGGAGACAAGCAGATGAAAAATCGTTGGTTCATAACGCAAAGCTTTTTCACACTGAACGTATCTTATTACCATGCATGAATAGATATCAATTTCATGGAATGTCCAATACGAAGTGATGTAACAAATTTTGAAATGAAAAAAAAAATTATATATGTCGCTATATAACCCCTAGGATTTATAGTGATTTGTTTCCTACTCAATTCTGAGATAATCAGGTGAGATTGACGAGTGAAAGATGGTAATTACCTGCGGATAGACACTATCCTTGGTTTGATAGCTGAAATGAAAGAAGTAGGTCTGAGCCCCTCTACGTGCATGATAGAAAGAGATTCTAATCAATGGAGCTACAGTGTGGCCGTCGCTTAAAGCTTCCATGGTTGACTCTCTGATATTAATTGGATGGAGTGTGGGTTTATCCCAATCAGTGTATTCATTGCGCACAGCTGAGAATATCTCATTGAGATGATAGTAGTATGCATTCCGGATATAAGTCCGGAGTATGCGATTTCGCTGGTCCTCCTCGATGCCAAATTGAATCTCGTTTTCATTGAAGTCAAAGCATGCTTCGGCAGTGGTCACGCCTAATATCAGTGGCACTTTGATGAAGGCATCGCTAGCTCGTTCCATATCTAATCCCGGGTCTGGATTGGTCGGGTCGACCGGCAGGGCTGGACCGATTCGCGGCATGAATCTGAAATTTTTTAAATCTTTAGAGAATTCCGATATTTCAGACATTGGGATTTTGGGAATTGTTGAAATATTGTGATTGTTTGCAACCTGTTAGTGCAAGTTTTATTATAAATTGAACCAATTAACGTATACAAGGTATCCCAGGATGTCTTGCCCAGCTAAATATCTACTTCAAAGGCGAAGATTTGTTCTGAGAAAAATATCCAGACAAAAAAATTATCTCTTCTATTTATTGGAATAAATAATTCCCATATTCTGTCTCCGTGCAGTATTGCGGTGCAAAACAACTTGGGGCATGTGTATCTGTTTTCCGCGTTAGAATGCTTCCGCATAATTCATAAATTAACGCAGAGCCATTCCTCTCCACCAGTATGCGCTATTGGACCAAGTGTAATCCCCAGGGGATAGTTTCTAGGCTTGTCAATCGATTTTACTTGATCTCGGGCAGCTCTACATTGAGCAGAACACTGAGCGGCACACCACGCAGACAATCGGCGATATCGTCATCCTCATTGTCCATTGAACATCCCAATTGCTCGCCCACTCGGCTTCTGAGGTCGTTTGGATCGTGAACCGTAGCCCAGGGGCTCAGTGCCGAACCACTGAGCAGCACTACTCGGTGTAATAGACCTGGAAGCATAAATCTGTGGTCAATCCTTCGGTTATATCGACTGAGTCATTACAGTTGGCCAATTATCGATGCGTCCTGTTTTTAACGAGGCTCGACATCATTACGCTTCACTTTTCTTCGAAAGCAAACTACAAATCGGTATTGGGCTCGCAGCTTTAGTTTTATCAAATTTATGTATTTTTTTTCCTATTTTTTCAATGATATGGGGGAAAAAAACTCTTGAATGCACTCCAATTAAAACCTACTTAGCTGTACGCTACTAGCTGTACTGATATTCAGATTGTGTCACACAGGAACAATCGCGTAATGTATTCGTGAAAAAATGTGGACGTAATGAAAAATCAATGTTTCATTGTCGGGGGTAATTGATTGGAATTGTATGGGATAATGAGTGCGAGAGAGTGCACGTAGTGCCCATCTTTTCATGGATTTTCCTTGCGCTGCATCCCCGTCGCTCTGCTAATCTGCTTCTCCGCAATTTTTGTGTAGATTTTTTTTGTCGAAAGCTGAAGCACATTGGATGTCATATGAGTTTGTCAAAGCTGCCGAAACATTGGAAGAGAAAACATTTTTTTTTTGATTGCAGAAGGAAGTCCAGACGAAAATCGTACCCCTTTAGATTGCTTGCTTTGAAAATGATTGTGCCATAAAAAAAGTCAATTGAATTTGAACTAACGATTGTATTTTTCAGTGTACCAGAGGAGTCAAGTAAAATTGAATATTGAGTAGAAAATATGAGGGGCTGCAATGAAATTCTGAATAATTCATCAAATTTCAGCCCCTTTAGACGGCGAAGCCCGTAAATTTTCTCGTAAAATTTCCATCGTCACATTCCCGTTCACCATAAAACCCGTACAAAGAAGTAAATTATAGAATAATTCACTCATTCCACCGCAAGAAGCACTCAAGATGCTTCTGTAGAACTCGATTTTGCTGGTGCTCTGCTGACGCGAAAAACACGGAAATATCTGGAATATTGAAATACCAAAAATTCAAAAAGTCATAAAAAAACGGAGCGTGTATCGGCGGCGCTGGTGCACAGAGCCAATCTGCAGTTACAAGGGATTCACATTAAAACCAGTACTTTTCCAACGGCAAACAGAGCTTTTTCAGAACCACTTTTTTTTCTCACTGAAGCACTTGCAAAGGCTCATCTCGAAATTCCATCAACTTTTATTGCAGCTGCGAGGTCTCACCCTAATTTTGGCAATTTTTAACATTTTTACATCACGAAATTGTTCATTTTCTCTATTCAAATTCTGCTTCACGCAAAATCATTTTTGCTTCGACGAGCAGATTTTTGCTGATGGCTATTCGTCATTATTTTGAGCCCTCACGTACGGCATTTCTCTCTCGTATTGACCCAAGTTCTTGGCCTAACGGCCGGGTCTATCTGCTATCAACTATATCGTCCAACATAACCAAATCAATATTTGAAAAACTCTTGACAGTGGGGCAAAAAATATTAAAACCGTTTTTTTTTAATGCAAACTGTTTGCAATTGCAGGCTAAAATAATATGAAATACTTTAGCTTAATTAGCGAATTGTCGAAAATTATTTCCCGCATAATATGAATTCCGATCTGTAATGGGTAATGCACGTTTCGGGGGATTTCGCTTCCATCGTCAATTTCCTTTAACAAGGTAAATCTCATTTTTCCTGATTTTTACTGAATTTTCCTCTTGGTCTATGAAGGTGCTGAGCCCTATGAACAGACAAACAATACCGCCCAAGATGATGAAGAATTCTCCTCCCCCCCCCCCCCCCCAATTATTTATGGCAAGATTGAAAGTAAATCAAAGTTCGAGATAGGAATAATGGGATCAGCGGCTTGGAATACGGCTCGAGCTCATTTATTGTCTCAGGATATAATGGCATCGTGCTTGTGAAAGCTATCCAAGCCAATGGAATCTCCGGAACACACCAGTGGCTCCTACCTCTGGGATATTACTCCTTTCCCGTTTCTCTTTTTCCCCTTTATCTCTCATCCACTCATTTTTCCCTATTTTTCCAATGTTTTTATTTGCCTTGGCTGCGGTGGGCTTGAAAGTGTGATCTGGAGATGAAAAGCGGGGACTTGTGGAACTCGCGGCAAGATGTTGCACGTAATTGCTGAGGGGGGATATTGGTGGCAGATGCTTGCAACAACAAACGACGAAAATTTAATGCTCTACCTAAAAGGGGAGGATTATTGTGCTTTTTCAAGGGTTTATGTTGTTGTGCGCTTGGTCAGGATGATTATTTAGTTGGGGGCACATGATTAGAATTGCGAGATGGGAAGGCGTGAACTAAGGGTGTAGTTGCATTCTACTTTTTTCCACAGTTGTTGGTCTTTTGGAGTACAGAGGTGAAACGACTAGGTATTCAAATGCGCACACTCCGTCGTCCATTAACCAGTTGGATCTGCAAGACACTACCTGCCGAAAGGCCCATTACTCATAAACTATTGAATTTTTTTTTCATTATAAACTATTGAAATTGTTAATGACAATGACGTGCATTGTTGCGAGACATGACAACATGGATGGACACCGCAAATCGGGAAGTGTTTCTGATTGCCCAATGGGGGCGACAATATACTCATTCCGTCCAACAGTCTTCCATTTGCTCTTTCGTGGTGAATAACTGCTATTTCAATAAAAACTAAAGATGCAAAATAATGGTAATGAACGTGTTTCCCTTCTTTCACTGTTTGTGTTTCTCCCTATTCCCTGAAAATGATGGTAATCGCATTTCGTATTTCCAATTGATTTACGTGACAGTCCAACGAAGCGAAATTTCCGTCGATTCATTGTGTCCACGGGCTCACAAAACTCAGTACCACAAATCCCAGAGAAATTTACATTTCCAATTTTTCTTCAGTCCATTTTACTCTGGATAAAGTTTGCAGACAATGCAATAACAAGAAAACAAGTCCAATGAAATAACGATGTGGTGAGAGCGACATTAATGAAAAGTGTTGCAATTGGAATTGTTTTGTAGACAATTTTGGCATCTCTACTGTACTTGTTTTTTTTTTACCGTTACTGTTCCCAAAATTTTAGATACTGTTGAATTCAATAGCAATGTGGGAGTTGTGCGAATTCGGGGAAGAGGTGGGAAATAATTTATCATATAATTGCGTTGTATACGTGGCTCGACTAGCCCTCTATGCTCTCGGATCCTAAGCTGACAATCTCGTTATTTATAATCCTTTCGACACCCTTTGAACTTTCTTCCAGTTTCTCGTTTCCGTGCTTTTAAGCACAGTAACAAGATGCTTTCCCTTTCCAACCGGAAATCGCTCGTAAAGCCTTGCTGAGCTCGGAAAATCAGCAAAAAAATGTTTTTTTTTTCTCCTAGTGAACGCAAAATAAAAATGAAGTCGTGAAACACTGACCGGAACATAGCGCTAAGAGCAGAATTCCTTTCCGTACACGTTTATTTATTTTCGGACGTTTGTAAACTCTTGTTCTACGCTCACCGGAAGTCATGTCAGAACAGCGGGGATTCCGGGGGTTTTGTTCAAGTGAAACGTCTATGATTTTTCTTGTATTGGAACCCTCCGCGTAAACTGCTTCGACGTTGGCGACAAGAGTTTAGTCACAGATTGTTATAGAATTTTTAATAATTTTGATTGTATTTGAACTTGTAAAAAACGTCACACGCACTTTAAAGAAAAGTGCACGGAAAGAAAAGAAACATAATTATTAGACCCCTGGTGACTAATCTGAGGACGAAATTTCTGTGAGTCGAAAAATTAGACTCCTATAGTCTAAAATTCAGTCCCATTGGGCCGATTTTTTCTGCTATTGCGGGATACTTTTTATACTCACTGGGACGAATTTTTGGACTCACGGAAATTTCGTCCTCACATTAGTCACCAGGGGTCTAAAAATTATGTTTTTTTTTCTTTCCGTGTAGTAATATTCAAAAATCCCTTTAACGTGGAATGTTCGCTTTGAAGTCCTCGAACAAAAGTCCACAGAACAATCTGACGATGGAAAATTCCCGACTTTATTGTGATGATCTCGATGAGGTCAGTACCAAACAGCAGATGGCGATTGAACTCCGTCTGAGAGCCCAGGAAACGAGAAACTTGAAGAAAGTTCAAAGTGGCTTTGAGAACACCCAGGGGAGATTGTCAAGTCATGGGTAACAGAGAGAAATGATGTTGGTGTATTTAGGTTGGAATGTCAGCCATTGGACGGTAACGATCTTCGACCCAGGGAGATTGCGACGGAATAACCCTGGATAATGGTCGGTCTAGGGTTTCACGATTGATTGTAATGATGAGAACGAAGTAGATGTAAATACCGGCTTTTGGTAGCAAAAATACAGGGAATGCAAGCATGTCCTCTGACGGGGAGAACCTATGAATTTTCCATCTCTACGCAGAGATGGATTAAGCAACTTCCTTAAGATTTCACGAAGAAAATACGAAAATATTACACGAAAAAAATATTTTGGGAGCTTTTCACATAACTCAGGCGTGTAATATTTATTACCAATTTGAATTTAATTCGATACCAAAATGCCGGCATGCCCAAGTGCTGTAAATACATTAACATTAATACAAGATTTGCTCCCATTATTCATAAAAGAAACCCATGAAGCATAATTGAATTAAATGCGCATTATGAAATTTTGATAATCTAAAATGAATACACATCCAATCATTCAGATTCGTACTGTAAATATATCGAATTATTCATAAGAATGTCCATCATCGTGATGGCGGAAATGTACATACTTCATAAATTATTGGAGTATTGACGACATTATTGAATTAACGACAAAGTGAAAACAACAACAGTTTTTCGAAAGTATTTTTTGCTAGAAAATTGAGTGCAAACCTTTAGCGAAGGGTGCGAGAAGAACGAGATTGACGAGTGCTGCGCCCGTGTCGTGACCCATCAGTGTTACCCTGGACGAGTCTCCACCGAACGCCCCTATATTCTCGTGCACCCACCGAAGGGCCATTGCGATGTCCCTCAGTGCCAAATTGCCGCCAGACTCTGCACTTGTGTCTGGCACAGCCCGGGTCCTCAGGAAGCCTGGAATATTTGATTTATTTTATCCCTTTCTGGGTTATCTATTCATGAGGGCAGGGTCAATGGGGGCACTAGAACCATGGATGTGATTGAAATTTCGCTGGAAAATGAAACGATATGAAATCACATTATGTGTGAATGTTTCTGTGTGCGAAAGGCGCTTGAGGGTACGCGTCGGTCGAAGAGGACGCCGGGAAGCCGCGTAGTTACTACCCATTACATATCCTAAAGTTTGAGAGTTATGGCTAAAGTCAACATCGAGCCTTATGGGGAGGCGAACTTAATACTTTTAAAATCGAATTTTTGGCCCCGTGCGCGTTTATACTATCCAATTAGGATCCCTAGAATACACTCCCGTCGATTTTGGGTCGAAAAAGTCAAATTAATTTTTTTCGTTTTTGGTCAACTTTAACATTGTGGTCTTATGGGGAGGCAAACTTAAATTTTTGAAAATTGATTTTTTGGCCTCGTGCACGTCTATACTATCCAATTGGGACCCCTAGAAGACACTTCCGTCGATTTTGGGTCGATAAATTGAAATTAATTTTTTTCGATTTTGGCCAAATTTAACATTGGGGTCTTATGGGGAGGCAAACTTAATTTTTTTAAAATCGAATTTTTGGCCCTGTGCGCGTTTATACTATCCAATTGGAGCCCCTAGAGGACATTCCCGTCGATTTTGGGTCGAAAAATTGAAATTCATTTTTTTCGATTTTGGCCAAATTTAACATTGGGCTCTTATGGGGAGGCAAACTTAAATTTTTTAAAATTGATTTTTTGGCCCCGTGTGAGTTTATACTATCCAATAGGAACCCCCAGAAGACATTCCCATCGATTTTGGGTCGAAAAATTGAAATTAATTTTTTTCGATTTTGGCCAAATTTAACATTGGGGTCTTATGGGGAGGCAAACTTAATTTTTTTAAAATCGAATTTTTGGCCCTGTGCGCGTTTATACTATCCAATTGGAACCCCTAGAAGACATTCCCGTCGATTTTGGGTCGAAAAAGTCAAATTATTTTTTTTCGATTTTGGCCAAATTTAACATTGGGGCCTTATGGGGAGGCAAACTTAAATTTTTTAAAATCGAATTTTTGGCCCTGTGCGCGTTTATACTATCCCATTGGAACCGCTAGAGGACATTCCCGTCGATTTTGGGTCGAAAAATTGAAATTAATTTTTTTCGATTTTGGCCAAATTTAACATTGGGGTCTTATGGGGAGGCAAACTTAATTTTTTTAAAATCGAATTTTTGGCCCTGTGCGCGTTTATACTATCCAATTGGAACCCCTAGAGGACATTCCCGTTGATTTTGGGTCGAAAAATTGAAATTAATTTTTTTCGATTTTGGCCAAATTTAACATTGGGCTCTTATGGGGAGGCAAACTTAAATTTTTTAAAATTGATTTTTTGGCCCCGTGTGAGTTTATACTATCCAATAGGAACCCCCAGAAGACATTCCCATCGATTTTGGGTCGAAAAATTGAAATTAATTTTTTTCGATTTTGGCCAAATTTAACATTGGGATCTTATGGGGAGGCAAACTTAATTTTTTTAAAATCGAATTTTTGGCCCTGTGCGCGTTTATACTATCCAATTGGAACCCCCAGAAGACATTCCCGTCGATTTTGGGTCGAAAAAGTCAAATTAATTTTTTTCGATTTTGGCCAAATTTAACATTGGGGCCTTATGGGGAGGCAAACTTAATTTTTTTAAAATCGAATTTTTGGCCCTGTGCGCGTTTATACTATCCAATTGGAACGCCTAGAAGACATTCCCGTCGATTTTGGGTCGAAAAATTGAAATTAATTTTTTTCGATTTTGGCCAAATTTAACAGAGCGGTTTTACGGCGAGGCAGGTTTCAATTTTGAATTAAAAAAAAAATCTGGGCCTCCAATTACAAACATATTTTGGATAATTATATATTGTAATGAAAACTGCCGTTAGTCAAAAACTTTACGCTTAAATAAACACACTGAACAGACATTGAGAGGAATCACTCTGTTATTCTTTTATTGATCATTATTGATTGATTCATGCAATGACTGTGGAATTATGAATTAGAAATTCAACTACTTATCCATAAATTTCATTTGATTTGGGTTTAAATCCTCCGGGCTTGCTGTCGGACTTCAGAAGCACTGTAGCAGCAGCGCAGTTTAAAGCATAGTGACGGACGAAGGGTTCACTTTAATTGCTGCTTAACTGCAGTTAATTTGACTGAGAATGAGCCCTCAATGGCAGTAAATTATTTCAAAGAGTTCAAAAACATCATAGAAAATAGATCAACCTGACGATTGGAATCAAAGTCATTCTCGCGTATTCTGCTATGTAAATTAATCAGGAAATATGAACAGAAATTATTTGTCATGTTCAAGCACACCAATCTATTTCGATGTATACGAAAATGAAATTACGGTGAAGGCGCATAAAAACACGAAGTATGAGTGTGAAGGCCGTATGGTAGTGACTTATTTTAATTATCGCTTTTCAATCAACTCGACAACATTATTTCACGACATTTCGATGAATGCTATTGAACACTACTGAATGCTAAATCTAACTGCAACTATGACCTGCCAAGTAGTAATGCCTACGGTTGTGCAGACGTGTTCCATGATTAAAAATCTCAATTAAATCGCGTGGAAAACAATGAGAAAATTCACAATCATTGTGATTTTAATTGAATTTTTCGTCTATCATTTTATTTGAATCTTCACTTAGAAATAAATACAAATTTTTAAATTCCCAAAATTTCATCCTTTTTCTTTTCAACTTCAGTCGAGGTGTCTATTTCGTTGAGATTTTTACAACTTACAAAAAAACTTAAAGTTTTTATTTGGAAGTGAAAAACTCTATCTTCAGCTACCCGCACAGGAAATGACCAGCTCACCTAAAATTCCCAGTCTGTAATTAATCGTAATTACAATGACATGTCCGGCGCTCGCCAGAACGGATCCGTCGTAAACATTTCCAGTTCCCCATTCAAAGCTCTCTCCATGTACATAAACAATAACTGCATAGGGCGCCTCGAGTCCCCTGGAGCCTGTAACATGTCAGAAACATGGACATCCCTTTAAGAAATGCCTCCAAGAAAAAATTCGATGACAATTGCATCGCTTCACATTCTCTCTCATATACAACAATTTGCAAGGTTTGAGGACTATGTAAACTTTTTTTTCTTCTTCAAATTTTCAATTTGTTTTAATGTCTGAATGCTCTCCACTGCTTTTTTAATTCCTTCCATCAAATTTCGAGATGTGTTTTTAAGATGGTTTTATTATTGTTGTATTTTCCATCGCTCCTTGTCTAAAGGATTGCACTAATAAAAAGTGGAAGAAGGAAGACATGGAAGTGACGATTAATTTCATAGCACTAGTGTTCATCTCTCGGCCTTCTCTTTAGTATATCCACAAGCCTGCAGTTTTCCTCAGTGGAACTTTGCTCGTTATTTATATAGATCTCCCGGGGGAGTTCCGAAACGAGCTAACTCGGCGACCGCCGTCGGTTAATTAATCGTCGGCCCCCGTGAGTCAAGGTGTCAGATTCACCCATTCTGATAGTAGCTATATAAAGCCTGTCATCTACTTCTGTGGATTTTTTTGAAAAATTTTAGAGATTGGAAATTTTCGTTCAAACACATGTTTAATCTTCGACGATTCTTTTTCTAATTCGCATAATTAAAGGATAACTGAAGGCAGAATCAGCAGATGCTCCTTGGGTGGGAGCACAATCACTTTGGGCTCACCAGATTTTCGATAATTTCGGCGATCCTCATTTTTTCTATCAATGTAGCCCGACGAAAACATTGATAATCCAGGCGTAGGATCTCTCACAAATACTCGTTTCTGGGGATTTCCTAGCAATCGAGATGGCGATGTAGGGCGCCTGGAGTGAGTTGAATTGAAGTTGGGTAAAAAAAAAAAAATGAGAGAAAAAAGAGGAGAGGAGAAGAGGAGCTGAATATTGTCTCACAGTTGGGAAGATTGCAACGGTGAGTTTCATTCGCCTCCTGTAGACAATCTTCGTTCTAAGATGAGGCCGCTGTCTAGATATCCAGGCAGCACTGAGAAATGCCATAATAACTGGATAAGCCAGACGAAAAGCTCTTTCAGTGAGGAACTCCATAGTAGACGGCAATTGAATAGTTAAAAGATGATAGAGAAAATCTCTCATTCGCCGAAAAAAAATTGTTTCAATGCATTTGCTGACTTTAGAGCTCAACATTAAGCATTCACTGTGAAAAGCATTTCCCGTGAAAAAGATAATTATGGAGGATGTTAAATTAAACTAGTAGGCTAAAAGTGTCTGATCTTTTGCAGCCATAGAAAAGTTTTCTTTATATTCGGCCAAGGTTTTTTTTTGCAACCATAATGTCCTTACATATTTCATATAGTTCGCATTAAGCACGTGGAATCAATTTTTTTCACATTATATGACTCACATAACGGAATAATCCATGAATTACTTTTCCTTTCATCTTACGTTTTCCACATCAATCAATCTCCTCATCGCATAATCCTTCCGAAATCCCAAAGTGCACTAGGATCAACCGCTTTCACAATCCAGACATTAGACAAAGGGCTAAAAAGATTAGCTCCAAGATTTTATTCAAAGAAACCCATTTCACAGTAATTCCAGTACAGATACCCGAGAGATAGCTCCATGAAAGAAGGACAGTCAGGGAAGGGGAAAATGCTGTAAAAGTGGAAAATTGGAGAGAGAGATACATGCATTTTCAAATACAAAAATCGGGGTGTGGCCCTTGACGAATTGAACTAATAACTTTTGGATATCTCCTCGTAGAGTATATCGTGCAACCCCGGAAAGTTAAAAATTTGTAAAAAAAATGGTTTCACAGGATGAAAAAATGAAACAAGTCATTCCAATGTTGATACGTACCACTTCCTGGTATATACAAATTGAGAGTGAGACAATTCTCACTCTGATTCCCGAGAAACGTGATCATCCTTTGCACTTGGATGTACCTTCCAAGCGGCATGTTCTCAAGTGCAGCCGTGCGATTGCTGATATCTGGCAGCTTTTGAGGACAAACAGGGCCAAAAGTGTCGGCAAGCCTGACACCCGACCACGTCGACGGAGCTGACGGTGGCCTTAGTCGTAAATCACCGACGGGCGGTGCTGCGTAAGGTATACCACGAAACACCTCCACTGGGTCTAGTCTTGTACTCAAATCCTGGAAAAGACAAGAATGGAGAAAGCCGTTAAAGGTGATATTTTGAAGGCAGCATCGTATTTTTAAAGCTCCAGAAATGTCCACAATTAATTGTGGGGGGGGGGGGGGTAAACCACAACGACACTTGCCGATTTTTATTTTGCATAACCCGAATCCACTTTGGACAAAATAAACTGTAAAAGTTTCTCCAAAAATCTCTTTAAGAACGTTTCGATTTTCAGAAATTTTGAAAGCTCCGAATTGTTTAAAATGTGAACGTATTCAAAAAAATCTCACAATAGCCAACGCTCCCAATAAATCAGCATGAAAAATAATTTTAATGAAGATCGCACAATTACGAATAAATTCGTAAAAGTTCGCGCTCCTGGTTTTGTGATAGCGAGATAAAAATAGCTGAACAATTTCACAAAATAAAAAGAGCCCACCTGTCCTATTGACGAGTCAAAAGCCAGGGATGGTGGAACACAGTGCTATTGACGTTTACGGTGAAAAAAGTGCGTGAAAAAGAAGGAAAAATGGGGAGAGTTAACGCTTTGATGCGTGGAAAATGTTCAAGGGCCTTTTTTCCGCAGGCACTTCTCCGTTTTTTTTTCTCGCACCATCATTTTTTCACCCGCTCACGGTACTTCTGGGGATATTAAAAATTAACGGGTTGTCGTTCTGCCACTCCTCTACAACCCAATGTACCAGAATGACCGAGTGAAAAGCACGCTACCCATACACAAATGCATTTAGAAATTTTTCGCGGGGAAACAGTCCTGAAATTTGAAAGTTCTTAAAAAAAATCGAATATCCCCTGATCTGATAGAACTTTGTAAAATTTACAAAAAACCCAGAATTGACAAGAACATTTCAAAATTTTACAAAACGTCAAAAATGTAAAAAAAAAATCGAAAATTTTAAAAAATTGCAAAATGTTCTCCAATTTCAAAGAAAGCTAGAAATGGTTGAGAAGTAGAAAGCATCGAAGATGAAGTTACGGCAAAACTTGAAAAGGCTAAGTCTCCCATTTTACATTATCCTTACGAGAATTGAATTCATTTTCGTAAATATCCGCCTGTGTAATAGAATTGAGAATGAACAAGGGGGTGTGGAGGGGAGGTGGGTGCAGAAAATGGGTTAATTCGATTGGCAATCATTGGGTATTGGCGGAGGAGGAACACTGAGGTGGGTAAGAAAGAAAGAAGTTCCCCCGGGAAATGGGGAAAAGAGCTCTTTCGCTTTCTGTGTACTCCAGGCACAATGGCCAGACGTGCATCGCCTTCGGGAGTGCCGCGAATTATTATAATCTGAGGCGCAATGTTCACCTGTCCTGCCTCCACCCAACGTCCATAGAATTTATTTCAAAATCAGAGGAGAATAGAACGTGACTGTAATTCTTCTGGTTACGGGTTTTGAACCAGACTTCGATATTATATTTTTCGTATGTGCTTATGGCTTTTCTTATCAATTGGGGCTTTGTACGGATTTTTCTTGGGCGATATTGAAGGGTTTTACTGACAATAAAATATTTCACAATTTTCAATGTTCCAAAAATTGAAAAAAAAAAATTATATAATTGTCGGCACAGTCAAAACAAGTTGGAAAACTTGGGAAAATAAAAAGAATTATGAATTAAATTTTTCTACAGATACGATATTTAGCGGAACGGGAATGATTCTGGATTCAGAGTTGGCACTAGAATTCGATATTGTATCCTGGATAGAAAAAAAAAGAAATGTTCAAAAATTTGAATCTGGATAACAATCAAGAGAATAGTCATTCAGACATTGTATAACCCAACGTCCATAGAATTGGTTTGAAAATCAGAGAAGAATTGAACGTGACCGTAATTCTTCGTGAATTGTACGGAACCAGAATGTGATATTGTATTTTTTGTGAATTTCTAGCTTTTCTTATCAACCGGAGTTTGTGCCCACTTCTTTTATTGTAGGATATTGAAGGGTTTTATGGGATACATTTCAAAGTTTTGGATGAAATTCTGGATACGTACACGCTGTATGCCAAAGAGGTAACATGAGCACGTAATTTTGAGACAATTTTGTCGTTGACAATATATAAACTAGAGAGGTTTCATTTAAAATTAAGGGGAAAAATCAAGTATGGAATTGTATTATTATAGGGTTGAAATTGAAAATTTTTGAGAAAGCTAGGCAAAAATACTCAGGAATTCCGAAAAGTTATTTGGACTGTTACAAGGAATTTTCAACAATGTTAACAATATTTCAACAATATAACCAGAAAAAAATAAGGTCAGTTACATATTAAATAATTTCTGTGTTTCTAAAGGAAAATGATTGCAATACATATAAAATTAAAGTACTATTTAATTGGTCGGCGATAAGTGTAATTGGTTCAATAAAGATACATTTAAATGAGCTCGTAATTTTTCCTGCGCCTAATTTCCGAGTACTGACGCCTGGCGTCAGTGCGTGGTGGGGATAAAAAGTAGTATCGCATTCTTCGAATTTCCTCACTATTCCCCCGTGAGCGCGGCGTTGACTAGGTTCCACTGTGACACTTGCCTTCACGTCATGCCCGAGTGTACCTTGAGCCCTCAATCACTTTTACACACTTGTATAGAAATATACAGTTAGGTAACATCTTGAGAGTAAAAAAATGGACAAATTTCATACGAACAGTTTCGAAATTCTCAAAAAGCAACAAACATTTTTGAAAATTCAAACATTAACCAAAGGTCTGAATTAGTGCATAAACGTTAATTACCTGCAGAATGCCACGAATCTGTCCGCTTTTGGTCTCGACTATTCTGGACGCATAGCGGGGTCCGGCGTTGACCCCACATACAGCAGTGGCAATTAGAACGACTAATATTCTCCTTACGTCGGTGGATCCTCGGCTCGTGCTCAGCATTGCTACCAGCAGCCACGTCCAGGCTGCCGGCTGGCATGGTTCAAGCATGGCCGCATTTGTTGCCAAAATCACCCCAGCCCGGTCCAGCCAAGTTCGGATCAACAACCCCCCGAATCACCTATCACAATTTTCACTTTCCTGTATATCTCATGTCCCATAAGCATTCCGTTCCTCCTATTCAGAATACCGCAATCCGTTTCAATTTGGGTCGCTTTCTGAATTTCCAGACAGATCGAAACTTTGGCAGTGCTGAATTAGTTCATCTTGAGTTAAATGTCAACCAATTATTGATATACGGTTAACAAGAATATCCTTGAATTTCCCCCACCCCCCCCCCCCTCCCCGCCACCCGTAGCGAAACTTGCACCGCTAAAGCACTGTGAATTCTCAGGCCTCAGCGACAAATCACCGAAAACTTTGGTACGTGATATGCAAACGAGCCGTTACTGATGTCAGGCGGATTAGTAACTCCAGTGTGTTCACCAGAGCTCCCCCGTGTCGTCAGCATCTTACAAAGTGGGGAGTGCAGTAGGAAGTCAGCTGAACTTGTTCCGGCGGTTGATCCACCACCAATCCATGCCGGAGACGCTTCTGCAATCATAAATCACTCATGTTATTGAATAATTTGCGGCAGACGGGGGAACAAAAATTCGGGAAATTGTAAATATTGCCGTATTCAAGTCCACGTATGACGCTGCCAATGCGGCACTTGTATATTTTTAGTTGAATTTTTACCTACGTGACCTATACTATCGGTCAATTGAGCGAATCAGCGAACAACAATAATCTCTTTCGAGTGTCTACTCTTTCAATTAAAATATTGGAGAAGATTGACACGTGGCGACATGATGAAGAAGCAAATGTTTAGTTTCGGGGGTAAAACAATAACTTTCACCATCAGGAAATATTGAAATAGCTTTCATCTCATGTACCTGATAGATTGATCATGGACTAAATGAATCGCGAAGAACAAAATTATATTAAAATTGCAGGAAATAGTGTCCCGCAATATTTCAATCTAAATAAACCTTCTTCCTCATTTCTTGCGCGAGAACTCAGTGGTAAAGTCTTTCATTTTAATTCTCTCTTTACTTTCTATTTTTAATAAGAATAAGCTTCCAAAAAAACGTAAAAATACCCTCCACAATTTCTCACGCGTTAATGAGGATTAAAAGACGAGCAAAACGACTTTTCATCTACAGAAAAAATTCTCATTATGCGATAATTACAATTTCTGCTATAATATCGGGCGCGGCGAGTCGGTCTGATGTAATGGTAGCGCGTGATTTTTTTCCTAATCCGGAGCATATAGGAAATTATGGCCTAAAGTATGCGGGATTCCGTGGAACAAAAAAATTACCAAAAAACTTTCTATTTATTAACTTCACCGTGATTTTTCATTTGCAATTTGAAACAATTTTCATTGGCAAAAGTTGACAAGATTTATATTATGGTTTCGGTGTAGTCCAATGTAATTTACTATTCCCACAAAAAAAATTTTATTACACCCCCCGAGGTTCATCGCAAAATTCCGTCAGAAAAGTAGAGCTCAAGGGATGTGGTAAGTAGCTCTCCGGGGCCAATACATCGTCCATTACTCAGACGCGAAAATTATGAAGAACCGGGAGAGGTTTGGAAAATTGAGGAATCGAAAATGCGTGAATATTTTTTTAAAATTTCAAAACAAAATCCAAGTTAGGAAAATTTCAAAAACGTGATAGAATTCGACTTTCACAAAATGTGATGGATTGAAGAGAAGCTAAAGATTTTGAAAAACCCAAATTCGAAGTTGCTCTAAATTGAAAAGAAAGTGACATCAAGATTATTGTTTTGGCAAAATGATACTGATAAGATAGAATTTTCTCGGAAAGTTGATGCAGTTTTTTATTGTGGCCCCCGAGATTTCGTCGCGAAATTTCATCATAAGCATAGCTTGTGCTAGCTCGAGGGAAGCGGTAAGTAGCTCTCCGGGGCCAATACATCGTCCATTACTTTATTAAGCATGGTGGAATGTACTTAAGTTTACTGGCGCCTTGGATGCTCCACCGTGGGCGATCCACCACCCAAGCCCTATTTCATTGACAAAGTGCAACGCAATAGTAGTGGTACTAGGTATGGCTAGCGGGGGGAAAACCGGCGGGTATCACGTACCCCAGTGCCAAGAAAATGTTGAAGTATGTGTGTGCATGCATTATGAGACTACCCGGAGACTTCCGCTGTTGGCGACAGTACAAATTAATGTCAATGGAATTACTCCTCTCACTCTTGGTAGAAACTTTGGGTAGTATCTGAATTATGCAGAATTACGACAAAGTTCTTAGGGTAGACGGCGGGTGCGGAAGGCTAGTGATTGACCATTCCACTGGGAGAAAAATTTATACAGCAACGTTTCAACTTGGATGACAAAAGTTCATTTTGGAGGATTAAAATATTTTGAAACTGAGACGAAATCTAAAATAACAAAAAAAAAAAAAAAATACAAAAACGATCGAAGAACTGATTTTCCCTAAAAAAATCAACACTCTAAAGTTCCCGCGAAATAAAAAAACGTCAATTATAAGAGTGCAGAATATTTAAAGGAGCTAAAAACATTTCGAAAATAAAATATAGGAAAAAAGGAATTTTTGTTGAAAAATTTTGTAATGAACAAAATTGGAAAACATCTATACCTTGAGATGTGGAAAAAAATCCAACAAATCGTGTCCCACGAGTGCAATATTGTCGGTGTATAGAGCCCCAGCAAAACCTATAAAATGAAGGGTGCAATAAAATTTCATGGAAATTTCATTGCGCTATATCACAATGTTTACCTGGTTGCCATATAAAAATTTTCAAATGTATTTGTTTGACTTTTGTATCCACCTCAAGAAATGTGGATGATGTCGAAGAAGACTGCGACGATTTTCTCTACAATTTCATAAATCCGCGATAAATAAAAGATTAAAACTTTCGTATTTCTTATCTGTCGTTTGTGTACATGCCTATGAAAAATCAACATATTAATTCAATCTCTACTTCCTCAGTGATTTGGAGATGGGATAAAATGTGGAAAAAATTCTGGAAATTCAAAAAACTTTTTCACTTCCTACACTGAATATTGAATTTATATGACGCTATTGAATGCAAAACTATGGCAAATATCTAAATACCTTGAATTTACCTCAGGCAGTTCCCATAGTTCTTTCATGTATTAATTCTAACAGTTGAATGAGCGACCGAATTAACATTGATAATTGTATACCCTAACCCGGCTTCCTCCACTCAAAATTCAATAATTAGGTAATTAATTAACTAAAACAATCACTTTCCTCATTGAGCGCACTGTCCATTTACTTCATTATTTTCCCCATTACTGCTGCATTTATTAATGAGCCTCGCGATGGCTTGGAAACGCGGAGAACCCGGGGTATCGCTGGTATAACTTTATATAATTAAAACTTGTGTCGCGATTCAAAATGAAAAAAAAGTGCAATCCTGTGTTTCGCTTTTCTCGTCTACCGCCTCTTGCCAACCCCTTCGCATTATCAATTTTTAATTATCGAGAGACGTGATTTCCACTTTACTAATCACAAATTGAAAATTATAGGAAAAGTCCTTTAAAAAATTCATTTAAAAAAAGTACGTAAGCAAACGGGCAAAATTAAAAGGATTTTGATGCTCCCTGAATGCTTGAAATGTGATTGAATTTTATACTCCGGCAATTGGAAATAAACGGGATGCGTCTGTGTGTGTGTGTGTTATCGTGTAGAACGCGGGCCACCCGCGAAGCTTTAACAGTTACATGCCCTAAATTATGAGTGCATCAAATATTATATGCGCATTTTTGCACGGGGAACAACATTCATTTCACACTTTTTCTCCTATATCTAACCGTTATCGCTATAGAACTTGTTGAACGATTGAAAGCGTCAATAACAATTGAAGTACTCTTTTTGTAGAGTCGACACTCTTTACCGGCCTGGACAACAGATGCAAATTTTGGAGAAAAAAAATATAATCCGGTTGATCCGTTCAACATCCGAATGTATTGGTAAAATTGTGGGAAGGTACACAGAAACAATTCTGATTCTAACCTTCTCTCTATTATGAGATGGTCCTAAAAGGCTCGATAATTTCAACTACGCGAGTAAACTCGAGTAAACTTAGTCAAAAAAACGCGGTTGATTCGAGAAGTTTAAAATGAGCCCGCTGTGCGCGCGCATCGGTCGATATAAGCATACAATATGTCAATGGGAATGGGGTGGGGATGACAGCCCGTCAGAAAAGGGGAATTCCGTGGCGCATGCGCAGAGAACGATTTCTATGTTGATTGCATTCATAGCCGCCTTCGCACCAGTCCAGTCTGGCAGGGTTTCGTGGAGAGTTTTACGTCAATTGGCAGGACCAAAGAAATATAGAAACAGTTTGATTTTTACACAGGTAAGTTCTTAAAAACTACAGATATCGCTCGCTATATTGTAAACCCTAAAACTTTAGTAAATATCCTGATTATTACCGACCTTAACGACGACAAATTCTGACCTAACCTGCAATTTCAAGGTACACTGACGTGTAAATTGACACAATTCACCTGCTGAAGAAACAAACATTCGTGAAAATAGATAAACATATCTGAAAACGAGTGATACTAAATATATGTGACAGATTCGACCTACACAAGAAACTTCCTAAATTGGAATTTTTAGTCAAGGCCATTTTCCTTCAAGGTTTTCTGAAAAATTAATTAGCTCGTCGAGGAGTGGTCTTATGGTAAAATCTTATCAGATGTTTTTTGTAAAGAATTTTATTTCCGAGATAAAAGCTTTTGGTCTGATTTCCCTCCAACGACTCATTCTCGAGATAAATTTGAAATATGTCAATGATCCGGATATGGGTGTGATATCGTACGATCCGACCCAATAACTTTGGAAGCACTGTATGTTCTCAATTGTTGAGAATTAGAGCATTTTCTAATTATTGATAATTAGCAAACCTCTAATTTTTCTATTGAGCAGCTGAAATCTTGGAAAATGCATAAAAATGATAGACAGTTAAAATGATAACTGAGAACATTTACAAAATTCTATATGATGTTCGAAAATTCTGCCAAAGTGTTGGAAAAAATGTCACGTTTGACAAAAGTGTCTAAAAATTTTCGAGAGCAGTAGCGAAAATGTGAAAAAGTGTAAAATACTCTGGAAATTTTTCTATTCTTAAATTTAAGTGCTGAAATATTTAGGTGCTAAAACACGGATAAAAAAACAACAATGGATATACAATAATTTGCTTCGTTTATTTTTCAGCTCTCTCACCCCCCATTCTGCCAAGATGTCGACCTCCGCTGTGTACATTCTGGACGTCAAAGGAAAAGTCCTGATATCCAGAAACTATCGAGGCGACATCGAGACTGGTGTAATTGAAAAATTCATGCCCCTTGTCATGGAGCGTGAAGAAGAGGGCAACCTCACACCAATAATCCAAATACCCGAGTGCACGTACGCGTACATCAAATACAACAATCTGTACATCGTCTCAACAACTAAGAAAAATGCGAACATCTCTCTAGTATTCGTCTTTCTCCACAAAGTCGTTCAAGTTATGCAGGAGTACTTTAAGGAGCTGGAGGAGGAGAGTATTCGCGATAACTTCGTTGTTATCTACGAGCTTCTTGATGAGCTTCTAGATTTCGGCTATCCGCAAACAACGGACAGCAAAATCTTGCAAGAGTACATAACTCAAGAGGGTCATAAGCTTGAAATTCAACCACGAATCCCAATGGCTGTAACTAACGCAGTATCTTGGCGTTCTGAAGGCATCAAGTACCGCAAGAACGAGGTCTTTTTGGATGTCATAGAATCTGTGAATCTTTTGGCAAATGCAAATGGAAATGTCCTATCGTCTGAAATAGTAGGTGCTATCAAAATGCGAGTCTACTTATCTGGAATGCCCGAATTACGCTTGGGTTTAAACGACAAGGTACTCTTTGAATCTACAGGCAGAGGCAAATCTAAATCTGTCGAGCTTGAAGATGTTAAATTTCATCAGTGCGTTAGACTATCTCGATTCGAAAACGATCGCACAATATCGTTCATTCCCCCGGATGGCGAATTTGAACTAATGTCTTATCGCTTGAACACACATGTAAAACCTCTAATATGGATTGAATCTGTTATCGAGCGACATGCACACAGTCGAGTTGAGTATATGATCAAAGCTAGGTCGCAGTTTAAGCGACGATCAACTGCTAACAATGTGGAGATTGTTATACCAGTTCCGAATGATGCTGATTCGCCAAAATTTAAGACAACTATTGGGAGTGTTAGATATTCGCCTGAACAGAGTGCTATTACATGGTCTATCAAGTCCTTCCCTGGGGGCAAGGAGTACCTGATGAGGGCTCATTTTGGCTTACCTTCGGTTGTTGGTGAAGATGTAGAGGGAAAGCCACCTATACAAGTCAAATTTGAAATTCCGTACTTTACAACATCGGGAATTCAGGTCAGGTATCTGAAGATCATTGAGAAGAGCGGATATCAGGCACTACCTTGGGTTAGGTATATCACGCAAAATGGAGATTATCAGTTGAGAACTAATTAGGTGGATATTTTGTGTGAGTAGAGTGGTCAACGATGAGGGTGTTGGGTAAATATGTCAAAATTTAAGGAAGATAGCAGCATTATTGTTCAGATCTTGTTTGTTGAGTACAGCAAGAGGCGCAAAGTAGTTGCTATGAAAAAAATTTCTATCTACCGTCGATTTTGAAATATTCACCAAAAACTATACGAAAGTGACCACTTTGCTACATTTATCTCGAGACCTAAGGGGTATAGCGAAATTCGTTCTACACCCAATCTGTAGGGCACATTCTGCTCTTCAACATGGATCTACCTAGAAATGCTGCTATCTCGATGTGACTACCAAATATTCTGAGCTATGTCAATGAGAAGATGAATTGAACGCTGCACAACTAATTTTTAGTGACTGCATTCGTCGATTCGAATTAGTTGTTTTATGTTATTCGATGGGATTGTAGAGTGGGGTTGGTATGGTTCAATATTGCGATTTCAATTTTATTTTGATATACGAGTTGAAAAGATTGGAGATTAATACTATTATTCCATGTATCTGCTCTCATTAATTACGAAATCGAGATACCCATTGAGGGTTGTACAATATTCGCAGCGTGTGAAATTATTGGTTGTCCACTTGTTTTAGTAATTAACAACCATACAAATAACATGCGTAGGAATAAAAATTGTTTGAAATAAAATTCGCTAATTCAGAAAGTCGAGATTTCTATGACATTCCTTTGGAACCTAAATGATCAATTAAAACGTCTCAATGACTGATTTTGTAAGAAGTAATTTTGGATCCGCAGTTGTTGACTGGGGGCTTTTTTGATAAAATTTGAATCGTATGTTATTTTATTGACCTTTTACCTACTTCTGATGTATTTACGTAATAACCTGGCATGAAAAGCCTCCTCGCAACTGTGTGGATGGTATTATACAGTATATAGTGATACTACTTTGATTATTGATGCCTAAACAGCGCCTGAGTACTTAAGATTGAGTTCTAGCTGAACGATAATTTGAATTACTGTGAGTAGTTGTAGGTTGAGCTAGACGAAGGTGATTAATAGGGTGGAGTATGTGAATAATTATTGCAATATAATGTACCAGTATGTAAATTGCCGGAATATATTAATTTTTAACTAATTCTGCGCGGGAATATTTTCACTAGCCTTCTTCCTCTCTTTTCATTGTAATTTCCAATTTGTGAGGTATTCGTACTGCTGTGGCTAAGAGCGGGACATAAAACCATTGAAAATTGAGGTAAGTGTAAGTTGAATTTCGGTCTTATTCCAGTATAATGTTGATTTGGTATATCTGTTGACGTAAAGGCGGAGAATTGTTCGAAAAAATTACACTGATTTGATGAACATTGATACCTATTTTCAATAATGCTTCAAGCGCCCCTGTCATATCGTCTCAATCGATTCAATTTGCGCTAAAAATTTTTCCAAAGAATCGTTTCATAAAAATCTGAAAATTCCTCATGAATGCTTAAGCAAAAGTTCTCCATAGACCTGAATGAGAGGCTCGACAAAAAAATTCAATTGACGCCCGTTAACGGAAATAAAAGTCTTTAATACCTCAAACGACCTTCTATGGGCTCGATTCGTCTCGAAAAATTCTTTGACGCGCATAATTGGTAATACTCCCATTAATATCGTTGGAACAGTCAACTTCACTCGATCTTTGATGAAAAAGGGGCTTCACTTCGATGAGAGTATGAAACGTTAGAAAAGCCTAATGAGTGGAAAAGTCTTCAGTCGAATGTGAAAATGGAAAAAAAGTGACGTTCAGTGTTTTCTTTGTGAGAAAACGTATTAATTGCTATTTTATTTTTTAAAAGTTTTGAACTTTCTGAATTCTTTCAAATTTCTAAACACTTTAATATTTTGAAAATCGAACATTTTAACATTTCAGTGAATCTGGAGTTCTTACAATTCATTAGTTAGCTAGACTTATGATTTCAAAAGCATGTTAAGGATGTGCAAAGAAGTCGAGGGCTCTTTTCTTGAGACATGTGAAATTTTCCAAGTTGAGTTAGTCGGGTAAAGTTCTGGGGACTTTTTTTCTGGGGACATGAGAGGATTCAGCAAAGAGGTGGAAAAAAAGGCGACGTAAATGTTAACCAGTGATTTATCGGTGGGAAAGGGCACTCGATCAGGGACGCCTAGACTTGAACGGAAGGAGGGCCTTGGTCCATGAAAACCACGAACAGTTTTTCTCGCTTCGGAGGAATTGGCGTTGGGCCAATTGGTTGGCTCTCACGTGTAGGCAAAACCGACACTTATTGTTGTGCCTGGAACAATTTCCGGATCCACTCTTCACTGTTGGACATTTCAATTATGAATAAACTTCACACAGCTTCAGCTTTCGCAATTGTATTTTCTTTTCTGTTTGTTTTTGCAATTTATGGCAGTATTGAAATGAAAACCACCATACATAGTATGTATAATTTTATTAGGCACGCTTCCACCCGCGAAATTCGCCCCTTCCCGTCGTAACAGAAATTTCTGTTCATAATTCGTGCGCAAACATTGTTTTTTTACGATTTCGGCAAAACCCTGATCAAGTGAGCAATCATCAGCGTTTTCGAAATTATTATAATTTTGATTAGTACAGTGTGCAATAGAATGTCTCTTATGGACCTCTTAATATTTTTTTATCAATTTAACTTCAATTTTCAATGTTTTTTTCCAAATACGTTTTATAATATCTCCTATTTTTTATAATGGAACTGAATCCCGGGGAGAAAGCATTATCCTCTTCACAGAATTACCAAAAAAATTACACTTTGGAATACGTGATAATGCGATTGTGTCGCTCAACCCCCAGAAGAATCCGTTACAACCCCAAACTTGTCATGCAGATGCAAAAACATCCTAAAGGTCATTTAACATGGGGATTTACAGGCTGCACTGCATTGCGTTATTTACGGTGAACTGAGTGTGTTCATGTTTATTTGAGTGGCATTTCGTCAGAGGAATTTTCTACGAATTTACATGTATGACGTTGAAAAATTAATTAAAACCAGCCGCTCATGCATATGAACTGGCTGGAACATTTTTGTTCATCAAACATCGGGCGATACGAGGGCAGGAAAAAGATGGAATCAATGAGCAAACATTGAGTTTGATGGACAAAAAAATTAGCTTTGATCCGATCAAACGACAATTTGTCATTGTATTAAATTCCATCCCGTTGAAATTTTAAAGTCCTCATATGGAAAAATACTTCTTTAATTTCTACGTTTCACCTTTTTGATAAGGCTTTTATTACTATGTTCATGAAATCAACAAAATTTTATTGCTATTTTGGAGATTTATTCATCATATCCTTAAAATGGAAAAATATTTCAGATCGAATGAATTGGATTGTCTTCGAGTTGTTCAACTCTATAAAGAAAACTTTGATATTGAGGAATGAAATTCAGGGGGTAATATTGATGGAGGAAGTGGAATAAGTTAACGTCAATGAAAACTTTTTCATTTTCTCCTACTTTTTATTCAAGAAGACTTCCTCTTTCTGGTACCTCATTATAATTTATAATGTTGCTAAAGGTTCGATCTGGAGATACCCGAAAATTCTCACTTGCTATTCCACACTTCGAAGCCTACACAATTGGATAATAAATATAGTATGACGTAATAGAGATATCACAAAAAATGAGTAGTTTTGTATGCACAAGAATTTACAAAACTAGGAACCAAAAATGTTTGAAGAATCCAGAAAATTATTGAATTGAAGAGTAATGAACTAGATCAAATTAAATGAAACGTGACTTAAAAATAATAACCAATAAATAATTCAAGTAGAAGATGACGAATTTACATAAACCAAGCCTATCTCTTCCATAAGTCTCTGCTTGAAAGCGAATATTTTTTTTGCAACCTATTTTAGAATTTTATTATCTTGGCGGAAAGCTGCGGAAATGCCAGATGAAAAAAGCTTGAGCTTCAAAAAATTCGGAAGCTTGAAATGCCAATCCATGTAATGACTTATGGGCTTGTGAAATACCTCGATACTTTTCCAATCTCCGATGAACAATCCCCTCGGATTTTCCGGGGATATAAGAAAAAACGAAAAAATTGGAAATGTATGTGGGTCAAACATTGTAAGTCATTGGCATGGGTCTAGGTAGAGCACGAGAGCTGGAAAAAAAAATGAGTAGAAATGAGGACAGAGGAATTGCTATTCTGACAGCAGTTCGATATGCTCGAGTTTTATTTCGATTCTTGCCAGCTAGAAATCGCTTTGATGGCATGCGAATCACACGAGATATTGTGGGGATCATGCACAAAGGAAAGAGGGGAATTGAGGTTTGGAAAAAAAGGAGCAAATGCATACTCGCTTTGGAATGGGGACACGGTACGGAGATTAGAATTTCAAAATTTTTGGAGAGCCGAAGTATTCCAGAAAACATGAGAATATAATAATGGAGGAAAATATCAAAATTTAAGAAAATCAGAATTTGGTGTTGACAATTTTCAAAGATTTTTAATATTTATCACAACGTGAACGATATTGCCTTCGACGAGAACGATTTCACAACGAACACATCATAGAGCGTAGGGTAGGAAGCAAGTAGTTTTTTCTCTTATAACTCAGCCGCGAGCGTCTTCAGTTGAAAATTTTAATGAGTCTAAGTTCGAACGTTTTTTAAAAATATAAAAAACTACCAACATATCGAAAGAGATATAGTTTGTCGAAATAAACGAGTAATCAAATACAAAACTTGGGAGATTCAAAATTACCATGTTTGAATTATTTATAATTTGAAAAATTGAACATTGCATTAATGCACAATTAGCCATTCTTCATGTAACTGAATCTGTGAGAAACTCTGAGGAAAATAGGTTTGAAAAGATACTATATCTTCTATTGATAAACCTGTCGGAACTCACCTCAGTGGAAAAGAAGCCGGATAAATTAAAAAAAAAGTCCCGAGAAAAACTCTGAGGAGGGTATCATCCATTTAAGCTTCAAACTTGGTTGGTTGTTTTCAATTTACGGCCAACTCTAAGTGATACGTATTTTTGCAGGAATTCAGAAAGCCGATATCGGGTGGAAGTCAATAATTTCTTAGGTCCATTTTTTATTCAACTGCTAGCCAATAGTTCCACTTTCTCAATCTCACATTGCCATTATTTTAAGTCCTCGCCAAAAGCTTCAATTCAATTTTGTTTAAGCACAACTGATAGATGTATTTTTATATTTTTGTATATATATCAAATAATCAAAAATACTTTGATTTGAAAAATCTCTTTAAAAACCATTGTTGGAAATGCTTTCAATTTCCCTATGGAGAAGTTGATAGAGGCGTTGAATTCTTCCAATCCGTTTGATTTTTGAAAAGTGCATCGGAATGCATGAATTGGTTTATCCATGCGAAATTCAGGGGACTTCAGAATACTCAAACAAATCCCAGATTCTGTTTATAATTAGTAACATGGCCCGGGTGGATTTATGTTCAGCAAGTTACGCTTCAAGATGTGAACTACATATATATATATATAATACAGTATCCCAAGGAGTTTAGTGGTTACCATGTGCCAAGTTGAATTCCAAGTGCTCAGGTCTCCTAATCCCGTTATTGTGCTTGAGTTGACCAATTAACATAGTCAGGTAGAGAAGCAACTGATTACCGACGTCCGGGGATTTTGGCGAGTTTAACATAGTCAAACGAGGTTGATTTGGATTTTGGTGAGTAGCTCAGAGATTGCGCTGTGGGAATTGAAGCATAGTTTAATCGGGATGGGCAACAGGAAATTTCTGCTGAATTTCGAATTTTCAAAACTTATTTTTAGATGAGTTCCAACATGACGACTAGTTGAGCCTGGATATATCTTCAGCAACAACTCGAGCTCCCTAAGGGCTCTGAAATGAGTCCGTGAATCTCCTAGATTCACGAGGTCACGAGATACACTGCTGCTATGAAGCGCTGCATAACCCCAAATCGTGGATGGTTTCACACAATTCTCCTAGCGATACACTGATGTTCGCTCGAATTGCAATTAGTTATCAATACCCATGTTGATCTCTTTAGCTCTTCGTATTATCTTCTAATCTCCTTCATGATTCAGTGTATTATCTTTGTAGTGTGATATATGTTCCGGACAGTTTCGTTGTAATAGGAAAGTCCGACCGTCGCGGAGGACGTTTTCACTTAAAGAATTTAAGACGGAGGAAAATACCTGTTCCAATCATTGACGGTAATACGAATATTCTTTAACAATTAACCTCATGAAATAAGTTACCAAGCTCAAATCCACCCGGATTGCCCTGCTAATTGCGTGCAAAATCCCTAAATTATTCAGTCTTCGATATTAAAAATTCATGGGAACCGGCGCGTTCCCACAGGGTCCCGGATGACCTCATCCCAAATATCCCCCGTAATAATGCATGGGACCTAGACACCAGCATCTTAACCCTAGCATTTCCGTTCCAGCTTCGGTCAGGATGCTCCGGGCTGTAGTCATGTAGCCTCATTTAAATATATATTCGGCTGGGCTTTCAGCCCCTCGCTATATCTCTTCAGGTTACACACGTAATCCCAGAGCGCGGGTACCTCACCCCCTTTCTTGCCACTCTAATACCAACTTGAGCGCTTTTTCTTCGCTTTTTCAAGAGGTGACAAAAGTATCGTAAAAGTACGAGAGCTTCAGCCCCGCTTACGGAGATAGATAAGTCAAAGCCCACGATTCGGAATAAGTCAGGGAGGGTGAACTGTTGTGAATTATTGTTTCGACAATCATTATTTTTTGCTTAAGGTATTTCTTGGTGCCCTTTGGGGTACATGCGATAAGTTATCCAGTTCAATTCCCAGGATCTCGGAAATGTAAGCTATATAGATTTGTAAAACAAAAAATGTTTTTTTTTTATCTTCAAGTTGAAATGCCTTCATTATTCAATTTGCTTGGAACTACCAAAAATTGGAAATGAGCCCATTAATTTGGCTGCCTGCAATAGAGAACAAACCTATAGACATAAACACTTCATGCTTGTTGAAAGCTATAATAATATACGAACGTAGACGTGCGCAACCCCTACTTTCGGAAATTCATTAACGCTGAAGCCCATTAACGTTCTGACACGTTGCCTTGCCGTTCGTAAAAATAAGTTGGCTCGTAAACCGTTTCCCCCCACCGCACCCCTCACATATAAGCGCCTGAGGGAATGTGTGAAATTAAACTTTAATTTAGCTGTAATTTAACTGCGTTCTACCCTGTTTTTTTCTTGAGGTTAGCAATGACTTCCCACTGAATACTCGACTGAATTGAACTGTAAACGAAGTTCTGTAATTCTGGCTGTTCCTACTGCCAGAGGACATTTCTAAACTAAAGTGAATCATTTGGATAATTTTCTAACACGGATTTTATCTCAATGTAAATTGAAGGGGTACCACGAGGTTTTGGAAACTCACAAACTCTAGTGCCAAGTCGTAGTGCGAGTGCTACCAACCTCGCCCATTGCGAGGTCGTGTGGGAGCTGAAGGTAGATGGGACAATGATTTCGGACCCCTTCAGACATCTTTATAACCAACCTTGGGCAATGGATTCTAGCAACACGGTCGTCATCCGATCGTGTGGCAAATTGCCATTCCAAGATGATCTGAGCGATAAGGAGGGCGTTTGTGGGAGCTCATATCAGATACATTCATTTGTACAGCTGCTACGCTCCACCAAGTTCCCATGTTGATGAATTGAAGAACCTCCTAGACTCGTACGTGATGCAAAAAATCACAACCCTGTAGCGATCGCTGGGCCCTCAATTCCTAGGCAGTTGACTGGACCGGTAGGGAAACAAAGCAGAAAAGAAGAGCACCATTGGAAGCTATACCAATTTTGGATATTGTCCTTTTGAACAGTAGGGATGGGCCAACAATAGGCAGAGGACGGGCGAGTTCAATCGTAGAAGCCACCTTCATGGGTAGTAGTATTAGAAAGAGAAACTGCTGCAGGGAGACTATTGCAAAGTACACGGCTAGCGACCATGGAGTGTTATTCTGGGAGTTGTCAACCGACTTCAGGTTAGCACCCACCCCGAGAGAGACAAATGAAATCGGCTGGATTGTGAGGAAGTTCAATCTTGCAATTTACTGTGAGACACTAAATGCTGACCCTATGGATGGTAATAACGCCTTGGGAAAGTAGATAAAGTCAGGAAGAGGAAGGAAGGTTCTTTTTTAGGTTGAAAATTGGTGCAGTTGTTACTGGTTATGTAAGAATGTCGTTTATTTCACATTCAATTGGCATAAATTATATCTTGTGTCTTATATATTTTATATCTTAATTTTTTGCATCAGAAAACATTTTAATTGTAGAAAGTAGGACTTCAATTGATTGTTGCCCTATGCGATCGCAAATCGCTCCGTTATTCCCCATAAGTCTCTTATTTCATTAATAATTTTGCCGCGACTACAATTTCCAGCAAGTGCTTGTTCACGAAAAGCCCCGCCGGCTAAACTTTCAATTGGACCATTATAATAATTTACCGAATGTCAAATAATCTCCAATATCCTCCAATGAGGGCTTTGTAAATATATCCGTGAATCGGAGCATAAATTTGCGATGAAAAGTTTCATATTTCCACTTCTGTGACTTTCAATCCCTTCATGGTTGAATATAAATTTTCATGATTCAAAGCAGTCCTATCTCTACGGCTGGAGTCAGTGGGTCTTAAAAAAATGAATGGTATTGAGTGTTAAAAAAATACTGCAATCGCTGGGCATGACGATTGAGAAGGGGCCTTTTGCAACATTTTTTACTGCTTTTTCACAAACATTAATTATGACATGAACGAGTCATTTCATGGATAAATATTACGAAACATGCTCTATAAAAACAGTTTATAGTAAATATTTTCAACACCGTTACGTTTTTTATTCGAATGTGTAAAATGGCTTAAGGGGGCGATTCTTGTTCAAATTTCATTAGTTCTCAGTTTCCATATTGTCTTGGAGAATAAGTCATTACAATTGGGTCATCCCTTAAAATATAGGATCCCGATCTAGGATGTACCGCGACCCCTCCCGGTGGTGTCAACTTCACGACTTATGCACGTTTTGTCGGAAATTTTGGGAATAATGTTGTGAACAAAATACTAAATTGGGAAACTATACGTGACCCTTAATCAAGGCGCTTATTGAAATTTCATATTTGGGGAGAAATCACAAATTGGAAATTATGTGGTGCGGTCATACTGAGTCACCCTATTATATCGCCATTATTTTGGCGAGCTTTGTACAGCATAGGAAAACGTCGACCTATTGATCTCGCTATTCCAACTACACTTGCTGATTCTGGGTGACGGTGCAGTTGGGGGTGGAGCCGAAGGGGATTTCTTATGGGGTGGTAGGTGGTGCAACGATTATACTCTGATATTTTCCAATGTCCCGCGGGAAATAAACTCACCGGCGGATACAGTATGACGGTGGAACCGAAGAGAACTGAAGAGGTATCGATTATTGATAAACTAGGTCCTGGAAAAAACAATACTTGAAGTGAGTATGGCGATTGGAAGGTTTTGCATGGTCGAGGGGGTGGTTCGAAACACTGATCGGAATTGAGGCAAAAACTTTACGGACTCTCCAAGGTTTGCCATGTTTGAAAATTTTTGAGATCTGGAAATTTCTACAAATTCTTGACCGTCGGTCTATGCTTGTAATTGTGTCTAGAGTGCTTGCAATTCTTTAAATAGTTGGAATTCTGCATTTTTAAAATTTTCAAAACTGCCGATTGATCGAATCTTCAAAATTACGTATACTTTGACTATTATCTTCTTCCATCAACCCGAATTTCTGAACGAAAGCTTTCAGATTTGGCAAAAAAACTCCTGCTTGGGCTTTTAAAAAAATTACATCCATACATTCAACGCTCGTATCGTAATATTCAGGATGATCCACTCGAAATTCCCGGAGGAATATTCAGATTAATCCCGTAAACTTTCATATTTTCTCGGTAATATTCAACGAGTACTGCTAACTCTCAGAAAATGTATAGATATATCGTCGTATTACATCTCCGTTATGTATCCTATGTAATTTTTTTTTCCACATTTTTGAATTTTTCAATATTTCTGAAATCACATTCCTATTTTCACTACTCAACTAGTCTTTTAAGGTTATTGAAATAGTCCCTCGAAACTATTTCTGCCTGTGGATGTGTGTGTGTGTATGCGTGTACGCATGTCTATCCGCGAGGGTGCACGTGTGTGTGCTTAAATTTTGTATGAAATCGTTGCAGTATTGTTTAATTTGCAAAATGTTCGGAATTCTTGAAGAAAATTTAATCTTCCCACCGTAATATTTACGCTCATGTACTCAAAATTCCCGGAGGGATATTCAGATTAACCCCGTAAACTTTCATATTTTCTCAGTAATATTCAACGAGTGCCGGTAACTCCCAGAAAATGTATAGATATCGTCGTATTACGTCTAGGTAATGTCATATATGGCCCCGGGGTTGGGGTAAGGGGTCTAGATGCAACTGTGGATACGCTGAGGATATTTCAGCGCATCATAAACTCTATCTAGTCGTGAGTTTGTGCCCTGGTATATCGCGATTGCCGCCGGAGGGCTTTCTTGCGCGTTGAATTGCAAATTGCCAAGGCCGGACGTAATACAGATACGATTGTCGGCGCCACCAGTATTTTCCCTGCCGACGCTTTTCCCCGGGGAATTGCTGCTGTCAATATGTCATATCTATCGTATATGTATCACTCGCACATTTGCAAGGGAGATACCTGTGTTTTTAAATTTGTTGATTTCTTCATGTGAAACATCTAACTTGGAAAAATTCGGTCACCTCACAGGCAATTTCCAGGACACGTGTATGTAGATATGCCCTGCTGTTTATCCAGCGTCCCATCTCTGCCATTGACGCAAAAGGCAATGCGCAGAAGTTATATCGTAATACGCGGCAGCCAGGACGAATAGAGAGAAGGAGCCCAAACGGTGTAGTGAAGGAATAGTCCTCAAATTGATGCTGTTATAGGGGTCAGTGTACAAAATTTGAGGAACTCCACCAAAAAAAAAGAAGTAAAAAATTTTAACACTGTTTCATTGACTGGCATTCAGTTGAAAGGTGATAACACTCGCACTACAGCTAGATTATCCACCAAATATCTTAACCTCCAATCGTAAGACGGATAAGATTGTGTGTATCAGTAGTCTTTTCCCTGTTGACGCTTGTCTCGGGGGAAATAGTGGTTGTCATTATCCACGCTATAAACACGACCTTACGTGGTACAGGTTGAAGGTGTTCTTTGCAATTTCCGTAAATTCAACAGCTCGTGCTTGTTTTTTTAGAATTTTTATAAAGATTAGTTACAGAGTCCAGTCAAAGTTTTGACTGCATCAGTTGTATGGCGACTCTTTATGATCAGTCTGGTTAGGAATAACCGTGCACTCGGCTATAGATACCCGACACTCGATACGCTTCAGTAAAGCTCAATCGGATGAGCCCTCAACTGGGCGTGTCTTTGTCATCGAGTTCTATGGCATTGGTGTAGGGAGCACTGGTCCGATCCTGAGGACTTTGAACAGAGGATTGAACATCGAAGAGAGGATTTTGAAATTTATGCATGTGACCCTCGATATTTTATAATTATTATAACTGAACGTTTTGTGTAGGGAATTTTACTGAAAGAAGACTAGGCCATTACTGTTTTCTGCGAACTCAGCAGTTCGCGACATTGATCGAAAATTTATAATTTTTCGTTATTTCTTGTGTATCACGCTCCATGTATAGTCGGAATTCGGTGCAAATGGTTTCTCATGCACGAAATGTGCAATCAACGTTATTGATGGCGGTATGCTTTGATCCATCTGAAAGAATTTTGGTTGAAAGCCGCTCCTGTTTCTTTTGTGGTTCTTCCACATTTTAGAAAATTTAATTCGCTTGTGAAGATTGAAAATTCAATAATTTAGAATTGTTCAAATTATTGATGTTTTTGGAATTTTCGAAACATCAAACATAGTCCTTTACATTGTAGGTGAACCATCATCTTTAATACAAACTTTATCGACATATTTGTATTCATACTTTTTCCGATCCGTTTGTCTACGAATAATCTTGCATCTATTGATACCTGATACTAGATGCACTTCAGTAAAGCTCAATCCGATGAGCCCTCAACTGGGCGTGTCTTTGTCATCGAATTCCACTGCATCGGAGTGGAAAGCACTGGCTGGGTTCTGGGATGAAAAGACAGCATCGAAGAGAGGCTTTTAGTAAAGATAGAATAGATTGGGTACTGAAAAGCTAAGGAGGTGGCATTGGAGGGGGGTAGCCATAATAGGAAGGTCTGAAACAATACGCTTTGCTTCCCAACCGTATCATGGACCACACCCCAACGGCACAACTGCCGGAGTGAAAGGTCTACACGAAGGAAAAGTTTGATACGTAGTGGGCTCAATGCGTGTCATTCATTGTGGCACATTAAAAATCTCTAGATCTAACATATTTGCATGCAATGAGGATTCATAAAATGGTTGAAATCTTGAAGATTTCCTTTTTCAATTGATGCTGTAATTCCATTTGAATGTACAGGTGATTAAGACTTTCTTCCACGACTCTGTCTATGGTCCGCTTCATGCTATGTGACGAAAATTCTTTTTTTATTTTATTATAAAATTCTATTACGATCTTCACTGTGAGCACTGTATGTAAACATTAGAAATCTCGAAAAATGGCCAATATGCGGAGGTCAAATTGATGTCATCAAATTAATGTCATCAATGGGTGCATCCATGAATTCAGAATTGAGTAGTGAGTCCACGCGGTTTGAGCTGAAATGTATGAAATGTCAAGTGAGATAACAAGGGTAAAGCTCAACGGTGCCCGTTCAAATGACTACCAGTACTTCTCCCCGCGGTGTTTGTATCACTACTGTTTACGGACAAGCCCCGACGACCGCAGATGTTTGTGCCTTTGGGCACAATATATGCGCTATTTGCACCGAGTTTAATGCACGCCATATGCATTCTAGTGTTGCGCTTAAATTGTTTGACGATGTACGGGCGCAAATTTTTGGATTAATTTTAACCAAGTCTTCGTGACTTTTCTCGGTATTTCAAATTGCTCACACGGGAACTTATTGATTTGCCTCCAAATCTGCGTATCCATGTGTTTCCAACTGCATCCGCGAAATTCAAATACGCATTGAATTGAATCTAATGAAACTTATGGATAAATACTTGAAAGTCTAATTCATCGATTCATAGATATTGAATAGATGAATGAATAATAGTGAATGACTGAGTGGAGGAGGAATTCTCAGTGGTGCACTCTATAAGAATAGGAAACATGGTTGATTAGTCTTAGTAATTACATGGATGAGAGACATATCTAGCGAAATGCTCGCCATCTAACCTATCACCGGACTAGGAGAACGAACCTCCACCAAGAGCAGAACCAGGTGACCCGAGGTCACAATCAGGTCTTGGGACCGACTCGAAACCCGAAACTGATCTCCCTGGAGTGGCAAGAGGACTGTACTGAACTCCCGATCGCATTTCCACCCCTTTCTTTTTTCGGCTGCCATCCGGGCGTAAAAGAAAACAGTGTTCGTCACTCGAGCGTGATACGCGCGATGGACCTCGTAAAAGTCCCTAACAGGGGGGAGGGTCCGAGGCGACTTTTACTGGGCCGTAACTGGCTGTATCACGTTCCTGTGATCAAAATATCTATCTGGTCATTGTGAAGTTGCTGTTCGAGCCAAACCTCATAAATGCACTCACAATCATCAGAAAACTACCTTTCGGCCGAACAGCGAACGAAATTTTTGGTAATTGCGTTCCTGAGTAGGGTATCAATACCGCGCGACGGCCGTAAAATACTGCTTTAGCGACGCGATTACAAGAAAATGCGCGTTGCATGTTTAATAACTTCTTTTTTTCAATGTTCCCGTCGCAGAAAATGTACAATGTGAGAAAGTACCATTCACCTATTCACACGGTCGCTTCCATTTTCATGGGAAATATAACAGGCCTCTTTTTTCGCCGGCTACCTCATTATAAGCCGCTTTAAATCTTTGGCATTACTTGATCAACACGAAGAGGCTTTTTTACTTTACTATATGGTGTTTTACTATATGGTATCCATCATGATTGAAGGGAATTGCAGGACTGGTCGATACGTCTGAGTGGTTTTATGTGTTAACCATTATTTTCCATTGATTTTTATTCCACGGTGATTTATATAGTTCTGGCACTAGCCCCGATTTAACTATTTTAAGTCTACTGTCTTTGTGAAGGCAATCGAATGGATGCGGTTCAGCTAAATCAGCCGAATGCTGGAGAATGTTTCAAGGGGAAGTATTGTTTCAAATGGATTTATAGCTGATAGAAGATAAAAACGGTTAATCCATTGTACTGGGTATAAATTCTCGGATTAAGTGAGTTGAAGTATTTATTGGATCTTTAATGATTTATTTATTGGAAAACTGAGGATCGTTGATTACTCGGGATGAGTAATGGGCTTAGATTGCTCGCCTAAAATATTTGGGTATAATTATAAATGCCTTTGATTTTTGTACATCTTTACATATCTAATAATTCAATCAATGAGATATTGTAGAAAAGAATTATACCGAACACGCCAAGTTCTCGTTCTTTAGAGTGTTATCGGAATATAAAATTAAAAGGCTCACGCACATACGAAACCAGAGTCTCAGTTCAGACTCTGATGGTGCTTAAATCTTCGCACAGTGAAACTTTATATTTTTGAGTTAAATTTTATATTCTCATTCAACCGGAATTCTCCCATTCTCCATCAATTCAATAGATCATTTGTGGAAGAGATTGCAAGAAGCAGAGGTAATATCTGATGTTGCCATCGTTAAGACTTGATTTTGTTGAAAGTCGTTCGATTAGAGCGGTGTTTTTGCTTGAAGAAAGTATGCCATAAAATTAGATGTCTATTGCATCCTCCTCTTTTCTTGCAGTACCACAGGAAATTTTTCGCCTTTAGTGGAGTAGTTTCCCTATATCGAGTTGCGTAACCCTGATTTTCACTGGGAATCAAGGCAACTCAACGGGGGACGATCTGTCGTTATGGGATCGCGATTGATTATATCAATTGTGGTCTACGCCCACTCCACATGGACTGTCTCAAGCTTGATACTAGCTTGAACCAAAACTTATCAGGATGCCGACGATTGGATTTATGGGTACATTTAAAATACATACACACATCCATATCGGAAAATTATTGGCCCACCCGGTAAGGGTCATTCGTACATCTCGTTAATTACAGTATGAGGTGTCAGGGTACCTTTGAACACGAAGCCTGAAAATTGCATCTTAAATATAATAATTACAACGGTGTTTCACGATATAATCCAGAATTTGAGACTGCAACTCGAGTGGAACTATGCATAGGCGGGAGTGCCAGTTGTTTCGACGACACGCGAACCCACCGCAACCCAAAACCCCGTCGCAAGTTTGTCTTTGGCATTACACGAAGCCCTCTCCACCACCTCCTGCCAGCCGAGGCTCTTACGACTATAAATTGAAGACGCAGTGGAGTCTCATGGGCTCCTTAATATCACCAGCAGTTTACGAAACCCGCCCAGTTGCCCGTACCAGTTCCGGCTCTGGACTACCTTCTATCCTCTCTAAAATATAGTGAAAGAGCAAGTGAGAGGGCAAGCCACTGTGCCCACATCTTAACCCCATAGCACGTTTTCCTTTACTTCCTCTTCCGCTTTTCTATATCTTGGCCCCATTTTCACGGTAGTCAAGAAAACCCACCTCCCGAGAGTTTGACCCCGGTTCACCTGCAAAACGCTAACCTTCTGCAACTCATTCAACTTGTCCGAACCCTAGAAATTTCTACACAAGTCGAAACATCTTTACACGGAGGAAACATTAAACGAACAAGTCGCATGACTATGCCAACAACTCGAGAGCTTATGCGAAATTCTCGCATAACTAGGCCAAATTCTCGCATTGCTTATCAGACCCTCTTTATCTGAACATGTTTCAAAAGTTGTCACGCATTTCTTATGTGAAACTTTCAATTAAAATTTCGGGGGTATACCTGGAAAATGCTAATAGTCCCTATCCATGCAAGCTCACCGAAGGTTAGTAAAGAAAATTTTCCAGCCGGAGCGAGTGCAGAGATGCGGTACACCACAATCTACGACTCTTGAATACACCTTAGTAAGGTTAATCGAGAAATGTACCGGGTACCTGAAGTCCGTTGGGGGGGAGGGGGTATTGTAAAGTACCATAGGATCTGAAAGGTCTCGGAATTGCGTACTCTGAATTTTTTTGTGGAAGACACGTAAATCTCGATTCAAGGAATTCGAAAGACTTGATTTAAGCACATTCGCCTTACCTTCTTTCAAATACTCCAACATCTGTGATGTTTATGGAAATTCTTTGCAAGTATCATGAATCTATTTTAAAACGTTACAGAATTTTCAGTTATACATTAAATCGGGAGGTTATCGCTTCAGCCGAGGGTGACACACGCGGCCCATTCATCATTATAATGGTCGTCATTATTGTTGCTTATCCAGGGAGATTTTTTTAATGCTTTCGAATCACTCGATCCGTCAGCTCACTCATTTTCATTTCACTAAATTCATTCACACGGCCCATTCCACCCCATCGTGACGTTCATTATATAAATATGTCCGTCTATAGCCACTTGTACTCATCACTACCAGTTGTTATTCCCGCATAACAAACCTCCGTGGCAAATTTATTCATTACATCCCCCTCAATCAATCACCCCAAAAACAAATTCGGGTAAACCAATATTGGTTTTTCCAAGAGAGTGGAATCTTTTAAAACGTCAACTGACTTTCCTAGATATTCCTCAGGGAAAAATTAAAACGAAAAAAAAAATGGATATAACATCTGCAAATATTAGAAATATATTGAAATTATGAGATTTTATGTGGAATGTTTTTTTCATTTTTGTACGAAAGAACTTTTGGAATCCTTTAAGTAATCAGCTTGGTGTATTTTTCTCCAGAAAAAAATGCTCTCGTCATTTTTCATCATGCAACACTCCAGAGATTATGATCGAATGAATTTTTCTGGCATATATCGCCTGGAATTTACGCCGTCCAATCATTTTTAAAAGTCCCCAATGTACACTGCGCTCAACGAAAAAGCTGTTTTCCTATCCACTATAACTCGCAGAGTTGGATCGCGCAAGATCGTCCAAATCCTCTCGAGGAATGAGATTGGTTTTTTCTTCGTTGAAATCAATTCGAATTAAATCTCGATCAGATATCCACGAGTCGATTTAACACGTACACATGTACGACGCACGAGTTTGGAAAATTGTGTAAAAAGTTCGCGCCGCTTCGAGAAATCTTATCAATAAATTTCAACTGATATATGGACGAATAAATCTACCATGATATTGAATCTAAATAAATAATAACTATGTGGCGCAAGTCTAAAACAAACATTCATCAAAATTTGACGGCTGCGAAAAAATATGCAAATGCGTTCGGTGTGGGGCTATCTGGTCGCATATATTAAAAAAAAAAATATGTGTATATATTTGGGCGGCGCTGACACGAAACTTTGAGACAGAAATGTTCATCCACAAGCTTTCGAATTTTTAAAGTTTTTAAAATTGCAAGTTTTTAGGAATTTATGAATTCTGGATATTCGTTGAATAACCGAATTTGAAAACCCTTTTTAAAGTTGGTGAAAAAAAAAGTTTGAAAATTTCATTTTGAAAACTGATTATAATTTTTAATAATTTTGAGGTAGCAATTAAAGGGTCAGAAGGTGGACAAAAAATTGACATCTAAAATGTGTGGAGGAAAAAAGGGTTCAATTTGGGCGATTGTGTGGCTGGAAAAGTTTGTCATTCGTGAAAACCGGGTCGTTGCATTCCTTCCCACAAGACTATCAACAAACACTTTAGAATGAACTCATTTACCGTCCCCATTACTGAAGTTAATTCACGAAATGGTGAATCCGAGCTTTTTCCAGTTCTGATACTCATCTCCGAAACAGACTCTGCAATATCAAGAAAACTGAGAGTCAGTCGAGCAGAAAAAAATGTGTATACAATGGAAACAAAAATAGAGAAACCCCACGAACTCCATTTCACGGCAATATTCTACGTAACATGGTAGAGTGACTTTGTCCGAGATTGCCAGGGTCGTGCAGTTGGACGAGTACCTAGAATTCAAGATGTCCTGCGGTCCTCCACAACATGAAAATGTATATAAAAATGATCCCATTAGCTTCGAGTGCTTCCGCACCACAAGAAATAGCACAATTGGATGTAGCGGACAGTAAATGAATCTTAGGCGAGTAGGAGTCCTGTATTTTCGAGAAAGCAATTCGAATTTCGGTAAGTAATAGGCCATTTACAAAAGTTTGAAATATTTGAATTTTGAGTATGAATTTTGTATATTTTGCGTATGAATGACAAGGTTGGCGATCATCGTGTGTTTGAGAATAAATCCATATTGTATCAGCATACTTCAAAAACTGTACAGACGGAGTTAAATATTGCAATAGATTTGTAATTTTCGACTAGAGATCTAGATCCGTCACTTTCACCATTCACGAAAAACTCAGGTCTTCAACAAGATAGTGAATAATTCCAATTCAAGATTAAATATGTTAATTCCGTGGCAAGGACTATCAACTTTTTAATAGAAAAGTTTTTGCTCATTGGATTTTTTTGCAAGCTCCTGGGCTATTTTATACATAATCATAACTTAATATTTGAAACTTGAATTGAGAGATTAAAAAAGTTGATGGTTACTGCTCAGTAGTTGCCCTAAAATTTTACCACTATGAAAGAGAATTTTATGCTCTCCTGGGTAGGAAAGCTGCGGTTGTGTTTGTAAAATTTATCAAACCCAAGTGGATGATAACTTTACCACGTAATTTGCTTAACTCTTTTTCTCTTCATTTTAGTGTCTCCACCATGAATATTGAAATATCAGTGGTTTAACGGCATCAGATTGAACGTTAAAACTTCACTTAATGACAAATGCCGAGAATCACTATGGATGCGCATATCGAATGCTTCAACTTGCGCATGAAAACCACAATCTAGAAACCGCAAAGGCATGCTGAGTTTCTCTGCTCCGAAGACCGTTGAAATACCGCGAATGCAGAGTATATGATAATAGGAAAATTGTTGCAAATATGCGAATACAATTCTTCGACCATATTGAAGTGTTGAAATTTTCGCATTTTCGGAATCTTTAATTTTCAATTTTTTTAAAATTATTCAAACGTGAAAATTTCAACACTTAAAAAAATTTTTGAATCATTATTATGTTTAATTAAAGTCGAGGAATTTTGATTGAACAGTGACTGTTTTAAGCACTCCAAATATTGCGATTCTTAAATGGTCAATTTGAGATCAATGAGTAACAACACTGATTATTCAGTAATTTTTCTTGCTCTTCTACTAGGGAAATAAATATCCGGCTATTTATCCGAAAACATATTCGATGCTATCAGCAGGGAATATCCCCGCTATTTTTTGTTTTCATTTCCCCCATTGGCCTGTTGGAATCGTGTTTTAAAAACTTTTGTTATCTCTGTATACGTGCCCAGAAAGTCGGCGGTTATCACTAACCCATGAATTATTCATATGGTTCTGCCAACAAAGTTATGGCTGGTTACACGCCTCTTTCTGGTTACATCTAGGGATTGCACTCACTCGCGAATGGAAATTGCGGTTATAACAGATTGTTTATTTTTTTTCACTCGATGCTGCTATGTGAAAGGAAAGATTCTTCTGTAAAATTTAAAAAAATAAGAGCTTCTGAATAGTTCGGGAATTATTCAATCGTTTACAATTTTTGTCTCATTTGCAGAATTTCACGTTTTTTTTCTCAAATACTTGAAATATTTGATCATCTGTAAATTCCTAACTCTATTCTATTCTTTTATTTAGAAAGTTATGAAAATTCTTAAAATGAGCTGATTCAATTTTTTTTCGAGAATTTTCTTTCTGTAAACTACTTTTTTTGTACTAGATGAATTTAGCTCCCAGGATCCCCTCCCAATTGTGTAGAATTTCTTACGATTTGTGCAAAGTGTAATTGTGCAATGCTACATGAAAGTGTATTGTCTAACCGTGGCCGGTGTTCTGTAGGTCTATCGTAACTTACTCTATAGAGGAGCTGGAAGATTGTCCTCTTGATTGTTCTCTTCATGGACACATGATATAGGAAGGAAATGCTTGCTTGTCGACGATACCATTGTACCGTTAACAACATTAATGTATTGCAAATTTTATAACAAACCCAGTAGTGCCCCAGATGGAAACGGATTTTTCATGACATGGTAATTGGGAAAAATTTAGACAAATCAAAATGACTAAAATTTTTCGAAACCAGCTACCCATAGGCGACGTTGGAAATTTACTTTCCCGTAAAAAATGTACGCAGCTTTCTATAAGATCTTCTTTCCCGTAAGTTTTACGTTATCATAAAATTTGAGGTAAATTAATTTGTTAGCTAGGTAACAGCATTATCGACAAAAGCAAGCATTTCCTTCCTATATCAGGCGTCCATGAAGAGAACAATCAGGAAGACAATTTTCCAGGTCGTGTGTAGAGTAAGTTACGGCAGTCCCACAGTACATGGGCCACGGTTAGACGGTACATTTTCATGTAACTCTGTTCAACTACACTGGCCGGTTACTATGCCGTTTCAAAGCTTGCCAGCAAAGCCGCTTAATTCTCGATAAGCCCCCGTGTCTAATCTCGATTACGTTCTCTCCTCCACTGCGCCCATCCCTTCTGTTATACGGAAACCAAACTCACCCGCACCAGCGAATCGTGTTTATCCCGGGATTAATCATCATCCCCCGCCCCCACTTCATTCCACTCATCTATACACACATTTCCTACTTTCCGTCGTTATCCCCCCCCCCCCACATTATCACACCTTTTAGAGTTATTTAGCGCGATTTTATCTGGGTAATCTGCCACACGATCGACAAGTTAATGGGCCGCATATCGCTGCTCGAAATACCACAGCATTAAAAAACGAAAATAATTGATACTTGAGGAAATTCATAGAGAAAAAAATTAAGAAAAAAATTGAAAATTTTGAGTGCTGGAGGTTTGAACAATTTTATGAGGCCAAGGTGTGACACAATTGACGAGTAAATGGTAACTGCAAAATACATTGCATAAATATATAATCTCTCTTTTAGATTTTGAGGTAACTATCCAAACCTATATGCAGATGCGAAGGTTTTGTCGCAAGTCTTTTAGAGTTAATTAGTATGATTGGGACAATCTGTCACGCGATCACAGGCTAATGGGAAATATATACCACTCCGAACTCCGGTCAAAGGATGAAGGGCAATCAATATGTTAATAAGTTCGGGAATTTCAAGGGTTTTAGAAATATTGAAAATTCGGAGAATTTTGAAAGAAAAAACCACTAGAAACCAACAGGCAGCAAAATTGCAAATGGACCAGAAATAAAAAAAAGACTCCATCGCGGCAGCAACCACCTATCCATTCTCATTTACTACCCTTTGGAGTTTTGTCCACATTATCACCCTTTTCAGAGTCATTTAAGGGCGTTTTATCGAGGTAATATCCCACACCATCGACGGGTTAATGGCCAATGCATCGCCCACCGAAACTCGCTGTTGGGAGTTTTTGATGCGAATTTCCCGAGCCATATGCCGAAAAATTGAAATGTGCTAGAGCAGACGGCTCTTATGCAGACATATTAAAAGAAAAACTGTACCACAAATGAGGCTCAAAACGACGCACATTCGCGAACGAGAAAATGTAAAGTTAATACAGAGTCACCAATATTTCGATTTTATATCGCAAAATAACAAAACAATTCCGAAATGGTGAAAGTCACACATAGTTTAGACTAATACTATGTGGAGATAAAGCAAAAAAAATCAGAATATACGATCAATTCTAAAGGCATTAGGAGAATTTAGTGAGCTTCATAAATTAAAGAAAAGGAGGTCAATATTGTTGAAATTGCTAAATGCGATTTTTGACTTCTATCACTAATAGGTAGAACGGGAAAATTTTTTTCCTCGTAACTCGGAGCTTTATCGAGTACGTTGCCGGGGGAGCCACTAAATTGTTCCTCGGAGAAAATAAATTCGAACCGCTTTGTGGTACAATTGGGAGTGTCCATAGCCATTCGATGGGGATTGGCCTCACCCGATCGTTGAAATAATTTTATCTCTCATGGGATACTCTCCTCTCCAACCCCGAGCGCGACTTGAATCCCAAGAATTTTCACTCGTCATTTTCCTTTGATGAATGTAAAGGGAGTTGCTTGATCTGTTCAGTGATTCCCCTGCTACAATAGCACCTACTGATATTCATTACACTCATAAATTTTTCTGATTTTTATTGCTTATTTGTTATCGAAATTGTACAATTGAATAAATGAATTCGAAGGGGTAGGAAATTTCGATCAAATTAAAAGGTTATAAATTACGAAACCCGCATATATCTTTCAAAGTTCCTTGAATATATTATTGGTGATTTTTTGTCAAAGAACGGAAGTAGTCAGTATCATTTCGCTTGTTAGTTGTTTCTGCTAATCAAATTACATTTAATAGGATTAATTACGGTGGTCATAATTCCGGAATTATTTGCGATTCCATTTGATGGACGCTAAAGCGATTATCTCATGCGACAGGACTTGGACTGCAATTGTAAATATATTCTCTTTAACACGAGTGGAAAATTATTCCACGTCGGAGGAAGTTATTTCCATTCTGGGATTTATATTCAGTGTATTGCGGTATCAATTTCGAGTTGGAGAAATCGAGACGTTACGACCGCGTTTAAACTAGTATGATCGCGAATTGAATTGTAATATGAAATATCTTTACACAAAAGTAAATATCAATAGCGAGGAAACTTCCCGATTCCCAATTTATACGCAGCACACAGATGCACACAGTTGTGTACGCACAGACCCTTTGGGAGAAATGTGCAAATATAAAGGATTTGAGTAAAAGGAAAATGTAAAAAAAATGCCATCAGAGACTTAAATCAATTGCAAATTTTTAAGAGGAATAAATTTGTATTTCTCTCCACCTGATGATTTTTCACACAAATGACCTTTTTTAATTTAATAATTATGTTCGTTCACTTGGCTTTGAATTTTCAAATGTCATATTAAAATGAGCTCATTGGGTTTTTCAACACTCAGAAAAATGAAATATTATACGGTCTTTGTTGCTGAACGCATTCGCTAATGCAATCATCTCCCGAGGGCCTTCAGCCAGTAAATTTGTTGTTGGATATGTTTTCGGCTGGAAAATTGCGCGGAATATTATGGAGTGAAAATTGTATGGAATTCACCGTCGAATATTGTGCGGAATTTTCGCTTAAAAAATGGGGAAAAAATATACAGCCGGTGTTTCAATCTGGAAACGTGCTATTAATCGTGCCGTGTTTTTTTCAATCGACATATAATTTTCAATCGACTAAAACAATTTTTTGAATTGTTAACTTGGTGATGGGGAAAAACGCTCTCATGGCTTCGAAAATGAAACGTCAAATCTGGATGAAAATTTGGTTTTTGTTAATTTTTTCATTTTTCGTTTCAATTTTTACGAATGTGAAGATTGAACAATTTGAGAATGATCAGAATTGCATGAATTTGGAGAATTGCACGAATGTCAAAATTCTGCGAATTTCACAGTATAATTTGTCACGACATGCCGAAAACAATGTGCAATTTTCAGTCAACCTAAGTATCAGTAATCACGCGAGATTAGCCCCTATTGTTCTCCAATGGGGTAAAATAATAACTCGGCGAGTGCGTAACCGTAGTTAGTAGGCAGCCGATAACCGGATTATTCACGCTTCTATAGGATTAACCTGTGGGACAATAACCCACGGAGCCCGCTCTACCTTTTTCCCCTCATTGTGGCCCCTATATTTTTAGAACCTCATTCCACCCTTTGAGCGTCAGTTGCTCAACCCATTCCAATTGCCTCGTTCAAATTGTTGAACGCGTTAGATCCAAACTATTCGGAGCGTTGCCAATCAGCTTTAACCTATCCCAGCAATAAATGCCTCTTCAAAATCCAGACTCTATCCCTCGTTTTTAAATATTTGTTTTTCACTTTTTCCCGATCCGAAGTTTTAGTTTTAGTGCACGTGAAAATAAACAAAGTAAGTTCAAGAATTCAGAAAGCTCAAAATCTCTTTTCCGCATGGTAAGAGTGTAAGTAAAAAAATTTTAGACAGGGGACAAAGTAAAATAGTTTTTTTACTTCAAGTTTTTTCGAGTTTTTCATTTAAGTGTATATTCATCTTACATTTATCGCTCATATCTAATCCCAGTTGGTCTCTGCTGGAAATTAGGTACTTCTATATTTGTAGGAGAAATAAAGTGCAACTTTACCCAAGGTAGATCAGTGCTTCAACTGCAGATGAGCGTAATTCGGCGGCTAGATAGTGCACCGGATTATCCAAGGAGTGGGCAACCTGAAATTAGATGTGATTAAACTCATTTCTAGACGTAATATATATTCACGAGGAAATCTTTCAAATCAAAATGCTGTGTTGCCAAATGTAATTCGGAGAATGCTAACTCATCTTCAGAACTACTTTTGGATAAGCATTTCTTAATCTACACGTCATCAATTTCTATAAAAACGAATTTTGTAGAGTTTGTTTTCATCTATAAAAATAATTTATGCCGGATATTCGTCACTCTTCTCCGATTGAGAGATTCTCTTCAGAAATAATTCAGAGGATGAGCCGCATATATGAAGAAATCATAGGTACCATCCTGTTGATTTTTCCATTTGAATCCCAGTGGTAAATATGCAATTTTACCTTTTGAATGGCCTTTCATTTTACCTCTTATAAAAAATTCTGACCCATTTTCATATTTTATGTATCTCTCTAGCAGTGCTGATGGCAAACATGGACCGTTTGAAGTTGTCGCAAGGGTTTATTCTGCTGTGATCGTCGAAGGGAATGATTGACCAGTAGGAGGATAGATCAAAGATACAATCCTTTACCTCATATCTTACATGGTTGACCCTCAAGTACTTTGTAGATAGATCCAATATGATGATATGGTTTAAAAATGAATATTATTATGATTATATGTTTCATATAATAATATATTATATATTTTTAATGATAACGTAATAAATATATGCATCCCTTCTGCTTTTTTGAAAACTCTGGAAAGTTGTGGAAAAATCGAAAACGGTATAAAAATTTGCTCTTAGAAATGTTGAGATAGTTCCGATTGATTCCAGAAACGTGAAACAGATCGCTATAAATGTGGTATCGCAAAGAATTCTGGCAATTACGAAAAAGTTCATGAGCCAAGACCTGTCAGATATAGGTGAATGGACCAATCAAACTTCGACCTCCCCCATCCGCCCGCCCGAATTTTGCCAGGTTGATTGCCCGGTGCGTTATCCCGAGATAAAATTTTCTCGGAATTGCCGGAGATTATGTCTCAACTCGTGCCCAAGAAATCCAAAGAGCTTCGCGCTTTTCTAATGGCAGCTGAACGAGGTGGTTGAATTGAGGGTGGATTGGGGGGTAGGGAAGTGGAAAGAGAGGATAAGGGTGAGCGACTACGTAACCTACGGGGGCCACTTTCCGAATACGTTCTCTACATGATTCTGGATAATTCTTGAGAGCTCTTGAAAACTCTGATGGGCTTGAGAAAAATTGTAACAAAAAAACAAGCAGGCCGAGTAAGTGTAATCTATCAGGACCACACGAATAACTTCTTGATCCAGTATTTCCTTCCGGCATTGATGGCAAACACCATGCAAACATCGTTTTGAAAATAATCTATTATTTTTTTAAATGGCTTGAAACACGGAGATCCAATGGCAAATCGAATTTTTCGAATTTGGGATTGAATACCTCCTCCTATCGGGGAACTTCATGTGTTCTTCACACACAAACAAACACGAGCATACACATTTATACCTCCGGAAACAAGTGAGGAGAACGTGAAACGTAGAGAAATGTGAAAATATCGTGAAAATTTTACTTTTCATTTTCGTAGTCATTACAATAACTCCTCTCGAGGATCGAGAAGCTAAGAAAAAAACGAGGGACGAATATCCTTGAGGGGGTGGGGGGAGGGGGAGGCGAAATGAGAGCATAAGTGTGAGCTACTACGTAACCTGCAGAGCCCACTTTCCAAGTACCTTTACCTCAGCGAGGCTCACGTACCCGTCGTAAATCAAACTGGCATTTCTTGTCGGTGGTGGGAGTGACAGGGTGGAGGGGAGGGCGTGGAAGATGCTACACTGTATCCGATTCCCCACGTAGCAAGTCCCTACCCGGGCGAAGGATATAGCTGCAGTCGATAGATATCCCGATGATTTCATATTCGGAATACAAGTTAGTTTTGCGGCTGAAAAACACATGTGGAAGTCGGTTCACGTTTTAGGGGATTTCAATATCTTACAGAAATGTAAAGGTGGTTATCGAGGCGTTTGCGGATCGGTGATTGATTGAGGCATGGATAATGAATAAATTTTTCAGTCGCGAATGAAGTTTCAAAGTTGGAAGATCCCAGGATAATTGATCACCATTTAGGTTGCGTTCCCGACTTTGTCTCGGAATAAAACAAAACCTTCATGCACTCAATTACGCAAAGCCCTAAATTTTGGGTACAAAGACCTCAAAATTAGTGGTTGGCGGGATATTCAAATTTTCACGAAAATCGTTGACGAAATTATGGTGGGCGGGAGATACGGACCGGAAACTTTTTTATGAACCTCCGCTAGGTCACACTCATTCAGCCCACTATCCCAGATTTTACACCCATGTGTTAATTATGGTCATTTTCCCCGGCTACCCCAGTCCAATGTGACGTTGAACTGACGATGACCGATTACCTATTAATTCCATCCATTTCTAACCAGTTACACGGACGAACCATTCGAGCGCACCTGCAAATACGAGACAGCCGGTGTCATGATCATCGAGGTTGGATTTCTCGTAATATGAAATTACGATGGAATATCGAACGCCAGAGCGTATCACCATGTAACCAACTGTATTTCATATATAGGCTGAACTGCTATATATACTGTATATACATATGAGGTACTAGTTGCGTGAGTCGTAATCACTCACATATTTCGCACTGAGCAAGTATAATCAGATTGGGAGGGTTTACTGATTAGATCGGGTTCATTCCATTTGCAATGAAATGCTGCAGTGCGGATCCATCATCTAACGCGTTTGCTTATTTGCGAAACATGCAAAAGAAGTGTAAAACTTTATGGAAATGAGGAGCTTGTGAGTGTGATCCATGGGGACGTACAAGATACTTCCCTATGTAAAAATTTAACTCCAATGAATTTCGATAAGTAATGGCGATATAGGATAAGTCTCTAAATATCAAATATTCTATGTATCGTGGGAAATTATTCGACTTTGACGGATAATACGGCTATCTGGGATAGTTCCTGGAAAAATGCAGGTTGGATATTGGACGAAATATGCCACCAGTCAAAAGGTTAACAAACATTAGTTTCATCTTGAGCTGAAATTTGTATTTTTACCAATAAATTCGAGGGAAGGGTATAAAAATTTTACGCTGCCGCAGAGTGGATTTCCGGGGCTTTAAATTCTTGTGATCAGGGGACACCCCTGTTATCCGACACGTGAGGTTCATATAACTTCATCAATGCGGTTCATGTGGCTTCGGCTTCAACGTTTTCCGATGCTTGATCCACAGTTATTAATCACCTTTTCATATAAAAAGTATATGGTTGAATATCAAACAAAAAATATATTATCATCCGCAGTTGTAATAAAATGACAGTCCACCCCTAAAATTTATGCGAAGACCAGTGTTTAGTCAAAATGTGTATAGCCTGAGGAGAATTTGTTAAAAAAAAACAGATGTATACTTTTGCAGAGTCTTTGTAAAATTTCAAACTCTCAATATCGGGTCTTCAAAACGTAAGTTAAGACGAGCGCATATTGTCCACGGATGACGTAACCGAGTGAGTTACATTGAACAATAAATTCCATAAAATGTAAATTGCACTCTTATAATTATGTGCAATCAGTTGTCATTTTGGACATTTGAATTCAATTTTTTTGCTATGACGAGAAGTCTCATAAAACATGAAGAAATTCGGATTCTTCCTAGGGCAATATCAAAGAAATAGGAGTGAGGAAGGGAAACTGGAAAGTTGGCAAAATATCACCTTCTCATATCAGAGATCTACATTGCCAGACACTACACTACAGAAACTTATTTTTCAGTTTTGGTAATTGATAGTTTGAATGGGATAACCCCATAAATCAGTGAAATCTTCATATTTTATGCCGTGGTCTTTTCATGGCTTCGAGATAAAACTCTGCAGAAACAATTCGGAATATATTTTTGATGTGAGCACATAACTTCTTGTGCTACGAGTATCCAACAACATTTTGCAATTTTCGCCGTGAAACTGCCATTAAAAACCCTAATGTCGATAAACCTCAAGTATCTGTAATTCAATGGAATTGTAGCTTCTTACGAATAACAACAATATTCAACTTTTAGTTGAATCGCCGTAATGTATATAACACGATGATTATGCTCTTCTTCCCCCACCCCACTCAAAACCTCGTCATCACGACGCATTCTCAAAACTGTGAAATCACATGCTATGGGGCATAGAGGTATTCAGCACAGCGGCATTATTTCAATCCTATGAACTTCCATACATACAAACCGCAGTCGTTGCACCCCAGTATCTTATGTCAGCGGATTTTGGACGAGAAACTGCACAATTATTTTTTTCGATTTTAGTCAAAGTTAACATTGGGGTCTTATGGGGAGGCAAACTTAAATTTTTTTAAATTGAATCTTTGACCCCGTGCGCGTTTATACTATCCAATTGCAACCCCTCGAAGACATTCCCGTCGATTTTGGGTCGAAAAAATCAAGTTAATTTTTTTCGATTTTGGCCAAATTTAAATTGAATCTTTGACCCCGTGCGCGTTTATACTATCCAATTGCAACCCCTCGAAGACATTCCCGTCGATTTTGGGTCGAAAAAATCAAGTTAATTTTTTTCGATTTTGGCCAAATTTAACATTGGGGTCTTATGGGGAGGCAAACTTAAATTTTTTAAAATTGAATTTTTGGCCCCGTGCGCGTTTGTACTATCCAATTGGGACCCCTAGAAGACACTTCCGTCGATTTTGGGTCGAAAAAGTCAAATTAATTTTTTTCGATTTTGGCCAAATTTAACATTGGGGTCTTATGGGGAGGCAAACTTAAATTTTCTAAAATGGAATTTTTGGCCCTGTGGGCGTTTATACTATCCAATAGGAACCCCCAGAAGACATTCCCGTCGATTTTGGGTCGAAATAGTCAAATTAATTTTTTTCGATTTTGGCCAAATTTAACATTGGGGTCTTATGGGGAGGCAAACTTAATTTTTTTAAAATTGAATTTTTGGCCCCGTGCGCGTTTGTACTATCCAATTGGGATCCCTAGAAGACACTTCCGTCGATTTTGGGTCGAAAAAGTCAAATTAATTTTTTTCGATTTTGGTCAAATTTAACATTGGGGTCTTATGGGGAGGCAAACTTAAATTTTTTAAAATGGAATTTTTGGCCCTGTGCGCGTTTATACTATCCAATAGGAACCCTCAGAAGACATTCCCGTCGATTTTGGGTCGAAAAAGTCAAATTAATTTTTTTCGATTTTGGCCAAATTTAACATTGGGGTCTTATGGGGAGGCAAACTTAAATTTTTTAAAATGGAGTTTTTGGCCCTGTGCGCGTTCTTACTATCCAATAGGAACCCCCAGAAGACATTCCCGTCGATTTTGGGTCGAAAAAGTCAAATTATTTTTTTTCGATTTTGGCCAAATTTAACATTGGGGTCTTATGGGGAGGCAAACTAAAATTTTTTAAAATGGAATCTTTGGCCCTGTGCGCGATTATACTATCCAATAGGAACCCCCAGAAGACATTCCCGTCGATTTTGGGTCGAAAAAGTCAAATTAATTTTTTTCGATTTTGGCCAAATTTAACATTGGGGTCTTATGGGGAGGCAAACTTAAATTTTTTAAAATGGAATTTTTGGCCCTGTGCGCGTTTATACTATCCAATAGGAACGCCCAGAAGACATTCCCGTCGATTTTGGGTCGAAAAAGTCAAATTATTTTTTTTCGATTTTGGCCAAATTTAACATTGGAGTCTTATGGGGAGGCAAACTTAAATTTTTTAAAATGGAATTTTTGGCCCTGTGCGCGTTTATACTATCCAATAGGAACCCCCAGAAGACATTCCCGTCGATTTTGGGTCGAAAAAGTCAAATTAATTTTTTTCGATTTTGGCCAAATTTAACATTGGGGTCTTATGGGGAGGCAAACTTAAATTTTTTAAAATGGAATTTTTGGCCCTGTGCGCGTTTATACTATCCAATAGGAACCCCCAGAAGACATTCCCGTCGATTTTGGGTCGAAAAAGTCAAATTATTTTTTTTCGATTTTGGCCAAATTTAACATTGGAGTCTTATGGGGAGGCAAACTTAAATTTTTTAAAATGGAATTTTTGGCCCTGTGCGCGTTTATACTATCCAATAGGAACCCCCAGAAGACATTCCCGTCGATTTTGGGTCGAAAAAGTCAAATTAATTTTTTTCGATTTTGGCCAAATTTAACATTGGGGTCTTATGGGGAGGCAAACTTAAATTTTTTAAAATGGAATTTTTGGCCCTGTGCGCGTTTATACTATCCAATAGGAACCCCCAGAAGACATTCCCGTCGATTTTGGGTCGAAAAAGTCAAATTATTTTTTTTCGATTTTGGCCAAATTTAACATTGGGGTCTTATGGGGAGGCAAACTTAAATTTTTTAAAATGGAATTTTTGGCCCTGTGCGCGTTTATACTATCCAATAGGAACCCCCAGAAGACATTCCCGTCGATTTTGGGTCGAAAAAGTCAAATTATTTTTTTTCGATTTTGGCCAAATTTAACATTGCGGTCTTATGGGGAGGCAAACTTAAATTTTTTAAAAGGGAATTTTTGGCCCTGTGCGCGTTTATACTATCCAATAGGAACCCCCAGAAGACATTCCCGTCGATTTTGGGTCGAGAAAGTCAAATTAATTTTTTTGGATTTTGGCCAAATTTAACATTGGGGTCTTATGGGGAGGCAAACTTAAATTTTTTAAAATCGAATTTTTGGCCCTGTGCGCGTTTATACTATCCGATAGGAATCCCCAGAAGAGATTCCCGTCGATTTTGGGTCGAAAAAGTCAAATTAATTTTTCTCGATTTTGACCAAAGTTCATATCGTGACCGTATGGGCAGGCACACTTAAAGTTTTTACCAAATCTTTTTCAACTTTCCAAATGTCGTTCCAAATTTCTAAAGTTAAGTAGATTGTATTAACATTTCACGTGATTCGACTTTAGATACTAGGTGCATATTTTTTTGCAAAGTTGCAACGATAACGAATTCAGTGGTCTATTGGCATTTGAGTAAGGACGTTACTGTTTGATGCGAAGTACAGGTGGCGAGGGGCGGAGATGGCTGGAGAGATGGGTTAGTTGGTGAGGGCCGGATGGCGGAGTTAAATTTGGTTAAAACTCGGAACCAACTCGAATAAGGCCTGCGGTTTGGGCGCTCTGAACGCGTTCATAACATTTCTGCTGCCCGGGGCGAACTCGCAATACTCGTCCATGGGACCATTTCGAAGGTTTGACCCGATAAATTCATATGTGCAATAAATTTTGATTAGTCTCGACAAAACGGGAATGAGCAATTCCCGGGCGTTTCCACGGCGAGAAAATTCGGATTTCAACTAGTGGAGTGAATCTGTGTAACGCGTGAGGCACACAATGGAAACTTCCCCATTCGCATTAGCCAATTATAAATATACACACAGGGGCTCCCTATAGGAGCGTTCGTGTCGAGGGTTCTCGGATCGCGCCCGGCCTTCGGACAATATTTTGCATTATCACAAATTGCCTTATCGATTCGGACCGGTAAGATCAGTTATCAGTTGAACCTCATTGAGATCAATATTATCGACCGATGGCAGGGTATTCATTTTGGAAATCAGAAGGGATTTGGAACGATTCTGTATCAATTTTTTTCTAAATACTGAGCATTCGCACGCAATTTACCCCGCTACACTTGCAAATTTTCTGATTCCTATCTTAAACTGCCTTCGACAAGTTCCACGAACTATATAATAATGTCACAAAGTTTTAAAAAACACTGATTGTCGCTACAGTACAATTGATTTGAAGGAAACATGTCACGAAATCTACATCATTCGCGTCGATACCCCCTTCGGTATTGTCTACTTGAGAGATCAGTGCAAAACAATTTGGTGGAAAATCCAATTAGCATCATAGTCGGTCGAAGCACACTTGGGATTACTGCATCGTGCTCTACGCCTGTCCACTGGCATTCTGTAATCGATCTTCATTATCCGACCAACTTCGTAATACTGTCCGCGTCTCTACCAACTGGTCACATGGGTCACTCGTACTAAACTTCCAAAGGCTCTCTTAGTTTCCCTAAATCTCTCGTTATGGTTTGACGATGTTCCGGAAAAGCGATATGGGATATTCCACAAAAGCTTGAACCATAATCTATCTTTCACAAGTCAATTTTTGACGAATTTTTGAAATCTGATGTTTACCCATCACAAGGGCATTTCTACTGCAGTTCACAGTTTTCCTTTTTGACTGTGCGTCGAAACGCAATTATGTAATTTATATAAATTGGATGAGTTCATAATCAGTAATCCTATTCTAAAAAGGACAATGTGCGATATATATCGATTATCTCGAAGTCTGTCACGCTGAAATGCGCGCGCAACCGTTCTGTTGATCATTGTAGTCTCTATCTGTTTCTTATATATATATGAGCGTTTCAATCAAGAAAATAAATCGATTATCGGAATCGAGCTCGAAATCAGATCAGGAAGGATAGGTGGCCGCGTAGCGGCCACCACCTGAACTAGTGAAAGAACAAAAGGCTCATCAGTCAGTGCTAATATTACAATTTTGTTTTATTCTTTATGTGTCTGACTCTATGTGTGATATGTTACAGGGTTTGTTGATTCATATGTTTCTAGATTCACCAGTACGTAATGAGCGCATGATAATTGATGTATTATAATTATAACGCAAGTGCTATGCTTGTGTAATTACGCAAGTCATTAATAAATATTTAGTCAGCAGTCCGTACGCTGATCGTTTTATCGCTAATTTCATTATTTCGTATACACATACTCGGGGAAGTGAGGAGGAAAAATATGTTCAGCGAAGAGTTTTGATGATAATAGAAATAAAATACGTCGAATAGATGGAGATTGGAATGAAAAGATATACAATATGTTTCAATTAAGAAAATCTTTTGTGAACTTTAATGCAAAGCTCCTAGGTTCGCGCTTGTTCTCCGAAAGTATTTCTCGTTGTTCAAAAAGAAAAAAAAAATGATTAAAACATTAGTGAATTTCAAGATATGTGATCATTTAAAATAAAAACGGAAATAGCTATCCTCTAGTCCACGTTATTATCCTTTAAATTTGAAAAAATACGCAATGGGGACGTTCATTTCGCGACTGACTGCACTCATATTAAATCCACTGGCCCGCATGCTATCCAAATATTTGATTACAACGTCGTATTTCCACTTGACATTAACACAAAAGTTGAAGAGAGCAGAGGACCACATATCATTAAAACGTAGAGATGGACCGAACACAAAACGTATCTTATTAACTTATAGGTTTCCAGAATATGCAGTGGTAAGTACTGTTCAGCCCCAGGAAACGGAAACTTCACTTCCCGACCATATATCACTTTTCAAGATATTCCGAACCTTTTCAAATTTCATGTCAATCATCCTCTGGTTACAGTTTCAAGATTTTTCATTTGAAATCTCAAGCGTAACTTCCCAACACTGTTTGACCTATCTAAGGTAAATCTCGATTTTTCACTCTTTTCGATTCATCATAGTTTTTGTATTCAACGTTTTTCCCACGTAAATCACACGGACTGGGATGTCTGACCAGTACTTGACATAATCTACTGGTAATGGTATGTACTGTAATGGGACGTATCTCCCAGTCGTGTCGAATTGAATTGTAACTCGCAAATGTCAATCGATGAATGACAAACCCTGGCGCCTGGGCCAATCACTTTATTAATCCCAGGCATAATCATTATTTCAGCCTGATATATTATTTTCATTACTGAATAATGTGCTAGTCCACTTTGCTGTGGAAATTTGTGCTACGATTTCCACGATTACATTTGTATTAATTAATTTGGCAAATGAATTATTCGAATTATGAGGATACTTCGATGTTTATCGACAGTAATGAAGTATTAGTTCATGTTGAGCGAAATTGATGAATTAATGAATATTACCGAAGCTCCCGTTTGCGAAATTAATGCGAATTCCATTATTATTTTCCCTTCGTCATCAATTAAATGAATTCATTTGGATGGCTCGGGTTGATATTTTATTAAACATTTCCAATTTAGGTAGCGTTGTATATTCAAAAAAATTAACCCCACCGTAGAGTTCTGCAGAGTTTCTCTTCAGCATCAATGTCACCAGTTTTTTTCAAACTGAAGTCGTGTTCGATAGGTTGTCATGGATGGATTAATCGGATAATTTCGTGGATCTGAGCTGAATGCAACGTTCATATTCTTAGTCTGATGAAAAATCGAAAAATTCGGACAACGGCGGCGCTGAGCCCATAGCGCGGCCAGCAACCTTAGAAAGGTTGCACCTATCGATTGGCTTGAATAAATTCAATTGAATTGGATTATTGGGAACATTGTTGGCAAGGTAACAAAGTGACAATAATCAATAACAACTATAGGCATCCACTTCATCGGAAACGGAATTTCCGGGCCACCGACATGGGTTTACAATTTTTGACGCTGATTATTTGCCTCATTGGTAAAGTATTTTTAACGTGAACTAGTTTTTATGTTGCACTTAAAAAAAAATGTGAAAAAAACACGTTGGATGAGTTACTCAATTCTGAACTCTCTGGACTCAATCGCGTACGCATTTTTGGCGAAAAAAACAAGTGACTTTATCTGGCAAATCATGATGTGATGGTCTGCAGATGAATTTCCAAAAAAAACGTCTCTATTGGGAATAAAAAAAATTGACAATCGTATCAATTTCATTCGCTGTATTTTGGAAGCGTAAGACTGAAAATAAAATGGAACAATGCATGTATAAATTTGTGGGCCCCAACAATAGCTAAAATCATGTGTGTGTGTGTTAAACTACTCCATTAATTTGATTTTTTTGCTTTAAAGTGCCAAACTTGTTGTGTCACATATATCGTGGATAGATTGGATGAGAAAAAAATAGATTTTTTTATGAAAAAAATGTTAATCAAAATCAAACAAATGCAGGTTGCAACTTTGTAATAGAAATATCAGAAACAACAAAAACAAATCATCTACAATACTACAGTACAGTCTATTTCAAAAAGTCGCTGAGTTACTTCATCGCCTGGAAATGAATTTAATTCGAAAAATGTCACGACTGGGAACAAAGATTGGCCATTTTTACGTTCATTTAACTCCCGATCCCCAGCTGACCCTCTGCGCTCGGCCAAGTCGAAATACTCTAAAAAAAAAGGCAACAAATGGTACAAATAAATCCCCAGGTGCAGAAAAAAATAGGCAGAATGCAAATGCAATTAAGTCCCTCCGAAGCGGCTGGGATGAAACCCAACGATCTTTCTCTCATTTCGTTCGGGAGTTTTCACATTTTCGTGTTAACCTCTCTCATTTCTCTGGGCATTTGTTCGACGTCCGTGTGCGGCATTCGCATTCTTTATTTTTTATATTTTTTACGCGCGACTGGAGAGCTCTTTTAATTGTGCTCGTGACAGTACTCAACTGTTCGGTCTCTTACCGACGTTTAACAATTCAGTAATTTGGAGATATTTCAAATTGTTACCACGTACAGTTTTCGTTTTTTTTTTTCTTTAATTTTTGACTTTTCAGCAAACCGCCTACTTTTCGAAAGAAGTTTTGGATTGATAAAATTTTCATTCATCTTCGATGGATGTCACGACTTTGATCGCGGGAACGTCGACTTCCTCCCTATGTGTAAGTGAGCAGTTAACTCAGAATGTCCGGTTAGTTTTTTTGAGTATATTTGCACAGTGAGAGTGTCACAATTGTGGTACTCACTACTGTTCGTTTTCAAAATTAACGATTCCTAAGTTGACTATTTACGGAAGGAGTAATACACAAATGAGGGCAAATAGAGAATGAGAATAACTCTGCAAAAAAGGAAATGTAGCGAGAGAAAGAAGGTAAAAAAGGATAGGGCGATTTATAGTTGTGGAAGGATTCGCCGGAGGGCCACAGCGCGTCCACGGAACAAATAGTCGACGGTAATTGAAACTGGAGTAATGCGTCACTGGTAAGTAATTACGGGTGGGCAGGGGTTTTGCACCATAAAAGGGAGACACTAGATAGGTATATATAGGAGTGTATATACAGTCGAGCGAGTTCCTATATATTCTACTCTAGGGCGATCGACTGGCTGCACTTTCAGGTCGACACGAGTGATTCATTTGCATTCCGGATTATATCACGGCCGAATTCGAGCCCGAAATGTTATCAAAAAAAGGGGAACAAAATGTTGGGCCAACTCATTTTCATACCAGTAAAACCGATTTAAATTGATTGAATAATGTGAATTTTTCTTGGACACCGCAAGATTAAAAATATTTGGACGGAGTCATGGAAGACTCGTTTGGAATTTCAGCAATTCTAAAGATTCCATAAACTTTAAGCTGCTAGGTACATCCGGGACATCATTCAGTATTAGATAGTGTATACGTCATTAACTGAGGAATGTGTCATATCCTAGGTTGATAAGTAAAAAATTCGAAAATCCAGGGCGCCCGCGAACTAGCGCAAACTCTCAAGAGTTAACGAGAATTAGATGTAGCTTCGATCGTCAGAGGTACTAGGTCAACGTCAATCAGCCTCTATCATTATGATTAGCCCGGCGTGTGGTTTCCGCAGTGCAGATCTAATTGGCGGATGGAGTGCAAGCTATTTCACAATCGGGCAACCAGAATCCTCCACCACTACGTTCATACAATAGGCCACGGCGTATTTAACCGAGCCGTGGTCTCATCGTCAGTCGAAACGTGTGACGATGGGCTTTGGGTATCATTGGTCAGGTCTGGGGCGATGAATGGCCCCTCATGGTTATCAAATTAATTGGTGGTCAATCGCGGTACTTTGACTTATGATGCGGCACCTTGTTGGTTTACTGTGGATATTTTTCGAAGTTTTTAAGTGGTCTTTGAAAATGTAATTTTTTTCTCTTTTTTGGAAATTATGACAATTTATCATATTTTTTTCCAATTTGCAATCTTCCAGTATTACTTGAGTCTTTGAAATTCTGAGTCTCTAATTTCTTTGGAAAATTTGATTGTCTTCAGAATTTCTGAACTTTTTTTATTTCTTTAGCTCTGAAAGCATTATTTTTGATTGTTTTCAATTTTTTTTTAAATTGCTAAAGACAATACTACTTGAATAGTTTCAGGAGAGCAAAACGTGCATTTGAAATGGGTTTCGTAATTTTCTCCTCCAGTTGAATGGATAAACATTCTTAAGATCTCATAGTTAAGGAAATCGGAATCATCATTCCAACGATTATAGGCATAGTTACCTTAATAGAATTTCTCTCATTTCTCTTATGAAAATTCTGTTTTTCATCTTGTGTGTTTATGAATGCTTTTAACGTTTCGAATTTTTTTCGATTTTTTTTTCTGTGTTTTGTTAAAGAACCTCTTCATGCTCGTTTCTATACTTCTCATATCTGAGATCTTAAGTCTCCAGAGATAACGCTTATCACGAGCCACATGAATCATAAATCATAACGCAGAATGGGGTAGCTACTTCAAATGTGCAATGCACTTTATCTCGAGATTTCACGTAAACTCCGACCTTTGTAAATCTGCGATATCTGCCGAATTACCCATGCGCATAGTTCGTCGAATATTATGGTCTTTTGAAGCTCGGAAAAGTCAACTGGAAATTATCTCAATTTCAAATGTGAATCTCATCAATGCTGCATAAGACTTTATGGTATTTCTGAAATTCTAGAAATATTAATATCTCTGCATCACATATGTTGTAACCGGAATCAACTCCAGCAAACAATTTGAGTTTTTTTTTTCAAGTTTCGGGCTCGCTCGTTTTGTACCTACAATAATAGTCATAAAGATCCATTTAAAATTGGAACAGCCTAGTCATTCTATGCCAGGACAGGAACGCCACTCACGGAACCTTATTTGAATGATATTGAAATATCTGACCTCGCGAAAAAAATTATTTTGCAAAAATGAGTTATTTCTCTCATGAAAATGGTGCTGTGATCTCAGAAAATGTTTCTGTCAGTACGGTTTAGCAGACAGCTGCTTGGTAGATCCTTATTTTATAATCCGCAATATTTCTTGAGAACGATATTTTAGAGCGTCAACTCCCATTTATTTTCCTCTCGGACATTTACAAATAGGAGGCCATTGCAGAAGGGGCAGTTTCAACGTTTTTTGAAATTTCACATTTCTCACACCCTGACCGCAATAAAATTGTCCAGAAATCTCACACTAATACCAGAGACCTCTCTTTCTCTCTCTCTCTTTCTCTCCGAGTACAGTGTAATCTTTTGCTTATGAACTCAGGTATGTCACTTCGAACTCAATGAGCCACAATTTGTTACTCCTCTTAAGGGTGGCACCAGAAAATCAGATTTCAAGGTTTTGCGAGGTTGCCCGCTAATAAATGACATCTTTTAAAAATCGTTTAGCGTTTCTAAGGAACTTATTGGAAAGTCTCCCATAATTAATTAAAAAATATTGTATTCAATTCTCTTTCTTGCACGCTACTAAATCGAAAGATTGTTTTTAACGACAAGAATTCTTCATATGTTTAATTTTACAGTGGTTATCCTTCAAGATTGTCAGGGCATTGCAATTTCTACTACACTGTAAGGAAGCAATCGATTTCTCGAGGGCCTCATTTTCCTCGAAAATGCATCACCCTAGCTTGGTTCACTCTGCAGGTCACACAGCTCCGTTGTGAAGCCTCCAAATGAGATTTGTTTCACAATCCATTCAATCGAGTTGCTCATGAAATATCCATGATACCGACGTACATAACAATCGATATAGCACTTCCCTACACTTCCTAGTGTCTCTGGTACATTCAGAACAAAATTTCCTAGCATCTAGTGTATTTTTTATACGTGAAAAATATATAGTGGATTCGGTGGTATTTTACATGCGAATTGGTTACATTTTCTAACCAAGTCAGTGATATCGATATTGCCAATTCGGTTATCACCTATTCGACTCAGCTGTGTATATTTATTGGGGTAATTCGATTAGGACTTGTAAGGTTGCTAACTATATAACTATATAACTAAATGCGTGGTCCCCGAAAAAAAAATTTCAAATATTTAAAAAATTCCAGGAATTTTCAAAGTTGCCAATTTTGCACAATTTTCAAGTCACGTCAAGAATGGCCGAGTGGAGTGAAAATTCCCAAATGCTGGCAAAATTATCCGTAAGAAGCTAATGCTTAAAAAAAATAATCATTGCAGGTACAGTTCTCCCCATATGCACAGTTATTTTAATCGACGGCGCCAAGAAAATGTGATGTTGTGTTGTTGACATTTTCAACTGAGAGCCAGTGAATACCGTCACGGTATACAGACGGATTAAAATACAATTCTATATTCTTCCATTTCCGGGGAATGGACAGGGAAATACCGTCCACCAAAGCGACCTCATTTCCGGGGTGTCATGAAGCTATCTCGCTGTAAGCAATTTTTTTTGGCGGATTTGAAAATGAATTGATACAGCTGATAACTTAGGTGGATGGATTACATTATGGACTTGTGACATCGAGAATTATGGTGATAAACCGATACGTCTCTTGCCGCTCTGTATAACAGCGAGAGACACTTTTTGACACTTTCCATTTTCGGAATTATCACAATAACGTTCCTAAATTGAAAAGTTAATAATTTTTATTTACGCTTTTGAGTTTTCCTAAATAACGATTAAAAAATTATGATTTGTTCGATCCATTTCCATAATATCGCAAAACTAGCTGACTCTTAAGTCTGAATTTATCCCTGTTTTCATCGTTTGAAGTAATAAATTCTTCCATCATCTCACTCAACAAATTACTCAACTTAAACTCAATTAGAATATTGTTGAGCATGTTTTATGGGGTCTGTAGGAAACGGAGTCGTAAAACTCGAAAGCACTCAACGTCTGCTACGCAAAGTCCCAGTGAAGAGTTCGATGTACCCTGGAAATGGCTTTTGAAAGAGCAAAAAAACAGGAGATAGGGTTTATACTTCCTTCTCAATAGCTTTTACATGACTACATTTCAGTGATGCAACCCATGTTTCGAGTAGTTCTATCTTAAATTCAACCATCATGATGATTGCAAGCCAAATGCTTCACAGTCTCCCTTAGAAAAATGAATGTTTTTATGGCACCATGTGTAGACATAGTGGGGAGGATGTGCATGAAGTTCCGAAATTTCTTGATGTCTATAAGATTTCAGAAGACAAGAGATATTTATACAATCTCTTGAATCTAAGATATTATTAAAATGTTAATGCAGCCACGGTGAATGGAGCTAGACACAAAAAAGTACAAACAAATCTTGTTTCTCGTGTTAAAAGTCACATTTTATAGTCACTAATATTTTATTCCAACATTGGTAATTGAAGAGCAATTGTGGATGAAGGCATCGTGGATGGCATGCAAGTGCTTGCGCCTGACCTGCGCAAAGTCTGCCGCATTTTTTCAGCGAAAGTAGTATATATACAGGAAAATAGTAAGTACATAAAATAGTCGGCATGGAAAACGTCATCAATCAAATCTTATTACTTCCCTCTGTATTCCCCATATTTTACAATGCATTACGGTTCATATGCAATGGAGGGAAGCGCCTTCGCATCTCGGCCGACATCCGGCTTTCATTTTTTAAAGAAATATTAGAGATATGATTCATAAAACTTCATGAAAGTTTATAGAAATTCAAATTTTGTGTTTCAAACTATTGAAAATACAGGAAATTTTAGAAAATTCTGAGCTCAAATCTAAACATAAAAATAAAGCAAGGGTAAGTAACAATAGAAAAAAAATCTTTTCAAACAAATCTTTGTGAGAGTAAACATATTTATGATTCACTTTTGAAATGCTTTTCGAATATTGTTTTTTCCGTCAGAACAGTCTAAAACAGTATATGTCGCTTCAATTATCCAAAAGATGAATCCAAAAACTCTTAACCCAGCTGCTAGTTCGCGAAATATTTCTCAGTCTCTCCCCAAAACATGAAATACGCTGGAGCCGTGCTGAATACACCACGAAACTTCTCATAATTTTCTCACAGAGGCATGGGCATTGTTCTTGGATTGTGTATGTGGTTGTTGGCCGCTTTCCATTTTGGAAATCGTCCATTTATTGGCTACAGATTTTCCATTCTGTGCACCTAACAAAATAAAAGTCATCCCAGTGGCCACGTCTAGCAATTTATGATCTTACATATTGCGTTCTTATCGAATTTCTCCGATCTGTGAGCATTCAATGTTGTCTCCGAGAAAACGTTGGGATAATCTCGGAGTTTGATATTCAATATGAAAATTCGGCATTCTGAAAATACAATTTTTTCCTTTCTAAGTTGTAATCTGCGCGTAAGCTGATTTGTTTTTTAAGGTACTGTTCAAAGGTCATAAACCAAAAATGTAAGGCCGGATGCGAGCCCAAGCCGACGAGAGGGGACAGGAGAAGAGATTCCATCACAGGCGCCTGCACAGAGGTTTCTGGAGGTTTACCCTATATTTACGAAATCTTCCGCTCCTGATGCGAAATTCTGGATAAAGGTCTAAATACGACGTCACTTAAAATATATGACACTACATACTCTTAGTCCTTTCGTTCGTGATTACTCGAAAATTATGTAATCGAGATTGAACATATATCTCAATCAACATGATACAATTGTGCCAAAAATTCAAATATAGAATTGAATATGCTCTTTCAGGTAAATTTATTAACATGCAGCATTTGTGTAGAACACGTGCCTTTCACAATACTATAATTCAATGCAACCAATTTTATTGGCATCATTTGAAAATAGCGAGGGCGCCCGATAACCGCATATGCGAGTGGGTTAGGTAGCCATATTGGAAACAGCGCTCTAGTGTGAAAATGGTTTGAGATTTCTCTCAGTTACGTATGGCCGCTTGTGTGTTGCATTCCCCAGTGGCCATCGGAGACCCCCCCCCCTTCTGTCGCCATTTTCGTGTAACCACCTTTAGTAAAAGCGTTGGATATGTCCACACATTGCACACAGATTACCTCGACTCGTGGAAATTACACTTTGTCGACGTACCGGAGAATGTCGCGAGGGGGGCGGATGAAATTCCATGAAATTCCGGGATATTTTGTGGTGTGCACTACTAAATTTACGGTTGAAACACACAGAAGTGTGCGTTTCTTAACCCTTGAGAGGTCGCGCTTTGAGTAAAGTGCCCTACTCCGTCGTTTTCTACAGGGTTTTCAGCAAATTATCGTGGATAAAAATCAGAAAATGGTCAAGTGCTTTTCCTTCTGTGAATCAATTAGATAGATTCAACTCAAACGTAACAATTTTGACCACTACGTAGAAATTCTCACGATGAATGCTTACTGGCTGTATATAGCTTAAAATTGACATAGAAAAAATGGCCCAATGTACCATCCCATGTAGTTGCCTTTAGCTGGTTTAAATCTCTTACATTCTCTAACATCCTCTTCAACATTGCTGACCTATCCTGCCTAATTATTTTAACCACTCCACCCCATCTTCCAGAATAACATTTCGGCATTTTGTCGTTCGGTGACACAATTAGACCGAGATTTCAGCGCTCACCGGGTCCCCGAAACGACCATCACAATTGAAAAAGAACAAGGCCTCCTCCGGGGCTACTGCACATTCGCATGAATGCCATCCACGTACGAAAATGTGCGAGTGTAAAAAGTGGAGGTAACAAAAAATATCAAACAAAAGGTGGAAAATAGAGAGGGCAGGGGAAAAAATGGGAAAGCGACAGCGTCGCAGATTTTTTGCTGTGTGGCGGCGCAAGGGGAGTGAGGGTGGAAAATGCTAGCGGCGTACAAGAGGTGTATAATGGTTGCGAACCACTCGAGGAACCGGCTCGCACTCGAAAGGCCAGTGCTTTAATTATCACCTAGGCCTGGATGAAAATACAAATATGAAAAAAAAATAAAACGGCAAAATGAAAAAAAAATTGTACACTTGGACATAATTGAAAAATTACAGAAATTAATTTCAAATAATGTCATTTGTGAAATTGGAGGGAGTGAATGCATCTTCAAAATGTCAGAACTTCCCAAGCCTGGCAAAATCTGAAACCTTTCGCAACTTTGAGGAGATCAAATCAATCATTTCGAAATTTTCAGTTCTACAAATGTCAAATTTCGACAATTCAGAGCAACGCAAAAATGTATGAGTATTAAAAAATGGCATTCTCATGATTCAAACAAATGTACTGCTAAAGAATGAGAAACAGTGTAGCAGTTTTTTTTGCTCTGTATTCAAGGCATTGGAGTTGTAAATGCTAGCTGCGTACGAAAGGTGTATAATGGTTGCGAACCACTCAAGGGCCGGCTCGTTGCCGCGAGACCGGAGCCTTAATTATCAACCATGCCTGGTAATTTTTAGTCCACGAGTTTGACACGATATTTGTTGGTACAGTGTAGAGAGAAAAAGAGGAAATTATTCTCGACTCGTTGATTAATACTGCTCCCGTGTACGCTGCAATAGTTGAAACTTGTAGATATTCCAAACAGTTTGAGAACTTACTAATTTTTAGAATGTTAAAAATTGTTGAAAGTTTAACAGCTACAAATATTCTGAGAATCATAGTTATCATTATTAATTCAATACATGACATGATCAAATGTCGAGAAGCCTTGAAAGCGGCAAAAATGTAGGAAAAAATGCAGTGGATTCCAAATGTTCCAAAATTTAAAAAACGTTACAAATCTTTCGATAATTTCAAACGTTTGAAAAAAAATCAAGAAATTACAAAATATACAAAACTTACAAAATGTGAAAAACTAAAACATCGCAAAATTGTACAAATCTGAAGCATGATGGAAATAAAAATGGTGTGAAAATTTCCAGTCCACGGGTTCGACATCATTCGTCTTGATGTAGTGGAGGCTAAAAAGGAGAGGAGAAAAATCCTAGTCTAGTTGATGTGAAACGTCAAAGTTGCCCTCTACACCGTCCGACCAATTACGCGGCAATTTTTTTTCATTTTACTCTGGGCATGCAGGAGGCACTGCCTCCAACCAGCATCTGTGATGACGCAAATTACTGCGTTGGCCCATTACGCCCTAATTGCCATTTTCCTATTAGTCCTCGGAAAGTGTCTCGCGGTTTTTTTTAGTTAGATCTGTCGTTTTCGCAGTTGAGACGCCATTCAACAGGGGCTGTAATTATTTCGACAACAAAACGTTTGATATGAAATGTACACTGATCACTAAACTGAGATTCGATGTAATAAAAAATTGATATGAATGGAACAGTCTTCCATCATACTTATCATAGGAATTTAAAAGAGAAACACGTTTCATTACGAAATCAAGTACTTACTCTGGTTTTCATCAAATTCGGAGTCATGTTGCTAGATTATTATTGCCATTGAAAGCTTAAAACACTATAATTTTACTTGTATAGGATCTGCGTAAAATTTGGATACATTAGTCTGTAGTATTACAATTTTCCTGAAATTTTTATAGCGTTCTCCTGATACTGCACAATTTTCCAACTTTTTCCGTCTTGCAAGCCCCTCGGAAATTCTCTCCACTTTACTTCGTCCGTCTTTTTGGTTTAGTGAAGCCAGTTCTCACATTATCACCAGTGCTTGTAGATAATATCACCGGTCGTTGGGGTATCATGAAAAATTTCAATTTTCTCGAGCCCCTTGTGTCGAGACTCTCTCAACCGTGCCACACGTGTGTCGCGTCATAACCCCGCCCACCAAGAAACCGGCACAAATGTAATATTAAGTTTTGATGCTTCTAGTATTGTCGTATTCAATCATTTTCGACAACGAAATATTTATACACAGTTTAGTCAGTTGACTCAAAATCAATTCAACAAGAAATCTACCACCAAAGATGGAATTCTTGAAAAAATTGAGCTTTCAGGAATTATACAAAGAAGGTGAGGATCGATTTTGGAAGATTCCAAAAAGTTTAGACATTCCAATATTTAAGAATAACATGACACTCAACACGGAAATTTTCGAAGAATCTGCAATTCGTTGGAATGTCTCAACATTCCGAGCACTGAAACATTCACAAAAATATTCAAAATGTTTAGTAAATATAAATAGCATTTTCGAGAGTGACGACATCATTGGTTAGTCATGAAACATAAAGCTGGCAAAAGTTTGCCAATTTTCAGAATTCTTCTAAAAATCGTTTGTGCATATAGTGTTACAATGTAATCACTATCGACCAGCCTTGTCCTCCCTTGTAATCTACGCTCGACGAAAGCGGAGAAAAAAATTTGGCGGACAATGATATCGCATTCACGCATGATGGAAAAACTGTTATCACTGTCTCTGTTAACAATAACGAGGACTGAGGAAATTGGGACAAATCAATGGTCTATCAGCGGATATGGAACGTCATGTGTGACGTATATCACTCGTTTGATACTAACGCAGCGAAATTTCCAATTTTTTTTTATTCGTGACAATCAATTTTGAGGGCGGCATCCACTTCACTTTTTGTCAATTTGTTCGTCCATAATTGAATTTTTCACAACTGGCGTTTGACTTGAAATTTACTTGACAGTTTTTTTTCTCGTATTGCATGTAAAATTGGATTTTCCGAAATTTGTTTTCGGTTTTTTATTGTCCATTGCAAAATATTTCCAATTTCTGTTGAAACCATTCTGCTCTATGGAACTGGAAAAACTGACATTTTCAACTTCCCGATAAAGGAGTTATAGTAATGACCGCCAAAATGAAATGTCTCAGAACCATGAAATTTTCCCTTTCGCGTTTTACAAATGTGCCTGACAAATTTCTAAAGAGGATTGTGTATGTATCAATTGCAATTCTTCTATTAGGACGACAAAAATAGAAAGATCCTGGACAGTCTTAAGAGTTTTAGCAATTTGAAAAATCACAATAGTGGAAAATTGAAAAGAAATTTTGAACATTTACAGTCGATAAAAATTTAGAAATTTCCCTTAGCGAATAGTGATACGTGTAACGTGCTCGTGTGACAATTAATTTTGAGAATCAATTTTTTCACTTCACTTTTCGTTATTGTTGTCTCCACAACTCAATTTTCCACAACTCACGCTTGTTAAGTTCAATCAATTTTCAAGTGGACTTGGCTCAACTTTTTTTTCCTCTTATTGTGTGTACAATCGATTTGTTTTATTTGTCATCGGTTTTTTTTCATATTGCCAATTTCCTTTGAATTCACTCTATTGTATGGAAACTGCAAAATAACAGAACTGGTCGATTTTTATGTTTGAAGTGGAAGTAGAAGAAAATGTTTGCCGGTACGTAGGTTCGCAGAGAATGGCTAAAAGTTTTATACAACTTATCAAATTTCAATATTGGTCATTACCGACGGCTATGGCCGAGTGGCTAGAGCGCTGGCCTGTGGCACACGAGGTCCACGGATCGAGTCCCCGCTTGGGGACTCTCCGATTGGTATAGTAGAGTGGAATTGTCCAGCTCTTGAATTCATAAGGATTTATAGTCGAAGTGGGAGTTTCGTCAAAGAAACGGCTGTACAAATTGAGGTTTTCCGTGGTTTTCCATCAATTGTAAATTGACCCAAGCAATGTAAAGTCTGGTAGGCATTGCATTGATTGGGTCAAATTAAGTGAATGCTGTACAATTTGGGAAGAATTCGGTTACCATCGGCACCGTGGGAGGGTCGCCACACATGCATAATCGCATCATAGCGTAAATAAAAAATAAAAAAATATTGGTCATTCTCTCAAATGGTCAGAAATTCTGAAAATTTCAAAAAATGCAATAATCTCACACCTGGTAAAAAGGACAAATTCCTTCTTGATTTCGACATCGGATCATTTTGAGCAAAAAAACGAGTGGTTCTAAGGAAATACTATTACAACAATTTTTTTTCATAGGAAATTTAATTCTCAATTCAAAATCATAATTTCCATTCTTTTTCAATAAATCAACATATTTTCGAGATAATTTACACTTAGCATTTCACAGTAGAGCGATGTCCGTGTATATCTCTCGTTCGATAACATTGCAGTGGAATTTACATTTTTTACATAATTCACTTTCCAATCAAGTTATTTTTCCCTACTTAAATTCCATTTACCAGGATTCACAGTGGTTTCGTACAAATTAATTTTCCAGAGTTGGTTTGCATTTTTTTGATTGGTAATGGAAAAATATTTCTGACTTCTCCTCATTTTACTAGAGGTAAATTTAATAAAAACAGACTCATCAACTGCTAAATTTGCGAGTCAATTGGTGAACAAATTTCGGATATCAATATGTCAAAAGTTGTAAAAAATGGAGAAGGTGGAAAAAAATCTACTTAACAAAAGTTGGTTGTCATGTGAAAATCTACATTTCAAGTTGCTCAACTTTTTTCACAATTGTCATAGTTTGGAAGACATAGAGCGTCAAATAATGGCAATCACAAATTGGGAAGTCTGTTCAGTATCCCTCACTAGTTCTCAACCAGTCCAATTTGCTCAACCATCGTGTAAGAAAAAAGTTCCACTCCAGGCTGAGCCATTACACAAAGGGACAAACTTGACAGTTGAAATTGTGACTGAAACTAAATCCAATTATTAACACGTCAATTTGTCGTGCGCAGTCTCACTGGTCACCTTCCCATCCAAAGCAATTTCCCAGTACCTTTGAGTATCGCAGAACAGAGTCAACAGAGACAAAATAATGAATTCCGGTACTTGTTTCACCCGGGAAATTTCAATTAATACGCAATTCTCTAGCAATTTCACTGATTCAATTTTCCAGGGAAAATACAACTGGGGTGTTCGCATTTTGCAGTGTAAAATGGCTTCAATTTCTTCCTACACTTGACCCATTCACATTAACTGCTTATTTCTCAATCAAGCAGCTGAACACATTGTAAGATATACAAGCTATCAAAGGAAATTTCCAGTAATTTACTGTATACGTTAATTCACAGGCTAGTCAAACGGAAAGTCCATTTGCACACGAGCATGTTTTCTAGTATAAGATTTCAACTATCGTGAACCGTTTAAGTGATAAAGTTGAAGTTGTTTATAATAATATATGTACCGGATCAATTTCAATCGCAACTTCAATTTCCAGAAACTCCAAAAATTTAGAAACATCTTAGAACTTCCAAAAAGTTTTAGCGTCTTCAAATTTTTTAAATTTTCAAATGGAGTGTTCTGCAGGCATTTCATCGTGCTCTATTTACCACCAAACATGGAAAACGAATTTTTCGCAAAGAAAGCTCGGAAGTTCATTTTAAATTCCGCCCTCGATCGTTTTTTCTATGGATGACTTACAGTGCTTTTGATTGCCAATTAGGGAAGATAAGATGAGGAGCTCGGGCCACTACGACCCATTCTAACACTTCTACTACGCCCCGGAATAATGCTCCTGCCTTTTTTTCTCTCCGGCAAATTGGCGCAGTTCTTTTTTTATTCTTCACTCTCTGGTGTACTATCAACGATAAAATTATAAAAATTCTAAAATTCGTCAATTTAAAAAAAAAAGTCCCTGTTCAAAATATTTCACATTTTCAAAATATTCGTAGTTTTGAAAATCCCCATAAATTTGGAAATTTTAGTTCTGAAATTAATTTGGCCCCCTTTTTGTTTCCTCGCCATTGAGTTGAGTCGATTTTTTCTTCACTCTTCCGTGTGCTGAGGGTGGAGTGAGAATGGAGGCAATTACTTGGGGCAGAATGGCGAGTGGGTGGGTGGGTGGCTGGCAAACGCATCGTGAATTAATGGAGACTTTACGAGCGTAATTTGAGGATCGAAGCCGTTCACACGGGCGGGAACTTTGTTGTCGGTGGGACCAGTCGGGTTTCGGCTTTCATATAGTTATAACTATATAGTCTACCCGTAATACTATATGCTAAGCTTGGTGGGCTGATAGGGAAGATGAGTAGTGAAACGAGCCACTCGCAGAACCGTGGTATGCCAGACTGCACCATAGAGGCCAGCCATTCTCGCAAGATATGAAAAAGGGCACAATAAAGAAAAAAAAACGCAGCTCAATTCAGGGCGCAAAGTATTTTTTTTTTAAATAAAATTCCTGCTATTCGTGCGAATTATTCAAAATTTTGGAAATTCACAGAGAAACTTTAGTCACTCAAAACGCGATATAGCTGACAGAACTCAGTTGAAGCTTTTCGAATGCGGTAAGCTGCACTCAGACATGAATTAATTTGTAACCTGGGAAAAATCACACACTCATTTACTTCATTGAAATTTCAATTTCCATTTGCGGAATATAAAATATAGAAATTGGCTCAATCAAGGAATGTAATTTTTCTGAAACTTTCCATATTTGTCACATTCTATTTTTATTACGTAGTGGATTTTAATTTTTTTTCACCTTTACTATGTTGGAATGTGAGTTTTCTTGCGTGGTATTTCCCGGTGTAGACGGCTGTACTAACCCGCGGCCAGAAATTCCTGAGAGATATGAGTGCAGCTCAGGAAGAGCGTGATAAAAAAGAAAATCATAAAGAAGGTAGTTCGCCACTGGGGAAAATTTCAACCCAAAGAAATTTGGATTTTATTAGGCCGGTCAGATCCTACATCATCTCGACTCTCCTTCTGCATTCGGGAGATTTAAACTCCGGCATGTTTTGAATTTCAGATGATGGAGGGACTTTAAATCACTTTTTCAGAGGAGATAATTTTTTTAGAGGTAGGTGCCACCTCTATAGATGGCGAGACCCAACGTTTGTGGAGTCGTCATTGTCGCCTGTGAGAGAACGCCTGTGTCTATATATGTGTGTGTGTGCCTGTGTGCATGTATGGTGAATAACTTGTTCCATGGTTCTGATGTAACCCCTGTAGCGATTGAACTTTTGTTTTATTCACATAGTGTGTATAACAAAGATTCTAAAATTAAATAAATGGAATTTCGAAATTGAGTTCAACAGTTCAGACTCAACAAACAAGGCAGACTAAGTAGTTCATTCAATCTCTTGACTTTAATTGCATGATACAGCTCGTTATATTCAGTCGGAGAAAAATTCAGAAAGTTAATTGTCACTTGTTCTCCTTACTAATTAGCTTTCTTATTTTCCCTCAATTTCAGTACTGACTTGTTATAATATTTGTTAATGGCACTTGGGTAGTACTTACGTCAAGCGCTTTATGAACTTTTCAGCTTAGGGACCGTTCAGCAACACAATCGTTACGTGGATTGTAGGAAAATGCAAAATTAAGTAGAAGAACAATTTAATAGGATTAAACTGTAAAATGCCCACAGTGAAGCTCTACTCCGAGTTACACAGACGCAAGTCAGGTATAAAAATTAATATTCTGTCTGATAGCCATATTTCAAGGGATTTATTCCTCATTTTTAAAGCATGTCAGAAAAGACCAAAAAACAAGTAATTATGCTTTGTCATAGATTTTGTTGAAAAGTCAAGTATCGTTAAGGAATGGTTTTAATGAGAAATGTTATTCAACATTCCTTGGGAAGAATCCCATTCTACGTGAGAAACCAGCCACCAGGAGAGGCCATTTTAATGACAATATTAATTGGCATGTCTTCGATTTTATTTATTCAAACAAGAAAAAAAAAATGAAAAAGAAGCACCAAGCTTGTGAATTGAATAGCATTTCCTGACAAAGTCTTTAATCGAAACTTAACACACGAGTGAAAATACGGAACACACATCACGTTATCTTCTATACTTTGGATGATGGTACTGAAGCTCGTCCGGAATTTTCATGCATATTATCCTTTTTATTTTGAGAGGCATTATGATAACTTTCCTCGAAGCGATGCTAGAAAGAGTGAGTTGGTTTTTCTTTCTTCGCTGAAATCAGCATTAATGAAATAAATTAAAAGAGCATGAATTTCTCGATGAGCAGGTAGCATTAATGGAAAGTTGTGCACTCGAAGTCTACTGTTCCATCCTACACCATTACCCTTCACATTATCCTATTTAGTTTACCTAATTAACGTTAAAACATTCCTGAGAGCTGGTGAGCGACATGTTCCAATGGCGAATATTAGTATTTTCTCTAACAACAAATATCTTCAAAGCTATATTTGGATAACCATATTTTCTGTACGAGTTTATTCAACGAGATTGCCCTGTAAACTCGTGAGAATCTTCCGAACTAAGGCGGAACGTTGCGAAGTGGCAATGATAGTTGAGTCACACTGCATATTATCTAGCTTCTCTGGGAATTCTCAAAATTTTTAGCATTTTCGATGCTATCGAGATTTTGGTAAAGTTTGAAACGTCAGCGAATTGCATGGATTTTATCAAGTATATATTTGCGAAATATTCAAAATTTCAAATTGGTTGACATCTAGGTAGGCGAGATAACCAATTTTTAATAACTTCCAATTTTTCATTTCTTTTGAAAGCCTGTAAGCTTTACAAATTTTTAAAACTGAAAATTTCGGATATTTTTCAAATAACTAATGTTTTTTTACAAAAGTGCATCCCGGCCGCATCATCATCTCCAATAATGAATGAAGTGGATTAGAAATCAATATAGGACAGGGGCAAAGTTTGAAGTAATGAGATTGATTCGGCAGCATGAATGAACATACCTCAAACACTGAACGCTCATTTTCGTTAATTAGTTTGCCTTAAATCCCGGTCTGATATCCCGTTTTATTCCACATTTAATGAGGATCAATGAAATCCATTTATCGTGTGAAATATGAAATTCGTCGGGTGATAATAGTAAATTCAATTTCCGCAATTTGCGGGCTTAATTTCATATAAATTCACGTATGGCACAACGAGGATGCCGCTCAAGCGATATTGTTTCAGGATGAATTGAATATTTTAGGTACAGTTGTTCAAATTTATGAAATTGAGGGCAAAATAGGAATATCAATTTTGTTAATCTCGTAATGCACGTGTTGTGTTGGGGGATTTCAGGAATCTGACAGAATATAGAGCATATCTATACTGTCCTTGTGAACATCTATGTAAACTTTTCGGTGCACTAGGAAATATCTGCAAAGGAAATGAAAACACTGACGGCCATGTGATTATATCACTGGTCGTTGGCATATGAGGTCCACGGATCCAATCCTTGTACGGGCTGGTTCTTTTTGGTATAGTAGTGTCTTAATTTCAAAACAACACTATGCCTATATTTATATAGAACACAACGATATTTTTAGGTGAAAAGGTCAAGTTTATATTTTTTTTACAAATTGGAGACACATGATGATTGTCTGAAAAACTCCGATGAGGTGTAAAGAATTCGGCCCTAGCATCACACTGAATGGTTTCAAGTGTCAATCGTACAACGCATCTCCCGTCCATCCCTAAAGCCGTAATAAAGTCAAGATTAATGGCTAAAACTGTCAAATTTGTCGCGAAATGATGATAAAGTTTGCGGTAGTCCCTCCCGCCCTCGTCTGCGACCCATCCCCCACTTTTGCTCGGAGGTCTGGCTCAGACGCTTGGCGACGAGTGAAATGAAAAAAAAGTCGGGAAAGAAAACAGAAGAGACAAGCGAGGAGATGCCTGAGGGTGATTGTCGAGAGGACGTTTTTTTCATCGCGTCCGACTTTCATACTTGCCCTGATCCCATTTTCATCCCCGTCGCTGTTTCCGTCCGGGGTACAAGCCCTCAGACGATATTTCAGCATTTCATGTCGACGGTAACAGTTGTCGAGGTATTTTCGGCAAAATTATCACGTGTTTACAAAGCAGGGAACAACGCGATTTTTAGCAATGTCCTTCCTTTTAAATCTTTGAATCTTAAGAGAACTTTGAATTGAAAAAATTTGTAACTTTTGAATCAAAATGTTGACAGCACTCAATTGAGAAAATTGCCAAAATTTGATATCGATTGGAAATTTGAAAAATGTTAGAACTCTGAAAAATTGCATTTCCTTTAATTCAGCACTGTGGGGGAGAGAATTTGGAAATGTTTAAAACATTCGGATATTTTCAATATTTAAAAGATTTTCAACATGTCCAACATTAAAAAAAAAATTCCAAATTGTTTGAATTTATAGAATTTTTAAATTCCTCAAACTCTCTAGAAAATCAAACATTCGTCAAATTATTGAAATTTTGATGCGATGCAAAATGCTGAAAAATGAAATAACAAATACGAGGGTCGGTACCTCAGTTCTTTGCTCTCAAAATAAACTGAGGGCATTGTTAGTGTCATGTCCAATTGAAACTAAACGCGAACAACTCCATCCGTTTCCCCGTTATGAAATCATTCTGAATCTGGGTCAATTACTGAGGGAATTGTATTGCCCCTGGCGCTGATGTTTTTCTACCCAAAATATACATTTTTTTCTTCCAACCGAAAAACGTGGTAAAAATTGCGTTAAATATGCAGAGGGTGGTCAACAAACCGTCGACATTCCGAATGGGCGCAGAGCCGCGCGTCCTAACTATTTTTCCCACTTTTTTCAATTTCAATACTTTATAGAATTTGGAAAATTGGAGGTGTGTCCTCCCGAGGAACAAGCTCTGCATTTATGTTCACAAATAAAAGCCTATTAGCTTTCAGCGACAACGACCAAGTAGGGGAAAAAATTGCGGAATGCCTCGTTCTGAATATCTGATCAATATTCTGCCCCAACAAACGAGTCCGAAGAATATCAGCAATCCGTTGTAGTCATCCAAGTTTATGAAATTCCAGTAAACCGAAAATAATATCTAAATTCCCTGGCAATTTTCGAAATTAAATTCCGCACAAAGTGACTACATGAATTCCGAATATTGGTCGATCCCCAACTCAAGCGAATTGTGAAATGATTAAATTTTAAATGTGAAATTTTTCCTGAGAATTGAACAAGCGGATCTAGTTCTTTCAACCAGCGAATTGTGAGTGTGATCCATGATGGCCCGATTTATATTATATTGATTCGACCAATTTCATTACATACTGCACAAAGAGGACAAAGGTCTAAATATTAAGTATTCTTTGTCACACACTGATGTCAATATTTTCTATCGATAACTCGTTCGCGCGATGTTTTGTTGTTACGAACATTGCCGCCAAATCGTGATTGCCTACTTCGTGCATGAGACAGCGTCTGCGACAGCTTTTGACTCCACACAAACACCATCGCACACACACACACACACACACACACACACACTGACACAGCCTTGTGTCGGGGCTTTAGAGTAGCGAAGTGCTACATCAAAGGTCCTAGGTTGCCACCCGGCCTCCGGAGAATGTTACATGTGATAAATTACGTGCAAAAACAACAGATGAACAGATTCCTTGGAGGAATCACGAGTAAACGATGGATCAAAGATGAAGGCTGTCCCATTAAAAACTGAAAAAATTGTCTCCTAAAATTGACTCCCAGTAACTTCACTTCCATTAAATTGAAATATCCTAGTTGATGAGTTGAAATTCTTCAAAAAATCATCACTCAAACGATTGTGTGACCTATGAACTCAACCGAAAGTTAATAGAAAAAGGCCATGCAATCCGCTCAACAAACTTTTGTGAATTCCTTGGAGGGATTTAAAGGCAACTTTGAAGATTTTCCTGTACAGGAGTACGAACCTTTCTTACTATCGACGATGTATGTTGCTCCAACCTTTTTCACTGCTTTTCACTCAAACGGCTGCTCTATTCACGTAACTTGGAGATTTGTAATCCCTCGAGATAGGTTAAACGATCTTCAGTCTACATCATAGCTATGGTAAGACTTAGTAACGATAGCGTTAGCAGAAGTTAGTCAATAATGTTAAAATATTGGAAAACGTGAATAAACCTAGAATCATTCAAAAAAATGGAAAGTTGTAGAGGAGGCCTTCTTTAAATGAAAATTAAATGAAAACTGTGAAATGAAAATAGGAAACATATAGTAGAATATTTAGATTGCTAGATTGGACAGTTGGATGGAAAACCTTTTATTGTTTCCATACAAACACCCAGTCAACCCTGTGCTATCACACGTCAATATCGACAGTTTAAAAATGATATTTGATAGTTGCATCAATCGGTAAGATAATTTTTATCAAACGTTTCTCGCCGTGTGACTGGGAAATTCTCGGGCAAACCGAATGACGAAAAAATACAAGCGTGAAAGTTGCAATATTTTGACATAACACGTGTGAATGCATTTTAACTAGTCACTGGAGGTGTTTTAATGCGCCAAACAGATTGCTACCAACGGTGTAACAGGAGTCACGTCTAGTCGTCCTTGTTGTTATCATACATGGCCCACAGCTTCGTTTATATCTCGCGATGTACATGGAGCGTTTTACAGCACTTTGGGGAACCAAGTTTGACCAACTGGCGCTCCAGTGACACTTTGGGCGCCTGTCGCAAGTTGGAGCAATCTGCTTTTTGGGATGTACCAGTTGAGAATCGCCACTGACAATAAAACATCACATACGTTTACAGGGCTACTTCACCATGAAATTTCGGCAGTTGTAAAAACCTTTGAGTTTTCACATTATTTTACAATTTTTTACACCACTGAAATTTGCAATATGTAAAAGATTTGGAACCATGGAAATCATCAACGCTATTTATCTATTTATCAGGAATTATTAATTCTCCATATATTCAGGTACCTCAGGTGTTATTTCAAATTCAGAGAATTTGGTTAATGTTCTAGTATAATTCTCCCATCACAAATTTGACACAATCATTTCTCTTACCATATTTTGCGCGTGTCAGACGCAGCGTATCAGAAAATTCAGTTAAGTTTGTGTGAAAGTTAAGCGGCAACTGTGGCGCGAATAAAAATGGTCGACTTGATATTTAATTTATAACCACTTGCAGCTGATGCCATTCTAGCATTTTCTTTCCGACTGCGGTATCATCTCAAGAATAATGAATGCGTCCTTCCCTCTTATTTATCACTGGCACACCCACATCTACCCACCGCAGACTTTTCCTCGTGAATAACATTTTATCAGATTCTTTTCTCGCCTGCGTACGCATAATTACCAGAAAATATGCGCAAATCTGTATTAATTAAATTTCGTTACAATTGGACACATGAAAAAATTGCAAAATTGAAACACGTGAAAAAAGAAGAATTAAAAAAATTTGAGAGTGAAATTGAAGTTGAATTAAAAATTTAATTGGGATAATTAAACCGAGAGTTTGAAAAGAAACACGTTAAGAGTTAAAAAATCTGAAGAATTCGCATTTTGTCAAAATCCAAAAAATCAGAATTTTACAAAAAATCCAATTGTTCCTTGATCAAATGTGGTAAAAAATAGCCTACTTATGTCCCTATGGTGCCCTTCCATCTGGTACTTTGCATTCTCTGTGACCCCGAGTTTTCCTCCGCGAATTCGCCTGTTCCTTTTTACACTTACTTCCATTTTTATCGTGAGGCACTACCCGGGCAAAGTTGAGATTTTGCAGGAATGGGATTTCTGTCGAGATTACGATGAATTATTGAGGTTGAGGGCTTGAATGTGTAACTTCTTTTGTGGATTGTTTTGGTAATTTTACGTTTGGGAAATTGAGCAGTGGAAAGTTTAAAAATTTCCTTTTTTTTTCATGCATTCGGGGAATATTTTTAATAAGCCACTTGGGGAATACCGAGAGATAATAAAGAGAAAGGGGCCACGAGAGGTGCATGCGATGAATACGTGGCTCATTCGACGGTGCTTGTTAGCCGTTGGTTTTGTATTGTGTATATATTTTTCACACCGTCCGATTTCAATATCTGGCTTTGCACAGTAGCTCAGGCTCCTAGGTATCACGAATGAGGGCGAATGACAAAGCTCATGCGATTCGCAGTGTGGAACAAGAAAACTGGGAGTTTGCTAAATTGATAAACCAGGGAGCAAAAGGACCAAATATAGAAGTATTATCGGTAATACTAATGGAAAAAGCATTATGGGCTTCTGCTATATGTCACTATTGAAATATATATCTGTCACAATTTAGATTTTTCCAATGTCAGATCTTTTAAAAATTTTAATAATCGGAAAAATTTTAAAAATAAACAACAATTCAAAACCCATTGACGTTCAATTTACTATATTAAAAATATTCAAATGGAGAGGCCTGAAATAATGGAACATTGACACAATTTACGTGACATGATTGTCCAACAGTGCGCAAACTCATAATTCGTCGTATTCAATGATAGGTTAATTGGATTTTAGTGACAAAAGGCCAAGCGCAATAGCACCTGACTACATTTGTGTGAGAGTATTGCATACAGAAAAGGACAAGTGGCCAATTAGTAAAGCAAGGCGGGGATGGAATGGCCTTTCTCCGGTGACATTTTTAGGGCTAATTGATGTTGTCTACTTAAATCCACTTCTGCACATGCAGGAGTACACCGTACTCAGAAAGGATATACGCTTTGTTGCTTCTAATCACGCCAACTTTCATTATATCCACCCTGTTTTCTCGGCCACTGTGGTATACATATTGCAATACACAAGTATGTACCATCATCGCCAATTTTTCAGCGGTTTTTATTCGCCGGGCTATTTACTATACTAATTGGCTTACGTGGGTGCACTTGCAGGGGCAGGAGAATACTAAAAAAAATTGAAGCAAAAACTAAAATTAAATATTTTTGGAGAGTTTTCAAATTACTCAATCTAATGGAAATAAAAAACGCCAAGAAAACAGGATTAATGAAAATGTAACTAAACTGTAACCATTTCTAAAACAAAAAAGGACAAATAATAATGGGGTCAAAATTGGCGAAAGCTATGAGACGTTAGGAAAAGGCTTGGTAATTGATCCTTACTTGTTTGTAAGGATTACAAAGTTAGGAAGAAATGAGAAACTTCTACAAATCGTAAAATTCAACAGCAGTTTCATTAAAAAAAAAAAAATGGAAAACTTGCGAAAAAAAATTCTAATATTACTGAAAATAACCAAATTTCAACAATATCAAAAAGCAAAATATCGTAAGTATTAAAAAATTTTGCAAAATTTCACACATTTAATCGCTTCAAGCGTGCAGCTCCGACGCCGTCTGCCTTTCCGTGGCTTTTATTCCCGAGGTTATTTATTATGCTAATTAGGTTTCAGAAGCGCACTTGGAAAGGGCTGGCGAGTCAAATGCGCTGATGAGGAATTTTTCACTTTTTCTGGGTTATGAAAGTGAAAAAAAAGAGTGTTCACAGAAAAGTCTGTACTTCTATTCAGTGGATGATGAAAACTATACGTCTATTCAGTAATATGGTAGCATATGTATTAGTTCAATTATTTTATTTATCCACGAATGAATTTCGTCCCAACGAATGACATCATCGAAGCCATCGCAAGCCGAATCGAAGCGTGTCCATGTAACTTGGAGGTGTTTGGATTCTGGATAATGTCAGTTCAGTATAAAAAGTTTGGCTTGTCCATAATGTTCTATTGGCGAACAGTTGAAGATAGCAGAAGAATCGTAAAAATCGTAGAGCATTAGTGGATTATAAAAATCAGGACATAACTTTTTCGGGAAAGCTGCCAAGAACCTATAAATTTTAACCGCCAACCCTACTTTTTCTCGAGAACTACATCTTATCAGATTATTTTCTTGCCTGGGCATGCATAATTATCCGTAAATATGCTCCACTCTGTGATAATTACATTCATTTTAATTCTTTTTTTTTTTCGAAAAAAATCATTCATTCCATTTTCATCAGTTTCACAATCTCTGTCAGCTCGCCTAATCGACATTTGCATTTGAATTGAAATTGATTTTTTATGAGGATAATGAGATTCTAGTTTGAGGCATCGGCAGCGGGAGAATATTTAAGAGGCATTTCCATAAAAAGGAATAAATGAGATTCAGTTTTTTTCATAATTCTGAAGGTACATCGAGGGGCTTCAAATCTTCAATCTGAAGTAGACTCATGGATAATTTAATTCTGATGTGTTGGGATGACGAAGAAGACGTCAAGTTTTTCAGTATCAGTTTAATAAAAGAAAAGGTACGGGATGTGCAATTGCCAATGCATGGTAGGACCAAACAAGTGAAACTCCAACCAGGATTTTCAAAATTTTCAAACTGCCCTGCAAAACTGAAATTGAAGTTCTAGAAATCAATCGATTGAATTTCTCGTCAGATGTCAATTTAGCTTTAACATATTCTCAAATTCGTTCTGCTTATTCCGTGAATTTTATCGAAACTTTTCTCCATACGAATGAGTTGGGAATAAAGCCAATGAGCTGCAGAACAAGGTGTAACACTAGCGTCGTACAATGACGCTATACTCATGCACACCATGGACAATGGAAGAGGGAAGAAAAGAACGGCAGTACCTATATAGACTCTTCGTGAGGTTAGGTTTTGCCTAGTAGTGAGGGTATTACGCGGGTCAGACTGCTGGCTGTTGTCGTTTCTTGCTCCCGTACATACAGCATCCATATACCGGTCCAGAGCAGAACGAATACATGTATATATGTAAAACTCGCGTACTTATATACACACACATACATGAAGTTTTTGCGGAAAAGCTGGTACTCGGAAATTATTTAATTTACGTGGTTCAAATTTTTTAAGCCTTTAAAATGTTCAGAAGTTTGGACATTGTTGCTAAATAAAGTTCTTGAACATTTAAAAATTTCCAAGTTTTTGTAATTTTTGAATTGTTTGCCTCCAGATTTCGGAAGTTTCATTTTTTTTAAATTTCAAAACGTTTAAAATTTTTGAAATTTTTTAAATTCAATAATTTTCCTAAATTCCTTAAAAGTGTGGCAATTCAGTAATTTCTTAACAGGCTTCGGATTGTTGCGATTTTTGATAATGAACAAGGGAAAAAGAGAACAAGAAACAGAATTGTATCTATATCGACTCCAATGAGGTTAGGTGTTGCACAGTAGACACGATATTACGTGGGTCAGGCTGCTGGTTGTTCCGATGTACATTTTCTTCATGTATACAAACCCCATATACTTATCCGAAGGAAAACATATGGATGTATATACAGGGCTCTTCTAGATATATGAACACCTGTACAATTGATTGTTTTACTTCGACGCTAATGCTCGAAAATTTCCAGTTTTACAAATATTTTTTCTTCTACAAATATTCACAAATCTTCAAACTAATGATTCTGGATTGTTGGACATAATAAATCATACCGATCAAGCCAGGATGAGCGAAACGCACAGGGACTAGACCAACACCCACATCATGTGTTTTTTTTTTCACCCTCTCTGGAAAACCACAGAGACATATATTCCAACATTTTCAGAAGGAGATATTGAATAATATGAGAAGACTGGAAAATTCCGAATTACGCGTAAATTCATGAGTCGGATGGACTTTTTCGAGTCTTAAATGAAAACCTCTATCATGCTTAATTTAAGCACTCCATAAAACCGGAATTAACATTGGATTCGTGTCGCTTTCTTTTTTTTGCGTATATATGTATATACCCATACATATATATATATATATATATATATATATATACAAGGTCTGAGACAGTGAATTCATTCCTCTGTGAGTGCTAGGTAAAAGGAAATCGGGAATCCGGTTTAGGATTCAATCGAGTGGAAAGTGTAGCTGGGAGGACAACCCCCTACCCCATTCACCCCCTTGCGCCACTTTCCCGTCCTCATTGCCGGACGCGTTTTGTGCGATGCCGGAGGGCCTCGAATAGTTGAACCGAGGAAAAGGGCCAGACTTTCGACATTGGCTTCGTTAAACCGAGCAACACAGACAGATACCGTTTTATCCCGTTGTATATATTCGTAATTTTCCTAAGATCTTCCCCAATTTGGTCAAATTTATAGAAATTCGTACCATATTTTAGGCATTTCAAACTCTCTTCGGTCACATGATTCTTGTACTTCTTGGTTTAAGCATTTTCATTGAATCTGAACTTGAAGTCTGCTTTCGGAATGAATATTGTAGGCCAAATGTGTTGGTGCCCTCGTGGGGACAGAGACACTAATCGGCAATTTGAAATTTTTGTTCGACATGCGCTGTTCCAAGATTTTTCCAAACCTCAGGTCCACTGAGAGCTTTAAACATTAAAAACCCCCAATTATCTGACAATTCATGAACTATCAGCATCATTTTCATGCAAACGTGCAGTATAACACTAGAGATTGCATAAATCTCGCATTTTTATTCGACATGAACAACTGAAATCCAAACCATGTCGGTCATGAACAAAATTTGAAACTAAAGTTTTTTTTTACATCTTGATATTCAAACATTATTGAAGTGACGGGAAGGCTTTTCCATTGGCATTGTTACACTGAGCAATGGAGACGGATATCATTGGATCCTCTATACTATATATATGCCCCATATATATCCCATATAGTATATACATGGTATGTATGTTTATGTATAACTATGTACATATATAGATATAGCAAATCTCGATGTGGCGCAGGCAATGTCAACCCACCACTGCGTGATTCACTTCGTACAGTTTCAATTTGCATTCTTCGTTCGGCATCACCGCTCAGTTTCCACTCCCACACGTGTTTCACTTTGGATTTTACAAATAAAGGACAATTTATCGATAACCAGGGGTGATGAATTTTTTGTGGATCGGTTGATTTTGTTACGGGCGGTAGAAATCAAGATGAAAAGCTACAGTGATGGAAATAGCTTCTGCAATCACCACGCGTTTCTTTGGAGAAGAAATTCATTTAAGGATGAGGTTCTATCCCTGACCTACTATACACTCATCATCTTACATGTCACCTGCAATCGACTATATCAATTAGCATATTTATTACGTATATGAGCCACAAAGTTCCCCTTATACATCAATTTGCAGGGTGAATCGATCAATGGTGTCACAATACTACTTTAAACTTCAGTTACCGATGAGGGTGAGGAGTGTCAGACAGAAAACTTAAAAAGCAACTTTCGACTTGAAACTTTGTTCTCTTTTCATCCTCAAAAATAGAGTCCGCACTTTTGGATTGCGCATACACGTTGTATATGATAATAGAGTTCCCCTATCAGGCAAAAACAAGTTGTCATATTTTTATAGCAATGCAATATATCTTTGTTTCTTCTTTTTCATTCTTTTAGCTGTTTCAAGTTGAATTGTAATATGCTGTCAATGACTTTATAGAAGGTGACAATTTGTTTTGCGACTTTTTAAATTGAATTTATCAGGTATTGGAAGAATGGTCATGAAGGTAGGGAAAATAATAGGCTGAGGCTTTTAACGGCCATTAATATTTTCATTGTTATCCAATTGGCGGAGTTTGATGTTCATCAATTGCGCTCGCAAAAGGTAGTCAGTGAATTTAAAAAAAAATATGAGCCATAATCTGATTGAAAACCAATTGGCACGGCAATTCATGGAAGGCAAATATTAAACCCCAATCACTTTGTTGCTAGATCAAACGGCATTTAATATATATTTGATCAATGCTTATTATCCAATTTCGGTTTTTCTTCACTTACGAAGAAATTTACTGTTACCACACTGAAAATGCCCGAAGTTTTTAAGATCTTCTGTTTAATTTTTTGGGTGTAATTTTCCCCGTGCACGTTCCATAATTTCAATGTTTGTCGTAATTGGAGTAAATCAATGATTTAATTATACAACTCGGAAGCATAATTTGCGACCTAAATAGGTAGATACTTAAAACTTCGAAATAGAGTTACATCACTCATTCAATTGGAGAGTTCAGAAGAGTTTCGTTGAACAATGTATGAGTTAAAAAGTGCGTAAGTTCAGTTGAACCGTTAGAAATTCTCATTTTCCAAATCATTAATTTGAAGAATGAATGATTTAACATAAAGTCTTGCGATCCCCCACGGTGAGGGTGGTTACGATTCAATAAGCTCAAAAAATTGAAAATGTCTCTGTAAGTGTGTAGTTTTTTTAGTTACTCCACGAAAACGCATTTGTTCTTTAATTCCGTCAAGAATTAATCAGTTTATGGAAACTCTACATATAGGTTCTTGAGGCGATACTTGTTTTTTTTTCGGAAAACTATTGACTCGAGTCATAAGGGCTCGTATACAAATCCATTTATTCTTTTTAATCCATTGGTTCATGTGGAAACTTACCGAGACCGAGAGATTATCAGCTTAAATTCCAGACGTAAAATTTCACTATCCACGATTCACCAACAATGCTATAGAATGCTGTTTCATCTCACGAACCAAAGATGATTTGAGATTGAATGAGAATTATGTTTCTGAATAAGTCTACTTCCCTTCAGCAAACCACGTCTATCACGAAACCTGGAATTCCAGTAGCAATCACTACACCTTCCCCATTCCCACTGGATCTCAACGTGTCCTCGAATGACGTTACTCAACTCCTCCCCCAAACAGTCGCAGTAACCGAAAATTGCTCATCACCTCAGAGAACACGTCTGACTCCACTAATTCCACTCAACCTCAAGGGATTCATCACCCAAATTGTTTAATCCATTCTCGTTTACGAAAAGACCCACAAAATCATTGGAAGATGGAATTGCACAATTCTGGGTCAACCGCACCTTATAAAGTTCATTAATTATTTTGTGAGGATTTGAACAAATGTCTAGTTCAACGGGATTCAATTCAACTTTTGGAATATCACCCAAAACCAATATTTCCGCTGAAATCAGTAAAAATGCTTTGGAAACAAATCGCGAGGAATGACTTTGGAAGAAGCAAACTGTTTTTTTACGAATTAAGGAATTATATATTTGGATACTTTCGAAATTCGTGAAACCAAAAGACTGAACTATGAGACGGGCATTCACGTTATCCTAGCAATCGCCTAAGAAGAAAAACTCAAGTTTCACCTCTTGAGTTCTCTTTAATTTTTCGTATCGAGCAAGAAATTTGAATTCTCTGAAATATATTTAAATGGCAGGATTTAAATAAAATTGGAAACGATGTAATCTGTGTTAATAGAGGAATCGGCCAAAAGTTAAATATTTTTAGGAACTAAAAAAGCGTTTCATTTAAAAACAAATGTCTTAATAATCTGACGATAAAGGCAAAAGAAATCATATGCGAACTATCAATTCCGAAAAGATTAAACTTAATGTTGACTATGAAAGTATTTCCTCGTGTCATTTTTAATTCAACGCATTACCAATCACTTTTCGCAATTCCTGCGTCGATACTAATTCCGACTATGCACAATCTCATTTTTCAAAAAAATCCCGAATGGTCGAATGTCCAAAACAAAATTTCTTCAGCCTGTATTTCCTCGCGTTGTCATTGTCAACATACATGCACGACGCTCATTCGTGGATCTGAACATGAGCCACGTGACACGGGCACTCAAAATCCCGCACATATAAACGTAAATGTCACACACATACCGTAAATGCTTTAAAAAAATGTAAAAAACAATGCACATGACACGCATTGGGCGCTTCGTACCGGGACACTGAAGCACTTGCTTCTTGTTTTTCCAAGTGGAGAATCCGCCCGAAGAGAGCTTTCATCCCCACCACATCTGCTGCGCCGATTCCCACCCCCCTTAACTCTCATGCAACACTCGGCCGTCAGGTGTCTACCCCTTGTTCGCGTCTATCGTTCACAGGGGGCGCACCATGCGCAAATGGCGGAGCCAATGCATCCTGCTGTCTCTTCAGCAACCCCACCCGCCCCTAGCCGCTCACACTGCTAACCTTAACCCGACTCACTCGAAACATAGTTCTTTCTCCCTCGGAGTTCAAACACCCGAGCGATAGCTGAAATGTACGCTCTCCTTCTCTTCCTCTCCCCGCAATTTCCTCGCTCTCACATTCGCTCACTCTTTCAAAGTACACACGCTCCGAAGCAACTGAACATAAGTTCAGTAAACCTTCCAATATCACAGACAAGTATCTTAAGAAATATAAGCTCAAAATGAAAGCAAATATACAAGATATGGGCGTGCCCTGCGATCGGTCAAACTAGTAGTGTCCCAATATCTGATAAGCAAACTATCACAATAATCATTCAACGCTAAAGGGCAGCTAGTATAGGCAGATACAGGTATACATTCACATACACACCCATCCACACACATAGACATACACGTATGAGTACAGATACGACATCAAAAACAAGTCAGGATAATCTGAAACGAAATACCACGGAGAGCATTTGGCCAGCAAAGTGATCTTTTCATAAAATCGATTATTGTGTTTAAAATTGATATATACTTCCCAATTTTAGCTAGTTTAGGCTAAATCAATCCACTTTGTGGTAAAAAGCTGAAAAATTTTTTTTTTGATTTTTGACAAGTTTACATTACGACTTTATGGAGTGGATAACTTAGTAATTGATAATCAATAGTTTACAATTAGACCCCCAGTGTGCTATTTCAGTCGATTATAAAGTAAAAATTCAACCTAATTTTGTTCGATTGTGGCCAAAGTTAACATTGGGACTTTATGGGGAGGCAGAGTTAAATTTGTAAAAATTAAACTTTTGGCCCCAAGTGCGTCGGTAGTATTCAATAGAAACCCCAGGAAGACATTTCCGCCGATTCTGGGTCGAAAAGTTCAAAGTAATCTTTTTCGACTTTGGGGAAATTCAACATTGGGATTTTTTAAATTCGAATTTTTGGCCCCGTGCGCGTTTATACTATCCAATAAGAACCTCTAGAAGATATTTCCGTCGATTTTGGGGCGAAAAATTGAAATTAATTTTTTTCGATTTTCGCCAAATTTAACATTGGGACCTTATGGGGAGGCAAACTTAAATTTTTTAAAATTGAACTTTTGGTCCCGTGTGCCTTGATACTATTCAATAAGAACCTCTGGAAGATATTTCCGTCGATTTTGGGGCGAAAAATTGAAATTAGTTTTTTTCGATTTTCGCTAAAGTTAACATTGGGACCTTATGGGGAGGCAAACTTAAATTTTTTAAAATTGAACTTTTGATCCCGTGTGCCTTGATACTATCCAATAAGAACCTCTGGAAGATATTCCCGTCGATTTTGGGTCGAAAAATTGAAATTAATTTTTTTCGATTTTCGCTAAAGTTAACATTGGGACCTTATGGGGAGGCAAACTTAAATTTTTTAAAATTGAACTTTTGGTCCCGTGTGCCTCGATACTATCCAATAAGAACCTCTGGAAGATATTTCCGTCGATTTTGGGGCGAAAAATTGAAATTAATTTTTTTCGATTTTCGCCAAAGTTAACATTGGGACCTTATGGGGAGGCAAACTTAATTTTTTTAAAATTGAACTTTTGGCCCCGTGCGCGTTTATACTATCCAATAGGAACCTCTAGAAGATATTCCCGTCGATTTTGGGTCGAAAAATTGAAATTAATTTTTTTCGATTTTCGCCAAATTTAACATTGGGGTCTTATGGGGAGGCAAACTTAAATTTTTTTAAATTGAACTTTTGGTCCCGTGTGCCTTGATACTATACAATAAGAACCTCTGGAAGATATTTCCGTCCATTTTGGGGCGAAAAATTGAAATTAATTTTTTTCGATTTTCGCCAAAGTTAACATTGGGGTCTGATAGGGAGGCAAACTTAAATTTTTTAAAATTGAACTTTTGGCCCCGTGCGCGTTTATACTATCCAATAGGAACCTCTAGAAGATATTCCCGTCGATTTTGGGGCGAAAAATTGAAATTAATTTTTTTCGATTTTCGCCACATTTAACATTGGGGTCTTATGGGGAGGCAAACTTAAATTTTTTAAAATTGAACTTTCGGCCCCGTGCGCGTTTATACTATCCAATAGGAACCTCTAGAAGATATTCCCGTCGATTTTGGGTCGAAAAATTGAAATTAATTTTTTTCGATTTTCGCCAAATTTAACATTGGGGTCTGATAGGGAGGCAAACTTAAATTTTTTAAAATTGAACTTTCGGCCCCGTGCGCGTTTATACTATCCAACAGGAACCTCTAGAAGATATTCCCGTCGATTTTGGGTCGAAAAATTGAAATTAATTTTTTCCGATTTTCGCCAAATTTAACATTGGGGTCTTATGGGGAGGCAAACTTAAATTTTTTAAAATTGAACTTTCGGCCCCGTGCGCGTTTATACTATCCAACAGGAACCTCTAGAAGATATTCCCGTCGATTTTGGGTCGAAAAATTGAAATTAATTTTTTTCGATTTTCGCTAAAGTTAACATTGGGACCTTATGGGGAGGCAAACTTAAATTTTTTAAAATTGAACTTTTGGTCCCGTGTGCCTTGATACTATCCAATAAGAACCTCTGGAAGATATTTCCGTCGATTTTGGGGCGAAAAATTGAAATTAATTTTTTTCGATTTTCGCCAAAGTTAACATTGGGACCTTATGGGGAGGCAAACTTAAATTTTTTAAAATTGAACTTTTGGCCCCGTGCGCGTTTATACTATCCAATAGGAACCTCTAGAAGATATTCCCGTCGATTTTGGGTCGAAAAATTGAAATTAATTTTTTTCGATTTTCGCCAAATTTAACATTGGGGTCTTATGGGGAGGCAAACTTAAATTTTTTTAAATTGAACTTTTGGTCCCGTGTGCCTTGATACTATACAATAAGAACCTCTGGAAGATATTTCCGTCCATTTTGGGGCGAAAAATTGAAATTAATTTTTTTCGATTTTCGCCAAAGTTAACATTGGGGTCTGATAGGGAGGCAAACTTAAATTTTTTAAAATTGAACTTTTGGCCCCGTGCGCGTTTATACTATCCAATAGGAACCTCTAGAAGATATTCCCGTCGATTTTGGGTCGAAAAATTGAAATTAATTTTTTTCGATTTTCGCCACATTTAACATTCGGGTCTTATGGGGAGGCAAACTTAAATTTTTTAAAATTGAACTTTCGGCCCCGTGCGCGTTTATACTATCCAACAGGAACCTCTAGAAGATATTCCCGTCGATTTTGGGTCGAAAAATTGAAATTAATTTTTTTCGATTTTCGCTAAAGTTAACATTGGGACCTTATGGGGAGGCAAACTTAAATTTTTTAAAATTGAACTTTTGGTCCCGTGTGCCTTGATACTATCCAATAAGAACCTCTGGAAGATATTTCCGTCGATTTTGGGGCGAAAAATTGAAATTAATTTTTTTCGATTTTCGCCAAAGTTAACATTGGGACCTTATGGGGAGGCAAACTTAAATTTTTTAAAATTGAACTTTTGGCCCCGTGCGCGTTTATACTATCCAATAGGAACCTCTAGAAGATATTCCCGTCGATTTTGGGTCGAAAAACTGAAATTAATTTTTTTCGATTTTCGCCATATTTAACATTGGGGTCTTATGGGGAGGCAAACTTAATTTTTTTTAAATTGAACTTTTGGTCCCGTGTGCCTTGATACTATACAATAAGAACCTCTGGAAGATATTTCCGTCCATTTTGGGGCGAAAAATTGAAATTAATTTTTTTCGATTTTCGCTAAAGTTAACATTGGGACCTTATGGGGAGGCAAACTTAAATTTTTTAAAATTGAACTTTTGGTCCCGTGTGCCTTGATACTATCCAATAAGAACCTCTGGAAGATATTTCCGTCGATTTTGGGGCGAAAAATTGAAATTAATTTTTTTCGATTTTCGCCAAAGTTAACATTGGGACCTTATGGGGAGGCAAACTTAAATTTTTTAAAATTGAACTTTTGGCCCCGTGCGCGTTTATACTATCCAATAGGAACCTCTAGAAGATATTCCCGTCGATTTTGGGTCGAAAAATTGAAATTAATTTTTTTCGATTTTCGCCAAATTTAACATTGGGGTCTTATGGGGAGGCAAACTTAAATTTTTTTAAATTGAACTTTTGGTCCCGTGTGCCTTGATACTATACAATAAGAACCTCTGGAAGATATTTCCGTCCATTTTGGGGCGAAAAATTGAAATTAATTTTTTTCGATTTTCGCCAAAGTTAACATTGGGACCTTATGGGGAGGCAAACTTAAATTTTTTAAATTCGAATTTTTGGCCCCCTGCGCGTTTATACTATCCAATAGGAACACCCAGAAGATATTCCCGTCGATTTTGGGTCGAAAAATTGAAATTATTTTTTTTCGATTTTGGCCAAATTTAACATTGGGGTCTGATAGGGAGGCAAACTTAAATCTTTTAAAATTGAACTTTCGGCCCCGTGCGCGTTTATACTATCCAATAGGAACCTCTAGAGGACACTCTCGTCGATTTTGAGTCGAAAAAGTCAAATTAATTTTTTTTCGATTTTGGCCAAAGTTAACATTGGGTTCTTATGGGGGGGGGGGGGGGCAGAACCGACAGTATGTATAGTGAGTCACTAATTCCGTAGAGACGGCAAATCGAATTATTGATCTCGATCATTATCGATCGTATTTTTAGATGAATTAATCAAAAAATGTTGACTGTGTCGCGCTGTTTAGTGGGCAGTTGGCTTTTTTTCGCGATCCATGGCTAAAAAATTGGTACTAAAAAAAAAAAATATCTCATGTTATGGTTCCGGGCACCCAGAAAAGAGGCCCTTGTCTCAATATTCATCTCTCCTTCGCTCTTTCCCTCTCAACATCTGAGTCTCTCTCACACCTAACCCTCAGCAACTCTCTCTGATCGATTCACACCAGACGCGCCAGTGTGTGCGCATCGCCTATATAGGCACACACTTACTCATTCTTTTGGTTTTTTCCTCCTCTCCACACCTTTTTTTCATTTCATCCTTGTTACATTTGAATCAGCCGGGTCATACATGTGTTGATGATTCCATCCCTAGTGGCCCACTTTGCCGTTTCCACAAGCTTTTAGAGTTTCGAGAATGCTTTGGAGCGGTCGAGTGCTTCCGTCACTTCGGAGCTAACGAAGGTCCGCCTCATTAGGCCTCCGTATCTTCAGTACCACTTCACGTCTCACGTGCTAGCTTTCAAGCTAAAGGGTCGGAAGGTTAAATGATCTTAGGTATTTTTAATTGTACAGGAACGGATGCCCTGGAATTTCTGGTTCAATTGAAAATCCAGGTAATTACCCGAGTGAAGGAGGCCAAGTTTCAACCTCGGCTCCAGCGTGGTGCAAGCTTCCATTTTCAAGCTCGATACATGATTGGATTTGCTCGGTTTCTACAAAATTTGGCCGATTGAGTTTAGCGTCGGCTCTCCTTGTTTTTCTTCATTGAAGGCCGAAATTCTTGTTCCTTGCTCCATCTAAAAACTGCCATTGTTGCGAATAAACTCGAATGATCTGTGCAACCTTGGGATTGTCCGTTTTCGTTCCAATGTATTTCACAATGCTCGAGTTGCTGCTTACCTTTTCTCTTCCCTATTCCTTCATGCCTGCCGAGTTTCTGAGAATACTGTCCAAATGTTGTCACAACGAACCCCATCTCTTGGGGATTAACGAGTTCCGTTGTACTCTGTTCATAAGATAGTTCTATGCATTGGGTTCATGCCGAAGCCTTTTGGGAATTATTCGACTAAGGCACCTGTGGCACCAAACATATCCTTCATCGATGTTTCGAGGTAGAAGGGGGTGGGGCGGGGTTTGGCTATCAAAACGGAAGCCGATTCGACGGGTTAACGGTTGTCCTTCCGTCCGTTTCTGTTTCTGATAGACTGAACGCAGACTCGATTGTTACAGATCCGGCCGTACATCACAGGACGCGTCGTGAGCACTGTGAATGGTTGTTTCAAACCTCGAGTGTAGTTGTAATTTCGATACTGGACACTGAAATCTAAGGGACAAATCAGGAATTGAGTTACGGGTGAAGATAATAAACGGAAATCAACATGACACGAGTAATTTGATCAAGAGGAAACAGAGTGAAAAAAGGCGAGTTTCAAGTGAGATCTTGAAGGAGGCATGAGCAATTATGGCGCAAGCTATGAAGGAGGATCGAGCGAGTCACCTTGAATTATCCGAGGCTGTTCAGTTGATGATTCGATCCAGCTCCATGAGATTAAACGCAATTTACTCTCCCAGTGCTCACTTTTTCCCCCTATTTTTCATGGGTCTCCTTCTTCGCTGATGTGACGGGAAGATTGCTGCGCACTTGAGTAACAAAATTAAAAGTCTCAGATAAATAGAAAAAGAATGAGAAAGCACGTAAATGATATGATTTAGGGCTTGATGAATGCTAAAAACAAGGAGCATTATTGATGTGATTAAAGCTGATGAATCAAGGAATGAATTATGTGTGAATTAATTAGATTTATCTAATCAAAATGTTCACGCGTATACTCACAAAAATGTCATCAAGTATTTTCTGTCGACATTGAGACTTCCAATAATCACTTCCTGATGTCCTTTTTTCCCTCAAACTAACTTGCCCTCCAGATGATTTGCCATATACTCGAAAAAAAATCCGCTTTTCTCTATTTAATTGTATAAGTTCTATTTCCTCAAGTGAATGTGATTTAATTGTAAATCATTCTCTAAATTTAGGTTGTTTTCAAAAATATGAATGAATAAAGCTATAAAAACGACGAATTGAAAAAAATTCATCCAATCCAGCTATAGCCCATGCATTTGCACTCACATTCGGCAATATATTCCTCCACTTGTATTATAAAATATTCCAATCTCTGTAGTTTGTCTCAAGAACCCAGTCTATTTTGCCCATAAGAAGTATACACGTTCTGACGATAAGGACTGAATCGTGAGATCGCTCCCTTGTTTTTGCTCTCTTTCTCTGAATCCCTTCATCTCCACAGCCAAAACTTCTCAGAAAAGCGTTCAAATGTTCAACGTTGGTACGTTCATCCGGGAGACTTCAATCTCGATTCTCGAGATCGCATGCGTCCTTTCTTTTCACCCCAGAAAGGCAAAGGTATGAGGAAAATAAGAAAACATCGGAACCAACAAAAACATTGCGATAGGAGAAACAGAATTCTCACAGATGGGAAAATATTCTCGCTGCGTCGGTTGGATTTGTGACTTGACAAAGTTGAAAAACTATCTGCAGTATGATAGAATGGAGTATGGAGTCATAGTGTTGCCTACATGAAAGTAGAATGAGAGAAGGAGCGTTGGAGTGGAGGGGGATAAAAACGTGTTACGGAGTGCACATGCATGTACCGTGTATGAGCTTCTCGTCTCTTTTAAGTTTAAGTGTTTCGTGCATTACATACATATGTATGTAGGAGGTGTCAGTTATACGTACGCAAAATTGCCTCATGCGGGTAAAAGTGTCGTCCACTGGATGGGCCAAAAGGGGGAGGGCTTGGGTGAATAGAGAGACAAAGAGGATGGAAGACCAAGCCAGGGAGAGAGGTACAGAAAAATTTAAAAGTCAAAGCGAATATGCAGATCACCACCCAGACAGCGCCATACACAGCACTTTCCTTCAATCCTACTAACCCCCTCCACCTTTCATCCTCATTTTCGCACACTGGAGGATCCTCGGGAGGCTATATGTTTATTCACATTTCTTACACCCTTCTGCTGAAGCTATCTCTCAAGCTAGCGCTTTGTACAGAAGTGGGTTTTAGAAAATACGGGGAGAAGGACATTTTGAAATTCCGAGAGCCATCAACTCAGCGTTTCATCCCCATTCTCACGGCTTTCTTCAGCGCTGAACCCGAGTGCCGATTATCGCAGAATACCGCTGAGAATAATAGGAGGCAAAATTTGCATTGAAGGAAAAATGTGACAGGCCTTGTTTCCTCAGTTTCCCTAAGTTTATTCGTAAGAGTACATCCAAAGGAACGTTAACCGGTATAGAATAATATACTGGTTCCTCTGATGAAAGTTGAGTAAACGAAGGTATTTTTCCTGGAAAATTTTTTTACAACACGAGTTCAATGTCAGTAGATATATTCCACCGGATATTCAAACCCAAAACCAATATTTACTACGCTCAAAGCCAAAATGCAGATGTTAACGAAGTTTCTTGCTTGTTTTAATAAGTTCAGTGATTGTTGTTAGCGAACTTTTCAAACGTTTGCTTTGATGAATACATTTGACAAGCGTTATTTCCTCAACTTTCATTATCATGAATAAATAATACACTGTGATGATAGTACAGGATGCTCGTTCTTTGCTGATGTGACGTTTTGAGTTTCACGTGAGGGTAAAACACGAGTAAAGTTTAGAGTTTAATGATCACTCTGGTTGGAGTAGCTATTGCAGTGAGCTCACTGGGAGCTTGCTCACTTTGAAATTATTCTAGATGAGAAAGGAGGTCAAGGATTGTTGCGGGGGAACCATTGATCGGTGGCGGTATTTGACGGGCTTAATCTATTTATCTGTATTCACCTTAACTATTATTAGTACAGGGAGGTGATCAGCCGATTTGTATATGCGCTTTACTGCTTTAAACTAGAATCAACGCGATGTTCCATGTTCACACGCTACACTGATAACAAAAAAGGATTTCTTCGAGTAAGACTCCTGACACAATTCCTTGTGACAATAAATTCGTTTCCTTTCAATTTTTGAGCGTAAAATGGTCTATGCTGCATATTAGAGAGTCGAAAGATGCATAGAAACTTCCTTTCTCAAGAAGACGTTGAATTGTATTGATGTATGCTGATTTAGTATTTAACCGACATTTGCCAAGGACAATCCTCCGCTTGTCTATTCCTAATATCTGGAGGCCCTCGTGATGTGTCAAAAAGTGGATACAAAGAGTCGGTAAACGGAAAGCAGAGATTTCAGGAGGTCTCACTTCCGCGCTTGATCCATTCGCCAAGGAACTCACGAGCGAGCTCTTCCCCTCGATTACACTTCAATACAGCATTAGGATTATCCGTTATCGCCGGTGGATGCCAAGTCTTCGCCAAATATCCTCATCCGGTTTTCATTTTCCCCATCCAAGAAAAAAAATCAACTGTGTTAAATTAAGCAAGAAAATTTCACACCACTTGAAACCATCATTTCTCCGTCATTAACTCCCAATTTATCTCACGGCTGTCATTATTACCAATGCCACTGTCACTCAAGTACGTGGTACTCAATACCTCATAATTCTTCTGGAATGCAGTAATGAAACTGCGGACATTGTAGCGGTTTATCAGCACTTATAATTACAAACTTTTATCTTGTTAGTTCCAAGAATATTTGGTTCTTATGTTCAAAAATGAATAGTAATTCAAAGATAATTTAACGGTGAAGTTAACCCAGTTGTCCATTCCAATCCATAAGTCCCTATGCATTGCGTCATACATGCTTCTTACATTCAATAAACAGTCAAAGGAATAGCAAAGTACACAGTACTTAAGCACAATCAACAGGATCCATTTATCAGTATATAACCGATCGGGTATCATGTTATATAACACTGGTAAGAAGATTTTTCTGTAGATGCCCAACAACAGGAGCAACGTAAGTAGATAGGTCGAACCCGCGTGTAGTGCAGCTGATCAAGCAGTGGTATATAAGCCAAACTGTCAGTATAAAGTGCGCTGCATGAACTGAAAAGTCAATTCGGAAACGCCAAGTAAGCCCCAGAAATATTGACATTTCATTTGCAACCATGAAGAGATATGAAAAGCACCACTTCATGTACCAAAACCTCTAAGGGAGACGGTAATTTTTCTTAAATACGAGTTAAACAAGAATAAAAATAAATTACAATAACTTACCCTATCGAGAAGTTAGCAAAACCTCGTTCAGTCCACTACCCATCTATCAATTAATTTATCTTGTGTTTGACATGGCAGTAAATGAGTACCGCCACTCAAGTATGCGGCACTCAATACATCATAATGGTGAATGCTTTCATCGTTCAATCCTTCTGAAGATAAACAGCGACAACGAGAAATTGTTTGCTATATGCCAAGCGTTGCAACGAAGAGGGAGTCAGTGGTTGATATATATATATATATATATATAAAGAAGCGGAAAATGGTACACTATGTCTGTCAACGTTACAGCGTTGTTTGTCGTGTTACATGGAACGACAACGGGTTTGCCGAGGAATTCTCTCGCCCGGAACAGCTGTTTTATCATGGTGACTAAAATATCGGGACGGAGAGAAGGTGGACGAAATAATGTAAGTCGAAACTTTGTTTGGTGTCTTACACCATTTTATTCTGTGGTTGAAGCAATTCTTCATTCGGCCATATGTTGAACTACTTGTTTTCCACGCTTCAGCGATAAGATAAAAGTGATTGTCGGGAAGGGAAGCTGTTTTCGTATTAACAGAATTTCAGTCCAGTGACCCTTGAAGATCCAATAGTTTGGGAAAATCGACGTTCTCTCTAGGAAACAACACACCCCAAAAAGTGCAACTTCTGTTGTGGTACAGTTTCGATCGTACCGAATAGATCATTTCGTGTAATCGGATCAAATCAGTCCGAAAAACGAAGTGATTCAGTACGAAACTCGTTAACTCTTTCAATAGCGAGAATTTGCAGGAAGCGAATTTAAGCTTAAACGATGGAAAACTGATGACCGAAGAAGTTTTAAGGTAGTTAAACCCATTGTGTGGTGTACAATTACGAGTTTTCAAATTCTCGATAGAGAAAGTTATTGGACTCACCCTGAAAAGTGCGTGTATCAGATCCATGAAATGAACATTTATCGAATTTTCATGACTTAGTGACATATTGTAGATAAGATGTGCATCTGTTTATGCACATGTATTTATACCAATATGAAGTAGAATATCAATCGTCGATTTGTCGTCAACAAATTATATCGTCCGAGTTATCGAGACATTTGCCTTTATTTGTAAACCGATGGTTACTTTTGGAATCAAAAAATCTTCCAATTTGGCCGATATGATAAAGATATTGAGGGAAATATTTTGTTTTAATACCCAACAGCTCTGGCGATGGAGATGGTGGGTAGGCTGTATGCCCAGAGGACAATGTAATTTACCAGACGAACGTTTATCGGTACGTTGTTTGCCGGCCGGATGAGTCACCTCTGAAACACTCAGTGCAGGTATATAATCCCCAACGGGGGTCTCGGCTAGAGCAGCGGAAGCTTTTACTAACGAAGATGGGAGTCGAAGACAGACGGCAGAAGGTGGCGGGGATCCTTAGCACTGCTCTATGTAGCACGAACCATGAATTTTCTTGTATCCCCGTAGGGTGAGGCAACCGCAGCAAGAAACTTGATGGTATCCTTCCAACTGCTTGGTGAACAGTTTAGAAACAGATTCAGCCCGCGGGCCATTTAATGATAATGACAGCCACCAATTGAGGAATTTCCATGTCTCTGTGAGAGTTAATGGGTATTATTTATCTTACGTGATGTATGTAGATCTTATAACTGCCATCGAGTTGACCTTATGTGCAGGTTTTCAAGTGAGGTGAGCTGTAGAAATTCTTTGGCAGGCGTCGAAAGCGATAAAAAAGCAATTCGAGTTTTCAAAATATATTCCAATTTACAAAAAAAATGAAACTCATAGAGAATAAATGTTCAAGGCATCGTAGAGAAACCCAACTCTCAAGATGAATCAAAATATTGTCAATAATTATTATTAATTTTTTCAACTTTTCGAATGGCTCCGTTTGTATATTTCGTAATGTTTACATCGTTTTCCTTCTTTTTCATGCAGTTCGAATCCACCATAACACCGGAATGGAACAGAGATTGTCATTCGCCAGTTGTAAAACTCCAACATATCAACTTAGCCAAACTCGTTTCCCAAAAGTCCCTATCCACCAAACTATCATCGAGCTTAATCTCTATACAACTAAACCCGGGTCATGTTTGGTATATGTACACAGAATTATTCAAATCCGTGAACCTGAGCGTGAATTCGTTGACTATACATCCTGCATAGTGGTATCGTTATGCTACCGCTTTCTCCTGTACAGATGAATAAAAATTGAAAGACAGCTATGCATAAATGTCAAGCGATACAGCCGTCAGTGTTAATCCGGTTATATGGAGATGGAGAGGATAGTGAATAGAGTCTGACAGAATTAGTTGGGTGATAAAATATTTCGGAGGTAATTTGGAGTTCATCATGTCGATGTATGTGACAAAATGGCTCATCAAAACGGAAAGTACCTGATTAGGGATGTTGTGGAGCTATCTTGCTAGCCTCCTACTCCCATACTAAACAATAAATTATGTACAGCAATTTACACGATATGCCCCTAAATTGTTAACCCAGGATTACGATGAAATTTTGAAAAGGTTGGAAATTGAACTACAATTCTATCTATAACGCTTTTCGAAGTACTCAATTTTTTTATAATCCCTACATGCAAGGACAGATCCTGGAGGAGATTCATCAACAACTACTTTTCAACTTGGTACAAAACTAACCTCTTACGTACCGCCTGCCCGGAACGCATACTGTCCAGGCGACCGGGCGAATTATGACGCTCTGATTCCGTAGTAATCAGTGCTTCGTTCCCTTGCGCCACTCGATGCCCAACGTATTTTTAGTGAAAATTCTAGATTTTTCAGTGAAAACTTCCTGGGTCGGTAAAGGGGCGATTCCATGAATTGATCCCAACACTAGTGAAAATAGAGACAAAGTCACTCCTCTATCGAGAGCTTCGTCCTGACTGGGGTCAAGTCTGCTCTGCTTCAATTTCCATCTGGCTTTTCATATTGGGATGTTCATCAACTTATGATTTCCAAGACCTTGTAAATCGCGTTGTTCCAGTTTTTTCTCGATAAGCGGAACTTTTTTTGCTGCACCCCCATCCTCCGTCGCCATTAAACAGCGGAAAGAAAAAAAGCAACAGCTACACGATCTGGTGTTTAATATGTCATCTAAAATCTAGCATGGTGCGGAGCCATGGCGCCGGTGATCAAAATTCATGCGCCACATTAACTCCTCTAATGACCCGTCCTTCCGCTCTTCTAACGACACGACAGTCTCTCACAACGCACAGCATTGTAATACCTGGTCCACGTGTATAACAACCGTCGTTGCTCATTCAACTACCTTTATTTCGTTCGCCACCCCCCTTCCCTTTCATTCACTTAACGAGACTCAAGTGTTCTCGACGATATGAGTGGAGGGAATTAAATCCCCCGCTTCCCATTCACCAACCCACGGGTAATTCTAAATCAACTAACTTACTATTTTCTTTAGGTTCAATATCAAAATGATGGTCCATTGTATTCAGCAACATGGAATAAATCATTCAGCATTTGGCAATGCTCATGTGGCCAGACGGACCAACGACAGTCATGATCGTGCCCTATGAACACTTGTTAAATGTCAAAGACCATTTGGAGAAACGGCGCGGCCACTGACGAGTTGATGTTGTCTCCCACAGAACTAGAGATATTAACAAATCTTTGCAACTGGTTAGAACATCAGCATGAGAAAAACGTTGTAGTATTACAAATTAATTTAACCATTAAACATGGATGTTATTACTGAGTGCAGTAATTCTTGACTGGTTCGGCATTAATTCCTGAAATTATGGAAATTCTTGATATAGCAGCGGATATTTATGCGGAATTCCTTCAGTACTGTCGACACTTGATAGAGATTGAGGTCCTTACGCCTTTAACATTGCAGCAGGAGATGGGTATGCGGTCTCAGCCAAGTCCGGAGGGTAGATGGGTGGTGGAAATGAGAATGGAGGCTGAGAGGATGAGGATGCAGAAAGAGGAATGAGGAAAATATCGCACCGAGGTTGAGTATCTGCACTAACCAATGCACTCTGGGCTGTAATTAATTACCCGTTCAACCTTGCACTGAGTCAATTATCCTTCTCAGCAAAGGGGAAGACGTAATTGAAGGATCACAAGGTCCAACCTCCGTATTTGTGACGTTAATAATTTAATCAAGGAAGACTTGAAATTGATTTTAAGAAACTGAAGAGAAGGGATAGAGTGAGATATTTGTATCGGTTGTAGCAGTTGTTCGGATTTCATGAAAACCATATAAATACATGGATCATTTCGCAGAATAATAAGCACCATGTATGGGAATATAGAGGGAAGTAGAAGAGATTAAAATTCTAGGAAGATGCTGTGAACTTCTTCAGAGTAATGCATAAGTCTACAGGAAATACAGACGAGACACCTTGTGTGAAGTAATTACGACCTGGCTCAGAACTCTCTGTTATAATGCCATGTACTCCATTTTTTACATGTATCAACACCTACGATAGTCAGCCCCAGCCTTGAATAGGCGATAATTTTGAAACGCCGATGCATCAAGTGGTACCTTATTTGGCCAACTCACGGTTTCATCGATTCCGAATGGAATTGAAGCTTACGCGTTTCCGGCTCCACCATCTGCAAGATTGCTTCCAAGTATTTCAGACAATAGACAACTTCCCTTTCCACTGCCCCCTAAAGCATATTACTCGAATGTCCAGTAATTAGAAGCAATTCAATATGGAAGTTTGACGTTGTGCTGTATTTTAATTGTACTTTCTTAATCTAAAATAACTTCACCAGTATTTCGATTTGGGGCAAATCTTTTGGATATATCTGTCCTCTGCGGCATGTGCCATGTACAGATATATTTTTTGGACTGATGAACAAACTGAAATAGGGTATAAACCGACTGCAGGCTGGCAACTGCATAGGGTAGTGACAAGGGCACAAAGGTTTGTCCCCCAAGATGCCCATCGGTCAATTCGTAATGTCTGTGGGCTTGTGGTCATTCAGCGCAGACTTACAACGAAGAAACAGTGAATCACTTTGTTAAAGATTTCTCGTCGCGCAACGTTGGCCCGTTGGAAAGTTAGTGGGAGTTGAACTGCGATCGAGCGCAACTTAACTGTTACCACTGTTATCACAGGTCAATATATTTCAGCCCAGCAGAGTAAACACAATTAATTCAACGAACGCTATTTGCTGCTGCTGTTGGGTACCGAGAGGTAAATACACCACCTCGGATTCGACTTTGCTTTCTTTTTATCAATCCAACTTTTTGGAGTGAAATTTTTATAGATACCTCAGAGCTCATTTGAGGTACCGGAAATAATTGAAAACAATCAGACAACTTCTAAATTTTGAAAATTCAAATATGATAAAACTAGGGTCGAGGTTTCCACATCGGTCACACAGTTGTGGCGTAAATATGACCAGAGATTTAACGGCGTTCCGTGATGCTTCATAGTCGGAAGCACTGACAATGTTCGAGTGCATAGAACGTCATGCGGTTTCCTGTATGAGGGAACATAACATCCCTAACCATGAAGGATCAAGTTAAGGAGATGGAGACGGTTCAACTGCAGTTTTATTACCATGGATGATACGATCAATTCTCATGTTATACCTCGAGCATTTGTCGCTAATTCCAAAAACTACGATTTTCCAAATAAATGTAGTCACGACCATATCAAAGTATTTTATTACCACAGAGGCCTTCGCCACAAATACTGATGTAACCGTTGAATAAAAGGTTTTGTGCATCGTGTATTAACGTTGAAGTGGCGAAAGTGGATGAATATCTTTGAGTATATATCAAAGTATTAACTGCAATCAATGAAACAGGACATTTAAATGGCCACAAGTAGCCCACTAGAAATTCTTGGAATAAAACACTTATTATTTGAAAATTCGGTTATCATTGCAAAATGGTATTCATCATCGGTGGGGAAAATACAGAGTCATTTTATACTGGATAAACTTGTGCCCAGTGACTTATATGTATAGACATACTGTTTAAACAATTGAGACACTCAATAACTGTTCTTTAAAAAATCTTATTAACCGTCTGGTGGTATTGAACATCATTGCCCAATGGAATTACATGACAATGGTTAATTAAATTAAGTATTATAAATGTTGTCAATTAATTGTATGTCGTGAGAGAGATAGTCTGGTTCTTTTGATCGTATTTGTCGGCCCATAGTTAATGCAATAATTTGGTTAAAATTTACGAAATCTGCAAGTGGACAAAATAAAGGATAAAAGGCTTCTGTGCATAACAGAGCAAGGTCCGGGGGTAAAGGGACAGCAGAGGGAGATGATTCGTTGGCAGTCACGTTTTATCCCATTGCTACCAGGGCATGACACAAGCCAGACAACTCAGTACACATCCCAGTTCTACCTGAACATGGCGTTTCAAATTTGCCCTAATGTAGCGCCACTTATTGCGTTAAATTCCCTCGTTGCAACGGGGTAATGTCATCCGTGATGGCCTCCAATTACCAAAGTCATCTGCATTTCAGCATTGATAACGATATAACGTTTGACCGATCATTCCGTCGTCCCTAATAATTAAACGCAAAATGCAATTTAATACTTTCAATCTTAATTCCAAATCAGTGGCGTCAATGAGAGTGACACTACTCATTATGTTTTTCGTATATGATTGCTTGCTAATTTAGAGAAGAAAATTCAAGCAGTTGAAAATCTTCCCATGTTCCGAGAAAATCCGAACGTTCAACAGTTTTACAAAACAGTAAAAAACTACCAATATCGTAGAAATTTTGCAGATTGTTAATACTTCTATACTTCATTTTTTCATCAATCGATAAATAACTTCCGGATTGAAAAAAATGCTTTAATGGTCCAAAAAAAACTAAAAAAAATAGGCAATTCCCGTATTTTAACGTCGCCCCTATATTACCGGAATCACGTAGAGTGCGGCAAGATAAACAGCAGGAAAAAAATGAATAATCGTTTGAGCCGCCGTGAATGTATAAATTTCGCGTGTCCCGTCAGCGATAAAGTTTCTCATACAGAGGCGGCTGGTTACATTGAAAAAAAACACAAAAAATTGAAGATAAATAGAGCAAGTGGCTAATAGGGATCCAGGCAATTGTCGACAATGCATATCCGTAAAATAATGTTAACAAACCAATTCTTACGAAGAATTTGTAATAATAAAAGTCACTCATTCCTATCAACTGATTTATATTTATACAATATTTATCACGCAAAACCGGACGATGTGTCCTGCGCTGATGCGAATAATTTTCATCCAAAAACAAAACGATGCTGAAGAATAAAATTTAATTATGTATTATGTAAGCGGCACTGTAATGGGTAGAGGCTGCTGAATTATAACTTGACTATTAATCATGAAAATATATATTGTGTACAGCACTCTGCAGGAATAATGATACCGGAAAACTATGCGAACAACATTTTAAAGTAGAAAAATGTTGGAAAATCGTCAAGTTCCAAGGATATTTCAAACTCGATAACATTTCGATTTTCGATAGTATATGCCAAATCCTCTATCGACCGACAATTGACTTTGTGGCTGTTTGAGTCCTATCGAAGGCTGTTGAATACATCGACAAAGGTTCGGCCGGGTGTTGAGCGAGTGCACCGCTCGATACCTTTTGGAGTGACCATCATAGGGGGCGTCCAGTAGACCACCAGGGTGAGTTCCTAAAGGTTCGCTTTAGGCCGGTCCATCTTGTCAAATTGTATCCTACAATTACAAGATATAAACGAAGACATCTTTTTACACCCAGAATATATATATATATATATATATATATATTACGTTACGCACGTATATTCATATTCTGCAAGCCAAAACATATTTACTAAGCTTGAAAATTTTCATATCTTGAGGACTCCCGAAAATTCAACATTTACCCGTGAACAAAGGCTCCCACATGTCGGCGAAGAGGAATTAATGCGAGGATATGTATCCATATAATACTACCAACTATATAATACAACCAAGTATACCTGGTATTGGAACACCGAACTCACACTCACGTGTAATTAATCATTGTCAACTACCATTCGTTAAACCATCCTCAATTCCCATTGTACATTCTCGGGAAACAGTAAATCCTTCAGAGCCCTCAAGACACAGAAATACCAGTATTCTGAAAAAAGCTTCATTATTGCCCTGCTCTCACGTGATATACGGGAAAAAATTTTATTGCATTTTTTTTTCTGTGGCATTATCATTCAGACGCTACTGCATATAAGAGACGTTCAGTGATTGATGATTGACTTATAATTCTACAGCATCCTCTATGTAGAATTTTTTAGATTTTAGTAGAACCATTTGAGTGGGAAAATGGTCTTTATTCCGTAACTTTATTCCGAAGTATATGGGCAATTTCTTCCCAACTCGACGAATAATAAACCCTTATCTCGTCAAACACTTGGCACGATTTTCTTTCAATGATTGTGTACAATACAAATGCATTGCCTGAACATAGTTGACAACCTTCTGCCTACCAGAATATGATTTCTTAAGGCTTTTCATGAAAAAAACTATTATTCTATTCTTTTCTTTCAATCACTTAGGAAAATGAACCTGGGCTACCTCCTTAATTCTGTCAATCAGAAAGAAAGAGATTTCCACTATTGTTCCGCTTTCTCTCCCGCAGTTCAGACTAGACAACGTTGAAAACAAAATGGATTGTTTTTAACAATTTATATATATATATACCAGCCGACATAGTACTTTTTGCATGGCAAAATGCAAAATAAATTAACCCAAAATATGCTTGATAGTATGAAGGATGTATTATGCAATATGGGTTAAATTATATGGATCTCTGGAGTAATCCGTATTCGCCGACATGTATGGGAGCTTTTGTTAGTGAATTCATGTTGAATTTTCGCGAGCCCTTCAGACACGAGTGAATTGCTGGAGAAAAATCCAGCAGCTTTGTTCTAGAGTTTACAGAGTTTAAAAAAATTATGTTCAAGCTCTGTTTAATTATTTTTCACAATGGAGAATGCAGGTTCATCGGGGTCACAGGGTTTTGAGTTGACTCAGCGCTTATGCACATTTATGCATTGGGGCCACGCAAAAGATGTTGAATGATAAATTGCATTACGAATATTATTATGGAGAATATTAGTTACAGAAATTCTAGAAGCCCCCTAAGCTCAAGTGAAATACAAGACTATATCTTTTTGATGAATTGTATAGATTTAATTTTGAAAAATGAGAGGGTAGAATATTTGAAAATTTGACGACAATTTCAAAGATTTGAGAATCATAATTTTTTTTAAGTATACAAAAAACTTCGAAATATTCCAAAGATAATAATAATTCTGATGAATTCCACTCGGCAAAGTAATGTTGAATGATAAGTCGCTTATCAATCACGGAACGATATTTTATGTGTAACACTATGTGAACGATAACGTCGGACAAAACTCCAACAGTGTGTCGCATGCGAGGAAACTAATGTAAAATAAAAATACTCTGGTACAAACGTACTGGGCAATGATACAGGATAAAAATTACAAATAGATCTTTTTAATCAGCATCAAGGCAGAGAGAGATTGGGTTTTTTCATTTCAGCATTCTACTTATAAATGATCGTAATTAGTATAATGTTCATTAAACACGCCATTCGGTATATTGAAGTGGGACAATACCTTGCATGAAATAAGAGCGCAAAGACTCGGTGAGAGTCAGCTCCAGCCGAATGGATGGATGCCCAGTAGTCCCTTCTGAAGGAGTCCCCAAGAGTGGGCACTATGGGGAGTACAAACTCAATCTCATTTAAATCTATAATTTTCACCGTCCAAAATTCTCTAAATCTTTGAGCTGCGAAAACGTCAGGTCGCATGTAGTTCAATATGAAAGCTTCTGGCCAGCCTCTCTTATGAAAGGCGAATGGAATAAAAAATAAAACTACCCACGTTAAATTTAAAATTGGAGATGAGTTGCTTTGTGCCTCGTATGCCCACATTTTATTTTCCCCTAGCATCCCCAACAGAAATACATATCACAGACGTTAACGCGTCACTCCGAGTTTAAAACGCAAGGTTGAGGTATGATATAAAGTTAAGGGTAGGAAGTTGCACATTTCACTCTCGTAAAACTTCCAGCATCGAGTTTTCCCTGGCACATGAACAGCAAAATTCCGAGATGGCAGGAAAAATTGTGTGGCAGGAGGGCTTCTCCAGTAGTCGGAAAGTTCACGAGCGGCTGCAAAACATGAGCGTCCATTTTTTTTCTATATGGCCAATATATCGGACTGGTGTTGGTATTTCTGGAGAGTTCGGAGGGCAAGGCGTACTAAAACTGATATATATCACTTGGAGCGGAAGGGACAATCGTCCGTACTGCCGGACAAGAGGAGTCTTACTCTACTTACAAAAAAAAAATCAAACGTAATTCTAAATTTGACCAGTCTTATCGATCATCATCGATCGAAAATCATTAACATACCACGATAGTAGTAACAATTGGACAGTGACAAAGCTTTTACAGTCATCGACAAGTTCAGGAGCAGCTGTAGACCATGAGTTTCGATTTTTTTTCTGGATGAGCCATATATTGGACTGTTGGAGAGTTCGGAGAGTAAGGCGGACTAAACTTGATATATATCACTTGAAACAAAGGGACAGTCATCCAAACGGCGGCCAAACTGCCGGATGAAAAGGATTTTACTTGATTCAGCGACGAAGACCAACTTCATTTCAGATGTGACAAGTATTAAAGCGAGTAGTAAAAAAAATTATTTAAAGCCGTGAATTCAAAATTTTCACTTGAAAGCGTGACACGGCAAACCAAACGTTTTTCACTTTGCGAAGGGAGAAAAAACATTTGAGCGTTGTTTTGTCGGCTTATATTGCAGGAATCGCCTTCTTCAGGTCACTTAGTTCTAGGAAAACTGTCAAAACCATCTACAATGAATTTTTTTTATTGAATCGTATGAATTCATACAACGGATAAATGATTTTTTTCCAAACCCGAGAAAAGTAGTCCAAGTTTTTAGGAAGAAACCGAAAGAATTCTAGCCATTTCCCACACTTCCCCTTTTAAACAAGATTCTGTCATGAAAAAATTGCACCTCCTACAAATGGGTACAACTATAGTATACGATAACATTGAGAGAGAGAAAATAAAAATTAAGTTGAAATGGTACTCGGCGTCGGGACGTATTGTTGAGAGGGGTTGCTCGGTTGTACATACATGGATATATACAGTTGAAAGAAAGGAGAGAAGAAAAGGTTAAGGAAGTTTCGAGGGGACTTTTACCGCCAGATTTCTCCAGTGGTAGAGCAAAAAATGAGAAAAAACATATTGCTGATAATTCAAAGAATAGTCAGTCTGCCGTGGACCGGTGGAGCTGATTGATTCAAAGATAAATCCTTACACCTTCTGACTCCCCATTTTTCAAAAAATTATGCACTTTGAAATCAATAAATTTTAAGTTTCAAGATATGAGATCGTCTACTCCATGCTGCTGCCTGCCATATAGCAAAAAACATGACAAACTTTAAGGAAGTTTGCGAGAATAAAAAATCGCCGAATATAGATTCACATACAGCACTATGAATCCTATCATTTTGTATACAATATTCATTTAGGGCAATATTTATGCACGAACATCAGCTATTCTCATTGCAGGATCTAGAGGTCACTCGTACTAACAATATTGTGGCCAAAATCATGCACAGTCCAAGTACAAGAGCAGATGCCAAGTGTTTTCTTGTTATCTGCCGCAAATTATTAGCCTCTGCTTCATCGAATATGAAAGTTTCCAGAAGCGACCTCGCATGCTGAAATAGAGTATATATGCCGGAGAATTTGACAAAATACGGAATAGATGCCTAGAGCAGTGGACTAATACTCTATGGAATTTAGCTTATATAGCAAGATTACCAATCCCATAGGAAGGAAAAAATGGGATTAATGAGCCCGCATATCAGAGATTATTTGTAACAGAATGATCCTTTACAGCAAAATCCATACAAAAACGTTTATTTATGGTACAATGTGAAAAGCATTGTATCAAGCGGAAGCCATTCCCTCGAGTGGGACTATGAAGAAGCCGTATAAATAGAAGCCCATATCCTATGGGCACTTTCTTGCCCGCCTTACGGCCAATTCAACACTCAGTATAAGGCCTTGCTTTCTCCTTATACTTCTCTGTACGTGAAATCGAGATCGTCCTGGATAAAGTACCTTGGACCTTTCTCGTGATATACCTCGCCATCCATCATAAGCTTCCTTACACCGTGCAAGCCGTATCGTCCGCCCCCTCAGGTGCCTAGAGACGGCTGCCTCAGACGCGTAGGTTATAGCCCAGAAAATGGCTTCATTTTTCTCATGTACACCACTGCATCCGGTTATGCGCGACATTTAATTTCTCAAGGGGTTGCGCTTTGTAAGGGATAATGCCATTCTTCGTCACATTACCCTTAAACATTGGGCCATTCATTGAAAGGCCAGGTGTTGAAAATTTACAAAAGTAGCAAGCTGAGGTTCAATTTGCAGTTCGAAATACATCAAGAGACCTGCAGGCTTTATTACACATGTGGCGATGAGACTATCTGGGAAATTCTCAAAGGATTCTCCGACAACGATAAAGTCCCTATTGGAACGTCTTTAACATATGAACAGACAGCCCCGTTCCTGTGTAAGTATATTAATTAATAATATATTACATTGAAAAAACTGAACACTTATATGTTCAAGCTTGAGTGATTGCGACGTAGAGAGGAATTAATTCTACTTGCTACTTCTGTAATTAGGTACATTTTCATGGACGAGCATCTAGTCCACACTTACAATACATGGACGAGTACTGAGATTCTGCGGTTTCATGTTTTCCTTCGATCTGCGAAGCCCCATTTTTTCATACATTCACCCCACCTCGCCTCTCCCAAATTTACATCGATGTGTTTAGTCGATGGCGTCGCCAAGTCGAGCAATTCCCTCGGCTTTCATGCTTCCACTTCATACGTCCGACATTTCCCTTCGTTTCGCTCAGTTGCTTCTGTAGCGGTGCTAAGGGAATCATTGATCGGCATTGTAGCCATATGCCTCGTAAACACTTCCTACGTAGGTCTTGGTGAATGCCCTCGAGCGAGGATTTGTGTGTCAACATATCTGCGAGTGATAACAACTATTGGAGAGCGGACAAGATATATCGACTACGAAGCACTGGTTATATCCTGAGGCTGACGAGGGTTTCTGTCGTTCAACTGAGTCATTAACTCTCACTGAAATTATCGCCGATGGATGACAAATCATACTGACTCTGTTATGGACAAAATGAAAAATTGTGGCCGTAGATGTGTGCCCCCACATGAAAATAAGTTAGAAGTACCTGATCCGGATGTATTAATCGGATGCATAATATATTCAATTTTCCCCGTGTATGTCAACCACTTCTTTTTGCTCTCGGCTAATGATGCATGAAAGTAGTGAGCTCCCTTCAGGCCTTCAGGCTCATATGTTCTTGCCTCTATATTTTCCACTTAATGTCTTCCACAAGCTTGTGAACTGCAACAGTATCAATGCTGAAAACTTGCCGCAACACCTGGGTGAAAGTTTCCTAGCGGTACCGAATAACGACTTAGTTTTACCCCAAACAAGTCTCGCTGTATAATACTATTTTGCCACTGTATCTCCGATATTGGGCACCAAATGGAGAGCTTCCGGCTAACAAGGTGAAACTGCTGTTTACGCTGGATGTCGAATAAGGAGAAGTGGATTTGAAAAGTTCTGAGTGTGGTTCTTTCATGCTCCAGTGGTTCTTCATTCGGTTGAATTTTCTTTATCAGAATTTCATGAAAGTCATAAAAGCAAGATTTGTCTATTGACAAACATCAAATACCGGAATATTCGCAGGAATGACTCGAAAATATGCGGTCAGAATACATGGAAATATCCTGAAGAAACTGTGCTAGAGAAAACGATGATGCAACATCAAATTTGTTGTAATTCTTTCTGTTATTTTATCAATACCAGCTTACATAGAAGGCCTCAACTTCATAGGGTTAATTTATCCTTAGCCGGAGAGTAATGAGACTTCTAGCCTAAACGTCATTCCTACTGTTTCGTAGAAAATTTCAATGTTGTCGACTGCAATTGATAATTTTTGACGTGGCTGTGGCTTTTCACTTCACATATCTGAGCAGATTCTTTGAGTTGAAAAATGGGGGGGAGGGAAGAAAAACGAAGACAGCAAATTTGGAAATCGTTTTATCTCATTCAATGGAAAAATCATGAGCCTGCATTTGTTCCCGACCAGAATGGCATTTTCACCTAACCTGCACATTTTTTCCCCCACCTTTCGTTCGACTAAAACGATATTGACAACGAGAAATATATGTAGCGTAACTCGTGTACCACCCATGCACCCCAGGAAAGACCGATATTTTCACGCGGTAAATCTTTGATGCAGTGTCACAGGGAGTTGGTGAGGTTTGTGGTGGAAAAAAATTATAGTAAAGCAAGGGGAGAAAAAAAGGACAACAAACAAAAAAGAAAAATAAAGAAAACATGAAATAAGTAGCAGGCGACGGTAGAAAAGGGAGTAAAAGAATTGAAAAGAAAGGAAGCTTGGGTGAGGGAGGTGTGAGAGAAACAGAAAGCTGTAGGTGGAGAGGAGAAAAGAAATAAGACCCCTGAGGTGTGTATGCGCAGGGATGGGCAAGCTCAAGCAAGCGTGGAAAAGAAAAGTCTGCCGTCCCTATCTAACCTTTCAATAAGATTCCACGCGAGCGATGTTCTAGCAGAGCCAAGATCCATTGAGAATTCGAGCTCTATGCTTTCATTGGTCTCATAACACTCTTCTTCATATTCTTTCTACTGCATTCTTCATTCCTTTACCTATCTTGCATGAGTTAAGGGAACAATCAATACAATGATGAAACTTCTGTTGCTATTCAGCATAATTGTTTCAATGAATTTTCATTGAATTTAAAATTGATTTTATTGTCAATCGCATAAGTTAAATGGTGCTGTATTAAGCAAAGACTGGCATTGCTGAGCAAAAAATATAGCGAATACTTGCATTGAGTTCCTTATTTTTCTAAAGAGCTGACAAAAATGTAAAAAAATTATCAGAATTTTCAGGTAACTGTCGCAACCTTTTCCTTTTTTTTTTTTTTTTTTTGACATTTCGTACTTTTCTAAACTTTGTGATACATTGAGCATTGATGAAAATGCTTCGGGATTTTCCACAATTTTTTAGCAGAGCAAAAATTTTGCAGTGTTCCCATGAAAATGGTGCATAAAATGCGTGACATATTTTTTTTCGAATCCCACTGAAGATTTGCGCTACCAGGAAGTTATTAAAAATCATCATTGTACACTGAGCATTGTGAACTAGTTTCACGATTCCACAAATTCTGATTTCAAATGGCTCACGACATTGTACTCAACCCGGAACTAACATATCCAACTCATAACTATATTAGCCAAACGTGATCCGTAAAATTGTGGAATGTGTCTTTTTATCATGGCCATTCATTTCCCTATATAATCTCCTTAACCTGCAAAAAGACATTCTGGTCATAACCACAGTCGGAATATAACTGTCCCGGGGTCATCGTAAATCAGCGTATAAGTGTTTCCGTGTATATGAGAAGGAAATATTAATTACTACAATGCAGCTATCCACAAATATCATAGTAGTGATTGTGGTTCAATCACTTGGACACTGTGCAGCATTTACACTGTTTGATGGATTGGGCGTTGGGATTGATGAAGCTGGTGAACTGGCTCATAAAGTATGGAATTTCTTACGTACAGGACATGAAGACGAATCCAACGAAAAAAGATTCGAATTTAATAGAACTGGATTACCGATTCCTGACCTACGATTTTTGGGCCTATTATCATCTTTCCCGGTACTCGATAGGTCATTGGCTAAATTCCTAGGACATAATATTGAAGGAGAGAACGACGCATCTTTCAAATCGCTCTTAAGCGAATTCAATAGAAAAACACAGAAAATCGAGGCTATATTTAACGATATTTTGCCATTAATACCTGAAGATGGCGATTGGCTGGGTGATCAAGTTGAGACTGACAATATGGTAAAACTGGAAACACTCGCTGTTGGGCACTTGGCGGGCGAGACATTGGAAAAAGCACTGAAAGATCTGCACGATTTTGTACTTCCAAATTGGCGAAATCAAGGAAGCTTCATATATTCTCTTCTCGAACATCTCAAGGTAAGTGCGAAAAATCAAATTTTCGCAAGTGAAATTATTAGTGAAATGGGCAATCTATATAGCTTACTTTACTTTCCAACTAAACGAGCAGTCCCAACAATTATTTCCCGTGCAGGGTCCGTTCTGGGAACTGTTCTAGGTGGAACTTGAGCTCCGGAAATCACTCCAGAAACGATTCCAGATGAAAGCTCAGTTCTGGCAACGATTCCAGAGGAAACGTCAATTCCGAGAATGGTTCTGTCCAGAAAAATCAAGGCCGCAAATTCGGGTCACCGTGTATAACATACCTCAATATTTTCATTCAATATTGTGTATCCACTTACAGAAAGAGCTGGCCTCTGATCGGCGAGGGTGTGCGAGTCATTCGCAGCAAGAGACGCTGCATGCCCTTATCTCTAAAATCATCGCTACTGAGATGAAAGCCTATGTGTTACATGTATTTTTATATTATTACGAACATCATGTTATGGAGGACCATAATCCGGGTAATACCTTCCAACGAAATTATCATAATACATGAGACATTCACTATGAACGCATTATTAAATCATATTTTGATCATAGACAATTCCAAGCAAAATGTCGATGATAAATTTGAGGAATTGCACAGGGAATATCATGCAAGACTAAAAAAATACAGTGGAATGTTTGTGCGAGCGATGAAACATGCTTCACGCAAATTTCATGCGTGCGATCCAGCGAAAACCAAAGCAGGTAAAATTAATGAAATTCCGTCCATGTTGAGCCTGTTCTTATGAATTTATTTATATTTTTTTCCAGATCAACAGTATGTTACACTAGATGGGCTCGTACATCGGTACCACTATGCCTATCAACACGGTATGTGGAATTGTCGTTTGTATTGAGTCGTGTATTTTTGAAACCACTGTAATTTCGAAAAATCCTAGTTCATCCTCGCTTACGAAGCAAGCGGTGCATTCTAGCTTACTAAGCTACTCAGTCAAAACAAATTTTCGACATGCGTCAAATATCAAACTTTTTACAAAAGAGCACAACATATGGTTGTGGTCCATGAATGTATAATTCATACTAGAAATAACTTAAAAATTTATTTTCAGCAAACATGGAAGTTTATCCAATTGCCTGTAATGGTGAAAGTGATTGCAATGAGTTTGAACCATTTAGGAAACCAGTGGTTACCTGCACAGTTGTAAGTCACAATCCAAAATCAAATCACATAACAATTTCTCCACTTACAGAATTTGAATGAACATAATAACTCCTTAAACAAGAGTTGAATGAAATAATGGTACCTATGAAAGTAATACCTGATACGAGCTTTGTCTTGGGCGGCAAGCTACAAATTCTCAATCTTAGCTGGGGATTGAATTCGGTATATTCATTTCCTTAACATGAAAAATGCTTCAGCCCAATAATTGCAATCCTCATGGCGATAAAATAGCAAATAGTATTTTGTACATAACTTAGCAGCTGAGCGCGTTGACCATAATTTTGTCAACTATTTCTTGTTTAAAGTTATCCGTCAAATGTCATCTGTTTGAATAAAATAGCCCCATTTTTCTACACGAACCGAAGTCAAGCAGACTGTCTACATTTTTTTTCCTTTGTAGTCAGATCAGCACGGTAAAGTTGTTGAAAATTTTATTAGCGGCTGTGATTCCACTACTTGTTCCTTCTGCGCGCTAGGTACACCGAAGCAGTAAGTATTATACTACCTCGTTTTCTAAGATATGCTACAATTCTTCATGGGGTTATGAGATTATAAAATTAATTACAGCTAATATAGTAACATGGAATTTGAATGAGCAAAAACCATTTTTTCCGGTTTTCCAGAAACTATTTTATAAAAATGAAGTTACTTTAAACTCATATGAGATGCTCCCATATATTTAGACCTTTGGTTTCAATCGGGGGCATATCATGGGGAAGCAATTTTATATTTGTGAATACATTACAATCGCTACATAACATTTACGCCGACTGATATTCGACATTGGCAATTCCAGAGTAGAGCAGCTAGTAAAATACTGTGAATGCTATAATAACTTCCCCGAATCATTTGCTGACCACTTGGTAAATCTACAACCGATTGAAACCGATGTGGAACAGAATATGTAAGTAAAAATTAATGTATATTCCACCAATTTTTAATACATTCATCTGTTACAAATGACGCTATATTTCAGGGTACTTACGGGCGCAAAAATTATAATAAAAAATGGTCTTCTACAATTTGAAATACAACAAGGAGAATTATTAGAAGATCTTCACATCGTTGCGGGGGGATGGAAAAGGATGGAAGATATAGGCGAGAGAGTACTAGCTGCAAGGTTAGAAAAACGGTATTATGGTGAAGACCCAGCTGTTGAGGAAAATGTGGATTATGCAGTATTCTCACCAAAATTCAACACATTGAATTTGAATGAAGTCACAGTTCCCGATGGTTATATTCTAACTGGTAAGTCGTAATTCTCTTCTCCATGGCTATTTGTTACCCATTCACAATTTGGCTGATATAGACTTGAAAGGTGTAATCTACAGGCTCATCAGTGCTACTGCTCGTAATCACTAGATTCGCATTCCAATGGTTAACGCCGGCCGCTACAGTGAGGGTAACTTTTGATGTTGAGAGGGCTAATCGTGGAATTTGGCCGATGAAAATATTGAAATAGAGGGCCATGTTGATGAATGGGCATTACGTTGAATGTCATTTGATATGTGATATATATATCAAACGTATATCAACATATATTCATAATAACATCGGATTTAATTCTAAGAATACGAAAACAACCCACACGCGGCACATAAATTGATACATCAAAATTCTTTCATGATAACTAATTAGTTACTGAGGATCAATCGGCTGAAAAAAAACAAGTTTTGTGCATAGTAAATTTCTTGTAAACTAGTGACTTTTTTTAAAAACAAGAACGAAGAAACTAGGGACACGATATTGTAATCTCAGCGTATGCCATTCGGGACATTATTCATTGGGATGATATTACTTTTTAGGATTGAAATTTGAGCATAGTAAGTGTGGCCTCCATCTTCGAGTACTAGGCCGACCATTCGATCATGAAACTGGAAAATTATTAGGTACTGGTGAGCCAGAAATTTTCAAGGCTGCTGTGAACCAACGGTACGTAAACCACTGCTTTTGACCATGAAAGAAAAACTAAGTAATAATGATAATTCTACAACACGTACCGTGCTCATTCATATTCCCGTCTGATTTTGATTTTTTCATTCGCTCGTCGTTCCGATTTCAGAAAACTGAAAAGAATTTTTGAAAATTTTTGTTAAGTTGTCTGTATTAATCAGATGAATTCCACTGCAAGTCGTCTATGTTAGTCAGATAAATTCCACGGCAACTCACAATTGAAGAAAATATCCTCTATAATTGTTAGTGTAGGCAATATAAATACTAACTGGTTCGTATGTAATTTGGATTGATTAGATCATACCTGTTATACACACGATCAATGAAAATGAAATTTGAATGAATATTGAATTATATGGAAGCTGCAATACTTGATATGTCTTTCAGAAACACCGATTTGACTGAACTTTGTATTGCACCGCGACAATATAAGAAGATAATAAAGCTCTCAAAGGTGTGATTCTTTTTTTTTTTGCTCCAGGGAAATTATTGAGATTTCAGACAAAGCCGACATAGTTCTCAATGGTCGCCTAACTTATCCGAATAAAAAACCATCTCTTATTCAATTACGTCGTCTGGAAAACAGCAACGGGAAGACAATTGCGCCTGGTTTCGATATTGTACCCGTTATGTCATCGCCGCCAAGTCCCCTTGCTGGTGCAGGATTGATTTACAGGACTACAGAAGACAAAACATTTATGGGCGTCATTGGACTAGAATTGATATCTATAAATTATGTTTCATATATGGCGCGTGAATTAGAGAATGTGGAAAAGTTCGCCGGACACACAATTAAACCTATGTCGCATTAACAATATTTATCAAGTCATCTTCAGATTACGCGACATAAATGAGGTAATGACAGCAGCTTCATGAAATGGGTCGAATATGTGGTAAATACAATAAATTTGTAGGGTGAATCTGTTATTTCTTTCTTTATCCTTTCGACTTGTTGAATAGTCAGACCTGAGAATTGCTTCTCAATTCTGGAGAATTGCAAACGAGTGCATTGGCTTCACAAGGACTATTGTTCTATTACACTTCAGTCCCGATTGGAACTAATTATTTCTCTAATTCAATTTATCTTACTACTGAAACTGAAGCACTTGTAACAGCATACCTCGTAATAGCTAATTCTAACATATTTCAAGTCCTTGGATTGGTAATTATCGACAGGCTGATGTAGGATGAAAACGTTATCAGCTTCGGGAATGATGTTCCAGAAATTAGCTATCAGTATCCAGATGAGTAAGCTGTAACAGAGGTGGCAACGCCGTATTTTAATCCATCCACTGTGTCTCACTGATATCGATAAGCACTATTGCATACGGCCCATGTTGCGCTTCAGTATGGAACACCTTGTTCATCGCAATTTCCCGAAACATATTACAAACACGATCGTATAGCTCATGAAAAATTCTGTAATGTTTAGCTTCTTTGACATGTAACAGATAATGAGCACATAAAAGAACTTGATTATTTGCATTTTCTACCAGAGGGCAATGTTCTCCAGAATTTTGGAAATATTTTAATCACCTTCTGACCGAATATTCATCAGCAAAAAATATTATCAAGTTTCAATGTATGCCACACGTAACCTTCAATTGGCTGATAGCAACGCAAATTCATATTTGTCTATCAATGCAGGAACAAGAGTTTCCTGCAATGTAGTGCTATTAAAAGAGCAATGAAATGTGAATTTATTATGAGCATCCTACAAGGACTGCTACCAAGTTTTTCATGCTTATCAGGTGCCGAGTTCTTCCCTACATTGATGTATGAACATTTTCGTAGGAGAAATAATGTTTACTGCCCTTCTATATGGAAATATCTGTAATTCTATATCTTAGGCATATGACGACATTCATCCTTTGTTTCCGATGTTTGGAAGACCATAGAATAAATGATGATCAATATGTTACATATATTGCAGGTATTTTTTGAGATATATTGTCTTCACTATTTGTGGATATATTTTAAGCTATGCGAGTGGATTGTCAACTTTCCTCATCATCGGTAAATTATTTAAATCCTTCCGATGACTGTTGTCGTTGCTAATACTTTGGAAATTCTCCCGAAATTACGCTATATATCGCAGAACATTCTCCAAGGCTTATGGCCATCAAATTGAAAATTTCTATGGATATATGGGGGAAAAATCAGAGGTTGGAATGTCCAACGATGAGAGTAGACAAAGCATTCTCTTCATCACAAAACTCCGATTCACTCGCTCCGCTGGCAATTGTTCGGTTAATCGATCGTTCTCGTGATGCACCAAATATGTAAATCCGTTTGTCAACACACAACAAATTTGAATATTGCTTTCGCAATTTGACGACTGATTTGACGTCCAGCAATAGCCAACGCAATTGTATGAAGTCTATAGTCGATCTGTATGAATATTCGATAGGACTGAGATTGGTTTGAATTTCGATGTTTTCACTCACAAATTATACTATTCAAAAAATAGGTGTCTCATTTCTCGCAGTTCACCTTATATAATGCAATAAGTATAGGCATGAACAATACATGCGAAGCATTCAATCTCAAGTTTACCGTTTGAAGTCTGTAGTCTTTAAGCAGTTTCGATTTTTTCTCAACTCGACTGCTCCTCTCAATATGGAAATGAATCATTCACTTTTCAATCTGTTATTAACTTCCTGATAGAAGGCTGATTGTACACCTAGGCCGGAAAGCTGAACATTCCTGACCAGTGTGTTGGGTGTGTCCAACGTGCCAGAAAGGGTTAACACGCTCCCCGGAAGTGTTCACCCTTACGCTCGAGGTATGCAAATACTATTTTTCACACTCCTCGAAGCGAAAATTCGTTTTTGCCTGAAAGCCTGGGATACATTCCACCCGAGGGAGGGGTTTTATGCACTTTCCACCGATCCCCTATTTTTTTTAACTTTCAACAATTTTCGAATCATCAACAATATGAAAAGTTGCAAAATATCAGAACAACAATGCACAGTTTCAGAATAATTGAGTAGTGTATAGAATCTCAGTAATTTCACTCATTTCGTAAATTCGAAAAATAATTCAGCTGATGGACTGGATAGAAATTTGAAAAAATTGAATGGATTCGCCAGTTGAGAAGAAGTTAAGAAGACGGATAAAGAAGGGGGAGATGGAAGCCGCCGCTTGTAGAAAAACTTTCACGTCTTGCAAATTGAAAGAGGCCCGCTAAGCAGGCGTCTTACGACACTTTACTCAGTAAATCCCGAGTAGACTCTGCTGTAAATTCCACGTTGCATGGGTGGCAAGGGTCTAGTGTGCCACCTCAGCAAAGGCAGTTGTGTTGGTACTTTATTGTTGTTGGTAAACTCGTAATTCGAAGCGAGTAACATCGGTAGAATAATCCAACGCCGCTGGGGATCTACTTTCTCACGTAAGACAGGCATAATCTTCAGCGCCAGGTAGATGATGGAGTAAAAACTTGAAAATTTTGGAAAGTTGAAACACATTCCAGCATTGGAAAATTCAGTGAGCCATACCTCTTTGTAAAGTTTATGATTCTGACAATCTTTGAATTCTTAACAATTTTGGAAAGTAAATAAAGGAAATGAAAGCAGAATATTTTTTTGGAATTATGTGAACTTTCAAATATCAAATACTGCTCTATCAGCCATATATTTGTTCTTCCGATTCTTTTGGATTTCTATGCATTCCACATCCATTTTCCTGACGAACTATACAATAGAAAACATGATGATTGCGCTAATAGCCATCTACTATCTTCAATTATGTTTGCACGGAAATCCTTTCCGAGTTTGTGGACAGGCGTTCGAGGCACCCGCTCGGGGGGGGGGGGGGGGGGGATATAACTTGGAATTAAAGAGGTCAAATGAATCGGATAAAGCCCCAAGTTTGATGGAAAAAAGTTTACCACTGCCGCAGGGGGGGGGAATTGTCCCCAGCAATTATTCTCACCCGTTCTGATGAGGTGGAAATCGATGCACCATTGCCGCTGCCAAAAGCCACCTGTAGATTTTTTTTTCGACGCGAATTTAAACAAATTTAACAATTTCGCAAATTTTGAAACTTGTACAGAATGTAGCATGCGCAGAAATTTAAAATATTCTCGAATTTAACTTCATCTTTGCAAATATAATATCGTTGGTGTTTGAATGACTGCCAAAAACATACGTGGCCTCAATCGGAGATTCAGTACTATAGTTTTAAAAATCTTTGAAATTTTCAACCTTGAAAATTTTAGTCGATTTCAAAAACCAGAAGGAAATCAAGTATTAACTTGCCAAATATATAGAAAGCCCTGTGTTACGATGACTATTTGGCTTCGCGTCTGACCTCGTGGTCTCATTTTATGCATATCCACGGAATATTCCTGAATCAGTTGGAAGCCATGGTTTGATGGACATTTTAACTTGGCAATGTAATTTTTTTCGGAATATATTTAAAATCTTAGTCTTTGTTACCCGCATCCAAATTGTTTTTTCTAAGAGGGTAAGTCTTATGAATGATGAACCACGTAACTTGTTAATTTCCTTTGCAACTTTTATGATGTATCTGAGTTTCCATTTGGATCAGCACATGGCTGGCCGGGAGCTTTCCCTCTAGGCGTCTGCTCTCATGAGGTAGAATTAAATCCTAAATGCAGCAATGAGGTATTCATATGAAATTAAATCACTTATCCTACCGTCATGCAGTCTGTAAAAGCTTCTTAATAATTCTACGCGTTGTGCAACTACCATGTACCTGGCTTTGAATAACCGAAAGTCAAACGGAATATGCCTAATACGAGTCAGTTTGCTTTGATTCTCCGAACTTTGCAACATTGAAATATTTCTAACCGATTGTGAAAGCAAAATCATGAAAGAAAGTATTGAGATCAACATATTTCCATTATGTCCCAATGTCTACCTCCAAATAATTGATGAAATTGACCATACCGTTTCCGAGTATAATCAATTTTTGATGAATCCAGTGGGATCATAGTACAATGGTACTCATTCGTAGCGTGTATGTGGTTGAATCTCAAAATTGATGGAACTAATGTGGCCCACTGGATACATATGTATGTTCACAAAATGTGCATACAATTGGCCCAGTATTGGTAATTAAGTTTACTTTCTCCATTCGGAATAACTATCCCCGAGAATATTTGTTTGTAACTCATCCAATATCGTGCTTCCACCAACTAATTCATCGAATTTCACTGCAAGCAGTATGACCATTCGATGAGCAATATTATTTTTGGAATTAATCATTTTAATGTAGAAATTTTCCGATCCATAGAGAACTAAATAACTAGTTAATAATGCAAAATTCTAGGATGCCAAAGTGCAGTATCAAAATTAGAAAATCTCGATTGCAGACTATCATGGCTTCCAACCTCTCAGTAGTCGCGTTGTGAATCTCTCTCTGTCTCTCTCTCTCTGAGCAAAACATTCAGGTATTGACACTACGTTGAGAAATTTTAGTTTTGAGCAACATTCTTTCAGGGTTGCAACTGACTCTTTTACTTCAGTTAGGTGACCCATAGAGTTGATTCAATAAGAATAATTGGGCATTCTATTCTAGCCTAAATATATAACGTAAATAGATTAGACATATATATATGATATTTCATCTCAACTGTACCTGTGTATATCTATCTCCCATGCTAAATTTAGCACTGACGATGGAAGGCAAAATGAGAAAACGTCAAACGGGCATTGAGAAATTTGCCTAGTGTGCAAAACCAATTGGAACAAATAACTTGTCACACGATGTGGCAGACTTTGGCTGATCCTCCCCTTCAGTAGCTACGAATGAGGATGAAGGTGGGAAAGAAGGGGAGGAAAACGAGTGGAAAATCGAGAGACGAACGGGAATTGGCCCATGACAAATCACGGCAGATGGGGATATACAACGCTGACTTTCCGCTCTAATACCCCAGTCATGAGGGAAAAAAATTTACAATTTTCTCAAATCACGTATAAATAATCAAACATATTATAATTGGTCACTCACAATTGAGATAAAACCATTCCAGGTCTTTGTAGCTTTTCACCTGGTAAGCGCTGCTAATTGAAATTTAATGGGACGTTAAAATACGAGAAATTTCCAAATTTTTCGACAACATTCCAAACTCCTGTTCTCCCACTAAATTGGAATTTCATTATTTATCTGCCGAGGATTTATGAGTTGAATACTTTCGCATGAGCTCCATAAATTGGAATCTTTATAAATTAAGTTATTGAGATGAAAGTCTGGGCGTACAGCACACTCGAAATGAATGAAACCAATTACACTGGTAATGGATCACATCGAGCTATTTTATTGGGCAGAAAGCCTAACATTCATTAAAATCATTACAATATTATTCCGCGCTATCTCTCACGACACCCAAAAATCAATACTCCTGGGATGATGCCTTCTATCGCATAATTTTATTTTGGCAATGGAATTCCAATGCTTCGTTTTTTAAGTATAATAAGGTGACGGCCAAGCGAGACAGATATTTTGGCATTGGCTGCCTATTGGAATCCATAGGCCATTGAATCTATTACCGGGAAATTCCTTTTCATGAACTGTTATGGTTCTTCAACACACCATAAAAATTGTAACTAATCGATACAATTAGAAACAATTCAATTCATATGCAATAATATCACACAATATAGATATTCCAGACTATCCATGAGTCTACAACTCTTACATTTCCTAGTAGTCAATGAAAAAATTGAAAAAGAAAAGAAATTATAAGTCTTGTCAACGTTTAGGAATAATCTGCGATATTTCAGATAGCACTTGTGTGGGTGTTATTATTTTTCTCAGGCAAGACCAAAATTGGAATAGAACAAATCAATGAATACACTAAAATCATGGGATCCAAATTTTCTCAAATATAAGGACTCTCTTTTTCGCTGTTGAATTATTCAACCGAATTTTACGATTTTTTCATTGCACATCACTACCGTTTGTCTGGCACGACCTCCAGCCATCATTTCTCCCTACATCTTCATGAAAACGAATGAAAAAGAATGAATTTTCACTCGAAGCCCTCAGATGTTACTTTTTTGGCTTTTCTTTTTTATTTTTTCAGAAGTCTGTATAAGTCGATAGAAGGATGCCCATTCAAGGAGTGGTGACAGATTGGCAGGGGAATTATTCAAGCGTTGAAATTTCTATGAAATATTGATCCAACGATGTGGAAAGGTACATTGACGTGGTTCAAAGACGCTGTACGTAATAATGCGGAGTTCATATTTTATTTATTTTTTTTTTTTTTTTTTAAATTATTCTCCGCTTTTTATGAAAAAATACGAGAGGATGTTTTTAATAAGATATTATGAAAAGCTTCGGTCTTCACAGAACCTCCCTTGGCTTATTATTACATTCATCTGGCAGAACATTTTATTCAGTATTGTCAATTTTTACTTGCGACTCCAAGTATCACAGTCATTGAACTTTCACTACTAGATTGATGCCTGTGATGACTCCAGTGGTTAGGTCACGAGTTTGTAACTCTGAGATTCCCAGGTCAAGTCCAAGCTACGCCGATTGATGCAGGCACCAATGTTATTTATGGGTACTTTTTCAATGTGGTTTGAAGAGCAATGTAAAACATATTACTAGAATGCCTGAAAGCCATTTGCATTGAGCATCATAGGAATAATTCCTGGGGAGGGCCGGCACATCTACGATAATACCCGATCACTCTGTATTTCAACGAGTCTGTATTTCACTGGAGTAATGATCACTTCAACACGTAAATCTTGTAAATAGCTGGCTGAAAATCCCCCCCCCCCCCCTCATAATGGTCATTTGTTAGGTTTCTTGAAAGGTAAAGAGCGAACCAGTAGATTAGTCTGAGATGAGGAATTCCGTTTCCGGGGAATGTCAGTTTTACAGACCGAGTCCTATTAATTGAAGTTAGGTAAAATATATGTCAAAGTTAATGCTTCAAGGAACAATGTTATCTACTCATAGCATCGCATGAAAATGGTGCTAACACGACTTGTAATCGGTTTTGACTGGAAGTGGATAGTCTGTCGCGAATGGTTCATCTCGCATATGCAGTCCGCGGATCAAAAATCGTGTACCCGAAAACGGTAAGGTTCAGCACTCTCACAAGCAATTTTCCGATACATTGAATTTTGTTTAAATTAATTAATTATCTATTAATCTATTTTTCAAAAACGTCATTCTGACATTATTGGAATCGTATTCTTCATAAAACAAAAATTAATTTTGAAAATTCCCTATTCGTTGAGTATTTCAATCTACCATTGAATTGAGGAAAATTGATGTCACGACATAGCATATATCATCTTCTAGAATGAATATATGACTAGTAATCCTGTCATATGCATTCAGGGAAATTCCACTAATCTGGATGCCATGCATCCAGACGTTAACGAGACCAAAATGTTGGCTGATGAATTATATACGGGCATATAGTTATATTAGTTGGTGGTAATATTCATCTGCAGTGCCACAAACGGTGGATCACACTGGATGAATGGCATTGTTAGTACTAGGAAGCTCGGATCAAGAACTCTAATGCTTCAGTCGATAATAATTCTAGTTCATGTACAATAGTACACTGTTAGTCGGTACTTCGGCATTTGGTTGTAATGATGTGAAGGGTTCAGTCATTATTTCAGTGATACATGTTCGTTGATACGTGGGCAGGAGAATAAAGGTGTATTCAAATCTTGACTCAGAAAGAAGAAAATTCTTCCATGCGCATGCCATGTCAAAAGAGTGGGAAAATAACCGAAAAAAATGAAAGGAAAAATATCAGTGGAAACCAAAAATTGGAAGACCACCAATATATCGACATTGTGAACTCTACTAGACGGGTCTCTTATCTCAGTTCTCTGTTTCTTCGTATAGATGCCAGATGGAGAAAATACCCGATTACAAAACCCTATTTGGAGCTATAAATATCCTTGATTTGAGGTCTTAATATCACCAATTTCTAAGACAGAAAATTTACTGTGCTGAGTTATGCAGCTCATGTCATTACAAATTTTCGAATGGAATTTCCAAACTTTTTAATTCTTTGTAATTCTGAGAATTTGTAGAATATTGCTCGGAATAATATGGAAGCCTATTGACCTCATTTGACGATTAACTTTGTAACAGAAACATTACAATTACCCGCATAATAAATTTTGACAGATGGAATCATCGATACGATTACGTGAATGCATGGACAATCAGTCATTCACTATAGGTATATTGAGTTGTGAATGAAACTTTATTAAGGTTAATTTATCAATCGAGTGGCGTGTATGTTCTTTACATATCTTGACGAATGAGTTTTTGTCAATCAATGATAGAGACGTACTTAAAAACGATTTGGCGAAACTGATCATTAAAGATTCATTGAAAGCCAAGCAGTACTATTGCATTACAATCTTTAAGAAAACGTATAGTACAAATTTGCAGTTGTATTTGGAATATTTGATTAATGGAAAATTCTGAGTTACCGATTGCGTTTCGATGAAAACTACTCTTTCATTTGTCAAACATGTATTCCTGGGTACATGAATTATATATGATTGTGCCGCGCTTACTATGGTCACATGCCGATATCCATCTACCAGTAGAAAGGTTCTTACCGACTGAAAACTTTGTGTACTGCTGTTACTGTTGTTAACCAACGTTCCTACTTTATCCACTCGACAGTGGCCCGGCCCCACGTGTAGAGTATCTGCCGACAGCTACACTGAGCTGCAATCTGCAATCTAGCCGACAAACCTGCCATCAACAATTCCAATCACATCTAGTTACCACATTAATAACCAATTTTCGTAAGTATTTACTCTAGGAACTCTGGGATAATATAGTGTATTTCAATGTGCGATCAATAATTTTGCGCTTGTGTGACAAAGCGCATGCAACTCCAAGCCCCGATATCTCTTGAAGATCACAAAAAATAAAATCACAAGGCATAACATGTAGAACGTAGCTAGGACAATTTTGCACACAATGATTTCTTCTGTTTCTAATTTTTCCTAAACGATCAGCAGGACAATTTTCCCCTGAATTAATCTTGATCTTGATTAGAAAGTCACTTTATTTAAGTAAGAACGGTTAATAAGCAAATAAGTGGCAATGAATGATCCGTCGAATTTTGAGACTGACTAAAATTGATAACTTTGTAGGTTGACTTCCAAATGGATACATACGAACACTTCGTGCGGCTACACCGTTCGCAGTTGGAATTATCCGAAGTGCCGGAATTCCTGTGGCTAAAATTATGGGAAAAACTTACGAACCAGGTGTTCGATGCTGGCCTGTACTTCAGCATTGCTCGATTAGACTACGATGACTGTTCGAGGGAGCCAAAGGATCCCGTATACAAATTATTAGTATCAGCTCAGGATGGAATAAGCTGCACTGATCCAAACAATATTTTTCTAATCGATCATACATGGACATACGACGTTACTAATGCCAGAACTCACCTGAGTTCGGTTCCTCAATTGCTTGATCGCATGTACAATATAATGGCTTACTCCGCACCTCTAAAATCTCACGATGACAAAATTGAATTCATTCTGGAGGAGATGTGGAGGTACAATCAATTCTTAACGATAAATTCCAAGAAAATGGAGGACAGATTACCCCTTTGGTACATAATGGACGAAGTAGGCTCAGCAATTAATCATGATGACTCTCCAAACTTGCGAGTAGTCCCCTTCTTACACTTAACACAGGGAGTAACTTATTCTCTCTTATTCCCTATCAAAGACATTGAAGTGAATGATGAAGGAACCCGAGACTTTGTAGAAAACCAAACAAACGATTCAAACGTGCGAAAAGCTTTGCTCATTCCCTGGATAGATACCGACTTTAGCAGCGAAAATTTCCTTCAAATTGAGCCCGGAAATGATTATTTCATGAGTGGCAGAAGAGACGAAAGTTTGCCCGTATCCAGCCCCCATGAAAAACAGATTAATAATGTCCGAAAAGATGAGAAACTCAAAGTTTTCACTGAGTATAAGTACGTAAGAGATTACCTAACTGACTCCTCATTCGAGATAGTTAATAATGAAGAAGAAGCCGATATCCTTTGGTACATGACTCACTTCAAAGATTACGAAAGTCTCAGCATAAAGTCGCCCCATGTATTTGTAAACCAATTTCCCTTTGAAAATGTTTTAACCGTTAAGGATTTATTATCGATAATATGTAGACGTAAAGCGGATACTGAGAAATATGATTATGAAACTTTAAAGACCTCTCCAAAGTGGTTACCAACTACTTACAATCTTAGTACTGAACTTATCAAGTTTGTATCGTATGTTCAAAATCGTGAAATTAAGGAACTCGATAATCACTGGATATGTAAGCCCTGGAACTTGGCGAGAGGCTTAGACATTCATCCAACTAATAATTTGAATCACATACTACGCTTACCCAGTACTGGTCCCAAAATTGTACAGAAATATGTAGCATCACCAGTACTTTATGATAGACCCGACGTTGGCAAAGTTAAGTTTGATATTAGATACGTTGTGCTGCTCAGCTCAGTGAAACCACTCAAAGCTTATGCTTATTCCAACTTCTTTCTGCGTTTCGCTAATCGTCCATTTGCTCTTGATCATTTCGACGTTTATGAGCAACATTTTACTGTGATGAATTATTCGGATGAAGCACCTCTTCATCATATTAAATGCAAAGATTTTCTTAATGAGTGGAGCAAAATGTATCAAGATTTCGATTGGAGAAGAAATGTTGAGCCAAAAATACTAAAAATGCTGAAGGAAGTCTTTGAAGCAGCTTCTGCTGAATTACCACCACGTGGAATTGCTCATAATCCCCAAAGTAGAGCAGTCTATGCTGTAGATCTCATGTTGGAATGGGACATGAATGATATACAACCTGTTTTATTAGAGATTAATTTCTCCCCGGACAACAAACGAGCTTGTGAATACTATCCAGAGTTTTATAATGATATTTTTAAGTGTCTGTTCTTGGGAAATGAAAATCCCAATGTTTTTCATAATTTATCGATTCAATAAAATGTAAGGTGAGAAAAATGAAAATTTAATTCGTTCCTTATTGTTTTTCCCCATTTATAGCATTTTTTTCTGCTTCCAATAAATTTTATTAACCGATCATTGAATTCTTATTTTAACATTATCGTGAAGTTTCTAAACGGCGAAAATTATAGAGAAAATGGATTATTACTGCCGCTTGCTTCAATAATTCAAACCTGATTAAGTTTTCGACAAATTGTTTAATAGGGGACGAATGGCACATGGTTAATTGCAGAATAAAAACGTCCATTTTGAAATTGATTATTAAATAGTTTATTATCATGAAAGAGATAGTAATTTATGTTAGGGCATAATGACATAATAAAATGCATAGGAAATTAAATGGAAAATTGAGAAGTCCATTTATGACTGGGGACCAAATGTGGAGGTTAAATGTTATTTACCCTGTTCTGTGAGCACCGCGATTTTTCCCTCATCTACAAATGACTTCATATCTTGATTTTGTTTTCAATTCTGTTCTGCATCTATTACTCTCAATGGATTTAGTCTAAAATTATGATCATCAAGTGCGATTTTCACGTTTTCTGTTGATTGTTTTTTTTTCCCTAATTTATTTCTATTAAGGTACTCTAGTAATTATTCATCTAAAGTTACGACTGGATTTCGTAACATTACTGAGGGAAAGGTTCAAGTAATCCAAAGAAAAATTTTTAACACAAAGTAATTAGCCTCTGCTCTTGCTCGTTATTTTCTTCAATGATACTAAATATATTATTCTCTACTCGGATACATTTGATTTTTAAGTACAAATTATTTTGTCATCTTCACACTCCAACAGTATGGACGCAAACAATGTAAAAAAGCGCTTTTTTTCATTTCGTCTTACAAACTCACTCATACATGATTAAATTCACTCATTGATTGCATTGTACTCCATTCCAAGCGGATGGTCTTCCTTTGATGTTATCGTGGAATGGTAATTAAATAAATCCTTTGATTTTATTTTCAGAACAATTCGAAGTAATTCAGACATTTCAATTTTTTTTCAATATTTGAAAATTCCAAAACTCCCAAAAGCTTTAGCACTTGAAAAAAGTGAAAAATTCTGTGGAAAAAAACATTTTTAATTCCACACCTACTTTGAAAATTAGCAATGGATAACGCTTCCAAAATTCAAATATGTCAATTTCGAAATTTCAAGAATGAAAAAAAACTTTATCTTCAAAAACAGTACGAATATGTAATTTTCCACAAATTCGTAATATGTCGTAAAACTCAATTTATGTCAATCACAATATTTTATTCAAGGAACTACTACTATGGAACAAACAATCAGTATCGTTTGTTCCATTATATTAAAATTCAAAAATCATATATTATTTTTTCTTTAAATATGTTTCGATTATCAAGTACTCTACAACGCGTATAATACACTTTGTCTACAAATTTCATTATATACAATGCAGCAACTCGTCTTCCTCTCAATTTGTCAGAAATCATTGATTTACGCTATACTTAATGTACGATAAGTGTCTGTACAAGAATGACGACACTATTCTCACTTGATTTACTCACTTTGTTTTTTCAGTGTTGCAAATTACGAAATAATTGAATTCTATGGCACCTATTCGTACCTGCAAAAACTATCTTCTGTAACTATCTAGACGCTATGATTTTTAGTATAATACATCCAAATAAATGAATATTTCTAGATTCCCAAAAAGTTCCCATAATGAGTTTATCGAGAAACGTATTTCAAGGTCTGCAAAAATTCCAATCGAAGTTCCTGGAACTTCAACTCAAAGCTTTCATAATTCCACCAAGAAATTGAGTGATTGTGAAATTTAGAAATGAAAAAGCATTTTCGAAAGGTTTGTTAGCTTGTAAAACTTCAACGTTTCATAAGAAATGTCAAAATAATGTTCTTTTTGGCGTGTTTTTTTAAACTCCTACACTGACTCACTTATATTGAAAGAACCTTTGGTGCAGAAACCTGAGCCTCCACGAATCTCCCATACATTTCCAATTTATTAAATAGTCTCGTATACCTAAAACTCACTAGAAAACCATACGAAGCAATCGCTTTGTTTATCACCTCATTCCATCTTGAGTCGGTTTTGTTTCTATGCCTCACCGATTTGACTAGTATTACGCCAAAATAAAGTAGGTGCAATGCTGCGAATGACAGCCGTTCGTGTTTCTCTTCGCAATGGTAATTGATATTCGTAATACTGCTTGTTTGATTGGTGCCTGTAGTTCCTCATGGAGGATAGCTATATCGACTATGTGAATCAAAACTGCTATTGGGAAAACCCTGATGCCAACCTCCACATGTCATCTGGTCGTTATTCCTTGATAAGTCATAAACCAACGGCTCCTGTTTGCCATCACTGTAGATTCTGTCAGTTAGCTGGGGATAGCCATCCATTGTGGCATCTATAGATGTTATCTCTTATGTCAAAATTCAAAGAAATATGATCTGCATTCTGAGGAGGCTGGGTATAGTTGGACTAAGCCGTGACTTATCGTTAAGCCCAGTATTATGATAAGCTGAACTCAGCGAAATAATGTAAATGATGCGAATTTCTATATGTCACTACATTATTGAAAGGTCTGCCTGATGCTCGATTGCCCCGAACACGTCCGCATAATTATCAATGTATCTTCAAAATATCCTTATATTTTACATTGCATAGTCTCATATTGCACTACATTTAGCTGTACTTTGTTATTTATGAGATCGTCTACGCTACTGACATTGGCCAGTTCCTTTCCTGCAATATAATGTATAGTGAATAAAACTCAATCGATCAATTAATCTGTAGTGTCTAACATCTCCTAAAAGGATACAAATAAAAGGAATCAATTTCTATAAATGCCATTCGTTAATAAAACGAACGGTGTTTAGAGTTAACAGGCTTCAGTCTCTACAAATGCATGTTGTCATCTTTTGTATCACTGTATCGGCGATGCATGATGTAAAAATCCAGATGTCATCTGATCATTCCATAAAATCACATTCACTACGGTTTATATTTGTCCTCGTTGTGGATTTTGTCGGCTGGTTGGGTATAAGAATCCGAATAGTCATCAACGTGACCGCGGATGCCTATATATATAGACGTTATATTGTCCTGGTTTTACACGTCAAAATACTCACATATGCATTGTGAACACTCCGGATAACGCTGCCACGTCCAAATGGTCAAACAAGATTTGTCCTGATTGTTGAGTTTCCCCTGAGGTTTGCAATGATGAAGAGAACCAATACTGAAACACGACTCGGGTCTATGACTCACTAATATACCTAATATTACGACATGATGAAGTCAGCGGAATGGTGTGAATGATGAGAATTTCTGTGCTTCTCTTTGCGATTATAATTGATATTTGTAATGCTACTTCTTGTTCCATTGGTGCCTGTCGTACCTGACGTATGATGACTGTAGCCACTGTCCGAACCGAAACTACTGTCCGGTAAACCTTGATACAAACGTCCAGATGTTATCTGATCATTATTTCTTGACATATAATACACCGGTTGTTCGTATTTGTCATCACTGTAGATTCGATCAGCTGGTTGGGCATAAGAATCGGAATAGTCATCAACTTGGGTATATATAGGTGTTATATTGTCCTGATTCCGTAGATCAAAATACTCTGATCTATATTGTGAACACTTTGGATAACGCTCCCGTGTCGAATTCGCTGAACGGGATTTGTCTTTATTGTTTGGTTTACTCTGATTTGTGTAGTGATGAAGTGGTCCCAGAACTGGTACACTCTCGTAAGGATTCTCATCAACTCTTAATGACTGAGTCACCGGTATTTGCGGCACAAAGTATGGGAGTTTATGCGCCACCGATGGGACGGATTTCTGTCGTTGACTAGTGCTTGTTCGGGATCCTGCTACGCCTGCGAAAGAGAGGGTTTTTTTTAGAAAAATACTTACTATCTATGCAGCTCTGAGTATTTGGCAAGTTTTAAAAAAATGGAGCAAATTTCAAAATTAATAACCTCCCACGACATAATTCAAACGTTACGAATGCACACATACTACGAGGTTTCTAAGCATAACGTGTCCCCGATTTTAATTTAGTCTTTGATTATCCTCGGTTATGCTATAGCTTCGACAATAAAATTAGTTGAAATCCTATCAAATTCTTCAAGCAAAACCAGAACAATTCCAAATGTTTACGATCGATTTTTCGGAGGGTTGTAACCTCATCCATTGAATTTCCGGTTTGGCCGCTAATGTCCTCATTTCATTCACTATCATGCTTTTTTCTAGGAATTTGAAATCATTCCACACTAATGTGCTTATCTCCATCGTCGGATTTTTATCTATTTTTTCTTTCTTCTTTCAGAAACGATCATTTTTGCTTAGTGTTTTCGAAGATATGTGAGTCTACGAAAGTTCGGAATTTCCGATAAAATTTCTTATCTAGTTAATTTAGACAAACCATATAATTCCTCATTGTCTTTTCAGAATTAATATGTAATCAAATTTTTGAGTGAATCACCTCATTTCAAACAGCTCTCTACTTGAAAGTAACATTGAGGCTAAAAAACTGTCTTTATTACCAGAGAATTAATTCTTCAACATTGCTTTTTTTTATGAATTACCATGTTAAATGCGAAATTTAAATTTTATGGGGAGGAAAAAAATTAGTATTGTAAATTACCCGCAACGTTGGGACAGAGTTGTAGCAGTGCGTCAAGCAGCATACCCTCATGAAATTCACCAACGTCATTTCCTTTATCCTTTCTACGTCGGTCCAAGCTTTTGGGACTCTTTCCACGGCGCTCACGTGATAAACGCGAAGACGTTGGACAGGTACTCCATGTGGGACGGGTTGAAGTAAGCATTTTAGACTCTGATGGCTCACCCAGTGATAATTCATCCTCGGCAAATTCGTCTTCGCTCACTGGTTTTGACGATGTGGCATGAAGACGGGAGTGTGGATGGTGGTAATGGTTTAGACGGTTATGGGCGTTTAACTCACCCTCCTCATCTGTATCGTGGTCGCCTAGGAATTATAAAATTCGATTGAAGCGGTCAGTAATCGATTAGGAATCGCTCAGTTATTATTGAAGGATCTTAAAGAGACGAACCACATAAATTTCCGAATAATGACATCAAAATTTTATGATGATTTTAAAGCTTTCAGGACTATCAAAAATTTTGAAAATTCACGGCAATGCCGAAATTTGCACATTTTTTAAAAATTTGAATAATTTTGAAAGCATTAGAAAAATTTCAATTTGAACCATGTTAACTATTGGATAAGTGTTCAAAATCTAGAAATAATTGGAAAACACTTGATTTTAGATTTTCCGATCGAGTTACTTTTCATAAAATAATTTAAAAGTACTCGATCCATTACTAGTCGTTCGCAGTGAGAAGTGTCGACATGATAGATTGCACTAATTTGAAAATAAGAATTTTTCTAACGACAAATATTGAAAACTCAATCTATTGATGCTATTTGTATAAATTTCAACGTCAATTGAGGACATCGATTCGAATGCTGCATCGGTAGAAACTTACAAAATAAAAAACAAAATTGGGATCAGCACAAAAAATATTATGAGGATATATCTTTGGAATTGTTTTCCGTGATCTAATGGGTAATCCCGTAGAGTGCTCCGTACAGGAAATTAATCATGACCGACAGAGTATCCCTGAATTTTCGCAAAAACTTTAACCCAGCCCGTAGATCTCAAATAATGTTTTTAAGCTTTCATTTCAAGGATTTCATGTCACATTTTAAGCACTTTCCATTACTTGTGAAGGCCTAAGAATTTACCGAAAAAAGTCTTCTATGTGTCGTTTATTTGCGTTCTTTATAGACCGCGTTTTAAATTAATTTGTCAATATTACGAAAATAGAGTGGCCCACTGCAACCAGAACCCCTGATATGTCTAGATTTGCCGCTAGGAAATGAGCGCACTTTTTTTGTCCTAAATGAGTTTTTGAGTTTTTCCCAATCTGTGCAGATGAAAATGATTTGATAATTTGGATTTTATATTTTCATAATCTCAATGATTGCAATTTCATTTTTCATTTCCCACTTTCTTAAATTTGTGGCATGATTATTTTAAGGAATTTTAAGTTCCCGAGGCATCATACTTGAATAATGTCTTTTTAATTTATGGCTGGCATAAATACTAAGCAACCACATGTGTGATAGATGAATTGAAAACTTATCAAATTAGAAAATTATTAATAATTCTCAATATTCATAACTTGCCGTATATTGCGACGTTTTTCAAATTTTCGACGATAATATGTTCAAAATTCATCTTTAATGAAGACATGATAAAAAATTAAAATGCCTAAGGGGAGTCCGAAAATTGTTAACAGTGTCGTTTTTTAATCAGTAAGTTTTAATGATTCCACGCCTTCCTAAAACGTTCATGGTTACGTCCACTTTTTCTTGCTCGCGTGAATTCCCATTTTGCACAGGTAACCTTACGTAACAGGGGCGGAGCTTACATGGGTGGGGAGTCAAAACAATTGGAAAATGGCCATCCGTAATTTACGAGTGGACCCTGATTAATTATTTCACTGATTGCTAATCAGTAGTATTTGCTAATAAAATTGGGTGTGGAATGAAGAGGGCGGGGTGATTACTCACCATTATTTAGCTCTTCATATACAGGATTGTAGAGATCCTGGGATATGTATGGATCGGGTCCAGGACTGCTACATACGAATAGGCTTCGGCCGCTCTCTTTCACATCAAGCATCTGTTTTTAAACACAAATGAAAGAATCGTGAAATGAGAGGTAAATAAAGAAGATTAAAAACAAGGGGGGATTCAAGTACAATTGCAGCGGTGTCCAAGTTGAATTAGTCTGGAGAATTAAATTATAGTGCAGCCTCGGGGAGTGCCTGCGATCGTTGATAAATATCTGAACGGCTAAGAGACATGGGCAATGTTGATTATTTATCTGCTTTGTGGATCCTCCTCTGCTATATGAAAACATTGATTATCAACATTTGGTGTGTTTAAAGGTTGAGATAGCGAATAAAAGCAGTATGCACTTGTCGAGATTACACTGTACTTCAACAAAATTCACTAAATATTATACAATCCGCTTGTTATCCGATATTTCCTATTCAGTTGTGCAAATGTAGGTTTGAGTAATGTTTGAAGAAGGAAGTGGTTATTCCGCGATGGCAAATTCAACTCAAAAGTTCGCAGTAATAATTAATCAGACAGAAAAGAAATATTCACACAAAGAATATTTAATAAATTTCACTCTAGCATGAAGTTTTTTTCCTCTCCATTCGTTGGTTTTCCCCATTTTTCTTTGATATGGGACTGAGAAATATTTACCATGATATTACATGCATTATTTCACCAGTATATAACGTGAATTAATGTACTCCGGACCTGGAGTAACAATAGCAACGTCAAAAAATGTTGGATTAAAAGGGATGGGATTGTGAAACCGGGTGAATAACCACTCCTTGTCAATTTTTTTCCAGCAAAGTAATTTTTATTTTTCATATTTTCCGTTTTAATTGTTGAGGTTTTTCGTTTTTTTTTTCAAAAAATTTTGTCCATTATTATCCACTATTGTTATTAGAATTATTACTATTAAAATAAAAGAAGAAAGTTGTTCTTGTTTGGAATTCCATTCACGCTTCAGACACTCATTGCGATTTACTTTCATATTTTTCAATAATCTCTTCATTTCTCTCTCACTTGGTCACAACGCCTAATTAATAACAAGACAATTATCATGAATTATCGACAAATTATGCCGGAAAATCATAACTTCACGCCAATAATGATGATGATAATAATAATAATAACTGCAATAACAATTTGTGATAATTTACAAAATGATAATAGCTATGTGAACGTGTGAAAATCACCAGATTTGCAATGAGCTTGCAATACCAATCAACTTCACTGGATAAAAGAGAAAATTCATGGTGCACAAGAGTCCAATAAAATAAAAACATCAACAGTGTTGAAATAATGAGGAATACGAAGTAAACCATATGAAATTTCAAGAAATTAATAAATATTGACTAGTCTCATGTTGTCTTACTACACTAAAATCTACCCTACTATGACATATATACACTTAACTCGCAGGAGCTAATGAGGAATGCGATGAGATTAAACGAATTTATAGATAAAAAGATTGGTAGAAAGGTACAGTGAGGTTACGCGCTAAATATGATTAGTGATCGTCCAGCGATCTAAACGCAACCTAGTCTGAGATATCTAATCATTACGGATATGTCATTAAAACCTGACATGGTTCTCTAAGAAAAATGTTTTTCTTTACGGTACGGTGGGATGAGGGATGACATTTCGGCCTACTTGATTTGGTCACCACTAATTCTAATTGGATAAATACATTTGTTTAGTTGGAAAATCGATTTGATTGAATTCAAAACTGTCATAATCTAGTGACTAACGTACTGCTCTGGTGTTTCACTTGATGAATTTCCTGTATAGGATTGAATGGATCAACTTCATAATTCGTGGCATCACAATAGCGAACTGGTTGTCTCCTAAATTCTGTATTGACATACGAATACTTACAAGTCTCTATTCAATTAAAACCTGACATTGTCCATAAGAAAATTTCCGTCACGTTGCGGTGTCTTGAGGTTTCTACCTACTCGATTTGTGTTTTCATTAAGTCTAATTAAATACATTTGTTTGGTTACAGAACGAATACGACGAAATTCAGTACAAGTACCCAAAGTCCAAGAAACGTTAAAACTGTCAAGTTCTATTATTGGCCGAATAGGATTGTTCTGGTGTCCCAAGGAGTTCATGAATTTGTTGAATAGTACATAACGGACAAACTTCATCATCCGTAGCATCACCAGTAGCAATACGTTTAGCCCAACCAGGTGCTCTCCTAAATCCCGTATCAATATATGAATAACCATCAACATCGAAATACTCATACTTTTGATTTGATTCATAGTTACGTATATCGAGTCTCGTGTGTAATTTATGCCGATTGTCAGTGTCAATGTACGAGTAACCCTCAGAATCTACCAAGGTACGTCTATTGCTCCTCTGGCCATACACTGAATTGCTTTGTTGCTCCATGGTAAATGGCTTCTCAGATGCTAATTGCGCCATTGCTACACGCTTTCTGTGTGTTGGTGTTATAACGTTTGATGATAATGGGGATACAGTCTCATTGACACTAGTGTACGCGATTGTCGATTGTACTGATACATTATCATTTGAACATGGATGTCTGTTCTGATACTTGTATATATCGTACGATTGTACTGATAATGATGATTCATCATTGTTTAAACCGACATTATAATTACTTTGACTAGTTAATTGTAGTGTGTTACTAAGCTGCAACGCGATAACTGATGGAGTCAGTAATGTTGGTGTATTAGGCACATATGTTGCAATTGTCTGTGATACGCCTTGTGATTTAGCCAGTAGAGCACGTGGTGTTCTATAACCGCCTAATACAGCCCTAGATGGTTTTATATTGGCGCGTAGCACATAACGTGGATCACGGTAGTCGAGATAGTCGAGATGATGATTTGCTGGTACATTTTCACCATGATGTTTGGTGTTTTTTCCGCGTACCTCTATTGTTGGTGGGCCATTGTGAACTGATAAGTGATTGTGAAGTTGATGATGGGGTGTTGTCTCTGGTAAATCCTCGTAAAGTACACCGCCACCGGTTGTATTGGTACCTTGAAGTATCTGGCCCTCGGCAAGATTACGGCGATTTGCTGCTGCTGCTGCAGCTGCAGCTGCTGCTGCACTCTTGCATGGTAATAAACCCTGAACTTTTCTCTTGTGCCTGTAACAGGTTAAAAATAATTAAATATCAGATTTGTTGAGTTATCAAACAGGGTATGTGCAGGGTAGGATGAACAGTGAATAGGGGACAAATTGATGATTCGATTTGGCAAATCGAATTATACACGATTGATTGCCGCTTAATAGGAAATTTCCTGGTAATGACATTCTATAGAAAGCCCTGAACTCGAGTTAAAAGGGACTTGAAACATCTAAACCCTCACCTCTCATGGCTCGAGTTTGGTAACATTCTGTAGAACTAGAAATTGCTTCTATCTGACTTGCCACGATGGGTAATTAGCATAATTCGGTTTTCCCAAACTCTCTAAACTTGAGTTTTTTCGAATTAACGCTTTAGACTTTTAGGATGAATCTTTACTCGCGGCCTTGTTTCACGTCTACCAGATGACATGAGACAGACTCAAATGATTTTTAAATCCAATTGTATTTGGTTTATGTATATTCATATTCATTTTGTTTCATGACAGTGAATTCCATGTTGAGAAGGAGGGAAACTCGTGATCTAGTGCAATGATGTAAGAACAGATATTTACGGGATTAACTTTGGTATGACCAGGAGTATTAATCAATAACACGGTAAGAGATCGTTAGAAAATTTCAGGGCTTCATTCTGCAAAGTTCCGAGCAGCTATTCTTAGCACTATTTAGCTACTAAATGTTCTACTTACTTCCAAAATACAACAGAGACAATGGCTGCCATTAATAGTAAGACGACAGCGCATGTGATGATTAGGGCAGTATTCTGTAGCGACGGATTTGTATGATAGGATGCATCAATCATCTGCAAAAAAACAAGGATAATGGATGGTATTTTTAGATGCTACGTTAAAACGGTAAATAAGGTGAGTAATGGATAGTAAAAATGTGGCGGAAGAGGTGTGTCAATGTGGAAATGATTTTTTTCCCTCATAGGGGAAGGTTATTGATTTGCCCCCAAATTTTAAGTCGAGGCTTCACCAGATCTGCCTGTTTCGAGACAGTTCAGACTATATATTTATATTTATGTGTATCTGCATTCGTGCTTGTGGGCCGATGTATGCAGGAATACTATTTGTACAATATTCAGAATCTTTCGTCAACGATTTCTCATGAATTATCAGAAGGATCAAAACGCTGTGTGGCGCGATCGATGAGTTCATAAATTCTAGAGCGCATTCGCGTCTGGTTACAATCGGTCGTAGGAGCTTCGTAGTATTTTGACAAGCAAAGTAGAAAAAAAGTAATTATAGACTTATCTTCAGAATAAGCTAGTTCGTGGGAAGATTGTCGAGAACTTTATGCCGTTCGTGCGAGAACTGCAATCCTCACCTCGTTTCGCTCGTTTAGCTTGTTTGGATCGCGTTTTTTGTACCGAATAATATAAAAAAAATGTATAGCATTCAACTCAAAAAAGAATTTCTTTTTCAGAACATGTTTTCCCCGTTATGTAATGAATTACTATGTATTCCATGAACACAATTTAATACCAGAAATGTTTAACAATCTTTTTTGGCAAATCCACTCATTCCCCGAGTTGTTTCGATTTTTGGAGAAATTTCGGAAAATGCCTTAATGGGGAAGAAAAATACTAAGTGGGGAAATTACTGGGCCTTCATGGGTCTCTCTATTGATCGCCTAATTTTTTCGGGGGAAAGGTAGAAAGCGGATAACTTTCAATGGATTTTCAGCTGGAAAGGTAACTGTTATGTTGTTCGATACTTACGGGAATAGCGACGCAGTCTTCGAGCTCAGGTAGGGGTGCCTCAGAGCAATAAGCACCCTCAGTCAAGAAGGGTGGCCGAGGTGGTGGTGGCGGTGGCCGAAAAACGGGCGGTGGCCCTAAGCACTCCAAGCACTCAGTGCTATCCAGCGTCTCGAGCTCTGCCATCCTCCTCCGCAGCGTTCTGAGAAAAATCGGATGAAAAAAAGTAATACCACTATTAGTTTCATTGACGCAACCATTTATCGCTGTGGCAATGTAACTCCATTCTCTCAGGGAGTTGAAACATTTCTTGATGCGAGTAACTTTAATTCGTTGATACATGGAGAAAAGAATTTATTGGACTTGGCAAAATTTGTAAGAGCTCCGATTTTCGTGCACAGTAAATTGTTAAAGTACCTCCTCAATATTCTCGCTAAGGAAAAAGAACTGAACATTCTTCTAATGTATAAAATACCTACAATTTAGATTATACGCAGTGTAAGTACATTTAAAACCAATGCTGGAAGTTTAACATGTTTGTACCCTTTTTTAGGTATATGCAACTACACAAATTAATTGAATGACATTGTATACCTTAATAAAGCAGAGGTAAAAGCCCTCCAGATTCTGTTAGCTGTTTTTAAAAATATACAGGAATATATACATGTCGAATTTTGACATTTCCGTGCGCAAGTGGTCGCTTCGTTCTTCTCAGACATTAGACAAGTATCTTCGAAAAATGTTTTAGTGTATGCGGATGAGAGGAAATTCCCCACGTTTCAAGAACAAATTTCCTTCGACTGTGTTCCGCGAATTTCTTATTTTTTCCTGGTATTCCTCTCTGGGCAGCAAATTGTGCCTCATTCCATAGACAATGAGTATCAATTGAATCATGAAAACTAATGTCTAGCCGTTTTGTGGATCTGTGGCCAAGTGGTGAACCGGGACAAGCACAATTGTAATTCACAATGATGTTTGTAGAGCTGGCCGACATTTTGCAATAGCCTTTTTTATACAGAAAGTTGAGCACTACAAAATAGGATATTCTCAAATTTTCGCGAGCTTCGAATTATTGATAATCTTATGTATATATCATTGTTTTCAAATGATAAATGTAAAAACGACCACTTTCTTGTTTCCATTCTCGATTGGGAAATGATCGTTCAATAAGAGTCCTCTTGGATTCAGCCAAGTTGATGTTATTTCCAGGCGAAAATATTAATCCGAATATTGATGAGAAAAATGATGAAAATTTGGTTTCCTCTGTGGGAGAAAATACATCAATCACGTGTATTAAGCCCAAAGCCGATAATTGTTTTTGCGCATTACAAGAACTGATGGCGCGGTCTATTTTGCAAATGTCAATTTTTTTAATTGAAAAAAACGTAGAAGAGCGTGCAGTATAGCGGGACAAATTGATTCTCAATATTCTCGATATTTCAAAGTCAATAGCAGTGCTGATCAAGTGCATTTTTAACACGAAGGATAGCACACAGAATGCCGATAAGTAAGGAAAATAGCGGCTAAAAAATTGATGAGTACCCCGTAGTGAATTAACAATGTTACTCTCATTCTATTATCTTCCATTCACGCATCGAAAAAATTGACTAAATAATAGTATTAGAGCTTGACGGATCCAATTTACGCTCTTGTCATTTTTCGCCATCTCTTAAAAAAAACGACTATTAAGCACGATTAGCTTTATTTAGTGCATGTCATACTGTCACTGGTTTTTTTCCTTTTTTCGTAAAAATATAAGTGCAAAAACATGAGGATAATTGTGGGAAAATTTGTTAATGCCTCATTCTCACCTCAAAATGTCAAAAGTCACTCAGCTATTCGTTATAAACTCATCATTATCCGTCTACTGCTTTATTCCTTGGATAATAAGTTATCACGCACAATTTCTCTAACATCACTTAGTAACATAATGGAACATTCACAAGATACATATTGCATTAAATTGTCACGCTCCAAATCCAAAGCGGGAAATTTGAAATTTTAACAATTATCACATCTCCAGCCGTTCAATTAATTCTTTTCAATAATTTGCTCGACAATTGACTCATTAAAATACTAGATTATCATAAATCGTCACTGAACTCGTTCTTCTCTCAGAATCTCGTTTTTATCTTTAGATTCTTTGCGAGACTCCGCAAAATGCCACTCTTTTCGCAATCTCAATTCAAACTTTTTAATTCACAGTTGAAATACAAAGTAAGATAAAGTAACGAAAAAAAAATGAGCAAACTTTTTTAAAAGACTAAACTTTAGTTGAAGCCGATGCTTCTATAGCAACGACGCGCGACACACTGTTGCTCTGGTTTTTCCCTGTGCGCTTCGTACTTCTCCCATGTATGTAGTTCGCCATTCACCCCCCACCCCGCTGTCGCTTTTTCCCCCACTCTTAGCAGGCTTCGCGCAGTGTGACTGGTGCCCCCTCCACTAGGCCCCCCACCAATACTACCCACATAGGAAACTATATATTGCCTTCGAATTTTATGTACAATCTTAAATCATATAAAATGTCTCAGAGCAATATGCAATGTGAAGATTCGAACGAGAAATTTAGACATACATAATGTATAAAAAATAAGTGAATAACAGTAACGGAACTCTCTATCGGATTTTCAATAATACGAGTATAATGAGATTGAAGAGGACAATCGTGAAACATAATGACTTAAATACTAACAAAGCAGATCTGTGAGGACTAAAAAAGGTACATGCACGAAACGATAAATGCAGAAACGAGTTTGTGAAGTGTAGTATATAATGATTAGTGAACTGAGTTAGTGTAACACCTGGAGGCCGCACAAAAAAACCTTAGTCAAATTATAATTCCGGCGCAGGATTATTATTCCCCAAGATCTTAGAAAGTCCAAGCTTTTTTAACGGATTTCAATAGAAATCCTGTTTGTGGAGAATTTCATTTTCAATAGAAAAGTCCCATTGCTTTTTTTGCAATCTGAGTCATTTTCAAGATGAATGCAAAGTTTCCATTGTCTCGTGATTTTTCAGGCACTACTGAAAAATTATATGACCAGAGTTGCTCATGAATCGCAATATAGGTCTATATCAGACCAGGTAAAAAATAGCAAATCATGTAAAACAATAACTTCTCGAAAAATCGGAAAGTGAAAAATTCAACCGATACATAAGAACCGCGAGTGACCTACGTGACCAGGTGTCTATAATCGTTATCGTTTTTTTGGCAATGTGTTCTCTAAGGGCCCATACAATTGACGAGACTATAGGCAGGGAAAACGTAGAAAAACACTTTGCATACAATTTATTTTTCAATCTAAAATCTTGAATTGAAAAGTTGAATACGTGATTATGGGTCAACTTAGGCCAGTGGTCGCTTGTGGATCTCGGGTCCATGGAATATTTCAGCCACCGATCAACATCGTCCTTGTTAATATTCAACTTGCCTAAGTTATCAGCCGAGCCTTGATTAACTAGCAATTGAGTTCATACAGGATGGGAGATGAAAGCCCCATAAATGTTTTTTCTTAACCTATTGTATAGATCTTTGCATGAACTACTTCATATAAGTGGGATAAAAAGATTTAGTTCTCCTCGTCTGACAGTCTGAAATTGTTTTGAGCAAAAAATGCTTCACTGTCTCGTATGAGGTGCAAGGGAGCGGATTCAATTTTATTATCGCATCTACTTGGTCAAAAAAATTGTTCTGCGAAACATTTCAGGATCTCTAGTTGAGGGCTCTCTTATTCCTACATACAATCAGAGCAAAATACTGCATAGATTCAGAGTTCGGAATTATATTTCCAGAACTACGGGTACGCATGCTTTAAGATAATCATAATCTATGCGCGAGACATCGGTGATGATCACACATATACACCGACACCGTGAACTGTCAATGTGAAAAATGAAAAATCGCCAAGTTTTTTGTGTTACCTCTAAACCCTGTTTAACATATTGCCACTTCTCGATACGGCACATTCTGGATTAGGATGTTGGATTTGGATGCAGATCAACAGTTCAGCGGGTCTCCTCTTTCCAAAACATTTTCACCACATTTAGACTAGCTTCAAAGCATATATACCTATATACGTGTGTGTGTATAATGATATGTATGAAAAGTCCAATTATTTCACCAATGATTTTTTACGAAAAAATCATCTGATCTAGAGGCTATATGGCGCGACTGAGACGTGTTCACGAACACTAGACTGAATCAGTGTTTGCGTAGAATAGCGAAACTACACCAGTTTGCTGGAGAAACGTAGAAGAATTTCTTGAAACCAATTTTCTACAAAAAAATGTTCAATAGAAAATTTCGGGAAAAAAAATTAGGGTGAAGGAAGACATTACATCGGGAAGCTATTGGTGCCGCCCTCATGAGCCAAACAAACTTGGCCCGCTTATTTTTTTACTTATTTAGGACTTGTTCAAAGTAAGGTCCGTAGTTTTCAGACAGATAGTAGCGGCCTCGCCGGCATTAGCGGCACAAGCGCCACGCGTACATGAGTCCCCCCCTACTTTTCTGGCAAGAGGCCACCACTGAAGCACACTAGAGCGCAGTATAAACGAGGGCTCGAGCAAGATGGTGAATAGAAGGATGCATTCATGTACAGGAGAAGCCAGAGAAATGCGAAGAGTGAGATGGCAACAGGCGGCGGGTGGAGGGGGGGGGGGGGGAATCGACCGGTAGGGGTTGCTGGGGTTATACAGAATTTTGTAGAATGAGTTGGAGGAAGAACCGGAGTAGGTTCCTTGGAACGACAAACCACCAAACCTGAGAATAAAAGCAGGAAAAAAAAAGGAGCGGGTTGAAATAAGTGTGATACAGCGAGGCACAGTAGGAAGTTCGTGATTTGTAGTTTCTCACTGAGATTAAATTTTGAATCTGTGCATGGACGTCCATGCAAAAAAGACCCACTAATTCCTCCGTTGTCGCTTCCAATGTTTGATACTATTGTGTCCTACGACTATATTAATAGGATATTTGACATCACAGAAGAATTCCTAGTTTAGCATTATAAGTTCGGCGGCTATTTCAGTGTTTCTTAATGGCTAGACCGAGATGCGAATTGAGGTTATAGAATCGGAAGAAATTTTCCGTTTTTAGGTCAGTAGAGCGTTTTAATACTTGAGTCAGTCAGTTTTTCCAATAATTTAGATGAAAATTTATGTTCAAGTTCAGTAATTTGGAGGAAAACAATATTGTAATTGTCGCTGCTTTTTTTGTGTGGACAAGTTAGGAATAGACCATGGTATCGCTTTGTCCAAGTCCAAAGGTAATTTTCATCTATCTGGTCTCATTGACCATTGACTAAAGAATGGAAGTGGATTCTTCGGAATGTGATTTCACCAAACGCAAGAATGATAAAAAAAGGAAAAATAAAAGTTCCTTCTCGCGGTAATGGTAGGGTATAAATCGTAAAAAAAAGATGAGTCAGAGAGGGTGCAGTGAAGAGGAGAAATTGACTAACGTAAGCCACTCTGTCCCAGATTGAATGGTAAATTTTTACGAGTTTTATGCTTTATGGGGTTATTCCTATTTTTTTCTCATATATGAAGAAGCGTACATGTTGAAATTACTCTTTCAGGTATACTCGAATAAACTTGCCTGGAGTGTGTTTTAATTAAAATGTGCGAGTTTCATGAAAATTAATGTCTGTTCGAGTTGAAGATATTGGAAATGTATCAGGAAGAATAAGAATATTTTTTGTTCTTTTACAAAATTGAGAAACCATATACCCGAAAATAGGAATTACAAAAAAATTTGAAATGTTTAACAATATCTATCTTCCTTAAAACTAGAGATAAATATTCCCATTTTCCTCTAATATACATTGTCAGCGTTTTAAATATTTGAAAAATGGTCGATCATTTAGTTTCTTTTAATTGGGAACTTCCCGAATGCCATTATTCCAAAATTGGGGGGATTAATCAATTCATAAAAATGTTTAAAAAAAATTGACAATACAAATTTTTAACATTTTGACACTTGAAGAAAAAAATTCTATTTTCTATCTCTGACATTTTTCCAGGCTGTTACTTTAATTTCCCATTTTTATTACTTTCATTTCAACGCTTCAATTTGGTATGTTGGCGAGTTATCGTGCAGGATTTTCCGTTACATTGAGCGAATCCATTTTGGCGCAAAATACCAACACACCGCGACTTCCATAGAAATTACCCTGTTTGTTTATTAAACCTACAGTTTAATTCTTCCATGTATTTTTCATCCAGTAATGTAGTAAAAATGATTGTATACAAATGAAATTTTACTCTCCGATCGATAAAGTCCGTTCTGATAAAGGTAAAAATTACCCCCTTTAATCATTTGCATATTAGCGCGTACCAATCTTTATACTGATAAAACGGTAATTTATATTGGAATCTGAATACAAACTCGAAATATAGTTGGGGCACCAATCCCTATAAAAACAACTGTAAAATTCATCCAACCACAATCCGAGTTTTGATTGAGATTGAAATACAAAGATCGGTACTGTGATGGCCAAATACTACTTGCCAGTATACCAATTATCAAACTGCAGTAGTAAAAAAATATCATTAATATAACTAATAAAATTTGATTTTCAGTTGATAATCTTTCCGTGCATTTGTGAATGAAATCTCTTCAATATCCCATACTGATATAATAACTGAATATCCCATATGAAATATCCCATACTGAAAGGTAATCTTCATCAGACTTTTCACTTCATGCAGAAGTTTTACTTGAAAGAACGAAACGTACCCAGATCTGATAACCAAATAAATTGAGGGAGGGTCTCTTATTAACTTCACATTCATCTGATTGTTTTTTTTCTCAGGGGTGGGGCACGAATTATATCGCATTAAGACTTCTCGGTTGAGTTGGAAAACGAGTTTTTTGCTTTCGTGACTATCTTGGGGATAGGAAAATAATCGTTGCACGTTACAATACAATGAGCCACGTAATTAGAATATGTATAGTAGAATTATGGGTACGTCAGTTGGCACGCGAGTCGATGGGCGTTAACGCCGGGGGTCAGTTGGCGTGATGGACCGTTCCTGTTGTTATTTTTCGCCGCTGGATGTCGACTAAGGGATGATATCTAAATTATCTTCTTTCCTTTGAGGCTTTGGCAGGATTTAAACTGGTTCGGTTATTTTTAACATTTTAGTGATTCTTAGTCATTCCGGCCTGAAACACTAATCTGAAATTTTATTGAATTGAACTAGTGAGTGACTTCAATCGGTGGGAGATTACTTTGAATAGTGAAAGACCAACTACTAGAATCTAGTAGAGTTTTCATTGTATTCCAGAAGGTTGAGAACTTGTGGGACATTCTTTGCGGTTTCCGTAGAGGCTGTCATGTAGGGTACTAAGCTTTAGGACATATCAAAAGATGAATAAGATCACGGGTTCCACTACTCTTCAATGATATTTCAACTACGTAATTTGTAATTGCCAAGCGGTAAAATTATTATAGCCATCAACAAAATAGAATGTGTCAGATCCATAAAACTTCTAGTTGTTTCGACGTATCATGAATCCCTCACGCTTTTCAGATAACATATGGGTGTGTATGATGTGAGCATTTCTATTTCGAAAATGAATATATTTTTCAATTTCGACCAAAAAATTGTAATACGCGCTCAGTCGCCAATACACAATAGTGCACCATCTTAGAAACATGATTGTACACTTGCATTCGATTAAAACTAAAATGTTATATCTTACAAATCAACTAATCTCGAACGGAAATTCAATGATATATTTATTACACATTGTTTGGAGTAGGAATACAAATTGCTCAAATTTTTATCAACTTTAGTTGATAAAGAATAGGAAAATTTAGAAAAGGGCAGCGCTGCAGCCATTACACCACCTCGGAAGGATTAAAGAAGAGGTTTAAAAAAAAATTAATTAAAATATAGTTCTGCCTCGTTGAAAAATGATGAAAGACAGGGTTTCAAGCTTCTATCACATTTCTATGGGTTCTATGATGAAATAACACTTTTTCCCATTATTTCTGAATTGTTGAAGCTGCAGAAAATTGTGGGAAATGCCAATTTTCATGAAATTAAATTAAGAAAAATACATGTTTTGAAAGTTTCGTGTTGTTCATGTTGCTTTTTTATTCTGAAAAGTTTAAAAAATTGACAAAGGTGGAAATTTCCTCTTGATTCTATAGAAAAAACCATTTGAAAAAAAAACAATGGTCAGAAACGAGGTTTTTTTTTTATATGAAAGAATACACTACTCATTATCTTCCTACCGTCCAAATGACCTGTTGTTATTTTTCGCCGCTGGCTGTCGACCAAAGGATGATATCTAAATTATCTTCTCTTTGAGGCGGTTCTAGGGTTTTAAACGCCGTCTGCCTCGGGATTTCACATGAAAACATACGATATTCGTTTCTACTGTTGAAACGTAGTAATTTTAAATGAGTCGAAAAAGAAGGCGAACCTATACCTGGCATATTACAAAAAAGAAAATTTTCAAGGAGCATTTCAATCTGAGAATTGGATATTTGGCTCGTAGTACTTCTTCAGCATTGTGTTCATGAAGAAAAATATTTTTAAGAATTCTAATGATTTAGTCATGAAGTTAAGTATGTTTCTAGATATGCCCAAACACAATTCCGGAAATTTCAAGGCACTTTTCTACGCCCATTTTTCAGGTATCGATCATTAAACATTATTACTATGACGTTGTATATCTCCAAAATTGATGTAAAAAACCGCCTGAAATTTTTTAGAATCCTTTTGAAAGATAGTCACTAATTAGTAATGTAGTGAATTTAGTTAGGTTTATGGATTCCCTAGTTTTGCAAATTTTCCAATGCTCCTAGAACTTTCCCAAATTGTAAAATTCCTTGAAGTTCCCAAATTCTTCAAATGCGTAAAAATCTTTCAAATTTTCTAAAGAAACAACTAATAAATATAACGAGTTGAAGGTCTCCATCGCCAATATCATCAATAATTGTTTTTTTTTTACTTTTTGGAAAATTTACAATTGTTAAAACTGTGAACTTGTTAAAATTGGTTTGCCGATATAGCGCAAAATAGCCCGAAATTGAGAAATAAACAGAAATGCAAAACAGATTATACATAAAATTCCCATTTTCTTCAATCCCCAACAAATTCGCGAATTCAACAATTTTACTCCAACATGACACATGAAAATATTCCTTGCCGTTGGTTTCAATAAAATTGCTTCTCCCGCACATTTGTAGAAATTTATATTTTGCCATTAACAAGAGCAAAAAGAAAAGAAGAATGAGGAAACCAGTGAAAGAAGACAGGTCATTTTGAAAGTGAAATCATAATTTGTAGGTTGATGTTTTTTTTGTCTGTTGCCGGTTCGAATATTCGTTGTGGTTTTGAAGTTGACGTTAGACGCTACAGCCGTCGGAAATCTTGCGCGGTTGGTTGGGCGGGGTTGGAGTCAGTCAGCATACCTGCCCGCCAATTATCCTCGCATCTCGCCCAACTGTTCTCCACCTCTTCATTCCACATCGTAACGTCTTGCTTCTCTCCAGGGGTTTTAGAGTCGAGGGACTGGCCAAAAACGACAGAATGCCCTCCCTGTATTTAAGACATCTCGTGCGCCGGTAGCCAAGCTGCTCCAATCTATAGGCCATGTACTTCATCTTCCCACCGATATAATAAGCAGCTGAATGATACGTTCGTGTGCGAAACGAGTATAAGAAAAACAACCGAATCATCCTCTAAGCCGTAATGTCTCAATTTCAGCTGCCTGCTTTGATTTAAGAAACGTCGACAGCAAAAAATATCCAGTATTTCCGAAAAAGATGGAAATTATAAGAATTGCGATAGTTCATGAAATCATGCGGAAAATGATTTTATAAACCTCTACAAGTTGCGCCTGTTCGCCCGAGGTCTTTGGTCGCATTGTGAGCGCGACACCGCCTCTGCTTTTCAATGTTGACAAGGAATATTTCCTAATACCCGGTCAATTGTCAATGGGCAAAGTTTGGATGTAATTGAATCTGACTGTTTCCAACAATTAACACTCTCGTTTCGGGAGAGTCACAAATGTTTGGATAAATATAAAAAAAATCGCATCGTCGTCACTTTCAAGTGGCGCGCTTGTCATGAAACGCGATATCAATGTTTAATAACCAAAGTATTGTGGGCCAGTCTCTGCCATGGGGCACGAATTCATGTATAAAAATCTATATAGAACGTCAATATAAGTTGTATAAATCCACCCGGTATAGCTCTTCAAATCATAGGCAGGCAGGTGTTGTTTATGATAGTCCTCGCGAGAGTTGTACAACCCGAGTAGAAAGTTAGTCACGGCGAAAATGAGGCTCACCTCACGAATTCGCTGAAGAATGATTGGGTGAAGCCCATTAGGGCCTGATCAGCAGGAGTGTTACGCAGTTGTATATTCAGTGGCAAATGACTTTTTCCATTTGTCATGAAAATTGCAAATTATAATGGTCTGAGTATCCATTAACAAGTTCAATAAGGTACGGTTTCATAAGAGTCAAACATTATTGGCCCATCGTCTCCACGTCCGATGCGCATGCCAATTGCCGTATGGACTCTCCCTCACCTCGAGGTTAACCCAATGATGTTCCGATCAAGGGTTTGGTATTGTTTTTTTACCCATCTCTTCTTATTTTTTTGTACCTGACACAGGATACCCAGGGCATTAGAAATATTTAATATGGGGATTTTGTAGATAAACTGGAGCTCTCATAACTGTGAAAGGGATCCAAAATATTTTGTTTTCTTGCTATTATACTATCTTCGTTGTGAATCGAGCACCTTCGGAATATTCAAATATGTCAGAAATTGCTAATACATGAAGCATATAGGAAAATTTTGAAAATATTTAAAGGTTTGACCATTTGAATATATAGACGTGGAATTACACATTGAAGTATAGAAAAAAAAAACTATTTAGAAAATGAAAACTTGAGAATCTCGGAGAATGAAACCGAAATTTCGACTGAAGGCCCCCGGGCAATGGCAATTTATAAAATTCCTCCCTATCAAGATTGGTAAGACTTACAAAACTGAATATATTTCAAACGTACACGGATATGAAAAAAAACTCTAACCCGAGAAGGCTCGTTCAGCATCACCTGTCTCATTTCTTTGGTTCGCCTTTTTTCCCGCTTTTTGAACTGTCATTATTTACAGGGTAATTAGCGTGAGGGATTTTCTGTTTCGAGTTTTTTTGAGGATGCGATAATGATGAGGATGACTTTATGATTTACGGGTACAATTTAGATGTTTTCTTTGGGTAATAAACTAGGGAATAGTTGAGGTCTCAGTGTTGGCAGGGTTTCGCAAGATTTTAGGGTAGCTTTTAAGTTGTTTTCTCTCGAGGATTGTTGGAAATAATTTTTGGAAAAATTCCACAGAAAATAGCTTAACTTTGCGGGGAGGAAACGAACCCATTTTTATCTCTCCATTGTGGAAGCCGCGAATAAAGTGAGTTTATGATTGCGTAGAATAAAATTTCAAAAACTGATGCACCGTTCTTCCAACTTTTTTAATTTCATTCAATGCCTTTTCAGAGCGTTTATTAACGCGCTTTTTCCAATCAATTTCTCCACTTTTCCGTTTATTTGCAGTCTGATAAAACAATTGCAAATGTACTGTTCTCCCGGCATGATATTGCGTCTCCAAACTACATAGGTCTTCCGGTCGGTTTTTTTTTTAATTCTCAGTCCAGATTTATCGTGTTTGTAAAGTAAATAAACTGAATGTGAATGTGACCCTCGACGGACCGCATCATTAACTCCCCAATATGTAACGATATGTTTCGTTTTTAGGGTGTCAAGCAGGACTCTCCTCTTGGGACCTTATGGGGAGGCAGAAGTAAATCTGTCAAACTTTAATTTTTGGCCCCAAGTGCGTCAATACTATTCAATTGGAGCCCCAGGAAGGCATTTCCGTCGATGTTGGATCGAAAAAGTCAAATTGATTTTTTTCGATTTTGGTCAAATTTAACATTGGGGTCTTGTGGGGAGGCAAACTTAAATTTTTTTAAATCGAATCTTTGGCCCCGTGCGCGTTTATACTATCCAATTGGGAGCCCTAGAAGACATTCCCATCGGTTTTGGGTCGAAAAAGTCAAATTATTTTTTTTCGATTTTGGCCCAATTTAACATTGGGGTCTTATGGGGAGGCAAACGTAAATTTTTTAAAATTGAATTTTTGGCCCCGTGTGCGTTGATACTATCCAATAGGAACCCCAGGACGATATTTCCGTCGATTTTGGGTCGAATAATTGAAATTATTTTTTTTTCGATTTTGGCCCAATTTAACATTGGGGTCTTATGGGGAGGCAAACTGAATTTTTTTTAAATTGAATTTTTGGCCCCGTGTGAGTTTATACTATCCAATAGGAACCCCCAGAAGACATTCCAGTCGATTTTGGGTCGAAAAATTGAAATTAATTTTTTTCGATTTTGGCCCAATTTAACATTGGGGTCTTATGGGGACGCAAACTTAAATCTTTTAAAATGGAATCTTTGGCCCCGTGCGCGCTTATGCTATCCGATTAGGACCTCTAGAAGACACTCCCGTCGATTTTGGGTCGAAAAAGTCAAATTAATTTTTTGCGATTTTGGCTCAATTTAACATTCGGGTCTTATGGGGAGGCAAACTTAAATTTTTTAAAATGGAATCTTTGGCCCCGTGCGCGCTGATATTATCCAATTAGGACCTCTAGAAGACACTCCCGTCGATTGGGGGTCGGAAAATTGAAATTAATTTTTTTTTATTTTGGCTCAATTTAACATTGGGGTCTTATGGGGAGGCAAACTTAAATTTTTTAAAATCGAATCTTTGGCCCCGTGCGCGTTTATACTATCCAATTGGGAGTCCTAGAAGACATTCCCATCAGTTTTGGGTCGAAAAAGTCAAATTAATTTTTTTCGATTTTGGCCCAATTTAACATTGGGGTCTTATGGGGAGGCAAACTTAAATTTTTTAAAATGGAATTTTTGGCCCCGTGTGCATTTATACTATCCAATAGGAACCCCCAGGACACATTCCCGTCGATTTTGGGTCGAAAATTAAAATTAATTTTTTTCGATTTTGGACAAATTTAACATTGGGGTCTTATGGGGAGGCAAACTTAATTTTTTTAAAATCGAATCTTTGGCCCGGTGCGCACTTATACTATCCAATTAGGACCTCTAGTAGACACTCCCGTCGATTTTTAGTCGAAAAAATCAAATTAATTTTTTTCGATTTTGGCTCAATTTAACATTGGGGTCTTATGGGGGGGCAAACTTAAATTTTTTAAAATCGAATCTTTGGCCCCGTGCGCGCTTATACTATCCAATTAGGACCTCTAGAAGCAACTTCCGTCGATTTTTAGTCGAAAAAATCAAATTAATTTTTTCCGTTTTTGGCTCAATTTAACATTGGGGTCTTATGGGGATGCAAACTTAAATTTTTTTAAATGGAATCTTTGGCCCCGTGCGCGCTTATACTATCCAATTAGGACCTCTAGAAGACACTCCCGTCGATTTTGGGTCGAAAAAGTCAAATTAATTTTGTTCGATTTTGGCTTAATTTAACATTGGGGTCTTATGGGGAGGCAAACTTAAATTTTTTAAAATTGATTTTTTCGTCCCGTGTGCGTTGATACTATCCAATATGAACCCCAGGAAGATATTTCCGTCGATTTTGGGTCGAAAAATTGAAATTAATTTTTTTTCCATTTTGGCCCAATTTAACATTGGGGTCTTATGGGGAGGCAAACTTAAATTTTTAAAAATCGAATCTTTGGCCCCGTACGCGCTTATACTATCCAATTAGGACCTCTAGAAGACACTCCCGTCGAATTTTAGTCGAACAAATCAAATTAATTTTTTTCGATTTTGGCTCAATTTAACATTGGGGTCTTATGGGGAGGCAAACTTAATTTTTTTAAAATCGAATCTTTGGCCCCGTGCGCGCTTATACTATCCAATTAGGACCTCTAGAAGACACTCCCGTCGATTTTTAGTCGAAAAATGGAAATGAATTTTTTTCGATTTTGGCCCAATTTAACATTGGGGTCTTATGGGGAGGAAAATTTAAATTTTTTTAAATTGATTTTTTGGCCCCGTGTGAGTTTCTACTATCTAATAGGAACCCCCAGACGACATTCCCGCCGATTTTGGGTCGAAAAAATCAAATAAATTCTTTTCGATTTTGGCCCACTTTAACATTGGGATCTTATGGGGAGGCAAACTTAAATTTTTTAAAATCGAATCTTTACCCCCGTACGCCTTTATACTATCCAATTTGGACCCCTAGAAGACACTCCCGTCGATTTTGGGTAACAAAAGTCAAATTAATTTTTTTCGACTTTGACTAAAGTTAACATTGGGATCTTATCGAGAGGCAAATATCTGCGGGGGATCAATTTCTCGATATATAACGAGACATTTTGATAACCATATGATTATTATAACTCTTACCATTGGGAAATTAAAAGGCCGTTTTGTAAAATTTTTGTGAAAAACTCTCCTCATCTCATTAACCGATGGTGGTATGGAAAAAACGATAAAAAAGACTTTGTTTGAAAATTTCATTGTCTACATGAAAATGCTATTAACCCCTCAATGAAACACTGGAAACCGTTTTTTTTTTCTCAAACATGCTAATATGTTCTGTATCTTCATCGGTATCTACAATCTCAAAATGTCCGCAAGTACACCCCATTGAACGCAGATAGGATGGGCGGCTGAGTTGGCATCTGTCAGATTATCAACATTGTCTCAAATGTGCGTGTAATTGAGTCATGTGACTTTATAAGCCCACTAATTCCGAATCGAATTGCTAATTTATTAGTCAAAGCATCATATTACGTCAATAATGAATGAAATATATTTTAGTGGGATTAAATAACCCATATTTCTTTCTTATTATTCTTTATTAGTTTTTTTTCTCGGGACTAAAGAGGGATTTGGACTCCCCAAAATTTTCCTAATTGTGTCAATATAGTCACAAATTTAAATATCTGAATTGCACATTTTCAATGGTCGAAGCGAACTCTTCAGTTTATTTATGTATAGAAAAAAATTGTTTCTTCTGCACAGTTCAGTTGATGGTGATTATATTCGTTGATAGCATCAGAATTCTGACTTTTTTCGTGTGTTATTGGGTTCGGAGCCATGCTATTCATGAAAATATTCTATGGCGTTTTCTGTCGCTAATTTTTTCAGCGTATATTATCTCAGGTCACAAAATCTACGAATCATATTAAGTTATATTTCATTTTGGTGACATATTTGATACTGTGAAATTTGTAGGAACACATATTCAACTATTTGGAAACTGCCTATAGTTCCCAAAATTTTGGTTTCAAAGGAATACGTGGCGAAACATTGAACCCATCATATTGATTCTGTCAATGAATGATTCCAGTAAAATGATCCACTTGAGATGAAATTCAACAGGCTGCGTAGCGCATCAAGGTTCAATATTCGTAGAAGATTTGAAGCTGATATCTCGATTGATTTAAGCAAAGATTGGAGAATTCGATAAATGGCAGTGCAGGGACCATGGTTTACAAAACTGACAAATATATTGTTATATTAGAATCTTGGCAAAGTTTGGACTTTATCATACTAAGTTCGACGGAGACATGGCTTGAGAGTGGCATGATATATAACGTTGGACCAATACTGGCAGCCGGACATCGGCCGAAGCTCGGTGACCCTAGCTCACCTGGCATTCATTTGAATATTGAACATGTAGGCAAACTGACTGAACCATGCGAGCCACACAATAAACTCTCCGATCCGGGATTTCCGCTCGAATTAATTTTGTTGGTACTTTTCGCAAAAACGTGTGCGTGTAAATGAATGATACATTTGGTAGAGAATTCTGTTTGCGATGAAAAAAAATGGTCTCAGTTATCTCTAAACTTGAAGAAAATTATTTTTGCTAAATATATTAACACTAGGACCAAAATTTCTTTCTAACAATTAGTTACTGTTTAATGCGGCAAATCCCATATACGCTCTAAATTCAACTACCACGCTCATTATGCGTTGAATGATGGTAATATTTTATTGAATCAGATATTCAAAGTTGACTCATTTATTCGAGATGATGTGATCCATAATCATTGGGTCTTTGTTTGGGAACCGTCTTGGTTATTTGCTCCCCGTATTTAATACCACTTGGTGCATGTAATTCCTATTTAGTTGTACATCTATATAGTAGAAAATGATTGATTATTTTTGTTGATTTTTTATTTACGCTTCCATCCAAATTCGGATATATGAAAGGGGACCCTGCGGTGCTGAGGGAAACCGAATTTTTCCCGAATTGTGCAGCATTCACACAGTTTAAACCAATGAACACCATGCTCAATGAGTCTTATATTCCTTGCTTAATCTAGTAATTGAAGAAAAACATTGAACACCTCTATTTGTACGGTCGACTCGTTTACCAAACTCCCCTTCGACAATTCAGGGATTTGATTCTTGAAGCTCGTGTGCCTAAAGTCAATACAGTAGAGCTCCCTTTATTTTCCGCGCTCGGGAGGTGACCTTGAAGCAATTTCGTGGAGAAAGAAATTAAGGAAGCCCCCCACTCTGCCCACTGGTTGGTTGGCGTGGTGGGGGTTGTCGGGAGCGGAAGGGGAAATAAGAGCAGAAGTAAACGGACTATGTATCAAAAGTAAATAGGTTATGTTTCATGAATGCTCGGTCCCACTATTGAGACGCTGCGCAGTCTGGAGCGCATCACGTCGAAAACAAGGATAGACAAAGTACGGGGAGTGGGAGAAGGTTTTTGAGGGGAGTACAGCGAAAATAAAGGAAGCGGAAAATTAAGGGAGCTCTACTGTACTCTGACTCGAATTTTGACATTTATCTGTATTTACCGACGGAAAAAATTACAACGTTGTCGACCTACAATGCGAAATAAATTGGCACAGCTGACACTGAGTTTTGCTTGGAATGTCTTCCCAACATTGTCAGTTATTCTCTCTGCATTCTATATTCACTCCAAGTAGTTTAGTAGGATTCATTGGAAGAATAGATTAAAAAAGGAGAGACTTTGTACACCACCATTTCTCTTATTCCCGGATGGGGCAAGTTACTAATTCCGGTACTAAATCGACAAGGTATTGGTGTTGTCCTGGCGAGTGGCTATACCTCTATTCATGCCAAGTACATTGCATAATGATGGCGTTACATGTAACAATGCCGAAAAATACAGCTCAAATGATTATATTATTTTCGTGAAATCAATTGGCGGTAATACATTGATCATCAGGTTGAATGCTGATGGGTTACGTTCACTCGAACTCTTCGTTCTCTATATTTTAGTAGGGTCGAGTGGAAGCGTAGGTCAATAAAATGAGACACTAGTTTTTTCGAGCGCGTTTCGTTAATAATGAATAAAGCATTTCCTACGTCATCTACCTGCCGTGTTTTGAAGTACTCTCTAGGGTGCTGAAGGAACAATGGATACGTCATTCTCAGGTGGTAGAATCCTCTCGTCACACCGCGCTTCACAGCGGGTGGGCGGCGGAAGGGGGGTGGGGCGAGAGAAAACCCAGGGCGCCCTTGGTCTCTCCCTATAGGCCTGCACTCCAACACTGAGGTTTCAAGTAGAGTGTAGTGTAGTGTAGCTGACGTCGCGCATCACTCTGACACTCACGCGTTCACCCCTAATTTCCATTAGCACAGAAATGCCACAGACTCAGCGTCACTTACATATACCATACATTCATCCCAACGTCAGCTCATTCAAAATCCAACGTTACAACGGTAATGATATTAAATTGATGTACAGTTGATTCACAAATTAACAAATGGAAAAGTTTATGTGTGAATTTTTTTTTCAAAAATATTGAAAACAGTTACAATCCATTTTTCAAATTGACCGAGATCTGTCCGTATCCGAAAATTAAAAATTGAGTTTTGAGAACTTTTGAAAACTTAAACATATTAAATATGTCAATAATGTCAAACTTTCAAAAATTTCGAGAACTAAAGAAACAAATCGATGATGAAAAGTTCGAGAATTCCAATTTTAGAATGGTGTGCGTACACGTAGTGGATACTATAAAATAGTCCGGAGGAACAATGCTATTGAACCCTAAATGGGGTTTTAATTTGTCTTACTCACCCTGACGGGCAAACACCCATAAAAGAGGAAATGTTTCTCTTTGTGAAATATTCTACAGTCATATAATAGTATATTTCCAGGCTGTCATTTTGGGGATTTTTGCTTGCGCAAAGTTTGCGCTCGAGGCGAAGCCGAGAGCAGGCAATGGCGCGAGCAAAAAATCCCCACAATGACAGCCTAGACAACATTTTTCCGTAGTGACTTTTACTTTTCCAAGTTCGGAATACGGCTAATACCAATTCCCGAACGAGGAAAAGTACAAGGCGGTACGGAAAAAAAATTATGTGGCTGTATCCAACAACCCCAAACTATATGCAAACAGCGCATCCGCTTCATGGTAGTTCATAGTGATTAACTTTAGAGCATTTCATCTCGACATAGCAACCCCAATTTGAATCATGGTTTCATTGTTATCAAAATATATGTGTATGTATATCTGGGTGTCTATGAGTATATGTATGCACATGCGTCCATGTGTGTGTGTACGAGCATGTAATGAACACGTTAAACATTTGCATTTCACCTTCAGTACATAGGACGAGCCAACTTTTTTCAATCTATGGGTATTGGCCCTGACCTACTACCGATAGAAAATTCCACGAGCGCTACAACACTCTGTAGGACATAACTTCTATAAAATTCTAACTTCAGTATAAAACCCTGTCCATCAAAATTGACCAAGCGCCAATAAACAAGTGATTTAACAGAAGTCTCAATTTTTGTCGTTCAACAGGCTAAATATGACATACGGAACCGTAAAATTTACTCTTCATATATACATCCATATACTCTTCTATAGAATATATTCGCTAGTCAGTTTCCAACAATTATAAACTTGTCCCTTCTACATATATTAAAAATTACGTGAAGGATAATATGTGGTTTATCATGGAAGAACAGTATTGGGAAAATTGACCATTTTGAATCTGGTGAAACGTTTCACACTATATCTTTTTCCTAGCATTTTCTCGTATCACTTATTATTGGAAAACTCCGTGTTCAATGATATGTGAAAACAATGAGTGGGCTTCAAATCGAGTGGAAAATTAAATTTCAGCTCAATTTGCTACTCAACACAATGCCAATAGGATCATATCTGTTTAAAAATTGGTTTTCGAATAAATCTTCAAGATACAAAATATATGCATCGAATTATTAAATTAAGTACTCAAAATTAGTACACTTCATCACACTGTACGGATGAACCAAGTGTGATAGAAAAGATGATTCGGCATGCGCATAGCAAATTATTATTAGTCTACTTCGTACCATAAGTTGAGTTTATAGCAAGGCGCGCTACGGGCGACATCCCATTATACTGGCTTCCGCACGTTATTTCCCTAAAATTAAAATAGCATAGAGCGTCAGGTTATAAATTCCATTTTCGATGAATTTCAACACAAACCTGGTCTTCCCATCCTCTATTCAAATTTCTGATTTCGTCGGTTATAATGGCAAGTATTATTATGCAACGAGCCAAACCAGTTAATTGGGGTACAAGGTGAGAAATTCCGTTTTCCACGAATGTGAAGTTTACAGGCCGCGCTGAATTGATGGAGTTCGGCACTCACATTGGTGGAAAATGGGATTGATCAGTAAGTATTCTATTAGTATATTATGCAACAAGTTATCTGTTTTATTGCTCGTCAAAAGTTTGTATCACGAGCCGAAGGCAAGACGTACGATACCATACGTCGAAAAATAGTATGGCTCCTGATAGGGGAAGTTATCGTCATATCCAGAAAATGAAAGTTCGATTTTTCATCATCTCCACGTGTCAAGGCATTTCCAATATTTCTAGATCATCCTAACAAAATATATTTGCATCTGTGTGCGCGCGTGTGTGTGTAGCCAAAATCGTCAGCGCTTCCTCATACATGAATCATATAACCTGCAAACTCCAAGACGGCACAATCAGAACGTATCAAACGGGATCTGTACGGATTTCTGTTGAATTGCATCCGGACAATTTTGCCTAGTATCGACTGAGGCAATTTGTTGACAATTCACTTGTAAAAGCTTTTATCACCAATCATCGTATGAATGGGTAATTGATTAGAATGAATAATGGATTGATTATTCCGTGTACGTGTAAAGCGCCGTGTACCTTCGAATTATGAGCTCCGAAAATTCGAGAGGACAAAATAATCCTCTCAATAGCGCTCGGCCTTCAAAATACATCAAATAATCCCCTCAAGCTTTTCTGCGTAGCACCGAATTTCGTCCTAAATGCGAAACCGGGCGTTTTTGATAGATTACACATATCCTTCTTGTTCCTGCGCAACGAAGTTACCGTCAATTTGATAATTCGATCATGTGGAAGGTATTACAATTGAAAAGTTCAAAAATGTCCTGAATATTGTCGAAAACTTTCCAATGTTCTAACAATTGTGAGTATATCATATACGTCCGTTAGGCGTCCTCCGAAATGACTTAGTGAGTGTCAAAGTATCTCAGTTATTCCTTATACATATGTACTCCTTCGATCTTTTTCTTAATCTCAGCTATAGTCAATTACAGCACCCAAAATTAATTTTTCCCCCGTAATTGGACGTAGGTATGTCTTACCTCTACTCTGAGGGTTGAGGTATGTTTTGTTGGAAATTCCAGGAGCAAGTATTCGTATTATAATTAGTGATGTTCATCGTATGAGCCAAAGTTACGGATTTTAATTAAATTAAACTAGCATCACGTTTCACAAACAAAAAACCGCGTCTACACAATGTGTGACCGATGAAGAATGCCTTTTGTGTGTTTTGACTTGAATTCCTAAGGCTTGCCTTATTTTGTAGGGGCGAAAAAAAGAGAGAGTGTTCATGGATAAAAGGTGCTATTTCAAAGATAAAATTGTCCATTTGAGTGGAAGCCTGTCACCTCTTGAAATAGAGGTGTTACTTAAAAAAATTGACTGCGTATGGTGACCCAGAATGGTAATAATTTGGGAGGCCAGAGGCACGATAAAATTTGTGCACTTATCAGTGCAGTGATTGAGCGGATTATCGCTATTAAGCCTTTGCCATTATTTCGTACATATCCGTGAATAGTCAGTACTGAAAATTTCAGAGTTTTTGAAGAATACAATTTATGCAATTATCCACATTTGTGAAAGTATCACAACTTGGTAATGCTTACAAAATCTCATAACATTTTACCTTAATTTCGTAATCACTCTACGTCAAAACATGATATAGTTCTTCTTCGAAATTTCAAAAAAGTTCAAATTTCGGAAACTTTCAACAAGGTTAGAAATTTTCAAGAATATTAGAATTTTTAATAGAATCTAAACAATCCTAACATGTATGAATAAATCATATTGTGTATGGACGTATTGTTTAATTTGGCTGCCTTTCTCAGAGAACTGATAACAAGAAGGTAAAATATCGTCCAATCAAGGTGAGCCGCCAGGGCCTCTTAATTTTGATGGCGAGTGTCGTCGCTAGTCTCCCCGTTGTATGTCTATAATTAAACTGACAAAGTTTGATGATGGACAAGAGCCGGAACAATGTGGCCGTTGCTCGGGTCTCGCCTCGTTGGCCATATAGTTCCGAGACCGAGGTCTGCAAAACAACAGCGACAACCAACAAAGATGGCTGTGACAATCTACGTTAGTGGTACGCTGGAGTGCATTGCCAGTGATCAGGGGACGCCTTCTAGTTTTACTTCACACACGAAATATAGGAAATCCAATTTTACGTCTCTTTGCACAATTCATCATCACGATTAATGAAAACACATTCGCTTTCTCGCTTCGCGTACTGCAAACGATTGGAGTTTAATGAAACTCCGAATCGAGGGTAAATTCGAATATCAAGTCTTAGGGATTAATCCCTGAGCGGTGGCAGTATTGTCTCGGCACCATTTTTTCCGATTTTGTCAACTGACCATCAGTGGCCTATACAAAACTAAAGACCTTTCAAGTGGTGCTCCAGTATTTATTGACCATGGCTGCGAAAAATTGTATGGAACTAGTGAAGTAAATCAGTGTGACCCATGCGGATCACAACGAAACTTTCCACATTTCTGACACTCACTTCCGTTAACCTAGCCTAAGAGATTCATGAGGATTGTTGGTGCAGGAGAGAGACTCCAACAGCGATCACTCCTGGGTTGAACCCACTATACGACCTTAAAGGTTGCAGAGGTCGTAACTTAATCGCGCACATATATATTTCCGGCCACACAAAATCAAAGTGTCTTTTCTTTTTGACGACTCGTTTGAATACATATTACTTTCGCTCTGCTTTTATCAGACGTCCACAGTCTAGGGATATCAATTTACTGTCACTAACGTAGGACGGTATCTTGCTGAAAATTGTAATGGCTCAGGACAATGTAGATTTCGTCCATATACACGATATATCGAGAACTGAATGTTAACGGCTCTTCCCATTTTTCACCATTGTTCCTAGGAGGGTCCCGGTGCTCACCACGCGAGCTATTACGTTCGGTGGAGGAGCGCGAGTTATTGAGAATTGCAAAAAGAAAACAATACTAAACCGAAATTCATATGGTTATGCAAAATCGGGCTCAACATTCATTAGGTCTGAATAATTACAACCTAGGAAAAGTGATTCATCTCTAAAAGTCGCATATCCCTGAAGCACTCATAAAGATTGATTTCAATGACCCTCTATCACACATTTATGACCATCTCAATTCAAAGAATTGTCCGTAAAATTGTGGTTTGTTTAATTCAGCTGAGGGACAAGTGAAATTCTCATCCGTTTTTCATCAAAGGTACCCGGTGCATAACAGCCTCCCGATTAAATTCCCCCATGGCCAATCAACTTGCCTGAAATCCATAAAAAACCTAGAAACGGTTTGGCCCACATGTACGATTTTTTTTTTGCCCGGAAAATGAAAAAAAAGGAAACGAGTGCTATCTGAATTTTTAACGAACCTGTAAAATTTAACGTGGCACTTTAGTAGAATCCACAGAATGTCCATATTTTTTTTTCATTTTTCCTCTCATGTAAATGCACATTTAGGAACACCATACATATATTTCGAGTACGTATGTAATGTCACATAATAAAAAAAACGGTAGGGTAATATCTACCTCTACAGGGATATCATTTTACTCAGACGTACAGTTGCAGTTTGAAGTAGGGGATTACGTAACTCGCCTATTCCCCTCATATTGCCAAGCATCAAACATCTACGTGCGCTGTATGTAACTCTCTGGTAGCTTTTGCAATTGCCCCTTCTCTCCACTCATCTTTCGCATTCCGTGTTTTTCCCTGTGTCACGAGACACCTTTTATCTAGGAGTAATTGTGTATTTGAATATCCGAAAATCTTGATTTATTGAAATGTTGTTGGATGGTGTCATGCGTGCCGGTATCTAAATGTTCCCGCATCCAATGGTTTCTCCTAGCCAGTCCTGATTTGGCCGCATATATAGGCCTAGGAAGGATCCAATCGAGTTAAAACCACATTTTTGTGCATTAATTGTGAGAGTTTCTTACATGGGAGTGCTAGTTATGTCTTGAGTTTGGAAGACCAGGGGACTGTAGAGGACCTAAATGTAAACTAGGTGACCCTAAGAAATTCCCACCGCCACCCCCCCCCCCCCTAAAGCATAGGTCCTTTAGTTGTGCATTTTTTCGATCTTTTCATACTGTAAAAAAAATATGATTGTAATGTAATACCGTAATATAATGTGATAATATAATAATTTCGACTATTTCAGCAGTCTCAAAAAGAAGTCATGATACTTTTTGATGGGAAGGGCGGTTGAATGTTGGACGGGATACAAGCTGGTTTTCCCCGTTGCGTATGAGCTGTCATACATTGCAAGATATTGGAAATAGGGAACTCATAGAACTGGACTAATGGAATTTTTCATGCGGAGTATTTTATGTTATCTTCCTATATACCTCTGTACTGTTTTCCTCAAGAAATGATACAAAGTTGGTGCAGGTCGCTTCCAAGCGATCACATGCCTTCCGCCTACATTTGCACCGAAATTGTGAAGCTTACAGAAAACTTATCAACCATAAAATATGTCAACATAGGGAACTAAATAGGTGAAGAGGTTTTTTCTATCTCTATCCGTTCTTAAGATGTTTTCTTGAACACAAAAAAAATGGTTGTGAATAAAAAAGGCATCGAATGCATTCAACCCAACTCCTTTCAAATATCAAAATTTTAAAAATCCTTTCAAATATCATTGAGCTTGATTGTATAATTGGTGCATGAGTAAGCGTTTGCCAAAAATGTTCTTAAAAGTGGTCTACAAGTATTGGAAACGTACGTGAACTTATGGTATGATTAAGCGAATTTTCATGATTGGGGCAAAAGGATAACTTTCACTATCGGGAATTTAAGAAGGAAAACAAATATGTGTATTGAAATTCACATATGATTGAAATACTTCAACATGGCAGTTTTTGAAAGGACGAAAATGAATTATTCTTTCATCTTTCGCGATTTTATAACTTTTTATTTTACAAGTTTGAACCTGAAAAGTTATAAGTTTGGCAGTCGTGGAATTGGGGAAAATTTCATAATCGTAAATGTCTTTAAATTTCCGATAGTCCTGAGCGTTAATACGCCAGACTTATGACAATGTTGGAAATATCCAGAACTTTGAAAATTTCGAACGTTCAAATTTCCCCGAATTTTTCAATGTTGATAATTGTTCAAAGATTGGAATATCCTCATGATACAATTTTTTATGCAAAATTATAATGGCTTTAAAATTATTACTTCAACAATGATTTTAACTAACCCAACCGTTTTTCGACCACAAATATCTCCGTTGAGCTACTGCCCCTTAAATCCAGAAATTCGTCCCTGCCGTGTCTCATGGGTTAGAGAGACTTGACGATACTTTCAACTATTTCTAGAGGAAAAGAAGACTTCATTCATCATGATTTATCATTAGTCGAAACCGCATTTTCTTTCCAGTGCAATTCATCGATACTGTCCAACTCGGCTCACCCTAAACGAAAAACCGTTCGCAGACCCGAGTTTCACGGTCTAATATATGTCGTGCCATTTCGCCTCTCATGTCCCATAAATTTTTAAACTATTTCAGATTTTTGACGTGTTGCAGTTTTTTCACTATGCGGAATATTTTATTCCTTGAAATTGGATGTGTCCAATTTCTATTTTTTGGAACTCTTTATGTTACCTACTATATCTTCCACTTGCTCTACTTGTACAATCCATGTGTTTTCACATAACCGACAAAATCAAAATTTCCTATTCGAGTGGGTTGAGTGAAAATTTATACAAATCTTGCCTTACGAAAAAAAATTTCGTCGAAAGTATTTGTTGAGGGCAGATTTACGAATTTTTCTTCTCATTTGTCGAACGTTGGGAATTTATCTGTAATTTAATTATGATCTGTTCCATTCACCACACTATTCGAGTTTTTTCAATTTTCATAATTTTCCTACTGTTTGGTATTATCATAATTCTTAACAATCTGAAAATTTTGAAATGATCAAAGGTTTTGGAATGTGAAATTATAAATATTCAGATATTTTGTACTGCCATTCATCGATGCTGTCAACTCTCACGTTAAACCAAAAACAGTTTGCAGACCCGGGTTGCAATGTTCCATATACCTTGTGCCTGTTCACCCGCATGCACCATACAGTAAATATGTGGCTGCCTGTCCACAGGCGTAAAAGTGTTAGACAAATTGCGCTTGCGTGAAACGAATCACACCACATGACATTCGGAACACTGAGAGGAAAATTCAATCGATATTCCAGAGCACTTGGTTGGCACGATCCCTGTCCGGTACAACTGGTGCCTTTTACCAATATACATATACAGATCTCCGATAACAGGAATTGTTGTATGGGTCACTTTAGGCCATTGATATGTAACCAAATTGCAGAAGGTGATACATATTTGCTGACAATCTTTCAAGAATTTATCTTCGAAAGTACTTTCCCCCAAGTGTCACGTCATTTTTCTAAAACACGTTCGTGTCTGCATGCGCATCTGTATGTTTTTTGCCTTAACCTTGTTTCATTCGTATTGAATAGAGCGAAAGCTTTTGAATTTTGCAGCAATACTACCAACACTACTGCCCAATGCGACTGTGCCCGTCGTTAGCCATCCAAGTGCTCATTATTTTGGAATCACTCTGATACGGTACCGAGTGTATATAGCGTAACCCACACCCGCCACCCCCCCCCCCCCCCCCCCTCGGGACGGTTAGGTTCCCGTCAGGCATTACGGCCTCATCTTATGCACGGCCGTTGTTCATAGTTGTATAGTTGTATAGTTGTTCATTCATCACGAGCATTGCTTTGGTGTTATACGATGTTTTTGCAAAGCAAATGTCTAATTTCGGCGGAAAAATATGCAAATTCTTCAGCGCTGTTTCGTGACGGTGAAGGATGTTTTATTTTGCTAAATATCAAGGGTTTTCACCAACACACTCATGACTTCTGTAGTTATTTTTAATAACACAGATTTTCAACGAGAAGTATCTAGAATTTCAAGATACGCACAATTTCCTCCTGAAATCAACATTTTTACAATAGATTGAACCTCGGGTGATTTTCTTGAGAGTTTTTTTCTAAAGATTTCTCATAAATACGTTACAGGTGAGCAGTCCTTAGGCACCAAATTTCGAAGAAAACGGTGGAGCACGCCATTTCTCAATACATTTTCAAAGTAAACACTCTGGGAAAGCATGAATACCGTACATCAACCAAACGTAGACATTCTGATTTTTGGGATGGTATTTCTTCAGTATCATACAAAAAACTGAGAAACTATTTTTTGGCCATTACAATACCTCTATGCAGTAAGTATACCGGCTTAGCACTCCAAACTAGCTGCATATGAAGGAGGAAAACATTTCAGTGAATGGTTAGGTATCACACGCCTCCGCTCGAGTGGTAGTATAATGATAAAGGGGCTGAGAACAAGCATCTAGTCACTCCAGTGTATACAGTCACCTCCCTCCCCCACCCTTCTATTACGATGAGCTTCTCGATTCAAGAATAACCCGTGAGAATATTTCAACTGTTCTGAAAAAGTTGAAAACTGCATAAAACGGATTGTATATCGAAAAAAATGACAACATATGCAGAAATTCAGGAAAAGTTTGAGAATTGTGAAGTAAAAAAAATTCAATATTGAAAACTGTAAGAAGTTCCCAAATTTCAAAAATATTTGTTGGCCATAAAAACAATGGTATACAGTATGAGTACAGGACTATATGTTTACTTTGAAATCATTAAAGTTGGAATCAAATGAAATTTAGTACATTTCTTTTGTCACCGCCTTCATCAGTTCGGCCCATAGAGGGTCATACCCACATTTCATTTATTTTAAGGATTTTCCAATTTTAGAACATTTTAAATTGTCAATTTCTGCCCGTGATAACTGGCGAACAATGAGAAATAGAAAAAAATGTGATAAAATATTTTATATAGAGAATACGATTGGTTCCAAATGAGTTTATGGTCACTTTTCTCTACCCTGATCGCTGCACGAAGAATGCAAACAAGTTAAAAATTTCGTACAGGCATTGTTTTCCACAAATAACCAAAAAACCGTCAGTGGATCCTCTTTGAACTCCTTTCAGACCTGCTCTGAGACGAGATGCATATCTTGTATCACGTACCTACCCACACAAGCCCACAAAATCTTCATTGAAATGTTGTCAGAGGTATGTGAAAAGTGGAGAAGAGTGAAAACTTCATGATTGTGAGATACTTTATCTTCTTGATTACCATAACTTTCTTAGCGGGAGATTACAGAAAAATATATATAACAATGGATCTATGCACTCAAATAAGTCCTAAAGGAGTCTGAAGGTCTTCATCATTATAATGTGTTCTAACTATAAGGTGATATAGGCGCGTCCATACATGTGACATGGGTTTGAATCATACACTGAGGGCTACACACTGCTGGAGTAAATATGTTTCAACAGAAAATTATCTGCGGCAGTTTTATCAGCAATAAAATGTACAGCAGCATTAGCAATAGTCTAATGATAATAGTCCCGTAGATCTTGAAGTCCAAGATTTTTATAAATCGAACAAAAAGTGGTGTAATTTGAACAATTTAAAAACAAAACGTAGGAATAAAACATTTGAGCAGTGAGGTATTACACGCCTTTGCTCGAGTGATAGTATAATGATAAAGGGGCCGAAAGCAAGCATCCAGTGACTGCAATCCCCCCTTCCTATAATTCCGCTCAGTTTCTCTATCCAGGAATACTCACTGAGATAGGGAAAGTCTCTCTCGCGGGGTCAGAAGTATGGGAATGGGGGATCGGAACAACGGAGGGTGAAGTGCTCGTAAAACCGGGTGGCACGTGATTTCCCCCAGGAGAGGGCGAATGCCCTTTTTTTCGCTCCCTCTATATATATTTTTTCTCCGTTTCGCTCTGTCTTTTTTAAACCACCCTCTCCCCTTGATTCGATGCAACGCAGGTTGTACGCACATTTATGTCAGTTGTTGTTGGTATCAAATTGTTGGAAATGAATGCACAGTTTTGTGATTTTGTGGGGTAGGATGTAGTGAAAATTGGGCGACACAACGGAACAAGAGAGAAGGAATAAAATGAGTAAAGAGCAAATGTGTATTTGCAAACAGATAAATGGTTTAGGCCGGTAATTATATAGACATTTGATAGTATTTTTCGTACCTGTTTATTGTACCAAATTTGTATGTACGTGGTCGAAGGGGCTCGGATGATGGCCAATTGTTCAACTTATCTGGCAAAGAAAAATCATTGTTAAGCTAAAATCTAACAGAAACGTCTCAGAATACCCTGCAAAGAATATAGGAAGGAATTGAGGAAGTTTCGTTTCTATCCCAAGTGAAACACACACACATCGACAAGCTTCGCTTCGCTTCTAAATGAATCGAAATTTCGTCGCCAATGTGCCAAAAATAGGACCAGCAGTGCAATAGGATTACTGTGCTCAAATAATTTTTCTACTCAGCATTGACTGTTTCAATTGTTATCACGAAACGGTTGAAAGGTCCCCAATGTGCCCAATAATAAATTTTCCATGCGCGTAAAATTAAACATCCCCGCTTACCAAGCTAATATAAAAATGCGGCCAAGTAATATCTAGAGTACACGGTTAAATTTCGGGGGCTAGAGGCTATTGAAATAGTTTGCCAAAATTGGGTGGAATCGGCAATGATAACAATTGGCATTATCTCGGGGGAAATAATCCAATTAAGCTGTATGAAATCCGTTGAGCTATACTATTGGTCTAAACGAGATTATTTGTGCGTTTTGAGAGGGCATAACTCGACCGGTATTCGATGAAACTTTGGGTTGAGTGTTTCAGGGAAATTTCAGTATCACCCCGATTCTCCACCCCCCATTCAATAGCGGATTCACATTACTCCAAACATTAAGTTGCGCGTGAATTCCTGGAAATGTTGGTAAACTCGTGAAATATTCGCTCAAATTTCGGCATTTCGAAAGGCGACTGATGTGCCTCCTATTCACCAAACATCAGTTCTATAGCGAAAATACGATTTTCAAAATGGGGGTCATTACAATAATCTCCTGAAATCGGGAAATCAACAATACCAGTTAGTTTCCGTGCATCCCGAGTAGAATACTGGAAAAAATCTACAACAACGCTCCTTTATGATCAAGTTGCAACATTCCGGTCTCTAATTAAAGGTTTACCAGGCGTATTATAAATAAGCTTGTGTATGGAAAATTGGTACCTAGCTTTTCTATTCTGTAAAAAATCCCCTCAAAAAATAATTAATATTATTTTTTATAAAGTCACTCGATCACGAAATAATTGAATTTTGGGAGACATTTCGTGAAAGACGATAATGCTGGAGGAAAATACGGAGTTGAAAAGTCGTTGGTACAGACTTGATGGGTCATACGCGGTCGGCAGGCTAGTTTTTTTTATTTGATTTTTGAATGGTGAATTCTGGGCAATAACTGTTGGGAAACTTAGTGAATATTTGCTAACGTATTCATGGGGCATGATAGCACAGCATATCATGGTTCATATGGATGTTAAGCTGTTAGGGGTTCCGAGTTTGCTATGGGAGTGCCGAGGTAGTCCACACAGGCGTCATTACAGGATGTGACCACATGGCCGCTGTCAATTGCAGCCATGGGTCACACGTTGACTGCAGCCGACATAATTCGTAACATAGTATTTTACTATCAGGCAAAAACACTGACGAATATCGACTACAGGCACCGCCACATAAACCCATAAGTTCGGAAGTAACAGAGAAAAGCGTATATTATATGGAAGAAAATATTGGGGATTAGTGGGCTGAATGACTCTAGTCCATCAGGGCAACACAAACAATTGAATTTGAATCTAATTTATAATTTCCATTTAAGATTAGGTCTGTGCCAAAATTTTCGTGAACCACAACTTGCTCGAACATTTTTCGTAGCGAATTATATAGCAATTCTGAAAAGTTTTTCTTCACGTAAATTTCAAATTTCCATTTTTTTCAATAAAAAAAAATTTCGAATTGATTTTGACAAACATTTGAACAAACCTAAGATATGGGAAGATACATCGATTGTAACATATTGAGATTGATCAGCTAATGTCTCCATGACCAATGGTTGATGGAAAATTTTCGGGTATACACTGTTACACTCACTGATCAAGCCCATATACACACTCATCCCCTTCAAAATCACCTCAATATCTTAAAAAACGCATTGGAACCTAGACATTTTGTAGAAAATCGATTTTTACGTCCACCTTTTATCTAAATTTGATAAAAAGTGGGCATAAACGTTTATTACTCTGAAGATCACTATAGTTTCCGAAAAATAATTAACCCGCAGCGAATAAGTAGGTATCAATATTTTTAGATTTTATTAAAATTATTACGAATAAAATTTAATGAAATATTCGTCTAATTTTTTTCCTAATTCATTAGAGCATTAGAAGAATAAAATGAAGTCCTAGAGAGGGTCTCTCAGCGAACCGAAACGTGTGTAACATACATAATTCTTCGTTAATTTAATTTCTTGATCTTCCGCTAGCTAAGGACCGTTGACACTAAATTTTGGACATTTATTTACTATGAACGCTGTACCCTGTAGAAAAATGGAAATTTGATAGACAATATTAAGTAAATATTCAGAAATCCAAAACTGAATTCCGTATGGGAAAGGTAGATTTGAATTTGACAAAATGACATGATTTTAGGAGGAATCCTTCGAATCATCTTTCAAGAAAGGCTATCTGGAATTTACGCAATTATGTGAACATTGTGCTGAATTAATCTGAGCTTTCCGTATCAAGAGAAAGAAAAACTGATAATTTTTCAACGTCAATACGGGCTGCAGATTTTAACAAAATGGGAACTTGCGGTCTTTTAACAGACAGTTTAGTTCAAAAATGTTAAGCGCAAGGAAAACCTCATACACTTATGGAGTCATGATCATTGTCTTTGTATAGAATAGGATGAATTAGGAAACAGTGACGATGTTTTCCTCTTTCAACGATAATTTTTCACAAACGATATCTCATACCATTTCTTCTTACAACGACACTCAACGAGATAATTAATTTTTCTGAATAATCTCAAAATGAATCTTAAAAACCTTAGCTGAGAAGTATAAACTGGCAAGTTTTTGTCTGTCCCCCATAGCTCATTCAGCCCACAAGTTTATTCATTTGTTCGTGAGATTCTCAAGTTTTAGTATTAATTTGCTTGAACTTTAAATGGCCGGAGGAAGATCATATATTTCTGGATTTCGCTATATGCAATTCCCTTCAAAAATACTCAAATGCAATTTCACAAATTCAACAGAAACCTGACATTTACCCATGAGACGCTCTCCCACTTGACCGTAATAACCCTGGATTCTAAAATGTCCTAGCATTTTATTCCTTATCTCGCTATCACAATTCAAATATTTACATAAAGATGATGAGTCCCGTCAAGATAAGAAATATTCTCCGCGAAATTCGTATGCATTCAACCATTACAGCAGAACATTGGGTAAATTGATAGTCAACCAATCTGATCGAGACTATCAAGCTCACACTCTAAAATTTGAATTAATTTATTCTTGTATTTTCGAAATTATTAAATTTCTGTCATTTTTAAAATTTGGAAATTGTTGAACTAATCAGATTTGTTGAAATTTATGAAATTTCCAATATTGTAAAATCATATATTTTCGTTCAATTGTAGAAATTTCGAAGGTTTTCAATAAATTAAAAAATATGGAACTTTGTTCTTTTCCGCGAAATTTCTCGGGTTTGAAACCATGCATATTGAACTCTCAGAAATATCTGAATTGTATAATTCATTCAGACACTTCAAATTTCTCGAATTTATATACATATCATGCATAGATATATACGACCGTAGCTGACCCTGACTGTCACCCCCACACACTGTAATCAAGTTAAGGTCACACGAAATGATTATTACGAATAAGGCGTATATCAGGACACCTTGCGCACATGTCATTTCTATTTCTCAATACATGTAGTCATAAAGTCAGTTGAATAAGTCACGCCCTCTGACAACACCCAGCCACGCGCCATATGTGACCCCACATGGTATGTGCATGATGTTCTATGGCAGTATGCTCATCACCCTCGGCAGGCTCATATTATGTACCTGCTTGGGCAAGTATCGGGACCTTCCAAGAACACATGTTTTCCGCAATTTTTCCAACAATACATCACTTATGAGGAGGAAGATAATTGGTAATAAACGGGATGTGTATATTTATATATATAGAGCCTCCACTTTCCAGAGCCACATACACGAACTTCGTCACTTATTAGTTACATTATTAGTAATCAATGACTGGTCGCAGAGTGAGCGCGACGTTGAGAGACCATTCGGCATTCAACATTACATCCATGATATCCATCATATCCGTGTTTTGCAGAAGCATAGACATAGGACGTGTATACATTTGGAAATTAATGGTCCAGGTGAAGGCATTCCTAAAATTTATGAGAGAACCGCGATTCCTTGAAATCACCGAAGTATCTATTTACATAAAATTCTCAACGAACCGCTGAGGCGTTCCTTAAATAAAAAAGCCATCATTGCTTAGCCATATTCAACCCAAAAGGACGATATTTATTCAGAGATATCGCCTCCATTTCACCTCGAATACGATCAAATTTTTCAAAGGCCATTGACAGAGATTTGAAAGGTAGAAACGATAATCACCCCGTCATAAACCCCCTCCCCCCGACTGTACACAGTTGTAGGGATTATTATTCCACAGTTATGTGTAACCCCCATACGAGTTTTGTAACCCATCTCGCTGCCTTTGTCTATCCACGCGTATCTCTGACTCGTAAATGTGATAAATGTTTTCCGATGCAGTGCTTTCAAAAACCGAGGTTTTCAAAACTCTCCGAATTTCCAAAAGTTTCGGATTTTTTGAATCATCAATGACACACGGAGGAAAGTATTATGTCGGTACTACGGAAAAATGTCTTTCTGGCAGTTAATGCAGTTGCAGCCATTCCACTCAACTGATTAGGGAACTCCAATTGCTCATTACTTTCATCACTGTCTACTCCCTACACTGAGAGAAAAGATTCGTCGTTTCTACGGAATACGGTGCCAACGGCACCAAATTTTTAGCACCAACCGACAATTCATTCCGTACACCGGGAAATTCGTCAAATGAATGGCATAATCAGTTGGTACGAACAATTTCGCATCGTTGGCACCGTATTCCGTAGAAACTGCGGAATTTTTCTCTCAGTGTAGCCATCTTTTGTTCTCCTCTTTACCTTAAAACCAATGCATAAACTTTCTTACGACAAAATATTTGTCGGTGTATCAATAATATGGCTGCTCGCGTATACGAAAACAATCGTCACTGGGAAAATACACTTTTTATGTGGGATGAATTCCATTCTAACTTGCATAAATAAAATGAAAGAAGTGTCGTCAATTCAATCCTGCATTATCAAATCTGTATAAAGAATCTAATTCCATTTTTTCATAATTCCTGCAATTTTTGAAGTATTCCAAATTTTTAGAAATTATCGAAATGTTCGAAACTTGCCGGAATTGTTAATTTTTATTCGTAACAGGTGCGAGTTCTGAATTCCTTGAAATTTCTTTTCTATTTTCCATATTTTAGATATTCTAAACGAATCCACCAATTCAATCGCTGATTTTTCATTCTTTTATTTATTATTCTATAGTTATGTATAGCCCCCATGGGAGTATTGAAAGCCATCTAGCTGCCTTTGTCTATACACGCGTATCTCTGACTCGTGACCGTGATAAATGTTCCTCGACGCGGCAGTTTCCACCGGGTTCCATCGCCCGTCCCACTGCCTGCTATTTTAATATTTTAAACTTGTACCTCCTAAACGTACGATACATCAAAACCAGAGTACCATAAATTACGGTGGGATAGCGCATGCTCACTCAGCCCTTCTTGACTCGAAGGAGGTACCCGAATTCTCTTGACAAAAAAGAATGTAAGGAAATGGAGCAATGAAAAAAAGGGGTAGAATAATCCAACACATAAAAAACTCGCGAGGAACAGTAGTACGTACATAGATAATTTATAGCCATTAAGGCAGTTATATGAATTTTGATAGTAATTCGCTTCGTCTCGATCAGACGCTTCTTTGATCGAGCATTTTGTACGCCCATGCACAAATCATATTTTTTGGTAATTCAGCCATAGAGATGGCACCAGTTTTTTTCGAAAAAATCTTCTTCTAGTGCCATTAGCACATTCAATTTTTCCAGATTTTTGGGGCAAAATGGCGACTTCTTTATGTGTAACACGCGAGAAACTATCCATAACCTGGAAAAAATGTAAAAACAGGGCCTTCCGTCATAACGTCAAAAAAGTTTTCTAGACCGAAATACGTTTTCGACCATCATATACTCTTGATCAAGTTTCGAAAAATTTTCAAATGTACACGTATCAAGCTAGTTCAGTGTTTGATTGAATATCTTCCGTATAACATACAATGGCCTTTATTGCCCGAAGGTGAAGGCCTTTTGTTATTCGTCCACCATAAAAAATTGGGGTTGAAAAATTGTTCTTGGAATTTTCCGATAGTGGTGGCATCATAGAATTTGCGAATCGATAGTTTTATAATAGATGGGATAGTCAGTCGACTTCCAACGCACAAACATACATAGGAATTTTGAAAACTCAATATTTTTTTCTCTTGAATTTAAAACTCAGCTGCACGTTTCGAAAAATTCAAGTAATATTATTCATGAAATGTCTAATCTTTTTCTAGCCGCTTCAATGAAAGTCGTGATATCTTTGGACAAAAAAGTGAGGAAATGGAGGGATGAGAATAAAGAAATGAGACGAATTCGAAACAGAAGGGAAGCACAAGAGAACGTTATATGTACATATATGGCTTTCTCACGGGATTTTTCTTGAGATTATTGATCTCTGGTGCCTTACAAAATTCATAAAGTCGGGAAAGAAAGGAATCGTGGCATGTTTGTATATTTTATCACTCACCTTATTGAAATCAATGTTTCCAACTAAGTTCTTCCGCATCCGAGTACCCGGACCGCTCCATTAATATCTGGGTGCTGTGTTATCGCGTCTTCATCACGTCCTCATCATCCGGCAAATTAAAATTCGATAGGCTGTAATCAATAATGGAAAAAACATCAACATTATTGAAGTTTTTGGGCTCGTCAATTTGGTTATAGATGTGGCTGTGAATGACGGATTTTGGGCATAATAAATATCTATTCAAGTAACAATTCTAATCTGAGTCATAAACTTTTTCAATAATAGTGGATGGAGTAATAAAGTCAATTGGTAAATAGTAATGAGATTTGCTCTGCAGCCATCTCCGGAGGTCCACTGAACAACCATTTTTTAATATAAAATGTGAAAAACTAGAGTATTTCAAGTAGTGGGGTTGTAAATTGTACAATAACCATACATGCAATTTCTAAGGTTTCCCCCATTTATAGAAGTTTGTAACGAATGCAATTTTCGGCATCTTTTCTAACGATTTGGAGGCTTCCAAATTCATGAAATTTTCATTGAAACATGAATACTTTTTCAGCAATATTCTCATAACACATTTCGGACAATTGCTCGTGTTAATGTATATGTGTGTTGTCGGATTCTTCAAACACACTTGAAAAAGAAACGAAGAATAAATAAGAATTCCAAGTTTGCAATACGCCGAAAAATTCAAAAATTCCGAAAATTTCAAATTCTTAAACCTTCAAGAATTTTTAAAAATTTCAAAACTTTCAAAAATATTAAAAATCAGTGAAACTTTAAAAATTGGGGAATTTCAGTTTCATAATAATTTAAAAGCTAAAAAATAATATTTTTTTCTACAGTATTGTATAATTGAGCAAACCTTTTTTTGATAATAAAATCTCGCATAAATACTTTAATTTCCTCTAAATTTAACCAACAAAAGAGCAATAACCCGGGCGCAACAATGTAATTGAATAATCTAATGAGGTCACGTGACCTGGGCTTTTGTGCCTGAGTTGTTATCGCCCCGGTAAAATCAGGTTGTAGTGCAATCGCGTCAATCCTTATGAAGGCCCAAGCCGCCGTATAGCCCCACCATATTGCCACTAAAATGGATATATGATGTATATTGAATTATTGGTCATGGGATTTGCCGATATGACATGATGTCGATGGGCTGCCGATACAGCCAAATCCTTAACTATTATCACTGGTATCTGACGGAAGAGTATAGGCTTGTATATTCACAATTTAGTAGGGCACAATTACCACAATTTAGTAGGGCATTAGTTATTTATAACGGGTCAGATGTCACTATTTATTTCACGATTCAAGCTCTGGGATGGAAATTAGTACAAAATGTCACTTTAGTCACGTGCAGATCTAGGCAAACGCAGGTGCCAACTTTTTACTCCTGTGTTTTACTCAATTATAAATGATGGTGTATCGTCCTCTTCATTTTAAAGTAAAAATTCAGTTAACAAAGAAATATGAAATAAGTATAAAATAGAGAAAACGTGGTCTGCAGGCGAATGAGCGGAGCCCGATGGAGCGGCAATAGTAGAGAATACATCATTGGCATCAAAGCAATGGCCCAATGTATATGTATGATCCTTAGGGTCAGTTGAATACCCCCAGAATTACCATAAATATACTGAGAGAAATGGACTAACTGTTTCCACACTCTCCTTGCCCACATACTTGCCAACGTCCCCTAACAATTTTCCGATATGAGTCCAGTCAGTGAGGTTAAAAATTTAGCAACGTTCAATACTCGTAGAACACAAAAATCAGATATGGAAGGCCTCTTCAAGATTTTCTCGGAAATTGCTGCACCGCGCATTAGATTAGTTAATTAATTTCAAGGAAAACAAAGCCCTGGATGTACAATAGTTCGATATTGTAGTGTCACCATTAAATGGTGTTTGAGCCCAAGCAGACTTGAGTATTCACCAATTGCGTTCCAGAGAAAAGTGTTTTACCTGTATAAGCATCTATAAAATACTCTCAATTTGTCTCATCCGTCAACAAAATCACCAATACCAGTCGCGTACATCAAATTTCCATTTTTCCTCGAATTCAAGTGACAGAAGTTCATTAGTGATGGCACTAAATTTCCCAGTATCGTAAGTACCCATTGGACCATTCCGATATAATAGTAACCCCGTATATTGTATCGTATAGCAATTCATCGAGCGACGTGACCACTTGTTCACGCGGTACAATAACATTTGACTATCACTGATGCTGCTATACAAGCGCAGAGCCCTTCCGCCTCTACCCCTAACCCCACCCACTCGCTCACCACCCACCCTTCGTACGCTATGCAACATCACCGCAGACAATGCCTTTAATGAAACTCGATCGTGAAAGCGCATACGATAGTTGAACCTGGCTTCGATTGTACCTGCACATACGCTGACAAAATGACAAAATGGGAGTAGGACAACAATGTTTAGTTCCATACATCATTATACGATTTATTTTTTCAATTCATAGTCGAAATAATTGAATATATTTAGCCCTGAAGAGGAGCACTCAGTGCGGGGAGTGGTAGTCGTAAAATAAATTATTCATAAATTGGAGAAATTTGTTGTTGTATATTGCGGAATAATTGTACCATGACAAAGAAAAGAAAGAACTGCATATGTAGGCAGAGTGGGGCCTAATGAAACACGTGCTTAAACTGGGATGGGGAATATAATGGCACCCACCTCGCCCTATTCTATCTACTTTTATATTTCATTATGCTCACTGTCAAATCATGCCCCACCCTCTTGCGCATATAAGTGTCTGCATCTTAAAAATAGAAAAATATGATAATTTTAAAAAAACTGATAATTTAAGATGTTTGTAATTTGGATACAATAAAAATTGAAAAAGCATTATGTACATTATCATATTCACATCATTTAGATACTGACATTACATGATTTACATTACATGACGTTTCAATGTAATTGAACTTGGCTATTTTCGACAACTGAACCATTGTATTTTGTGGGAAATCATGAATATTGGGAAGTTAAACATGGGTAATTCTATAGTTGTTCTGCCTAGTTTAGAGTAGGACTACAATTGTTTTCATATTTCCGTTGTCCTCAGTTTCACGCGCACACGCCCACTATTTTGTCTCACGTATCTCGACTGATAGTTATAATATTCCGTGTGTTTTATTGGTGCTTTCCGGGCCGGGCGGGAAGGGAACCCGCCGCAGGGAGGGAGAGGGGAAGGATTCCATCACAGGCACCCGCCATCGTAACACGACAGCTCTTGTATGTTTAGCTGTAGAACCTGATGGCTGATATAGCGAAAGTCGGCTCCAGCCTCATGAGTGGATGGCCAGTGCTCCCTTTCGAAGATATGTCCAAGGGCGGCTACCGTGGGAAGTACAACAGAGAGAGAGAGAGAGAGAGAGAGAGAGAGAGAGAGAGAGAGAGAGAGAGAGAGAGAGAGAGAGAGAGAGAGAGAGAAAATAACTTCAATTTGAATAAAGTCCAAGGGCCACATGACATGGAGGAAAGTGCAAATTTTATGGATCTGGAGGATTCATTTCCAGTATTGCAGATTTCGGTGTATTTGACAAATACATAAATCCACTTCACATTGCCTACTTCACCACTGATGAAAAAAAAAAGATTCACAGGTCTCAAACTTGCTGTTCCACAGCCTATCAATCTATCCTCAATATTTTTTACTCGACAAGAAAGAAAAACGGAGAGGAAGAGAAATTAGTACAATGCCATCAAAAATGAGAGAATTTAACCCTCGCCCTAGTCTAGCCATTTCCTAGTTGTAGTATACAGTAGATGAATTTGCCAAGTACATCAGAAAAGTATTAGTGGACTATTGAAATCAGTGAATAGTCAATTGTGAATTGGATTTCAGATAGGAAGACTGGGGCTTGCAGTGGGTGCCGAAAACACACTGCTAACCGGTTCCAGTTACTCCTCGTTTGTTGACAATGGCCTTGTTAGGGTACACCCTCACTAATTGCAATGCTTTGATGGAGAAATCTCGGTGAAAATTGCATCTGCCTAAGCCGATTACATGCAATCTGCTTGTGAGGTTATAGGGTCTTCTCTCTCTTCTTCAGCCTATCTCTAGCTCAATATAATGCTATATTTTGCAGGCGCGGGCTTGAGAGGGAGGCGGGAGTTGTGTGTACGTTGCTGGAACTATTGGAATATATATCGAACATCTACCAAGTCTAGTTAACACCCGATATTCACGCTGATGCGCTTACCACTACTCTGCAATTTTGGAAGATAATTCTCTCGGGTAAGATGGAGAAGATGGCACTAACGTGACAAGAACAAAAAACAACAATTTTCAGTCGTACTATTTTAACTTAACAGTAAAGTTTGAGAGGGTGCCGCTGGGAAATTTCAAAATTTCCATATATAACATAGTTTGATTATCGTAGTATATAAGATTCTAAATGAATCATGAAAATTATTCGAAAAAACAATGGATCTTTCAGTGAGGTTTTGTTTCATATTTTAATCGTGAATAGAGCATAAAATACTGTGAAACGGTGATTGCTCATAAGGTTCTGCGTTATTTTGTAGGTGGTCATTAATTTGTATCAAAACATACCAAGGGGTTAGACCATTACAGATTATGCGAGGAAATTTCCATTGATACCTATATTCACACAAATTTGACACAATATTTTATACTTCCATCGTTCACGTGAATCCTTGACCATACTGCTTTAACGTTCACGAGCGAGCATCAGCGAATACCATGCACAATGAGATCGATTAGTGTTGACCCATGCACATTAACAAGGCCCTTTGAAGACTATACGTGAAAGTGGTTTCTTTTATTGTCTTTCCATGAGTTCATTTTTTCTTTTGTCTAACATATTTGTCATAGTTTTAGGAACAAACGCTTCAATTCTTTTTGAGGGTGTGATACCAAAGTACGGAGAAAAAATTGGCGTGGTAATGATGTAAATTGGGGTGGGAAGGGCACAAACACGAAATCTGGGTGTGGTATCCGTTCAGGGCGCCGCTTTTTACGGGTCATAGTGTTTGTATGTCTACGTATGAGGGAAGTGAAAATTTGCCAGAGCAGCGAATTCCGAATTTACATTTTTGTATTTGTTAGTACCTATCATGGAAACTTTACTTTCCACATTGTCCAGAGTTTAGATATTTGTAAAAAATAGTATTCTTGATGGCGTGAACAATATTTCCAAATTTCAGAATTTTTTGCAATTTGAATTTGCAGTTCTTGCAGTTATATTCTGAAAATTTTCAAATTTGTGGATTTGTTTGCAACTTTTTGCCAATCCAAATTATTCCGATTTGTACTTGCGAATTGGTTGAACCCCTTCACATTAATAATCTGTTGTAATATCGAAATTTTTAAATTTTTTTACCGTTCAACTTTTTTGCAATGTTAGGAATTTGGGAAATTCCTTAGAGTTTTTGTTTTTTTTTCTTAAATTCTTGAAATAAAAAAAAATCCTCAAATATATCAATTGGTTTGAATGATTGGATTTTCATAAATTGATGGAAATTATGTAATTTTTAATAACAGGAAAGGAAACACAAAAATAAAATTTCCATGGAATTTTGCATCACCTTGGTAATTTATCTAGGATACATTGTATATTTTTATCTCGAGGTGCGGGCGACAGGTACAATTTTCAAATTTCTCATTTACCCTTATTTATCGTGATCGGGTCTAAATGTTTGACAGTGATAGGGTGTGTTCCGTTGTGCATACTCACTTAGTTTCCCCACCCGCCACCGACATCGCCTCTATAATCTACTTCCTCCGTGAAGAAGTGAGGCCCTTCCTTAATACAGATTTCAAGCGAAAATCGTTCAAGGGGACCCCCTAGCTGGGCAGATTAAGGAACCTCTATACTGTAATGCTTTCTATGTAATATGCGCCATAAAGATGGAGAAACTTTAAGCGTTGCAAATTATTATGGGCTCGTATTGTTTCCTGCATCCAAAAAGACAAAATTGATAATCCATATATTCTATGCCATATTTTTCCTTTCCTGGCTGTAACGTTTGTAAGAAATTTTGGAAAAATTGAGACAACGTTTTCAGCAACCAAACTTCACGATTTTTCTGATTTAGAAAAATATTGTACTCTTTATCCAGCCGAATAACCCTACTCTCTTATTCGCCCTTCGGCGCTCCAGAGCCAAAATATTTCGCTAAATTACAAAAATTAATTACACCTAAAGTCCTGATAACTGTGACTTTATCATGCCAGAGCAAGCGATTTAAATCTGCCGAATCACGAAGACATTTTGATACGACAAAAAATTCAGGGTTTATTCTTGAAAGATCAAAGAGTCTCCGGGCGAGAGATTGATATCGTTTAGAGACGCCCTGTGCGAAGCAAGCCGTGCGGGAGACGCTCGAGACAACAGGCCGACAAACGATAAATAAAGTGGTTTTTGGGTATGGCACGAACGGGGCGGACGTGCAGAACTCCCGTGGATACATCTCTCTCAGGTCTTTTATTTTCTCACCTATTAACATTGGTATTACCAACGTCTTTAATTATGTACACGTAGTAAAATAAAAATTGGAGGGTGGAAAGAGCCATACAAAAAACTTTCGGTAAAACTCAAGTATCCTACGAATGCCATATCTATAGAATAATGATATTGAAAATATTTATAGAAAGTTAAGCGGTCGATTAACACAGATTTGTCATTTTATGCAAAACTACTTATTCTTGGCATAAACCCAAGTCATTTTTGTCGCTCCTTCCTTCCTTCACTAAAATATGAAGTTACCAGGCCAATTTTGAGCATGAACTAATCAGCTTTGAGTTACGTCGAAACACACATTTTATGACCCATAAATTTTTTTTCAAACGTTCGTAATTTAGGGGTAATTGTGCACACACCGGCGCACCTTTTCAGGAAATGAGAAGATATTCACAATTTCAGTTTCACAAAAAGTATTACTGTATAGCGGTATAATTCACGCAACTTGAACTATTCCTCATGGACGAAACAATATTTTATGTGCAAATCCTCTTCCTTCATCCAGATTATTTGATCAAATCTGTGTTATATATCACATTTCTCATAAAAAGTGTTGGCAAAAGATTTTCACTATACCCATGCGTACCCACACCACCACTCACGTATACATAGATACACGGAAAGAAGAAAAAACATAATTATTAGACCCCTGGTGACTAATCTGAGGACGAAATTTCCGTGAGTCCAGAAATTAGACACCTATAGTCTAAAATTCAGTCGCATTGGGCATCGTTTTTTATCAAAAAGTCAATTCAAGTACCTCAATTTTTGGTATTATCATTCAAATGTCTCAAGTCAAGTTATGGGAAAACATTACCATCAATTTTCCGAAACTCGTAATTTCAGATATTTACGATTCCAAATTGAGTTCGCTTTGTCAGTCAAGGTGAGTTTACGCATTAGATCATTCGTTGTAAGTGCAGAATCAATTCGACATTTTGATTAAATCTACTCAGCAAAATCAACCAGGAAGAATGTTGTATCGTATTTTCTTTTCACTCCTTCCTCATTTTTTATCCTCTATTTCTCACCTCCTGGTAATCTTAGAAACGTGATTGAGTCGAAAGTCGACTGAATGCTGCTGCAGTCCCTGTATCCAACTATATCTGTACTTTGCCAACCAATATAACCGAAGAAAGAGCCGAATTGAGGTGGAATGAGGGGATTCACCAAAAGAGGAGGTGCCATATCGAATGCACCTCGGTTAGAGATTTCGATCAGTCAATGAAAGGGCCTTGAAGTAGTCTTTTTTTCCTTGTCGACAGTTGATTTTTCCAATTAACCGAAAAGAACACTTCGCCATTGGGAACAGATAACTCTTACTAGTTTCACTTATTCTTTTCTTAAATTCTTAAAACCCTCAATGCTTGCATTTCTCCCCGAAAGATGATTAATTATTATTGCTCCCTGACTCCTAATACAAATATTTTGAATAGCAGTCCACATAGCCAGCGAAAATTTATTATATTTCATTCGAATGTAAAATTCAAATTGAGATTGAATGTCGATTAATCATGCCCTACGGGGCAAATAGCGATTATAGATATGTCAACTGATAATCACATTGAATTACGATTACCACTGGAGCATTTCAAAATGCGTTAGTGTTTGCACCCCCGTCCACTCTGGCTACAATTATTCCCTCGTGTAATTATCTATGCTAAACGTTTTAGCATTTCGTTATTGCGCCAACCATCACCACTACCAGCCACCTTCTCTGGTATCCCCCCTCCGCACACCCCTTTTCACCTGCTCACTCCCCATGTGTTTTGATGATCACTGAAATTATATAAATCCTACAAATTTGAAACTTATAAGCGGCATGCAAAAACTGTTCGATGTATGCATGGGTGTGTGAGGGCGCCCATGTGAGCTTATGTGTGTGTGTCTTCATATCTCATGGGCGAAACAATACAAGTGTTGAAGCGACATCACCTAAATTTTCAAAGTTCCAAAAAATATTCATGCTACATATTACCATTCTATGTGAGAATGGCAAGTGAATTTACTCATTGCTATTGCAAAGTTATATGTATGACCCGAATGGGGGGCTCACACTTCACTCCCTTCTTATTTTCATTTGATTTTGACTTGAATAGTATTTGATGTTTCGTTTTACTGAGGTAGATTATTCCAAACAGAGGGTCCTAGACTCTGGTCGCGGATTGTAGCTCACAGTTATTTCTCATGTTCATCTGTTCAATTGACAGTAAATGGAAAAACCAATCGTCAGAGTTTCTAAAATTCCCAACTGTTTATTGTACATCTCCGTTATAGATTGGTATTCCAATCAGTGCAAACGTTGTCAGTGAAAATCGTTTTGTTTTGACTAGTGACAGTGATTGTCAATGTACATTCATTTCGCAATCACCAATACAGTTATTAATTTTCGTTTGTCAATACTATTCATTAACCGAACGACCCCTTCAATTCTACATAGTGCATTGTGTGGACAAACAATTGTTGGAATGATTGAAAGGGGGAAAAAAACGGAGCGTGGAAGAATAAAGTGATTATCTGTTGCGATTGAGGGTATGTTCTTTTCGATTAGCAGTATGGTTTCAACATCTTCGGATAAATAATCCCATATGGGATCAAAGCGACGTGAAACGCAGGGAGCAAAAAATAAGAAATTTAAGATTCAACAAATTATTCACTGGATCCGTATAGTATCACACCCATATCTAGCCTCTTAAACTTCACGCTCTGGAAGATATTGTAATTGCACGGAATATCAAAAGTACGATTGCTACAAAATTTCGATCAATCTTGAGATTGGGTTTTGATACACCAAAATATGAAAGAGATATGAAAGTGATCACGGGGTTAGATGAAAATGTCTACACCGATACGGGTGCCATAAGGATAATGTTTATTGATGGTGGCCTGGGTCCCCATACGCCATAATTTATTGCAGTCTGTCACCTTTTTTCTTGACACTATTATGAAGGCGATTTTCCCTTCAAGTCATAATCTTCTGCAATAAAACAAGCATGTGGCGAACATATACGTGTCCAGTTTTCGACTCTTCTGTTTCAAGACGATTTGAATGAAAGATTTGAATTATTTTTTACTGCCCTGTCGGGAAGTTACTGATTCGCCGTGGTGCGATGAGTTGTAACAACGATTATCAGGAATTGTTAGAGGTTAGAAATTTTTTGAAATTTCTGGAATTATTTACTTTTTTTTATTTAAAAATTTTTGTAGTTAAAATGTTTCGAATTTTAAATGGTTTCCAGGTTTTTTGAAATCCGTAGGCTTGCTAGATTCGTGATTTATTCTAGATATGATATGAAATCATATGATCTATGAGCTATCCCCCTTAGGAGTTTCGAATTTGTGGAAATGTACATATTTTTGTAAGACTTAATTTAGAACGCTCTGGATTCAATTTTTAATTCACGTTTCGAACATCATTAAATTTCTGTTAACGCATGAGTAATCTCTCATGAGGTGTTTATTTCTCACATTCATATTTGAACTCGCTAGCAGTCAGCTTGAAAGTTCTTCAACATACAAGTTTTCCGCATTTTGTGGTTTTCAGAAAATTTTCTAAACTCGAGTCTTAATTGCCCCGCAATTTTCCGTGTATTTCAAGTCGTTACTGTTTTCAATTTATAAAATGTGGCCCATGTTGTGAGTCTTGGAAATGTTGCGAAACAAAATTTTTCGACATTCCGAAAAAAATCTTTCACAAAACTTTTTTTGATCTTCGAAATGATTCAGCCTTTCGAACGTTTCTACTTTGGAAGATCATCAGCATTTTTGTATTTTGTAAAAATTATGAAAAATCAAATTTATTGAATCCTCTGAAATCTGTACAATAGTAAATTATTGGTTGACTAATTTTCTGTAATATCTAGAACAAACCGGAAATATTCGGCTTTTTTATTACTCAATGAAAAATACTATAGTTCGTTTTTTCATCCGCTTCTCATGTTTTAACAACATTCTTAAATTGCTGTTAACGCATGAGCTACTTCAAATTACTTTCTTCCATTTCTTCTATTTCTTTTTGGGCTAGGTTTTAAAATGCTATTTCATACGGTTTACTGTTAACTGCATTTTATTTCACAGTGAGCGAATTTTAGATTACATTCACGATATCCTGCAACAATTACCTATTCAACTTGGTTTTCTATACACTACGTGAAAAAGAATCTCTTACATACTCATGGGCTGGGTATTCAGTTAGATGTAGTATATCTATGGAGACCGAGTACCTGAGATACACTAGAAGATGGGGATGGGGAGGAAAGGGAGGAGAGCGCCAGAAATCGACTATAGCAACAATGCGCAATATAAAAAATTAGTGACCAGTCTTTCTCCTCCCCATAAAAAAATTCAAAAACTTTTCACGAAATCGCATTTTTTAAACCCGGCTCGGTAGATAAGACCTAGAGAAGAGTAAAAAAAAAATTCCATTCAAAACAATTAGATATTTGCAATTGTTAAAAATGAATGAATATTCATGAAACGGGACCCATTCTACAAGACTGATGTTTAATATTGGAAAGCGCTTTTTCACTTTTAAGAATGACAAACTTGAGCCTTACTGCTCTCGACAATCGAATAATTATGGTTCAGAAGTATTATTAACCTTGGACGTTAAACGAAGGAACTTCCAATGGAATGCACTTCCAACCTCGATAGATTTCTTCTACACAGGTATATAGCAGTATGAAAAACAGTTTCCGTGAAATTTGTCTAGTGTTTAGTTTCATGAAACATCGACAATTTCGCAAAAAGGTAAGACCATAGACCGTTCAAGGGTTGAAATCGAGAAACAAAGTCGATACTCGGAAACCGTGAAGAAGTCCGACGTATGAAAAACTTCAAAATTTCATGAAATTTCCACGATATCCTGCATCAATTACCTATTCAACTTGCTTTTCTATACGTTACGTGAAAAAGAATCTCTTACATACTTATGTGCCGGGTATTCAGTTGGTAATAGTATATCTATGGAGTCAGAGTGGCTGAGACGATGCTGGGGGGGGGGGGGGGGGTTTGGATGGAGGAAGAGGATAGCTAAAATGGGTAGGTATAGCGTAAATAGCAGCGTCGCGTGAGAAATCCGAGCGATCCTTCTTCCGCCCTATCCGAGAAACTCCCGACGTGACTTGAATATCTGGCTCCACGTGGTCCCTTAGGTTCATGGATTATGTTAATGCAGCAGTGGCAAGGACCCGTCGATAATAGGGTTGATATTTTTCTATGAAAGAATAGTGTCGAGGACTTGATTATTACATACAAAAAGAGTGTTACTCATATATGGAATAACAATTCTCCCAATACTGTAGAAGCTGTTCTAGCTTCATCGCCAGTTGCTCAAAATTTAAAAGTTTTTACCTCACGCCTATTATGCGGCTATACTGCCGATAGTCTTGAAATAATCCAATTCTGAAAAGAAAAGAGTCCTATTTTATTGGGTATGCATCAAGATTTTAATCAAGAGGCTTGATGAGTGTTGACATAGAATAAGTGAATTACAGTAATTTGAAGCAAGTATTCCATAAATTCAAAAAAAAATTGGTGACTGGTAAAAATTTTAACAATACAATATGTCAAATGGGTTGTTTCAAAATTGTTTTAATATGAAAATTGAAAAAATCTAACTACAGTGGGAATGGTTGAGAATTAATATTTCAGCATAGTAGCAAATCACAAGATGTGTAATTGTACTTGTTATCAGAATATCGGTGCAGAATTTCCGAAGCTCAAATTTGTAGAATAATATCAATCTCAACTGCAACTCTGAATGCACCTGCAATAGAATTAGTCCAAATGACCATTAAGTGAGCGAAACGCGCCCTTCGCAAACTATTTCCACAATAATTAGTTCCCGTTGCGTAATTAAACTTAATTCTCTCAGCTTCCTCTTCAAATTTGGTGCTCCGCTTCCCTCATCTTCCACTCAACTTTATTCTCAACTTGACACAAGTCAGAAATTCCATTTTCTCGACAACTTCTGAATCGTTTGAAATAACTTTCGCGAATGATTGATCCGTACTCTTATAAGGGTATATCTTTATGGAAACAGCGCGTGGGTATGTAATGTACATAGCAGATGTAAGAGTTGAACTACTTTATTGTATAGTCCAAATTTATGAAATTTTGCACGTCCACAAACTGAAATGTTTTTCAATGTTTTGAAAATTTCAACATTTTCTTCTGCAATATGTTTTTGCAGTTTAATACTTTCGGGATGTTAGTATGTTTAAATTTCTCAAACTATTTTCGCTCACCAGAATGTATTTTTTGGTCGAAATATAGGAGTATGTATACACTTTGGTATTCCTTTTATCGTGTCAAACTCGTTGGACCTCCCAAACATTTTCCTTAAAATTTCTCAATCTTTCCAAGTTTAAAAAAAAATGGTAATCAGCTAAAGTTTGCTGATTTTTGAAAAACTTTCCAAAGTGAGAATCTCCTTTAAGGACAATTTGGGAAAAATTTTCTGTTTTCCAAATTTCATGAATTTGACAAGAATGTTTAGATTTTTTTCAAGTTCCCGATTTTGATTTTTCAATGTTTTGGAAAACTATTGAATTGGACACGTTTTGTAATTTTTAAAGAACTTCTGAAATTAGTAGGTATTTTTATTTCAAATTTTGTTAACTCCCAAATTCGGTCAAATTTCATTGTTGTTTCATTCAATTGTGAGTTGGCCGATTGTTAGACATAACTTGATTATAAAATTTTTAATTCTTATTTTTTTTTTCTTCAAAATTGGAATTTCTGCACACGCCTAGTGAAGCATACAAAGTTCCGCAACGCTTTCCCATGGCACTACCACACTTACACTTTAAAAAAAAACAGTAATTTCGTATTGCAGATCGTAGCAAGTGTGCGCACGGCCGCCAAACCGCGGAGCACGCGCTTCTCGGAGGATCGATACTGCACTCGGACTCAGAACAATTCCAACAATATTGAGAGCAAAACAGTGGTCTCACAAACTAAATTTCTTCCCTTGGTTATTATTGTGATTATTGGTATTATTCCTTTTCTCTTTCCATGTCTAGACACAGAGAATTGTGCGCTAGGCTGCTATTAATTTCCCTCAGAATACTGTTCTCAGATTGAAGGTCACAAGTCGATGCAGATCTGAATATTTTAAGTAAGGTCGATACGAATCGTTTATTCTGCCTTTCTGCGGTCCCGTCCGAATGTCTCAATGCGATGGATATTTGTCTTATCCGAGATTTCATTAGTTAAAGCAGGGTTTATGGATTTTATTATTTTTTCAGTTTACTCATTGTACAATTTGGGCCAGCAATTTAACTCACTTATCCCAGTCACCAGGACCCAAGGTCTGCTGCTTAGTGAGACGCGGCCAGGCTAGGAACCGCGGGTCACTCTAAAAACTCGTGAAGCTAGGCTGAAAGAAAGTCTTAACTCAGCTTATGTCAACGAATAATTCTATCAATATTTCACAGAGAACAATAATTAGTATATTATAACCCAAGGCCAGAAAGTTCGATTTCCTGGGGTACGTGATATAAGGCCTCGGCTTCGCCTCAGAGATCAAACTTTCTGGCTGTGTCTCGTATACTATTTCTCTTCTTCCCCACGCGAAAGTACGTTCCATATGGGACTTGGGTCGACTTGCGCTATTCAAGGTATCAGAGAGTAAAACATAAATGATACGATTAGAGACGCATATGATAAAATTCACCCCTCCCTTCCGCAACCGGCTGGGTGCCCGTCCCACCTTGCAGTTTCATTTTAAAAGGGTAACGCCTGTAGCGCCAACGGCACGCTCCTACTATCATTCAGAATACACCAGAAATTTGTGGATTGCACACTGGTTTGTCCCCACCGAGCGAAGTGCAGTGAAGGTTACCTCTTAAACGCCATGTATGAAGTCCCGATAAGATATATAATCATAAAATGTTAATGTCTCAGGTGTGTTGAACACAGCTGAGCATCTCCCACGGTCCATCCACCCTCCCTTAACCATCCCGCATTCAGAGTGTGAAAGGACCTCGTTTTTTCACTAAACAACTGCAGTCCGGGAACAATGTTGACCGTTGACTCTGATTTTATCGGGTCCTTAAAAAACTTTGCACGCTTCAATGTAAATTTCCGAATAAATTCGCTCGTTAAACTACTACAAAGTATGGGAAAATTTACAGGCGCATCAAAGTGTTCCCTTTCCTTTTTTCGTGCACAATCTAACTTGAGAATAAATGATTATTTAATCAACATACAGACCCTAGTGCTGTTAAATAAAAGAAAAACACCACTAAAGTGGGATGGTACAGTGAAACTCTGTTTAAACTGTTTCACGGGATACAAACGCGCAACTGCAAGTTTCCGGGACTACAAAGGCTCTTGTCACGAATCTCTGGCTACACAAAGATAGGATGTCGTGCTTAACTTGGAGCACGTTCTAAATGCCGAATTGAGACCGAACTCGCAAACCGTACGATAAGCTCCTTACAAAGTTTATATTGTGCATCTAACCAATCAAAAATAGATGGTAAATTGCGTTTATTTGGTTGTGAATACATAATTGTGTATGAGAACTAGCATTGGCTTTTAGAGTCTGGGGCACATTTTTATACCTAAACGTACAGTGAAGTTTTCGTACATGACTAAAATATTAATCCATGCACATCTCCATGACTGTTGTACATCCTGCATGCCAGATGCGAATAAAGTTAGCGGCAAATATATAGACAAGAGCCCAGTAACGAAATCTGAGACTAGGATAAGTGCACTTACCTGGAGACGGAGATTTTCTATGTATACATCAAAATCTAGGAGAAATCATGGAAGTTCCGTATCAATATTTCTGTAGTAACTACTTCGCTCTATTAAAAATGTTGTTATAAAATATTACTCAAATCACAAGTGAGATCAGAAGAGCCGAGTGGGCTAAGAGGGAAGTGTTGGTGCCGCCGTTTAACTGCTTAAGTTCTAATCCTCGACAGAACACGAAATTTTCCTGGATTGTCTGAGAAGCTGGAGATTGCTCATAGCATCACCACGTCTGCAGGATCCATAGGTCCACAAGCTCACATATGCTTAGTGGATTGAAGGCATTAAAGATAAGAAAGAAGTAAATGATTGTAATTGCGCTCATCACATAGTTGATGTCTTTGGAATAAATGAGTATTCAATTCGGTTACACGGTACGCGTCTGCAGGGAGAAATGTGTGATGATAGAAATGGAACCCCAAATAATAGCAAACGCCAGTTCAATAGCAAACTTCAAATTGAACGACGAAAACAGGAAAACAATATGAAAAATATGTACATAGATGTCCGCTTGGAAATTTTGAATCTTTCGCAAATTAGAAGAAACCAATAGTGGACTGATTCATCTATTAATTACGATTTCAGATTTTGCCATTTTTCAATACATATCTCATAAACTTTGCAACTCAAATTTCCGAAGTCAAGACTTAATTTTTTAATTTGTTTTGCGTTGCTGAAAGTTTTGGACGTTCTAATTTTATAATGACAAGTTTCGAATTTGTAAAAATGTAAAGGTTTCGAAAGTATTTAAAGTATCCAAATTTCGAAGAGTTGTGAAATTGTCGAGATTGTTACATTCACCATTTTTCAATGTTTTATCGATTTTCACCGTCCCTGCGTTCTTCTCTATTGGTAAGCCTTAAGCTTGGTATCAGTGCGGACCTTCGTAAAAACTTGCACTGCAATGAAGAATGCATCTCACATCGAAATCTAACTTCAAAGACAATTTGAATAATCAAATAAGATTATGGATCTATTACGTAGTAGTACTTGGTAACAATATAAAGAAAAATGTAAATACAAAATACTCATTCACGCGTCAATAATAATGAAAAACGAAAAATAAAAGAAATTACGTATTTCATCATAAATTCGATAGCAATCGTGTCGGACACTTTTTTCAGAGCACTATCGTTACATACTGAGGCGAAAATTTCGCAGAAATAAAACCATACGAAAGAGTTTTTATTTGGTTGGCTACTCAGCAGAAAGTGCTATAGGACTATTTGCAAAATCCTGAATATTCCAACGGAAGCGATACAAACCGACCCATTTCACTTCGCTGGGCACCGAGATATCAAAGAGGAGACCTCTGTTGATTTTTTTTTTCTCAACTCCAACTAATTCCGTTGGGGTCGCTCAAGTGATATTAACAGTTTTGAATGATAATATCACAGATTTGTAGTTTCTAGCATTTTATGATTAAAATTGATTGTAAATCACAATTTATGCTACATGCCACGAACGCGATTGTTCTGTCTGGAAAGATCGGTTGTATGTATGTATGTGAATCTTTTGATTTTGTTAAAATCTCAATTATATCGTTGACCAATGGTTGAAGGGGACTATTTTAGACTGAACTTCTCCTAACTTTCCAGTTTCTGTTTTTCAGATTACAGATTATCACTTCCCCTCTCGTATTAGGCGTATCTACAGAGAGAGACAGAAATAATGTAATGACTCGAGTGACGACCCCATGCATTTATATTATATTACAATCCTCATGAACACGCGTGAAGGCATGCAACGAAACGGCTCTACCTCTGAAGCGCAATTTTTAACATCACGTGTATCGTAGTGACGCATGGCCCTCTCCTTGATGACGTTGGGGCAGATACAGACTAGAGAGTTCTAGAAAATCCACTACATAATTTTTTGGAAATAATTGGATGGTAGGAAAAAAAACTGATTCGCTTGAAAACTGACGTGCCTAGATCAGTTCAAAAAATTGTAATTTCTCCATATGTATTTTAGATTTCTCAAAATAATGAATTAATGAGTGGTGCTGTCTAGTTTGGAGAAAATTTCTCTTCCAATTTTGTTGTCAACCTCCTAATAGGAATCGTTACTGGTTTTCCTTCGAAAAGGCATTTTTCACTCCTCATCATATCTCCAGCTTCCAGGGCATTTGGAATATTTCTGCAGTGCATCCTGTGGCTTTTATGCTTGTAACAAAATTGTTCTGTTCATAACAAATTATAACTCATTTTACATTCAATAACTTTATTGTCTCACATTGATAATTTAGAAGTAAATCGAGAAGGGGGAAGGGGAGGGCATCGCGGACGTCGTGTGAGCGGTTACAAACACCCTGCCCAGACTCTGTAATATCTGTTTGAGGGAAGGAGGAGATGCACTGGAAAATATTGATACCATAATATGTTCGAAATGAAAAAATCCATTAGCCAAGTTCTATGAGATCCCCACGTATTTTCAATATTTTACAACGTAGTACAGTCCGTATCCAGATGACGGAAGCGAAGCTACATCCCGTCCAACATTTAACCACATTTTTTTCAGGAAGTAACGGCATTATTGATACCCCATGAGCCAAATCATATTTTATATGTGAAGACTTTCCAAAAATTTTCCGATTCTTCACCATTAAAAAAGAGTTTTTTTTATTTTTAACGCCTTCGATCGATTATGGATATGTGGGCTTGTGGACCATATGCTACACCGCATTCGCATGATAAGATACAGGATGAAAAATAGTATATATTTTACACCTAGGGTGGAAAGTAGAACATTCCCAGAGTGAGTGTTAGGGGTGTCCGAGGTGTTAAAACGGGCGAACGCAGCGACGGGCACTACCAATTTCTAAATAATACCTTACAAAAAACTGAATGAACTTAAATAATAATTCAATAATTGAGAAAGGTGCCAAGGCGATGTTCGAAATTCTCACATCACTCATGCATACAACTTTTCCATGGCTTTAAAAATTTACACATTATATTTCTCCCCTATTTCCATTGCTTCATTCGAAAAAGAAGATCTTCAAGCCCGCCCAACTTTTCACCAGCATCATTACGTCTCTGCATTCCCTCCATTCCCAGAATACCGAAAAATCCCCAGAGATAAAATAAAACGTGTGAAGAAGTTGCTTCCTCCGAAAACAAACAGAAAACCTATACCGAGGGATAAACATTTCTTCAACAATGGTAGTATGTGCCTTTTTTATAACACAAGAAAATGGCCCGCAAGGGTTTCTCAGGCCATCAACGACACGAAACAACGATGCCCCGAGGAAACACAGAGGCAACTAAATTAACTGGTGAATCTCCTCTGGGCTCACGATATACCCAAATACCCTCACCCTCTCGTGCAGTCCAACATGAAAATTATTTAGGGATATACCGTTTGCCCTCGCCCTCATGAGCCACTTCATCCTTGGTGGTTTCCTTGACACATTCGTGACACAACAGAATAATTCGTGATGTTGTGACGTTACGGCTGTACTCCTCAACTTTTCTTATCCCCTACGAAATATTTTGCCGTGTTTCCGCGGAAACTCCTGAGGCCAATCAACCTTTATTTCAATGCGTCTTCCAGGTGACCAAGGTCATTTATTTTATCGTTATTACCCTGGTGGAAATGGGTTCGTCCGATTATGGCAGAAAATGACATAATATGACAAAATTGACAGACAATGACATATTTGAATAGATTATGACATATTCGCACAAAATATGACATAAAATGGCATAATATGATGACCTGTCCGAAATCACGAGCATTTAATGTCATTTTTTGTCAGAATCTGTGATAATTTCATCATAATATGTCAAATGATGACACTATATGATCGTGATTTCGGACAGGTTGTCAAATTATGTCATTTTATGTCATATTTTGTCAGAATATGTCATAATCTGTCCAAATATGTTATAATCTGTCGATTTTGTCGTATTATGTTATTTTCTGTCATAATATGACGAACCCATTTTCACGAGGGTAACAATTGAAATTCTTCCTAATGCTGTATCTTGAAAGTTAGAAATGTGAAAATGATTATTAACCACATTTTCTTCTTCTCATACGGATCTGTATTGTATGATTCATGCATGTGTTAGTAGCACCCATCATTTCATATACATATGTAGACGGCTTTTTGCCGCGAGTGAGAAGATAAAAATCAAATTGCATAGGGTGGAGCTCCAGGATATTCAAAAAAATGCATGTCAGAAGTACCTCAAGGATTGGAAAAGATACTGGCATAAGTGTATTAAATCTCAGGGGACTACCTTGACAAAAGAAAAATTGATGAATAACTAACTACTGTTTGGAAAAAGTGTCCAAAAAGTAGTTTCATTTTCCTAAACCCGTGTTACGTTGTGAACGGCCATGACACTCAGAGATCTGTACTTGAAGTTTGGCATGAAACTTCTATTTAATCCTGAGATGACTAAATTCAGTAGTCATGTTAATTAGAGCCAATCCTATTGGCTAATTTATGTAGGAGATATCACTTTTATTTTAATTTAAATAATTCAATGGCTCCCAAAATCGTTGCTTGAATACGACCTGTTTGGATATCAAAATATACTCTTTCTGCTTCACTCCATTTGAAGTTTGCGCCATATCGCGCTTTTTCCATTTTCGGCATGCGAATGGTTTTTGAAATAAAAGTATGCGGTAAATCATCTTAACTTGTTTAAAGAGATTAACTTTGAATTTTATACTAAACTTCTTCCTATCATTGTGAAAGTCTATCATTTGAAATTTCAACACAATTACTCAATTTCGTTGGAAATGACAGAAGGTTTTACATTTAGATGCATGGTATTAAATTAGTAGAAAAATGAGGAAAAGCACATGACTAAGCTACGTAATTCGGAATATAGCACCACTGCAGGATTATTTTACTTTTTTACTACACCCCCTTGTTATTTAAGATGAGGTATGAGATACGTGTATCTCCGAGGCATGAAATCCAGAGGAAGACGTAAAGGTGAACGAAAATAAAAAATTAATAAACCTCCAGAGATGACGATTGCGTTTTTGCGGTGGTTTATTGAACATGTTGGAAGAAATCCAATACAAACATCAGTTTTGAAAAGTAAGACATTGAAATATTATACTGATTTGAAAAGATAGAAAATTTACGGATAAAGGAAAAATTCTGAATGATCCTAATTGCTTTTGAAAAATGTAAAACAAAACTTAAAATGATAAACTTATTCAACTATCATAAAAAGCGTTCATGTTGTAAAAATCTTTTGCACGTTACTTATTCAATATTTTATATTAGATATGTGTATCTACATGAGACCTATAACATCCACATAGCTAAAGAATGGCACAAAACAAAAAAAAATACTAAAACCGCAGAAATGACGACGGTTCGTTTTGCCGCGAAGAAGATTTTGCTGGAAGAGGTCCAATGCTGCGAGTGTTGGCAATCGTAAACGTACGCTCGAGAGATATTTAGTGGGTCGTGCATTTCTAAAATGGATTATTCACGAAAAGTAACCCATTGCATATTATAAATTAAACTGAGATGTCAGCCGTTATTTCAACTTACATATACTGTTAATCCGCCATAAATGGGCCAATTCCTTGAAATGAATATTACAGTTGAATCGTACTGGTTCGACTACATATGTCATGTGAGTTTAACACCGTAACCATAGACAACTGCCGAGCATGTGGAGAAATGGAAATAATATGGTGGAGAAAGTAAAAAATACCCGCCATAAATGGTTCCTTCAAGTGAGTCATAACAGAATTTCACTTTAACTCGTCTAAACTCACCCAGTTTCTTTATGAATTCAGAATTACGCAGTCCGACTGACACCCTGCCACATTCGTTTCATCAAAACACTTGCAAATAACAAAAACTCAAAATATCTCTTGTTGCCGTGTGCAGCATTGAAATTTACATGACTTCATCTCATCCTGTTGTCACCCAGAATTCCTATTAATCATTCAATAATTGACGACGATAAATGGATGCATAATCATGAATTTTTGAAACTACTCTGGGTGTTATCACGTTATGAATATTCCGAGCTGCGGGAATTGCCATGAAAACAACAAACGCTGTTACGCGAATTAAAATATACTGATGAACGAATATTAATGCTGACTGACGGCTTCATCCCTGGGTGTTAAAATGGGAATCCCGAACTATTTTTCAACGAAACTAATATGTTAATTTCACTACATACCTCGATTATAATTTTTCATTACAATACGCCATTTTAATTTATCTTCTATAGCATTTTTTGCACAAACGCCATTATGTCAGTAGTTAACAATTGGCTTTATATTCTCGTACGTAATAACGCTCGGAAAATATGTAACACATCGCGATTTGATAACAAGTACTGCTTACTGTTCCTTCAGTGTTCTATAATTATAGTTGATTGGTTCAATTTTTCGCGAAACATAATGCGGAAATTTTCGCGGCTTGGGAGAGGGGGAGGGGGTGGGAATATTTTTGAACTAGGAACAAGTCTCCGTGAGCCAGCGGTTTCTCGACACGACTGAAAACTCGATTTCACTCGGGTACAAGTCAACCCCGCGCGAAATTCAATGCGCAGACGCATCATTCATAGAGCTGTGTTATCGTAATCATCGTCGCAATTGTGCAGCTGAATCAATTGATTGATATTAATGATGTGGTAATCACTTGCGTCTGATATATTACATCCGTCGCCAATCGTTTAAAAATTGGCACAAATAAATTAAGAAACTTTGAAATTTCCGAAATGTATTTTATCTGCAATTTATCGCAGATTGTTAATATTGCTACGCTTATATTTTTTAAGGCTACATAGACGCGAAATTTTCTAAACTTTACGAAAAAGACGTCAAAAACGACCTTTTCTATATTGCATGAGCCACAAACTGACGCTAAAACTAAAAAAGACCATGTTTTACTATTACGGAATAAGGCCAGTTAATTCCATATAAAAACCGTTTCATTCAATTTTCAAATTCAACGCAAATTGCACTTGCAACATGGTGACTAAAATTGGAATGAAGATTAATTATGCATATCGCCCTGCCTGATTGTAATTGAACTCCCAAAATCTAGGAAACAGGTTTTTTCACACTCCGGATGAGTATAAAAAATGAAGGTAAGTAAAATGAAAAAATCCAAAAGCATGTCCATAATTGAGGAGATGATATATATACATACATACAATCCCATCTTATCTCTAAATGTCATGAAACGTCGAGGCAAGTTGAAATTTAATTAGACATATTTTATTTTCAGAATGATTATTTGCTATACATCGCTATACGACGATGCATAACTTCACGTATTTCGAGTTTATATGTTAATAATAGAATGAAAATCGAAAGACTTGCACTTTGAGTGGTGACAGTTTAAAGTAGTGAAATCCATAAGTGCTATGTCACTTTACGATCACGTTTGACGAAGATCTCGGTATTGGAGGAAAACGGGGACTGTTCATATCATAATTTGATTTTCAGAATACATGAATTCTGCAAACATCCCTCGATGAAAGTTTAAGAGGTATTTATTAGACTCGGCCTGATGATACATTAATTTATTTCGTTCCACCATTCGGCCGCAGATTGGTTATCACACCTTGATCTCAGTTACCGGAATACATTTTCCTAATTACGGAAATGGTATCGATTATTGAAATTAGCTTGATAGATATTCTCTATTAATTTTCCCGAAGGCAACCAAGGAATGGTAATGGCCACAAATTTGGGAAGTAGACTTTTACTTAGAATGTCCACGTTTCTCCATACTATATAGTATACGTATACGTTTCCACTTCAACTTCTTTATCTGACGCCCCCCCCCCCCCATGAAGTTATTGAGGATTAAATTGAACAGTTACAGCACTGCTTAACCCGCTTTCTGTTCCGAGCCAACTTTCGACTTGGACTTTTGTGGTCTTTTCACCCTAAAAAATAAAGTTCATAGTTTTGGGACACTGTATACGAAGAGACAGGGACATAATGAGACACGTCTTCAAATTAGGATGTCGGGCATAAAACACGATGTGACACCTCAACCCCATTTTGCACTTGTATCGTATCATGCCCGGTCCTTCCACAACTACCTATAACAAATTATATAATCTCATTTTTTGTTCTTCATACATGCCTGGAAGAGCCTGAACTATCTGAAGAGCTTCTTCTGTTGATTATGAACAATAGTTATTTCAGCTATTTACAATTTTAATTACTCTCAACTCTGTGGTGGAAACCTTTGCAAATATGAATAAAAAATTGCCGTGAAAGTGGTTCCTTTTCTAAATAAATACATTCTACATAGCCAAAATGCACCACCTGTTCTGTCAACTAGAATGAAGTGTAATCGACAAACATCCTGAAAAAACCTTCAAGTAAGTTACAGTAATATCGAAATGTCTCCATTAAACCATTTGGTTGAAGACCTTCCAGACCACGAATGAAGTTTCAGCCTTGAATTATCCAGAATCGTCAATTGGGTTGTTTGAATCAATACCAAAAATTTCCATTCTCATTGAACCTCGGATGCATGCAAACCGCGCACTTCCAGTCCATCCTATCGAACCTCATAGGAGCCAGTTGGACAATCCAAAAGGATTATATTTTCAAACGTAATTTTTGGGTGATTAGCGAGTCAATTACTTCCCATAGAAAAGGTCCTCCCCCTCCCAATTTCTAATTACAGATTCCAATTGATCGAAAAGACTTTTCACCTCAAACGTTCGTCCAAATTCGTTGGAATTCGCAGCCAATTACGTAAATTAAATGCGTTACGAATTCCCTTTGAAAAGTTTAAACTGTAAATATTGCATATTATTCGGAAGTATATTGAATCCACATATAGTCGATCTACTAATGAGGAAATTGATATTTCCGGCACAAACGGACTCGGTAGTCTCGATTTGTGTGCCTCACTTTTGGCTTGATCCAAAAATCATTATACCATTATCAGTTCCGAGAAGGACATTGAACAAACGTTATGAAATGACGTTCGGAGTTGTCACATCTATATTTTGGAACTCAGTAGAGGAATTTATTATTCGCGTGGCAAAAATATACAGTCGATTATCCATCAAATGTACACGCCTCAAAGCATTTTTAACATTGTTAACCAAATGTATGTGTATGTGTGGGTCCATATGCTAGATGATAATGATAATCTTGTATCAAGTATTATTTAGTTTTTGCCCCCCCCCCCCCCATTATGTAGTATATATTTATGTTGAATCTAATGAAGCAAGCACTCGAAAATAATTTTCAAGTCAGACTAGGTTAATTTGTAATTGGTAATCAATTTGTATCATGGCCGAGTAACTGATGAATCAATTGGAGATCTGATGTAGGGGTTTCCATTAGCGCATCATTTCATGCAAAACTACTTGTTTCAGTCTCAGAATTCAATTCACGTTTATACAGCTTTACGTTGAATTATTGAACAAGAAATGATGTCAGACACACGCATGCACATGCACACACCTAAGCACGCGGATATGTATATATATATATCATCGAAACATATTATGATGATTATCAGTAATTTTCGGAAATTCTGAGAATGTGTCTAATCTGCTAGGAGCGATAATACTGAACATTTTGAGTGCGTAGCGTAAACAGTCAGTGCATGAGTAAACGGCGGCAGACACCAACTTTTGGGCTGAAGAGATCGATCGCAAAGGGACGCAAGAGAAATAGGAGAACGTGGGCCGAGAGGAAGAGACCCTGTGCGCGCAGCTCCATCGATTATCCCTGCAAGAGAAGCCCTCGCGTTCTTGTCTCTCTCGCATTCTCCTGCCTCACCCTCTTCACCCCTCATACTCACTTTGTGGTAAACTATCGCTTTCTCTTTCTATCAGTACTAGTCTTCCTCACATCTCTCCTTCACTTTAACGAAAAGCCCAAACTCAAGTGGCGACCGTTCATTGTGCGTTTTTACACGCTAACTCAATAAATTAGTTGTCACCAACACGAGTAGGCGGAGATCGCAGGTTACTGATTAAAACTGGTTCATCAAATCTCACATAGAGGTGAAGTATGTGGAACGTTACTCCCATTCTTGAAATTTCCAAATTCGAATGATTCCGGCTTTGTAAATGATTAAAAAAAAAACAATAATCCCAAAAAGTTCAGAATTTAACAGATTTGACGAATTCCAAGAATTTCCAGAGCTTGAAAAGTTAGGGAAATTTCAAAATGCGTCGGATATTTTTACAAATTCCAATTTTTTTCTACGTGCCCTACGTTGTCTCTCTCGCGATATTTGAACGTAATTTAAACTCGTAAGGGAAAACAGTAAAACACTTTCTCATTAATTCTTAATTTCGAAAGTTTTAACGTTAACGGTTATCTCGGTCCATCTATAACTGTTATATGGGCTGTGAATGTTAGGAGATAAATAAAGTGTAGTACATCACCAGTCATAGTTCAATACAAAGCTTTATCGGCTGCAGGTCAGTACTAAATACAGGTACTCGTAAAATTTGGAATTACAAATCTTTCACTGATACAACTAGTCATTTAATTCATTGACTTCCATCTACTAAATGATTACTACAATTTGATACAAGTATGCTCTATTGTCTTTATTACGTTGTGTAGACAAATTATGTTATACTCAACAAGGTTGTACCTATTAAAGTTCCCATATGCTATTCCGGAGAACGCTAGCCCGGACGGGAATACAACCCTCCGCGGGGGAGGGTTCATCATATAGCCGCCATGGTAGCACAAGGCTTCCCAGAGGTTTGCCCTGTATTGAGAAAGACGATGGCTGGAATTAATGTACAAAACGCCGTGAGGATTACAAGATACAAGAGGCATAGGGGCAAAAACACACATACGCACACGCATATATACATGGCCATAAACACACTCACTTTTCCTTCCCGATTTGAGAAATATTGGCAATGTTTGAAAATATAACAATAATTTAGCATTTTCGGGCACAAAACACTAATTAGATGTCCTCGTCGCTGACGTAAACTTCTAAATTACGATTCGTAGATTTTTGAAAATACAAAGATACGCCTCTGTCGTTCAAGCTCGTTGTAGGATAACGGGGGTCAGGGAAGAAAATCCGGGAGAGTGGAAAAAGCGAAATAAGGAAAAATTCTACCAACTGGCCACAGAGACTCGATGGCTGAGTAATGCTTGGTGAGCCGGAGAAGCCACTCGTGCAAGAAATTAAATATTATAGTCTTACGGTCGTCTAACCCCCGTATATCATATATCAACTATTATCACATGGAATTTTATTTATCAGATAATGTATTATTCTGTAAAACTATTATTCCGGGACTTCGATATTCCCATTTTACTACACATACGTATAACGAAGGTATTTATCTGTTTTATTTCCGTGAAGTCGATCTTCCTGACTTTTATCCCTAATGTTCCTCGCCGATATTGGATAAATGTGCAAAAGTTCAAAATCTCAGAATGCAAAACAAATGAGATCGCAAAAACTGTCGAACTTCACTGCCATTTCCATTTTTTTAGATGGACCGTATGCAAGGTCGGACGAGCTAACATAGTTTGGCTAATCCATTACATTCCTAAATGTTGATTAAATCAGTCGTTGCTCTTTTATGAGCCTTAACTCATAAGCCCATCAAGCATCCTCAGCCATCGAGTTCTCTATGTCATTTGGTAGTATGTCTTCTTTTTCCATTCTCCTGAGCATGCCCTTCCGCGGGGGAGAACAACAGTCACCGAATAAACATGAGTGTACGCCTACGTAATTTTTTCATAAGCATCCTTGTTGATTTTTCTCTCCCCTCGCAGCAACTTATAATTAACTTACTGAATTTAATTTTTCCCCTATTCGTAGTTTTTTTTTTCGTTGACAAGCCCGCAGGGCCTTATCGCCAGCCGCCACGAGGTAATTGATTTTTCAAAGTTCATTCGAGTGGAAGAACTAGGCAACTGAATAGACCACGATATCAGCGCTATAGCTGTGAGTTAGTTCGACATAAAACCCGGGTTTTCCCACCGAAAAAATATTTATTTTGAAAATTGGATGTATTGGATTGTATCTATCGTACAGCGTTCCATTTTACAAGGGAATTTACGTTTCATGGCATTGCTGCAATGAGAGATCGAATTTTCCAGAACTTCCTGGAGATTCACCAAATATATTTAGCTATTTGAACGTGTTCTGTAAATGGTTTGTCAATTTTCCGTAGTTTATCGAAAATTCTGATATTCGGTAATTTTTTAAAATTTTGCCGAGTTGTGTGCAAATTTTTGCCATTTTTTTGGAATGTATGGAACTCCAAAGAAGATTTGAAGAGTACCATACATGGACGGCTAGACTGTGAAGTGAGGAGAGCGTCTCATCCGTCAATTGGAAAACTTCAAACATTTTCTTACACTGGAGAAAAAAAATTATAAAAATGAGTAAATAACTTGAAACTTGAGAAAGTTTCAAAAGGGACAGCAGTGTCGCCGATTTAAAGATTATGTAAATTTTCATATCTTTGGTTCGTACGGACCATCGTAGATTATACATTAGGTGCATGTGTCACGTGCATGTAAGTGCTTGTACATCGGTGCTGCCAGAAGGGATATGCACATTATGTATCGCATTTGACCAAAACGTATGTATCGTGTGTGTACAGTGGCGCTTATTATACCCTCTAGTGCATGTTGCCTGGCCATATAGATGTATACATAAGCAGGAAGCTGGGGTAGGGATAGAAGGGAGGCGAATACGAAGCAGGTCCAACCGTATACGGTGGTGGGTGACCCCTCGGTTTACCATAACTGAATATTGATGGACACAAGCCACAGCGGTCTCCTCTAGCAGAACCATCAGGAATCAATGCGCGGATCCAATCAATTGGCATCTTCAATTTTAACACCAATATAGAATGTCTAATACACGAACAGAGGCGTTGTATCATCCTCTTCGAGGCCCTTTCTCGGGGGGGAGGAATATGCACGAATGGCGTTAAATGATAGTGACAAACAACGTTCCCATTTGTTCGTGTGTGGATGGTCAGCTGGTTGACTACTTCGTACCTCAGGTATCCTCATTTTAGATTCGGCAGTTGGCCAGAAGGAAGTGCTAGAAGAATTGTGTGTTCCTCCTGAGATTATTAATACTTGCAATGAGTCGAGTGGCGGGTAACTTGATGTCTGCTCTACTAGGTATTGTCGGTTGTACTCTCTTTTGTTTACGGAACCTCATAAATTTGTTTCTATCCGTGCATCCCCTATAGCTAGTTGTCTCGACTTGTTCATAGCTTGTGCACTTAACGGACTTCTTAGTAGTTTGATGTTATGATCGCCAACACATTTTAACACATTTAAGGTTGAGATGACAATTCTGGGGTGCATGGAGACACCATCGGTAGCCAAAGCATCGCTTTGGTTGCCGCAATTTCCGAGGCGACCGTGATCGCGAAGAAAGGTAATGGGCTACTCTTAATTTTCAATGTCTGTTTATCTTGACGAACTCTCGAGGCGATAGTCCGTTGATCCCATATTCTTTAAATTTCCCCTTGAATATAGTTCTTAGTAAAACCCTCAATTGTACACTCTTTTGGTCGCTCATTTTTCCGACCGAAGGTGGAAAATTTGTAGTCTTTGGAGTTTCTCATTAAAAAGGAATAAATTCTCTGAATTTTTATAATCAAGACTTTAAATAAGTTAACAATTCTCCATATTTGATGACGTCCAAGTAATATAAAACAGCGGATAATTGATGGATCAATTGGAATATGGCAGAGACATACGAAAAGGAGCAAAACTTGGAAAAATCAGAAGGCAATCCCGTTAATTGACATCCCCAATTTCGACCCGCAATATACCAATGAACGCAGTCGTCCACAGCTATTATTACCATTCCTTTGATGGAATATCGAGAGTCCATTAGAATTTTAACGAGAAGTTCAGAAGCCAGTGTTAAATGATTTCGGACTTTTTAGAGCATTTGATGTTATATGTGTGCATCAAGGCAATGAGATTTTGGAGTTGAGATTTTCTGACTTTTCGATTTGCAGAATGTTATTGTAATGGCCTGGAAATCGATTTTTTTCGTTCATCTGATTAATTTCAAGTAAACTAAAATGATCTCCAACCAATTTCCAGTCGAGGTGTATTTTTCGCTCCGGTCCCTATCTTACACGTATGTCTTACCCACGGTAACTGCTGCCGAGTATTTGTTCATAAGGGAGTACAGGAACTCTGTGTTCCCAATGGGGCCACACACACTTTTATCCCACTAGTTTTTTTTAACTACACATAAGGTATATTCCATGCGCCATCTCATTTGAAAGATTTGCTGCTATCGAAGGTTGCCAATTCGCACACCCATTGATCAAATTTCCAGGATCCAATTTCTCCACGAAGACCGCAACAACTTTGAAAACTGCCATTTCACTCTATAACCTGCCCCATATTTTCCGCTGTCTCACACCAATTTTTCCTTTGAATGCGGTATTTTCAAATACGCTATTCATCCTAAATCTTGGATCGCCTGTAAACGCCGGGTAAATGGGGTGTTGTGAGATATTCTTTTTATCCTTTTCGAGAAAAAGCATTCGACCGAATCCGAGGATATTCTAGCGGTCGAGAATCATTGTTCAGGGGTCGACGGTATTGAAAAGCGTTTATAGTGATCATGTCCAAGGTGTCAATATTCCATCATAAAGGTGAGAGTTGTCGAAAATCGCTATGAAAACTCGGTTTATTTTTATTCTGAACGAAGAATGGGAACCATTTTTTTGGTGAATAGCCCGGACAGTTGATATGATAATCCATGATGGATTTTCTACGAAAGTTTTGACATCATGGGGTATTAAACCATGGTAATCCTTTAATGCGATTATATTTCAAATGTGTAAAGTGTTCCATTTGCTTCTTTAGCCACTCTCCGCGTTTTCATCTAGAATACAATTTTGGTCATTTTTGTTTTATATGAATGTAGTTCTGGATGTAGTGGAGTCCGCTGAAATTATGAAAATTATTGTATATTCTATGCTGAATAAATATCTGATATTTTATTTGTGACTGAATGTCGTATCATTGCTTTCATGATTTGATATTATTTTTAACTTTGCTTTCATGACCTGTCCATACATTTCAGATGAAAGTTGTGAGGGTGCGTCTGTGTGTGTGATGGAGAGAGAGAGAATGTTCGTGCGCTTTTTTGGACGAACCGTGTCTCTTGATTAGCTAAACTATTCGAAGAGTTTCTTTCCTAATTCGCGCCGATGCCGTCTCGAAAATTGAATGATCGATAAAAAGTTATTGAGATAATGATTTCTCTTAAATTATGCAATGTTAACTTGGGTGAATTTCATTTATATTTGTTCTAATGGACGATTAAATTTCAACCAGCATATTCATTCATAATTGTTAAATGTTTAACGTTGGACGTAAAATATATGCGCGGATCTCCGCGGTATTGACTGTAACTTACGAACAATTTCTGACATTTACAGATCATCGGATTGTACCAAACGAATGCCTTCGTTGGGCAGAAGACTTACTCGCACGCCGCAGAGCAAACGCGGTTTCGTAAAGAACTCAAGCAGGTTCCTTGTGGTGAACCAAATTTTCTACGTTTCATTTTTGTCTGGGTGTCACAAGCAATAGTGAAAATATTCACTCTTTTCATACCGGACCCTTTGGTCACTAACTTCGACGCAGGGTACATAACCACGTAATTTCAAATCAGAAAATGAGGTGATTCTTAAATCAATAACCATCGGACTCTTAAATCAAGAATTTTATTTCTGTATGGGAAGATCATTATGTGGGGCCTGTAGGTCAAATTCAGCTGATCCACAAACGTCATTTGTTTTACAACGTGGGTTCATCCATTTTTTTATTTTTTATTAAAAGGTCCAGGTACCATAACGATCCACAGACCGGATTAAGGAAGCCATTCTGCTTCTGGTATTTAGCTTATTGGTGATGATTGATGTTCTGATGACAGTTAAAAGCCGTATGGTTTAAGTTAGTTACCATTTGGCCGGAATCATGACGTGGAGCCACCTGCCCCCGACTCCCTCGGGCATCCAATGCTGAGGCATCTCCAACTTTCAGGAATCTGAAACTTGAAGAATCTTTCTGACATGCTTGGCGACGAGGCGGATCTTATTTCCCGATGTCTACTGACGGAAGTATAAGAAATACAGCTACCAACTCGAATTTCGCATTTTGTTTATCTTTGCCCCTTGGGAATAACACCCCGAACAACGCATATGCCGTCTCTCCTACAGAGACAAATTATCGTTATGGTCTTGTATGATATTTCTCGTGGATAAATGAAATGATATGTAAAAGTCGAGGGGCATTTTTCGTTATTCCCGAGAGCAATTTTACGTGTTTTCCCGGAGGCAGGTATTGTAAGGGAGTTTCCCCTGCTCCAAATGGGATGAGAGGTGCTGTAATATAAAGAACATATTAACTGATCGCATTCTCATAGTATATTTTTGAAAGAACATTGAAAAAACGAATAATTTAATCCAATATAAGTGCTGGCGTGTATGTCATGATAGAGAATGGTAATGCAGTTTTTTTTACAGGGGACTACATGATTTATAGAAAGATACTTTATTTCAATACAACTGCGGAAAAGTTTTTTGTTTGATTCATTGCAGCCTGTAACACCGCGAGTCGAAAAACACTTCCCCACATCTGTTTCTAACAAGAAGGCAACGGAACGCACAATGGCATAGGGTACTTAATGGGACACATGTACAAATGTTCCGCGAAATGTGCCTATGAAATTACTTTATGCGCACGGCGTGAGAAAAATTGTTAATGTAAGAATTAGCCAATTAATTCCATTCTACAATTCAGAAATGATACTAACATAATTTAATTGGACGCATCACGAAAATGAGTTGGTTTGTAGGAAAATCCGAATCAACTATTCTTATCAAGAAAAACATTTTCTACCAAAAATATCTAATGACCTTTTTTGCTTAATAACAGTAGTCTTACTGCGTTGAGCGATGTTCAAAAAAGCGCACTTCAGTCGGTTTACTCTGACGCAGAAAAAATCCAGTGGACTTTTGGAACTCCGTTCATTGCTATTGGGAAATAGAAGAAAAAACATGATAATAATCCGCCAGCTGCATTTGGCGAAGTCAAATATTCCCAATTTTTACTGGTGTAGTCAGCTGTGAACAAAACCTTAAAAACTATGATGATGCGCCGCTCTTACTGCGACTAATACCTGCTTAATAAGATATTACACTTTTCGATAAAATCTCTGAGAATAAATTATGTTGGTCGAAAATTACACATCAGACATTTCTGTTTTGTTGTTTTTCGTAGGTACATTTTGTTTCTGAAAATTTTATCCAGGGAGGATACGTTCGGTTGCTATTTACATTGTAAAAAGCCCTGAAAATTATTCCCAAGAGTTTACTCTCTTCTTACTACCTCACTTTATAATATGAAGGCAGTACTCAGAATGGTGAATTTATTGATAGTTCAAACTATATTCAAATGTCTTTATCTGTACTTTCAACTTTGCCCTGACTATAGCCGAGTTAATGTTTGTATTTCTTTAATGTGCAAGAGGATCCTAGAATTATGCAGGTATTATTCTACCTGATTCTACCGAGTTTGAAGAATAGCATTATAAGTAGGTTCCACAAAATTACGGACTTGGCTTCGAAAGAGGCTAATTCCATTGTGCTCATAAAATCCTCTCGGTCCGAGTCAGTTCGCAATCCTGTTCTACTTGTTTTTTATGCATGATGGAGAATATTCGATGATACTAATCGCAGGTTCGATGGGCAATTTCGATAACGTAATATTTAGCTGTACAAAATGAGAGGAATTAGATATTTATCTAGTGGATTAGTATGTCTACCCCAAATTCTTCGAGTACGTTATCTTGATGTAGACGGACTAGAGTTGAATTTTTTGGGTCCTTTTACATGTCTAGTTCCAACTTCTCAAATTTTGAAATTAGGGAGGGGGTTTCCATCACCCTGACAATTGATAGTATCATATTCAGGATATCTGCATATTTTATGATACCCCGTGTGGGTGTATGTGTGTGTACTCAATATACGCATGAATGAGAAATCGAAAGGAGTCCGAATCGAACGGAATCCGAATTCTCCTAGTAAATTATCTCGAAGAGGATCAAATATTTGTACAAACAGTGGGCTCAGTTGAGATGCAGCCTCATTGTTGACACTCGGGTGTATTCTGAATGGTTCCCTCTCTGAACACTTATGCACACATAAAAATCAACCACGCGAGCAATAATATGAATATCAAAATCAATCATTGTCAAACAAAATGAACAACAATGTCACCAGTTTCGCTCATTCATTCAATTCAAATTTCGGTAAAAATTAGGATTATGGTCTCTAGGACACAGTTATCTTCAATGAACTTATATACTCAATTATTCAGGACTTTCAACATTTGCAAAACCATCCCAATTGTCAGTATATTTGAAGTTTCAAATGACTGTTGAATCGTCTTGTTGGCTCCAATTATGAAACGACATGGGTTACGGGAATGATGTTCCTCGGAAAATTATTCTCTGCTTTGCCGGGTGTTGTCAGTTATCCCCATTTTTTATAGAATTCCATACATGTGGTTTGGCTCCTGCGCTCCCTGTAGCTGGTTGTGACGGCTTGTCCAAAGACTCCGCACTTGAGGGACTCAATTATGCACAGTTTAATGTGTTCACCAAGACATTTGACATATCTCATATCAAGGTGGCAATGGTGGCCAACTCGTGGGAACTTTCACAATACGTTAATTACTCCGGTTTCACTTTTCTTTCAATTCCTACGTCCGCTATAGACTAGTTTTGACGTCGTCAAAACTGCTTAGCATCACTCCATGGCCAAGCATGATCACAAACACAGGTAGTGACGTAGTCTCTACTTTTACCATCTTCATGCACCTTGACAATGTATCCCACCGATACTAAATTGTTCTCGGGTTTTCAAATTTTCAAACAATTGCCCGAATTGATTCAAAACCATGAAAAGTGTTTCAAATTGACATGTTTCATTTCTTTTCCTTTCTTAGACAATTCTTGTGACTTTCAATTTTTTCATAACTTTCCAGATTCTTTATATATTCAAAATTTCCAAAATTATGAAATTTTCAACGTCCTGGATATTGTCACAGAAGCTCGGATTTATAATTGGTGGTGATCAGCCATTGTCACGTTCAACCACATATACGCATACAGAAACGGAGAAAGCGAGCGATTGTATGAATCAATCATTGTCCTGTAAGCATGGAATCAACTACAATGTCATCGGCACGAGTTTGCACGTTTTCCATATTTTTTCTGTCCTTGGAACCTCTTTACAAATTAGGAAGCCATACGTTACACCCAGTATGACATAGACATTTTCAGATATTCCATGCAATTCTGGACCTGGGCGGTGAGCATTGTGGTCATGCAGGTAATACCAGCGTGAATAAAATTTATAGGAAAGGAGGTGGAGTTTCAAAAAATAAAAAGGGAGGAAGAGGGCAGAAAAAAAGTGCTCCACCTCCTATCGACGAACGGGCGCGTCCGATGTCGGGCAGATGTCTACATGGAAAAGCTAGTATTCGAAACTGAGCTGTGCCACGGACTACAAAGATTTGTTGGTACGTGGATGAGTCGAAGGGTACCGCAAAGAAACTGGGTGTGTCTGCACTAAAGTCATTTAACACTGATACTGACTATTAGCGCAATAGTTGAGCATATCCGGTCGCTGCATCCGGAGTAAAGAATATTTTCCTCATAGGTCGAACAATTTGAAACTTTCAACAGATTTGAAGAAACTGAAGCGAAAATTAATGGGATACGAGTGTGACCCATTTGAGTCACACTAAAAAATTCCGAATTGACTATCTTCTTCTAGTATCCATTATTTTCCATGAAATTTCTTTAAAAACGCAAATATCCATTCTGGAACGGTCACACCTATATCAGGACCCTATGCAGTCTCTCATTTCCCGGTGGGAGGTTGACACGAGTAGGCCTGACTATCCGAAAATTAATTAATAACTTGAAAAATTGAAATAATTTTCTCCAAGAAAAAAAATGAGGAAATGAAGATTTCGCGGAATATACTACATTTTATATTCCAACATCATTATAATAATATATGTTTAGAGGGCAAAAATTCGATAAATCAAAATTGTACAAAATTCGAAAATATCAGACAACATTAAAACTAAATAATTTAGTGACCATAGATAAAATTAAAAAATTTCAACATTTACAAGTGTTTAAAAACTCATTCTAAGTGATAGGACGAGACGTAAAAGTGCACTTTCCTAAGAAACTAACCGTAAATTATAGCATAAAATCCAAAAGCAAATGCACTGATATCAAGATTTTAAAAATTTGTCGTTTCGAGAATTGGAGTACTTTTGCAAATTTTAAACACTTCAAACATTGACAAAATTTATGAAATTGGGAAAAAAATGTTAAATAAAAATAATCATTAGCTCCATTCTCTGTTCCGCTTTCAACTATTTACAAAACGTCTGAAGCTGCCAAATAAGCCAACAGCCTTATTAAGCAGTTGCTTTTTCCGCAGTTAATTAAGACATTGCCGAGAGTTTCCGTTAAGATCACAAAAGCCAAAAACATTCAGCATAAAAATTTCAGAAAGTCCCATCTCAGTTATTTTCTTTTCCAGAATTTAATTAAGATGAATCTTTTATTTCTTATTAAGCCGTAAGATTACCTTGACCCTCTTTCAACGGTCCAGGGTTTTTTGAATGAAACAAAAGTGATCCTTGAGAAAAACTTGTAAGATGAAAGGCTGCTCCATAAGATCCTGGAAAACTTATACAAAATATGTATTTAAAGTACAACGGAGTGAGCACACAGTCGTAGACGACTATGTGACACTTTTCGGAAAGTACTTGGTCTATTCACTGTCTACCTTACACATAGCCAGTACCAATGCCTTCTATTCATTCTCCGTAGCTTCATTTCTGGCTATTTCCGCTTTCATCTCTTACCCTCCGGCACTAATTCCGTCTCTCGTGTCTATCTCTTTGACGTTTATTATGAAAGTGCACACTACTCAAAGGACATTCATGAGAGCATGTCGAGATCTTCCCAGACATTTCGTTAATAATAAATATAGTTCAAATGCATAAGTATTAATAACGATCGAGACAATCTCGATTGCTGACGGATATTTGCCTAACCCATCAGTAGTCGCGCCATTTTACTTCGTAGGGGGGGGGGGGGGGGGCATTAAGAAAATCTAACTTTTCATGGGCAAATATGTTCGAAATTGGTGGAAAGCGTTTAATCGCCATGGAAATGTATTTTGTAGCGTATACTTAAACTCTAGAATGCTTATAGATTGCTTTCCGGAAAAATGAATGAGATCTTGAAATTTGAAAACATTTCAAAAATTCTAGAATTTTTTGCCTCAAACCGAATTCTGTCTTATATTTATGCGAGTTCAGGTCGTATTGTACATCAACGTTAGAATTTGTTATATAGTACCTTGAAATTCCATGAGATATTTGATATGGAAAATGTCTAATATTGATACCGTTATAAAATTTTATATGTTGTTTATATTTTTGACTGCAAGTAGTGAATATTCGAAAGGGTATCTAAATATAGAGAGTGACAGGAAAAACTTATTACAAGATAAACGTAATGGGAGTCATTATTTTAGTCACTGGAGAGTGCTATATACTGCAGTCAATAATGACTTATTGAGAAATAAAAGCGAGATATTTCATACAGATTTATTCGTGCTAAGACATAGTGAGTTCATAAGCCGCAAGCCCACAACGTCCCGATTTTGATTTACGTAGGTGTCCATAAGGAGCCATTGGGAGTTTCTAGTTCAGGAATATCTTCCTACGGTGATGAACTAATTTTATGCCTTCCCATAGCCAATGCGACCAACTCAGCTTCACAGATAGTGAAATTAAGTAACGAAAAAATGTCTGAACGTTGCAATTTGTTCCATTGAATTTTAACGGCTCATTCTTGTATAAATGTTCATAATTCGAAAACTTTCGGCAGTGTAAAAAATGTCGTCAATATACACATTGTCAATATGTAAGTTTTGGAGATTCTGAAAATTATAAACTTCTTGACAATCTTCGTTTTTATCCTGCAGGATTCGCCAGCAATTTCACGGCGACAATGCAATATATGAATACTTGAAAAGAATCAAGTATCCATTAATTAAGTAGTAACTGACATTAGAATTTCTTTCACAATATATCTATGTGAATTGAAGTCTATATCGCTATGCCTCCAACGTGAACAATCACTACGTTAATTTGCACTTTTTGACTTTGGAAGTGCGGTCAAAATTGTGACAACGAGATAATAACTTTGGATTATGCATAATGATATACAGGAGGAACACCGCAATGGGTATTATATAATATGTTATGTGCTTCCTGCATATGCTATCGTTGATCAGATCAATGAATAGATGAAGCAGCAACAGTTTAGAAGCGAAATTGGTTAACTAGGTTGAATCGATTTTCACCCAATATTAATTCTCAACCAATATCTCGAAATCAATGGAATGTAACAGAATTTAGATGTAAACAAAACTGTAGCTCCAGGTATGATCTGCAACAGATGTTATACTCATGATTCACATATTTCCCTTATCAACCGGTTTCTCGCGAAAATACACTTTTGGCAGTTGATCAGTTCGCGACTAATAACTACTTCTCGTTCCATAGTCCGTGAGAAAAATGTGGATTGACACACTTCCACAGGGTTTACAATCCCTATTTATATACTTATATATACAACAGATGTTTAGAAGAATTGGTGAGAGGCTTAGCGACATTGGCCTTCTAAACGTCGTCGGGATGTCCCCTGCAAACTCTGCGCGAGTTTACGAATAAAGACTCCGCTGGGACTTCCCTAAATTAACTTTGCTGCTCATTAATCGGGACACTCAGTGTTTTCCAAAATATGTGGTTATTCACTGTTATTAAAGCCATCATCACCCATACTGCAAACACCGGATGCACGTATTCATCATACGGTGTTGTCATGCCTTAAGCTGTGGAAATGTATACAAATTTTCAGGAAGTCAAAAGCGCTGAAGGCTTGATAACTTGACACCACGTGTTGGATGGCGTTCGAAGCGTGAAAGTCTTCATTTTTCGTGTCAACCATGTGTTCCTTCCGCCTGAGTTCAACACTGTAAAGACATAACGAGCCCTGATGGGGCAGGAACAAATATATTGCCCACTTACTGGAATTCCGAGTCATTGACGGCGTGTGAAAAAAATAAGAAAACGCTTGGTAAAACCATCATAAGTTGACATTACTCGGCTTCAACACACAGTTTATTTGAGATTTTGAAATACTGAGCTTTGTTATCATTCAAGCGTGCTTATTTCGTTGAAGAAAAGTGTCCAAAGTTTTAGAAAATTGAAGACTAGTAGAAAACTGTCTTTCGTATATTCACGAAGTGTCAAAGCGAGGCAAAATTTTTTTGCATAAGACATTTCAGTTGCAAATACCAAAAACACATTATTCAATACTTCAGCGCGCTTTTCATTCTTTACCTACACAAGAGGACTGAAAAAATTCAATTCCTAAATTTGTCTAAATATTAAAATGTATATGAAATCTATAGAAAATGGAAATTCTCTGGAACTTCTCAAACCTGTGAATTTCGCCAGATGTATTTCCATGAATTTGTCGGTGTCCACTATGGCGGAATTCGAAAAGCTTGTATCGATTTTTGTAGAACTTTTCGGAATTTCGGAAATATTCGCTATATTTTTATTTTTTTCCCCCAGAAAGTACTACCTGCACTCTTTCCTGATTCGTAATTAAGGGGAAGGCTTCACTTATACCTTTGAAAGTACTTCAAATATGAATATTTACGAGGAAATAGCTTTGAAATAGAAGAACTTCTATAGACTGCCGTCGAACGGGAGTTTCGTGGAAAAAAACGGGAGGGATAAATCGAGGTTTTTGATGGCTTTCCTCAAATTACTGGCTAAACTAAGGAATATAATCTCCATTGGCTTAAACTGTGTGAATTTGCACTGTTTTGGGGGAAACTGGGTTTCCATTGGCGCGGCCGGGAGGTGTAGCGGTATATTCTCAAAAGGATCGAACCGTACATAACAAACAAGGTCGAAAATATATTCATAGAAATATTTTGTGACATCATATTACCAGTTTTTCGAAAGGAGAAATCGTCGGAAAACATGGTTTTTTTGCCACGTGAGTTATTTCAAGGCCAAATTAGGTTGCATGGTCTTATTCCCATTGTAGATGGGAACCCATTGAGTGGTTTCCCCCCCGCATTTCAATTACTTTGTAACAGCTGGCTGGACAAAATATCATTTCTTGAACCGAATTTTTTTTTCTCAATGAACTGCTGTTGTTATCTCCGAAAATATTTCTATCAGTGTACGTTACGAAGTTTCGAGTGGGCCATCATTCAGATTGATAGCAAATTAGTAGATCCGAATACGTTCACAGAAGATGTTGACTCCATGTACATATACTAAATTCATGTTGTTGCACAACCAAAGACATAAAACATCACAAAATATCATAATACAAAGTAAAAATGGAATTGAAGTAGACCGGACGATGGAGATAAAATATCTGGGTGTAATAATTGATGCAAACTTAAGGTTCAAAAAACATCGAGAATCTATAGTAAACAAAATTGGAACAAAAATTGGAGTATTAAAGAGAATCGGAAATCACGTCAATATATTAGGGAGAAACGTGATATATAAGAGCATAATCGCACCGCATTTGGAATATTGTTCGATAATTTTATTTACAATGAATGAAACGAATATTAGGAAGCTTCAAACAATGCAGAATAAAGGAATGCGTGAGATCTCTCATTGTTCAAAATATACGAGAATAGAAGATATGTTGGAAGCACTGGGATTCATGAGTGTTGAACAGCGCATTAAGTATAATGTAATTAAGTACATACATGAAAACTGGGGTGAAAAAATGATCGAACAGAGTGAAATGAATAATGAATGTCCCATGCGAAGGAGAACATTTGAGAATATGAAAATTGATTATGCAAAGACGAGTTTTGGCCAAAACGATATAATGTTTAATGGAATGAAAATGTATAATGAAGTGCCACAGAATATGAAAAGAATGCGTCATAGCGAAATGTAGCAAAAGCTAAATATATAACAATCAATCAATCAATCAATACCGCTACATGCATATATTCGATTGAAAGTATAGGATATAAGATACGAGAAAAATCGCATTTTCGTTTTCCGCTCATCTTATTAAATGAATCGAGTAGAATGAGCGGGAAAGGTTAATTGAAGTGATAGCATGTTAGAACTATTTGGTATGTCTCGAATCACCCGTAGTATATAGATTCTCCACTAACTTTTCTATCGGATTCTCCTGGTAATCGAGCCACGTACAGTGGGCGTCGAAGTTTCCGGCCGAAATAAATGTGAACTCACTGAAAAAAAAACATACACCTAAAAATTTATGTGCAAAGTATTTTTCGTCCACCGTACAAATGATAGAAATGAAAAATTATGTGCAATACAGAACCTTCCATTGTTTTTCACCTCAGTTTATTTACCGTATTTTTTCATTACGCGAAAAAGTCGGAAGCTGGAAAGTTTTTGTATCACGAGAGTCGGGATAATCTAAACAGCGGGTGCGGGATTATTACGGGTGCAATTCACGAGTAGAATAATACAAATATAATAAGGGGATGAAAATAATTTTCTGCTATGTTGAAGTATTCCTTATAAAAAAATTACCAAATGGAAAAGACTAATACTCAAGTGGCGATAAAACTTGCGGATGAATTTCTCGGTGAAAAACTGGAGGCATGTTTAACGCTGATCGGCAAAAAATGCGTTCAAACACGCTTAAACTCGCGCAACTCATGCATTCGGATACAGCGAAATCAATTCGGATAATGGAGGGTTCGGGTAATCGAGGTTCTACTCGACTAACTTTGTATTTAAATTTGGGATACTAGGATCAAAGAAAACTGGGGTGGGTGGAAGTTGTCCCCATTGGGAGCATAGACAAAACTATCCGATTTTTAATTTTTGTTTGCCATTCCTAGAACTTCCGACACGTTAATTAAATGTTCAAAAACTGGTTTCAGAGAAAAAAATAGTAATCACGAAATATGAAATACTACTGCTGATTACATGACTGATTATTCATTTTTATGGCTCTGACTAGTATCGTCTCGCCGGCATTAACCTTCGACGCTGCTCCACTGCCCTTTGCTGTTACTCTGATCATCTTTTAGTAGTTCCCAGCGACGAAGCATCGTCGATACAGTAAGTTCCAAAACACCCAATTTATCCCTGGCCGCCGTTGTGCATACGCACTGAGTAACAACTGAGATATGCTTAAGTCAGTTATTGATCTTCGGTGATTTTTACGTTAATCACATACTGTTATGATCTGAATATTTCCTTGAATAAAATATTCAAGGAAATACTCAAATCATTATGACATATTAGAATTTATATTTTTAATGTGATTTGAATTTTTGACACTAACACCCCACATACAACAACCAAAGTGACTAATTTGTAAATCAATTTTGACCAGATAGCATTATATTAATGCAACGAGTTACATGAAAGATATAATATCCGTTACCTTCGAAAAGTTTTCTCGGGCTTTTCCGGAGTCCTTTTCCACTAATACATTTTCGCCACGAAGAGCAATCTTAGTCATTTTCAACTTCAAACTCCCCCTTACCTTCTTCGCCCTATTATTTCGGTGTTTCTTGTCCCCCCACAATCTCGCATTATTATCTTAATTGGTATCGTCATTATATTCACATAAAGAGAAATTTGCTCGGCATTCAGCATACAAATCCAAAGTCCCTCAACCATGGGGTTATTCGATTTCGTTTACTTATGTGACGCGTGAATAGAGAAGACGGTCCTTCTATGGAGTACACCCAGACAGATGGATTCAAGACGGCGTAAGATGCGCATTATTATCACCTGGCTACACCCATAGAGACATCGATTCACAACTATACACTGGGACCGGAGGGTATAGAGAGTCTCATGGTGAGTGCGTTCAAGACCACGTATATCCAGCGTCTTTACGTACTGTAGTGAAGAGGGAGCATCCAAAGTTGTCTCTGATTGCACCGACCAAGTTCTACCCCAACAGCGGATAACCGCAACCAACGATATTACGTAATTGGATTCCCGTGGTGAGAGAACCTTCTTTCAAGAATGCCTGCCCGAATGTACTCAGGAAATTATACTTTGAATATTGAATTTGGGTGTCACTGATTGAAAGTGAAGATTGCGTCATACATATAGCGTGGTCACATCGCTGCTCGAGCAAATTTCATAATTTTAAGTTAGTATGTATATATAATATATATATTGCATTCCCGAGGTTAAAACCACCCTAGAACCGAACGAATATCAATTAAAAAATACACTGTTTGAAGGAGGACAGTGCTAAACTCTAGAACGTCTACCGTCGAGGACAACTAGGAGGAAGCCGAAGTGCGAAGCTTCAATAAACGGAGTGAGCTTGGGACAGCCTCTTTTTATCAAGTCATAGTGAACGTTTTTGACCCTTGCTTGGGCCCATCAAGGCAGTAAAGGTAAGGGGTAAGAAACACTAACCTTTCAATTTTTTCATACTCTCGGATCAAAATTTTTGTTCAAAATTTTTGACATGGATATTATCGTGTCGGTCGCATTACCGACGATGATATTTTATTGTTGATATTACGTTGAATAAATTAGCGGAAATTAATACTCTCTAGATAATTGAATGAGGTCCAGAAATCGCAATCTCCCGTTACTAAACAGGAAATATTTTATTTCCGAAAGAATCCAAGGAGCAAAACAGCTACTGTGATTGAGGAAACCGATAAAAAGAGCAGTAGACCGAATAACCGGCTCCCCATGCATGAGCAAAATTGGAGACAGTAAATTTCGGCAAGACGGCACATGGGAAGACTCCACGGGGTTTCATTATGGTCGGGGCCAGGTGTCCTGTCGACACCTCAAAGAGCCCGACCAACAATCTCCGCTGGGTTTGTGGCTATGAAAAGTATACTAGTGCTACTAAACTCCGACGATATTATATGAGATGGTAGCCAACAACTAGGAAGGTAACATGTAACCTTTAACAATGGCCGGGTGACGCGTGACTTCTCCACTCCTGGAAATTCGATCGCTTATTCGACTGAATAAATGATAGAATGTATTATTGGATGTTAGACACAACCGCAGTCCCATTACGCCTGAGTGGGTATATTCTGTATTATAGGAATACTGAAAAAATCATGTCATCTTGCGGTACATTTCAGAATAGACAGACGCAATAGAGCAAATTGAAGGAAAATACAATGTTTGTACTCCCGTCAAATGACAATACTTTTCTATGGAGATTTTCTTCGGCCCTCATGAGAACTAAACTTTGACACTTCGGAAAATGTGCGCAACGAACAGTTCATTTACCTGCTGGAGAAGGGACATCGTGAAGTAACGGAAAATATAATACATTAGAGCTCCCTTTATTTTCCGAGCTCGGGGGGCGACCTTGAAGCAATTTCGTGGAGAAAAAAATTAAGGAAGGCCCCCACTCTGCCCACTGGTTGGTTGGCGTGGTGGGGTTGTCGGAAGCGGAACGGGAAATAAGAGCAGAAGTAAACGGACTATGTATCAAGTAAATAGGTTATGTTTCATGAATGCTCGGTCCCACTATTGAGACGCTGCGCAGTCTGGAGCGCATGACGTCGAAAACAAGGATAGACAGAGTACGGGGAGTGGGAGAAGGTTTTTGAGGGGAGACAAGTCGTGAGGGGAGTACAGCGAAAATAAAGGAAGCGGAAAATTAAGGGAGCTCTACTGTACTCTGGGATGAACATGGAAAAAGATCGACAGCAGACAATGTGGAGACAAAGAAATTCATTATATATACTAATAGCTGGTACACTCATAGTTCATAAATATGCAACCGTTGTTTTGGTAATTCTGTCAAGAATATTCATTTTGCAATTTTTTGTTTTTTTATTTATTTTTAACTACTTATACTATTATAAATACTATGGGTACTTATCATGCCGCCGCCGAAGTTGCGCGGATGAGTTCATTTTATTCATGCAAAGTAGTTATATACTTAGGGTTCAAACAAAAAATGTTTAAAGATATGCAGAAGGTTTGCAACAAAACCAAATTTCTTTCCAATTTCCGGGACATATCCAGAGTATTCTGGAAGTATGGGGAATTCGTAAAATCTCCAAATATTTCTGCAAAATTTAATGAAAAAGCGGCAATTTTATTGACGGTTTCTGAAGTTTCGGCATTTTGTAAGATATTCTAAAATTATTCCAAATGGTGTGAAAGTTTCCAAACCTTTGTGGAAATCGGTGAAATGTTCTAAGGTTTGCCACAATTTCCTCAAAGCGGTTGACTCTTTTCAAGATGTTTCTCAAATGTTTCAACAATTTCGCACCAACTAGAAAAGTGTTTTGTAAGTTTAAGTTTTAACGGTCTTTATTGCAAGAAAAGAATCAAACATTTTCTTACAATTGGCCATCGCCCGAGGGCCTTCAGCCAAGTTGTGTAATTGTTTCACTCTTACTTATTCTGTATTAGTCTAGTACCTCATGGCGGAGTGACCTTATTTTATGTTACATATAATATATTGATGTATATTTATAAATGGAATGAATTGTAAAAATTAATGTAATCGGGATGAACGGTAGTGCAGGGTCTCAAGTGGTTTTTCATTCAATTATAGATATATTGAGAGTAATGTTTTTTACGATTGAGTTACATATGACTTTAATCACGTTAGTACCTAATTATCATTCAGATGCACGTTTTAGTTATAAAGAAATTAGAATTGATCAATAGATGATCAATAAATGATATTGGAAAATTATCATGCCCAAAATAAGACACCCATTTCCTCTTTTCACCCCCGTGGTCCATCACTTTATTGCATGACAGGATCTCTATGGAGTTCGACTCTCCACAAGATCAAAAGGGCCTGTTTCAATTACCGATGAACCCAACGGAATCTGGAATTCCGGTAGTGACACACCGGTGGTCAAACATTTACCAAAAACACCATCACCCCCACCTCCCTCCTATTAGCCTATAAATTCTTAACACATTGGTGTGGATAGGGATCCACACCAATCTCCATACAAATTCTACGTGACTAAAAAAACTGAAGTTATTTGATGAATTTAATATCTTCATGGTTCATAATCAATGACAATTGTGAGATAACAATTACCTAAAGCGTCTCGCTCGAGGTTGATGAATATAACTGCAATGTGCCACGCTATGCTCAACTTCACAATATTTTACAGGAAAATTAAAATTTCGAAATTCGCATTATGGATCTTGCAGGTCTATTGAGAACTCGACAAAACAATGGGGGAATAAAATAGTATTTTTCATTGTTTTATTGTCCACTCGTCACAAAAATATTTTTTTCTGAAGGACAAGTGAGGGGTATTCGGGACATCCTATCCAGACTAACTTGTTTTATTTCCTCATTGTAATTAGAATCTAATTACCCCTGCAGGTGGGTAGCAACAGATTTCAGAGACGACTGAAAAAAAAAGATTTTTTTAAGGTTTTGGTTATTCTGAAGTGACTTACAAAGAGCTAGACCGATTACACTGCATTTTTTTGGCACGACGGGCCTAAACGATATGTGATCAATGCATGATTGAGTCGACTGACGCATGCATTGCAGAGATATCGAGAACAGAAGTTTGGGATCATCACGTATAAATACATACAGATACACACACACCTCTGAACGTCGAACTGTATCAGAAGTGGAAATCGGCTTTTCGGGGTCATCACAGGAACTTTTCGTTCGCCAAAATTGAAAAATTTTGAAACTTCGTAAATTACAACAATCGAAAATCGATGATTTCTTTTAAAGTTTTTATAAAAATGGGAATTCAGAACTTGACAATATGTTCATTGGGATTCAACTGATAACTACATTTTCTTCTTAATACGCTAATGAAGCCCATTCCATGACTCTCTTCATCTTTCTCAATCTTCATTTATCAATGAGCGAAGTCACTCGTAAAATACAAATACTCAGCTTTCTATTCGTTGGATCTGACACTCTTGGAGTTCCAGGAATATTCACAGATAGTTGAAGCGATTGCAAAGAAAATATTGAATGAAAAAGGGGCTAGTGAAGAGATCGGAAAAATAAAAATGGTCGAACTGAAAGAAGCACAAGTGTCTCGACTAAAAAGAAGACGTCTATAAGTGGTGAAGAGTTGGACGACGGGCAACGACGCCAATTCCGTAAATCACTAATGGCACAGGAGAGTGCACCCCCTACACCGTTAGGTCATTAGAAGACTCACTGTAGCGTGATAAAATCGTTGAATGCAAAACAGACAATGGGAAACGAGGGAAAGGATCTGATCAGTGAGAGTTTAAAAGACGAGTAAGTGGCCCAACGGCGACGTTGAAACTTCATTTTCACTCATTTAATTTCATATTTTCAACAGATAATGCATTTTAATTGGACATCCGCAATCTGAGAATTCGATTTTACTGGCCTCAATGTAGCTCTCTCGATGCGTCGAATATTTATTTTCAATAGTTTATATGATTTTTTCGGAAAATTAAGTTACATTTTTTCTGGTAAACTGTATTCAATTGTTACTTTCAATTTATGTCCTTGTTAAGCGTGATCATGTGAGTGGCACATCGGTCAAATAAAAAAGGCAACTCGCTTCAATAGTTTCCGCGGAAACGTTCGGCAAAATGGTCTATCGCCATACGCATAAGCACAGTTTAGTAACTTGGCAATATGATGAGAAACGCCGAGACAAGGAAAAATATCCTTAATATGTCACTTTTAATTTTCAGGATGATGACAAGAATTTAGGATTTAAACAAGGAATTGAGGATTTAAACAAACAGAATTTGACGAGAATTGCAAATCAGTGATTTCTTTGAGTGGTCTTGATAGATGATTGGATCTACCAGTCTTACTGCCGTATGAAGGGTATAGCAGTATCTGACTGATAGAATAACATGCATCGCTATGCGAATTCTGAGGATTCACATGTGGATGCATGTCACAGCTAGTCATGAAGCCGCGAATGTGAATTTTTAGACGCATTCATTCCACCATTTGTCGAGCGGATAAGTGGAAGAAAAAAATGTTTTATTTTGTAATTGCCTGGAAAACGAGGAATATTCACAGTAATTTTATTGGCGATGCTAGGTAATCCTATAACAAGTAGAGTTGCAATAGGTCATTTATTCTAGGTAGCAAAGGCGGCACTAGTATTGGCTGACGTAGGCCATATTTAGCCTTAACGAATAACGTCATCCTGGATAGCTTACTGCTCAATAGGTAATAACCATTTCACTGATAACGTCGTTGAGGGTATATCATACCCATTCCGTTCCAAATATTTATAAATGATACTTTTTTTTTAAATGTTTCAAGTTTGTATAATTTAGGTTCCAACCTGGCCGTGCGGTCTCATTCTATGGGTCCCGCCGATAGCACACACAGAACGTTCCTGCTCCGGTTGGAATCTATCAGAAAATATTTTTGAAAAATATTCCTCGGCGGCCGGGCACGAACCTCGAACCTTTGAGGTAGTAGGGTTCTGTGTATGTATATATGGTTGTATAGTAGACTCCCTCCAGCTCTCTATTTTCAGCGCTGTTATTTCCCCGCCGGGAGAGCTACCGGTTGCCATCTCTGTGCGCGTAAGGGGCGTATCTTACGACAGAGACGGCGTGATTATCCAAGGCGTTTTGGTTTTACGTCGCTCATTGTGATGTTGTGGCCTCACGCGTTTGTAAACAAAACACTGGGTAGTCTAATGCCACTTCCACTCTAGAGCGCTCGCCCATGTCTGATGCCCCGTGCGTAGTGGGGGAAAAATTCCCCTCGCTCGAGTGTGCGGAGAGCTATGAGGGTGGAGAGCTAGAGGGAGTCTACTGTATGTGCATATGTGGTAATTTTTTTCCCGCGCGAGTTCTCGTAAGTGCTTCGATCAATTTCAATTGTGTATTTTTAAATATGCATCTATCATAGAGCGGTTGTGAAAAGAGGTTGAAGAGCATCCACTAAGTGTTTTATGTTATTCGTGAAACGCAACCTTTTTTTCACAATTTTCAGATTTCTTGCATAACAAAAGTTGTAACAACACTTCTTGTTTGCAACCTCAATCATATTTGTTGTGAGTTTGCCTAGTAGTTTCATTTGATTTTTTTTATTTTTTGGGTATAAACAAAATGTAACTTGCAAATACTACAATGCATATTTTCGACCGCTTCGTTTATTCAGGGAATTTTTACTGGAAATTCAGAACTGCGCACTAAACAGGGGTTGGACATTGGTCTATGGAGAGGTGCAAGTTGAATCTCGATTGTTTAAATAATTCAATTTATTATAAACCGATTGCGCACATCAGACTATCTCGTGGACTAGACGCACGTACATATTGAAATTTTTTTCGAAAATTAAGACAGAAATACCGAAACACAATGCCGTAAAAGAAAGACAACGGGAACAAATCGCTGATGGAACTATAGAATCGGAGCGTCGTAGGTCGCACGGCCGTGGGGACATGCGTAAGGGGTTAATAGATCCCAATCGAGTAATGTCACAAATGGAAAAGTTGACAATAATTGCTGGACATGGTGTTAGGTTACATGTATGTTAAGAAAATACCTGGACAGTGGTTGAGGAACAGAGTTTATTGAGCATTACGTTAAGCACCTTGGAATAAAAGGCGAAGCGAAATGTGGTTTTTTAACTCTAGGTTCTGCTCTCAAAAACATCGTGTTGAAGTTTTAGACAATATTTCTAACAGTATGGTGATGCACACACTCATTTTGTCGATTAATTAACAACCGTGCCATGGCTGTTTCATGTATCTCTAGCCGCTTTCAGGATACAACTGAGTGTCCGTTCTGTACCTCCCATAGTTTTTGTCATAAAATGCTCAGGATATATGGACCACTTATTGTCTTTTAAAACTGAATTTTTGATCCCAAGTTGGCGGATACTATTCAATTGAATCCTCAGGAAGATATTTCCGTCCTTTTTGGAGCAAAAAACTCTAATTAATTCTATTCGATTTTGGCCAAAGTCAACATTTTTCACTATTCAATTGCATCCCCAGGAAGACCTTTCCGTCGATTCTGGAGCAAAAAATTCCAATTACTTTTGGTCGTGGTTTCCCAAACTTAACATTGGGACCCTATGGGAGGCCCCCCATTTCACGAATTCCAGGAGAAGACTGCTGTTCCAATCATTAGTTTTACATCTGACCTAGATGTCTGAATATCATGAATCAAGTTCGATTAATGTCTTAGTTTGACTCTTTACAACACACTCTACTTCTTGCACATGAACCTCATATTCCCAAATATTCAACATAAGGTTTTTCGAAAAGCTTTGCACATCCAAAAATCAATTCTTTCTTCGCTTGGATCGAAAATTATGCGCAACCAATGATACGCATCACGAAATTACATGTCATGAAGAAACAATTTTTGAGACCCCGTGTAAACAAAAAAACTAGCAGTGAAACGGTCTGTGACATGCAAGCCAGTAACTCGGAACATAAAAGTACAGAATGAGCGCTGTGACAAAAGCCAATGGCCAGTGAGGGAACAAGTGTGTCGGTTGCACTTGTTGTTAACTCAGAGACTGAACAACTGGGTTTCACTCACTTGTTGACATGAATAAAGCCTTAAATACTTGGCGTTATATGTACCACAAAGTCTGTGATGTTTGCCGCGATCAAGACAGCCACAATACAATATTCAATACCGAAGATTCATTGTAGAAGCAGAGGAGCGGTAACCTGCTGACACCGGCGAAGCGCACTACAAAAGACAACGCCCCGAGGGTGCCAGAAGAATGTCGAATCGTGCGAGTGGATGCGGCACCTCTGTTCACTTGTTTTGTATCTCGCTTTTTCGGATGCGACATGAAGGTGACATGTATAAATGTTTGAACCTTTTAGAAACTTTGAATTTTTCTAATTTTTCGAGAATTTCTCTGAACCTTGTCAGATTACGCGGAGCTTTTTAACCCTTCAGAGGTGACGTTATGATATCGCCATTTGCAATATTCAATCAACCACAGAAAGGGTTCCACAATAAACACAACTTGTGATTACGACAGCGTTTCTCAGGTAATCAATATATCCATATTTGCGGTAAACAAATCTCGCTCGATAGGTATCTTATATATATATAAGCCGGTCGTCAACAGCTGTCGTTTTTTTCATCAAATAAAAGATTTCCCGAAGGCCGTGCGGTGGAATCTTCTGTGACATCTGCACCGGCTTCCAATAAAAACGGAAATGCCGATAAAAATTAGCGTAAAAATTATTCGTCACAGGCTTACTCCTATCAATACCTGGCATCCCTCAGTCGTAGCCACGCGTTTGTAAACGCGATACGCTACATCTTAGGCGACCGGCGATTTGAAAGGTAGAGAAAAAAATAATAATCGAGGATCCGGGAGAAAAGCTGGGCATTGTCGCCAAATAAACATGAATAGATCAAGGAATAGTGCAGGGGTATAGGGCATGGCACTGAGTGTTCCTCAAAGGTATTTCTTAATACCTGTGGGTTTTCTGCCACCCTCATTGTGGCCCGAATAATACAAGCCAACTACGATCCTTTTCTTATTCAATTTGGAGAAAAGGCGGTGGCCTGAAATCTCGTCACGCGTAACTGTACCATAGAGCGGTACTAATCTTCGCTATGTGTGTGAGAATCCTGGCGTTCGCGGAACAATCTATAGGGTTGCAGATTTATGGAGAACATATCGTGATAACTATTGAGAAGCCGCCGCGGCACGCGGACACAAAACATATCTGAAATGGAGGAATAAGCTTTATAAATTTGAAGATCTCATATTCCGATAATTTTTTATTAATCCATGTGAAAAATCAGCTCCGTTTACCATATAATATAATCATTCTGCTACATTTGCCTAGAGTAACCAAAACCGATGCAATGGGCGCAGAAGTAAGATTAGTTGTAAAGATATGAAGAAAGTCGATAAAAAAAGGCAATTATTTATTGATTGACAATATCGAGAATCAACTAAAATTTTCTAAATTATCCATTTACAAAAACTTATTTAAGTCGGTCTTCTGCGTATACACCGTCCATGTAGGTATTGAAAAACTCGAAGGTGCAAAAATTGTACCCGGTTGAATAGACATATGTCACTCAACTGATTGTACAATGTACACAATGCGTGTACATCATGGGGACGTATATATGTTAATGTGTTACGCTTTCAGGCCCGTAAAAGCCCACTAATTCCGAAAGATCGAGGCACCTAAGAAGCTGTATATATAGGGCATGTCGAGCCTGCATTAATGTTTCGCGAACTATGTATATGAGGCAATTATTCCACTATGTATGATTATACCCGTTCGATAATACTGTGGTACTATCCAAATCCTTATAAATACTAGGTGATTCATGTTGAGGCCAGTAATTGATTGATACGAAGTTGAAAAAATACGTTTTCGCATGTATGGAAGGAAAAAAACGGAATGCCTCCCTCAAAATCGGCAATCAATTGATTGTTATGAAATGATCAACCAAGTCAATTTCTATGAGCAATACTAAATTTATCCGTATAAATGACAAAGTTTTACACATTGTCATTTTCTTCTGATGTAGTCACAGTAAGCACTCGGAAATTCAGCATGTACGTATTTCTACGCGCCTGGAACCGTTTGAATTAGTGAATGGACAGTGAATACATTGGGCTCATTGTACCATCAGTTAACTGGCATCCCGATTCGAGGAATACACGTTATAACCTTGCATTTTTTCAATATCCACAACTACGGCGCACACCTAGCAGGCTGCCTGATCTGATGTAGCAATGTTTCTGAAAACACAGCTTGACACAATTGCAAGGAACAAGCTATATTATCACATTAAATAAGTTAGCGGAGATCGATAATTCAAAAACTTCGGTTCTCACAATAAGACTTGAGGTCAATCACTATATGACTGGTTTATGAGCTTTTTTATTCAGTTTCAATTGACCCCATTTTTGATCGATTAATAACACATAAACTTTTCTATATTTCACTGATTATGGTTTCACTGACTCCTGTCAAAATCTTTACATTCAGAATAAAGAAATGAACGAATGTTCCGGCTCCTTGCTGCAGTTTATTTTTATAAACTCTTCAAATACCGTCCATTTTATTTCCACTGCCTCTCAAACCGAATTACTCAGAATCCAATGCTGAAAGTGCCTTTTAGTCCAGAAAACATTCATTCGTGGCAAAAAATGAAATTAAAAATTTTCTACAGCCCTTCACATGGTATCGCCGTGGAAAGGTACAACGGCTACCTAACAAAATAAAAGAAAATTAATCCAATCTCACCTACAGCCATTCAGAAAGACTAAGAAGAGAGGAATGATGAACCCTGTCAGGTATGGTTTTGGGAAAGCAAAGCTCGTACTCGAGGTAAAAGTCCACGAAAACCACACAAAGGGCCGAACCGAGAGACGAGCCGTAACTAATTCAATATGATTGTACAAACAGTTTAATGGGGATTAAACCGAGCAGTCTAACAGACCAAAAGTAATTTGCCCGAGAGTACGTAGCGCAGGCTTTCTATCCCTTAATTCATTTTTTTTTATTCGCCTCTTTTGCTCAGCCTTAGCGGATCGAGTGGCTGCGCCCTTTACTTCATCTTTTTCAAATCCAGGCACACTCAAAAAAAAAATACAAATATTCCATAATTTGATCGGTTTAGTTATAGCAATTTGGGTTTATAACTAATGAATAACCACAAAAATTTGTTGCGTACCAGAAATACGGGCAATTATTCTGTAATCGCAAGTGAAGGATTTCTCGAGAAAATTAAGATGGAGATTTTCTGCGAAGAATGGACTACATTCTGATAAATACAATTGTATTCGTGAACTATGATAGTAACCTTCCTTAAATTGTGGGTATTTGTATAACGAATTGTCGTATTTGATGTTTTTGCTACTTTTTACAAAATTTGGTTTTGATATTTAAAACGAATTTGGCCATTCGCCATAAAGTACGTGAAATGGCTGAACTGAAAAATGACGATCTTGCTCTGCAACTAGTCATGTAATTATACCAAAATGATCCCAAATTAATTCTGAATCGATGTGTATGGATGTTCTTACGCCAATTTTCTCGCAAACGAATGAAGTTATCGAGGCCATTGAGATTGCGATGGAGCAGTTTTTATGCTACCATGAGGAGATTAGAATTGACGTGCATTTGATCCGGTATATACATATTGTTATAAACCATTTTAATTCCAAAAAAAATCAATGACATATATTAGCATAGGAAGCCGAATGCAAAGAGCACCCAAAACGTCTGCATTTTTTGAATCAAGAAGAAATATAAATCATTCTTAGAATATTGTTATGTGGAATGAGAAAACTCTATGGACTCGTTAAAGATGGTACTAGCTTCATGAGAAATGGGGCAAGACTAATTTTGTTATTTCGAAAAAACGCTCTTTACGAATATGTCGAATTCAAATGCGAATATTCTCCGTGCGAGAAGCCATAAGGTGGGGACACCTTCGTGGCACCACCTCAAATTGAAAAAAAACCGGGAAGTGATGTTTAAACACATTGAACTGATGTACGATTCGCCAACAAAGTTAGGGCTAGCCCCATCGATGGTAAATGGGGTACGATGTTTTTTTGCGCATAGTCTAATCATGTACATTTGACAAATTAAGGTTTAGTGAGACTGAAATAAGCGGGTTGACGAAAGAAAAACCAATAACTGGGCGAAGAATAGCTAGTACATTCGAAAAATATGGATCGAAAACACACACGAAAAACATGGAAATAAATTGAAATACACGGATTGCTCCTGGTGACCTGGGTCTCGGAAGCTCTTTAAGGATGACGTAAACATACAACATGCCATTGACATACCGAGCATTTCATTCTACTATTACATAAAGGACATGGATGAAACAGATTAGGACAAAATAAAAGAAATCGAGAAAAAAACGGATATAAGGTCCATACCGGGAGTATGTCTGTGCTTCTCTTCTCTTCGTAAATAGTTGTGACAGATGTCGGGTTATGTAAACCGGGTCCTCTGGACGCTTCAGCATTTTCTGTACAATAGCGGATTTCATAGGACATGTCACTAATGTCAAATCTGTACGTGAACCCTTGACTATTTTTTTCCTTTTAATATTAATTTTTTTTTCGAGAATCGACAATATAAGCGATAAAAAAGCATACTAGAAACTACTCTCTTAATATAGTAACTGAGTTTGGGGCATCCTAGTATGGTAATTTCTACAGTCTTAGATGAACACTATTTGATATACATTTCCCGCAGTTTGCTGTGAGTGCGTTTTTCTTTCAACCGCCACACAGGTGTAAAAGAGTCTGACCTTGTGGGTCATGTTTGTTGGAGCTAAAACCGGAGAATATATCCTCGCTTCTGAATCCTTCGATAAAATGAGTAGGTAAATCGGTAAGTGGAAAGCATCGTACATTGTCTCGAGCCTCAAGGTCTGGGTATCGAATGGAAATGTCAAAAACCTCGTTTTGGTGTATCGTGCCCGTTGACGATTTAATATTTCATACCGGAAGATACTAGAACTGTAAATGCCCGAGGGTTTCCGATTGTCAGCAATCGATATAATCCATCCTCACTCAACTCCTGTGGCCTCTCCAGTTCGTCCGAGCGAAACGTTGGTTTAATTGAGTACCCTGCAGGAGAGAGGAGCATGCGGGCATATCCGGAATTGCGCGACTGGGAATCCAATTAATGGCCGCGTGCTGTGCGTCTTTTAGGTACTGGTATTCCTCTCACAGTGTATATCCACACTTTGGCCCCTCTACTGTACAATACCAAACGTTTCCCAACCTACAAATGCTTTCTGTACAATACTATAGGATATTTACCTAGCGTCTGGAGCATAGTCATGTAGATACCTAATCAGTTGTGCTCTGTCAAGATTGCCATATATCATAGATATTTGGAGAGATAACTATGACGATTTTTTGTTGATCGGAGTAGGAATGGAGGGTCTTCGTCAATACCTTCCGCCACTTCCACTATTTATAGAATTCTATAATATCACCATCATAAGTTACCCACCTGTTCTCCTATTATGCTTGCGAACTTACAGTACTTCTTACGAAATGTTATCAACTTTTGTTTCCATATATGCGCGTTGCGCGGATGATCGATGGACAAGAAGTACATTCCTCTAGATAAATGTATAGTTCAGTTGTATCAACTTAGTTGGTCGGTTTCCGAGTAACATTCGCCACAATGGTTGAGTAGGAGACTTTGATATGGATTCAAATATTAATCTATAGTTGGGTAGTTCAGGTGTTTTATTCATACAATACTAGTAATTCCTATATTCTATAATCTATCCTGATAAACCGTAAAATATGAAACATGAGTGAAAGTTTGTATAAGTTCAAACCGTTGAACCGGTTACTAAGTTGAATAATTTAATACAGAATATTAAAAATCAAGAATAACGGAGCAAAAACTATTTGCCACTCCAAACCGAACTCTTGAACAGTAATTGGAGTTCCTATCGCACATAAGCTGAATACATATTAGATACTGATGGCAATTTTAAATATATTGCAAATTTAAAACTTAATTAAACAGAAAAATAGACGATTTTTATCATTTCCAGGGAGGTTGAAGCTTTTGAAAGTTAGTAAAATCCAGAACTTCATGATATATCACCCGAACTCGGTTTCGGTTTAATGGAATATGCAAATTAGGTACATTTCCCTAAGATATATTTTTCTATGTGGAATATTAACAAGTCCTATGTCATATACTCCATAACAATCGATCCGCATCATATCATGGGCTCAAAAACCGAATCCACGGTTATATTGTGTGCATGAAGTTTGGCCTGGTCCAGTAATTCCCGCCCATTTTCCTGAGCTGTGCCCAATGCCTCCTGTACTGTAGTCTTTGCTGAGTCGATAGCCCTATTTACCACATCTTGAGCGTATTCCAGTACTTCTTCTGCTTTCTCTTTCATGGTATCAAAAGCCTCCTGAGCCCTCTCTTGAAAAGTTTTGTCCGGAACAGGTAGTCCCTGAATATAGAACAGTTCAAATGTACGAACCCGTGGGAGCATTGAATTTGATGAACAAAGTGATTCAAAAGGCTTAAACAATTATTTATTTCTTGAAAAGCTATGAAAACGATAGAACTTCTAACCAACCTCAGAATTTGAAAAAAAATCTCGATATTACCGAAATTGGGGGTTGTTGCAAAAGAATCAATAATTCCTACGCTATCACATTTTGTACAAGATTCGGATCATTGAAATCGAGTTAATAAGTTTTCGGCTCACTTGGCTGTATCATTTATTTTCTCACCCGCTGATTAGAAAATGTAAAAATTGAATTGGAAGAAATTTCGGCAGTTTCGACATTTGGATAATTTCAGCAAAACCCTCGTTGAAAATTTGTCGGAAGCATGTAAAACGTCGAAAAAAGTGAAAATTTCATGACTCTGAGACACTTTAATTTCGGGGTAATTGCTTGCCATATTGAGAAACTTGCAAAAAATGCAGAGCCAATTATCAAATTTATCGTTCTATTATATATAGTTCAATTTATAGCCCAGACACACATACGCCACCAAAGGTTATGATACATCAGCACAAACATACACATAACAACATTTCCTGAAATTGGTTTGCAACATGAACTGGCCTCATCAAGTTTTCGACGATATTTTTGTAAACAGTTTTTCGAAACACATCAGATTTTCGCAGCTCCCGCTAATTGGACCAATCATTTTTTTACTTATTCATTTAGTATATACCTACTTATTCAAACCTCGGTACCCCTTCAATAATACTGAGAAGGATGAAAGAGGAGCTTATAAGATAGAATTGCATAAGGAATCACTTTGATGATTTCGCCTGTAGCGCATAAACAATAATCACTACAATTAATTAACACACCTGAATTAGAACTATGTACGTGGCCAGAGAAACCAGTGTTATATACATCTTTATGAACCGGGTATCCACGATAAACTGAGGTGCAGATGTTGTTCATAGATTTGGCATGCTTGGTATTTCTGATACTGTGATTATTAATCATAGCTTATTCAGATAACCGTATTTACTAGGGATTCTAAAACCGGATGCAGCGCACACAATTGTTAGGCGAAGGCACATCGTTGCGACATGAGGAGAACAATAGGATGTAATATGGTGAAGGATGTATCAACATGGTTGTGGGCAGTCGGAAAATTATCGAGATGATTAGACTCAAGACAGTGGAGTAATTCGTACGAATTAATTCCATTGCTAGATTGCTAAAAATTAAAGTGTTATGGAAATTCTGGAGATTAGAAAAAAATGGAATTTAGAAAGTGTAGAAATTTATAAAAATTGATAACAATTAATTTGAATTTTTTGTTGCAAAATTGCTGGGAAGAACTTCTGAGGGGGCCAGCTGAATAGTAAGCATCCACTTGCGACCAAAAATTCAGTTTAAAAAAAATTAAGTCTACGTACTCGTCTAAGTGATCCGGAGGGCTCATCTAAGAGTGCGTCCAAATACTTGTCTCAATAAGCCTCCCAGTACTCATCTAAGGCCCCGCTCAACTTCCACTCCGCCGTGAAGCCTCCTGAGTGCCTGACGGCCGCTTCGACGTACTGTCCCCCCTGATTGCCTAACGGCTGATTCCTCATAAAGCCACCCCTAAATGCCTCACGGCTAATTCGCCATAACCCTGTGTTGTCTGACCACCAGTTGGACATAACCCCTTACTGATTAACCACCACTTTGGTATAACTCCAGTCGTGCAATTGGCCATGCACTCAGCTGTGCACTTAGCTGTGCAATCGGATGTCCTCTTACCTGTGGACTTGGTTGTGCAATTGGCTGTGCACTTAGCTGTGCAATCGGATGTGCTCTTAGCCGTGCAATTGACTGTGCACTTAGCTGTGCAATCGGATGTGCTCTTAGCCGTGCAATTGACTGTGCAATCGGATGTGCTCTTAGCCGTGCAATCGGATGTGCTCATAGCCGTGCAATTGGATGTGCTCTTAGCTGTGGACTTGGCTGCGGACTTGGCTGTGGACTTGGCTGTGAACTTGGCTGTGTAATTGGCTCTGCACTTAGCTGTGCAATTGGTTCTGCACTTAGCTGCGTAATTGGTTGTGCAATTGGCTCTGCACTTAGCTGTGTAATTGGCTGTGCAATGGGCCGTGCACTTAGCTGTGCAATTGGCTCTGCAATGGGCTGTGCACTTAGCTGTTCAATTAGTTGACACAATGTGTGTTCACGAACCTCCAGGTTTTTGTTACACCTTCCATGGGGACCCTTTCAGGTATAAGATATCAAAATTTGAGCGAAATCCCCAGCGGCGTTTTCTAGATAGCGAAGGTCGTATCTCCATATTCTCGAATGGGCCTGCGTTACGACGACAACATAACGTCACGCGAGACCAGAATTATTATTTTATGATCCACATTCCATCTACACTACTTCAGGTAGAGCATATCAAAATTTGAGCGAAATCCCCAGTGGTGTTCTCGAGATAGCGAAGGTCGTATCTCCATATTCTCGGATGGGCCTGCGTTACGACGACGCAAGTTATGATTCAAATATTACGACCCCCTAGTTATCCCTCTTAAATTACGACCGCCATGTTATACCCACCAAATTACTACCCCCAGGTTACGAGCCCCAGTTACGGGACCCAGGTTACAAGCCCCAGGTTACAGGGCCCAGTCACGGAACTCAAGTTACGAATCCCAGGTTACGAACCTGAGTTACGTGACCCAGGTTACAAGCCCCAGGTTACGAACCTAAGTAACGGACCCAGGTTACAAGTCTATGTTACGGGACTCAGGTTACGAACCTAAGTTACGGGACCCAGGTTACAGCCTCCAGCCGGGCACGAAAATTGCAGGGTAGCCAGTGGGGCTCACAAATTAAGGGGGCAGCCATTGGGGTTCACAAATCCGGGGGCAGCCAGTGGGGCACAAACATTGGGGGCAGCCAGTGGGGCAAACAAATAGAGAACAGCCAGTGGAGTATCAAAATGGGGGGCAGCCATTGGGGCACAAAAATAGGGGCGGCCAGTGGGGTACAAAAATTGGGGGTATCAAAATTGGGGAGCAGCCATGGGGGAAGTGAGTGGGGCACACAAATTGGGGGGCAGCCAGTGGCCCATCAAAATTGCGGGCATCCAGTGCGGCACAAAAACTCGGGGGCCGCCAGCGGGGCACGAAGATTGGGCGGCCCCCAGCCTGGCGCGAAAATTGGGGGGCAGCCAGTGGGGCTCACAAATTAGGGGGCAGCCAGTGGGGTCCAAAAATTGGGGGCATTAAGTGGGGTATCAAAATTGGGGGCAGTCATTGCGGCACATAAATTAAGGGGCATCGAAATTGGGGGGGGGGGGCAGGAATTGGGGCACAAAAATAGGGCAGCAGCGAGCACGAAAATTGCGGGCAGCCAGTGGAGTATCAAAATTTCGGGGCAGGCATTGAGGCACAAGAATGGGGGCAGCTAGTGGGGCACCAAAATTGGGGACAGCCGATGGAGTATCAAAATTGGGGGGCAGCCATTGGAGCACAAAAATGGGGTAGTCAATGGGGCATAAAAATTGGGAGCAGCCCGTGGGGCATCAAAATTGGGGGGCACAAAAACCGGGGCAGGGAGAGGGGCACAAAAATGGGGGGGGGGGGCAGCCACTGGAGCACATTCATTGGGCTGCAGCGAGTGGGGCCATGAATGGGGGGGAGTGAGTGGGGTTCATGAATGGGGGGGGAGTGAGTGGGTCACAAAATTTAGGGGGTTTCCAGTGTGGCACGGTCCCGACATGTAAGGCGGAATGGACTCACAATCGAATTCCGAGTCCAATGGTATACTCGGATCTTGACTCGTTTTTGGCCCCCTACTAAAAACTTCCAAGATGGTGGATGGGCTTTTCAACAAGCGTTCCCGACAGGCAGCACCCAATTGACTAAAGATGAAATCCTGAGTTTGACTGGCACCT